>CM037013.1:2614313-4090501 GCA_020875875.1 Dioscorea alata
CGTATGACCAAATGGGCCACAATTTATATCATTGCAAAATGAGCTGAGCCCCCTTATGGTCAAGCTGTTCAACATAAGAATTTGTACAAGAAGAGATGAAGATTCATGTATAATATTTGTAAACCATGAAACATCAATTGATAAGCTGACATAATTCTTCTAACAATAGTGTGAATTGTTTGGGACACTACCCCGCCTATAGTATTACCGGGGCGCATTACTTATCCCAACATTTTCATCTTACGCATGTCAACTCTAATCTAAAAGTTAATACACAGCCAGTAGGCATTGATGTCAAGATAAATATTTCTTTATTATCATAAACTTGCACTAGAAATTAACTCCAGTGTTATACAAACACTTTTAAGGCGCTATAAAATTAAGACCGTTGGATCACTTTAGGACACGTGTACGTTTATGATGAAAGGATAAATTTAGAATGTTCTCTTATGGACGTCAAGCGCCTATGCGGTAAACTAAATTAAGGCGTCCATAACCGGATTAAAGTAATGTTATAATACGCCTATATAACGGGATGCCTTTAGGCATTCAAAGCATCATTTGCACAACTTTTTCTCTCTCCCTCTCTCCCTCTCTCTAGACTCGGAGTAAACTAGGCGGAGATATTTCCGACAATGCTGCTATTCATAAAAGATTCAAGTGATCTAGATTTCTCTGGAGGCAAGACTAACATCGTCTGTTTCCGTTTCGACGGATATGCTAGTGAGCCTAAGTGGATTGTGAAGTTTGAAATGACGGTTACGGGAGGCTTGTTGCAAGTTGATTGAAGAAGCTGCAAAGGAGGAGAATTGGTCAGTGGAGGTCAAATGGGAAAATGAACTTTGTTATCACACTCGGTGTGATGACTAGTGTAGTGGAGAGGAAATCCTATGCTCTTTACTGCCAATGAATGAGCTAGATAATCTACTAACAAATAGGTGAAGAAGTTTGAATATTTTGCAGTGTTGTGTCTCTTCACAGTATGTTTTGGGATATGCTAAATTATCTCTCTGGTGTTCTCAGAGATTGTCTGTGTCTTGGAACTTTAACCAAGATGTTATGTTAATATTATTTTGAAAAGTTTGTGTTTTGTATTAGAGAGGTTGGTGTACTCTCTTATCATTGTCTTTCTATGTTTTTGAATATGAATGTGAAGCAGTGAAACCTCTGAAATCTCTTACTCTTCTTCCCAATTGCTTTCTCAGCTATTTTTCTCTCTGCAGATATATCTGACCGGCTGAGCTTCAACAGTGGTATCAGAGCTCGTGATCCGGCAGCAGCAGATGGCAACGAATGGCAGCAACTCAGCAGGAGTCTCAGGACCAGCAGTGCCTATCTTTGATGGTGAAGATTATGACCTCTGGTGCCTGATGATGAAAACCCTGTTTAGATCACAGGAACTCTGGGAGCTTGTGGAGAAGGGCTACTCGGAGAAAGAAGATGAAGCAAAGGTGAGAGAAAATAAGAAAAAGGATGCCAAGGCGTTGTTCTTTATACAACAAGCTCTCTCTCGGCCTCTTCTGGCTCGCATTGCCTCAGCAAACACTGCAAATGAGGCGTGGGCGACTTTGAAGAAGGTGGTCCAAGGTAATCCCAAAGTCGTGGCGGTTAAACTTCAAACACTGAGACAAGCCTTTGAGAATCTCAGAATAAAGAATACTGAAGGAGTTCAAAGCTACATTACAAGGATTTTGGAATTAGTAAATCAAATGAAAGGTTTGGGAGATACTATTTCAGATGCCATGGTTGTTGGGAAGCTGCTGAGAAGTTTGGGACCCCAGTTCAATCATGTTGTCACCGCAATCGAAGAGTCTAAAGACCTCACGAAACTCACTATGGATGATGTGAGTGGTTCTCTACTAGCTCATGAAGCTAGGTTCCCAAGACAAGCAACATGTGACCATCTCCATCTGATTTTTTGTAGAGTGTATGCTCATTCAAGCTGCGCACAAAACCATGATCTTGAAGATACCTATCAATCTTTGCATACCAGGCTCTAGGTGCCTGTTTTAGGCCATACAGAGCCCTTTTGAGCTTAAGCACCTTGGTTTCTTCTCCAATTACTTCATAACCAGGTGGTTGTTCAACATAGACTTCTTCTTATATATCTCCATTCAAGAATGCGGATTTGACATCAAAGTGATACACAACAACAATTTTCCCTTCCGACACCAAGCTGCAAATGAAATGATAGCGTATATCTATATGCTTGGTTCGTGCTTCATCCCGCAATCCTCCAGCATCCTCATCAGCCATACACTCTGACAAGCTGCCGCCGTTGCAGCTATATATTCGGCTTCGGTAGTTGAAAGAGCAGTGACATCTTGTTTTTTTTTTAACCCCATGAAATAGCACCTGATCCAAGATCAAATACCATACCGGATGTACTCCTTCTATCTTCAATTGATCCACCCCAATCACTATCAGTAAATCCTTGCAATTTACATTCATTGGTCCTAGTATACCAAATACCACAATTAACAGTTCCTGCAATATATCTCAACAAATGCTTTGCAGCACCTAAATGTTGCTTCGTTGGCTTGCTAACAAACCTTGATAGAACATTCACAGTGTACACAATATCAGGGCGAGAGTGAGTCAAGTAAAGTAGTCTGCCGATCAAACTCCTGTAGCTTCTAGAATCAGTACTTCCTGAACCATCATCAGCTTGTAATTTTTCACCTACAATCATTGGTGTTGCTGCAGCCTTGCAATGATTCATCTTAAACAATTTGAGTGTTTCTTCAGCATATCTCCTCTGCGCGACAAACACTCCATTCTCACTCTGTTTTACCTCCAATCCAAGGAAATAGTTCATAAGACCCAAATCTGACATCTCAAAGGCATTTTGCATTTCAAGCTTGAATTCATCCACCATTGCCTGAGAAGAACTTAAGTACACAATGTCATCTACATAAATACAGACAAGCAACATGTGACCATCTCCATCTGATTTTTTGTAGAGTGTATGCTCATTCAAGCTACGCACAAAACCATGATCTTGAAGATACCTATCAATCTTTGCATACCAGGCTCTAGGTGCCTGTTTTAGGCCATACAGAGCCCTTTTGAGCTTAAGCACCTTGGTTTCTTCTCCAATTACTTCATAACCAGGTGGTTGTTCAACATAGACTTCTTCTTGTATATCTCCATTCAAGAATGCGGATTTGACATCAAAGTGATACACAACCCATCTCCACTGTGCAGCAAGAGCCAAGAGAAGTCTCACTGTCTCCATTCTGGCGACTGGAGCATAAATCTCATCAAAATCGACACCAGCTTCTTGTGTGTATCCCCTTGCAACCAAACGGGCCTTGTGTCTTTGAATTCTCCCATCTGAATGATATTTTGTTTTGAATATCCACTTCAGTTTCACCACTTTCTTATTTGGTGGAAGCTCCACCATTTCCCATGTGTCATTGCGTTTGATAGCAGCCAACTCTTCCTTCATTGCTTCCTTCCAAACTTCAGTTTTAGCTGCATCTTCATAAGTGATTGGATCAGCAACATTGAGAGCAAAAGTGCAGCTCTCGTAGATCTCCTTCAATGTTCTCATCTTCTTAACTAGAGATTCTTCTTCTGGAGTTTGTAATGAGTGTGACCTTGTTCCTGCATCTGCATCAGGATGACGTACTTCATTAGATTCTGATGGTGAGCTTTCTTCTTCCACTGGACTGCACAAGACTTCACTTGAATCTTCATACATGATCAACCTGGTTCCTTCAGACTTACTGCTCCAATCCCATCCTGCATTCTCATTAAAGACTACATCCCTGCTCACTATAGTTTTACATGTAGCAGGATTATACAAACGATAGGCCTTAGAATGTAAACAATAACCTATGAATACACATCTTTCAGACCTTGTATCTAACTTTTGAAGTTTATGAGAGGGAATTAGAGAATAAGCAATGCAACCAAATACTCTTAAGTGACTTACAGTGGGTTTAACTCTATGCCACAATTCATAAGGAGTCTTGTTCTTCACAGCTCTCGTGGGTGAGATGTTTATGAGATACACTGCCGTGTTTACAGCTTCAGCCCACAGCTCATTTGGAAGATTCCTCTGCTTCATCAAGGATCTGGCCATCTCCACAATAGTTCTGTTTTTCCTTTCAGAAACTCCATTTTGTTGTGGAGAATATGGTGCGGTGAGTTGCCTAATGATCCCGTGCTTCTCACAAAATAAATTAAATTCGTGGCTTGTAAATTCTCCTCCCCTGTCAGTGCGCAAGACTTTGATTCTGTGCCCTGACTGCATCTCTACTTCTTGTTTAAACTTCTGAAACGCATCAAAGACTTCTGACTTTTGTTTCAGACAGTACACCCAGCACATTCGACTATAGTCATCCACAAACAAGAGAAAATATCAACTGCCACCAAGGGATGCAGTCTGCATTGGTCCACAGACGTCTGCATGTACAAGCTGCAAGCACGCTTTGGCATTGCTAGTGTTCTTTCCATGAAATGGTCTTCTAGACTGCTTCTCCATAACACATGTTTCACACTGATGTAACACAGCAATATTCGGCAGTCCTAACACCATCCTTCTGTATTTTAGATCCTTCAAAGCTCCAAAATTCAGGTGTCCATAACGCAGGTGCCACAATTTTGAGCTTTCCTTGACATTCATCGCCACATTGATCCTTCCCACCTTGGACACATCTAAAGGAAACATGTTATTCTTGGTTTTGATTATACTGACCAGCTCATCTCCAGTGTTGGCATTCTTGATGATGCAAGTGTCTTCAGCAAAAGTAACTGAGTATCCACTTGCCAAGAGCTGACCAACACTCAATAGATTATGTGCTAAACCCGGCACATACTGAACATTGTGCAGAAATTTTGTTTTGCCTCCAACTCCAACAAGTGCCACAGTGCCTTTTCCCTCAACTTGAATTTCTTTGTCGTCACCAAGTCGGACTGAAATCTTCTGGGACTCATCAAGGTTTTTGAACAACACCTTGTTCCCAGACATGTGGTTAGAGCAACCACTGTCCACTAACCACACCAAAGTGCACTGATTTTCTCTATCAACTTGAGCCATGAAAAGATTGCTCGATTCCTTCTCCTCTGCAACAAGAGTGTTACCCTTCTCAGAGTTTTTATCTCTAAACCAACAATCCACCTTCATGTGTCCAAATTTTTTGCACAAGTGACATTGAATGTTGCCTTTATAGCTTCTTTGTTCACCATAGTGTTGTCTATTTTCAATACCTCTGCTTCTTCCTCTTCCACGCATCCTTCCTCGCGAGAAACCCCTCCCGCGGCCTCTACAAGGTGCCTTTTCTTTGTCTTTAGGGCTTGATGTTTCACCTCTAATATGAAGTGCTTTCTCTTCCTTCTCAACATGGTCATCCGCTTGTCTTGCCAACCTAGCTTCATGAGCTAGTAGAGAACCACTCACATCATCCATAGTGAGTTTCGTGAGGTCTTTAGACTTTTCGATTGCAGTGACAACATGATTGAACTGGGGTCCCAAACTTCTCAGCAGCTTCCCAACAACCATGGCATCTGAAATAGTATCTCCCAAACCTTTCATTTGATTTACTAATTCTGCGCATCATGGACGAACCAAGCATATAGATATACGCTATCATTTCATTCGCAGCATGGTGTCGGAAGGGAAAATTGTTTTGAAGCACTGCAGATCTGAGGATCAGAAAGCAGATATTTTTACAAAATCTCTCCCTGTGAAGAAACATAACTATTTAAAGATGTTGCTGGGAATTGAAGACTCTTCAATCAAGGGAGGGTGTTGCAAGTTGATTGACGAAGCTGCAAAGGAGGAGAATTGGTCAGTGGAGGTCAAATGGGAAAATGAACTTTGTTATCACACTCGGTGTGATGACTAGTGTAGTGGAGAGGAAATCCTATGCTCTTTACTGCCAATGAATGAGCTAGATAATCTACTGACAATTAGGTGAAGAAGTTTGAATATTTTGCAGTGTTGTGTCTCTTTACAGTATGTTTTGGGATATGCTAAATTATCTCTCTGGTGTTCTCAGAGATTGTCTGTGTCTTGGAACTTTAACCAAGATGTTATGTTAATATTATTTTGAAAAGTTTGTGTTTTGTATTAGAGAGGTTGGTGTACTCTCTTATCATTGTCTTTCTATGTTTTTTAATATGAATGTGAAGCAGTGAAACCTCTGAAATCTCTTACTCTTCTTCCCAATTGCTTTCTCAGCTAATTTTTCTCTCTGCAGATATATCTGACCAGCTGAGCTTCAACAAGGCTTTCCTCGAGGAGCCTATGCTCAGCTGGCCGTTGTTCAGACGGAGGTGATTGAGAAGCCATGGGATAGTGATTATCCTAATTTTCATCATACGTGGACTGGAGGAAGTACGCAGGTTTATGGTGACCTCGTCGAAGAGAACTTTGATCGGACTAATTTCAAAGTTGGTCGTCTTATTCTAGACAACAAGAGTGCTATCTCGGGAGAGAAAGCGACGATCACTTGGAAATTCGATATGACCTCTGGCTATGACTATTCATTAGTCATACTGGGGGGAAAGTTCACTGGAACAGTTCGGAAGGGAAAGGTTCAAGTTATAGGAACTACATCTTAGAGATGATGATGTAAACGACGTCGTCTAGACGTTTAGATGTAATGTTATCGACACTTAGTCGATTTTCAGTTGTAACAATAAGAAGCTAGGCTTCTTCGAGAAGCCGTTTACTAAAGAATTATTATTCTATGAATTGCATTTTATTAGTAAATAACTTTAGTTATCTGGGGGACGACCCCTCAAGTTTGAGGATAATGTCGGTAATTAAATATAATTATTTATTCCTTGGCTTCGTCAGGAAGCTTTCTCTTAAAAAAAAAAAAAAAAAAAAAAAAAAAACTAAGTGTAGAACACTTGACAATACAATTAAATTACATTGCATAAACAATCACCGGAGATAAACTCTGATCACCATGAAGAAACATAATTCTTATTAAATAAATCTTCAAATTAATCTAAATTTTTACGAACTCGCTTATGGCGAGATTCCATTGTACCCAGAGCCCACGAGAACCCCTTCTCTATAGACAAAAAGATGAATTCCACCTTTGAAATCCAATCAATTTTCTTAGAAAGATCTTCAATAATCTTGATCATCTTATGAAGATGACATATCATATATCCTTTATTATTAAGCTCTCTTCGAGAGATTATTCTAAATAATCTCTTTAAAAAAAATAAAACTCCACGTAGATACTTCGCCATGAACATATATCTTAAATCACACATGCTAATTATATAAATTTGTACTCTTCCTAACAGTATAATTAGCTTTAAGTTGATAATTTTCAGCATAATAAAAAATGCCAGCATACATAGAACAGCAAAACCGCTTCTCATACCATTAAGTTTGCCCCCTAAAATTTGCTATATTTTTTGAGACAGCAACCTGCCTATAGAAATATCGCAAAATTTAGAGACCAAAGTGCAAATAAAATTTTTTATAAATTTTGGACTTTATTTATTAGAAAAATTATTAGTTTATTAAATCCAAACAGGCTGTCAAGCAATATTTATTTATAAGGGTCTTACAGCACCATGGAATAAACTAATAACATTTATTTATCGAAATCTACTCTTATTATATTATCATTTGTTTTAGTATGATTCTAAGCTAGTAGACAGGCTTAACTAATAAATTTATGCTCTTTTGGTCTTTCTTTATTGAACCTCAATATAATATTATTGGACCTTGACTAAATAGATGCCTCATTTGGTCTTTCTTTATTGGACCTCAATATAATATTATTGGGCCTTGACTAAATTGATGCTCTGCAGACTGAGATGCCATATTAGTGAATTCAGCTACTTGAGATTAAAATATGATTTAATATCTCTATAAAAGGCAAGTTTTTCAGTCTCGAATACACACCAATTCAAATATTCTGAAGAGTATTTGAAGATCTTCGTTAGGCGTTGGTGTTTCAGGATGCCGTTACTAAATAAAGAATATGATTTTAATGGTTCGTCGGTTAAGACGAACCTTGTTCAGCTTGATATTCCCGGCAAGGTTGTTGCCGGAAGTGATTTTATGGTTACTGTTAGGATGGAGACTTCTGATCAGAGTTCTGGTTTCCCATGGGGGGCTTATACTCAATGTGTTGTGTTTAAGACATATTTAGAAGATGGATTGGATCGAGGAGCTGTGTCCAATGATATGTATCATAGCTGGTACTACGCTGATGGAACTGTCTCTCATAACGGTTATACAAGGCTTGTTACGGAAGATGGTAGCAGAAGCTACTTTGAGCATGGTAGGCTCATACAGACTGCATCTAGCACTCTTGCTGGTGACTATTATGATGTCACCTATTCTTTCAAGATGACAGAATCTGGTCAACGATACTCCATAGCTGTGCTTGGAGGGAGGTTTTGGGGACAGATTGCTAGGTTTAAGGTTACGATAGTTGGTAGTTACACTGAGTAATGTGTAATGCATAGCTGCAGAGCTTATCCGGCAGAATTGGAATGTTTTAGCTGATAAGCTAGCTGCTCATGTGACATCTCACCATGATATTTCCCTTTATCACCAAGGACGTGATCTTTCGAGATGGCTGATGGAAGAAGTTCAGATGTTGAATTACTCTTTCATTTAATTTTTCTTGGTCTTTCTTGTTATTTGCTTTTCTTAATTGTTTCCTTCTTTGGTGTAATAGTTTTCTTTGTCTTGTTTGTAACTCTTTCAGTCCTTTGTTTTTAATAAAATAGCTACCTAGTAGCCCTTTTTTCTTAATAAAAAAAATATTATGACACTTAATAGTTTTAATGGGAAGATGTAATAAGTCTTCCCTCCTAGGAAGCTAAGACTTTTGAATAAAATATTATAATGGGATTGTTGTAATGCATAGTTCTATGTTTATTATGTCGTATTATGTATAAGATAGCTGTTAAGAGTATAGATGTTGTTAAGTGCTTGACACTTAATTTTTGTTAGAGTTGTAATGTAAAAGCTTCATATGAAAGCCATTCAATAAACTAATATTTATGCTATACTATTTCCATCCAACGGTCACAATTCTGGGATGAGTAACGCACCCTTCCTTCGTAATACTATAATGATACTATAAACGAAGGTGTTGTTACATAAATTATGTACCATTAAAAGGGGCAAAGTAGAAAACTCCGCTTATAAACAATTAATATCTAGTCAGCATACACGTACACCTGGCTAGTGGACTATAACATTGGGTGACACAGCCCAATAATCCCCTGATGGGCCAAGCCATCTTGTAACTATGACAACCATTGTCATACATACTAGCCTAAGATTTTATTTGAATAAATTATATTATATGAGGAACATAGATATCGAAAAATAATAATTTCCTATTAGCAGCTTCTAGGAGAAGCTTTACTTACAGATCTAAAACTCGACTACCTATTGAACATCTCAACTTCTGCCAAAGAACAACTCTGACTAATTACAAAGTAATTATCTGAAATCTATCTTTAGATAAACATGAATAATTTGGAAGATTATTCGACAGAATAACAACATGAATTAAGCTTGTCATATCGCAATGCCCTCCAGGATATTATATTTTGACACAAAATATCTATCATTTAAATATTCAATAAGTTTGTAATTCACAGCCCCGCAATAAAGAATATTTATAACAACATTTCTCCTAGGATCCAATATATAATTCTTACTATGATCTTCAATAAAGGTGCGTTACTCGTCCCAAACTATCAACACAGAGCTCAAAAAATAATAATTTTTATTAATGGCTTTCGAAGGAATCTATCTTACATATCTAATGTCTAAGGCCATGTTTGGATGCATAGTAATTTTTTCTGTAGGAATTTTATTCCATAGGATTCAGAAATGATTCCTATGGAATTTACTATAGGAAAATTTCCTACGGATTCAGTGTTTGGATGTGCACAGGAATTTTTCCATAGGAATTTTTAATTTTGAAAATGTAACTAGCCGTTAGAGTTTTTTTAAAAAACTAGCCGTTGTAGTTTTTGAAAAAATAGTCGTTAGAGTTTTTTAAAAACTAGTCGTTACCAATTTCTCTCTATTTAAAGCCAACACCCTTGTGCAATTTGTAAACTTGCCTCTCTTCAACTCACATTTTTACTTCTCAAAGTCGTTTGTTTCAATATGGATTTGGATCAATGGAGAAAGACTAATGAAGATGATGACAAATTCATGCTCACCATTTTACCAAGTTTATTTTCTGGAAGTTCAAAAACCAGGCGTCGTCATACATCAATATTAACAGGTGCTGCATATGTACAAGAAATTCTTCAAGGTCATGAGGCATGTTGTAAGAGCGAATTTCGTATGGAGCCTCGTATATTTCAAGCACTTGCTAATTGTTTAAGGGAAAGATCTCTTCTTCGCAATTCGAAAAGAGTTACAATCGAGGAACAACTAGCAATGTTTGTATACACTCTTGCACACAACGCTAGCTAGTAATCGTGACGTGCAAGAACGCTTTCAACATTCGGCCGAAACGATTAGCCGTTATTTTGGTAAAGTGCTTAAATCTGTTACTACTCTTGCTAATACATATATAGAATTGCCACCGACAACAACACCACCTGTTATCCAAAACAGTAGAGTTTTTTTTTCCATATTTCAAGGTTAGAAATCTTTATACTGTCTTTTTTATTTATTATTATTATTTTTTTATTCTTATCCAATGTTATGGTTTTATTGTTTTAGGATTGTATTGGTGCTATTGATGGAACACATATTCCAATAACTATTTCTCTGGCCTTGCAAGATCCTTATAGAAATAGAAAACAAACATTGTCCCAGAACGTTATGGTCGCTTGCGATTTTAACCTACGTTTTGTATATGTTCGAGCTGGTTGGGAAGGTTCTGCTTCTAATGCTAGAGTACTCCAGCATTCAATCGACCAAGGCTTCCATGTCCCGCCCAGTAAATTTTACCTAGTGGATGCAGGATATGCAAATACTCCAAATTTTATTGCTCCATACCGGGGTGTGCGTTATCACTTACAGGAGCAAGGACGGGCAGGATGTAGACCAAGCAATTACAAAGAACTATTTAATTTGAGACATGCTTCTTTGAGGAATCATATATATTGAACGTATTATTGGTGTCTTGAAAATGAGATTTTCTATACTTAAAGTTGCAACCTTTCATCCAATAGATTCTCAGACTGATATAGTAGTTGCCGCATGTGTCTTGCATAATTTCATACGGATACACAATGGCACAGATGAAATTGAGGAAATCAGTAACGGAGCCGACGCAGTTAATGTCCCAAATGGAGATGAAACATATGAAAATGATGTCAATACAATGAACTCTGAACGTATTGCAGGTGCTCGCAAAAGAGATGAAATAGCAATGCAAATGTGGAATGATTATTGTAACTACCGTAGAAATGTAATATAAATGATGTGTAAGATTATCAATGTTGCTTTGCTTTCTTGTTAAGTAATTGAATGTTGTCATGTCTTAAGATTATCAATGTTGCTTTCTTTCTTATTATTACGTAATAGACTATCCGCAAATAATTCAAAACCATTCCAGCAAATAATTTTTTCTATCTAAAATAGATAAGTAGATCTCATAAACATAATGTCTTTTACAAAAGAGTCTAGTAATTGTTACCATGTCACGCAATATTCTATTCCATGCCTCCTTAGTCCACCCATTTTGTGAGCGGTAGGCAGGAACGTTATAGTCACCTAATAATTTCACTAGATGAGCCCTATGATTTTCATTCCATTTGGCCATTGTGTCAGTCTTCCCTTGAGTTGCCATCTATACAAAAAAAACAAAAGAAATTCAAAATAAAGAGGAAGCTTATTCTTATTTTAAGTACTAGGAACACTGAGATGGCACATCAAAAGGGTGCTATATATATATATCACATGAGAACAAAAACTAGTAAATAATCTTTCTACTGTGGTTTTGTTTGCATGAGAGTAGATTGATTTTCCCAAAGGGATAGAATTCCTTGGAAATACCATCAAAGGTGAAACATTTCCTGATCATTGATGTTATTGTTTTATGATGAATCAGACATACACATGTGAATATTGTATCTTTGAGCTCATGACAACTTTCACAAGAAATTTATTAAATTTATATCAATTTGGCAAAGTGCAGGTTAATAAGTAAGATATATGAGATTAACTAAAGTGTGGCATTGCAGGGTGTCCACTCATTTGTCAAACTTGAAAAATATATATCTTATTTAAATGTCATATTCTTCATGAATCCTTGCATGTTAGATGAACACCATTAATGTCTGTACCATTTGCTACGAACTTGTTAATGGGATGAAAGTTGAATATTTTGGCCATAAAGACAGTCAACATGGCTATACTTAGAGAATGAAAGGAAAGTTGAAAATTTTCATAGCACATCTTCTGTAATCTAAAAATGTGAAGCAAGCATGACAATATCAAAATTAACAAATAAATGCATGAAAGAATGCACAAGATTATGCAAAACAGACTCATGCATGTTGGTTCCTATTTCTGGCATAACCACAATAAATTGAAAGAACAAACTCATGTATGTTTGTACACATCAGCCAGGTATTGCACATAAAATTCAAGAAAAGATCTAATTACAAACATAATAGAAAGTTCTTATCCAAGCCTTATAACCAATGTCACAACAACATCAGCCAAGTATTTCATACACTGGGGTGATGATTATAACAACTAATAAGAGTATCTTAATCCAAGAATTTTGCAAAGTGAATTCACTTTCATACATGAGTTATACTGCACATCTTTTTCCAACAAGTTATTTGTAAGAATGAACCTGCAGAAATGTTTTGAAATGCATGAACATCATATGAAATCAGAAGCCATGGCAAACAACTCATCAATTAATAAATTAATTAGACACTAACATATCAAATCAATCCAATTATATTCCTGCAAGCCTTGGAGCTAATGGGGTCCAAAGTTCTGTACACTATATTTGGAACTTTCTGCTTGATAGCTGCTGTGTTTGTGAAGGAATGTAGTGGAAACCAAAAGCAAATCACTTCGAGAAATTGAAATCTCACTCCTACAACCTAATATGTAGAGGTATATTTATTCAAAATTTCTAACACCATCACGTTTTTGTCTATTACCTGTATGTGAATTATAAATTATGTTCAATTGTGTATCTAAATATAGTTCACATGTAACCACAAAAAGCTACAAAATTTTGGAGATTATACTAAACAGTTTTAGTTTCATGATAGAAGTATGTGGTATGATGATCTTAAATTGCAAACTCAAGGAAGTAGCATGACTAGAGTTTTCTTTGACCAATATATTTATCTTCACTATCCTACTGAAGAACAATGGAATTGACATTCTGGGAAAACAAATCAATTAAATTGCTGTTAATTCCATGCTTCTGATGCAAAAATCATCTTGTTTCTTCCCTAAAAGACTTTGAAATGATATCATCTATGCTTTGTCTGCACAGGTAGAGACCATGCAAAATACAATGGTCTGATTTCAATCAAGATTGAAAAGCAAAGCATATATATTTTTTCAAACAAGATTATCAGATTCATAAGCAATAACAAATATTACTCAAGTATAATATGTTTTAGAGACCAGGATCTGATAGGAAGATCATCAAATCGGAAGCTAGGTTTGGAGATCAGGTTTTGAACTGAAGAAAGGTAATACCCGCTCGATTAGAGCTAGGAGCTCTTGTTTCACCAGAGCCGACTGCCGTCGTTGCAGAATTAATCGACGCACCACCGGGCCTGTTGCTGCTCCAGCCTCCATTTCCGGGCATAATCAGCTTTCTCGACACAGGGAGAAAGAAAGAGAGCAAGAGAGAGAGAGAGAGTGAAGACGGTGAGAACTTTGGTGGGTCGGCGAACGGCGACGGCAGTCGGTTGCGGCAAGCGGCGGGCAATGGACTGAAGATGGTGGAGAGCGAGAGATGGAAGGAGAGGTTATAGGGAAGCAAGTTGCACAGCCCGAAATGTATAGGGAAAAAACAAATTGGGGGTCACCACTTTTACAAAATCCTATGGAATCCTAGGATTCCATAGAAATTCATTACTATCAAAATCCTGTCCAAACACCCTTTACTGTGATATCCTCCATAATGCTAAATTCCATAGGAATGGTGGTCATTCCTATGGAATTTAGTGCTGCCCAAACAGGGCCTAAGTGTTTTAACTCTTATTCATAAAAACAACATAACAACTAATAGCCGGATGTCACTGTGGCAACCCATTATCATTCTAAAAAGTAGTTATAATGGACACATTGAAGAACTTAACTGATGATTGATATATAAATTAAAAGAAATTAAAAGCCTATTTAATTACCTCATCAACATAAAGTGTAAACAATAAAACAAACAGTAAAAACATTGAAGTGAATAAGAAAAAAACAAGTACAATAGCCACCAATGTATAGAAGTGATTTTAGACTAGATTTATTTTGGGGCAGCGTCTTCATTTGGATCCTTTTGCTTTGTTTATATTGCATCGATTATTAAAAAGCAGAAAAGCTGACCAACAAAGATTAAGACAACATGAACATAAGAGATTACTACAATTCACTCAAAGAAAATGATTTCTGACTCATTATATCCAATGTCATTAGATGACATATTAAGTGATACTAGTTAGACTACCAAGTTTTTATTATTATTTAGTTTATGTAATATTGCGAATGATTGAGATCAATGACCAATTAACATAACTAAATCATTGAATACGAGAAGGTACAAGCAAGAAATTTGACATGTTCAAATTAATTGTCAAGTGAGGAGACAATAGGTTCTAAATAACAAGATGAACAATTCTTTTTAAATGTCTCAATTTATCTTTTTTTACCAATATATATATATATACTACTGATATCCATTGAACTAAGGTCCGATTGTCACCTTAAGCAATTGAATTTTTTTAGTTTGGTGACCAGATTAGGAAAACACGAATAGTTTAGTGACTAAATATGTAAATTATTTTAGTATCCTGTGCATTTGTTCTTTAAATGAAAATGATGTAAAATTTACTAATATTGAATCTTTCAAAGCAAAACTTCATAAAATCATCACATAAGGGTCTTTTGAAAACTAAAATAGAAATCACACATCAGCAATAAGTAATTGGAAAATAGAACACCCAATCATATTAATGAGAAATCATACGTGATTTTCCTCTGATCCTCATATCAGCCTCATGAGCTTTACGAGGATCAGACAAAATATCTGCAAGCAATCCATTCAAATCAAGGACAAGCAACTTTTGTCTGGGCAAACTAATTATTGCTCTTTCTTGCTGCATTAGGGAAGACGAAGACATGGATTTGCAAAAAATTATCAAATATAATCATGAGAAGGAGGAGGAGAATGAAAAAAAAAAAGTGAAGAAAAAATATCACAAAAATATATGCAAGCACCTTGGATTCAAGTTGAAGCTTCACAAATCAAAATCTTGAAATCACTGGGGCTGCAAAGAACTTTCTGATCTACAATCTTGTCTGATCTGTTGAATGGCTAAAGATGAGAAGAAGCAAGATCACATGATGAGATCGTTTCACCCTTGATGAACCCGTGAATCCCTCACGTGGTATCCCATATGCGGGATTTCAGTTTACTCCCATTTTGGCAAGAAATTAAAATCCCTCATTTATGGGATTTGAAAATCAAAGCAAAGTTCAAATCCAGGGAAACAAACATGGGATTTAAGAAACCTTGGTATTAACAAATTCAATGACAATGAAATTCATTGAAACAAACACACTCATAATATTACGGGTGGGTTGTAGTGTCCCAGAATTAAGACCGTTGGATCACTTAGGACACATGTACGTTTGAGATGAAAGGATATATATATATATTAATCATTTTAGGAAGATAAACTATCATAAATCCTTTATTATCAAACTCTCTTCAAGAGATTATTCTGAATAACCTTTTTAAAAAAAATAAAACTCTGCGTAGATACTTCGCCAATATATATCTTAAATCACACACGCAGATTATATAAATTTGCACTCTTTCTAATAGCATAATTAGTATTAAGTTCATAATTCCGGCATAATCAAAAACGCCAGACATACATAGAATAGCAAAACGGCTTCACATACCATTAAGTTTGCCCCTAAAGTTTGCTCTATTTCTTGGGATAGCACCCCGCCTACAGAAATAGCGCAAATTTTAATTAGGGGCCAGTGCAAATAAAACTTTTATAAAACATTATGTGAAGCCGTTTGGTCTTTTATTTATTAGAAACAATTATTAATTTATTAAATCTAAATAGCTGTCAAGCAATGTTTATTTTTAGGGATCTTACAGCACCATTCAATAAACTAATAATATTTATTTATCGAAATCTACTCTTATTATAATATCATTTGTTATAGAAAGATTCTACGTACGCTGGTATACAGGCTTAACTGATAAGTTCATGCTCTTTTGGTCTTTCTTTATTGAACCTCAATGTAATATTATTGGACCTTGACTAAATAGATGCTTCTTTTGGTCTTTCTTTATTGGACCTCAATATAATATTATTGGATCTTGACTAACAGACTGAGCGGCCATTTTAGTGAATTCCGCTACTTGAGATTTAAATATGATTTAATATATCTATAAAAGGCGAGTTCTTCAGTCTCGAATACACACCAATTCATTCCGAAGATACTTTCCGTCGCTATACTCTGTCTCTCTCTCTCTAGTTGAAGAGTATTTGAAGATCTTCGTTAGGCGTTGGTGTTTCAAGATGCCGTTACTAAATAAAGAATATGATTTTAATGGTTCGTCGGTTAAGACGAACCTTGTTCAGCTTGATATTCCGGGCAAGGTTGTTGCCGGAAGCGATTTTATGGTTACTGTTAGGATGGAGAGTTCTGATCAGAGTTCTGGTTTCCCATGGGGGGCTTATACTCAATGTGTCGTGTTTCAAACATCTGTAGAAAATGGATTGGATCGAGGAGCTGTGTCCAATGATATGTATCATAGCTGGTTCTACGCTAATGGAAATGTCTCTCATAACGGTTATACAAAGCTTGTTAAGGAAGATGGTAGCAGAAGCTACTTTCAGCATGGTAGGCTCATACAGACTGCATCTAGCACTCTTGCTGGTGACTATTATAATGTCACCTATTCTTTCAAGATGACAGAGTCTGGTCAAGGATACTCCATAGCTGTGCTTGGAGGGAGGTTTTGGGGACAGATTGCTAGGTTTAAGGTTACGATAGTTGGTACTTACACTGAGTAATGTGTAATGCATAGCTGCAGAGCTTATCCGGCAGAATTGCATGGCAGATCTTGCCATGATATTTTCCCTTTATCAGACTGATGAAATAAGTTCAGATGTTGAATTACTGTTTCGTTTAATTTTTCTTGGTCTTTCTTGTTATTTGCTTTTCTTGTTTCCTTCTTTGGTGTAAGAGTTTTCTTTGTCTTGTTTGTAACTCTTTCAATCCTTTGTTTTCAATAAAATAGCTGCCTAGTAGTCTTTTTTCTTAATAAAAAAAAAATATTATGACTCTTAATTAGTCGTTTTTTGAAGATGTAATAAGGCTTCCCCTTGGAAGCTAAGACTTTTGAATAAAATATTATAATGGGATTGTTGTAATGCATAGTTCTATGTTTATTATGTCGTATATCTTTAAGATAGCTGTTAAGAGTATAGATGTTGTTAAATGCTTGACAGTTGACACTAACTTTTTTTCAGAGTTGTAATGTAAAAGCTTCATGTGAAAGCCATTCAGTAAACTAATAATATTTATCGAGATCTATACGGTACACTACACATATACTATTTCCATCCAACGGTCACAATTCTAGGATGAATAACGCACCCTCCCTCCGTAATTCTATAATGATACTATAAGCAAGGATGTTGTTACATAAATTTTGTACCATTAGAAGGAGCAAAGTTGAAAGGGAATAACTTAGGTGAAGTTAAATAGGTGTAGTTTGTGTAGTTCACCATTGAAATTATGACACATGTCCCAAAAGTATATAAAAATATAATAACTTTCCTATAATGCCCTCACTCTTTCTTAAAAATTATTCATCTTATGCCACATGTCAAACATCCAATGGTGAACTATACAAACTACACCTATCTAACTTCATCTAAGTTATTCCCAAGTTAAAAACTCCGTTATAAACAATTAATATCTAGCAGCATACACGTACACGTGGCTCGTTAGTGGCTAGTGGACTATAACATTGGGTGACAGAGGCCAATAATCCTGTAATGGACCAAGCCATCTTGTAACTATGACAACCAATGTCATACATACTAGCCTAAGATCTTATTTGAATAATATATATTATATGAGGAACATAGATATCGAAAAATAATAATTTCTTATTGGCAGCTTCTAGGAGAAGCTTTACTTACATATCTAAAAATCGATTAGGTATTGAACATCTCAACTTTTGCTGGAGAACAACTCCGACTAATTACAAAGTAATTATCTCAAATCTTTCTTTAGATAAACAAGAATAATTTGGAAGATTATTCGACAAAATAATAACATGAATTAAGCTTGTCATATTGCAATGTCCTCCAGGATATAATATTTTGACACAAAATATCTATCATTTAAATATTCAATAAGTTTGTAATTCACAACCCCGCAATGGAAAATATTTATAACAACATTTCTCCTAGGTTCCAATATATAATTCTTACTATGATCTTCAATAAGGGTGCGTTACTCGTCCCAAACTCTCAACATAGATCTCGAAAAATAATAATTTTTATTAATGGCTTCCAAAGGAAACTATCTTACATATTTGAATATCTAAAGTGTTTTAACTCTTATTCACAAAAACAACAATGTAACAACTAATCGCCGGATGTCACTCTGGCAAACCATTATCATTATAAAAAGTAGTTATAATGGGTACACATATTGAAGAACTTAACTGATGATTGACATATAAATTAAAAGAAATTAAAAGCCTATTTAATTACCTCATCAACATAATGTGTCAATAATAAAACAAACAGTAAAAACATTAAAGTGAATAAGAAAAAAACAAGTACAAAAGCCACCCATGTATAGAAGTGATTTGAGACTAGATTTATTTTGGGCAGCGTCTTCATTTGCATCCTTTGCTTTGTTTATATTGCATCGAATATTAAAAAACAGAAAAACTAACCAACAAAGATTAAGACAACATGAAGAGAAGAGATTACTACAATTCACTCGAAGAAAATGATTTCTGACATATTATATCTAGTGCCATTAGATGACATATTAAGTGATACTGGTTAGACTACCAAGTCTTTTTTTATTATTTAGTTTATGTAATATTGTGAATGACTGAGATCAATGACCAATTAGCATAACTAAATCAATGAATACGAGAAGGTACAAGCAACCAATTTGACATGTTCAAATTAATTGTCAAGTGAGTGAGACAATAGGTTTTAAATAACAAAGTGAACAATTCACAGTTAATCATCCCCTTTTAAAAGTCTCGATTTATCTTTTTTAACAAATATATATATATACTACTACTACTACTACTGATGTCCATTGAATTAAGGTCCGATTGTCACCTTAAGAAAATTTGTAGACTTTAGAAAGGAATGAAGATGTTATAATTGCTGTTCATTTTGTTAGATTAAGCAGAGAGTGAAGAAAAAGAATTTGGTGGATTTTGAAGCGTGTAAGAACACTGTCTTTTAGGAATTTATCACCCACACAAATCTGCACCAGGTTTTACAATAATTCCTTCAGGGATACAACAAAATTTCAAGATTAAACTTTGCAAAAAAAAAAAAGTAGTAATCTTCTTTGAGAACTTTTCTGTATTTAAAAAGAATGAAGAGTTGTGAACCAACGATTGGATTTATCTATTGAAAACAACTGATAGGTGATATCTTTTCATAATAATAATAATAATAATAATACATTATTATTATTATCCTCAAGCTCCACGGCCCGTACTCCTGTCCCGTGAACAGCGGCACTGACGGTTGCGAGATGGACACCGGAGTGTTGACGCTTGTTGACGCACAGCTGCTGGCTGCCATCCTCGTAGCTTTGATACCAGATTGACAGAACTTGAAGATTGAAGACACACAAAGTAGGCCAGCCGAGACAAGAAAAACTCAGCCTGTTTGATGAAATGCCAAGAGAGATACTAAGCTTTTCTCATTCACAACCAAAACCGGTCAAAGAGAAAACTGAGTGGAGACACAATATATTTTTGTTCTACCTCATAGTCTACTGCCATTTAACCATACATATATAATCAAAAGGTTACAGACAAGATTGTTACCAAACAACACTCCTATTGGCTGACAGGATACTGTCATACGCCAATTGGTCACATGTTAACATTAACTTGCTCTAGCATTGGCTGAGCACTAACCCCCATAGATTTACTAGAGTAATACTAATATTCAAAATACTTCTCCTAACTTAGCTCCCATTGGCTAGCAGCCACTTCTCTGTTTCACCAAACAGTCAAAACAGCTGCTCCACCGTCCATGCTGTCTACCACCATCACCCGATCACGGCAGCTCCCATGCTGAGGAGCTGTCCATCGTGAACCTCCATGCCTTCTGCCACCAAGCTATCTTCAATCACATCCTCAACATCTAAATCCCTATAGAAAATCTCTTTGAAACGTGCCATGTCTGCGCTTTCAAATGCAATAACAACTGAGACACCTCCACTGCTCCGGGGACCACTATGCATCACAAACACTTGACCCGGAAGTCTCATAGATGCGTTTCCCATGAACCATGGTTTCCCCCATCTAAAATCTGCTTCATACAAAGGCAATGCCAACCAGCTAATAAAAAATAAATCAGTCATTTTGATAGTCCTTGATCCCCACGCTTTCTTCTTGTCACCTTCGACTATCTCCAACAAGTCCACCAATGAACGGATGTATTCATCATCAAGACTTTTAATTGTTTCTTCAATCCTGGAAACTCCCAACTCAAGTGGTTTTGAAACCAAGTCCCCAACTATCAAATGGCATGAAATTCTCATTACCGCATTGCCGAGATATCCCATAGGCAATTGTGGCTTGAGTCTTGCGCGAACATCGGCAGCCAAGAAAAACCTTGTATATTGCTCATCATGGAGCTCTCGAGCCTTGCACGCTGTACGCCAGACATGCACAGCCACTGCTTTGAAAGTGCTGAGATTTCTTTCACCATTAAAACCATATTTGAGGGTGTCCAGTTGGTCCTTAGATATTGTGAGTATCGCTGTCTCACATTCTTCTAGTCCCACCAAGTCTGCCGGCGGAGGAGAGGTGAGCATGGTGTAGATCCCGTCGTTGGTGTACTCAATGTGATCAAATGAGACTTTTGGTGGTGATCGAGCACGAAGTACAGTGTGATCAAGAAAAGGAGGAACAGAGATAATGTCCAAACCACGGGGAATTTCGGACCATGCATTGATGAAATGGAGAGCGGAAACCCCATCAATTAACGAGTGGTGCATGGCACAACCAAGGCAAAACTCCACCGCACTTGAACAATGTCAACTTAAAAAACAAAAGAATTTTGAACTTAGAACATTAATTAATTATTATCTCTTTCATGCAAATAAAAGAAGCAAAAAAACAAAAGGTATAAGGGTTATTTGATTGCTTTTTCTAACAGCAGTTTTCTGTTCTTCAAAATATAAAACTTAAAAAACTTGTTTAATAATATTTTTTTTAATTATTTTAAAATTTTAAGAAATAAACTGTTTTTAAAAATAAAAAATCATGAACAACTCTTAGATGTTTTCTAAATTTTTGTTTTTAAAAAATAGACAACAAATTTTAAATTTTTTTAATTTTAAAATTTTTAATAATATAAAAATACAAACAATTAAAGATAAAATCAATCCTAATACCACTTGCGCGAGTTCATTTTTTTAAAGTCATATTATCTTATAGACTCTCAATATCCTTGCAGTGAAGATTTTCTATCACCTTTTAGGGGTGAAATATCATATCTAAGAATACCAAGGCTAAAAGTCCGCAAGAAAAAATGTAACATGGAAAACTTTCTTATTTCTGACATTCCCCATTAAAATGATAATCAAACGTTTTTTTTTTTTTTTTGTGTAGTGTTAAAATTTTGATTTTTAATTCTAAAATTAATGCTAACATACAAACCTTCCAAGGCAAGGTTGGCAAAACATAGTGATTATATTACAAACTGAATATAACTACATTATAATAATTTTGAATATTGAATTTATGTTTGAACTATTTATATAAATGTCATTGAACATTAAATATATACATTATAATGGCATATTGGCTGTTATTTATATTTATTTTTCACAAATATATATTATTAGGGCCCGTTTGATGGACAGATAAGATATATGAATTGGATATGAGTAGGAAAGGATATTAGCATGATAAGGTCATATACTATTATATGTTTGATGTGCACCAAATAAGCTATTGGATAGTATTTTTATTATCCTATTTTACGTTTGAAGTAGACCAGATAATGATGGGATATGATATGAATTGTATGTAAATAGACAATATTATCTTTTATAATAACCTAGAATCCATACATATAGAAAAATAAATAGATCGTATCAAAATCTATTAGGAAAAAAATCATTCAACTAGAGAAACTAAAGATAAGACATGATCAAAGAAAAGATTTAGATGAAAATTAACATGTTAAAGCATGAGATCGAAAGAGAAACCCTTCAACCCTTCGAATGCAAGAAGCCCTACTTAAACTAGTAAAATTGGTGTTTTAGTTGTTGATAAGTTTTTTGTCCCAAGCCTCTGGTTCAAAGATTAAAAGAAGGGATACAATGAAACTCTAATAGGGAAGAGGAACCAATAAAAGGGCAAAAAGTTAAATTAAATTTTTAATCATATCCTATTTGTTTTTATCCTAACTCTTCTCATGGGATTAGTTATCATGTGGCCGGTAGGATAAAGTGGGTCAATAGAGTAAGATTATCATATTCAATTTGCACACAGAACAAAAGATAATAGTAGGATATAATAGTTTAGTCTATCCTATCGTTCTTATCTTGTCCACCAAATAGGCTCTTATATTAGTTCATTAATTAAGTGATATGATTATTAAAGGGTCGTTTGGCATTATTATCAATTCCTGTCTTTTGTTTTCAATTTCATGTTTTGGAAACAAAACTGAGAAAACATGTTTGTCGCTTTGTTTTTGTTTTCAAAAATTTTGGCAACAATTTTATGTTTTCAACTGTTTTGGAAACGTTTTCAAAACACTTTCTCCGACCATGAAACCCTTCTTCTTCTACTTCTCTTCAACTCCTCTCTCTCTCTCTCTCTCTCTCTCTCTCTCTCTCTCCTTTTAATGTTTAATTCCTTTTAATTTTTATTTTTTTTAAATATCATTTTTTTACAAATTAATAATAATAATTTTTAGAAATATATTTTAAAGAAAATATTTATAAAAATTTATTATTTTGGCTTGATATTTTACAAATTAGTTCATCTAGTATAAAAAATTATATTTTTAAAATTATTTGTGAAAATTATTTGCATATATATATATATATATATATATATATATATATATATAATTTTTTAAGGCAAATGGAAAATATTTTTTAGTTTCAAATAGTGCAAATTTTATGGGATATTTTCTACCCATACAATACCAGTCTATGTTATTAAATTTATTCAATAATATAATCAAGTAAACTAATACAAAAAATAAAGTTTTATAAAAAAAGTGTTATAATAATTTTGTTCTAACAAACATATTTTTGTTTTCAGATTTTTAAAATACACAATAGTTAGTGTATCCAAACATGTTTTTGTTTTCAAAAAATTGAAAATAAAACGAAAACAAAAGAAAAGCGAAACAAAAACATAAAAAAAAAAAAAAGATGCCAAATAACCCCTAAATTATTGTAAAAACATGCAACAATATTAATTACATGAAACAACTAATTCAAAAATATATTTTTTTTTTTTTAAGATAAATTATAATAGAAGGGCTAAAATATCTAATTAGGTATATTAAAAAGACCAAATAGCTATTACATCAAAATAAAATGATATTAATTTTTCCAAGAAGTGAAGTGATGTAGAGGGACCTGAAATAAAGCTAAGATGCATGAATTCTCGGGCACGTTGACCAATGGGACGAGAAGTTGGCGCACCGCCGGTGAAGGCCGGAAGTCACCAAAGCCATCAACAGTGCAATCTGCGTGTGCAACCGAGAAGAGCACGCCCTCGGCGTTGCAGTCCACCTCCGGGCGGCCATCTTTGTCAAATACAAGCCTTCCCGCAAGTGGATAGAAGGTGACCAAGACTTTACTCAACGCAGTCTTAAGAATCTCCACTGAAAAGAAGTCGGGATCTCCATTGGGCTTGTAGAGATAAACGGTAGATACATGAGCAATGGGAGCAAATGCATCAAGGTTGGAGGGCCATAGCCTGTGTTTAGGTGTCTCGTCGTGAGGAACAACCTTGCATGACTCTATGATAACAACCTTTGGAGGCATGATCAGATCACTCTCTTCTCCGGTCTCTTTTATCTCTTTTATGGTTTTCTTGGAGACGCATAAGAGTGCTCTTGTAGATGAGTGGAAAGAATGGTTTTCTTGGAGAAGTATATAGGAGTGCTCTTGTAGAAAATTAATAGGATATTTATTGCCCACCTACATATGAGCCAATAAATTAATAGGATAAATAAACACCACCGACAATAAGTAAATTTTATGAAACATGTGCCTTTATTTTATTTTTTTATTTTTCTGGAGATAGGACAATAAAAGCAAAACTTTGGTCTTTCTCGCTTAAAGAGCAACTCCAGCCCACCGTTTTATTTGAAGAATTAGCTTTGATTTGGCGCAGGATCAACTCCAATTCGGGGCCAAATCCTGCACCAAATCAAAGATTTGCTACAGTTGCGCGCAACGCTATTTTTTTTTCTTTTCTGTTTTGATTTTTTAATTCTTTTTTTAATTTATATTTTTTTAAAATTTCTATTTATCTGTTTGTTTTTATTTTTTTTAATTCTGTTTTGAATATCTTTTTTTAATTCTATTTTTTATTTTTTAAATTTAAATTTATATTTTATAGTTTAATTAAATTAATAATTTATAATTTAAGTTTATATTTTTTTAATTAATAATAAATATAAAATTAAATAAAATAATTTGTGAAATATAAATTTATTAAAATTACGATAAAATAAAAACATAAAATAATATGTGTTGCTTTAGTTTCTAATAATATGTTGTTTTTATTAATGGTGCTTGTTTGTATGTTATGGTTTTATTAAGTAATGAATGTCATGTTTGTATTTGTATTTTTTTATCATTTTTATATTTAATAAATATTTATAATAAATATAAATATTATAAATATATTTTAAATCTTATCATATTTAAATTTAATGGTTAAAAGTGAAAAAAGATTTAAAGATGATTAAATTTATTGATAAAGATGGTAGTTGGAGAAGAATATTCTTAGAATATTCTATTTTAGAGTTAAAAATAGAGACGGTGATTATAGAAGTTTTTACTGTAGAAGCTGTATTTTTGAGTACTGAAGCGCCAAATATAGAGTTTTGAGTTGGAGATGACCTAAGACCTCCGCCCTAGGGACATCTAGGATTATTTTATTTGTGCAAATGATTCTAGTGTTATACCATTTAATATGTGGGTATTTTAAAAATGTAAAAATCATGTTGTTTTGCATTTTAAACCTTTTCCCTTTACAAATTTATGGGTATTATGTGTTTGGCATTTTTAATCACTAAAAAAAACCCAAATTGACACAGTAAAATTTGCATGAAGATAAACTTAAAAAAAGTAACAAATTGATTTTGCATCGTATTTGGTACTGAAAAATATCCCTATGTATCGTATTCGTAACAAATATATGTTACTACAGTTTTTTTATTATAGTGACAAATTTTGTCATGGTTTCTTAATATCATGCCAAATATGGTCATTGATTTTTGGCGGTTTTTTTGGTATGATATATTTTTGCATGATTTATAGCATGAATATATATGCTGATGGAGTTAAGAGGTATCGCCTGTGGGATCCCATTATCCACAAGGTTGTAATCAGCATGGATGCTATTTTCATAGAAGACAAAGAACAAAAGCAAGCAGATGGTAAAAGCACTTCAAAAGAAATCATAAAGACTACAATAGTACAGTTATAAAAAAATCTAAAGCTACATCAGAGTATAAGGTACAAGAGCCAGTTGAATCTGAAGTTTTAGAAGTTTGGTGGTCAACTCGTACAAGAAAGACACCAAGTTGGCATCTGACTATATTATGGAGGGTAACATTGCATACTGTCCTCTAACTAAGGATGGAGAGCCATGAACTATTCAAGAAGCATTGAACATTTTAGATGCATCTCAGTGGATGGTAGTAATGTAAGAAGAAATTGAAGTTCTTCATAAAAATAGGACATGAGAACTAGTGTCACTACCACAAGGGCGAAAAGCCATTAGCAACAAATGGGTCTACAAGATCAAATGCAATAGTGATGATCAAGTAGAGCGTTGTCGTACTAGATTGGTGTTGAAAAAATATGCTCAGAAGGAAAGAATTGACTTCAACGAAATATTTTCACTTGTGGGTTAACTCACAACATCTCAGTAGTCCTAGCGAGGTGTGCTACATTCAACTTTCAGCTTAAACAATTAGATGTCAAAATTACATTTCTTCCTCATGAGCTAGGGATAAAATATATAGGGTAAACTACATATTTAGTTACTACACTATTTGTGTTTTCCTATTATGGTCACAAAACAAAAAAAAAAATTAATTTGATCACTATTCATGTTTTCCTATTCCAATCAAGTCACTCGCCACAATGCCGTTACCCTGATGCTGAGCTGACACCCCACGTCACCTGACACATGTTAGACTTTTTGTTGGGCTATTGACGTGGCATTCCACTTCAGCAATAACCCAATTGAATTTTTTTTTAGTTTGGTGACCAGATTAGGAAAACACTAATAGTTTAGTGACTAAATATGTAGATTATTTTAGTATCCTGTGCATTTGTTCTTTAGATGAAAATGATGTAAAATTTACCAATATTGAATCTTTCAAAGCAAAACTTCAGAAAATCATCACATAAGGGTCTTTTGAAAACTGAAATAGAAAGCACACATCAGCAACAAGTAATTGGAAAATAGAACACCCCATCATATCAATGAGAAATCATACGTGATTTTCCTCTGATCCTTATATCAGCCTCATGAACTTTACGAGGATCAGACAAAATATCTACAAGTAGTCCATTCAAATCAAGGACAAGCAACTTTTGTCTGGGCAAACTAATTACTGCTCTTTCTTGCTGCATATATCAGGGAAGAAGAAAACATGGATTTACAAAAAATTCTCAAATCTAATCATGAAAAGAAAGAGGATAATGAAAAAAAAAAAAAGTGAAGAAAAAACATCACAAAAATATATGCAAGCACCTTGGATTCAAGTTGAAGTTTCACAAATCAAAATCTTGAAATCATTGGGGCTGCAAAGAACTTTCTAATCTACAATCTTGTCTGATCTGTTCAATGATTGAAGATGAGAAGAAGCAAGGTCACATGATGAGATCGTTTCACCCTTGATGAACCTGCGAATCCCTCACGTGGCCACCCATGTGCGGGATTTCAGATCCAGGATTTCAGTTTACTCCCATTTTGGCAGGAAATTAAAATCCCTCATTTATGGGATTTGAAAATCAAAGCAAAATTCAGATCAAGGGAAACAAATATGGGATTTAAGAAACCTTGGGATTAACAAATTCAATGACAATGAAATTCATTGAAAACAAACACACTCATAGTATTACGGGTGCATTGTAGTGTCCCAGAATTAAAACCGTTGGATCACTTAGGAAAGAACATATATATGTATATATATTGGTAAAATCCGACATATATCATATTCATCTCATATATATATATATATATATATATATATATATATATATATATAGTGAGCGGATACAATTAACTTTATATATCATATTCATCTCAATAATATTAATCATTTTAGGAAGATAAAATATCATAAATCCTTTATTATCAAGCTCTCTTCAAGAGATTATTCTGAATAACCTTTTTTAAAAAAATAAAACTCTGCGTAGATACTTCGCCATGAATATATATCTTAAATCACACACAGAGACTATAAATTTGCACAGTTCCTAACAGCATAATTAGTATTAAGTTCATAATTCCAGCATAATAAAAAATGCCAACATACATAGAACAGCAAAATGCCTTCACATACCATTAAGTTTGCCCCCTAAAGTTTGCTCTACTTCTTGGGATAGCACCCCAACTACAGAAATAGCGCAAACTTTAAGTAGGGCCAGTGCAAATAAAATTTTTATAAAACATTATGTGAAGCCATTTGGTCTTTAATTACTTATTAGAAACAATTATTAATTTATTAAATCCAAACAGGCTGTCAAGCAATAATAAGAGAAAATTGAATATATACCCCTCAAAAGTTTCATAATTGTATATTTACCCTCCGAAAAAATATAATTGCATATGTACCCCTGAAAAATATAGATAATTGCGGATATACCCCTTACCGTTAGATTCCGTTAATAGAAATTAATTAATTTTATTAATTATAGTTATAATCTTGATTAAGATATATAAAATGTCTAAAATAACCTTCTATAACTTTACCAATAATATCTAATCTCTCATCTCTCTCATTTTATAATAAAAAAAACTTTTGAAGGGTATATATGCAAAAGGTATAACGGTAATTTTATATAACTGCTATTAGTTAATGGATGATTTTTCAACTAATTTGAACCATAGAGGTATATACGCAATTATATATATTATTCAGGGGTATGTATGCAATTATCATTTATTTAGGGGTAAATATGCAATTTCAAATTTATTTAGGGGTACACATGCAAAAAGCCCATATTTATATTCAGGTGTCTTACAACACCATTCAATAAACTAATAATATTTATTTATCGAAATCTACTCTTATTATAATATCATTTGTTATAGAAAGATTCTACGTACGCTGGTATACGGGCTTAACTGATAAGTTCATGCTCTTTTGGTCTTTCTTTATTGAACCTCAATGTAATATTATTGGACCTTGACTAAATAGATGCTTCTTTTGGTCTTTCTTTATTGGACCTCAATATAATATTATTGGATCTTGACTAACAGACTGAGCGGCCATTTTAGTGAATTCAGCTACTTGGGATTAAAATATGATTTAATATCTCTATATAAGGCAAGTTCTTCAGTCTCGAATACACACCAATTCATTCCGAAGATACTTTCCCTTGCTATACTGTCTCTCTCTCTAGCTGAAGAGTATTTGAAGATCGCCGGAGGCGTTGGTGTTTCAGGATGCCGTTACTAAATAAAGAATATGATTTTAATGGTTCGTCTGTTAAGACGAACCTTGTTCAGCTTGATATTCCCGGCAAGGTTGTTGCCGGAAGCGATTTTATGGTTACTGTTAGGATGGAGACTTCTGATCAGAGTTCTGGTTTCCCATGGGGGGCTTATACTCAATGTGTTGTGTTTAAGACATCTGTAGAAGATGGATTGGATCGAGGAGCTGTGTCCAATGATATGTATCATAGCTGGTTCTACGCTAATGGAAATGTCTCTCATAACGGTTATACAAAGCTTGTTAAGGAAGATGGTAGCAGAAGCTACTTTGAGCATGGTAGACTCATACAGACTGCATCTAGCACTCTTGCTGGTGACTATTATAATGTCACCTATTCTTTCAAGATGACAGAGTCTGGTCAAGGATACTCCATAGCTGTGCTTGGAGGGAGGTTTTGGGGACAGATTGCTAGGTTTAAGGTTACGATAGTTGGTAGTTACACTGAGTAATGTGTAATGCATAGCTGCAGAGCTTATCCGGCAGAATTGCATGGCAGATCTTGCCATGATATTTCCCTTTATCAGGCTGATGAAATAAGTTCAGATGTTGAATTACTGTTTCGTTTAATTTTTCTTGGTCTTTCTTGTTATTTGCTTTTCTTGTTTCTGTTGAGACTTAAGTGTGATCAGAGAATACTGAAGACACTAAGTTGCTGTGTGGGACCTGGAAGAGCTATGGAGCTAAATGTTGGCTGAGCAAACTGTGAAGCAGGTCAAATGATGCAGTTACAAGCTTGGGAATTGCATTGATTTAGTGTCTGTCTTTGTATGAATGTTTGTATTACTTTTATTATGCTTTTACTGTAAGAATGATGTATGTTTGTATTAAGTGTTTGGATGTTCTAGTTGTATGGATTGTGATGCCTCAGTGGCATGCACATCAAGTGTTTGGTTATATGCTCAGTTCATAATGAATGAAACCTGGAGTTTTTCCAGTTGATGTTTTGATCCCTTCTACTCATATATTGTGTGTTCAGTGAGTGTTGTGAGTGTATCAAAATCAATTCGATCCTATCAGTGGTATCAGAGATAGTTCATTGAATTGAGTTGCAAATGTCATCCTCTTCTTCAGCAAAGGAAGCTAATGTTCCTTATTTCAAAGGTGATAACTACAACCTATGGGCTTTGATGATGAAGACCATGTTTAGATCAAAGGATCTATGGAAATTAGTGGAGAAAGGGTTCAGTGAAGAAGGTGATGCAACTAGAATCAATGAAAGTCAAAAGAAGGATGCCAAGGCCTTGTACCTGATTCAACAAGCTCTTGATCCCAGGATACTGGTAAGGATATCTGAGGCAAAGACAGCGAAGCATGCATGGGAAATCATAAAGATTGAATTCCAAGGAGATTCAGACAACGCCAACATACAACTTCATGCACTTCAAAGAGAGTTTGAAGCATTTAAAATGAAACAAGGTGAGACTGTCCAAGACTTTGTAAGCAGAGTTTTGGACATTGTGTTTCAAATCAGAGTTTTGAAACAAGATCTCCCTCAAAAATCAGTTGTCTCTAAAATTCTCAGAAGCCTAACTCCCAGATTCTCACAAGTTGTACACTCAATCATTGAGGCAAAAGACTTGAACACACTAACAGTTGAGCAATTGAGTGGATCACTGAAGAACCATGAAGCAATACTTAATATTGAAAGTACTCACCTTGAAGGAGAAAAAGCTCTATATGTTGGTCGAGGATCTCTGCATCACTTTGAAGGTCCCAATAGAGGTGGAAGAGTTCGAGGTCGACACTCTCTCAGAGGTAGGGGACGCGGGAGCGGCAGGAGCATTGAAGCTAGCCGTATGGAGCCTGGTCGTGGGGCAGAATCCAGCAAGCATTACAAGAGTGTGCAATGTTTTATATGCAAGAAATTTGGCCATGTCAAAGCTCAATGTTGGTATAGAAACAAAGAAGCCAATGTTGTGAAAGAAGAGAAAGAAAAAGGAAACGAAGAAGAAGAAGAAATTGCATTCATGGCAATCAGTAAAGAACCAAAGAAGACAATAGGTACTTGGCTCATCGACAGTGGTTGTTCCAACCACATGACAGGTGAGAAGAGTTTATTCTAGCACTATGAAGCTACCCCGAGTCACTTAATCAAAGTTGGAGATGGAAATGCTCTCACAGTGGAAGGAATTGGCAAAGTAATTCTTTGTTCAAGCAAAGGAAAGATCACAAGTCTAAATGATGCCCAATTTGTTCCAAACTTAGCTCATAACCTGCTAAGTGTTGGACAAATGATGGACTCGGGATTTGATATTGAATTTACAAGAGGAGTCTGTGAAATCAGGGACTCTGAATCTAAAGCAAGGGTGGCTCAGGTATGTATGACTTGTAACAGACTGTTTCCACTTGAAGCTGATGATATAGGATTTGCAAACATAGCTCAAGTTGCAGAACAGACCTCAGATCTCTGGCACAAGAGATATGGTTACATTAGCATGAAGAAATTGATCATGATTTCAAAACAAGAGTTGGCACTTGGTCTGCCAAATATTACAAATACTGATCCCTGTGAAGCTTGTCTACAAGGGAAGCATGCCCGTGCAAAATTCCCTAAAGGTGTGGCAAAGAGAGCATTAGCTCCATTGGAGATGATTCATGCCGATCTAGTTGGGCCGATCAGCACTCTATCCATTGGAGGTAACATATATTTTCTCCTTTTTACTGATGACTTTACAAGGTACAGCTGGGTGTATTTCATAAGGAAGAAATCAGAAACCTTTCATCAATTCAAGCTATTCAAGTCACTGGTGGAGAAACAGCACTCGCTTTCCAATCAAAGTGCTGCGAACAGATTGTGGAGGTGAGTTTACATCTCATGAGTTCGAGAATTTCTGCAAGCTTGCCGGAATTCACCACCAGTTGTCAGCTCCAAGAACCCCCCAACAGAACGGCGTTGTAGAGAGAAAGAACAGGACAGTGACAGAGATGGCACGCACCATACTGAAAAGAAAGAAGCTCCCATCACTCTACTGGGCTGAGGCAGTCGCCACGGCCGTGTATATCTTGAACCGGTCAACGACGAGAGCATTGAATCTTAAGACTCCAGTTGAAGCATTGACAGGAGATAAACCGCACTTTGACCACTTCAGAGTTTTCGGGTGTCTGGCATATGTGTACATTGACTCACAGGAGAGAGTCAAGTTTGATTCCAAGTCACGAGCCGGGATTTTCATTGGCTAGCTACAGTGAACGATCAAGGGCCTATAAGGTCATTGATCCTGATTCTCTTCGCGTACATGTCAGCAGGAATGTCAGGTTTTTTTTAAGAAAAGGCTTGAGATTGGCCAGGAGAAGCTGAGTCGGATGTATCAAATTATGAGCCAGCACGTGAGTTGGGTATGACTCAAAGTAATGAATGTCCAGTTAGATCCACACCGTCCGATCAGACTAATGAACGGCCAGATTTACACCCACTGATCAATTCATCTTCTTCAAATGAAATGACTCTTGCCGGAGAAAATGGTGGCACTCCGACGAGGTACAGAAAACTTGAAGATATTTATAATTCTAGCTCTTCTCTACTTACCACAGGAGACCCCGTATCTTATGAAGATGCAGCAACAAGCCAAGAGTGGATTGCAGCCATGAAATTAAAAAGAGATCATTTCAATTAATAAAAATAAGACATGAAGTTTGGTTTCTCTACCAGAAGGAAAGAAATCAATAGGTCTGAAGTGGGTTTTTAAATCAAAGCTCAATCCTGATAGAACCTTGTTGAGAAGAAAAGCTCGCATTGTTGCCAAAGGATACTCACAATGAGAAGGGATAGACTTTGAAGAAATATTCGCACCAGTTGCGCGAATGGAGATTGTGAGAATTCTTTTATCCATTGCTACTCAAAAGAATTGGGTTGTGTATCAACTTGATGTTAAATCCGCTTTTCTTAATGGAGAGCTCAAGTAGGAGGTATTTGTCTCACAACCATAGGGTTTTATTATCAAAGGCAAAGAGGATCATGTGTATAGGCTCCACAAAGCTTTGTATGGACTTTGCCAAGCTCCCAGAGCATGGTATAGTCGAATCGACACACATTTGACTCAAATGGGTCTTATTCGCAGTTAGAATGAACCTACAGTTTATAGAAAAATGGAAGGTGATGATTCTGTTCTTCTACTTTTCCTATACGTTGATGACATTTTATACATGGGATCCTCTGAGAAGAAGTTGAAAGAATTCAGGAATTCTATGATGAATACATTTGAAATGAGTGATCTTGGATCTATGAGGTACTTTCTCGGATTGGAGATAATCCAAGAGAAAGGATCAATCTTTGTATCACAACACAAATATGCAGTTGATCTGCTCTGCAAATCAGGAATGTTGAATTGTAAGAAGATAGGCACTCCTCTGAATCCGAATGAGAAACTTCATCTACATGACAATTCAGGGGAAACTGATCCAGTGAGATATCGTAAGACTGTAGGTGGTCTGCTCTATTTAACACACTCATGACCTGATATAACTCATGCAGTGTCACTGGTATCTCGATTCATGCAGTCACCGAGTGTACTTCACTTTGGTAGTGTAAAAAGAATCCTACGTTATATCAGTGGAACGATCAATTATGGGATTTATTATAAGAAAAGTGAAGAATTTAAATTATCTGGCTACTCTGACAGTGATTGGAGCAGCTCACAAAATAATCGGAGAAGCACCACCGGATGGGTGTTCTCGCTTGGGTCAGGGGCCATTGCCTGGTGCTCTAAGAAGCAAGCCATTACTGCCCTGTCAAGCACTAAAGCTGAGTACATATCCTTGACTGCAGCCGCATGTGAAGCTGTATGGTTGAGACGTTTACTTGAGGATCTTGGTGAAAAACAGGGTGTTTCCAGTGTTATTTATTGTGACAATCGTTCTGCACTCTCTATTGCTAAGAATCCGATTCTCCATGGTCGGACAAAACATATTGACCCTCGATTCCATTTTATTCGTGATCTTATAAAAGATGAAGTAATTGAAGTTAAGCATTGCAAGACTGACAACCAGATTACAGACATATTCACCAAGGCTCTGCCCAGGTATAAGTTTGAAACATTAAGAATGTTGCTATGTGTATGTGATGTCTCTAATCAAGGGGAAGGTGTTGAGGCTTAAGTGTGATCAGAGAATACTGAAGACACTAAGTTGCTGTGTGAGACCTGGAAGAGCTATGGAGCTAAATGTTGGCTGAGCAAACTGTGAAGCAGGTCAAATGATGCAGTTACAAGCTTGGGAATTGCATTGATTTAGTGTCTGTCTTTGTATGAATGTTTGTATTACTTTTATTATGCTTTTACTGTAAGAATGATGTATGTTTGTATTAAGTGTCTGGATGTTCTAGTTGTATGGATTGTGATGCCTCAGTGGCATGCACATCAAGTGTTTGGTTATATGCTCAGTTCATAATGAATGAAACCTGGAGTTTTTCCAGTTGATGTTTTGATCCCTTCTACTCATATATTGTGTGTTCAGTGAGTGTTGTGAGTGTATCAAAATCAATTCGATCCTATCAGTTTCCTTCTTTGGTGTAAGAGTTATCTTTGTTTTGTTAATTTGTAACTCTTTCAGTCTTTTGTTTTCAATAAAATAGCTACATAGTAGCTCTTTTTTCTTTAAAAAAAGAAAAGAAAAAATCTTTAAAGAAAGAAGCTGAAAACGCAGTGTTTGCGGAAATAAGCAGAACATGTAAAGATCACCAACACCCAAAATATCATAACCCAAAAAAAAAAAATTATCAATACTCAAACAAGCCAATGCCACTAGTTACTCCTAACTGGCAATGAGCAGGCTGCAATGGAGGTATTGCATACCCACTGCACCGCCATGCCCGTTTCCAGTTAGAACAGCAAACAGTGAACATTCTCTCGACCAACTCACCAAAACTGGATTTGCAAATTGGCTGCAATGCATCGCCTCACCAGTGCATCTAGATGTTTGGAAGTGTGGTCTATAGCGGTGGCTTATTGAGTAATTGACATAACCATAAAAGGAATCATGCCATCGTCATTGCCATTCTACCAATTCCTACAAGAATTACACACAAAAACATGATATCACATCATGAATATTAGCTCAAATACCACACAGACAACATGAAAAATATAGATGAATTTATACATCAACCAAACAATAATTACATGCAGAAATATATATAATTCAATAACAATGCAAAGTATACATGTCACCATGATACATACCATACAGATCACGATCAAAACTACACTGGCCATGAAAACAAGCCATTCAGTAACAACATCAGTTATACATACAACATGAAAATAAATAAACAAGATCAACAAAAGAGCCACAAGCACCCATATGGAATAAATAAATAACACATCAGCAGTTAATCTCTACATGCACCATACATGAATATGAACATATCCAAATAATAACACATCAGCAGTTAGAGCACCCACACAACCCAGTGAACACATTTCCAAATGATATAGTTAATCTATGGAAAACATGAATAAGAACATAAACGTGCCTGGGCACTACAAGAAAGTTATTATTTAAAATCGGAATATTAGAAGCAGAATTTCTTTCGTTTGTAATTGCAACCAATTAGAAACGGAGTAATAATCAAACGGGCAATTTAAAATATGATTTATTATAATATTAAAAAAAAATCCGTTTCTAAAAATCCGTTTCTAATAGAAAGGGACTAGAAACTGATTTAAAAATTAATATTTTTAAAAATATTATTAAATATTAGAAAATATCCATTTCTAATCCGTTGCTAATTGAAAGGTACTAGAAAAAATATCCGTTTCTAATTGAAAGGGATTAGAAACAGATTGAAAAAAAATAATATTTTGTTTAAATATTATTAAAAATTAAAAAATATTCATTTCTAATTCGTTTCTAATAGAAAGGGACTAGAAACAGATTTAAAAATTTATATTTTATTTATTATTAAAAAACATTTTTATTTATTTTTAATATAACTTTTTAGGAAAAAATTAACTTAAAAAATCTTATAATATTATTAAATCATATTTTTGTTAGTGAGTTATGAAGAGGCCGTTAAATTATATAAATCCTAATAACTTCATTAGAAAATATTCGTCTCGTGCTCCAACCCTAGCAATTCCTCCAACCCACCGATCCTCTCCCTCATCGCCTCCTTCTGCATCGCCGTTGCCGGTGAAGCCACGGCCGACGCTGACGATGACATCCCCGCGCGGGCTTCTTCTCGATCGAAGCCCTTAGCCAAGAGAACGTCGCGCAACGGCCGAGCAATCAGGTGACAGGCTTTTAATATGCTTGCATGATCTCCACTACCATGATCTAAATTGCATCCTATTCTATTCTAATCACTTGTTGATTCTATATTGTTACCTCACTTTCAGATTGTCCTTAATAGAGTATCTTGAGTCTCAGTCTAGTTCTCATACTAGAACAACTTTGATTTACATGTCAGATCCTCCAAGTTAAATTCACCTTTATGTTACCGATGATTACTTTGATTTTGGCCTTTTAAGAGTAATCCCTATGTGCCATTTTATTTAGTGGAAAAACCTTTTGGTTATCCACACCGCTGGTGACTGAGCAGCATGAGCCCTAATTGCATGTCTGTGCAAATTTTCTTAGACTTTCAAGCAAAGAAGAATCCTGTGGATTATTTAATTCTTTGAAAAGGAAATGATTCCATTTTATCCTAAAGCAAGTCTGGTGCCAAGTCAAATGATGTGAGTGGTACCTCTCTTTTAGAAACTCCCTTAGCTTGCCTTTCTACTTCTTTTACTCCATATGGCTCATATGCCATACTGTTGATTCATTGTCTTCCTTTGGTTTATCCATTTTGCTAATTGTTTATATCATGTTAAGTTGTAATACAATGTTATCCTCTTATGGACATCATTTGTACTTTTGAATCCATTTTTCTTCAATGTTCTAAATTCTAGAAGGTTGCCTCTGGTACACTACTTTATAGTCAAGCGTGTTTCATTGACATTTTTGGATGCTAAACTCGTTTGTGAAGTTAAATTGTGCTTGTCCTTGGCCCTTGTCTAAATTGTTGGAGCATTGATTTGAGCTTTGGGTGGCAAGATATGCTTTAGAAATTTTGAGGAATAACATTTCTTATAGTTGATGATGTTCTTATCCTCCTTGATACTAGGAATAATTCTGAGTGGCATGTTGTTACAATGTCTTCAGTTAACAATTGATAATCATTGGACAATCATCTTGGGAATATAAAATGAGCCTTATTACTATAGTGTTTCATCTTGATTATGAGGGGATTCATGCCATGATGTTCAAGATTGATTGGATTATGCTTATGCAGTTATTGATGTGTAAATATAGAGCATTTTCTTGGGGAAAATTTAAGAGAATTTTAAATTGGGAGGATACTTGGTGATCGTCAAGGTGATTACTATACTATTGCAATATTAGTGCTTGTAAGGAAAGGATATTTGTAAAACACTTGTTCTTTTGTTAAGGCTTGAGCCTGTCGTATAGCAGATATTATAACTCATTTTAATTTGAGGAATTGCCTCTTTCCATTGATTTTAGTGAAGTAATTGGGTAATGGTTTTGGCTCATAAATTTATTGGAAATGCAGCTTTCAATTGATAAGGAAAGTGAAATTGTTTGATATTTTTTGGACCCATGCTAATAATTTTGATGATTTATGCTATATTATGAGATGCTATTGGTAATAACATTTAAATGTGCAGTCTTGATTATATTTCAATACATTATTTTGATAATTTTTTTTACTATGCTAAATAGTTGAAGAATTTGACCTTTGGTTTTCAAAATGACGACGACGATGACGATGACGATGACGACGATGATGATATTGATGATATATAGGTGAGGATAGTGTGTTTGGGGTTTTAAATCTGACTGTTGATGACAATTTACCGGCAAGAAAAGTTTAAGCATAGCAATAGTACAATTAATGGACATGGGTTTAGAAGTTAATGAGGGATGCAAGGAGACATATATCTAACCTTGTGCTTAATTCTTGTCAATATTGTAAAAGGCAACCTCTAGATATGTCATACTATTTCACATCTTGTTTGGTGGTTATCAGTTATCCTTGTAGCTTGATCATAATTTAAATTTTTGCTTAACCGCCTCAGTCTGGAGGATAGCCTTTTCTTTGTTATGATCAGGTGTGAGTTTAGAGAACTAAACTCTTTTAAGGAGGGGAGGATTGTGGACCCCGCCCATGCATTAATCTTGCTTAGGATGCTAATCCTTTGTTTCTTTTTCTCCCAAAATCCCTATTCTCCTTGTCATCTTGCTGTGAAAAGTTTGTTAAATGGAGGAATTCCCAGAGGATTTCCCGGGGCTCCATCACATCCATGCTTACTGTCAACCAAGTTTCAACCTCCTTTCCTCCTTCCTCTCTTCCTTGCTTCATCTCCTTGGTTTCCATTGCTTCTCCACTTGGAGCTTCAAGGGAGAGGAACATTGCTGGAGCACTGTAGCAATGGTAATCAAGCCGGAGAAGAGCTCATCATCGCCAACTTGTCGGCAAACCTAGAGGTAGTTACCGATGATTATCCATCTCGATCCAAAGCATGACTCTCCATTCATGGCATGTTTGTATGCCAAGATGAAAACTTGTTTGTTTATATGCTTAAGTTTTGCTTCTAGAGTTGTACCCCTTTTAAATGTATATATAGGCATATATTTGCATGGAGAGTTGCAGCCTTTTTGCAGGTACATATATGCTTATATTTACATCAAGAGCTACAACCATTTGAGTGTTTTATGGGCATACTCTTGCATGAAAACCTGCAACCTGTTAATGTATTTGAACTCTTTAGAAACCCAAGCTTTATATGCATGTAAATTTAGTTGTCTTGCATGCCCCCATATTTTTTTAAGCATGCTTAAGGGCGGTGTATGCATAAGTGAACTCACTCATCTTCTAAATCCTGCAGCTTTAGAATGTATGTGCTTTTGCATTTTATAGTGACCTTATAGTCTTTGGATGAACCTTGTTTGGTGTTGTAGTCAACTTTAAAATACGAGCATTTTTATGCCTTGTTTTTATTTCTGGAGAAATTGTTCGGTGGTTATTGATGCTAACTTTTTCAGCTTTGTGGGTCAAGATTTCGTACCTTCCAACCCATTAGAACTAGTTCTTGGGACTTATAAATATGTGTATGTACTTATTTGTATTTGTGTGCTTAGACTTGTTAAGTGGGTCTACAATTATAATTATGTTTTGTTTGGTTCATGATCCCTTGAGTTATAATAGTTATCAATGACTGGGTTATAGGACCATTTGAGAAGTGACTTTTGGTTTTTCGCATTGTGTCTTAGAGTAGAGAAATTTTGAGGTAAGTAATCCACCGTATTTGAAAAATTATTTATTGGCAAGATAATTAACTATTATTTCGTTATGGCATTTTATTTCAAGTACATGTATTTTTTGTTAATATTGAAATTATTTATTTTTAAATAAGTATTTTCAGATATTTTTTATTTAATTGTCTTAATTAAATGATTACCTTTCACTTTGTTTTGATTATTGATTTATTATTTATGCTAGTATTATGACTTCATTTAGTTGATTATATTAAATGTTTTAAACTATGTGCTTTATATATATCCAGACGTTGGTATGATCTGCTATCTCTTGGGATGATTAAACTATGCCCATTATTTATTTATTTGTATATTTGTTTTGCTTTAGTTTGGAGAATTAGTATTTTGAATAATTTTAAATGCTTTGTTTACTTAACCTTTAATTTCCATATATTTTTATTTCCCCCAAAAGTGATATCTTGTATTTTATCAGTATTCCTGGATATTTGATAACTTAAGAGATTTGAGAAATTCTGAACTCGTACTATGCAAATTTTTGTATCTGAATGTTTTGGTCTCCAAATGAGCGATATGCAACCCTGTTAGTGGGGGGTTAAACCCTGACCTTGTCGATAAGAAATTCTGGAAAAATAAGACTATAGTTTCGCACCGTGTCCTTTCGGTGAAATAATTAACGGCCGCCTGATATTCAGTCTCGGGTCACCGAGAGTAAATAAATGACCTGTGTTATTCTAGCTCGGGTCACCGAGGGTAAATAAATGACCTCTGGCATTTATAGTGAATTTGGAGACATACACTGAAATCTATTACACGTTGCTTTGACCTTTGGATTTTAATTTTCTTCAATTGCACTATTTATGTGTTATGGATTCCTATGTATATTTCAGACACCAACTTTTTGTCCAGCCTTGAAATTTCTATGTGTCTGAGATCGTATTTCTAGGTTTCGAATTTTTGTGAATGCCATATTTAGAAATATTCTTTTATTAGAATGTTATACTTTGTATTTTTGTTTAAATTATGATTTTAGAGATTTGTATTATTCTGAAAAGTCGGTATACTTGAAACACACTTTTGAAATTTCTGGTTTAGTCTAACTATGCTTTGGAAGATTTATGATCATATTTGGCGATATTCTATGTTTCTGATTTACAAATTTGAAATATGATCATTCTTTTGCCTATAATATTTTGGTTAATTATATTATTTGAGAACCATAATCCTGATGGACTAGTTATTTTGTATTTGTTAAGCTATATTTAGTCTAAGTTGAAAGCTTAATTGCTCTCGGTATTTGAAATTAAGATTTATAAATCATATTGTTTTTTTAAATTTTTGGATTACTTACTGGGCTAGCGAACTCATGGATTTGTTTTAAATCCTTTTCAGATGGTAGACCAGTGTGGACTTTAAAGGACTGTTTGTAGGTGTTTTGTTCCGTTGTAAAATTTGAGCTCTTGTCAATGTCTGTTTTGTATCCCTTGTTTTTGGTATTTTGGACTTCCTATACCCCTACATTGTATACTCTGTAGAGTCCGTAATCCTGTAACTCAATTAGTTTATTTTAGTTTTGTCTACTCTGTATCAGGTTCTGAGGCCTTGCGGGCTTATAGAGTTCACGCCTTGTGGGTCTACGGTCGTTTGTCTGCACGCCAAGTCCGACGAGCAGGGTTTGGGGCGTGACAGCAAACTCACACCATGACAAGCTAAATACTTAGCAATTCCATCCATGTGATAGGAATTAAATGCAGCTATGGATTGCCAACATTCCTGAGTATATCCCTAATCATATGAAGCCAAGGTTCAGCTCTCCAATCATGATTGAAACTGTTTGACATAAAAGCTCTATGCAAGTCATAGCTAGACAAAAATATATGCTTAACATTGATCCCACAGTTAATAGAACAATTTACTGCCTCCAACAAAGCTTTAACATCAGCTTCCAGAAGAGTTTGAGACTAAATATTGCAACAACCAGTAACAAGAATGGAAGTTTTAGAATTTGCAACAAAGAAGCCTGCTCCTCCACTAAATTTATCCTTATTCCAAATAACTGCTGAAAAAAGAAAAGGACCACATTAGAAAAGAAGTTAGAAAGGAAAAGGCATTTGCCAACATGGGTAATAAGATTAGAGGAATATGCCCTAATGTGATTAACAATTATGTTGGCAACGACATTGCAATAAAAAATATCATTCCAGAAAATACAATTGCAACGAGCCTTCCAAATGAACCAAATGGCTGCCACAATTGTTGAATGGGTAGATGTAGAGCAACCCAATTGATAATCACTAATCCAGCCTCCAAACGTGATACCATATCAAAGGAAAACTATTGTCTAGTATTGTGACCAACCAGGGCCCAAACAGATTGAGCTTTTAGACACAGATTAAATAAGTGCTCTGCAATCTCAACAGCTAGTCCACATAAAACACAGTAAGTGATTGTCCCCATGTTAAGATGATACATATGATTATAAGTTTTGAATTTTCCATGAAGCATAAGCCAAACGAAGTGTTTCACTCTAGGGGCAACCTTGAAATGCCAATGGTTTTCCAGCCCAGCCAATGATCAACCTGAGATATATCCTTGTTAAAAAAGGAATAAATCATTGTAGACACTCAATTGCCCTCAGTATTAGGAGAAGAAGGCTATCTCACTCTCTACTTAATGTCTTCATCATTAACAACTCAAGCTTTTTTTTTAGCGTCTCTAATTCCTAAGCGTCTCCCGTTCCTTTCCTTCTTTTGTTCCTCTGCTCTTTTTCCTTCACCCCTTGCCATGGCAAGCGGGGGACAAGTCCCCTCCACCCTTTCAAGATATCCCTGTTCTAGAAAAACTAAAATCGAACACAACTGAATTCATACAAATGGATGATGATGCTTTAGCCAGAGCTCGCATGCACTTTTAAAATGCTCTTTATGGGAAGTTTTTTGGTAAGCCACTTCTTTTTTATCAAACTAAACTGATTCTCCAGTCCAAATGGAGTGAAATAAGGGTGGTCCATATCTTCTATCTTCCAAATGGTTATTTGCTTCTTCGATGTGAAACCAATGATGCCATCTTCTATTTGATTGCCCCTGGGCGGTCAATGGAATCATTGCAACTGGCGCCATGGCAGCCGTTCTTCGAGCCAGCTTTCACAAAGCTCTCAGCGGCGGAGATTTGGATATAATTGCACAATTTACCTGTTGATTTTTGGGATGGAGACTCGCTGGAGATGATCACGTCTCACATTGGTCGACTTCTCAAAATAGATGAGCATAATTCCTCTCTGTCTAGGTCCAAGTATGGCCAAATTTGTGTGGAAATTGATTTATCTAAACATTTAAAACATGGTATTTGGATTGGTCATCACATTCACAGGATGTTTGTTGTTGTTCTTTATGAAAAACTACCCATTTTCTGTTATTTGTGTGGCCTGGTAGGGCATGGTTCAAACTCTTGCAGCAGTCGATTTGCAGAGTTTTAGGATGAATCCTCTCCATCCTCCTGTACTGATCCAATGGATCATCAGGGATCGGAGGTCGGGGTACCTCAGAACTCTCTACACACCAGAAGGGAGGCAGAGAATGAACCTAGCCCTTCAATCATCCCTGTGGATAAGGGAAAATAAATTGCCAATTCCATGGATTCTTCATAAACAAATCTTGGGCCCTGGATGTTGATCTCTCAGTGAAAAGCTCGTGGTCAGAGCCGTGGTGCACCGATGGACCGATTTCGGCCTCACACGCTGATCAGAGGCCGACACGTGACCAAGCTGCTGAGAGTTCCAAAGCATAGGGCCTTCACAATGGTGCATCTACTGCGACATGTGGCGGCTTTCCCCTAGGGGAAAGGGCAGTCGCGCTATTTCTCAGAATAATCCCATTGTAACCGAGGTAGTGGAGGATTCTAATAATATTGATATTAGGATGTTTGCTTCTAATCTGGATCCCAAATATTCAACTCATATGGCCTCGAGGCTGTTAAAAAAATGACCCAAAGCATTCTTAATAAGTTCCCAGATGAATCAAATCCCAATGCTCTAAAGGACACGCCAATCTCTACAAAGGAAACCTTAGTCTCTGGAAATCAAAGAAGTCTACCTGCTACTTTGTCTCCTACCCTCTGTGTTTCAGAGAACCTTTCAAAAAACCCTAATATGGTGAATATCTTTGAAGTGTATCAGATGGATATAGAGAGAGTTTTGATAGTCGTCCATCAGACACAATCTTCACCAAGAAATTTTGATAAGGATATAACTAATTTAGAAGACGAGGATGAGGATATGTTGGAGATTAAGAAGCCAGATAACCTCATGACACTCGATTAGTCAAATTGGGTTAAGAAAAGAAGCCTTAGCATGGAAAGTTTCCCAACCTTCGGATGTTTCCTCTAAAAAAGGAAGGGTTGATACTAGTAGCAAGGAACCATAACTCAGGGTTTCGTCTTCTTCCTTTACAGGGATCTTCTTTGGACCATTACAGTTTTCCTTTTTTCAGGATGCTTCTTTGTCCTCTAATCATGGTCTTTTTCTATAAAATTTTGTTTATGGATATCTTCAAGCTTATATGTTGGAATTGTAGGGGGGTTTCCAAGCTTGACACGATGTCTCGTATTAATGGTATGCTCAACAAAATTAATCCTCTCTTCCCTTGTCTTGTTGAGGCTAGAGCGGATGCAGATCATCTTGATAGTTTTGTATTAAGCTAGGCAGTGAATGGAACTGGGCAACTATTGAAGCTAATGGATATTCCAGAGGTATTATATTATGTGGCAAAGGTATATTGGTCTGGTCACTCCGATAGCAACCTCTCAGTACGCTCTCCATCTTGTTATTTCCTCCATAATTTTGGATTCATGGCTCCTTTCAGTGGCCTACAATTCAAATCACATTCAAGGTTAGTCTTTATTATGGCAAGAATTGTCAGGTTTGAGCTCTTTGAACATTCCTTGGGCTATTATTGGTGATTTTAATGTTGTGGTTGATTTATCTGAGCATAAAGGTGGCACTCATTTTTACTATGTCCATAAAGCTCGCTTGTCCTTAAATTTTATTTCAAATAATCATCTTTTAGAAGTGAGTTTTATTAGTTCGGATTTTACTTTATGTAAAAATTTAAGCAAGATTGGCTAGACGCTGGGCCATATTGGATAGGTGTCTAGTTCATTCTGATTGGTCTTCCAAGTTTGATTCTTATTTTGTCAAACATCTTCCCCGTACTTATTCTAATCATGCCCCCATTTTTCTCTTGGCTTCTCCTTGTGGATTTTCCAAAAATCTTATATTTCATTTTGATAATTATTGGCTTGAGCATCATGGTTGTCATGAGATTGTTAGAAAAGTTTGGAATTCCCATCCACATTCTACTCCTATGCATGCTTTTTCTCACCTTGTTGCCAGAACCAAATCTCGGCTCATTCATTGGAGAGCTAATGGCCTGAAATTCATTGAGACAGATCTCATTAACCTAGATCATGAAATTTTGGCGACTGAATCAGATGATGCTTTAGGTAACCATTCTGACATTCCTCAATGTGTGGATTGTGATTTGCCTAATTTTGACTTTGAGCTAACTGAAATTATACCGTGAATTCAAAGACTTTAGAAATAGAATTTGGAGAAGTTTAAAGCTAGAGAATTGTGTCATTTTTCCATAGCTACCCACTTGCAAAATTTCAAATTTATTAGATTTGTATCCTAAGAGATATGTTCCTGTAAATAGGTCTATCACGGAGGTTACTGTTGTGCAAGACTTGAAGAGTAAATGGCATTTTTCATGGCTCTAGAAGTAGTTTTGGAAAATATGTAAAACATAAAAAGTATTTGTTATGATCTCAACTACTTGTTTGTAAAATATCTTTTAAATTGGATGTGCATTTTGAAAGATATTCATAATCTTATAAGACTAACGTGAAGTATAAATGTGTTGAAATCGTGTGAGATTCAGATTGATGCTATAATTTGAGGTGGGATAAGAATATTATGGAACTTGATCACATTGTACCTTGGTGAGTCTAAATTTATTTAAAATAGGAATCATGATGTTTGGCAAATTAAATATTGCTATAATTAGGAAAAATCCCCAGATATTAATGTGTGCATGTTCTTGGCCTTTGCTTGTTTGTTCAATAGTATTTGGTGCTTTGAGCGATAAGATAATGGCTAAAATTTTTTAGGAGCAAAATTCTTATAATTTGATATTTTCCTTTGGTTGTTTTTTTAAACTAAGAAGGGTTTCTGATTGATATATATGATATCTTAGTGTGTTCAGTTGTATTGCGTCAGTAAATTAATGGTTATCTAGTGAATCATTATGTCCTTGGAAGGTGAATTAAGCCCCATTGTTGTAATGTTTTAGCAAATAAGATGTAAAGTGTAAACCATAATATTCTAGAAGATTTAGTCAATTTTGATGATTACATTCCAAAAAATTGATCTAGAATAAATCAAGCAAGTTTAAGCTTGGTAGATGATTGATGGTAGATGCATGTTATAGATCTCAATCATTATGAGATTTGGATATGTAATAGATATAGATGTCTAATTTTCTCAGAAGGTTGAAATTTCTATTTTGGATCAGAATTCATAAAGCTCTGTTGTTTTTAATCTTAAGGGTCACAGGGGAATTGTTTATTAGTCACTTGACTTTTGTAGCTTCGTTAGTGTCTTGAAAATGTTTTTGCATTCTTGTGGATTTTAGAATTTGTTTCATTTGTAATTTTGATGGGTTATTCTCAAATATAGGATTTAAAAAAAAAAACTCGATTGGTGTTAATTTGAAATCTGTGATTTAGACAGTTAAGTATCCCACATATAAATCCTATTATATATATATATATATATATATATATATATATATATATATATATATATATATATATATATATATATATATACTCGAAAATTCTAGTTTTCTTAACTTCTAGAATTTTTGAGAAAATACTAATTATTTCGATTTATATTTTGAATTACTTATTTATTTATTATTTGCAATTCACGAAAATTCTAGTTTTCTTAACTTCTAGAATTTTTGAGAAAATACTAATTATTTCGATTTATATTTTGAATTACTTATTTATTTATTATTTGCAATTCATATGTAAGTATTTAGAGTTAGAAATGAATTGGAATTATTTTCTATCTGAAAACGGGATCATCAAATTTCTATATTTTGTTTTGATAAAAGTTTGGACATAACGTATTTTGACATAGCAACTTGTAGTCCCCAACTAACTTTGCAATAACCCTGTCATTGGGGGGTTAAACATTGACCATGTCGACATGTATCTATGAATAGAAACTATAGTTTCCTACAGCTTTCCGTTGGTGAAGAATAATGGCCTCTAATAATTCTGGCTCGAGTCACCAAGGGTAAATATATGACCTCTGATAATTTTGGCTCGGCCCAATGAGGATAAACATATGACCTCTGACATTTTGTTTTGACAATAGTTATTTATGGGACATATATGCTTGACTTTTGATTAGTTATGTTTTATTGAAAAGTTTGACTTCTGAATTTGATTCTTATAAAGTTTTTATTTTATTATACTTTGTTTGAGTTTTGAAAATTTGAAACTTTTATGATCCTGATATTTTTAGTGGCTACTTACTGGGATGTCAAGCTCATAACCTATTATTAATTTTTTTTAGATGAGGACTATAATAGCTTACCAAGGGTGATAAAGTAGCAAGCCTATCCATGGTGTTGGTTAAGTTATAATTTTGTCTGTATTGTAAACTATGAGTTTGTATTTAGTAAAATTTTGTAAATTTTCTGATTATGACTTTTAAAATTTACAGTTTTGTTAGATGGTTTGTTCTATTTTGTAATGATTTTGAGGCCTTGCATGCCTATTGTGCTATGCACTATGGGTGTGCCGCTGTTTGTTAGCACACTGGGTCTAGTGAGCCGGGTTCGGGGCGTGACACAAGCTCTCATGTCTCTTCCCTTAGGTAAAAGCCCTAGTCCTAATGGGTTCAATTCTGAGTTCTTTCGCTTCTTCTGGGATGATATAGGTGATATTCTCTTTACTGCTGTCAAGTATTTCTTTTCTAATTCTGTGATGCCTAAATCTTGAGGTAAAACCTATATCACTTTGATCCCTAAAAGAAGCAACCCCAAGTTTTTACTCCGATTTTCTTCCGATTTCAATATGTAATGTCTATTATAAAATCATTTCAAAAGTTTTGGTGAATATCTTAAACCCATTTTGCCAAATCTTATTAGTCACGAACAATGTGGTTTTGTTTCTGGCAAAACTCCTTTTGATAACATCATTACTCTTCAAGAAGTGGTGCAATCTTTGGATTATGATGTTAATCACCACCCTAGGATGCTAATTAAGTTTGATATTGAAAAGGCTTATGATACAATGAGATGGACTACAATTCTTGCTACCCTTGCTAGAATGAACCTCCCTAGTATTTGGATCAATTGGATTTATGCTTGCATTAGCTCAGCTTCCTTTTCTATCATTATTAATAAAAAAGAACCTTCTTGTTGGATTACCTCTTCTAGAGATATAAGGCTAGGTGACCCTCTCTCCTCTTACTTTTTTATTTTAGTATCTCAAAATCTTTTTGATATCCTGAACTTTGCTATAAAAAATCAAATGATCCCAGGTTTTATTCCCAATCTTAGCTCTAATTTCAATCATCTCATGTATGCAGACGACTTAATTTTGATTTCTCATGCCTCTAGAAAAGTTGCTCGAAATATTATTCTTTGCTTCTCCATTTATGAAAAGCATACAGGCCAGCGGGCCAACAATGCTAAGTCTGAAGTTTATTTTCCTAATCACTTCGATTTGAAACTCAAACGTAGTATTTGTGGCATTTTAAATTTTAAAGCTGGTTCTTTTCCTTTTACTTATCTCGGCATCCTAGTCACTCTTAAGAAGCTAGCCACTTCTCATTTTACCTCTATGGTTGATAGGATTGAGATAACTACTTCTAATTGGGGTCATTCTAGGCAGTCTTTGTTGGCAAAACCATTCTTAAATTCTTAAATTCTTAAATTCTCAAAACCACTCTGAGGGAGGTCTTTCAATCAGGAACCTTAAATTCTTAAATTTGTTTTTAATGGCTAAAAACGTTTTCAGTTATCTTAATGTTCGGGATGTCATGTGGACGGATATTCAATTTCACAAATATGCAAAATTGAATATCTGAACATATGCTATACCGGCTAGGTGTCCCTAGTTTTTTCAAGGGCTTTGTAAAACTGCTTATATAATTAAATCTTTTTTATGGCTTAAATCTTTCAATCGTTTTTGTTTGATCCTTCGTATTTCGAAGTCCCCTTTGCTTTCAAGCCTATCTTTTTTAACATAAATTTCAATATTTGTTCTGTTAACATCTATGATTTTTTGTTGGATGAGAACTGGAATATTACTTCGCTTCATAATATGTTTGGTGATCACCTGAACACTCAGTCTCTCAGTTTAGAAAACATTAATTTATTGATTCATAAATCGTTGGCCACTTTGAACCACTCATGGGTTCTAATAGCCTGTGTTTCACGTATCATTTTATGTGTACAATACTACAATGTTGGATGCATTGTACAGACTGGACGAAGACTCCTGTAAAGATTTTGACAGGTTTTAATTTTAATTTTAATTTTTTACACTAAAGCTTCTGGCTGTGTTTTAAATGCTCGACCACACTAAGTTCTAGAGGTGTCAAAAAGACCATGTCCACTGGCTGAATAAGGTTAGGCCAGAACAACATGATAATATACTAATAAAGCACATCAGGTTGGATTGCTACAATTGTTGGCTTCCCATCTCAAAACAATCATAGAACTCAACAATCTTTAATTGATGTACATTTTAGTTTTAGATATCAATTTTTGTATAACCAATTCAATGTTGTTTAGCATCATGGATGGTTCATTGATCAATAGCTGTTTGAATTATCAATAATTATTTAATGCTCATCATATTGCTTAGTTTAACAAATTATTTCAATTCAGATATTTGATTTCTTATTCATTATCTCCTTTTTAATCTAAGCTTGATTTAACATATTTGCAGGATGATTAGTTAAGTCAGTTTTTTCATCTTTCCAGAATTTCAACTTAATCATATCTTTTTCTTTTTTTTTTTTTTTTTTTTTTTGTGAAAAACAGGGTTGAATAAAAATTCAATTAACCATTAACAAATCTATGTTAGAATCATTAAATAGTATTTTGATTGCAATTTAACAATACAAGACAGTGACACTGGAGATGGACCAATCTTATTAACAAATCTATGTAGCTGCAACTGCGCATTATCATTCTGAAAAGCAGTTATAATGTATACATTCACTAAGGCAATATTCCAAAGCTTGAAGTTTGAAGAACTTAATAGATGATTGATATATAAAGTAGAACCCTGTTTAATTATCTCATCGAAAGAAAAAGTAAAAATAAAACAAACAGTAAAAACATTGAATAAACTGAAAACAATCATAAACTTTAAATACCTTACTTTGATCAAGTCTTTCAAAGAAACTAGAAATACAAAGTCAAACAGTTAAAAGAAAAATCTTAACAAATAGACCATACATGATTCTAAGTTGCAGTAAATTAAGTAAAACATTCCACACTCTCTGGACATCTGAAACAGTACATGATCAAATGCATACCAAGAAACATGACTTTGTTTTTGCTACCAAATTATTATATCAAAAAAAAAGGCTTCCTCACTGTAGCTATCTATTGAAAGAAATAGATAGTGCCGCCAACTTATCTTAAAGTAAAGTAGAGCCATCCATCCCCAAAACCCAATAATGAAAGCCAACGTGAAAGCCAACGTGAAGGATGCAAATTAAAAAAGATTATCGATTGCTTCTTCATTCCCATAATCATCTTCTACTTCACCTTGTTGCGGTAATTATTAATATAAGGACCCACCACTCTAAATTCGAGTCCATAATTCGAGTTGGGGGGAAAAATTGGCTTAGGATATATAAAGCTAGGGAGACTCTATTTCACAGGCGATGTGAGACTATGGACCAGGTTAATCACTGCATCCAACACCCCCCTAGGCCCACAGCGGATGTGGCACCCAAGATCCTAGTCACGGCGGATCAGAAACAGTAGCTCTGATACCATGTTAATATAGGGACCCACCACCCTAACTTCTCCATAACTCAAATTGGGGGGAAGGATTGGCTTAGGATATATAAAGCTAGGGAGATTTTATCTCACAACGATGTATGATTATGAACCAGGTTAACCACTGCGTCCCAACACTAAGGTCCAACTCTTGAAGTTTCTTTGTCTTGCACAATCCTGTCAAAAATATAATTGCAAAAAACGCTAAACTTGGAAGACATTTTTAAATTAGAAAAGGAAATAAATTTAAGCCAAAGTACAAGGAAACATTATGTGTTAATTTGGAAGGAAATCATTTCTTACCTTCTAAGGATGTGCCATTGAGTCTGTTCCGTGACAAAGATAAGACTTTGAGTGAGTTCCATTCATTCTCCATGGATGGAATGCCTCCAATAAATTCATTCCAACTCAAATCCAACACTTCAAGTTATTTAATCTGCTCAACTCTGTGAGAAGAAAAACAAATGTCAAAATAGTTTTCATGCTTCTTGCACTTTTTTCGAAGTTATCTTAGTTTCCAATCTTCTAAAAATTATTTAAAGGTGTTCACCAATTGAAAAACTCTTTTGATGATCTAAAAAACAACAAATAGTGATAAAACTCTGAAGCTAATATGAGTAAAAACATCTCATTTGGTGAAAATAAATTAAACTAGATCAAGTAGAAATAAAAGCATTGCGCCTTTGAAGGGAAGCCTTCCTTGCATTTGGTTATCTATAAGAAAGAGAGTTTTGAGTGAAATTAATCCAGCCAAAAATGGAAGAATGGTTGCATCCAAACTATTGGAAGAGACATCCAAATACTCAAGCCTGTTCATCCTTACCAAATCCCCCAATGCTGGAAACAAAAACAATGAGATCTTAAACATTAAATCACAAGAAGTTTATCTATTATAAAATACATACCACTGATAAAGAAGTCACTCTCCATGCCATTGAATCTCAGGGCCAACCCTCTGAGAGATCTCAGAGCAGCCAAAGATTCAAGAGTTTTGCCACCAAAATAATTTAAAGAGATGTATAAGTACTCCAGCCTCTCCAATGGAACAAGGTGTTGAAAGCAATCAATAGGAAGAAAAGCAGTGTAACCATTGTTGTATAGCATCAGCCTTTGCAATTCTTTGAATGGCAAGAACAAAGATATATGTTCAAAGTGCAGTGTGACAACCGGCCACTACTTTGCAAGTCACAACTAAGGTCTAGGTTCGTGACACGCTTTGTGATTCGTGAGCACCGTATTCACTCCTATCTGCAGCAGTCACTGCTATAACTGATGTTCCATGTTTGAAAGAAAGGATGCCCTTCGCCAGTGATTGAGAATTTGATGTCTAGCAGAGCAATTCTTTCCTCTTCTATGCAGGCAAGGTAGCCATTTGGCTGCAGCCAGATTAAAAGAAGTATTGAGCACCAGAGAGAAGGCAATTCCATTGTGAACAACAAGAGCAATAGATATTGGTTTCTGAATGCCATGTGATAAAGAATAGCATCATGAAGCTTCTAGAAGAAGCTTGAAGCCACCACCAACTTCACTTGTCTTGAAGCTTCCACCGACTCAAGCTTGCCGCCAATCAGCACCGACATACATGAAGCTTCATCACACTTTCAAAGAGCCACCGCCTCACAAATTTAAAAAATATATATCTAGATCATTCTAACCACCGACTTACTATCCTATAAATATGGGGTTTCTCTTGTAAATGCATCCAAGCAAAGCAAGTTTGAGTGAAGCAACTTAGGCTAGCCACTAAGCATAGAGTGAGAGTGAGTGTAAGCATCAAGAGAGAGAAGTAGTGCATAGTGAGAGAAAGTGTGAGAGTGTGAGAGTGGTTTGTAAAATTATTTTGAATAATTAATAATAGAAAAGTTTCATATATTCTCTCTCCACTCAACATTTCTGGTACCAGAGCCAGGTTGTCGGGTCGGTTCTGCCGGAATTACTGACCAGTGCCCGAGCATAGTATCAGGAGTTCACCAGTGTTGAAGCTCGCCAGTCGGAGTAAGTCGAGTACCGGTATTCTGCTAAGGAGGCTTGTTGTACGTCAGGTGACCCAGACATAGCTATGGAGCTAGCAGGTACGACTGGTGGTTTGAAGAAGTTAAATAATCATAATTATATAAATTGGAAGGCCTGCATAGAGTCCTATCTACAAGGACAGGACCTATGGGAGGTTGTAGGTGGGTCCGAGACGACTCCACCAGATGTCGCTGTTGAAGAAGCAACGCCATCAGATGCTGCTGGTGACACTAAATCCAAGGAGAAGAAGGCTCTGGCGGTAGAGAAGTCAAAAGATGAGGCCCTGCGGAAGTGGCGCATCAAAGCAGGTAAGGCAATGTTTGTTCTTAGAACAGCTGTTGAAGATGAGCTGTTAGAGTACATTAGAGATGCTGCTACTCCAAAAATTGCATGGGATACTCTCGCTACACTATTCTCCAAGAAGAATGATGCTCGCCTTCAATTACTTGAAAGTGAGCTCATGACAACCTTACAAGGAAGTATGACAATCAGTCAGTACTTCACTAAGGTAAAATCATTATGCAGCGAGATTGCTCAACTTGCCCCTGAAGAAAAGATTAGTGAGCAGCGAATGAGGAGGATAATTATCAATGGCCTTAAACCTGAGTACAGTGGGTTTATGGCTGCCATTCGAGGTTGGCCGATTCAACCAACCTTGTTGGAGTTAGAAAATATGCTTGCTAATCAGGAGGCTTTAGCGAAGCAGATGGCTGGTGTCTCGCTAAAGCAGGAAGAAGAGGCGTTGTTCAGCAACCGGAGAAAAGGCCAGAAGCCCGCACCGGAGAACAAGCCCAATCAACAGAGAAGACTAAAGGAGAAGACCAACTATTCAGGGGGAGTTCGCAACAACAACCGTCCGTCCAAGGGAGGTGACAGTCGAGATGATCGCTGCTATATCTGTGGAAAGAAAGGACACTATGCACGAGATTGTTGGCATAAGAAGAAAGGTCAAGGAAATGCAGCAACCTCAAGAAGCTTCCAAGGAACCAGTCATTCAAGATATGACAGTGAAGAAGAGTGGGATGTTGAAGCAGCATTTGCAGTAGTCACTACCAAAGTGGAGGAGCAAGAAGAGAAAGAAGAGGTAGCTCTAACAGCAATAACGAAGCAGAAGAAGATCAATTATGAGAACGACTGGATCATCGACTCTGGCTGCTCCAACCACATGACAGGTGACATCAAGAAATTAGAGGGCCTTGAGAAGTACAAGGGGAAGCAAGTGATTGTGACAGCTAACAATTCTAAGCTGCCCATCACCCACATCGGTAAGACACTTATCTCTCCACGCTTCAATTCAGATCAAATTAAGCTGCAGGGCGTCTATCACGTTCCCGGGATGAAGAAGAACCTGTTGTCAGTCTCACAACTGACAGCACAAGGAAACTATGTGGTATTTGGGCCACAAGAAGTTAAGGTGTACCGCAATTTATAGGCGTCAGGGACACCAGTTATGGAGGGCCACAAACTGGAGTCTATCTATGTGATGTCTGCAGAATCAGCCTATGTGGACAAGACCCGGAAGAACGAGACGTCTGATCTCTGGCACGCAAGACTGGGGCATGTAAGTTACCACAAGTTGAAGATGATGGTCGAGAAGTTTATGGTCAAAGGTCTGTCCAACATAGAAGTACGGACTGACACAGTATGTGCCGGGTGCCAATTTGGTAAGGCTCATCAACTTCCCTTCCAGCAATCTAAACTTAGAGCTAAGGAGCCTTTGGAGCTAGTTCACTCTGATGTATTTGGCCCAATCAAACAAGCATCTATAAGTGGTGCCAAATACATGGTGACATTTATTGATGACTTCTCAAGGTACGTATGGGTATTTTTCATGAAAGAAAAATCTGAAGTATTCATCAAGTTCAAGGAGTTCAAGGAGAAGGTGGAGAGTGAGCTCAACAAGAAGGTACAATGTCTTCGTACCGACAATGGAAGAGAATATCTATCTCAAGAGTTTAATGCCTATCTGAAGGAACAAAAGGTCCGAAGACAACTGACTTGTCCCAACACTCCACAACAAAATGGTGTAGCTGAGAGGAAGAATCGGCATATTGCAGAAATATGCCGAAGCATGCTACATGCCAAGAACGTGCCAGGAAGATTTTGGGCCGAATGCATGAGAACGGCTGCTCACATCATCAACCGACTTCCACAGGAAAAGATGGGCTTTCTCTCTCCATTCCAAAGACTATGGAAGATCAAACCCACAGTAAGTCACTTCAAAGTCTTTGGATGTGTGTGTTATGTTTTTGTGCCAGATCATCTTCGTACCAAGTTCGACAAGAAGGCGGTACAATGTATCTTTGTCGGCTATGATGATGAGAGAAAAGGATGGAGATGCTGTGATCCGACATCTGGGCGCATCTACACATCCAGGAATGTGGTCTTTGATGAAGCTTCATCTTGGTGGCCTTCAGAAGACTCAGTTCAACCAAATGTAAAGGAGATTGAGGCGACAATAGAGGAACAATTACAAGACCAAGCTCAAGAAGTTCCAACAACAAATGAAGAAGACACAAGTCCAAGGTCATCAAAGACCAAGAGCTCATGGAAGACTGGAGTTCATGAAGAAGTGGAAGAAGACCTTCTTGAAGAAATGCCTCCACCTTTAAGGAGATCATCCAGAGTAAGGCATCCCAATCCCAAGTATGCAAATGCTGCACTAGTTATGGAAGTTGAAGAACCAACAACTTTTGAAGAAGCAATTAAGGACAACAATTGGAGGAAGGCAATGGAGGAAGAAATAACAGCCCTCAAGCAAAACCAGACATGGGATTTGGTACCCAAACCAGTGGGAGTACAACCAATCTCATGCAAATGGGTCTACAAGGTGAAAACTAGAGCAGATGGATCAGTCGAGAGATACAAGGCTCGACTCGTAGCACGAGGGTTTTCACAGCAATATGGACTGGACTATGATGAAACATTTAGTCCAGTAGCAAAGCTAACAACGGTGCAAGTACTACTTGCACTAGCTGCAAGCAAAGGATGGAAGCTTTGGCAGATGGATGTGAAGAATGCCTTCTTACATGGAGAGCTTGATAGAGACATCTACATGGATCAACCACAAGGATTTGAGAGCAAGACTCATCCAGAATACGTATGCAAGCTCAAGAAGGCATTATATGGCTTGAAACAGGCTCCAAGAGCATGGTACGGGAAAATAGCAGAATTTCTTGTACAAAGTGGCTACAAGTTGACAGCATCAGATTCGAGCCTTTTCGTTAAACACACAGGAGGCAAGATGGCCATAGTCCTGGTGTATGTTGACGACCTTATCTTAACTGGAGACCTTACTGAAGAAATCCAGCAAACGAAGAACAATCTTTCAGTCCGGTTCCAGATGAAGGAACTTGGAGAATTGAAGCATTTCCTAGGGCTCGAAGTCGAGAAGACAAAGGAAGGTATGTTCCTCTGTCAACAAAAGTATGCGAAGAATCTATTGGAGACATACGGGATGCTGGAGTGTAAGCCACTGTCTACACCAATGGAGCCAAATATCAAGCTTTGTGCTGGAGAAGGGAAAGACCTGGAAGACTCACGGATGTATCGACAACTGGTAGGTAGTCTTATCTATCTAACTCTTACTAGACCTGACTTGGCATATGCAGTTGGAGTTGCAAGTCGCTACATGCAAAATCCCAAGAAGCCACATTTGGAAGCAGTACGGCGAATACTTCGATATTTAAAAGGAACTGTGGATTATGGAATTCTATACCGTAAAGGTGAAGGATGCCAAGTGATTGGATATTGTGACGCTGACTACGCTGGAGACTGCGACACGAGGCGATCAACTACAGGTTACATCTTCAGCTTGGGATCAGGACCAGTGTCATGGTGCAGTAAGAGACAACCTACCGTATCCCTCTCCACCACAGAAGCTGAGTATAGAGCAGCAGCTATGGCAGCACAAGAAAGTACTTGGTTGATGCAATTGCTAAAGGATCTTCACCAACCAATTGAACAGGTAACACTTCATTGTGATAACAGGTCGGCAGTATGTTTAGCAGAGAATCCTATGTTTCATGCAAGGACTAAGCACATTGAAGTACACTATCACTTCCTAAGAGAAAAAGTGCTACAAGGTGAGATCCACATGAAGCTGATACCCACAGAAGAACAAGTTGCTGACATCTTCACTAAAGGACTCATCACAAAGAAATTTGAAAATCTACGGGCACAACTAGGAATATTCAGGAAAGCATCAATCCAAGAGAAGTCAGTGCTGAGGGGGAGTGATAAAGAATAGCATCATGAAGCTTCTAGAAGAAGCTTGAAGCCACCACCAACTTCACTTGTCTTGAAGCTTCCACCGACTCAAGCTTGCCGCCAATCAGCACCGACATACATGAAGCTTCATCACACTTTCAAAGAGCCACCGCCTCACAAATTTAAAAAATATATATCTAGATCATTCTAACCACCGACTTACTATCCTATAAATATGGGGTTTCTCTTGTAAATGCATCCAAGCAAAGCAAGTTTGAGTGAAGCAACTTAGGCTAGCCACTAAGCATAGAGTGAGAGTGAGTGTAAGCATCAAGAGAGAGAAGTAGTGCATAGTGAGAGAAAGTGTGAGAGTGTGAGAGTGGTTTGTAAAATTATTTTGAATAATTAATAATAGAAAAGTTTCATATATTCTCTCTCCACTCAACACCATGCATCACATGCAATCTATTTATAATGAAATTAATTATGTAAAGACTTGGTCACACTTTCTAGTTATGACTGCAGCCGGCCATTACTCTTTGCATTTGATGTAAATAAGGAAAAGACAAGTATTAAAGCCAAGGGTAGGAAAGATTTGATATGACTAGAATTATTTTTGAGGAGTGACCTTGATTGGATCCTGTTGCTTTGTTTACACTGCATCCATTATTAAAAAGCAGAAAAGCTGACAAAGAAAGATCAAGACATCATGAAGAGAAGAGGTCAAAAATGAAATGTTGTCTACAATTCTTTCAAAGAAAATGATGACCGAACTAATTATATCCAGTCCAGTGTCATAGACGACATATTAAGTGATGTTGGTAAGACTACCAAGTCTTTCTTGATTATTTAGTTTATGCAATATTGTGAATGCCTGAGATCAATGACCAATCAAAGGCACTAAATCGATGAATACAAGAAGTAACAAATAGTTTGACATGTTCAAATTAATTGTCAAGAGAGGGAGACAATAGGTTTTAAATAACACAGTGAACAATTTACATGTACTCCCTCTAAAAATTCTCAGTTTATCTTTTTACCAACATATATACATATTTGTATGCTACCGATGTCCATTGAATTAAGGTCTGATGTCAGCTTATGCAAATTTGTAAACTTTAGAAAGGAATGAAAATGATATAATTGGTGTTCCTTTTCCCTCTAATAGAATCAATGAAAAAAATTACAAATGAGAGAAATATATGATTCCAGTATTCCACACTAGAATGCACTTTCTCAAACAAGCACAAACCAGACAAATACGCGCCAACAACCACTGTTTGGGTAACAAGAGCGTAGACCTACCTATTCTTGCATTTTATCATAATTAATATCAAATTATACAACTTAATATGTACAATTAGTTTTATGGGGGAAATTGTTTAAATAGATATGAAGCATGATGCACACACAATCTAACATCCAATTAAAAGCAGGGGTTTCAATCTTATATATATATATATATAAAAACAAGGGTTTCAACGAATATGGCCTCTTAAATTTTCTCCTTTCATGTATATTTTGAAAATTTAAGAACCGTTTGGTTCGTGGTAATGTAAAAAGATTACCACATGTTACATTAATTGCCAGGGTAATCTCGTTACGTGGTCATATATTATTACCACGAACCAAACGGCCTTTTACATCTACGAGTCACATTAATTACCTATAGTTATTTAATAATAAATGAAAATCACATCAATATCTTTAATAACCTCAACATTTATAACATATGCACTTGGAAATACTCAACATTTCCCACAGCTATTGATGTTATATACTTAACTTCTAACCTTTTTCATTCCCATTTTAAAGGGTTTAACCTTCTTTACAAAAAATATTTATTTATTTTTTTAAATGATATCTCAATAAAATAAAGGAAAAAAAAAATGCCCAAGTGAAAGCTATTAAATTATCAACCATTCGATAACTCAACAGTATAATAGAAGAGATTTTATACTATTTATGTATTGTGCATTTTAGTAAATACTGTTTATCAGTGTTATTTACAGTCAAGGCATACATCTATGTGGGAAAAATAATGGTTTCGTTTTTCCAGAGTTGAAGAACAAATAATTTTTATTTTAAGAGATTAAAAAATTACTGTAATTCCTTTATCTGTCTTTTGACAATCCCTGCAACTGTGAGCTCTTATAGGCTATCAATAAAAATTAAAAATAAAAAAGCTATTAAATTATAATAAACGGGCATAGAAGTCATATCGCATGGTATATGCATCTTACCAGCAAAGACATCATGTCAGCATTCAATGTCAATCAAAATCTCATCACAACCACACACTTACCTCGAATTAAGTTAAACTTCTGATCTCCGGACAATCTCCACCGTTCACGGCCGCGCCTCCCGTCCTGGCCATGACCGTTGGCTCTCCCTGTTCGATGGTCCATCTCCAATGGAAACCCTAACCCTAACTCCATCTCGGAGCCTCCTCTACTACCAGATCTCCGCCCTCCTCCTCACCTTCTCCGCCTACGCCGCCTTCCACGCCTCCCGCAAACCCCCCAGCATCGTCAAGCCCGCTCTCGGCCCCGACCCCTCCGACGCCAATGCCGGATGGCCCCCTTTCAACGGCTCCCGCGGGCCTCACCGCCTTGGCGAGCTCGACCTTGCTTTCCTCTCCGCCTACTCCCTAGGCATGTACTTCGCCGGTCACGCCGGCGACCGCCTTGATCTCCGCTTCCTCCTCTCCACCGGCATGTTCCTCTCCGGCGCCTCCACCATAGCCTTCGGCCTCGGATTCTTCCTCAAAATCCACCGATTTGCGTTCTTCGTCGCCGTCCAGGTACTCGCAGGGTTATTCCATTCAATCGGCTGGCCGTGTGTGGTCTCCGTGGTGGGGAACTGGTTCGGGAGATCAAGGCGAGGGCTTATCATGGGGATATGGAGCTCGCACACCTCCATCGGGAACATCCTCGGTTCGGTGATGGCGTCCTCGGTTCTCGAGTTCGGATGGGGATGGTCCTTCATCCTCCCAGGTTTGCTCATCATTGTGGTTGGGCTCTTCGTTAGGGTTTTCTTGGTGGTTGATCCGAGAGACGTGGGATTCGAAGCTCCGGAAGATCATGAGGTGGTGACGGAGATGGAGATGAATCAGTGCTTGGATGATTTGGGGGAAGGAGAAGAAGAGGAAGTAGGGTTTGTAGAATCGAAATGGAAGAAGGATGAGGAGGATGCATTGAAGGCGATAGGGTTCATGGAAGCATGGAGATTGGATGGAGTTGCAGAGTTTGCTCTATGTCTCTTCTTCTCAAAGCTTGTGGCTTTCACCTTCCTCTACTGGTTGCCCTTCTACCTTCGCCACACTGGTATGTTTTCTCATTTTCTTTTCTTTTTTTTATTAATTTTTTGTTTTGTTACTTTATTTATTTATTTATTTATTTATTCCTTACTTATAAATATATATATTGTAAAAATGGTTTTTCATCGGTTGAATACACTATTTAGTCTTTTAATATAGTCTCACTCTGGTCTCTCTAATATAATTTGTCTCTAGAAGATCCCTGTATTTTAATTTTAAAAAATATAAATCCATTTTTCTAATATAATTTATCTTTAGAAAATTTCTATGAGGACTTATATTTTTCAAAAATTAAAATACAAGAATCCCCCAGAGACAAATTATATTATTGGGATCGAAGAGGCAAATTGATTATATTAGAGGGACTAAATAGGGTATTCAACCTTTTTCATCCGTGAACAATTGGCTTCATTGTACAATAAACCTTGGATTGTAATAAAATTTAAACTCATTTTACACATTTTAATTAGTTTCTTTGATAGATTTTTTTTTGTTTAGTTAGCTTTTTATTATTATTATTATTATTATTTTTTTTTTTTGACAATGGGAACAGATCACCCGCACAACAAATCCTTAATCATGTTTCGGAAAAGAGTCAAAAGTTTGATATTGTGCATGGGTTAATCGCACTACCACACTCGCTTGTTGCGGTAATTTAGTTCATATTTTTGGTATTTTGACCTATAGAATTTATTCTTGTGGTCAATTACAAGCTTAGTTGATCAAACATGATATCCACATAGAAAAACGGTAATGATGATGTGGCATTCTGCCACATCATCAACTTCCATGTCATCAAATTGTATTTTTTTTTCTAATGTTGCACATGCCATGTGTTAGGGCACAAATATTACACAAACATTTTATTCCTTGTCAGGTTGCATGACATCCTTAATTTAAAAAATTGCATGGTTTATATGTTATTTATATTTTAGTCCCCCAATCTTGTATGAAATGTCAATGCCAAATCTATAGAATACAAAAACCAAGATTAAACTAGTTATATAGGAAAGGCACCTTAGTTTTCTATAATCTGAAATTATATATATATATATACATACATATATATGTGTGTATATTTATGTGAATTGCAGCCCTTTTTTTTTATTTTCATAAACTTTTATATAGAAAATTTCACTTAATTTGTGATTTTATCCTTGCAAATGAATGTGAAATACTTTTCATAGTGATTTTCATGATATTGAAAATTCCATTTTTCTTTAATTTAAACTTTAATATAATTTAAAGCCCATTGTATTTCTCTAAATATGATTTTTGTTTTATGTTAAGTGGTGGTTCATAGTGTCTGTATAGATATATGTATCTACATAAATGTTCTTCATTTTTCTAAAACCATATGTTTCACAATGCCTGCATATGTTTACACATACATACACATATGTGGATGTATCTACATATCTATATTTCATTATGCCGGATACTCTCCTGTGGTCGAATACTCTATACCCCTTAGAGGGATAATGACTGACCATGAGGTATTTATACATAGAGATACAGATAGTAATGTTGATATCAATGGATCAAATTTTATCATAACATCTGGTTATTGTAAGAGAAGAGAGAATTTCATGTTTACATGCTAAAAAAGACAACACTATGACTAGTAGGAAATAGTTTTTAAGTATAGAATAACATGAAATAGTTCTAAGTGTATATATATATATATATATATATGCATTAAGAGGAGTCTCCAACCACACAAGATGGATCAACTGATAGAAGATATGGTGGTGATGGTGTCATGCATTCTTATTTGTGACTGTGACTACAGGGCAATAATATTGATGATTTCAGTAAAACTTAAAAAAAAATTGCATATTGTTAAGAAACCATATTATGAATGATTGTGCCCCTGTTTCTCATGAATCTGTTTTGTGTGTATTATGAAGTTAATTTTTTTTCGAATAGTGGCTTTATATGCATTTGCATTTTTTGTGACATTATTTATTTTCTGAGCAAGATTGTAACACTTGCATGGAATCTTGATCCCATGGTCTTAACTGGTTCACAAAACTTTGTATGTTTTGAAGCTGTTGCTGGAGAGCACTTGTCACAAAAATCCGCCGGAATGCTTTCAACAATTTTTGATCTCGGAGGAGTGTTGGGAGGGATTTCAGCAGGGTTCCTTTCCGATAGTATTGATGCGCGTGCTGTTACTTCAATTTTATTCCTTGTATGCTCAATTCCAGTTCTCATCATTTATCGAATTTTCGGGAGCATCTCAATGTCTCTGAATATTGGCTTAATGTTTCTTTCTGGTTATTTTGTGAATGCCCCCTACTCACTTATCACCACAGCAGTTTCTGCTGATTTAGGTACTCAAGATTCAGTTAAAGGAAATTCAAGAGCTTTAGCAACAGTTACAGCAATCATCGACGCAACCGGCTCTGTTGGAGCTACCTTAGGACCATTGCTTACCGGATACATTTCGACCCGGGGATGGAACAGTGTTTTCTTTATGCTTGTTTCTGCAAATTCTCTTGCAATTATTTTCTTGATTCGCCTTGCGAAAACTGAAATCAAAAGTAAATTGAATGACAGAAAGTAAATATAATTGCATGATTTATTTTTGTTAATTTATTATTCTGTTTTATGAGTTTGTCATCTTGATTTTCTTAAATTTTGATATACTGCATTGAAGACAATCATTGAACATTTTGAACATTTTGAACATTTGTATCAGTATGTGAAACTTTGAAATAAAAGACATGATATTTTATATTTTATGTATATATTTTATATTTTAAGACATTTTTATTGATCACTACTTTATGATTGATTTTGTATTTATGTATGTTTATAATGTGCATGATGACTATAAAAGGGGAGCAATTATTATATTTAGAAAGTAACATTATATAAAGAAAAAGCATGAATGGGCTTTGTATCTTATTATTTCTTGTGCTTTGTATGGAATCCTATGTATAATCCTCTAATAATAATTCTTTAATGATACATCAAAATAAACCATCACAATTAAATGTCAATAAATATAGACCTTGTAATTTTTCTATTTTAATTTTGCTATATATTACATTTTTATCAATAAAAAGTAATTTTTTATTTTATAAAAAAAAAGAAAAAAAAAACATATGACCAACATAGATTTGAAACTTGAACCTCTTGTTCAATAAAAGAATCTATTGTTCATGCCAACTTGTTCATAAAAATAAGACATCACAACCACACAATCCAACTCAAATAAAAAAAGAAGAAGAATAATAATTAATAAATGGTAAAGGTGATTCATGCATGAAAAGTTAAAAGCCAACCTTCATTATGTGATCATTGTCAATGACCTTTTTGACCTTGAGACATGCAATGTTTTGATCTTTACCCTCATTATCAACATACCTAACTCAATGGCTAATTATGACATTTTATTATCCTTGATGGCTTAGTTTAATAATTTTAGTTTCAGGTTGACTTTGTTGAAGACTTAGTCAACTCCATTGCCGACATCAAATTCTCAATCACTTAAATTTTTTGTGGACTATGTGCTTCTAGAAAAATTAGGTTTAGATAATTTTTTTTTAAGAAAAATTAATAGAGTTGAAACCCAAAAATGGAAGGAGTGTACTCAAATAGAAAAGAAGAAAGAGACATTTTTATTTTTATTTTTTTTAATATTTTGGAATTATTTTCAAAAATTTATATCACTATGGTAAGAATTTTCTCTATATTTAAAAAAAAGGATGTGTTCATGATTATTCTTTGTTTTTTTATTCTGTTGCAATTTTTAATAGGTTAATAATATCATTGTTTAGCCAATTTTCTTTTTGTAAATTCCTAAAAAAAAGCTTATTATTTTTACATTTTTATAAATAATATTTCAAACTAATTAAACATGTCTCAAGAGTTGCTCAAAAGAGTTTGAAATTAAACATATTTAAAGAATTAGACAAACTTTTTTTATCCTTTAATTTAATTAATAAATACATTTCCTTTTTTGATCATTTCCAAAATCCAATTTCAACACATGACATTATTACCTATAAAAAAATTAAATTAAAAAAATATTTTGTCCCTTCAATTGTACAATTCCATTTCACCTAGAAATTCTCACCAATATGGATCTAACAACACACAATAAATTTTTTTTATCAAATAAATAAATAAATAAATTTTTGGGAGAAATCTTGGAGGTGGTCCTTTTCCTAACAATCTTATTGAAAGGGAATATTACATGGATCATTAGTATCATTGTATTCTTTTTCTCTTGTGTGTCCTACCATCTTAATTACCATCAAACTCTTTTCAAACTTTTGGACTCTTGTTATCTCCCTCTCTTGAATATTCTAGACTTATATTTTTTTATATATATATAATATTACAAAAATTAATGTTGGGTGATTTGATTTATTTCTGTGATTTATGTATTTGATTTTCTTTTATATGTTTTTTTGTCATTATTGCAATTTAACTATTAATATATTTTTGGTGTAAATGTTTGGTTTTGAATAGTAGTACAAAATAATATTTTTATTTAAAATTTATGTGTGATTTTTAAGTTTATGTGAAATTAAATTTGGGGTTGTAATATTTTTGTATTTTAGAAATAAAAAAGTTTTATTGTGGAACACATTTACTAAAAAATAAGAGATCTGGTAACCTTCCGATCTACTTACCAAAGTACACCAACCATCCTCCTTTTTATTGTTTTTTTTTTTTTTACAATGTTTTTATTAAAAAGTTATTTAATTATTTTTTTCCAACCATTTTGAAACTAAAACTTTTAAAATTCTAGTTGTAGAAATTCATTTTATAAGAAGGAGACGCTCTTTAATATTTGAAGAACGTGTAAGCTATTCTACCAACCATATAATAATCCAATGAATAAGATAAGATATCATTGCCAATTATTTTTATATGTTATTTCTCTCAAGTCTTCAATTGTCATTTTCTATTTTAGAACTTGACTTAATTTTGGAGCATAGTTTATATATATATGTGTGTGTATATATATGAACATTGATTATTGCAACAAGTCAAGAAAGGAAAAAGGAAAAGTCTAAGGTGGTGCAACAAAACTCAAGTGAATAATAATAATAATAATAATAATAACACTAATAATATAATAATAATAATATATATAATAATATATATATATATATATGAACATTGATTATTGCAACAAGTTAAGAAAGGAAAAGGGAAAAGTCCAAGGTGGTCCAACAAAACTCAAGTGAATAATAATAATAATAATAATAATAATAATATATACCCATTCTGATACAAGTCGTCCCGTCTCACTTGAGACAGATGAGTATAGTGATGCATCAATAGCTTAACAATTTTTAAAGATTTAACATGTGATACGTACTAATATGTGAGGTAATGATGGCATGCCACCTTCGCCCAAGATTATAACTCTACAGTGTAGTAGTAAATTTCTCTTGCCTTACAGCCCTGGAGAGATAGTAAAAAAATCTTTTCTCACACGGGATCTTTTAACAATGCTATACATTTTATAACATTTTCTATAGTATTGCATAACGATGCTTCAATATTAATGCTTGCAATAATAATGATAATGATAATAACAATAATCATAATAATAATAATAACTTCTTATGTAACCATATCATCAAGGTTAGTATTTTCAAGGCTAAAATTGTCATGTAACTTGGCCCTCATTTTTATTTATTTAATAATGTTGATTTTATATATATATATATATATATATATATATATATATATATATATATATATATATATATATATATATATATATATATATATATCTTTCTGTCATTCTATGTGTCCAAGTTTCACATGTTCCAACCCCAAGTTTGGTCTTTATATATATTAATGGAATCAGAGTGTGAAGTTAATTTCCAATTAAAGTTGATGACTTTGTGACAAGGCCTATCATAAGTCTTTTTCTAATCAATATTTGGTCATGCATGTATCTTTATCATTAAACTAATTAATACCTAATTATTATCCCTAAACTTTTCCATTATATAAAATTCAAAAGTGTTCCTAGCTTATTTTTCACTATAGCAATTGGGACTTTGATTATTTAAAATATTTAAAACATACCGAAAATTATCAACCAATTAAATATTTTATTGTTTCTAAATCTCATTCTAAATATAAAATACATATAATATATAAAATAAGGTGTGAGAGCAATATTTTTTTTTTGACTGAATTTCTAGATTTTTTTAAAGAAGGAAATTATTTATATGATTATTTATTATTATTATTATTATTATTATTATTATTATTATTATTATTTTAAAATATATTATAGTATTTTTTTATATTTTTGGTAATCCTTGAGCAAGAATAATGGAATAAATTACTAATATTTTATTGCATGAAGTGATGTTCTAATTTTTTGAGAAAAAAATGTGCATTTATTTAAAAATATCAATACGATTTCTAGGTCTTTTAGGTGTATTATTCTTAAAAAATAACTAAAAATTAAAAGACCACGCCTTCTAAATTTATGTTTTTTAATTAGATTAATAAAAAATAAATCTTATAATCCTTTTTTAATCAATTAATGCTTGTAATAAATGTGGAAAATGACATTCTATCTTTATTTATATTACACACAAGTTTTAAAAATAAAAATCAAAATTTCACCCTTATACATAAATGGAAAATTTTCAAAAATACACTTAAAATTTTAATTATTTAATTCCGAATTCATCCTATTTTACAAAATTGCATTGATATTTAAATCACTTTCCTTTCCTCCCATTCATAAATAATATAGATTTTTTCTTTCAAGAAAAATATCCTTCTAATTCTCATGTACTAATTTGTAAGAACAGATTTGAACATGTGTTTTAATAGGAAAGAAGATTTTTTTTAAAACATTATTTTATTTTTAAAAATTTATTTTTATTTTACAACCCAATTATTACAGTGAATAATCTGTGTATTTAATTATTAATTAATAAATTTATATGTACATATTAATTTCGGTTGAAGGTGTTACATATATTTGGTGCAAAAAAAAAATTATAGAAAAAAATATATGTTTTTTAATTTATGCATTTGACTATTGACTCCTTACAAATTTTATATTTTAAAATTATTTATTTCAATTTGAAATATATAATCCAAAATTTATGCAAATAAAATAAATAATTAATTTAAATAAATAGGTAACAGTTCTCCTATTCTCACCACCGGTGCCGACAACCCACGATGCTATATTTAGAGAAAAAATCTCAAGAAACAGGTGTCAATCTCTCCAGTTCTCAGTGGCTCAAACTTGCACGCGTGTTCCCAAAATACCCCTTAATTTGCTTTTATTTACATTCTTATCTCTCTAGAAGTCTTAAAAATAATTAAAAGAAAAGGCAAAATTCCAAAAGAAAAGGAAAAAAAATCTCAACTTTCTCTTTGATTCTTCATAAAAATCACATCTTTTCACTACTACTAATCCCCACAGTAAGCATTTGTTCACAGATATTCCCAGAACCTTCTCTCCTGGCCATTGTTGTGTGGTGTTCTTCATCCTTGATCTCCTTTTTTTATTGAGGTTGTTGTTTGGGTTGTGGTTCTGTTTAGGTTCTTGCCTGTTGCTGAAGAGATTCTCTTGGGAAGGGAGTAGTCATGTGCGTCAAGGACAAGCTGAACAACTCTGGAGACATGGAAAAGCTGGACTTTTCTAAGCCCCAGATGGGGAAAAGCTCCAGCCTTTCCAATCCTCATGTGAGTCCTCCTAACTCTTCTTCTTCTTCTTCTTCTTCCCTTTTTTTTGTCCCTGTACTTTGCTTGGGAGCTGTTTCTTTTTTTAATTTCAGTGTTGTTTCGGTGTGAAATGGTGAGGTGAGATGGAAAGCTGCTTGCTTTGTGTGTGTGTGTGTGTCTGTGTTTTTTTTTTTGGCGCAATCTGCTTGTTCTTTTGTGTTCTGTCTTTATGCTTGATTTGGGTTCTCAACTTCTTTTCTGATATTTGTATTGACGAGCAAAGATTTAAACTTTTCATCTTTGTTTTTGTTTGCTCTTTTGTTTCTGTTTATCTTCTTTGTTTATGTTTTTGACTGGAAAGAAAATAGAATGCTTGTTTGGAGTTCTTAGTGATTTTTTGGTTTGGTGGTGTTTAGTTGTGATTGGGGTTTGGCATGTTCATGTAAATCTCTTCTTTGGTGGCATGTGAAATTGAATCTGAGCAGTTTCTTTGAGAATAGACAGTTTCCAAACATTTGGTGGCATGTAAAAATCTAATTTGGTGATTTTCTTTTGTTTTCCTTGCCTGAAAGGTTCTTCCTTTTTATCATCAATGGTGGAATCAGAAGATTTATTCCAGTTCTTTGTTTGTGTTTTTCTTTTGTTTCTCAACTTGCTATTTACTGTCCTTTTTTGCATTTGGTATTTTTCCTGATTTATTTTCCAAGTTGTCTTATTTCAAGCTGCTTATTTTGAATATTGCCAAATGTTAACATGAGAGTTGCATTAAATGGTGTTTGATTTGAAGGAGTTTCCACAATTCCACTTATATTTCTGTTTCATATTCCAATTTCTTCCAATATTGCTTGTTTGAGTATTTGTCAATTGCCCATGATGTATGTTGATAAGCTGTGCTTAAGACAGCGTTATTGCAATAAGTGAGTGCATGACACTTAAGACCCATCATGTCCTCTTTGTCATTACATGTAACTCAGTTCCTTTACATATTTTTCAACCTTTTTTTTTCTCTAGAAGCTTCACTTTTTTGGATGATTCCATGACTATCATAAATATGCATTTACTAATGTTCACCTTCTTGTAGTTTTCTTTTGGAAATATCAGGAGATTTACTAGCCATGATTTTGTTTTCATTGTTAATGTGGTTAAATGTTATCTCTCTAATATACCCTATGTCATTTTCTGCCTTGAATTAGTCAGGTTTGAATGCTAAAAAACAAAAAATTTCTTCTTATGGGAAAAAGGTTGTACATTTGGTTTTGTAAAGTGTCTTGTAAGATACCAGGTGAATCTCTTATAGAATTGATGTTTTGTGTGAATCTAAAATTACTGTGTTCTTAGTGCTCAAGAGAGATGTTGAGAATTTTTTATTTTTTATTTTTAAGTCTCTGTAGACTGACAATATTCAACCTCTAAGGTACGTAAAAATTGAAAAACAAAAGCTTTTGAAAGATGTTGCTTTGCTGCAAGAATGATATAAAAAGTAGATTGCATAAGATTGTTTTGGGTTTTTGGAACCACTACTTGTAAAGTTTCTTTCATTGAATTTCTCATTCTAATTGTATTCCCCTGGCTATTGCAGATGGAAAAAATCTGTGAGAACACAGTGGCAACAGAAGGCAATGAAAACTTGTCCAAGGACTTTGTACCAAGTATTCGATCTGGGGAGTGGTCTGATATCGGCAGTCGTGAGTATATGGAGGATACACATGTATGCATTACTGATCTTGCTAAGAAATTTGGCTCTCGCTATTTGGGTGGTGATGTTGTTTCGTTCTATGGGGTGAGTGTTTATTTGTTATTTATATGCTAATTCTGATGACCTTGTTTTGGTGCTCATATTTATGCTTGGTGCTCATACTTATAGATATGTATATTATGAATAATTTGACTTTCAAGAGTTTTCTTGAGATAACAATAAAAGAAACGAATCTTTAAGTTCTTTGATGGTGTACATGGGTACAAACAATGAATGTTTGTGATGTAAACATTGCGGTAAAAAAGATTAATCAGGCATAAATAAGTTTCTTAAAGATTTTCTCTATTGCTCTAACCATTCTGAAAAGTTAGAAGCATTAAAATATTATTTATGAGTTTGTGAATAATTTATGAGTTTTCATGATGAGCATTTACTTTTAACATGGAATTTTTATAATCTATTATTTTATTAATGGCTAACATCTGAACAATCCTAGATTAAAACTGTGGAATTGGTCAAAGCAACAACTATTACTTTTATCATTTCAAGTATGTTTTGATCTACACTAGTTTGTATAAACTGGCATGATTTGTTAATTCGAAGTATATGTTCAGGTTTTTGATGGACATGGAGGCAAAAGTGCTGCTCAATTTGTCCGTGACAAGCTTCCTCGGGTCATCGTCGAAGATGCAGATTTCCCTCTTGAGCTTGAAAAAGTAGTCACGAGGTCATTCGTGCAAACCGACACTGAAACATACACTCTTCAGTCCACTCTTTCTTCTGGAACAACAGCACTCACAGCAATGATATTTGGAAGGTGCCAATCTTTTCTTTTAGTCAATAACTTTCTCTTTGTTTCGAAAATTTCATTTTCTTGAAGACTGTCAATTTGCGAAACAATCATCATACATTTCATTCTTGTGATATCATAATTTCCTAACAGCTAATTTTGATTACCCTTTTTGATGCCCATTGTTGGCTAATGATGAAAATACTGCAGGTCTCTACTTGTTGCTAATGCCGGTGATTGCCGAGCAGTTCTGTCTCGACTCGGGATGGCAATCGAAATGTCCAAAGATCATAGGCCATGTTGTCTCAAGGAAAGAAAACGGATTGAATCTCTTGGAGGTTACGTCGATGATGGTTACTTAAACGGCCAGCTCGGAGTGACCCGTGCGCTCGGAGATTGGCATCTTGAGGGGATGAAGACCATCGGTGAACCCGGGGGGCCGTTGAGTGCCGAACCTGAACTTAAATTAATAACCTTAAACAAGGACGACGAGTTCTTGATAATAGGCAGTGATGGCTTATGGGACGTCTTCTCAAACCAAAATGCGGTGGACTTTGCTCGAAGAAAGTTACAAGAGCACAACGACGCAAAGTTATGCTGCAAACAGTTGGTCGAGGAGGCGATAAGGCGAGGTGCCGATGACAATCTAACGGCCGTGATGATCTGCTTTCACTTGGATCCTCCGCCACCCATAATAGTTCAGAAATCGAAAGTACGACGGAGTATATCTGCTGAAGGTCTCCAAAATGTCAAGGGTCATTTGGAAGGGCTACATTGTTTCAATTGATCACATTGTTTGGGCATCGAATATTTTTTTTCCGTCTTTGAACTGTATATTTGTTTTCTTGAGGTGGCTCTAATTGTATCGTAGATGTCGTATCGCCGACGGATCGAATCGGAGAGTTTCGTGCAGTGGAATATGAGTAGCTCATTTGATGAGGCTGATGTGTATCATTTAAGGGAAGGTGTAAATAAGGCTATTCTTGATGCTGTTCTTAAGCATCATATGATGTTCATAAACCAATTGTTCATCACTCTTCTGATAAAAATGCCAACTTTTATACTTTAATGCATTTTAATTATATTATTTATGTAATTGTTATATTTACTTCTATGTTAGAAATTAGTATTCTTTTGAATTTTATAATTTCTTGTTTTTCATATGATTAAGTTATTGGGTTAATTTTTTCTAGGTCATTTAACTATTGTTCTGTTTCATTTTAGTAACCAAATTTAAATTTACATTAAAATAGTTACGATTGATTTGGGAACTAAATAGCTTATGTGACGAGTGAAAAATATGTGCAGTTTTCCTGTGAAAATTGAAGATAATCAATTTGATGCAAATAAAATAAGACCATAGTTAAGTGACTTATGAAAAAAATTAACTCTCTATGGTAAAATTTTATAAGATTTTTTTTATGCAAAACCCTTTGAAAATAATAACAAAATTTATGATTTCTTGTATTCCTTTGAAAACAGACAACAAGAATTGTCATTGGGGAGTGAATTTAGGTTTCATAATTTATAGGATTTTATTAATAGTTTCAATTAAGCCTTTTTTTTTTAATAAATTAAAAATTCTATATTCTTCTGTCAAATAAAATTTGCAATTAATTTTATTTTTTTTTTGCATATTATTGATAAATTATTTCTATAATACAGTGCATACAAAATATATATATATATATATATATATATATATATATATATATAGAAATACATGTTTTATAATTTTATTAAATAATCAATAAACATAAATATGCTTAATGTAAATTTTAAAAACTTTTTTTTTTTTTTTTTTTGACAAATACAAACATGGCATGTGTGAAGGACGTGCACACTACTGAGCACTTTATAAAGGTTTATAATATTTATGCTCTCCACTTGCGGACTAAGGTCTTGTTTAGATTGACTTCTCAAAAAAAATGTTTTTTTCTTTTCAGTTTAGTAGAAGTGTTTTCTGGAAAAAAGTGATTATTTAGAATAAGTTAAGTACTTTTTTGTATTTTGTGTTTGGATTAGCTTTTCTGGAGAAGCAGAAGCTGTGAAAATAAGCTAAAAAAACAATTTTTTTTCAGAAGCTGGTCATGACTAGCTTCTGAAAAAGAGCTGTTTTTCAGTTTTTTTTATAGCTTCTGCTTTTACAGAAAAGCCAATGCAAACAACCTTTTTTTTTAACATTAGAAGTACTTAACTTATAAAAAAATACCTCTTGGTTTTTTCAAAAGCTAATCCAAACAAACCCTAAATTTAAAATACTCATATAAATTAAACAAACAAAAATAATTATTTTAAATCAATATAAAAGGTATGGTAAATAATTTCACCAATTTTCATGGGTTTTCTATAAAATTGGCGCACATATATATGTACATATATGAAATTATGGTGTTTGGCAAGGGTGCATGTGAAAAATATCCAAACTGGTTCGATGAAGAACATGAATTACAAAATGGATTGAAGTGCTCTCAAAATGAGAACCCTAAACCCTAGCGCGCCCTTTCGCTCTCCTCCGAGCTCCATCGCCGGAGCTCTTCCCCTCCTTCGCAATGCCCGCCACCACCCTCCCCGTCCCCCAGATCAAGCGTCAGCATCGCTGGACTTCGACCAGGACACCGTCCTCTCCACCCTTGCCTCCTACTCCGATGACTGGCCGCGCGCCGTCGACTTCTTCCGTTGGGTCTCGTCCCACTTTCTCCACACTCCGGCCACCCATTCTCTTCTCGTCTCCATCCTAGGTAAGCACTTCGAGTTCACCCTCGCATGGTCTCACATCATCTCCATCAACCCCTCCCCGGATCGCTCCGTCCTCCGCTCCCATTTTAACCGCCTCGCTGCCGCACACCTTGTTCAGGACGCGCTTGATGCTTTCCGGCGCTCTGCTCACTTTGGTCTCTATGACGCCGCTACATTCAGCCTCCTCATTGACGCCCTGTGCGACCATCGGCACGTCATTGAAGCCGCTGACCTCTGCAAGAACCCTCCTTTCCCGATCGATACTAAGATCTACAACATGCTTCTACGGGGCTGGCTCCGGATGGGATGGTGGGGACGTTGCCGCGAGTTCTGGGAGGAGATGGATCAAAAGGGAGTCGCCAAGGACCTTCACTCCTATTCCATCTACATGGACATCCTCTCCAAGTCCGGCAAGCCGTGGAAAGCCATCAAGGTCTATAAGGAGATGAGGAGTAGGAACATTGCTCTCGATGTTGTCGCTTACAACACTGTTATCCAGGCAGTAGGGAAGTCAGAGGGCGTTGATCGAGCGATAACGCTGTACAAAGAAATGATTGAAAGGGGTTGTGAGCCAAATGTAGTGACTTTCAATACAATTATCAAGCTCTTGTGCGGGGATGGGAGGATTAATGAGGGATATGCGATTCTTGAACAAATGAGGAAGAAGGGATGTGAGCCCAATGTGATTACATACCACTGCTTCTTTCGGAACCTTAATAGGCCTAAGGAGATGCTCTGGCTTTTTGATAGGATGGTTAAGACTGGATGCCGACCAAGGATGGACACTTATGTGATGCTGATGAACAAGTTTGGGAGGTGGGGGTTTCTTAGGCCAGTGTTACTTGTTTGGAAGGCAATGGAGGAACATGGGTGTAGCCCCGATGCATTTGCTTATAATGCATTGATTGATGCTCTGTTGCAGAAGGGGATGGTGGATATGGCGAGGAAGTATGATGAGGAGATGTTGGCCAAGGGACTATCTCCGAAGCCACGAAAGGAATTGGGTACTGGGGGTTTCAGTGCAAGCTCTTCTGCTGATGTTGATTCTGATGATGATAATGCATTGAGTAATGTCTTCTAGGGATGATAAGCACAAGAATTTAGGTGAATTATAATGTATTTGAATCCTGAAAGTTCTGTAGAGTCACAACATATTGATGCTATTTTCAAAAGTTATATCCTTTGGGCTTCAGTCACCCTGTTGGCCTTTGAGATCGATTTGGTTGGGTCTTTGCTCTTAAGATGGGATTCACATTCACTTCTAGCTTCTGATCCTTGCCTCTGGGCTTTGTGAATAGTAGATGTGGAAGCACATCTGAGATGAACAAACAGAGTTTCATTCTGATTTTTGAAAGCAGGGATGCTGACTTTGCACCAGGTATTTTTGGCTGTACACTTAATTTTATCACACCTGTGTATATTATTTATGCAGTCCAATATGGGTATTGAGGAGTGAGAACGTTTGTGCAGTTGCTGTCTTAAGTGAACTTAAATCTATAGTTTGATATCAACTTCCAACCGACGAAAAACTAAAGCAAAAATACTGACATAATCTTACTGCCATATGCCCCTAAACCTGCAACACTCAATCTATGCTTTGCTTGGTTTGTAATTGTAGACAGAAGCATGCGACTGTTGGAGAGGCAGAAAGAGATGCCAATTAAACTGAATTTTGTTTGAGAAGGGGTTTGGTGATACATGACAAGAGGAATGAGATCTTCAATAGAAGGGTGCAATAAGATCAAGAAAAGAAAGCAAATTTGGAAATTTTTGCTTTAAATCTTTTTCCATGCTTTTTCCCCTGTCATTGTACTCTTCAATATGTGATGTTTGAGCTATTTTTGACAAATATCATCAACCGAAGAATTTCTTTTATTGTATCAAACAGGACTTATGCATATTATGTCAGTGGCCATCTCAAATGAATTTTTATATTATGTGGACTGCCCATCTTGTGCATCGTTTTTACAAATAAGACATGGAGAGAAGTACTACCAAATAAATTAGCTTAAGACAGGATTTTCTTTTTGGGATGTTGTGTGATACTGAAAAAAATAGTTTGAGACAATGTTACTAATTGATGAAATGCCTTTATAGTGAGTTATGCTATTTCAAGAAGGATTAGTTTGAGCTGATAGTGGTACGAGTTTCGTTTTTGTTATGGTAGAGGAAGTGTGATGATGGTTTGAGTTGGTAGAGGGAGTTTTTGTGCTTCATTTTCATGAAAGAACTTAATTTGGTCTTTACATTAGTAATTTCTAGAATTGTCTTCCTGACTATATGAAACTCTGCTTTGCCTGTGAACATAGACTAATTTTGCTTTGTCTTTTATCACAGCAAATAATGGCAATGTTTAGACATATGGATGCTCTTTAGGATTAGAATTAATTATTTAGTAAAGTGGGGCAACATGGTGCAACACAAGCTTGAAAGCCTTGAATTAGCTTATTTGTGACGCACAATATGATCTGCCATTATTATCTTGCCTAAGAGTTAAGATCATGTGTTCAGGTGTTAGGGGTAGTTTGGTAATTTCAGCTTTTGGCACTAAATCTGATAGGTTTGCTTTGAAATTCATTATAAATTGAGATTTTATGAGTAAGTGTAGAAGTCTAGTTTAAATAATTCTTATCATATCTGAAATTAAACTTAGAGAAGCTCTATAATCTCTATAAAAAGTGCGAACAACCTTCTTAGGAAATCAATCAATGAATAATTTTTAAGGTGTGATTGCCTTTTTTCTTCTTTTGAGTGTAATTGCTTAGATTATGTAGGAACTCCATCAATCAATCACACATAAGGTTTCTAGGCAATCATGCTTAGAGAATCTAAGCAACCACATTAACCTAAAAAAACTAAGAATAATTCATTTTATTAATTTCTTAAGGAGGTTCATGTCTCTTTTATAGAGATCAAAGATCTCATCTAAGTAAAGTTTGAGTTCAAATATGATAAGAATTATTTAAACTAGAACTTATCTAGACTTCTAGAATTGATAAAAACTACCTTATAATAAAATTCAAAACAATCCTGTCAGATTTGGTGCACTTCTCTTGATGCCTAAATACATGATCTTAACTCTTAGACAACTTGTAAACCTAAAACATGTCAAATAATATTGGAGGCCATATTTTGCATCAATTTCACTTTAACTTTAGAGTACCAGTGTTTATAATAAGAGACTTCTGAGAAGTATTTCTATTTTCCCTTTTGGGCTCTTTAAACTGCATAAATTAATGCTTAATCTAGAACAAGAATCTGCTAAGGAACATGGTAACCAATTATTGCTGAAAGAGTTTGTTGCTCAGATGAAAGGCAATTATACCTTATTTAAATTGGAATCCCTTCACATCCATGGCCAATAGAATGGCTTCTTGAAAAGCACAAAATGTCGAGAAACACATAGAAGCAAATGAAAGAAAAGTTGAACCAGCTGCTAGTGAACATTTTACTCCATTTGTTCTGCTTTTTTCTTTTTTCTTTTCTTTTCTTTCCTTTTTTTAATTTTATTTTATGCCCTTATTTCATTTATGGTAGCAGAAATAGGATAAAGAAAACAAAAGAGGCATGTGATTCTGCTCATCTGAGTAAATGAAATTCTCATTATGTAAAAGACCAACATTTAAACACTTTCAAAGTTCTTTGATCTTTTGTTTCTATGGCATTTGATCCTGAAGCCAATATATTTATTGCCGATCTCCTGATTTGTTATCTCTGAAATTCATTTCTTAATCTTTTATGTGACGTTTATCTCTGTTGTAGTGATATATCGTGGGGGTTTTCTTTTTTGGGTGCTTAATGCAGATTTTGATTGAATTTACTTTAAACTGAGGATGGGTGATTTCTTTGGTTGGGCTGCTATGCTGTAATAGCATTGTGCCATATCATGTCAGCCAACACACTTATCTAAGAGGCCTTGCTGCAGCCCCCCATATCTTTCTGAGATGAATTGATACACATAATTAGGGATACTCATGGTGAATTCGGTTCAAATGTGTTCAAATTGCTTAAAAAGTTCATAATAGCAGCATTTGGCGTCTACTGCTTGCTTGGGAGTTATCAAGCATTGACGCATTGATTTTCACAGATTGGTTTCATTTTTTAATTTACTCCTGTTACAATCTGATTTTTAGCTTCAGTTTGAAGACCTTAGATCTAATTTATTAATAGAACACCATTTGGATAATCATCTGCCACAGTTGGTACACATCAGGAAGTTCAATGATACATAAGAGAACTGTTTTCATGTGTCTCATTTATCATCCATGTAACTTTGGCTATGATGTCATTACCAAATAGCAGCTAAATACCTTAGATATAGTGAATGTTATACTATTAGGTCTGTGTGGGTTTTTCCTTCATGCACAAGGATGTACCGCATGGTTATGCACTAGCTTATGCCAATAGATCAAGTTGCAACTTCAATTGTTCTACCTACTCTCTTGAATGCTATGGAAAGTGAAATAAATAGTCATGAGTGTTTTTGAGGTAAACAACAGAAAAAAGCTATCACTATTAGATAGAACACTGCCGTTGCAACTTTTCTTAAGGATCAATTTTCTACGTAATGTGTTCATTCATTGTTGTCTTTTTTCTGTCTTTTCTTGTCTTTGGATATTGTCCTTTTAAATAGGCTCTGTTGCTGAACTGATATTCATGCATTGTGTTAAAATCTTTCTCAGTGCAAATATCTTTTTTCTTGTGATTTAGAGCACTTCACTAATGATTTTTAACTTTACATGTTATTATCTATTGGACAATTTTGTTTCGGCAGTTCGTGGCAACAAACAAAAATTTTGTTCAGTTCATATGAATTCATTTTGACTTAATAGAACACCGTGAAACCTAGCATTAGTCAGCTTTTGATGTCAGAGATATGCTGGAGTTTCCTATATCTTGTAGATGGTTCTTAATGTTTCTGACCCATTTTGGTGGTTGAATGACATCAAAACTACTGGTGTTTGTTCATGAATTGTCATATCATAGTTATTTGGTTTTTATTATCCTTTTAGTTAGACATCATTGTTGATCTAATGACTGGAGGTTGGATAATTAATCTAGAGAGTACTCTTTCATATGCTTTGAACTATCATGTTGATATACTTAAGAAGGCTTTGTTATTTTATTGTCAACACCCTAATTGCACCCTAATTGTTAGAGCTAACACCTCAATGTCTCTTTTGTTAAGTCAATGTGGACATGATTAGACAGAGGAAGTAGACATATTTAATTCCTATCTGTTAGAGCTAAAAAACTGAATGTCCTTCATGGGCACAATGAAGGTTAAATGAATGATCTGTCAAAATGTGCAAACCATACAATTGTCTTTGCTGCTTTCTCTGGTGGTGAGATGCTTTAGTAGCTCTGCGTGTTGCACAGAGTCTGATCTTTATATCAAATCTAGAAGCTTGTTGATCAACTTCTTCTATCCCAAAAATAAAGTCAAAATTGATTAGATATGTGTAGTAGTACTGAATCTACTCTAGTAAATTGAACAAACCTAAAATTAAGGACTTAAAACTCAGAAAAGGTCAGGTGAGGAATGATATTTCTCCCTAAGCCCTTGTAGGTGATTTTTATTTTTGGTGGTATGCACAAATAAAAATATTTGTCAAATGGTTGAAGAACATGACACAGATAATCAAAAGAACAATAAAGAGCAAAAGGGAAATGTACACTTTTTCTTAGTGTCCAAAAGTTGTCGTTAACCTTTATCTTGACACCTTGTCTTCTTCACCTGCCCTAACTAGTTTAGTTTCTCCAATTTCTGGATGTGGATCCTCTGTTGCATTCTGCAAGACATCAAGATCAACGAAATAACACAAGGGAAGGTGTCACATACTGATTATATTGTTAGAGACTCTTGAACGAATTGGCTGAATTGCATACATGGCTTGCATCATCACAGATAACATAGAATGCACTTGTCTTTCCGTGGATTGGTTTGATATTTTTTGGATTAATGCATTAAACAAATTTTTAACTACTATGGCATTACGAATTGCATACATGGCTTGCATCATTGACTTCTAACCTTATAAATCCTTTGAGGAAGCACCAGAGCCTGACAGGCTATTCGGCTTTGGGCCAATTCCAGGATTAGACTTGAATTGCTATATTGATATGACCAGTGGTGGTGCAAATCTGTATGAGATTAATTGAATTGAGAATGCTTATTTTCATTTTTTAAGAAGTAAACACGTTTATCAGGTGGTTCTATATGCTATTATTTGTCAATGTTGTTGTTTATGCTCTATAAGCAATAGGAATGTCTTCAATATCATACAAGCTTTATCTCCTCAAATAAATTGTTTTATTCTGATATATTTCTCAAATTTGCAGTACTCTTAATCAGAAAGCTCAAACTACGGACTGATGCAGGACTATATAATGTTCTTGGTGATGTTCTTTGTAAAACCCAACTTTCTGAGATTGTTTATATCTGCTAAACTTGTGTTTATCTGGCATATTTTATTATATATCAACAGACTATTTGTTTGCACTTCTCATTATTGCATGTCTATGAAATTTGCAATTTCTCACATACATGCAAAGCAAATATCTTGGTTTTACAGGGGTATTTACGGAATCACAAGGTTCCAACAACTGGATTTATGGAAGTTGGCTTGTGAAACATTGAGCACATAGGATGCATGTGAACAAGTTCAGAGATAGAACAAAGACATTCTGGCAAAAGTCAATTATATGCTTCTTGTCCCTTCTTCACATTGGACCAAACTCATCTGTGGCTTGTACCGTGATTGCATTCACTTGTTATATAAGACAAGCCCTCCATTAATCAGTTTTCTTTGGAGGGATGGAGGATGTCAACATGAATAACTTGCATGAGCTTTGTCCTTTTCAGACTCATTTATTGCAAAGTTGCCAACCCAACCGCAAAGAAGTTTTTATGGCTGCTTCTCCAAGGTTAGTTGTTAGTACTTTGGACATGGAAAAGCACTTTTTCTATTGTTATTTAATTTCCTGAAATAGTTCTTTTTTTTTTCTAAACCTTCTTCACAAAAGAAAGTCTGTTCATTTTTAATTTTAGAGACTCTGCCAAACACCATTTTTGAGTTTTTCACCTTGTACTTTTTGAAAAACTTTTTACTAGTAAAAATATTGGAATTTGGCTGGACCTGGTGAATTACACTAATCTCTTGGATGCTATATATGAATCTTTTAGTTTGTAATATCCAATTGTTCTTCCTTATATTGCTCAACTAGATTAAAAGTAAATTGATTGGTTCAAACTCCTCTAATATGATATAAATGACTAACTCGTTGGCTAGTATGTATGAGACATAAGAGCTATATACAATACTCCCTTAGAATCTATTGGCGTAAACATATTCATATGACATTGTAAGTTGCATTGAGCTCATCTATCAGACAGCAGGTCAGATACTCCTTCTCAACCTTTTCTTTTTTTTTGTTTGCATTAATATATGCAATTAAAAGTTGATTTTTGTTAGATGCATATATTATTTAAGTTCAGTTACTTTCAATCTTGATAAATATGATACACATTATCTTCATTCGGTGATGATGATGTAGGTAGGTAAGAGAGAGAGAGAGAGAAAGAAAGAAAGAAAGAAAGCAAATTTGTCGAAAGTGGTCTGCAAAATGAAGACGAAAAAAGAAGAAGATGCTAGAGTATGGTTGGGGGAGGGGTCCCCTTACTGGGGATGCATGTGAGGATGGAGGGGAGAAAGAGGGCAAGATGACAACATTGAAAGGTACGTTGCATGAATTTCAAAGTGTTGGACGTGCATGGCAAATAGACAGCCAGGAAAGATGGCTGCACTTATTGAATTGCTTAACCTAAAGGAAACACTTGGAATAACTTCCCCCCTTTTGCTTCAATTCAATAGCAAACTCTGATTTTGATGCCTTCCTACCATCTTTCTCCAACCCTTTGCCTTCTTTTATCTGGTACTTCTTTTTTATAGAAACACCACAAACATCCATTCATGATTCATCTCTCTTTATGAGTCGGTATGGGTCTGTTTGATTTGCAGATGAGAACAGTAGGAGCAATAAAGCACAATACAAATGGTTGAGTTACAGCATAAGTTCTATACTCCGATGGTCAATGGACAATACATAATTTTTATTTTAACCAAGGATAGCTTGTAACTTGGCAAAATTTTTGTAATGTGGTTTTTTGGGTATAAAAAAAATTATAAAGCTGTGCTATATTTTATTTTATATTTGTGTTGTATTTTTATCGTATTTGACAAAAAAAAAATTGTGTTGTGTTGTGCTGTGCTTCAAATTTTCCGTGTATCAAATAGACTCTACATGTTTATATGAATGTGCATATGTTTATATGTTTATAGGAGTTTTAATCATTTTATTTTACTGATGGAGAGTTTATTTACAGTTGGTAAAATATAGTATGTTGTCCCAAGGTGATGTTGCAGGATGAACAAAGAGATTTGAGAGTTAATATGAAAATTTTGATAGTTTAGAGTATGCTTTTTGATCATATATTAAGAGTAATTAAGCACAGTATCAAATATATTAAAGAGGTTTTATTGAAGATCTCTACTTATTACAGGGATTTTACTTCAAGAGTAAAAGCTTAAATGTTAATTTCTTAGCTTTTATGTTTGTTAATTTTTATTAATAGTTGATTATGCTATCTTTTTAATTCACTTTTCATTTATACTAATTTTCTTATCTAAGGTTGTTAAGGTATTATTAATACATCAATTTGACCCACCTTAAGTGAGAAAGAACAATCCTTTTGTTATTGTTGTAGTTTTTTTTTTGTCCTCCTCTTTGTTCTCATTTTTTTCAATATCTTTATATTGTAAATTGCTCACTCTCTATTGTGATAATCAAATAGTATTGTTATGATTGATTATAGTATGCTAGCTTTAATAATTGATATATAGCATAAATTTACCATAAATAAATAATTAAATAATTCAGGTTGCACAAAAATTTGGTCTGTTACTTTATAGTGTTGGATGAGATTGATAATCAAGTTTTCAATAATTAATTAATTGCTATTTCCATTAGAGCTTATACAAGGAAATTAGACTATCTTAACTTGTTCTCCTTATAATTAGCCGTTTGGTTTTGGCATTGCATTCATATGCTATGTTTTTAGAGAAACACAAGGGATGGTTCTCTTTTTATGTTCTTTTATCTTTTACAAATGGAAGGATGGTGAGTTGAGATTATGGAAAGCAATTAGATTGCAACACCATTGCATCCTTTCAAAAGTTTCATTTGTGTCAATCTAGTGTTTCCTTCTAAGGGTAAATTTTTTAGTAGGTCACTAAATTTTGATTCATTTTCATTTTGATCATTAAACTTTAATTTGTATCAATTTGATCATTCAACTTTAATTTGATTTCACTGAGTAATAAATTAAGGGATTTTGGCCCTCAAATGAATGATGTGGCTCTTTTTCGATGACATGAACACTTCTAATAGATTTAATAATATGTTATGAGAAGAACCGACTTAGATTTTTAGACAACCATGCAATCAATTGGGGGTTGAAATACTTGATTTATTACTGGTTGAAATCAAATTAAAGTTGAGTGATCAAATTGATGCAAATTGAAGTTCAGTGATCAAAGTGAAAATGAGTCAAAGTTTAGTGACCTACTAAAAAATTTACTCTTCCTTCTAATGTAGGAAAACTTTATTTTTATCCTCATTAATTGTATTCTTTCTTCATTTGATTAATTATTGGGTACAACATGTTTCCAAGATGTTTGGTTCATGATCATTCCCTCATCCACTCTTTGCCTTTTTTATTTATTTTATTTTATTTTATTATTATTATTCAACTTAATTTTCATTTTGATTTTTGACCCATTGATTTTTAAGAGTACAGGTTTCAAACTAGTCTAGATAAAGTACTGAGAGTTCTATAAAAGAGTAAGTCTTTTCCAACGGGTGTTTTTCTACGTATGCAATGATTTAAATTTGAAACTATTTGCTTAAGCGGCCTATACATTTACTGGTTAGATCAATATGTTGTTGGTTGACTTAGTTTTAGTTTATTATGTTTTACATAAATTTACAATTTGAAGGATTTGTAATATTTTCTATGAATAACATAATTGGACTTTTTTTTTCAAAAAAAAAAAAACATAATTGAACTATTTATTATTATCTTTTCAGTCAAGAATATTAAAAATAACTTAAATAGTTTTTAAAAAACAAAATCATTATAATATATATTGTTAAGCTTTTTTTTTTAAAACAATGTAGACAAACCACTACATACATTCAATTGATATTTTAACCACATTGAGAGGGGGAGTCAAATCGTTGAACTCTCTTATGGGAACCAAAAGCTATATGGTTTGGCCATTGTTACAACAATATATTGTAAATATTATATTTTACTTATTAATTTTAATTTAAATCATAAAATTATTTTAAATTTATTCAGTTTATATATTTTTGATTAAAAAAATTATTTTTTCATATATATCACATTAAATGATTTATCTAAAATACAAAATAACAACTGAATACCTAACTTTTCCTTGTAATATTTAGACTCTCCCTATATGTATATATGCAAATGCTTTCTTTTTTTAAGTCCTTGCCCTTAGTTTTGTTATGATGTGTTGTTTTATCCAACGAAATTTAATTATAGAAAGGGTTTAATTATTATGATATTAATTAATTAAGAATTGTAACAGTTGTTAGTTGTCTTCATATAGAGACAAGATCCATCAAGCAAGTCTAGTTTTGAGAGTGAAAGGACCATCTCACTTGGCCCATCCATGATATATATAATTGAGATGTTTCATCAAACAAGAGACCTTTTAATTTATATATTTAATGTTTAAATAAAAATAAGACATACATAAATAAATAAAACTTTGATTTTCATGGTTGGGAAGCATGTCCTGTCCATATTCATAATATTTTGAAGAACATGAACATCATTTAAACTCAAAAATTCAGAACCATATATATATAAAATAAATTAAGGATTATTATATATTTTTTAATATAAAGTGATAATATTCAATAATTTTTATTATTCTTCAAGAATTAGAATGCTAATTGATATTTTAGAAAATTAACAAATTTTCATGATATGCTTGAGTTCCATAACCAATCGCTCAATCAACTCCAATCTTATATAGCTATTAATTTTAAACATTTTTAATAATCAAATTTGTAACTCTCACATATGAGTTATATGGCATGCAAGAAAACAAGAAATTATAATAATAATTATTATTATAAATTATATATGTCACATAGGTAACTCTCCATCATGTTACTCACAAGTGATAAATTAAATGATTACAAGAACTAAAAACACCTAACTGTTTTTTTTTTAATGGACATACAAAATGGATCAACAAAACCTAAAAAGAAAAATTAAAATAATCAAGAGTCAATAATTTTGAACACAACTATCCCTCCTATTGCATTGTGCATGCATATCTTCATATACATAAATATATTATCAAAACTTGTACCACCTACTCTATTCTATGGAAGAAGCATGCATTCCTCTAGCTAGTTTTACTTATATATATATTCATTATCAAAACTAGTACGTCCTTCTCTATTGTTAGGAAAGAGGGGAGCATGCATGACTTTAGTTTTACTTATATATTTATCTAATGTATTATAGTACATAAATAAACAAACTCAAAGAAGATTATATATGGCTTTAATATTTAGTTTATTAAGTTGACCACCCTGTTCATCCTTTGAACCATTACCTAATTTTGTGGCCATCGTACACACATGCAAACAAACTCTTACTTTCATGTTCATGCATGCAAAGTCTTGGAACTTTCTATACTCCTCCACATTAGCTTGTCTTTTAACACCTCACATGAAGAGATCTTATTAAATAATTAATATTTAAACAAGAGTACTAGGTTGTGTAAGTAGTACCAATGAGCCCTCAACTTCTCTCTTGAAATCATGGAAGTTTGACCAGAGGTTAGAAGAGAGAAGACATGGTGAGTTAATGGTCCTTTTTTCATTCCTCAAAAGCATGAAATGTTGGCATGTTCTTGGAGTGCATTCATAACAGAAGGTGGATGAGGTTATGATTAAGTTTGTGCACAAGACCCTAATCATGTTCTTCTAGCTTGATTTTAGAGTTTTGGAGTTTTTACATTTTGTTAAGTTAATTAGTTAAATATTGTGATTGAGATGTATTATATAATTATAATTAATTTAGTTCTTTTTATCATGATTTATTAATGGAATTATGTATAAATACCTCACTATATAAATGGTTGCCTAATTTCTACTTAGTTTGGTCTTCTACTTCTATACCCTTGTAAATTTTTCTGTATCTATCTATGTATAAATAAACTTATTAATTCTATCTTAACATTTAAAGATTATAAGATACATAGAAAGTGATACTTCTATATATAGCGTCCTTTTAGATTACTAAAAAATTCAGTAATAATTTATAAAAGTTTCCAAGTTATTTTATAATATTAATTCAAATTATATACATATTTTTATGTAATAAAATTTATCTTTAATCTTAGTGATAAATAATAAACAAGAGAATCAGTAAGAATGTTCTATTCAAGAAATAGAAATTGAAAAATATTTTTAATTACTTTTAATATGATATAATACTTATTACATGTATAATATAGATTTGCAAGACATTTAATTCTCAACCCCTAATTAGAAAGGTGTGTTTCTCCAACTAAAGAGACACAAGAAACATCATATCACTTTTGCATCATGCCATATGCCTTGGTGCATGCACTATTTCTTTTCTTTTCTTATCTTTAAAGTTAATGTAATAAATACAATAACTAGCTTGAGAAATTAATTAACATAATAAGAAGACAAGAAAGGTTTGTTATTGACAAAGAAAAGATGGCTTGATGTAGATGTTCTTGCTAACTCTCTCTCTTATGATTTCATCATATAAAAACATCCCAACTATTTCAAACATTCTCATGAAGTTGAACATGTATAAAAATAATTAAAAAGGAAAATAATTTGTACTTTTCATGGAACTCCAAATGCTAGAGTTTAATGAGCTAACATAAAAAAGAATGATATAGTTTGTTGGAGGTCATGCATGAGTTATATCATGTATTGTCAATTGATTCATTCCATGGTACCCAACTATTAAAATTGGTTTAGTGTTTAGCTTTGTTCTTTTGGTTACCCTACCAAATAAAAATAGCACATGATTTGTTAGATGCCAATTGAATAAAAAATGGTGCCATTTCTTTTTCTCATTAAATCGATATTTTATCTAATTCTTTGTTTACTGTTTTATTAGTCTTTATCAAAAACCAATAATTTTTTTGTACAAATATTTTCCTCATCAGAGATTTATATCTTCTTTGTTTTTTTTATATATATTCATATAATTTCTTTTTTATGAATCGCCACCATCAATAATTGTTTTCATGACGGCAAACATTAATATATCTAATTCGTTTTCCAATTTTCTTTATTTATTTCATCATTTTGAGACAATTTTTTTTATAAATCATTGTAGTTAGTTTGAATATTTTAATAATCAAACCGATATAATATATATGATTACAACTTGACATGATATGAACATCTTATCTTCATACTTATATTCAAGGTCTAATCCTCATCTAATCAATTCTTAGTTTTGTGAATTATATAGTTTATTTATTTATTACTAAACAAATAGATCTCCACTTATTAAAATTTTATGTTTTCTTAATTCAATGATTAATTATGGTTTAATTCTAGGTGATTTTTTCACCCTGATAAAAAAAACTTATAATATTTTAAACCTATTTTTAAGAATTTTTAATCATCTAAATAAATATATTAATTAACTTCTATTAATATTACTTTGTATTTATTATTATTTAAAAATAAACTTTAATTATAAAAATATATAATTTTTATCAATATCAATTAAATTAAACTTTAGCCAACAAATATAAAAATTTTACTTCCAACTCAATATTTAAATTTTATTTTTAACTCTATAATCTTATTATGAATCACCCTTACATCAGAAAAAATTTCATATGTGATTTGTTCATATTTTATATCAAAAATAGCTTAATGAATCAATCATCTCTAAATAAACATGTAACATAGTTAACATCTCTTGGTTTATTTGCTTCGGATCTCCCATATAAAGTGGTTGTCTTCTACTGAGAAGATGAATTTGAACCTCAATTCATGTAATATGAAAACACAGATTTCTTAAGATATTAATTTCACGTTTGTGCACATTTGTTCAAATAAAAAAAATACTACATATTAAAAAGAAAATCACTTGTTAAATATATTTATATAAAACATTAAATCAACATATTACACATATAATTTATTTCATACCAAATCTTACAAGTGGGTACTTAAATAAATGAATTCATTCAATATTAAAAAAATAAAAATAAAAAAATCTTTTTTTTTACAAATACAACGTGTAGCTATTAGGGACGTACGGGTGGAGAGCTCTATGCTATGTTCGGGAAGGATGAATCACTCCCGAAAAAGAATTCTTGATTCTCTCCTCTCAAATTCACTACTGGAGATTTATTACTACCATAATATACAACGAGATTTGAACTCAAGATTTTATGAATATTCTACATCAACACCTTTGTAGTAAATCAATGCCGTTCGACTATAAACTCTTTGGTTTTCTATAAATGAATTTATAAATAAATAAAAATAAAAAGGGAATAATAATAATAATAATAATAATGGTAATAAATGAGGATGCATGGAGTTGGTTATCCATATCATCCAATTGCCCACATGGGTAACCCCTGTCTTTATAATTGCCATTTTCACAGCCCGGCAACGTCGCCACCTCAAGTGTCTTCTTGCCTTCCTAACCCTAGACATCCCCCGTGACCTCCCTGCCCTTCTGCCACGTGTCACTCTCTCTCCCCCCTTCCCCATTCTTTCCAATCATTTCCCGCCATATGTACCTAAAAAAAAAATTAATTTACTCTAATCAATTATTTGTATTTTTGTTTCTTATTATTAAATGTTTAATTGTTAAGATTATGATATAAAAGATTATACTTAAAAATCAATGAAAATAGTGTATAAGCTAGTCTACTACCATAAGTCAACTTTTTTCCTTTGCCCTTTTGCCTATTTTGTCCTGTTTTATTCGTCCCTAATTAAATTTACTTTTCTTTTTATTGATAAGAGTTAAAAAAAAAAAAAACAAAATACTTTGTTCTGGACTAGTTTACAGTCTGTGGCTTTTAAAAATCAATGAGTTAAAAATAAAAAAATATATTTAATTAGTTTCTTTCTAACCTCTATCTCTAAAAAATTAGATGTGGTCCAACTATTAATATTGAGTGTGGAGTATAATGAATTAGGTATCTCTAGAAAGGGATGAGAGAGGAAAGCTAAAAAATAATAAATAAAATTTTTATAAAATTAAACAAAAAAGTATTGTTACTTTGTATTATTATGTAATTGCTATAGGATTAAATTAACCTTATTAGAAAATTTAAAAAAAAATACATTATATAAATATAACTTGATTTTGCATGGTTATTTGTTTCAAATATCTCACTTGTGAGGAAACAACAACAAAGCCCAACTTAATTTTAGGGAACATCCATTCATTATTATTATTATTAAAACTCAAAAGAATGACAGTTGCCGAATAAAATAACAATGAAAAAGGTACCAAATATTACTGTTAACCAATTTTTTTTAATAATTAATTTGAATCAAAATCATACATTATTTGAAACCATGAGCATATATAAATTCATGGACTCCCCCTTCTTCAAACACACACTCTCCCTTTGAACTTCTCTTGTTCTCAAATCTTTTCAATATGCATCCTTCCATCCCTTTGATCATCTCCTTTCTTTCTCTTCTCCTCTTCATAAACATATCTCAAGGTATATATATATCTATATATTTATTTATTTATTTATCTATTTATATGTATATATATATATATTGAGTGTTTTCTTGTTCTTCTTCTTTGGAAATGAAGTTTTTAATTCTATATGTTTGATATTTTCTTTAGGAATTCGTTTGGAGGAACACTCCTTGAAGTCTTTCTACATGAAAAGCAAAGTAGAGAGTTTCTCAGGTATGTATATATATATATATATGTATAATGATAATTAAGGATCATTAATGAAGTCTAATTAGTTGTTAATTCAAAACTAAAATACATATATCTTTGGTGCATGCAGAAGGAGGAAGAAAGCTCATGCAAACAAAAAGCTCTGAAGATCATTCTGAAGTGAAATCGATGGAGGTTCACGTCGAAAAGCAGATCGAAGAACACGAGCATTTGCCGACGAAAACTTATACCGATGAGCTAGATATTGCAGAAATGGATTATTCTCCTGCAAAGAGAAAGCCTCCAATTCACAACTGAGTGTGTTTGTGTTTTTTTTTTCAATCAATTAGAACAAACACAGCACAAGAAAAGAGATGAATAGTGTAGTTTAGACAGCAATGCTGGAAATGCTGCAGTTTTCTTGGTTCATGTCCCATTTTGTGTAGATACTACAAAGATATATATATATATATATATATCTTTATATATATTTATATATTTATATGATCAATTAATCTTATGTTATTGTCTTCATGATTGATCACATTACAACTTAGATTGGTCCCATTGTGAGGGACTTGTCTCATGCTGTTGTGCATGAGTGCATGGCATTGGTTGCAATGTTCCCTGACATTGAATGCAAAGGTTGAGAGGTTTCTAAGAAAGGCTGTGGGCTCACATGTTATAGTCTGGCCGGGCATGTGAGATGGTCGGCCGGAGACCGGTGGAGATCATTGAGATGAACATGAGCCTCAATTTTCATGGTAGACCCTTCAATGTAGACTCTACCCTTCTGTTTCAACAGTTTTGATGTTGTCTCTGCTGTGAACTTATTAGCATTCTTCAATCATTTAATAACTTTAATTAATGGACATTTAAATCACATCAAACAAAATATCTGAACTCAATTACTGTGAAATTTGCTCTTGATCTGTGCTTAATTTTATATTAACCTTATGTCTTGTGCTTTGTGCACTTCACAAGTTGCATTTTATTATGAACATTGGTTTCAATACTAGTTCACAGTTTATCCTTATCCTTAAAAACAATTTGACATAAGGTTCAAACAATTTGATGAGAATTTATACAAATGAAGCTTTTCTGTGAACTTCTTGCATCATCATATTGAGTCTAAATTTCGGTATTTAGTACGAAAACTCATGAATGATTATCAGGATATTGTTCAATCAAATCAAAAAGTTCATCTGATAAACCGAAGCCGAGCATTCTAGCCATGTCTTTTATCTTCAATTTAGGCTTAGGAACATTTTGCTCCTTCAACCAAGAATACGCCGAAAAAGCTTTGTTCATAACGAACAATTCCAACGCCTCTGGATTGAACACAATTCCTTTTCTCAAGCTTATCTGCATATGCAATTATCGACAATATAACAAAATGTGAATCAATTTCGATATCTGAATTAGTTTAGTATGTTCTTACTTGATGAGGCACTAGCATTGCAGCATATCGAGCAAGTTCTCCGGCTCTCCAATCTAATACAACAGGGAACCATGGATATGCAGCATCTAGTCTTACATACCAAAGCCGAATGTCAGGAAATTCGGATAGTTCCCGAGGATCTTGAGGATCTTCTCTTTCGTAGTTGATTGTAAAGCCGACCGTTTGTTCTAAGAGCTTTTTCGGTTCAGCTGGGAAGCTATCTAGTAAAAGAGCAATGCCGGAAATTAGAGATATTTATGAGATATTCATAACAGCATTGTATTGGTTAAGTATGAGTTACCTGTTGAAGAAGAGGTAGTTTTATCTATTGCATGAACTGGAGAAAGATCAAGACGACGAATGATATCATTATTGATTTCGATTTCTAACCGGCCTTGTGTTGGTGGTAATGGCGGAGCAACTTGTTCGGTTTCTATGACACAAACATGCAATGATCAAAATGCACATATTTTAATAGTAATAACAATAATAATTAACGAAATCAGTGAAATACTTTCATTTAAATCCAGTACTCCAAAAAATCAAAGTTATCATTTCTGAAAACAGAGTTTGCCATAAGAGACAGAGATGATCATAGTTTATGAACATGATTAAAACTTGTTATAAACAGAACATGCTTGAATATCAAAACATGAACTGATTTCATGAATAGTAGACTAAAGGAAAGTATGGAAGGATGCATGGCTAGAATATAAATAAAATATATGACTGCTTAAACACTATCATGACTAACAATTCATAACTTTTTAAACTAACAAAACATGCAGTAATTGAATTCATCCTAAAGTCCATCAATAGTGGTGCTTAATGACTCAAGAAATTTTCAGAAATAATGAAAAGATGAAAAGGAAAATTCGGTATGGCCCATGAACAGTAAGCATCTTCATCTCCATATTCCATTGTACAAGAACATAGAGCCTTTTCACCTTATCTTAACTAGTAACTAAGATATAGAATTCCTTAAACACTATTGGAACTAAGTTGAGGCCTTTCTCAACTTGCAGAACATGCTTTAAATTAAATTTATAAAAAAAGGCAACGCTGACACTCTACATTGAACAAACCACATGATGAGGGTTGGGAAATCACAGCTTTTGTTATCTTATGGAATGTTTGGCTTGAGTGTAATAAACTATATTTGATATTAAAAATAGTCCAAATGGTCACTTCTGTTTCTCCATCTCTTTGCTACAATCATCCTTATTATAAAGCCATCAATGACTCACAATTTTTATCTTTTTTTCATTGTACATATTTTATTTATGCCTCAATCATGCTATCTCCTTTATGGAAGTAAAATGTCTTACTATTCAATTATTGTGATGGTGGTGAACTTACAAAAATATCACATGTTTTTACCACAGTAGATTTAATGTTGGATGAAATGGCCAAAATGAATAAATTTACAGAACTCAGGTATCAAAATTAACAATCACAAAACTTTAGAGGCCACTTGTTGCTTCAACTAATCCCAACCTTTAATTTAAACATCTGAAAAGACTGAAATAAGAATGGACAGAGGTAATGAGTAATAACTATCTTCAGTTAAATGTTCAGTTCTACAGACACACAAAGCTTTGTCTTTAGATTAACCAGTAAATGGGATAAAAAATCAATTAAACAAAATCATAATTAAAGACCTTTCCTAAACAAGCAAGACATAATTTAAATTTCAGAAATATCAAAATGGACAGAACAAGGAACACAGTAATTTGAAAAGAGAATGAAGAGTTATACAATGAAGAAACTAACCATTCTCATCTTCAGTTAAATTGAAATCAAAGTTGCCAGAAGGATTGAAGGCAACAGAGAGGGAGAAATCACCATTGAAACGCTTGTTTGAAGACATTGGGAGCAAAGAAACAGGCTTGACATGAAGGAATGAATTTGTGTTTGTTAATGGAGGTATGAGATGAAGAAAGTTCATGGAGGTGGTGGCACTGGTAGCCATTAGAGATAGAAGAAGTGACTTGGCAAGTGCTCTCCAACTCTTATTTATCATCTTCTCTTTGCTGCTTCATTGTGTGGGTCTTGTTTGTTTGAGGTCACTTTAGTCTTTTTCTTATGTTTCTTATTATGTTTTTTTGCATATAAAAGATAAACACCCTCTAAAAAGAAGTCAGGACATGCAAAAGCTTAAAACAAACTCAACAAGGGTTTGGAAGTTCGTGTCCACTATGAAATAAATATTTTGTGAAAGGATTTTAGTCTATGGCCACTTTAGTCAATATATATATATACATATATATATATATATATATATATATATATGTGATAATTGTCAAAAAAACCTCACAACTTTGTAATATTGCCAAAAACACCCTTTTAATTTGGCAATCCCTAAAAACACCTTTCTTTTAAAGTCAATGATTTTCAAACCCCCAAAAGTTATAACCGGCTGTAACGGAGTTACTTTTGAATTTTATGGACAAAATTGCCCTTGCATGGGAAATTGTGAGAGAACAATTATGTTTCCGGATTGAGAGGGACGGAGGGTTATTTTTTGGGTAATCCCTAGAGACAACTATTATAGCCATCGGCGAGATGGGGATGACGGTGACGAGATGGGGATGACGACGGCGAGATGACGGCGAGATGGGGACGAGGGTGGCGAGATGTGGATGACGACTACGGAGAGGAGAGAAAACAGGGAGATGGCATCCACGGGTCTCCTTGTTAAGTTAGGTTTTAATTTTTTTTTTTTAAAAAACCTGATAAGATGTGATAAAGATTTCGTGTAAAGATTTTGTGTGAGATGTTCGGCATATGGGCATCCACGTCATTCGTGTAAAGATTTCGTGTGAGATGTTCGCCATATATATCTTTACTCTTTCTGTTTAAATAACAAGATATCTCTGTTTAAATATCATTGTTATTGTTTAAATATTGTTGTCTCTATTTAAATTCTAAAAGTTTCTGTTTAACTTTATACTTATTTACAATGTCGTGTTTTCATTTCTCAAAATGTTTAAGTAAAATGTTTAAGAGACAATATCTATGTTTAAATATCAAAAGTTGACACTCAAATAAGTTTATTTCTGTTTAAAATATTTGTTTATTTATAATGCCTACAAGTATCTTTACTTTCGAATGTTCAACGCCTTCAAAATGATGTCCGATATCTAACGACAATACTTCAGATTGATCTGACGAATAAGGAAAGCATGCCACACTGTTAAGGTCTCCATGAGATGGAAAAAAGACGCTCACTGAATCCAAATTCCTACCAACACTTTTGTTTAAACAAAAACAATCAATATTTTAAACAGAAACATAAAAGTTTTAACCGATAAATAGAAAAGTTAAACGGTAAGACAAATATTTAAACAGAAACAGAATAATTTAAGCGGAGAAGACAATTTTTAAATGGAAACTTCTCTCCGTCGTCATCCACATCTTGCCACCGTCGTCCCCATCTCGCCGTCCATCTTCCCGCCATCATCTCGCCGTCGTCACCCCCATCTCGAATGAAACCAAGGTAATAAAGAAGATCGGAAGTCATGACGGCAGCGAGATGACAGGCGAGAAGGTGATGACGGCGGCGAGATGATGGCAGGGAGATGGACGGCGAGATGGGGATGACGGTGACGAGATGGGGATGACGACGGTGAGATGACGGCGAGATGTGGACGAGGGTGGCGAGATGTGGATGACGACTACGGAGAGGAGAGAAAACAGGGAGATGGCATCCACGGGTCTCCTTGTTAAGTTAGGTTTTAATTGTTTTTTAAAAAAACCTGATAAGATGTGATAAAGATTTCGTGTAAAGATTTCGTGTGAGATGTTCGGCATATATATCTTCTGTTTAAACACTTCTGTTTAAACAAATTCCTGCCAACACTTCTGTTTAAACAAAAACAATCAATATTTTAAACAGAAACATAAAAGTTTTAAACGATAACTAAAAAAGTTAAACGGTAAGACAAATATTTAAACAGAAACAGAATAATTTAAGCGGAGAAGACAATTTTTAAATGGAAACTTCTCTCCGTCGTCATCCACATCTTGCCACCGTCGTCCCCATCTCGCCGTCCATCTTCCCGTCATCATCTCGCCGTCGTCACCCCCATCTCGAATGAAACCAAGGTAATAAAGAAGATCGGAAGTCATGACGGCAGCGAGATGACCGGCGAGAAGATGATGACGGCGGCGAGATGATGGCAGGGAGATGGACGGCGAGATGGGGATGACGGTGACGAGATGGGGATGACGACGGTGAGATGACGGCGAGATGGGGACGAGGGTGGCGAGATGTGGATGACGACTACGGAGAGGAGAGAAAACAGGGAGATGGCATCCACGGGTCTCCTTGTTAAGTTAGGTTTTAATTTTTTTTTTTAAAAAACCTGATAAGATGTGATAAAGATTTCGTGTGAGATGTTCGGCATATGGGCATCCACGTCATTCGTGTAAAGATTTCGTGTGAGATGTTCGGCATATATATCTTCTGTTTAAACACTTCTGTTTAAACAAATTCCTGCCAACACTTCTGTTTAAACAAAAACAATCAATATTTTAAACAGAAACATAAAAGTTTTAAACGATAACTAGAAAAGTTAAACGGTAAGACAAATATTTAAACAGAAACAGAATAATTTAAGCGGAGAAGACAATTTTTAAATGGAAACTTCTCTCCGTCGTCATCCACATCTTGCCACCGTCGTGCCCATCTCGTCATCCATCTTCCCGCCATCATCTCACCGTCGTCACCCCCATCTTGAATGAAACCAAGGTAATAAAGAAGTTTGGAAGTCATGACGGCAGCGAGATGACCGGCGAGAAGGTGATGACGGCGGCGAGATGATGGCAGGGAGATGGGCGGCGAGATGGGGATGACGGTGACGAGATGGGGATGACGACGGCGAGATGACGGCGAGATGGGGACGAGGGTGGCGAGATGTGGATGACGACTACGGAGAGGAGAGAAAACAGGGAGATGGCATCCACGGGTCTCCTTGTTAAGTTAGGTTTTAATTTTTTTTTTTTAAAACCTGATATTCGGCATATGGGCATCCACGTCATTCGTGTAAAGATTTCGTGTGAGATGTTCGGCATATATATATCTTCTGTTTAAACAAATTCCTGCCAACACTTCTGTTTAAACAAAAACAATCAATATTTTAAACAGAAACGTAAAAGTTTTAAACGATAACTAGAAAAGTTAAACGGTAAGACAAATATTTAAACAGAAACAGAATAATTTAAGCGGAGAAGACAATTTTTAAATGGAAACTTAATATATTTAAACATAAACTGGAATAATTAAACAATAATTAGCTTATACAACAAGATAAACATAAAGAGAAGAACTTTATAACAAGAAGAACACGTTTTTATTAGAATACGACAATGACACAACGTTTATCTCAACAACAAGATCGAATACATCGTATTTGAAGATGGAGTACATGTGACATATGCACTCAACCTCATTTTCTATTGGATAAACCGTTTGATGTCTATTAGGTGTGATAAACTTCACCTGACATGGGAAACATCGAAACTCCGTCGCTCACATATCTCAGCTAACACTGATTCCCAAGAAGTCAGCTCCGTGAACATTAGCCCTCGTCCCTCCCCCGTTATCTAGCAATAGCACAAAAACTTTCTATAATAAATCTGCATTTTCTTTTATAAATTGTTACTCCCTCCCAAAGAATGATCAAAGTGGGAGCAACAAAGAAATTCTCACCTTATCAGAAAACTGGCAAAACTCAAATCGAACAAACTAAATGAAGAGAAGAAGAAGAAGAAGAAGAAGAAGGAAAAAAAATGTGATGAACCTTTCAAACTTTGTTTGACAAAAAGCAAACAAAAAGGTAAAAAAATAAAATGCAAAATTATATGTACAAAAGTTGGATACGATGTGATTGGGTTGTTTTCCCACCATTTTCAGGGGCAAAAATGGAATTTCATAATATGGATCCATGTGAAGTGAACGATAGGGGGTAAAAGAGAACTTAAACAATAACGGAAGGGTTGTCCGGGGTTTGCAAAAGTTGGAGGGGCTGTTTGGGAATATTTAAAATTCATGAGGGGTAAAAAATAATTTTTCCTATATATATATATATATATATCAAAGGAGAATTCTATTATGAAATAATTTATTGATCCATATCATATGGTTGCCATTGATTATGAAGCCTACATGGTTTTTATTTCAAAAATTTTCTTTACACAAATGTGGATAAACCATGAACTTCAATTATTATGTTGGAAAAGAGTCAGAATCCTAGACGTTTTATTTGGGAGGAAAATGAACTACCACTCTCTCATTCTCTCTCATTGCCAATGCAATTCTCAATTCAATAATACTAATCAATAATAATAATAATAATAATAATAATAAAATTAATATTAATTAGACAAATGCTCTTTTTCAAAAAAAAAAGAAAAAATAGACAAATGCTTCTAAATCAATTAATAATTTTAATAATAATTAATTATACATCCGTATTATTTTAATTAATTTTTTTCAACTTAGTTAATTAGTTTAGTCTGATAAATGAAATAACTATTTAGGCAAAACCAATAAAAGCATAATGGATTATTTTTCTTGTTGTAAAAGTTATTTTCATAACTCTGGAAATGCATGTAATTTCTTGTAGTGCTTTTAAGATTTTCATACGAAATTTCTTTTAAAAAAGTCATATCCCAATTAATAAAAGCATGGATTCAACTTCTTGATGTTGATACTCAGGATAATTTTTTTTTTTTTTTTTGATAAAGCACCAAATTATGATATGTTTTTATTTTGGGGTCTAAATTTTAATTTGAATTAAAATAGTTATTCAACTTTAATTTTGTTTTACAGGGTGATCACTTGAGAAATTTTGGTTTATTTTTTATGATCTGATGTTAGAAATTCTTAGTCAGCATGTGAGATGTAATTGCTAATTGAGTAGACAGTGTGTTATGCATATGTTGATTAGAAAATTTTCGGCATCTATATCATAAAAAACAAATCAGAATCTCCCAGGTAATTAACTACCCAGTAAAACAAAATTGAAGTTAGGTAATATTTTTATTTAAATTGGAGTTCAGACCCCATAATATAAAAGAACCATAGTTTACCACCTTGAAAAAAAATTTACCTTTGATACTCTACTTAGAGATTTCTATATTATATTTATTTGATAAAATAAAATATATCATAATTCATAGCAGAGTTTTTGTTTTTTACATTTTTCAACTTAAAAAAAAAAGCTTGAATTCCTATACTAACTTTTGAAAAACTCAGCAATATTAATTTTACATTTGAAGATATAATTAGCTTTGTTTTATAACTTAGATATATTTTTTTTAATAAATAACTTAGATATTTTTATGAATTTATTTTGGGTAGACAAGTTTGTTTGTTTGTTTGTTTTTGTTTGTTTTTTTTTTTGTTTTTTGAGTTTTCACTTTTTGTTATGAATTTATTAATAAGCTTTGTTTTTTTTTTGAATTGGTCCCTCTATTTTTCTCTCTTCTCTTTTGGTCCCTTTACTTAGAAATACTCCCAACTAGTTCCTCTACTTTTGAAATAGTTCCTTTACTTTTAGTCTCTTTTCAATTAGAAAATATAGGGACTAGTTGGGTTATTTTCAAGCTTAAAAGGACTAAGTGGGTCCATTTTAACCATTTTTAAAAAAAAAGAGACTAATTGAGAGCATTTTTTAGTAGAAGGACAAAAAAAAAAAAAAAAAAAGTTGAGGGACCAATTCGAGTATTATACCTTTTCTTGATAATGTATAGAAACAACCAAATTTAATTAAAAATTTATTCCTTACATAAACCAAAAATAAATAAATAAATAAATAAAATAACATAAAAATAAAGGAACATTAACGAGGACTCTTTTAGGAAGTCGTTGAGATAAAAGCGAGGTGCACATGAAATTGTATTCCAAATGTTATGAACATTTATCACATTGTTTGAATTTATAAACACAACGTACACAACACAAAAGCAATTGCTATGCTTGACCTGACTTAAGCAAGCTATGACCACATTCATTAAAAACAATAAGAAACATCCCTATATAAATCCACTCTTCCATCCTTCAATTTCACAGACATAGAACATATATTGTATAGTGATAAGGCAAGAGCACTCTAGTACTACATCAATGGATACTTCAAATCAATCCTCACCCCCATCTAACTGCAGCCATCTCTCTGATGAGCTTCGGTGCATCATCCAAATCCGGCGATATCTCGAGGAAAGCACCGAAGATGATTATGGCATCCCTGTCACAATTTTCAGCGTGCCGAATCATCTCAGAGTTAGCAAACCAGAAGCCTTTGTTCCACAATGCATTGCTCTCGGTCCGTATCATCATTGGCAACCGGATCTCTACGAGATGGAACGGTACAAACTCTCTGCTGCGAAACGTGCTCGAAACCATCTTGATGGCCAAAAATTTCAAGAACTTATCGAGCACTTTATCAAAGTTGAACATGTTATTCGTGCACATTATCACAGGTTTGTGGTTGTTTTGTTTAATCTCAAAAAGCTTAAGCTAATAGAATGAGAGATCAAGACTTATATATTTATATTAAATAGGTATCTTGATTCCAACGGTGAAACACTAGCATGGATGATGATAGTTGACGCATCATTTCTACTTGAATTCCTTCAAATCTATGCCCTGGAAGAAAGTAAGGTTCTCCGACGAATGCCATCGAGAATGTTGCATTTGGTTGATAATGCAGGGAGGAAATCAGCTCACAATGTGATACTAAGAGACATAATGATGTTAGAGAATCAAGTGCCTCTATTCTTGTTAAGAGTATTCTTGGAGATTCAATGTTCATCAATTCAAGAAGCAGATGGTATGCTCACTTTGATGTTGAATGGCTTCATGAGAGCACTTTGTCCATTCAAGATGGGGCAAAACTTTCCATGCATTGATGTCACTCAACATGCCCACTTGTTAGAGGTTCTGTACTCAATTCTTGTTCCGAAACTTCAAGAACAAGCTTGTGAAGTCATATATATCTATGAAGATCAAACAAATGCCGGAGGATTATTCCATGAAACTGCCAATGATGGTTCTAGTAATATCAAGCAATTCTTCCTCTCAAGTTGGAAGGCGGCTTCTCGCCTAAATGGATCGATTATACAATATATCAAGCAAATTTTATCATCAAAGCCAATAAAACTCTTGGTGAAACTGCCTTGGAAGGTAATCACCAGTCTTCCGGTGTTCTCTGTCCTTAAAAAACCGGTTGAATACCTTTCCTTCTCAGGAACAAGTGCAAATTCAAAGACCGAAAAGTCAAGTTCGAATTCGAACATCAACAAGCAACCATTGATAGAAGAGATCATGATTCCATCAGTGAGGGAACTTGTCAATGCTGGCATTAGCTTCTCTGCAACAAAAGGCGATGTGACGACGATTGAATTCGATATGAAGACAGTCACCTTATACCTTCCTACTGTTAAATTAGACAACAACACTGAAGTTATATTAAGGAACTTGGTTGCCTATGAAACATCAATAGCATCAGGACCTTTAGTTTTTACTCGATACACCGAGTTAATGAATGGAATTATTGATACTGATGACGATGTAAAGCTTCTAAGAGAACAAGGGATTATCTTGAACAAAATGAAGAGCGATGGTGAGGTTGCTAAGCTGTGGAATTCAATGAGTAGTTCAGTTAGGCTTACAAGAGTGCCATTTCTTGATAAGGTGATAGAAGATGTAAACAAGTATTATAACGGTAGATGGAGAGTAAAGACTATAAAGTTCATGAAGAAGTATGTGTTTGGTTCATGGCAGTTCCTCACATTTCTAGCAGCTATTCTGTTTCTTTTGCTGACCAGTTTGCAAGCATTTTGTTCAGTTTATAGTTGTGCTCGCTGGATCAATGCAACAATCATTGGGCAGTGATTATAGATTAATTAAGGTTTGGGAATATTGTTTTGGGGTTTGATTGGTGTTGCCTTGGATTCGTTTGGTTTGTTTAATTTGTTTGATTTTTTTATTTTATTTTATTTGTGAATTACTTCTTGTTGTGATGGAATGAAGAAAAAAGATTGATGCGTTTATGGCCCACGGAGTGTGTTTCAGATATGAAGAGATTTCAACAACTATGTTATGATCATCATCATTATACACAGAGTTTACTTTAGTATTAATTAGGTGAAGTTCAAATCTCATTAACTAAACTCTACCGAGTTTATCTTATAAACTTTTATAAAAAAACCTCAACTCAGATTTACAAGCTGAGCAGAAGATGTTTTGAAAATAAACTGTGAGCCCCACCCCATATTTTTAATCCTAACCTTTGATATTTTTAATCTTAGCCATTGATATTTTTTAATCTTGGCCTTTGATATTTTTTGATCCTAGCCGTTGATTTTATTTTCAGTTTTAAAACCCTAGCCACCTCTTCGCCTCCTCCGTTTTAGATCGCCATTAGGAAAAGAGAAGACGTAATCTCATCTTCCTCTCCCTCTTTGCTGGTGGTGTCGGCAGCGAGGATGGGAGAAGGATCTCGTCATCCAGGGTTGATTCAGTGTTATTGTTGAGGTGAGCATCTTGTTTATCGGATTTTTGACCAAATTATAGAATTGTTGTTTTCTAGATCTTGATCTGTTATTGTCGGATGTTAGTGATGGATTAGTTAGGTTAGCTTCTTGTTTGAGGAGTTCGAGTTTAAATTGATTAGGTTTTAGATTTCATTTTTGATAATGGCAGAAATCCCTCTTCGATTTTAGGGGTCTTAAAGGCAGATTTTGGAAGAGAGTAAAATAAGAAACTTGTAGAGTTAGATGTTGGCTAAGTACCTGCCAAATTTCAGAATTTTTGAAGTTGTATCCTGTAAGATATAGCCTTTGAATGCAGGTGCGTCTGGTAGGATTTCTGTGCAAGCCTTTAAGAGTTTTTGTTTTGTTTTATGGGTTTATAGTCTGATTTAGACGTTGATTTTTGTATAAAAGTTGTAGATTTTGATGTTATCTAATTACCTGAAAATTTTCAGATTTTATGCACCTGTAGTTTGTGAGATATAGCCCTATTGGTACAATTGTCTCGGATGATATTTCTGTGCAGAACTTGAAGAATTATGGTCATTTTTGATGATCATAGAAATTGAATTGGATGAGATGATAAATAGAAAGATTGTTTATTATTAAGTTATCTGATTGTCGGTTAATTTTCATTTCTTTTGAAGTTGTATTTTGAGAGATATGTGCGTTTGAAAGGGACACACCTGAATTACAAGTCTGCATAAATAGTTGGAGATTAAATTGAATAGTATGCATTGAGTAGTGCTCTAAACCATGTAAATTTTGGATATGTCATAGCCTCGGCTGTCTATTATCCTTAGAATTTATAATTTTGTGATTTGGGAAAAGATAGACAAACTTATGGCTGATTTAGTACTCATGAGTCATGATAGAATTTTAGTATGCCAATTTTTAGAGTGGCTAAATGTTATTATACCCTTGGAAATGATCAAATTTTTGGGAGAGCAAAGTGATAGCTTGACCTTTTGCATTTGTATCTTTCTTTTGTTTTTCTTGCTTGTGTTAAATAGGCTTTTGATATTCTTGAAAATTATTCTCAAATTTAGGGTGTTTTGAGGAAACTTGTTCGATTTGGGATTTGGAGGTTTTTGGCATTAATCTGGTAAGTACCCGCATATAAATGATACTATATGTATAAACTCGAAAAGTTTTTCGTTTTTCCTTACCTCTGAAAGTGCCAAACGAAAAGTTAAAAACATTATTATCATTATTATATATTATTACTATTGTTTTGAAGCTTTGATGTTTAATATTATTCTGTTTATAATTTTTGTTTTTATTAAATTATGTATTATTGAAATTCACTGTTAGATATTTTGTCTTCTTGAATAAATGGACATATTTTTAGTGAAATTGGGACCTTTTGAATCTTGGTATTTCGGCTTTGTCAAATATTTGATAAGAATTATTTTGACACAGTACTCGTAGTCCCCAAACTAACTTTGCAATAACTTTGTTACTGGGGGTTAAACACTGACCATGTCGACATGTACTCTGATATAGAAACTGCAGTTTCGCACCGTTCCGTCGGTGAAGAATAACGGCTTCTGATATTCTGGCTCGGGTCACCGAGGTTAAATACATGAATTCTGTTATTTTGTTTTGACAATAGTTGTTTGGGGGACCTATATGCTCAGTTTTTGACATTTGTGTTATTTGAAATAAATTTGATTTTGATAAATTTTGATTTTGTAAATGATCCTTTTATTTTTAGTGGGTTACTTACTGGGCTGTCAAGCTAGCTCATTATGTTGTTGTTATATCATTTCAGATCATGAGTAGAGTTGGGCGGTGCTTATATTAGTAGAGAGCGTTGGGCAATCGTCTTTTAATTAGCAAGTAATAAGTCTTGTTTGTTGTGGTCCTAGGTTTTATTTTAATAAGCTTGTATTGATTTTTGCAAACCATTTAGTCTGTTTTTTTGTTCTGTTTTGGATCAGGTTTTGAGGCCTTATATGTCTACTTGGTTTCGGCCTTATAGATGTACGGTCGTTTGTCAGTGCACTGGGTCTGGTGAGCCGGGTTCGGGGCGTGACATAAACATTGTGTGTAAACTATGCTATTTTCTTATATTAATTTCATATTACTTTCTTGGTTTGATGCCACTCATCCAAACATCTCAGGATGGCTGATGCTAAATCTCTTATGAAATGGAGTTATACACAAAACTTCATTTCCATGATGTGCATAGGTTAAAGATGTTGCATGCATCTGTTGAGTAGGCTGATACGGCCAGTGGACAAAATCTGAACCTGATATAGCTTAAGAGATTGAGAAATAAATGACATATAGGTTAAAAATCTCCAAATATCTATATTGAGAAAAAGAAAGAAAAACCAATAATATGGAGAGAAAACCAATTTTCTAATAATAATAATACAAAATATTGTTCAAATAAATTTCTTCAATCCAAAACTAAGGTGTGCTCACCGACTCCATAAACTCTCTATCCTCAACGAGACGCTTCAATACATGTGGCAAGAGGCAAATCTCTAATGCAATACTTCCCTTCTCTGGCCCGGGATATACAGTAATCTTCCCATCAAACTTGTTTGCACCTCCACTACGAACAGCAATAGGTTTTCCCCAGCCAAAGTCATTTCCATACACATCAAACCTCGGGGAGCTTCCTGTGAACAAATCACAAGGAGTGAACTGACTAATGCCATTAAAAGTGGGACACTTTGGCCATGAATCAAGAAACTCTATAATTTTATCATGAGTCACAGATGCCACTGCTTCATTAAGCAAATTCGCAGCCCATCCCAAGCTTCCTCCTACCAGCTCTCCTGCTAAGATTCTGACCGCATCTGCTATTTGTAGAGAGTTACCCATGTATGCTGATGGTAAAGGTGGATCCAACCTTGATCGGTTGCCCATGGCCAAAAAGTAACCTGTTGGTTGATCAGGTTTGAGGCAACGAGCTCTAGTCACACTTTGCCACACATGAGCTAACAAGGCTTGAAGGGATGAAATCTTATTGGTTTGCATCTCTTTGTTCGCTTTTGCCTTTAGCTTTGCAACCATTTGAGCTGAGAAATGTAAAGCACACTCATCAAGTTGTGGAGGACTATAACTCTTGATGAGATCTTGAGGTTGTTGAAATGGTAAACGAATGGGAGGTGTGCAAGAGTCGATGAACCAACGCTCAAGAGATGGTGGAAGAGTGATTGAATGAGAACCAGTTCTTGAAATCTCAGACCATGAGTTCATGAAGTGCCAAAACGAGAATCCATCGCCAACGAGATGGTTAAAAGAGCAGCCAATGAAGATGCCACCATCTTTTAGTTCAGTGACTTGGGCTGATAGGAGTGGGAGTGATTGGCCTTCAAAGTTCAGAGCTTCGTTGAGATGGAAAAAGAGATGTAGTATAGGAGGAACAGTGGTAGAGTTGACAATGTCCGAGATGGTGACTTCATTGGCAACGGCATGGATGAATTCAGCACCTTCACCTTTGCAAGAGATGCATATAGAGAAAGATGGTGGTGTGCTTTCATGTGAAGTTACAGTAAGACGACCAGCAAGGGGGAAGAAATGATTGAGTGTTAAAGAGAAAGAAGATTTGAGGGAGTCAATGATAGAGTTAATAGATTTAGAAGAGCATGGTTTGGAGAAGAGAATACCCTTTTGGATGTAACCTGTGGAGATTGACATGAGATCCCATGGTGTAAGGTGGATTATTTGTTGTTCCTTCTTCCTATTTTTGTGTGGAGGTTGCACTAAACATCTTGAGAGGATGTGAACTTCATCTACTACCATGATTTAGTCCAGTCCAAAGTTGAAGTTATGCTTGTGGAATGAGCACCTCTGAACAAAATATCAATAGACTTGGAAGAGTTATTGAGGAATATGAAATTCACTAGTGAAGGAGAAGGAATCATTTTGAGGTAAGTAGTCTAGAAAAATTTTGTGTGTTTTATTTATTTTTAATATAGATAAATCACCATAATTTTATATTTTATTTATGACTCAATGGGAGAATGTTCTCAACTTGCAATAGAGTAGTTAAATACATTAATTATTTGGTTATTATAACAATAACTGAGTTGGCAAACTAATTAATTCAACTTGATTTTAGTTTTAATATTTTAAATTTTTTTTTTTATTTTGTCATTGATAGATATAGAAATCTATACATATGCGTGAATTCTTGTTGCCACTCCCCTAAAGGATAATTTTGTTATAATAAAGAAAGCCATTAGTTTGAGGATAGGCATGAAGCTTAGGCAAAGACAGCTCACATCTATCCATAACCGGCCCACCAACCAACCTGGAAGTTTATTATTTTAATTATTTTTTGGAACTTTTCTCAAAAATTAGTTTTTGTGGGAATCAAGACATGTGATTGAAAAGAATATAGCCCATCCACTTAAGCGATGCTTGATTGTGTGAATATTATATATAACTATATACATAAGCAATGAATGTAAGATAATAAAAAATTATTCTTCTGAATTTTAAAATTCAAATTTTCTTAAATAATTACAAGGTTGCTTAAATTAGACAACAAAAATAGAATTAAGAAGTCCTAAAACTAGTGATTTATTTCACTAATAACAATAATAATAATAATAACAATAATAATAATAATAAATTAATTATAAAAAATGTTGGGAACATTGTAAAAAAATAATAATGATCACATATTACAAATAAAATAATACTATAAAATAATAATAATAATAATAATAATAATATTAATAATAACAATTTAAATTAATTCTAAAATAATAAAAATAATATGATAACATTTTAACGAAACAACGATATTAATAATAAAGAATTTGTAAACTTAATTATAAAAAATAATTATAACAATAATGACAACATATTACAAATAAAATAATATTATTTGGTAATATATTTATTTATTTAATATTTACTCTAGGCATAAAAGACATTTCCCATATATTTTTTCTATTTATTTTTCTCATTCCCAATAAATTACTCTCCCATACGGGCCATACCCTCTATCCAAACACAGTTTTTTTTTTTCATTCCTAATACATTCCCCCTTGTTCTCATTCCTATTTCATCCCTATCTCATTCCTCCTCAACCAGAGGCGGACCAAGAGGGGGCTAGGAGGGGCTTCAACCCTCTTCTGCTCCGGTAAGGTTGCTTTCTGGCATCGATGAAGTCAGGTTATATATATATATATATATATATATATTAGACAATAGTTTGTTTATGCTCAATCATTATAATGGTAATGTGCTTGAGTGGTTAGTGGTTGTTTGATAATTAGATCTCACCCAAGTTCAAATCCCATAGGTTGCAATGTTGAGTTTTTTTATATACTTTTACAAATTAAAAATAAGTTTTTTTTTTATTTTTAAAAGTTGCTGAAATTTTAAATTTAAAAAAAAAATAAGGAAAATTTTACGTTGATGATAAAGTATTGAAATTTGAAATTTTCAATAAAAATTTATGAATAATATTAATAAAAATTATAAGAATAAATTAATAATTTAAAAAAATTAAGTTGATAATGTGTTGTAGTGTTAAGTTTTGATACTTTTACTAATTAACAAGTTTTCTTATTTTCAAAAAGTTGCCGAAATTTTAAATTTTATAAAAATTAATGGAAAAAATTAAGTTGATAATGTGGAATTTACATTTTCAATAAAAGTTTATGAATAATATTAATAAAATTTATAAAAATAAATTAATAATTTAAAAAAATTAAGTTGATAATGTGGCATGGCAAATATAAATTAGTTATTATAATATAATAATATACATGTTTGAGTGAATGAATGATTGTTTAGTTGTCTAATTGAACATAGTTGTTTTTTTAGTCAGATACATCATGACAACGAGTAGTTCAAATTATAGTTAATGTTCTTTTTTTTACTATATGTATATTCAAATTGTAGTTATATTATTTACCTATTTTTACTATAGATAATTATTTTATTTGATAATTTTTTTACACTTTGACTTCAGCCACCCTACTGATAAGTTCTGGTTCCGCCACTGTCCTCAACTCCATTCCTTGGAACCAAACAACCCCTTAGGGGCCGTTTGGTTCGCGGTAATATTTTCAGATTACCATGTGTTACGTGGTAATCTGAAAATATTACCACGTTTGGTATTGCACAAAGAAAGATTACCACTTGTTACGTGGTAATCTGGATGGTAATATCACATTACCAACATGAGAATATTACCAAGAAGGTGGTAATAGGATTACCACCAAATTTGGTGTCTATCATGGATTACCACGGTAATCTTATAACTTTTTTATATTTTACCAAATTGATTACCATGAACCAAACAATGTAATGAACTATTCCCAGTAATAAGAGTTCCCAACCAAACATGGTTATATCAAATTACCACAATATTCCCAACCATATAACATTCCCACCCATATTACCATGGTAATCTCATTATGTGGTAATATGTTATTACCACGAACCAAACGGCCCTAGGGTTTTGGGAGAGGTTTTTCGGTTTAGCATTTACAGGTTTAGATAATAAAAAAAATATTTTTTTTTAAAAAGAGAGATAAAATTTTGATTTGACAACTTATGATTTGAAGGGATAAAATCCTACATGGTGCCGGCGTTTCATTGAATCCTAATTAATTGTGCGTGACAACTTTGATTTAAATTAGAAGAAATATATGGATTTTAATTTCTCTTATATTAAAAAAGATACACAAACAATTTAATTTAATTAGATTTGATTAGAAAACAAATTAAGCACAAGTTTTTAATTTATTATTTAGTTATTATAAATTAATTTAATTTGTCTCGAAGTTATTAAATTTTTTATTTTTAAATTTATTTAACAAAATCAATTAATTATTTTCTGTTTTTAAAATTTTTTAAAAATTAAAAAAATGTTCCGGCACGCGCTTGGCACAATAATGAAGGAACTAACCAACTGCTATATATATATACACACACACGTGTTGAGATCATCCTATTTGGTTTATATAACAATGTGGTTAAGCATGTATAAATTTTTCAACAACAATTTTATGTATTTTTTTAATATAATCTCTAATATCTTAAACTTAATATTAAGTTTAAATCATAATACTCCTGAAATCTTGATTAATAAATGATTAAATTAAAATTTAATAGATTAATAAAAAAGTTTTTTCCTACAACATAATTTATTAAAACAAAATTTTTAACTATAAATTTTTATTAATCTTCATATGAAAAATATATTTTAATGAAAAAAAATCTAAATTAGGATAAAAATATCCATTATAAGATTATAGTAACAATTGTCATATTATAGTAGAACCATTAATATTTTAAAATTTGTTAGATTTATCATTTCTATATTTAATTATTTTATAATATAAAAATAAAATTTTTATTTAATAAACTTTCTTCACTTCTCTCGCATCCAATGATTATGTTTAATTAAATTAATGGTTCTCCAATATATTTAAATTTAGTCCGCATCAACTAATATCCAGTTTTTAAAAATTATTAAAACATTATATAATAAGTATTTAATAAAATAAATTAATAACTACAAAAGTTTTTAATTATTTCAATTTATTTGAAATTATCTTAAGTATTTTTAAAATTTTTAAAAATTCAATTTGATTTATGGCCAAAAGAAAAAAATTAATTGACTTCATGATACTAACACACTTATAATAACATCACTCTAACCAATCTATCAATGCATTTTTAATTGATATTGTTTCTTTAGTAAAAGATATAAACAATAAATAAGGGGTCGTTTGGCATTGTTGCCAATTCCATTTTTTGTTTTCAATTTCATATTTTGGAAATAAAACTGTCAAAACATATTTAGCAGCTTGTTTTTGTTTTTAAAAATTTAACAACAATCCTCATGTTTCCAAAAAAAAACAGAAACAACAATTTTATGTTTTCAACTGTTTTGGAAACGTTTTAAAAATCTTCCTCTCATCATGAACTCCTTTCTTTCTCTCTCTCTCCTTTTAATTTTTAATTTTTAAAAATATCAATTTTTTACAAATTAATAATAATAATTTTAAAAATATATTTTTAAGAAAAATATTTATAAAATATTTATTATTTTGGCTTGATATTTTACAAATTAGTTTATATTTTGATAAACTATATATATATAAATGTTTTGGGAAAATTTCAAAAATAAACCTTGTAGTTTCCCAGTTTTGCAAAAAAAGGCCAGATGTTTGTTTTTTTCGTTTTTAACCTATGTGGTTTTTTCTGCTAGCAAAAAATGGAAAAACCGTTAACAACCCTTTAACGGTGTTAACTCAAAGGGGCAAAATGGTCAATTTATTTAAAATCCATCTCATTTGACATTAATTTTTTTTTTAATCTATTAATCTCTCAAAAAAATTCTAATAAACAAAAAAACTTAAATTACAAAAAAAAAACAAAATCATGTTGAAAATCATGTTTTTTAATGCCATGTTGCCTTTTTTTTACAATAAATTAACCATTTTGCCCTCGTGAGTTAACATCGTTAAAGGGTTGTTAACGATTTTTTTCCTTTTTATTAGCTGGAGAAACCACATAGGTTAAAAACGAAACAAACAAACATGTCTTTTTTTTTTGCAAAATTGGGAATTTATTTTTGAAATTTTCCCTAAATTTTTTAATGTAAAGGGTAAAATATTTTTTAGTTTCAAATGGTGCACTTTTTTTGAGATATTTTTTACCCATACAATACCATTGTATGTTGTTGATTTTATTTAATAATATAATCAAGTAAACTAATATGAAAAATAAAGATTTATAAAAAAATTTAAAAAAATGGATTTGAAAAAAAAAAACTATAAAAAAGCGTTATAATAATTTTATGCTAACCAGAAATGTTTTTATTTACAGTTTTTTAAAATACACAATAGTTAGTGTATCCAAACATGTTTTTGTTTTTAAAAAATTGAAAATAAAACGAAAACAAAATAAAAGCGAAACAAAAATAAAAAACAAGAAAACAGAAACGATGCCAAATGACCCCTAAGTTTTATACTACTTACTTTTGGTCCCACATCGGCTAGGATAAGAAAAAGCCATATCAACTGCCTATAAAACCAATGGTAACTAACACAAAGGGTTTTTGTGATTTTTTCACATTTATTTATTTTAAATTATATTTTAAAATTTTGTTTAAATAAATAAATGAAACCCTGTGGCCGAGCTAGCCCGTGAACCAGTGGGTTCCGCCCCGGCTCGTCGGTTTTGGGGGTGCCACGAACTGGGTTGACTTGGCCAACTTTGCTGGAGAGCCGACACTATTGGTCAGGCTGATTATTGGGTTGGCCTAGGCCAACCCAAACCCACCGGATAGGGCCCACCGGACCCGGTTAACAGGCCGATGCACTCCTCTAGCCTGGTTGATTGGAGTTTGTCTCTGGCACCTTCTCTAGCCTGGTTGATTGGAGTTTGTCTCTTTTATGTAAAAAAGACAAGACACATAAAAAACAAATATATATAAGAAAACAAGGCTAGAAGAAATATATTAAAACTAATGGATTAGTCTTCGCTTGCCTATTAATGAGTAAAACCTTATATTAATTGCCAATGTTGATATATCCCCAAGGACCCCAACCAATAAAGCACTTTGTTCCTATGGAATGGGTCATTGTGTTCAAATTTCATCAAATGCATGATGAGCAAGAGTCACTTGTGTATGGACAATTGTAGTCTCTAGCTTCATGCACTTGGTTGTCAATTTGCTTGGTTGTTGAGTGGATTTGAAAATTTAGGGGAAATTCAAGAGTTATATTTGATTTGTTTCATAAAGTGATTTAGGTGACTTATGCAACTTGCATGCAATAAAGTAATCTTTATTAAATTAATTCCTTTTTTCCATGACTAGAATGTGTGAAATGTAGGCAAATCACAAATCATGGAAGTGTGTATGCATTGAATTAATCTTGTAATATATTTATATATGCTTTCACCTTATATGAGTTAAGATTTGAATCTGTTTTATTGGCAAGATAAGAACACTTTATGTAGAGGATTTGGTGCCAAAGACTAAGAGGGTGATGGCTCAACTTTAAAATGTTTATTTATCAAATTTTACTTAATTTAATATATTTAATTTTTTTTAATAATAGTGCGACAATAATAAAACAAAGGAATCACAATAAAAAAAAATATATAAATTTTTATTAAAAAATAAGAAAATGTATTGCATAAATATTTATCTGAAAAATCTCAAAATTAAATAAAATAAAGCATAGAAGAGAAGAGTATTTCGTTGTATTTAAAGAGAATAGAATTACAAAAATAAATTAAAATCAGTGGAGACTTGCAAGCCATTTATATGAAATTTTTATTGAAAATTGGAAAATATATAAAATTTTGTTAAAATAAACGATAAATAAAATTGAAATATTCGGATGATAACTACTTCCCTTGCTCTCAGTGGGACATTAATTTTTTTATATATAATATAATTGGGATAAATGATTTTACCCACCCAAAAAATCAACAATTCAAATCACACCAGCAAAGATCTCTCAAAATCTGATCTAGATGCAACTCGTGTGAGAGAGAGAGCACATCGTAGCCTGCCCTCATGTGACCCTAGTGAGAGAGGCATGTTCATTTGGGCTGAACTCAATGAAAGCCGGGAAGTGGAGGAAGTGATACTTCCATGAACTGGATGAAGTGGTGTTACTTCTAGTTATTTATGTGTTCATTTGGGCTAAAATGACACTTTCCGGAAGTGCTCAGTTTTTCATTTCCTATGTTCATTTGTAAGAAAGTGGGATCACTTCAGGATTGACTTCCGTAACTTGTTTCTTCCTACGAAAGTGAGGGAAGTGAGTGGAGTAAATTACAATGATAAATATTTGTAACAATCAATTAATATTTTAATTAATATAATTTTAAATACTTTATAATGATATGTAAAGTATAACGATAATAATACCTATAAAATAATATTGTTGTTATTATTTTGATCAATATTATTATATGCTTAGTTCAAGAAAATAGATATAAAACAATTTTTTTCAAATTAAAAAAAATATGAGAATGAAATGAGGTTTTATTTTTATGCTTTTAAAATGATCTCAAATTATGTATGGCTAAAAAAATTCATTCATTCAATAATCTCATACATATAAATCCACAAGTGCAAATATAGAAACATTGACGCAAGATTTTCATCATGAATTCATTCAACCAGTACAAGGTGTTTATTACAAGTACCAATACAATATTTAAAGTTTCATGGGAAAATTAGATAGAGAAACACCATTCCAAGGTTTACATTACAAGGTGTTCTTTAGAAGCACCAATACAATGTTTTAAAGTTTGCATCACAAAATCATCCAAGGAAACAAGAAACACCATTCAAGGTTTGCATCACAAATATAAGAAACACCATACAATGTTCCAAGGTTTTCATGACAAACAACAGTTATAAGAAACATATTACAGAATCATCCAACGAAACAAGAAACACTATCCAAGGTTTGCATCACCAATATAAGAAACACTGTCACGCCCCTAACCCGGTTTGCCGGACCCGGCGCGCGGACAAACGGGCGTAGACCCACAGAGCGTGAACCCCATAAGCCTGCAAGGCCTCAGAAATTGATACAGAGCAGACAAAATACGACAACCAACAAAGAGGAAATATATAAAAAAAATGGTAAAGAAATTCAACACATACCTACAGATACAAGAATCCAAAGTACAATTTCAGGTTTTCAAAAAAATTTACAAGAATGTGATAACCCTAGTGGATCCATCCTAGCACTGGCTGAACATCATGGTCTTAAGTACAACAACCTTAGAGTCCAGTGCTTGAAAGATAGAAGAAGATAGGCTGAGTAAAACAAGTGGAAAACTCATGAATATCAGCAATAAACGGAAAGTGGTTATCTAAACATTTCCCAAACATAATATTCTTCCAATTAGACTAAAATAGGAAATTCAGAAATGCAATATCAGAAATACGACTTGAAGACAGGACAAAAAGTTTGTAACTTTGCAGATAATCAAAATCAAAAGAGCAAAGCAAAAAGTAACTGATTTCAGTATATGTTTCCAAATTCACTATTAATGCCGAAAGTCATTTGTTTACCCTCGGTGACCCGAGCCAGAATAACAGAAGTCATTTATTTACCTTCGGTGACCCGAGACAGAATATCAGATGGCCGTTTATTATATCACCGAACAGACACGGCGCGAAACTGCAGCCTCATTTTCCAAAAATTCTTGTCGACAAGGTCAGGGTTTAACCCCCCACTGACAAGGTTGCACATCGCTCATTTGGAGACCAAAACAATCAGATACAAATATTTGCGGAGTACAAGTTCAGAAGTTTCTAAATTTCACAAGTTCACATATACTCAAAAATACTGATAAATTCCAAGATTTCACTTTAGGGACAAATAAGTAGATAAACAGAATAAATTATATAAAAACAAAGTAAATGATACAATAAATTATTCCAACAAAATATCAGTCGAAATACAGAGTATTCAAAATTTTTTTTTTCCCAAATACTCACACGAACAGAAATACAGAATTTCAAAATCCAATCTCGTGAAGAAAACCAGACAATTATTTTTTTAAGGTAACAAATAATTAACAATAGCAATGATCTGGATAAGGAATAAAATAAAAATACTGAGTATAAGATCAATGGTAATATGAAAGTAGATTCGAGGAACATGACAGTCACATTAAACAAAACAAAAAAAAAAAAAACCAATAGGAGTGATTCTATCATTCCATAACAAAATAAGCCTATAAAGGCTAGAACATCAAAGTCCATCCATCAAACTTCAATCACAATAAGTAGCTCATAATTAACCTCAATGCCAAGGCCATAAACACCAACACACAAGTAAATCGGCCGGGTGTGCTATAGTGATAGCTACAACAATGTTGGCCCTTAATTCCTGATCACATACATACATATATCATCAATCATGTTTCTTTTATTTCCATACACTAGCATGCTTAACAATTCCATATAGAGAGTAATGCCTTGGCAATGGCTATAATTACATATCCAATCCACACCCATGGTTTTTCCCATCATTTCAATTTTATCAACAATGCATCTTATCATAATTGTCAATTTAAAACAAGTTATCAATTCAAAGACATAAACCTAGTTTTCCCCCTCCAATATTAAACTAACCTTGAAACATCATGCAACATTAACCATTGTACGCTATATAATACATTTAACACAATTCTAATTTAACATTAAATGAAGATTACCTCCAATATCAAAGATGCAATAACACTAAGGTAAAAACACCACCTTTTCAATTCTTTACCGAGCATAATTGTCATGTCACCTCACCCTTAAAATTTCCTCAACTCTAGATTCATACCACTCAATTCCTCTAGATTCAAATGCATCTCATATTACCATTTTCATTCTTGGACATTTGGACATTTATATATATATATTTTACATAGGTTTCGATCAATGCCTTACTTTTTAAATGAGCATACGTCTCTCCCCCTCTTTATCTCCTTCACAATATCCTAACATATCAATAAAACATAAACAACCACTCCCATATCCAAACTAAGTAATTAGATAAGCATAAGTCTCTCACATGATTAAATATCATTTGCCAACATGCTCAAGCACTTGTAATTTACATCCATAAATAAACATGCACACACTCTTCACATGTGATGATTAGCATCATCATTGACATTTAAAAGAAAATCGCAAGGCACCACTAACTTCAATCTCTACAAGTGTTCTATCAAACAGTTGCACTAAAACCACAATGACATTTCATCGAGCACTTTATAGGCATCAAACAAACCTCTAGATTATCATACCCACTTCTATGCCCACATGCAACATCTACAATGTAAAACATCATCTTCTCATAATTCTTACATTCTAGTAATTTAACACAACCCATGACATGTATATAAACACATTTCTTTATCTCTTGATTTCAAGCCAATTCCACAAGATATGCATATTATCACACACACATGAGATCAAACAACCACATCTAGAAATTCCAACTCATATTTAGTAATAAACAAGGAATCCACACTTATCATCCCTTCAACAATTTTTACAATTATGTTCCCGAATACTTGTATTCAACACTTAGAGGCAATTTACCAAACATCTTGTGTGCATCAACTCAAATTCCATTTCATGGACTCTAACATAACTCATGAATATGATTTCTTTACACATTATTCTTCACTTGCATAATTCACAATAAATCTAACTCCCAAGGTCTTAAATTTTCATGAACCAAATTAGCATCAATTATGATATTGCAACAAAACAAAGCCAAGTTTCCAATCAACATCATGCCAAATCAACACCAAAACATGCAAATATAATATACAAGAATCAAAATAAATCAAGAATGATTCGGTAACCCACTCACCTAGGAATCTTGCCTTCTCATCCTCCTTACTTCTATTGACCTAATGAAAACAAGAAAAAAAAAACAAGGAGATGAAAGATCCAAAGTTCCCTAGGGTTAAGATCAATCAATAAACCTTGAAATTTAACTAACCATAATGTTGCTTACCTACAATCATCAAGGGGGAAGAGGACGAACAAAGAGGGAGCTAGGGTTTGCAGCTAGGCATGAAAGGGGAATGGAAGAGAAGGGCTGAAGTTTTTAAAGAAATTTTCGGGTTGCTACAGTTGTTACTGTGTCGGCCTATAATGCTACAATAACAACATAAAAAAAAAAACAGGGGTATCACAAACACCATACAATGTTCCAAGGTTTTCATGACAAACAACAGTTATAAGAAACATATCACACAATCATCCAAGGAAACAATAAACACCATTTATATATTCCAAGTTTTGCATCACAAGAAAAACCATCCAAGGTTTGCATCCTGCAAAACAAGCAATCATATTAAATCCAACTCGGTATTCAGTTTGTATTAAATAATGCATATGCAATCCTTACTTTTGATGTTAACATCAACGGCTAGAATTCTTTATAGATTCAATATATTCATCCAACCATATTTCTCGGAGAGATGATTTCATTAAGTAGAACAATTCAGCTTGTGCTTTGTTAGTCATTAATATGTCAAAAACCATTCCCATGTCCTTATCGTCGTAACCTTCCATGTCCCATAGAGCATCTGATAATTTTTCCTTCCATGTTTTATTTTCCTTGCTCAGTCAATTGATGTTGCCAATTGACCCAATTTATCTCCAACAATCTCCATTCCACCATTTCACCCATGGTCCTTTTTGTGCGACTAGACCTAGCGGTTGTCTTACTTGCATTTGACCTTAATACTTCATGTATTTGACTATTTGCCTTAAAAGCTTCGCAATCCATTTAGGTCATTAGGTGCAGGAACATTATCAGGGATTGTATTATGGTCATCTTTATGGATTGTACCACCAAATTGGTCATAGATTGATTGTGCATAATCACCGGTGGCATGGCCATCTCCAGCAACCAAACATAACTCCTCAAATAAAGGTATGGGCTTGTTCAAGTACTCTTTGGCTTTTGGATGTCCCTTTGAAAAAAAAATTAAATTAAATCAAAGTCATCAAACATATGTTATATGTATGAATTACAAAAAGAAAAGATTAAAATAAATTAAATTCAATCAAGTACCTCCACATATGTACCGTACGTCTCATCCTCGAGCACTAGCATTTTTTCCAAGTCATTCCACCCAACACCACTAAGGTAGTGTTTGTTTTAAGGTATTTGAAGTTACAATGTAACTTCAAATACCACATCAAAAAAATCCTTTGTTTAGTTTGAGGGATTTTAAAATACCAATGTAAAACCAATTACTTCAATAGATGTATTTGGACTTACGTCCAAATTGGGAGTTGAAAATCCTTAGGTGATGTATATATACATGTATATAAGCATATACATACACATATAATGTATATACATACACATATATATATACACACATACATACATGCATGCATGCATACATATATACATACATTTATACATATACAGAAATATATACACATATACATACACATATGCATAATACACACATACATATACTTATACACACATATATGCATATACATTTATATATTTATATATAAACATACATAGGTATTTTTACATATGTATACATACATATACATATACATATACATATACTCAAATATATGTAGGGAGTTGAAAATCTTTAAGTGATATATATATATACACACACACACACACACACACATATAATGTATATGCATATACATATACACATACACATACACATATGCATAATACACACATACATATACTTATACACACATATATACATATACATTTATATATTTATATAAACATACATAGGTATTTTTACATATGTATACATACATATACATATATATATATACATATATTTATATGTGTATGTATGTATGTATGTATATTTATAAACATCTATAGGTATTTTCATGTGTATAACTATACATATACATATACATATGCACACACATATAGGGGCGGAGCCAGAAATAATATAGAGGGGGGGGGGGGGGGGGGGGGGAGACTACAAGTTTAAAATAATCAATTAACAAAAATTTTAAATTCAAAATTTTAAATAATAAAATATTTATTTATTTTTATAACAATAAGTAAAATTTAAGAGAAATGATTTAAATTAATAAATATATGAAAGTAAATATTTTTATCAAAATTTAGATTTCTTTATGATTATGATGGGTGGCTTAAGATAACTAGAGATTTATAATAAAATTTTATAATAAATCCTTTAATTTATTTAGATTTTATTTTAATAAATACCTATTTGAGATGTTTGTTTATTTTTCACATACTACTAAACTCATGATAAAAGAATATATTTAAAATTTATGAATAAAACTCAACAAAGTAAAAATCTAGCAAAAAAAATTATAACAATATAAAAAATACAAAAACTCTTATTTATAATTAAAATTAATATATATTATATTAATTTTAGAGAAACAAATGAATGAAAAGGTTCATAATAGAATTTTGAAAAGTTAGTTAAAAAAGATATGACTGATTAAGCATTAAAATAAAATATTTAATATCTTACTGTATTATTTTAAAATTTTAAAAATTAATATTAAATTACATTGATTAAATATTATATTAAAATATGTTTGTTTATGATAGTTATTGATGGTCATTCAAAATTTGAGTTTCTAAAATTATTATTTAAAAAAAATCTAAAGATGAGGATTTAAAACAATAAAGGGCCTAAAATAATTGCTTCATTAACCTTACCCTTGAGTTGATATTGTTCTGATTTATAATTGTAAAAATATAGATTATATTTTAAATTAAAAAAATTCTCATTTACAAGACATATGTAATTTAATAATTTATCTGAATTCATTTAAATAATTATTTAAAAATTTAATTTATAAATTACTTACATTTAAAATCTTATTAATTACAAAATAAACTGATATTTAAATATTTATAAAAAATAATAACTTTTATTTAAACTTATATTTAAATTAATCATAATTTAAAAAATTATTTATTACTTAATCAAAGTTTTAATATTTCTCAAATTCCTAAATCAATGCACATTAATCGATAATACATATTTTTTCAAATTTTCTCAAAATTTTTAAAATAGCAAACTTAACAAAAATATCTAATAAATGATAAATAAATCAAATCATTCAACTGAAAAAATAAAATAAAAATTAATAAAAATAATGAAAATATAAAAAAAATATAAAATATATAAAGATAAAAAATTTAAAATTTAAAAATATATTAAAAAAAATTAGAAAGGGACGGGGCCGCGGGGCGGAAGGGGGAGTGGGGACGGTCGGAGGGGGAGAGGGAGAGGGAAAGGGAGAGGGAGGGGGATAAGCCTTGGCGGAAGGGGGGCGGGGAGGGTGTTGGAAGGGCCGGCGACAAGGGGGGCGGCCGCCTAAGATTCATTAATTTTTTGTTGTCTTGATATTTTTGCTTCAAGGTGCGCATGTGGTTCTCCATATTATCTACGTCTATGCAAGCATTGGGGAATCTATTATTGACAACATTTGCGGCTTCAATAAATGCTTGATGTTTGAATGACTTATCCACCTTCAAACCACTCTTTGCCATGTCTGCAAGCAATGGTATTAACACATTGTCACAGTAATTTGACTCCCCAACCGTCGCTTCAACCCCCCCCCCCCCCCCCCCCCCCCCCATCCATTGCTTGGATGATGCCTCTTCCTTTGCCTTCTCATGTTTTTTTTTCCTTTTATGGTCTCCCGACTTTCACTGTTAGTGTCTGAGTTTATATATATATATTTTCTTCTTTGTTGTTTTCCTGTTATTAGTTCCTGGTTCTTTTATTAATGTGTTAGCAGTTTACCCTTTTTAAAAAATAAAATAAAATAAAATAAAAAGTTCCCTTTGTCCAAAAAAAAAAAATTGTAATTCAACATATACTCCAGAACAATATCTATGATATCTTCTGTTCAATGCCCCTAGCTAGGGTTGCAAGCTAGTGGGATGTTAGACTTTTGCCTCCGGCATGGCCAGCTTCATTATTATTATTATTATTATTATTATTATTTGGTCAAAGGAGCTGCAAGTAGCTAGTTAACTGGACTCGACATTTAGAAAGAAAGCCAGCCTTCAGACCACGGTGGAACAAGGAAGCTTCATTATTTAGTTTGTCAATGTTAGAGTTCCACTTGTATATTCCTGCTCGTGGTCTAAAACTTTAATTAGTACGAAACACATCATCTATGGACCTTCATAACACATTGCCATCAAAGTTTCTTGAGATTTGGTATTTCTGGATCAAAAAGCTTTAAATTCATGAATCGTGTAAGTGCATCTACAAGACACTGATTAATTAACTAAGTGATGTTTATCTAGTAATTAATGATCCCAAACATGCCCTGCCTAGGCATAGACGGCCAAGGCATATGTCTAGGGCCCATAATTTTCTAAGACCCCATATTTTTTTATTTTTTTATTATATTTAAGATTTTTATTTATTATTTTATCCGTATAATTATAATCTAAAAATTACAACTATTTTTTTAAATCATAAAACTTAATTTATAATATATCCATATTCAATAAATTTGGTGTTATAATAGACTCTCTAATATTTTACGGTGCCACAATTCATTTTTTAAATTATATTAAAAAATTTTATTTACTATTATCTTTTTACTTAATTATAATCTTGAAATTTTTAAATGTTTACTTTATTATAAAATTGTAATTATTAATAATGATTTATAATTTTATTTTTGTTATGTGATTTATTATTTTATAAAAATAATTTTTTAAAAGTTTATCATGTCTAGGGCTCTATTTTCACTGAGCCCTGCTTGACCTCAAATGATGTTCAGATACTGCAGTTCCATGTGTAATATTAAGTTCAAATCCACATGATTAATTATACTCTCCCATCACAATTTCGGTTTGTCTAATTAGTATACTTTTAGCAACTTAGTTTGGTTCACATTCTTGATCATGAGATCACATATATGCATGAGTTTAATGCATGTTATTATTGAGTCACATGATAAGGTTTTCATCCTTCATACATGCAGACAAACATACATAAACACATACATACATACAGCGTAAATACATACATAGAAGTTTAATGTGAGTTATTTAATCTTTTTATTTTATGCGGTGACTGATGGGAGAGGGTTTGATCATCTTATCTGTAAGGAGCCCAACGTTTTGTCTTACCTATTGTTTTTGGGGAATTTTCATTGGATGAGTGGACATTCTTTTGGGATTTAGTGGTGAACAGTGTTTCAATGTTGCACGTTACGTGTGGCTTTGGGGGAGAAGGAGAGGCTATGATGAGCCCCACATGCATGCAATCTAGCTGGATCAATGGTATAGATGCTAAATGGTACCCATGATAACAAGACCTTAACTTTTCCAATGGCTTTGCATGACCTTTGTGAAGATGCCTGCCTTTGCATGTCAATGACATCTCCCATCAACTCGGTCCTGCTTCTTTAATTTAGAGTTTAGGGTTCTCTTTCACCATGCATTTAATGTGTTTGTATTGAGGCAAAAGATAAGGGTTTTTTGTTTGATTTTTATAGATATATTTTGATGTATTTGGAAATAGTCTGATTTCTTAATTTAATGTCAAATTCTTCCTTTTTAGTTACATTAACATGATTAATGTCAAACTCATGCCACCCAAATGCCATATGTTCCCTTATTATTTACATGTATAACCTTTGTTTTTAATTAGGCTTCTTCACATGTATAATTTATGACATATATGTGACCAATCAAAAAAAAATTATGCATTGTTCAACATTCATGGATGTCTTTGTTGAAGGAAAAAATTATAAAATCTAATAATAAATTTAAAATTAATAGTTAAAATGATCAATATGATAATTAAAATTATTAAATTACATGCTAGATATCTATGAAAAGTTTATAAATACTCTTTTTTAGTTAATAATTAAATTCAAAAATTACAAAATATAATAAAAAAATTTAATAACTAATTTAATAATAAAATTAATAGTTAAACTAATTAATAGGTATGGTACTTAAAATCAATAAATGACATTAAATTTTTCAGTATGTAAAATATTTTTAATTCAAAATTTACAAATTTCTCTCACTAAATATAGTACAAAATCTTACAATAAGATTTTGGATTTGACTACATTGCATTTTAAAATCTATGTAATTCCAGTTATATTGTAACTGGAAATCTATTGTATTTACAGTTACATTGAACTAAACGCTACCTAAATTAATTCTCCATTGCATTGAATGGATATGCTACTTCATTGGCTAACAGCTTTGTTTATTAATTAGTCAGAAAAAATGAATTAAGATTAAAAGGAAAATTTGACAAATGTATTGGCCTCGGATTCCATAAATAAATTAATCACTTGGCATTTATTATTAACAAATGATTTTATTTTTTTATTTTTTATTTTTTGCAGCTTTAATTTTAGAAATAAATTTATCAATTTTTAACATTAAAGAAACATTATTTTTAAAATACAAGTACAAACCCTCAACTATTAAGTTAAAAAAGAGTCAAACTCTCAATCTTACTTGAGAGAAGAATGAACTATCACTCTTTAACTGTAGGAGTAGTTACAAGTATACATACTTCACAAAAAGTTATTACATCAGAATTTCTAAATACCCGTCCTCATTTATCCTATAATAAACAAATGTATGTTCAAAACTATTTCAAAATTTTAAGTATTTTAAATATATTTTATTCTACCACAGCGCGCTTACAGTAGTGGTGTCAAAAAATCCCAGGTCATGAGAGTGATTTTCAACCAATGCCCGTATTTGTCAGATAAGTGCACATGAACCAAATGATTTTTTTTCCTCAGTAGCGTATACGCACCTGCTACATGACTTGTCTACTCTGTCATTAAAAAAAAAAAACCTTCATTCTAGAGAAATTAAAAGCATGTGTGCATTTCATAAATCAATATGAGGAGATATTTTTAAACAGTGCGTTTCTTTTTCCAAATAAACCGAACCAAATTTACGATAATTCATTATTACAAATTGAGGCAAGTAACTAAAGAAAGAAAAATAAAATAAAATAAAATAAAAAGCATTGAGCAATGTTCTAGGAAGCCGCCCTAGCTGTTAGATATAATTGAAGACAGCTGAATTGCAGAGTAGATATAGTAAAGAAGGAAGAAATGCAGAGCAGAGGCAGTGTAGAAGCAGGAAGGCCTGATGCTGTTGTCCTGGTGGTATTAGTTTGGATTGGAAGGGCAAAGGTGTCTTTTCATGTCTTTGAATATCTGTTATGTTTGTTGAGTTGTAGCAGGAAAGCAAGGAACGGTGGAGATTAGCTTGATCAAGGAAATGGTGTTAGTTCTAGGCAACCTTGATGGAGAAGCACTAAGGTTGATCAATGGCCAGGATAGATTAATCAAAGATCTGTGTAAGTTCAAGGCAGAGTGACTTAAGCGGTTAAGATGGTTAGGTGCAGACACGTGTATTAATGACTAAGCTGGTCCGGTTCAATTTGGGTACTGAGGTTTATGTAAAGTATAAAAGCAAACTGGTTTTATTTTCAGGCTTGTGAATGTTTTACTGAAGTTCTTGTTTCTCTCTATACTTGTATGATTTTTCCTGACTTATCTAGTGGTTTTTGATCTTTGATTTCTATAAGAAAGTTGTTCCTTGTATCCTCTACTTTCTATATAGTGTTTATCAGTGGTATCAGAGCTGTGGTTTGAGGGTTTTGCAGGTATTTTGGTGCTTGGTTTGGCTGATTTGTATTGTTATGCAGTGAGTGAGATTTGTAGGTGAAGATGGCTTCAAGTTCAACACCAAAACCAGAAATTACACATACTTTGTTGCCAGTATTCAAAGGAGATGGCTATGAGCACTGGAATTATAGAATGAGAACATTTTTCAGGTCTCAAGGGTTATGGAAAATTGTTGAAAATGGGATTAGTAAAGAAAAGCCAACAGAGAAAGATGTGGAGGATGATGCTAAGGCTTTATTCTTGCTGCAACAAGCTGTTGATGAGACAACTCTTCACAGGATAGTTAGATATGATTCAGCGAAGGAGGCTTGGGATCATATTAAAAATGAAAATCAAGGAACTTCAAGAATGGTGACAGTAAGGTTGCAGACTTTGAGACAGAATTTTGATTTGTTGCAAATGAAAGAGGAGGAAACAATCCAACATTATATCACTAGAGTGTTGGCAGTGGTGAATCAGATTAGAGGAATGGGTAGTGATTTAAAGGATGCTGAGGTGGTGTTAAAAGTGACAAGAAGTTTGTCATCAAGGTTTGTACACGCAGTCACTTCAATCGAAGAAGCCAGAGACATGTCCAAGGTGTCTTTAGATGAATTGAGCAGTTCATTACAAGCCCATGAAGCTAGATTCAACCAATTTTCTGAGAAACATGAAGACAAGGCATTTGTGGTTCAAGGAGACACAAGAGGTGGAAGATTTGGTGTGAGAGGAAGAGGCAGGAACTTCAGAGCAAGAGGAAGAAATAATTTCAGTGGTGGTGATCAAAGATCAAATTGGCAGAGACAGCAGGTTATGAATGAGAGTGGCAGAGGTGGTCCAAGGCCATTTGGAAGATTTACTAGAGGTCCAAGGCAAGCTGGTCCAAGATTTGGTAGAGGAGATTTGCAACATATTCAATGTTTTAAATGCAAAAAATTTGGTCACTATCAATCACATTGTTGGTCTTCGCAGGGAAGGAATGATGAGGGGTCTAGTTCCTCGAATAATCCAAGCTCAAATGAATATGGGAGTTTGTTCATGGTTCATAATGGAGAAGAGGTTCATAACTCCTCTATCTGGTTATTGGATAGTGGCACATCCAATCATATGACAGGAAGAAGAGAATTGTTTCACACATTAGATGAAACACTGAAACATAAAGTAAGACTAGGAGATGACAAGGAGGTGGATGTTTTAGGCAAAGGTTCTGTGATGATTAAAGTGTGTGGAGGTGGAGCAAGATTAATTCATGGCGTTCAGTTTGTTCCTTCACTAGCTCATAATTTGCTTAGTGTGGGTCAGTTGGTTGAAGGAGGTTATGATGTGCATTTCAGTAAACATGGTTGTGTGATTCAGGCAGCAGATACTGACAGAATTTTGCTGAATATTCAGAGAAGTGGAAACAATTTATTTCCTATTGAATTTTCAAGTGATGATCAGGTTAATTTGGCAGTGAAAGATGAAGATACAGCAGTATTATGGCACAGAAGGTATGGGCATTTGAACTTCCAAGGTCTACAAGTGTTAGCTCAAAAGAACATGGTTGTTGGACTACCTGAAGTGAAGAAATTGAATTATTGTGAGGAATGTGTGTATGGAAAGTTAACAAGATTTCCATTTCAGACTGGAAGGTCCTGGAGGGCAAGATACAAGCTTCAGTTGGTCCATGCTGATGTGTGTGGACCAATGCAGACTGAATCAATTGGAGGTGGTAAGTATTTTTTGTTATTTGTTGATGATTTCTCAAGGATGAGCTGGGTATATATACTGAAGTTCAAGCATGAGGTGTTCAGTTGTTTTCAGAAATTTATGTCATTGGTTGAGAGGCAAACGGGACATAAATTGAAAATTCTCAGGACTGACAGAGGTGGAGAATTTGTATCCAAAGAATTTCAAAAGTTTTGTGAACAAAAAGGAGTAAAGCATGAATTAACAGCCCCTTATACTCCCCAGCAAAATGGAATTGCAGAGAGAAAGAACAGGACCTTAGTGGAGAAAGCAAGAAGTATGTTGAAAGCAAGTGAATTGCCAAAGAGGTTTTGGGCAGATACAATTGTTACTGCTGCTTATATTTCAAATATCTCACCAACTTATGCAGTTATGGGAAAAACACCACATGAAGTATGGTTTGATGTAAAACCAAAAGTGTCACATTTGAGAGTCTTTGGCTGTGTGGCTTTTGTTCACATACCTGTGCAGAATTTGCAAAAATTGGATAATAGGGCTGTAAAAGGGGTCTTCATTGGGTATTGTACAGATGCTAAGGCTTACAGGATTTATTTGCCTGATGATGAAAAGGTCCTGGTTAGTAGAGATGTCAGATTTGTGGAATCTGAAATTTGGAAGTGGCCAGAAATGCAGAAAGCTTCAGCTAGTATGGTCAGATTGCAAACAAAAGGTGATACATGTGCAGGAAATTCAGGAAATGGAGAATCAAGTGGTTCATCTTCTGCAGAAGAAGGAAGTGAAGGGAATTCACCTATGAGGCAGTTTGAACAGACAAGTGATTCAAGTATTGATGAATCACCAATACAAAGAGTAAGAACTTTGAAAGAACTTTATGAAAGTTGTTCTTTTGCCTTGGCAGTGACAGATCCAGGAACTTATGATGAAGCAGTTCAATGTAATCATTGGAAAGAAGCAATGTTAGAAGAGATTAAAGCCATAGAAAAGAATCAAACATGGAGTTTGTGTGAATTACCACAAGGAAGAAAAGCAATTGGAGTAAAATGGGTGTATAGAACCAAATATACACCTGATGGTGAGATTCAAAAGTATAAAGCTAGATTGGTTGCAAAGGGATATGTACAGGAATATGGTGTTGATTATGATGAAATCTTTGCACCAGTAGCTAGAATGGAAGTTGTGAGATTATTATTGGCTTTGGCTGCTGCAAATAACTGGTTAGTTTATCAGTTGGATGTAAAATCAGCTTTTCTGAATGGTGAATTGAAAGAAGAGGTTTTTGTTGAACAACCTAAGGGGTTTGAAGTTGCTGGACAAGAAGCTTTTGTTTATAAACTACACAAAGCTTTGTATGGATTAAAACAAGCACCTAGAGCATGGTATGGCAAGATTGATGAATATTTCCTGAAGCAAGGTTTTGTGAAAAATTCCAGTGAGCATACTTTATATAAAAAGGTTGCAGGTGAAGGAAATTATTTATTGGTTTGCATCTATGTGGATGATTTGATTTGTATGGGAACTTCTGCAAGGTTGATAGAAGAGTTCAAGCAAAATATGAAGATGGTGTTTGAAATGAGTGACTTAGGTTTGATGTCTTATTTTTTGGGTCTTGAAGTGAAGCAAGATCAGCATGGAATTCACATTTGTCAAAGAAAGTATGTGCAGGATTTACTGAAATCTCATCAAATGCAGCACTGTAAGTCTGTTCTAACTCCTTTGAAGTCAGATTATAAACTGTGTGGAAATTGGCATGAAGATTTGGTGAATGTGACTGAATATAGAAGATTAATTGGCAAGTTAATGTATGTCACACATACAAGGCCTGATATAGCTTTTCCTGTCAGTTTTCTCAGTAGATTTATGCATAGACCATCGAAAATGGCTTTTGGTATAGCAAAGCATGTTTTGAGATACTTGGCTGGTACTGTAGATTGTGGAATAATGTTCAAAAAGAATGTTAATGGTTCTTTAGTTGGCTATTCTGATAGTGATTGGGGAGGTAGTATGGAGGAGAGGAAGAGTACTTCAGGTGTGGTATTTATGTATGGAACTGGTGCTGTTTCATGGATTGCTAAAAAACAGGAGATTGTAGCTTTGTCATCTACTGAAGCTGAATATATTGCTCTATGTGCTGCTTGTTGTCAAGGAGTTTGGTTGATCAGAATGGTACAAGATTGTGGCAGAAAACAAGAAGAACCAATTGATATCTTCTGTGATAATAGATCATGTATAGCAGTGGCCAAAAATCCAGTTATGCATGATAGAACCAAGCATATAGATGTCAAATATCATTTCATCCGGGAATTGGTTTCCAAACAGATAGTGAGGCTTCAATTCTGCAGATCTGAAGATCAATTGGCTGATTTGTTTACTAAGGGTCTAGATGCAAGAAAGCAAATTCAATTTCGTGAAGCACTTGGTGTGTGCAGTCTTCAATCAAGGGGAGGTTTGTTAGATATAATTGAAGACAGCTGAATTGCAGAGTAGATATAGTAAAGAAGGAAGAAATGCAGAGCAGAGGCAGTGTAGAAGCAGGAAGGCCTGATGCTGTTGTCCTGGTGGTATTAGTTTGGATTGGAAGGGCAAAGGTGTCTTTTCATGTCTTTGAATATCTGTTATGTTTGTTGAGTTGTAGCAGGAAAGCAAGGAACGGTGGAGATTAGCTTGATCAAGGAAATGGTGTTAGTTCTAGGCAACCTTGATGGAGAAGCACTAAGGTTGATCAATGGCCAGGATAGATTAATCAAAGATCTGTGTAAGTTCAAGGCAGAGTGGCTTAAGCGGTTAAGATGGTTAGGTGCAGACACGTGTATTAATGACTAAGCTGGTCCGGTTCAATTTGGGTACTGAGGTTTATGTAAAGTATAAAAGCAAACTGGTTTTATTTTCAGGCTTGTGAGAATGTTTTACTGAAGTTCTTGTTTCTCTCTATACTTGTATGATTTTTCCTGACTTATCTAGTGGTTTTTGATCTTTGATTTCTATAAGAAAGTTGTTCCTTGTATCCTCTACTTTCTATATAGTGTTTATCAAAAAATGGAGCAATGTTCTAGGAAGCCGCCCTAGCATGGTGGCTGCAATGAAGTTGCATTCCAAAAAAATTTGAACATGTATCACATTGCTTTATAAAAACCACCCCTATATATAAATCCACTCTTCCACAAGAGTTCTCAAGTTATACAACAATGGATTCTTTATTCCAATCCTCACCACCATCTAACTCCGACCATCTCTTTGATGAGCTTCGGTGGGTCATCCAAATCCGTCAATATCTCGAGGAAGGCACCGAAGATGATCACGACATCCCTGTGACAATTTTCAGCGTGCCGAAGTCTCTCAGAGTAAGCAACCCTGAATCCTTTGCTCCGCAACTCATCGCCCTCAGCCCATATCATCATTGGCAACCAGAACTCTACGAGATGGAATGGTACAAGAGCTCTGCAGCAAAACGCGCCCGAAATCGTCTCCATGGACAAAATTTTCAGCAAATTGCCGAGCACTTTATAAAAGCCAAACATTTGATATGTGCACATTATCATAGGTTTGTGTTTGTTTTGTTTTACTTCGAAAAACTTAAGCTGATAGGATGAGAAATCAAGACTAATATTATTATATTGAATAGGTATCTTGATTTCAATGACGAAACAATAGCATGGATGATGATACTTGACACATCATTTTTGCTTGAATTCCTTCAAATCTTCGTGCCAGAAGAAAGTAAGGTTCTCCCACAAGTGCCATCCAGAATTTCGCATTTTGTTGATTATCAAGGGAGGAAATCAGCTCATGACGTGATACTAAGAGACATAATGATGTTAGAGAATCAAGTGCCACTATTCTTGTTGAGAGTATGCTTGGAGTTCCAATGTTCATCACTTGTAGAAGCAGATGATGTGCTCACTTTGATGTTGAATGGATTCATGAGAGCCCTTTGTCCGCTCAACATGATGCAAAACTTTCCATGCATTGACGTCACTCAACATTCTCATTTGTTAGAGCTTCTCTATTCCATTCTTGTTCGGAAACCTCAAGAACAAAATTGTGAAGCGATCATATATATCAGTGAAGATCAAACTGATGCCGGGAAATCGATCTATCAAACTGATAATAATGATTCTAGTAAAATCAACCAATTCTTCGTCGCAAGTTGGAAGGCAGCTTCTGGCCAAAATGGATCAAATTTACTATACATCAAGAAAATTTTGTCATCAAAGCCGATGAAGTTCTTGGTGAAAGTACCTTGGAAGATTATCACTAGTCTGCCGCTGTTCTCCATCTTGAAAAAACCAGTTGAATACCTCCTCTCCTCTGAAATAAGTGCAAATTCAATGACCGAAATGTCAAGTTCAAATCAGAACATCAATAACCAACCACTGATAGAAGAGATCATGATTCCATCTGTGAGGGAACTTGTCAATGCAGGCATTAGCTTCTCGGCGACAAAGGGCGATGTGACGACGATTCAATTTGATATAAAGACTGCCACCTTATACCTTCCTACTGTTAAATTGGACATCAACACTGAAGTTATACTTAGGAACTTGGTAGCCTATGAATCATCAGTAGTATCAGGACCTCTAGTTTTTACTCGATACACTGAGTTAATGAACGGAATTATTGATACTGATGAGGATGCAAAGCTTCTAAGGGAAAGAGGGATTATCCTAAACAAAATGAAGAGCGACAGTGAGGTCGCTAAGCTGTGGAATTCAATGAGCAGATCTGTTAGGCTTACAAGAGTGCCATTTCTTGATAAAGTGATAGAAGATGTGAACAACTATTATAACAGTAGATGGAGAGTGAAGACTACAAAGTTCATGAAGAAGTATGTGTTTGGTTCATGGCGGTTCCTCGCATTTCTTGCAGCTGTTTTTCTGCTTTTGCTGACCAGTTTGCAGGCATTTTGCTCAGTCTATAGTTGTGCTCGCTGGATCAATCCTGCAATCATTGGGCAGTAATTATAGACCAACTAAGGTTTTGGTTTTGATCTGTGTTGCTTTAGATTTGTCAGATTTTTTAGATTTGTTTCATTTTAGTTGTGAACTGCTTCTTGATAGAATGAAGAAAAAAAATTGATTTTTTCAGCTACCACGTTATGATTATCATTATGGATTGTGTTTATTGTAGAATGAATGATGAGTGTATAGTTATAGGTTATTTAATATTATGTACACCCATTAAGGATGTGTTAGATTATTTTTATGGAATATAATGTTAAATGTGGTGTAAATTATATTTTTAAGCGTCCGATAGTGTTTAAAGACGAGAGAGAGCCAAAAGAAATAAGAAAGAGCCCTCTCGGCATCAACAATGGAAGAACAGGCCAGACAGACCCACTTATGGGCACCTTACGGCCGTGCTTACAGCCGTAAGCATTAGGCAAAAAAACCTTGCGGGCATGCCTATGCCCGTAAGGGGGAACATAAGGATCAAACTGAGGACCTTACGAAAAGGACGTACACTTGTATGTTAGATCATAAGGGTTATCCAGATGAGCTTATGAGGGCAACATACGCCCATACGCCCATAAGGGGTGGTCACAAGAGCAGTCTAGAGAAGATTACCGCTCAGCACTTACGAACGTAAGCTAGATCTTAACACCAAGAAGGAAGGCCTTACGGGCAAGACTAACCGTTGTAAGTTGTCCTGTAAGGCACACGACCCATCATCCCTAGCTCCATACGGCTTTGTTATTACGCCCGTAAACAGGCCGTATGTCACGCACCGATCCGCGAACCCCGGGACACAACAAACACTATGATGACCCGAGGAGGGATATCCACGTCACTCAACTCTCAAGTTGCTGGAAAGCTAACAAAATCCCTAGAATAAACAACACTAAACAAACTGTACAAAATAGAAAACTCGAAGGTACGCAAGGGAAGCATCAACAACAAGACCTGATAATAGAATTCAAGAAATGTACATGTCACAAGTACAACGAAATTTCCAAGAACTAGATAAGCAAATAAACCATGCATAAAGAGTTTAGACACACTAGTGGATCCATATTCTTATACAGCATGTCCATGCTAAAAAATAAACATACATGATATAGGAAATGAGTGAAGAAAGAAAGCTAGTGAATGCCCAGCACTTCGTTCCACTACAACACTAGCGATCGCTAGAGCTTAGAAAAAAAAAAAGGTGAGTAACCTAAGTCACTCAGTGAGTGGGTTTGCACAGTTCTAATAGAATACACCAGAATAATTGATACAATTTATAGAGCTACGTTTTAGCCATACTACAAAAGGTTTAGAACATAATAGCATATAACAGTCTACACAAGTGTAACAAAACCATTGATGACATAAAAGAATCCTCTTTACTCAAATAAGGGTTTCGATATTCAAAACTTAAGAATAGTAAAATATGAATTTTAAACCACAAAACATGATACTCATCATCAAATCAATTTACCTTTCCAATGATTTACAAGAGATCACATCTCAAGGTTACTTTGCTTAAAACATGAGCTTTTTAAAATACAAAGTTTTCATCGTAAGAAAACAAGTAGTGGTTTTGAATACTCACTAAACTTTCTCCGTGATTGTGGCTAAGTTCAGAGCAGTGAAGGTACTCATGCCCTTGATGTTGAACTATCGGTTCGCTCTATTGTGACTTCGGTTTCCAGATATATGACCATCCAATCAGGGTTCTACACCCTTTCTTGAACTGGACGAAGAAATCAACTGGTCCTCCACACCACCTTAAAAGGCTAGCAGTGAAGACCGTCTATTGCAATAGGATATCACCAAACAAATAATGCAATACATGCATATCTCATCAAAGAGTCCATAACCAGGACAATAATCAAATATCAAGAATAAATGCCATTTTCATAAATAGAAATGCTATAAGCACGCTTGCAAAACCAAAGGCTCATAATTCAATTCAACTCAAAAAGTAAATATAATCATAAACACATTCATTTAAGCATCAAAAGTTTCATATATAATTAAATAGCATGGAATTTATTTTCCAAACAGATCAAACTATCAATGCAAAATGATAAAGCCATAGAAAAACTTAGGTGAATAAAACCCTAAGCAAGCTACTCCTCTGCCGGTTCCTTGCCTCACGATGTGCCCCTCCTCCTAGCCAAAGCATACACACAAACAACAAACAAGAATTAAACTAAGAAGCCAAGAAAGAACGCTAGGTTAACAATGGCAAGAAACCCTCTCGATCCTATTGTTAGCGCAAGACTGATTTCTAGGGTCCTAAAGAACTCCTAAGGCTTTGAGCTTCATCTAAAATAAAAAATTCGAAGAAACACCCAAGTTTTACAGGTGCTACAGTAATTAAGCTACAATATTCAAGAACCCTAGCAAGAAATGGTTAATGAATACAACAAATCAAGGAAGCATGGCAAAGAAATTTACTCAACTCAAGTTCTCAAAGCAATAACCAACAAGAAGAATATAAATCAAGCCACCATCCAAGTCTAAATCATCCATTCTCCATCAACAAGGAAAAGGAAGGAGATGGAAACTTACCTTACAGATTCAAGGATCAAAATGGATGGATTTTTAGGCTCCAAGGTTGGAATGACAAGGGCTAGCAATAATCAAGAAGAAGAACAAAGATTAAGCTCTCAATCTAACCTCTAGATCCATTCATCCAAATAATGAAGAAAGAAGGAGAGAATGAGAGCTTACCTTGAGCATAGCAAGGATTGATCTTCAACCACCACTAGAAAGACCAAAAGATTGACCAAACCAACCCTTAATCTTCCAAAGAACAACAAAAGATGAGAGAAGGAGAGGATGAGAGGATGAGGGAGAAGAAACCCAAGAAAAAACACTAAAAAAGGGCTTAAAAAGGTACTCCACGCTTGTGTGTGGCCTATTGTATGGCCTGGTGTGCAGCCGCACAGCCCCACCTTGGGGCTATAAGGCTTGTGCACTGCCCACACATACACACTCTGTGCGGCCTGTGCATAGCCCACATACCTCTATAACTCCAGTTACACACCCCAAAGAGCTCGGCAAGACACACAGAATTAAAAATAAAAAGAACTCGACTAAAACATCAAATCAACAAGAAAAGACCGAAATACCGCATTTTACACAAGAAAGAAAACTGAAATTCTACATCATAAGTGACTAGTTATAAATATTTCTTATGAAGGTTTTGAAAGGGATCTTTAAATCTTTTGATGGGTAAGCTTTTGGTAAGAGAAGGGGTTTCTCTCTAGAACTTTGGAGGCGAATTATCAGAGAGAAGGAGCCGACCTACCTTGGAGGAGATTGGAGCCATCAAGAAGCATCTTGGCGGCGTCTTTGGAAGGATTTTGGGAAGATTTCACGGCAATCTCATGAGGGAAATAGAAAAAGGGGTTTTCATGTTTTCATTGACTCTTATTATCTCTTATGAATTGTACGATTGTTCTCCCTTGATAGAGAACTAATTTTGTAGATGTTTAAGCATAGATGAACTTTAGGGTTAGATATATTTGACATTGGTTATGGATCTTTCATGATATAATTGTTTTCTAATTGCAATTCTTTATATTTTAAATCAATCATGTGTTATTATTGTCTCGAACGCTATTGAAGTAAAAACCGTAGTTTCATGTATGATTTGCTTGTGTAACGAGCCAAAAGAACCACTTAGAATAGGCAAGCTGCTATTGGAGGGGATTTGTGAGTAAGTCTAGAAATAGGGTATTTTGGAGTGAGAGTTCTTCCACAATCCTCCCGAGTGAATTAGCATACAATTCCATTCTTTTTGCAATCATACGGAGTAGATCGAGAGAGAAATTTGATTTCTACTTTGTATGGGATTAGAGGCGATCACTTCGAGAGAAGGGTTGTCAACACTTTGAATTCTTGCTGATTCTTGTTTGGATTTCGTAGAGTGCAATATGATCTTGGGGTTGTTTGCATCAACACCGTACTAGATCAGTAATTGTTCACCTTGAGAAAGGGGATAGTATATTTTAGAATTTTTCTCTGTTCAAATAGACTTGCTAACTTACAATCTTTGTCCTAGACTTATATTGGAGGTTCTATGTCCTTCACCCAGGTAGGTTTTCTTTCTCCTTTTGACCTTGGTTGTCCTCGGTCAATGAGTTTCTACTTTTAATCAGTAGTTACAACGGCTTGATATTGCATTCCTTCTGGCTTCTTCTTTTGAGCATCTGAACCCTTTGAATCTTTTTTGACCTCACTTTTTCTGATCCACAATTTTTTATTACTATGGTTTTCCCCTTGATTCCCCTCCTAATAATTGTTTGTTCATATCCAACTATTTTTCCCACTCTTTAAGTCTTATTTCATCTTGTTGCATTTGGGTCTGATATGACTACTTTCTCTACAGTAAAAACATACAAGAACCTCTTTTCTCTATCTTCTTATGAACTTGTCTTACTTCACATGTTGATTATCAGACTTTAGAAAGACCACTTGTGAATTATCTTTCTTGACACTTGATGATTCTCCAACATAACCAATACCATGTTTGGCTCTACTAGGTCTTCCAACAGTTAGTATCTCATCCAACTTGGCTTTTCCTCTGTTGATGGAGTTTATGGTTTTCTTAGCATGGCTCAATTCTTGTTGACATTCTCCTAACTTCTTTTCAGTATTTTCCTTCTCTTTCTTGAGGCACTTGTTATGTAAAAACATCTCATCTAATTTCTTCAACATGACTTCATAAGCCATCAGAAGATCCTTCTCACTTATCTCTTTACTATCATTGTAGCTTCCTTCAGAGGTTGTAATAAATGATACAACATAACTTGCAACACCCTGGGATCTATTGTATTCTTATGTTTTCTTCATCATGGCTAGAAATGAAGTATGATAACTAATCAGGCCTTCTTTATCTTCTTCTTCCATACTCCCTTCTGATTCATCACTCCATCTGGCATTTAGCGACTTTCCTTTTTTCTTAAGAGTGTTAGCACACTCAGCTTGAACATGACCAAAGCCACCGCATTCTCTACACTTAACCTTCTTCTTGTGATGATCTTCAGCTTCTTTATTATATTCGCTTAGAAGATCTTCTTATGGAATTTTTTACATACTGTTTTGTATTTTCTGAACATGTTGTGTAGCTTCCTAGACAAAAATATAATTAGATCTTCTTCATTATCTTCATCTTCATCTTCATCTTCATCAGTCTGTTGTAACTCTTTTTACCTTCTTGCTTCTACCTTCAATGGCATATCTCCTACTTTTCTTTCAGGCTTCTGGTTAATCTCATAGGCTTGTAAAGATCCCATCAATTTATCTAGTCTCATAGATGTGATATCTCAAGCTTCTTCTATGGCTGCCACTTTTTCTTCAAATCTCTTAGGTAAAGATTTAAGAGTCTTCAGAACTAGCTTTAAATTTGAGTATCTCTTGCTGAATTGGAAAGCTTGATTTGCAATCTCCATTGATTTTACATTGAACATGCCTATGGTCTCATCTTCTTCATTCTTGAGATTCTCAAACTTGGTAGTCAACATCTGAAGCTTGGAGGTTATCACTAAAATTATATCTTCACGGATCCTTTTTACAATATCCTATGCTTCTATGGCATAATCACATGTTGCAATGCACTTGATTTGGTTCTCATTTACTCCTCTAAGGATGGCATTGAGTGCCTTCCCATTAACGTTAGCTTTGTGAATCTTTTCGGGACTCTAGCTGATTTTCTTCTTCTTCTTGGTTTGATTCTTCTTTATATCAATCTCTACCAAGGAAGACCATCTTTCTTCCACAGCTGGCCATGCACTCTCATCAATTTGATTTGATGAAATCCTTCATATGTGTTTTCCAATATAGATAATTTGAACGATCGAATAGTAATGATCGTATGATGGAAGCTCTTTCTCTTCCAGCCATTAATGGAACTTGCAGGGACCTCATCGACTTTAAAACCAAAGCAAACAATTGCTATTAATGCTCTGATATGACTTATTAGTTCCATTGGGTGTATTGTGGGTTAAGATTTACTCAATCTCTTATGCAAGCACTCATACAATCACACACAAACCAATGGAAAAGGAGGCACATAAAATTGGCAACCCAGTTTGGCATAACACTTGGCTCCTCACATTCTTATCAACAGTACTCTCTCCTAAGGGTTGCTACATGGCGCATCTCCATCTTACCAAAGATGGTCTTCAAATCTTATTTCCATCATCCAAGTTTGGTCTTCATAATCTTCAAACTTGATCTTAATTCACCCAAGTTTGGTTCATCAATATTCGTATTACTAAACTTGATCTCCTTTCATCCAAGTTTAGCTCTTCAATATCTTCCAAGCATGATCTTCATTTATCCAAGCTTAAGCTTCAATTTTCTTCAAATATATTTATCCTTGAATAGCTTGTGTCTTCAAATAGATCCGCCATAATTATCTTCTCTCCAATTTAGAGATTGTGTCTTCATTTGGCTCTCACTAAACTTGGCCTCCAAGGTAGTTGATCTTCCATGATTAATTAACTGGCCAGATATAGATGTAACTCCATTTAACTTTGCCCTTCACATAGTCATTGCTTGTACTTGAAGAGATCCTCTAAGTTGATTGTCTTGCCAAAAATAACTCCTTCAACCATAGCTTCATACCTTCTTGTTATCTCTTGCCACATCACCTTATCTTGTCCTTAAGGTCTTGCCATGTCATCATTCTTTGCCACATCATCTGGGTTGCCATGTCGTCTTGCCACGTCACTGTTGACACATGTCAAATGATGCCAAATATAAAGCCTAGCTCTAACAGCATCAATTATGTAATTAATATTAAATAAAAATGAGAAGAAGCTTCTTTTATATGAAAATGCTAAATGCAACATTAAACTTTTGTTAGAGCTGGAGCTCTATAATTGGCATCATTTGACACCAAGTCAAGATGGCATGGCAAAAATGATGTCTTGGAGAATCAAAGTGACATGGCAAGATGACTTGGCAAAAGATGATAATGTATCTTGAAGACTAGAAGACCATGGTTGGTGTTATATTTAGAAGATCTCTCAAGAAACCATGTGGAGCTATCATTGGTAGGGGCTTATATTTGGAGGATCTCTCTCAAGGAACTAAGTGGAGAATATATTGAAGTTTTATTTGGTAAGAGCATCAACATTGGAAGATCTCTTGAGGAGCAAGTAAAAGGAAACTATTTTTGGAAAGGATCAGATCTATTTAAAGACATAAAGACATCTATGGTCACAACTAATTGTGGAGGATAATCTAAAGAAAGACACTTGTATTTTTGGTAAGGAACATACGGTGAAAGTATCTCTCTTGAAAATTAAGCAAGCTATGAGGATCAAAAAACCTAAAATTGTGATTTAATTTATCTTTGGTAAGATCTAAGATGATAAAATCTATCTTTGGTAACACTACTTCTCATGAGAGATTTATTACTTTGAGGCCAAGATTTGGAGATCTTTAATTTGGTATGAAGTTTAATTGAAGGAACAAACTAAGAAAGGCAACACCAAGCTATGAAGATTCTCAAGACCATAATTAGCAATTCAACTTGAAGAAAAGATCCAAAGATAATCTTAGGCGGAGCTGCTTGAAGACACAAGGCAATTTATGGGTGAAGATATTTGAAGGCTCAAGCTATTCTAAAGAATGACACAAGCTATCTTTGGATAGTGCATATATTTGACGAAGATTAATGACCCAAGTTTGGATGACTGAAGATCATGCTTGGAAGATATTAAAGAGCTAAATTTGGATGAAAGAAGATCAAGTTTAGTAACAAGAATGTTGAAGACCCCAAACTTGGATGAATGGAGATCAAGTTTGGAAAGAAGATTTTGAAGATCTTTGAAGACCATCTTTGGTGAGATGGAGACGAGGCTTGGTGGGTGTACACTTGGGAGAGGGACCTACTGATAAGATATGAAGAGGCAAGCTAGTTACTGGCAGGGAGAGCTCAAGAATAGTTGAATGCATCGACTTGGACTGGCACAATCGAGAAGACAGGGGGGTCTTAAGGTCGTGTTGCAACAGAAACTAGAACTCAGTCAGGATCAGTAGGTGGGCGGCATTGTAAGCTCGGTTACAACAAGAGTTGCAACGTCTAACTTTAGAAGGAGTCTAAGTTAGAAAACCATGGAGATTCTAAAAGAGAGAGGTGCTATATTTTGGATGTTGAGATGTGTATATAAGAAACTCTGCTCTGAGATTTAGGGTGTGCCATCGGGGAGAGACTCAAGTGTGTGGGTTGAGGAGAGTGGGCATCGGACAATCTAGAGAGGATTATTCTTTACCTTTTTTAGGATGAGTGTGAGAGTTGTACTCATTGTTTTTCACCTCTTTTAATGTATTGTTTATCTTCGGGCTTGACCCCCTAGATGTAGATAAGTTGTGTCGAACTGGGTAACCAATTGATATGTCACCTTTCTCTTGCATGTTTGATTTTACATTGAGTGTGTGTGCTTACATTACATGAGTGATTGAGTGAAAATTAGCACACTACCATCCCTCCAGAACTAGCAACTTTAATCCTAATTTGCTATTAATAATAATCTATATGAAATCTTTTTTTTGGTTTTTCAATTTCTTGCTCTTAGGTTGTAACACAAAGAGAAGTTTACTTATGATTTATAGATTTACGTCTTCATTAGTAAATTTGGTACTGTATGATGTGCAAATCATATCAAGTTCTAACTATATATTTTCATATATAAAATCATGGATTATAAACAATAACCAAGTATGGTGAGTCCATGTTACATGCGGATCCGTGCCCCCTGGATATGACTCAACTTTTGGGAGATACATGGGCGAACCCACGTTATTTTTTCCAATCTATGGATGCATGACCACCACCCCTGACTATGGATCCTTACTCTTGGTAGAAACTCCCACTAAAATCTATATATAAAGCATGATGAGCCCACTTTTGTGAGATAAGTATTTAAAATGTCATTAAGTTCTTACAACATGACAAGGTGATTAAGCATTAAGGCTAAATAGATCATAAGTAAATTAGTAAGATATATACATATATTGCATATGATATGACTCATTCATGTTCATACTTTGAAAAGTTACAACGAAATATTTCTTGATTATCACCCTCTTTAGATTTGGTTGATAATATAGGATTAGATGCTAGTAATGATGGAGGGATGTGCTGAGTGAGCCATATTTCTTCTTGATATCTTAAAATGTTACTAATAAATGAATCCTAGTCATTGACATTTTTGGAACTAAACTATTTTATCTTTTTGAAATTATATAAAAGTTAGTGATCAATTAGAATGACTTTATTTGACTAGTATGGTATTCCTATTATTTTATTTCAATAATGTCTTGAACTATATTTGCGCATATTGGTAAACATGTAAAGTATATTGTTGTAATTAGTAATGACCCTAATGCCCTAGATAATCCATCTTTAGATTAGGTCATTACATTTATATTCTTTAGCACTTGTAGCAATTTCATTTTAAAAAAAAAATTATCTTCTTTTTACTAATTTAATTTCTTTCAATTATCTTATTTATTATTAATTTAATAACATAATCCATATTTTATATATAATCAATATTGGGGTTTTGTGGCTTGTCTATATTTACAAAAAAAATAGTATGAAAGTTTGAAAATAAACAAATAATATATAGCTTGACTAGCAAGCTAACAAGGTCCCTACAATTTCACACATAAACAAGCTATCTTTAGAGCAAAGGCAGGGCACAAAATGAACTTGTATGTACTTAGGCCTAATGAGTTTGTGTTGTATAAATTGTTAATGTTATGAATAAATTAATTAATACGTTTTGAAAGGCAAAGGTTGTGATGCATCAATAATACCATTATGCCAAAAGTTTTAATGCCTCAAAGGTGTTTTTCAAAAGCTAAATATTGTGGTGTTTCAATGATACCATTAGGCCAAAAGTTGTAACGCTTCAAAAGTGCCTTTTAAAGGCTATAAATAGTTGAAGCACAACGTGGTTGATCCAAGCTATTTATTATTTCAATGACTGTTTTCATGTTTTTCCTAAGCATTGATCTATAGTTATATCCAAGGAAAAACCAAATCAAATCCTCTAGGGAAATCTCCATAATAGGGTGCATAAATCTCTAAGGACAATGGAAATTAACTTACCTATGAATTGACCTTTTTTTTTTTTTTTATTCCTACACTTTTTGGGATTTGTTTAAACACAAATCTTAAGTTTTCTTAACAATCATAGAGATATTTAGTTTTTTTTTTTTTTTGTATTTAATTTACCATGCTATCTAAAACAAAGTTATTCTTAGAGTCAAGAACCAAGACTTCATGAAATTTGAGAGGTTTATGCAACGTTCTTTAGTAATTAGTTGTTCATTTATGATCATTCTAGATTTAAATATGTCTACTTATTAACATAAAGATGAAGTGTTTAGTGCATTCAAGTTCTATAAATTAGAAGTTAAAAATATGCACAAAAGAAAATCAAATGTTAAGCTGTGACCAAGGAGGTGAGTACTTTTCTAATGAATTTAATATAATTTTTAGAGAAAATAGTATCAAATCTTAGTATTCCGCTACGCATACACCACAACAAAATAGTGCAGTTGAAAGGAAAAGTTGCACATTTTTTGATATGGCTAAACTAAGGTTAAATTTTCTGGTGAAGCATGCGGTATGTTGCTTATTATCGTGTGTTGATGAGTGTACAATGTTCCATTATTTTATATCATTTTGTACACTCATTAGGCATGTATTAGAAGTATATTATGGGATTCGACGTTAAACATACTGTGTTTTCTATTCTCAAGCTTCAGGTAGTACTTAAAGACAAGAGAGAGCTAAAAGAAGTATTCTAGACACTAACAGAAGAAAATGAAACTCTTTCCAAGAGAAGTATTCTAGACACTAAACGAACAAGATGGGACTCTCTCGGCATCAATTAGATAAGGACAAGGCAAACATGATGGCTTATCAGCAGCTTACGGCCGAAGCAGTTTACGGCTATAAGCCTTTTCTAAAGAACCTTGTGGGCATGCTTATGCCCGTAAAGAGAAGTATAAATCCAAACCAAAGGGCCTTATGGGTAGGAGTTACGCCTATAAGCATGACCGTAAGGACATCTAGAGAAATTTATGAGCAGAACTTATACTGTAAGGATGGTTACAAGGGCAATATAAAGAAGCTTACAGTCCAGCGTTTACGGCCATAAGCTGGACTATAACACAAGACAGAAGACTTTACATATGGGACTTATGGCCATAAGTGATCCCGTGAAGCTTGCGACTCATCATCTCCATATCCTTATGGCCATGTCTTTACACCCGTAAGTAGCGCGTAAGCAGCACAATATAAATAGATCTGATGAGGATTTTAGGGTTATCTTTTGTTTTAATTTGGAGGTGAGGCTAAGGGAATAAAAATGGAGAATCTCTAGGGATTTGGAGGTAATTTTAGGAGGAGATTCAACCCCATCATCTGGGTGAGGGAGATCGTAGCTTAATGAGTCGGCAAGCGCACGAGTCATCAACTAATAAACCTCTCACACGAGTACGAGAGGGTCGTATTCTCTGGGGTCCTAAGAGCTGTTATTACTTCTCCCTAGAAGGCACTATCTAGTCTCACAAAGGTTGGTTTAAAGTAAGATAAGAACATAAACAAAGGAAAAAAATTATAAAAAAATTGGACTAAAGCATACCACATAAGCAAATTACAGAAGTAATTGAAAACGAAAGCACTAGGCCCCCGGACAAGGATCCCCTCAGGATTACTAGAGCTAGAAGGATGCAATGATTATAAAGGCAATGGTGGTTTGGACCAAGAGTTTTCTAAAGTAGGTTAACCCTGAATCCCTTGGTGATTATCCCCTAATCCCATACAAATATTGGTTCGGAATATTTTCCTACCAAATCCTCCAATGATTGCATTACAGTTAGGGAAATCTCTAATTATGGTCAAACACAATATCTAAGTTCATCCCTAGTGGTTGGAGGGATACCAAATACCTGAATCCCTAGGTGCATTAGTACATGAATTCCTTTCAAGCTATATGAGTCTAGCACAAGGGCGCATCCCACGCATCCAAGTACAGCCTAGAAATTGAACCGCAGAGTTCTCATGTAATCTAATATATCAAAGAACACAAAACTTGAACCACAAACCAAACCAAATGCATCAAAAATAAATCACAACATCCATACAAGCAAGTTCATCCCAAGGTTCACCGAATGCCCAATGGCATTAGGAGTCTAGTTCCACATCACAAAGAGAGAAAGCTTAGAATACAAGTAAATCATGAAGAATCCCATAAACAAACTCCCTTAGATGTAGAGTAGAGGTGGTGACAAGAATCCGACAGATCGGCACCGACGAACTCTTTGATGATCTCCTTAATAGCAACCTTCTTCTTTCCCTTGATCTTGCTCCTCAGATCTACCTTCTCCATCCCCTTAAAGCCCTAAGAGATGTTAGTGGAGAAATGATGGCCAAAGATGACTTCAATGATGCCCTAGAGATGACTTTAAAGGATTCTCTGGTTTCCTTCACGGCCTGTCTTGCGAGCGCAAGGATGCCCACAAGGCCCTCGAGATTTTTACCAAACAATCCATCAAAAGTGCTACAATAATTCTGCTACAGTGCGCAGTGCAAGAATCTCCAATTGTCCTGCGGCCACCCTCACGGGTTCAAGGTTGCCCGTAAGGAAAACCTGAGGCCTCGTCATTTCTTCAATCATTCATGCTACAGTACCTGCTATAGTGTTGCTACAATGCTCGGGGTCCTAAAACGCCGTTTTTGGTGTAGATTTATTCCCGAATGCATTGTCGAGCTTGCCTTGACTTCTTTTAAGGCCTATAACACAAATAAAACCCAATTAACCACAAAAAGGGCATTGATCCAACAAAATACAAATGAATTGTACTAAATTTATGCATATAAAATACATACATTTAGGTACTTATCATAACCGTCAAGACTAGCTTAGCGGCATTTACGGAAGGTCTTTAGGCGTTCTCCGGCAATCAACCTTCGACACAATTGAGAAGGGTTTTAATGCTTTGTTTTATTCTCCCCGTATCTTTAATTTGAATTCTTGCCCTCAATTAATGGAAGGCTAATTTCATAAATGTTTGGGCATAGTTGAACTCTAGAGTTTTATCCTTTAACATTGGTTATGGATCCTTATGATTTAGTTGTCTCTTAATTGCAATCCATATTATTTAAATATAATTGAGTGTTTGTATTGCTGGATTGCTATTGTAGCGAAAGGCCTAATTATCATATTTGATGTGCTTTATGACGAGTGGAAATACCCACCTAGCATAGATGTGCCATGATCAGAGGGGATTGTGAGTAAAGCTAGCAATGGGGTTCTTTGGAGAACTCTTATCTCTCAATCCTCCCGAGTAGGTTAACAAGTTATTTCTGCACTCTTTGCAATCATGTGAAATAGATTCTAGGAAATATCACATCTCTATTCTGTGTTCATTTTAGGGTTAATCTCTTTGTAAGAAGAATTATCTATTTAACAAATTCTTGTTAACTCACATTGAGATTTCACATAATGTAAAGCGATTGTGTGGTGACTACATCAGCACTGTACCGATTTAGTTACTATTCACCCTTGCAAAAGGAGTTTAATATAATTTTAAAAAAATCTCTCGGTTCAAATAGGATTGCATGATTAGACGACTTTTGTCCTAAACTTAACAAAACCCTAGAAGAGTACTATGCCTACACATCACTTCTTCTCCTGATTTTTCTACTCCTTTATTTCGTATTTCTTGCTTTTGTTTTTGAGTTCTTGTTGACAACATCACAACTTTGATTAGGCTAATTTTCGGGATTAGGGTTAGTACTAGTAATCTCAATCTTCCTTGTGGATCGATGCCTGCTTTTACCCACACTTTACTATTTGGTCAGCGTGTACGCTTATGTTAGCCCCTATCATGTGTTCGATAACAAAAGAAGCGAATTAGGGGCCAAAGAAATGAAGGGTATTTTTATAGGATATGCTAACTCGAAAACCTAGCACATATTAGCTTTAGTATCTAATATAGTAGTTGAAACTCATAATATTGTTAAATTTGTTAATAATAATTTTTTTATTAGTGACTTGGCATCGAGTGATACAATCCCCACACGAGTGATTGAAATATGAAGCAAATATTTCCCATGAGGAAATAATTATGGAACTTAAAAGAAATAGATGTGTTAGAAAAAGAAAGGACTTTGGTCTAGACTTTGTTACTTATGTCAGGTTCACCTATATTATAGAAGGAACTCGTAATTCTATAATTAATGAAATTCTCTTCATACTTATAAGTTTTGGTTATGACCCACAAACGAATAAAGAAGCAATGTCTTCTAGGGATACTGTCTCTTGGAGAAAACAATAAATCATGAAATTGATTCTATTATGTTGAATAACACATGGGTCTTAGTTGACCTACCTTATCTAAGGCAATTATTTATAAGCATGGGTATTTAAAAGGAAATATAATGCTAACCAAACATTACAAACCTTTAAGTCTATGCTAGTTGCTAAAGGATTTAAGCAAAAAAGAGAGCATAGATTATTTTGATACTTATGCTCTAGTTGCTCATATGACCTAGATTCAAATTCGTATGGCTATAGTATCCATTTATAAGCTATATATTCATCAAATGGATATTAAAACCGCATTTTTAAATAGTAAACTTAATGAGTAAATATACATAGAATAGCCTGAAGGATTTGTTCTACATGGTAATAGGAAAAATTTTCACAAGTTAGTTAAGTCTTTGTACTTACTAAAATAAGCAATTACAATGGCATAAAAGTTTGATATCATAATTCTAAAACATGGGTTTAGGTATAACAGTGCTGACAAGTGTATCTATACTCTAAATTCGTTGAAAATTATGGTGTTATAATTTGTATATACATTAATGACTTGTTAATTTTTGGTATAAATTTGGAAGGTATTAATGTTACTAAAAGGTATCTAACTTTTCAATTCCAAATAAAGGATTTGTGCGAAGTAGATAAGATTTTTAGTGGAGAATTGTGTTGAGTCAAAGTCACTTCATCAAAAAAGATATTAGATAAGTTTAAATTTATGGAACATAAGACTCTTTATGACCCTCAAGTTAAATTGAGAATCTTGAAAAGTTATTATGCAGTTAGAGTGCACTAGTGCCATAAGATGTCTTATGTATGCCTCGTATTGCACAAGGTTAGATACTATCTTTGCTGTGTGCAAATTAGCTAGATGTATGAGTAAGCTTAGTTCTAACCATTAGATAGTAATAACTAGAGTGACATTTGAAATTAGCCACCAATTTGAGTATGCATTATAATGATTTTCCAATGTGCTCGAAGGTTATTCAAATGCAAGTTGGATTGCCAGCATGAGTGACCAAAGTTCGACTTCTAAATGAATTTTTATCATGGGTGAAGGTGAAGTCAGATGAGTATCCAAGGAGCAAACTTGCATCTCGCATTCAACTATTGTTGGATGATTTTTATAGCGCCAGTATACGCTATCATAAACAAGTAATATAATGGTAAGAGAGTATCGTCTCACTAGAATTGAGTTTATTAACTACCAAAATTACTTTAACTCTAATTCTACTTGATTAATGAAATTGAAAGATTTAATTTAGAAAGATCTAATTCAAGGACTAGAGAGAGATAGTTAAATGAGAAGAAATCAATGCCGGGAGATTCTAGGGTTTCCAAGTTCACCTAAACTAATTCCATCTAGATCACCTAGTTCAATCAATTAATGTTTATTTCTTATATTGTCATCAAATTTCCCTAAATTATATATTGATCTTTCTCAAGCATCAACAGCATATTCCACTAGATAAGTTAGCATCATCTTTGAGATAACTATGAATCTATGGAACTCATTAAACTCTAGAAATTTATAATGATGCATACAATCTCATAAATATCTCCATCTTATGATGATTGTATGATATTTCAATCAGGACCTAATTCAATTATCACCTCTCGGTCTCAAATCGAATTACTAATCATGCAATTGGTGATCAAGCAATCCCAAGCATTAAGCATAGATTAAAATATCCAACATAATCTTGAAACAAGCATCAATTAAATTAAACAAAGATAAATCTAGATTTTCATAGTTTGGCTACATTGTAGCTCTAGAAAAGATATTTAGAACTTAATAATTATATAGCTTGACATATTAATTTGGTTCATAATCAAATAAACAAAGAAAAACTAAAAACTAAAGCCTGGCAATGAATCTGCGTAGAATCTTCGCTCTTGGCCTTTTGATATATGAAAATCTCCTCCTTCTTTCATCTCAAACCCTAGCCCCTTTTATAACTTGAAATCAGGGTAGCACCTAAGCGCTATAATTTTTGCTTTGCACCTCTTAACGTTGTAGCACCTAAGTGCGGCATGTAGTGCCTAGGCGCTAGATCTTCTATTTTGCTTGTTCCCTCTATGTTGAAACTTTGCTCTTCTTTTCTCCAATTTTGTGATTTTTATATGTTCTTCCTTCAAATCATTCCTTTTTTTCCCTATAATGGAAAAACAATAAGATTATGAGTAAATTTGGTTCAAAATAATTTACATTTCATTCATCATGAGTTAAACAAAGTCTATATAATTTTGTGCAAATTATATTATCAAATATATGGAGACTATTGTACCCTGTCCTGATTTTAGACCTCGGGCCTCTTTAGATTTTATGCATGCAATAGGGGTAAAATAGTCATTTAGCAGTAGCGGCATCCTTGCATATTTGCATAGTAGCTTTTATGTGAAAACCAGATGGCAATTCAGTCATTTGGACCCTTTTTATTTTATTTCGTTACTAGGAAGGCAAATTGGTCTTTTCATTAAAAAAAAAGGGAAGGGGTGAAAAGACAACCCAACTCTTTCTTTCCTTCTTTCTTTCTTCTCATTCTTCTTTCCTTCTTTCTTTCTCCCTTTCGGCTGAGCACCCAAACCCTAGAGAATTTTTCCAGCAACCATCACCGGTGAATCAAAACACCAAACTTCTTCCTCTCTTATTCCTGAATACGGTAAGGCTTCAATCCAAGGTTTGTCTTCCTTATTTCTCTCGTATTTCTTTTTTTTTTTTTTTTTGAAATCTTTGAAAACCTAGAAATACACCATAGATTGGATTGTTTGTAGGCATAAATTGAAGCCAATGTCATTGTTGTTCATTTGTGTGAATAATTGTGAAAAAAATTTCTTGATTAAATGATGTAAATCGGGAGAAAATCTTTGTATAAGGGTCGTTTACTGTAGCACCAAAAAAACTTTCAACCTTTTTCTTGTATTTCTTTGGTCCAAATCGAAACCCTTCTTACTTGGAATTCATTGGAATTAGTTTTACTCCAGTTTAAGGTCATTTGGGGTCCAAAATGACATCGTTTTGCCCTAAGCCCCTAGAGTTTCATGTTCGACATGACATTTGCATTCGCATGCATTTTAGTTTTCATTATTGTATTCATTGGTTCTTGGATTCCCTTCTTATATCTAGGTGGCGAAGCATCCTCCAAGGGGAAGGAAATCACCGACCAGTGAGCGTGTCTCGAAACAAGACGACTGATTCTATGAGTGGTTCAATTCGTAATTGCATAGATTTAATAAGAGTATTACAATATTTCTTTATGTGTTTTATAACATAAATTTGATGATAAATCAGAATTCATTATATATATATATATATATAATGAATTTATTGGAATGGTTAAATCTAGAATACTTATACGTATTTATTTTGAAAGAAACATGTTTACATGTGTATGTATTTACATGCAAATGGAATATGGTTTGATGTGCATTTCCGTATTTAAACATTGTATGATGGATTCTTTGAGTTGGAAATTAGAAAGAATTATATTGTTGTATTTGGCTTTGATGTTGACTACGGATTTTAGTCCAATACTGCAATGGGTGTTCCACTGTTCTACCTGATGGGAGTTGGTGCAGTCAACCCTGAGTTTACTCTAGTCAAGAGATGCGTAGAGCCATTAATAGGGGTTCCTTTATGTGAGAAACCCGGATCACCACACGGCAATCTCAGTGGCCAACACCAAAGAAGACAATATTTTTTTGAATTTAAAAAATTTTTAAAACAACTTGGTGGTCCTGTAGCTAGTCACGGCCATGATTAGCTTGGGAATTGTTTAAGGCCAGCTTGTATTTTAAGCTGTGTTCAATGTGTTGGAAAATGTTACTTGCTTGTATTATTGATAAATCATTGTGTTATCTATTAATCTGTTGAATACTTGGAACTACTTTTATATGTTATTATTATTATGGCAATTACTTTTTGAAATGCTTTATTACTCTATTATATCTTTGTTGTCACCACTCAGTGGGTAACATCTGTACTCACCACTCTCTTTTCTTCTTCTTTCTCAGACTGTGACGTTAGATTTGGTTGTGCTGGGCAGGCAGTAGAGTGACCTATTTATTCTCGTTGTCTAGGTTAGTTTGTAGTGTGCATATAAACTCTATGGATCCACTAGAATTGACTTTTTGTGTATTATTCTTGTATTTGTACTTTCTAGTTGTATTTGGAAATCCTGGCTTGTACTGTTGTTGATGTTTTCCTTTATTTAGGGTCAATATTATAAGGGAATCTTATCATGACTTTATTGTTGATATTGTCTCCTGCTTTAGTAACTGTGATAGCATGTTTGTATTAAGCCTTACGGCTACCTGAAGGTGGGCCATTATGAGACCCACTTTTTTTGTCGTGGCAATTGCAACGTGCCCGGCTAGGTTCGGGGCATGACAGAGACTGAGTTTACAGCATTAGCAATAGTTGGAAAAGAGGACAAATAATTTATAAATCTATTAATCAAGATGGATTTGCAGCCACAATCAATGCCTCCTATTTTTATTTTTTATGATAGTGAGTCCACTGTGTCTCGTGGCTATAATAAAGTTTGTAATGAAAAGTCTAGACACATTAAGTTGAGACATGAATATATCAAGCAATTGATTATGATAGCCAGCATCTTTATGAGAACTAATGATAATTTAGTGGATTTGTTTATGAAAGACAAAGTAATTATAAGTACAGTCTAGATGGGCTTAAAACTCTTATAGTTGGTGGTAGTGAGAACCTTACCACATTCTAGTACATCATTAGTTTTGAGATTTAAGGCATAAGAACAAATTGTCATCAATTGGCGATACCATGAGTGCCATACTTAACTAAGGATAAGATATAGCTGAAATCTCTCTTAATGGATGGACTACATGTCAGTTTAGATCCCACCTAAGTATAGAAGTGGACCACTTATAATAAGAGTTAGGGGTGTATCTCTTGTAAATACTTGTGAATCAAGAATAAGAACACTGCAATATTAAGATGTTACCAATATTATATTTGACTCACACGGTTGAGCATGGGTGTGCATGCTCACCTTCGTGGCATAGATCAAAGGTCGAACCGCGTTGGGCCTCCTATACCATTGTGTAGTGTTTCTTGCCCTCTCTCTTAGCATCCACTCTTCTTCTCTCTTCCTCTCATCCTTGGGTGTTCTTTGGAGCAAGAAGAGAGGTTTATTGGCCCTTGTTCTTTCAAGTTTGGATCCCCAAGATCCATCCATCTCCTCTTTGAGAGCTAGAGGTAAGCATCTCCTTTCTTTCTTCCTTGTTGTTAGATGGATAGATGATCTAAGTGTTGGATTGTGATTTGATTCTTGTCCTTCTTCTAGTTGATTGTTGTTGTAACTTGAGAGGTTAGCGGTATTGTTATTTCTTTGATTGATTGTATATCCTTGAACCAATTCTTGCTATGGTTCTTGGTCACTGTTGTATTATGGTAGCACCATAGACCTTGGTTGTTTCTTTGTCTTCTTTGGTTTAGAGTGAAGCCCAAACCCTTAGGAATTCATTAGAAACCTAGTCTAGAGCCAACCCTAAGACCGATTTAGGGTTGTATGGCATTCATAGACCTAGGGTTTCATTCTTGTTTCCCTTTGCTTAATTCTTGCTTGTTTGTGTGTGTGTGTTGCGCGCGCTTTGGTTAGGTGGTGAGAACTAGGCTCAAGACAAGGAGCTCCGGAGGATTAGCGCACTGGGGTTTTAAATTGCCTAAGTTGTCAGTGGGAATTTGTGATTGCATGATTCTATTAGAATATTATCTAAAGATTTCCATTGCTCTATTTGAAAGTATTTCATGGTTTTTATCGTATTTGAATCGATGTTTCGATCGGTTTGGAAGGAAATTACTATACTATTGAGCCATATACGAAACTCTTGATGTTTGGAAAAATGTGTTTATGATTATACCTATATTCTGAGTTGAAATGATTTATGAGGCTTTGGTTATTCAAGCATGCTTCTCACATTGATAATTGTGGAAATGACATTTATTCTAGATATTTGAATGTTGTCCTGCTTATGCACTCTATGAGGAAATATGCATGTATTGCATTATTTTTTTTATGGTGCATCCTGCTGCAGTAGGCGGTCTTCGCGGCTAGCCTGTTAAGGTGGGCGGAAGACCGACTAAGTTATTGATCCAGTTCAAGTGAGAGTGTAAAACCCTGATTGGATATTCATTAGGAAGCCGGAGTCACCACCCTATGGACCAATGGGTCAACGTCAAGGGTATGAGGATCTTGATGGCTCTGAACTTAGCCTTGGTCATGGCTAGAGTTTAGAGAGATTTCTAGACCACTACTTGTTTACTTGAGATGCAAACTTCTTATTTTTAAAAGAATTTGTGTTTTTATGCAAAGTAAACCTTGAGATGTGATCTCTTATAAACTATTTGGAAAGTAAATTGGTTTGATGAAGAGTATCATATTTTATTGTTTAAAACTCATATTATACCATTCATGATTTATGAATGTTGAAACCCTCATTTGAGCAAAAGGGTTCTTTTATGTTGTTTATGGTTTTCTTACACTTATGCATACTGTTATATGCTAAAATGTTCTAATATATATATTATGGCAAAAGCTTAGCTTTGTCGATTTTATTGATTATTTTTGTGCATTCTATCATAATTGTATTAACCCATTCACTGAGTGACTTAGATTACTCACCCTCTCTCCTTTCCAGACTCTAGCGGCCAGTAGCATTGAGACGAGGAGGAAAGCTAGGCATCATCTATTTATCATGTTTCTTTCCAATCTTATGTACGTTTCTTTGAACATGTTACGATGTATAGGAACATGGATCCACTAGTGTGTTTGAAGCCTATATATGGGGTTTGTATGCTTGTCTAGTTCTTGGAAACTTTGTTATATTAGCATGTTTCATTAAACTCTACTAGCTATCAGATTATAATAGTGTTGTTTCCCCTGTATATTTTTGTATTCCTTATTTTGTATATTTTGTTCAGTTTTATTTATTTCAAGGTTTTATTAGCCTTGCGGTGGCTTGAAGATTAACTAGTATGTGTATCCCTCCTCGGGTTACCGTGGCGGTTGCCACGTACCAGGTCTGTGGGTCGGGCATGACACATATAGGATAATTGGTTCACGTTACCTGATAATTAATTTTTTGTTTTTATTTTTATTTTCATTTTTATTTTTGAGAACTTACACTAAAAAGTGGTTCAAATTTAGTGATACCATTCTTTATGTGTGATCCTATTATCTGGAGACATTTGATTGTAAATATAAATAATCTAGTAGTAGAATGTTGTATAGATCTTTAATATATAATTAGTACATTTTGAAAGCCTAAGGTTGTGATGCTTCAATGAAACCATTATGTAAAAACTTGTAACACTTCAAAGGTGCCTTTCAAAAGCCAAAGATTATGGAGTTTCAACTATACCATTAGGTCAAAAGCGGTAGAAAATGCCTTTTAGAGGCTATTAAATATTAATAGCTGAGGCAGTACATGACTAATACAAGAGTATAATACCTGAATTGGTCCCTCTATTTTTCTCTCTCTTTCCTTTTGGTCCTTCTACTCAGAAATGCTCCCAACTAATTTCTCTACTCTTGAAAATGAACCCACTTAGTCCCTCTACTTTTAGTCTCTTTCCAACTTGCCGGTCTACTTTTAAAAATATAGGGACTAGTTGAGCCATTTTTAAGCATAGAGGGGACTAAGTAGGTCCATTTTCAAGAGTAGAAAGACTAGTTGAAAATATTTCTGAGTAGAGGATCCAAAAGGGCAGAGAAAGAAAGTTGAGGAATCAATTCAAGTATTATACCTTAATGCAAGACATTTGTAATTCCAAAAAAAATGATTTCAATTTTTTTCTATGTTAATGATGAGATCTTAGAAAATCACATTTTTCCTGAGCTGTGATCTCCGGTTATACCTTAAGATAGACCACATTAATTTTTTTTTGTGATTCCTGCATTTTGTGTGAAATGTTTAAATACAAACTCTACATTTTTCTAATAGTTTGCTCTACTAAATGAGAGTTCTAGCAAGCTTACAAATCAAACCTGATGATCTCTCGGGATTTATTGAGCACACTGCAACTCTCCTAAATACATTTAACTTCTTTCTTTTGAATCACAAATGTAACAAGATTAAATTTGTAATTTATCTTATTTTTTTAGTTTCTTACTTGAAAATTAAGTTAATAGGAAGGAGTTCATTCCTCATGTATTTTTTATTTATAAAACTAATAAAATACTTTAAAATAAGATAAATACGTACAAGCATACAAAGCCATCAAGATTTATATTAAAATTTCACGGCATATAGTCGAATGTGAAATTTATTCCATGGCATATTTGTCTTCAACCTTCTTTCAAAATCCTTATGTAATTATTTCAAAAAATTTGGATTTAAACCATATAAATATATCACATGCACGCAATTATATATATTAATATTAGTACAAAATGTCAAAATATGAAGAATACCTCTACTATTGCTTAAAGGCTCTTTTTTTCTTATAGATATATTTTGACATATTTGAAAACAATATGGTATTTTTAATGTCAAAATCTTCTTTTTCAATTACATTAATATGATCACAATTAAGTTAGGATTTAATTAAAGAAATTGTGGGAAATCTTAGGACTATTTTCTATTATTTGATGTAATGGTCTTTTTTTTTCGTCTGTAAATCATTTACTTTTAGTGATTCTAATTGATTATTAATTACATAGTAAAAAAGTTAAAATAACAAAATAATAAAATTTTAACAAAGTCAAATAAAAGCATGAGGTTGGCCAAATGATGACTAATTAATTTAAATCTAAAAAAATCAAAACTCAATTTAAACTCATATGAGTCAATTCCGATATGTTCACACATTATTTATAATGAGATTAGAAAAGTAACGCATGAGACTAATGGTATAAAGGGGTAATATTTTTCATGATAAACGTTGGCATCTAGTATTTCCAAATTAAAAATAACTTGTGATTCCACGTGCTAGTATTAAATATTCTATATTATGTTTACAAAGATTTAACTAGTTATTATTTCACTCCTAATAATAGCACGTTTGTCAAACTTTGCTATTGTAAAAGTAATTTCTTAATCAACCAAGCAGGTGTAAATTAACTCTCCCTTGCAGAGGTAGGCCTTTTTGTTCTTGAAAAGTCATAATTCATGAATTACCATCAAAAGAAAATTTTGACTTATTTATTTGATTTTTATTCTATAAATAAACTAATCACATGTTGTTTGTTATTAACTTTGTTCTTTTTGTACTATCACGACCTGAACTCAGCTCCATGGACTCGGGACACTAACAAATGATCGTACATCTACATGGCCAAACCAAGTAGACATACAAGGCATTAACCTGATCCAAAACAGAACAAACAATTTAACAGAACTGTAATTTTAAAAGTCAACATCAGAAATTTAAAGTTCAAAATTCCAACTTCAAATACAAGCTGGTGTTCTATACATAAATCAAATCTTCACACAGACAGAATGACAACTCAAATTTAAAAATGATCAAAAACACAATCTCTCACTAGCTCACTAAGATGTTTGTTGTATTAATCACTCTGGATCAGGAAAAAAAAAAATTCAACAACAAGATTATGAGCTTGATAGCCCAGTAAGTAACCCACTAAAAATATAGGGATCATTTATAAAAATCATAATTTATCAAAATAAAAAATCATACATCAAATTTATTTCAAATAACACAGGTGTCAAAAACTGAGCATATAGGTCCCCCAAACAACTATTGCCAAAATAAAATAACAAAATTCATATATTTACGCTCGGTGACTCGAGACAGAATATCAAAGCTCATTTGTTTACCCTCGGTGACTTGAGCCAGAATTATCAAAGGCCGTTATTCTTCACCAACGGAAAGCAGTGGGAAACTATAATTTCTAGATCAAAATACATGTCGACATGGTCAGTGTTTAACTCCCAATGACAGGGTTATTGCATAGTTATTTGGGGACTAGTTTCTATGTCAAAATACTTCATGTTCACAAAACAATAAACTATCAAAATTCATATTGGGCAAAATACAAGTAATTTGCCAGGCAAATTTTTTTAGTAGTCGAGTGATTCCGTTTTTATCATATCAAAATAAACCAGTTAATTGAATCCAAATATGAATATATAATAAAAATAACAATAATTAATCAGAAATTAAATAAAATATCTAAAATTTAGAAATTAAATAATCTGAATTTAAATAAATGAATTAATCAAAAATTAAATAAAAATATCTGAAATTCAGAAATTAAAAAAAATCTAAATTTAAATAAATGATCTAAAAACTCAGGAATTAAATGATCCATATTTAAATAAATATTAAATCTTTCAAATAATTCTAATCTAAAATAAAATATCATTAACGTGAAATTTAAAATAATTCTAAAAATAATAATAAATAAATAATTCAAAATATAAATAAAAAAAATCAATACTCTTCTCAAAAATTTCAGATGTTTAGAAAACTAGATTATATTCATATAATAAGATTTATATGTGAGATACTTACCTGATTAATGTCCAAAACTCCAAATCCCAAATCGAACAAGTTTCTTCATAAAACCCTATATTTGAGAATAATTTCCAAAGATATCAAAAGTCTAATTAGAACAAGTAAGAAAATTGAAAGAAGTGCTAAGGTAATCTAACTTCTAAAGTTTTTGACAATATTATATGAACGTGCATAACACTGGATTCTTAACCACCTAACTAGAATGATTAAATCTCCCTATTTGAACTATCAAACATTATGAACATTAGCAAAGAAACTCACTAGAATAGAAATATACATAAAATGACTAACAAAAGCATGATTCAAGTATGACTCGTACTATTGAGAAATGAATCTAGCATAACTTTTTCTATACTTTTCCAAATCACAAAATTCAAGATATTGAGAAGATTAAACACCTAAAACTATTACATATCCAAAATTCAAATTGTTTAGAGTACTACTCAATCTATACCATTCAATTGAATCTCCAACTATTTCTGCAGACTTGTAATTCAGACGCATCTCTTTCAAACATGCATATCTCTCAATATACAACTCTAAAATCAATGAAATTTTACTGACAATCATACAACTTAATAAGAAGCAACTTTTATAATTTTCATCTCACCCAATTCAATGTCCATGATCATCAAAAGTACCCATAAATCTTCATACTCTGCACAAAAATACCATCAGAGATAGTTACACTAATAAGGCTATATCTCACAACTATAGACATATAAAATCTGAAATTTCCCAGGTAATTAGGTAACATTAAAATCTACAACTTTCATACATATATCAATGTCTAATTTAGACTAAAAAAATCATAAAACAAATCAAAAACACTTAAAAGCCTACACAGAAATCCTACCCGAGGCATCTACATTCAAAGGCTATGTCTTACGGGATACAACTGTAAAAATTCTGAAATTTGGCAGGTACTTAGCCATCGTCGAACTCTACCAGTTTCTTATTTTACTCTCCTCCAAATTCTAAGACCCCTAAAATCGAAGAGGGGTTTCTTCTATTATTAAAAACAAAATCTGAAGCCTATCAAATTAATCTCAAACTCCTCAACCAAGAAGCTAAACTAATCCATCCATCACTAACATCTGACATTAACAGATCAAGATCTAGAAAAACAATAACAATTTCACAATTTGGTCAAAGATCCGAGGAAGAGGATGCTTACATCAACAATAATACTGAATCAACCATAGATGAGGAGACTTTTCTCCCATCCTCGCCCCCGACACCACCTGTAAATAGGGAGAGAAAGATGAGGCTAGGTCTTTCTCTTTTCCTAATAGCGATCTAAATCGGAAGGAGGTGAAGAGGTAACTAGGGTTTTGAAACTGAAAACAAATCAATAGCTAGGATTAAAAATAATATCAATGGCTATGTTTCATACTAAAAATAAATTCATTAATGATCTTTAATATTAAAACAAACATAATTTTTAAAACACAACTTTACATACATCATAAAAGATTACGGTAGAAATTCCATGATGTTATTTTATTTATCCTACCTTGAATTGATTTATATTCGATGTAGTTTTACAAATAATATGGAATTGATGATATTGATATATAATATTTACTTAAAAAAATAACCTTTAAATGATAATAGCAATATTGATTTCACATTGAAAGTAAAATAAGTTTTTTTTAAAATCCTAATAGTTTTATGAATTTATTTCAAAAAGTCAATTCCTTTGACTAGCCACAGAGAATTGAGGTAAGAAAGGCAACAAAGAAAAATTAAATAAATAAAACAAAATGAAAGAAAGAAGCATTGTGGACTTTTCTATAAAGTAGTTGACATATAGTATTGTGCAATGAAGTTGCGTTCCAAAACATTATGAACATGTAACACATTGTTTGAATAAATAATCACAACACAAACCAATTGCTATGTTTCACCTACCTAAAGCAAACATCTACACTTGCATCAATATACATATATATCCCTATATATATATTCACCTTGCCATCCTCAATTCACAAACACAACCACAAGCACTACACAAAGAAAGTATACAGTACGTATAGTGATACCACAAGAGTTCTCAAATAATACATCAATGGATTCTTCAAACCAATCTTCACAGCCATCTAACTCCAACCATCTCTTTGATGAGCTTCGGTGGGTTATCCAAATACGTCGACATCTTGAGGAAAGTACCGAAGATGTTCAAGACATCCCTGTGACAATTTTCAGCGTGCCAAAGGCTCTGAGAGTAAGCAAACCTGAAGCCTTTGTTCCGCAACTCATTGCCCTCGGTCCGTATCATCATTGGCAACCAGAACTCTACGAGATGGAACGGTACAAGCTCTCGGCGGCTAAGCGTGCTCAAAAACAACTCCATGGCCAAAAATTTCAACAAGTTGTCGAGCACTTTATTAAACTTGAACTTATTACTCGCGCACATTATCACAGGTTTGTTTGTGTTTGTTTTATTCTAGATTATAAAGTTTAAGCTAATAGGATGAGAGATCTAAACTTATATCTTTATATTGAATAGGTATCTTGATTTTAACGGTGAAACACTAGCATGGATGATGATAGTTGACACATCATTTTTGCTTGAATTTCTGCAAAGCTATGCACCGGAAGAAGGTAAAGTTCTCCAGCAAGTGTCGTCCAGAATGTCGCATTTGGTAGACAACGCAGGGAGGAAATCAGCTCACAATGTGATTCTAAGAGACATTATGATGTTAGAGAATCAAGTGCCTCTGTTCTTGTTAAGAGTTTACTTGGAGTTCCAATGTTCATCACTTCAAGAAGCAGATGATGTGCTCACTTTGATGCTGAATGGATTCATGAGAGCCCTTTGCCCATTCAAGATGATGCAAAATTTTCCTTGCATTGATGTCACTCGACATGCTCATTTGTTAGAGCTTCTCTACTACATTCTTGTTCCGAAACCTGAAGAACAAAATTGTGAAGTTATAGATATCCATGAAGATCAAACCAATGCCAAGGGATCGATTTATCAAACTAATAATGATGATTCTAGTCGTATCAAACAATTCTTCACCGCAAGTTGGACAGCGGCTTCGGGCCTAAATGGATCGGTTATACAATACATCAAGCAAGTTGTGTTCTCAAGACCAATAAAGTTCTTGGTGAAAGTACCTTGGAAGATAATCACCAGTCTGCCAGTGTTCTCTGTCTTGAAAAAACCAGTTGAATACCTTTTCTTCTCTGAAACAAGTGCCAAATCGAAGACTGAAAACTCAAGTTCAAATCAGAACATCAGCAAACAGCCATTGATAGAAGAGATCATGATTCCATCAGTGATGGAACTTGTCAATGCAGGCATTAGCTTCTCGGCGACAAAAGGCGATATGACCACGATTCAATTTGATTTAAAGACTGTCACCTTATACCTTCCTACTGTTAAATTGGATAACAACACTGAAGTTATACTTAGGAACTTGGTAGCCTATGAATCATCAGTGGCATCAGGACCTCTTGTTTTTACTCGGTATACCGAGTTAATGAATGGAATTATAGATACTGATGAGGATGTAAAGCTTCTAAGGGAAAGAGGAATTATCTTGAACAAAATGAAGAGTGACGGGGAGGTCGCGAAGCTGTGGAATTCAATGAGTAGATCTGTTAGGCTTACAAGAGTGCCATTTCTTGATAAAGTGATAGAAGATGTGAACAAGTATTATAACAGTAGATGGAGAGTGAAGACTACAAAGTTCATGAAGAAGTATGTTTTTGGTTCATGGCAGTTCCTCACATTTCTTGCAGCTATTTTTCTGCTTTTGCTTACCAGTTTGCAGGCATTTTGCTCAGTCTATAGTTGTGCTCGCTGGTTCAATCCTGCAATCATTGGGCAGTAATTAATAAGTCTTGCAATATTGTTTTGAATTTGATCAGTGTTGCTTTAGATTTGTTTGATTTGTTTTATTTTACTTGTGAATTACTTCTTTGTGATGGAATGAAAAATAAGATTGATTTGTTTATGGCTCATAAAGTGTGTTTGAGTTTTCCACAACTGTGATATCATCATCATCATCATTGTATACCAAGTTTAATTATCTTTAGTATTAGGTGAAGTTCAAATTAATCTCATAAACCAAACTCTGCCCAGTTGACTTTAAAAATGTTTATAAAAGCTCAACTCAGATTTATTAGTGTAGTTGAACATATTGTTGAATCTCTTATGAAGCCAAGCATTAATTGCCTTTGTTTTGTTGACAGCATGTGTAACATTTGTACCAAATAGACGTTAAACCTTAATTGGACTAATTAACCCACTATTAGTACTATTTATATTACTGTTCATCTCTCACTACATGTGATCAATTGTAATTTGTCTTTCTTTTGCTCTAGACCCTTGTCCTCCTAATCCCACAAGTCACTTTTGCCAGTTTTTTTTTTTTTTTTTTTTTTTTTTTTGAATAAGGATGAAAACATTTGTTTAAAGCCAATGAAACTTAACTTCTATCACTATTTATATTATTGTTTATTTTTGTAATTATCCAATATGAGACTGTTCATGTTTAGTAGTACTGTTTATTTTTAATTATTTTTATTAGTGCAAATGCACTTTAATGATTGGCATAATTTGACACCTAGTCAAGGTGACATGACAAGCATGATGACGTGGCATGGATGATGACATGGAATGAAGGATGACATGGCAAATATACTTGGCTAGGTGGAAAATATCATGAGAGATCTTGGAGAAGTTATTTTTAGCAAGAAGTTGCAACTCTCATGAAGATCTTGTGAAAACTATTTTAGGCAAGATGATCAAGCAAGCAATATCTTGGAGTCAATATCTCATCAAGACCATATTTAGGAGATTGATTGAAGACTAAATATGGGTGGAGCTAAATGAAGAGAATCCTATCAATGGAATGATTCTTAAAGACTATTGAAGGCAAGATTTGAAGATCCTTGTTGAAGATTTGAAGAACCCTAATAGAGAATGATATGAAGTCTATTAAGGGTATGTTTGAAGATGCGCCTATTGATGGCAAGATTTGGATGATGGATTGAAGATCCTTGAAGACCAAACTTGGGTGAAGTGAAGACTAAGTTTGGCAAATTCCATGAAGACGCACATAGGACGTGCGCCCCTTGCGAGGGGGCTGTGTGGTGAGGAGCTGAAGAGGGAGGTTAGTTGCTGGTAGGTTCGGATCAGGTGATCGAGCTACATCGACTCAGATAGGGTGTCTTGAGGTCGCTTAGCAATGGAGCCAGAATTCAGCCAAGCCAACAGCCAGGGCCAATGTCGCAACAAATGTTACAACATAAGTTACGACATCTAATTTCGGAAGGTTCCAAAGTTAGAAGCCGCGGAGATTCTAAAAAGGGTATGCGCTATATTTGGGACGTTGAGGCGTCTATATATACTACATTGGTCTAGGATTGGGTACGACTCTTGAAAGAGAGAGTAGGGAGGTACCGGACAATCTAGAGAGGGTAGTATTCTTTGTATGTGAGAGAGTGACAAGTGTGTTTTGTACTCTTCTATCTTTTACCCCATTTTAGTGGATTGTTGATCTCCGGGCATGGACCCCCAGATGTAGGCAAGTGGATGCCGAACTGGGTTACCAACGTGTTGTGTCTCTTCTTGTGTGGTTTGTGTTTGCTTTTCTTGAGTGCTTAAGTGAGTGAGTGTTCCTCTAAGTTCACAAACCCTAATCGGCGGAACTAACAATTTTGTTCTAATTGCCTTGAACATAAAATTTTATCAAGAAAAATAATGACCAATACAATTAAGATTAAACCAATAACAAAATATTTCTTTTATCTAAAAACACTAATCAATATTAATTTAATATGAAACCATGCTAATTTAGTGTTACCAACTGTACATGTAATATCTTTTGTTTGTTGCTTTTAACTTACAAGGTAATGATCAAGATGTTTGCTTTTGCTTTTAGAGATGGCCAGCTTCATCATTTAGTTTGTTAATTTTTAATTAGTGTGCAAATCACATCAAGTTCCCACTGTTATTATATTCTCTATGTATACATGCTAACTTTATTATTTATGGACCTACACATTGCCAAAGTTTCTTGAGATTAGGTATTTCTGAACCAAAGCTTTAAACTAATTAAGTGATGTTTATCTACTAATTATAATGATCTCAAAAAATGATATATGTTCAGATTCTGCAGTTCCATATCTTAATATTAAACTCAAATCCACATCATTATATTCTCTTCAATTGCAATTTCGGTTTGTTTTATTGTATTTTTAGGAACTTTGGTTTACATTCTTGATCTTGAGATCATCAATATACATTCTTTATTCTAATGATCATGAGGAGGCATATATGCATGAGCTTAGCACCCCATGCATAACAACTCTGACCTGCTTCTTTATTTAATTATAGTCTCTTCCACCATGAGTTTAATGTGTGTTATTATTGAGTCAAAAGATAATGTTTTCATCCTTCACGCTTATATATATATATATATATATGACGTATATGGAATAAGTATTAATTAAAGATAATTGTGTGAAATTTAATTATATATAGTTAATCACATGCATGGGACTGAAAAACACTTGCTATTCAAGGGCTTACAAGATGTCACATGAGATGGATTGATGAACCAATCATTGTTTTATATAATGAGTTAAACACAAAATAATTGCGAGACAAAAACATGCTTAATAATTATTTAATGAAAAATTCAATAAGTATTAAATCCTGCAATTTGATTAAAACTTTAGAAGTATAGTGAGATTTAAAGTCAAGTTGTTTCTAGACCCATTTTATATCAAGATATGCATAAAACACAAGTATTGTGGGGACTAGAATGAATTCATCTTCATTGTACAACTTGAATGAAAGAACAATTAAACCAATTATATGCAATGACAAACAATATTCATAGAAAAATCCATGTAGAATGAATATTCTCATGTATAGGCTTATCTAGACAAAGGAATTTATTTTAAAATAAAATATCTCATAAAATTAGTTAATACCATTATCATGTTCTTATCCAATAAATAGGAATCAAACATGAGATTTTTAAATAAACTCACTCCATTACCAGTCTAATCATTTTCTTACAAAAAAATATTGAAGCAAAATTTTCCTTCATTAGACAGTTTTATTTGTGTGTGTGTGTGTGTGTGTGTGTGTGTGACACATAGAAACACATTATACTGATTCTTTTAAATTTTACTTTCCAAACTTCAAAATCCAGAACCCAATGAATATATTAAATCATTATCTTCTACATGCTTTAAACTCTATGAAACTATAATCTCAAGGTAAATTAATTCGTATTGATTCATTAATTTTATTTTTCATTTTTTAAAATGAGAAAAAAAATAGATTTAAGATTAGAAGGCAAGTTTCATGCAAGTTTAATTTATTACAATAATAGTCAATCCATCACTTGCAAGTTGCAACATATTGGACTTCCTTGGGCAACAGCAATGTGAGAAAAAGACTAATCACCTTTTTCGTTTCTATCTTATTTTTATAAATTTTTCATTCCGATGAATGTGTTTTATTTATTTATTCATTCAATTGAAATAAATCACACTCATTGGCAAATAAATATATAAACAAGTAATACATCCATCACAAGTGTTTTTGGCCAAAATTTCAAAGGGGGCTCACATGGCCACCATCTTTGAAACAATGGAATGGATAGCTCATAGCTCTACAATGACATGCAATTGTTTTATAGCTTTCACTTATATTTATTTATATCATCTCAACTTTAATACATTGAATCCAATGTCAATGTATTTCTAGATTCTCATTTAATTTCTCACTTAAAAATCTTTGTATGCACTTCAATATAAACTTGGGCATTTGGCATCACTTGATTGGTACATTAAGTCCTGAAATCTCTAAACTCAATATGTACTTACTTTAATATGTATGACTTTAATATTATTCTATTAATTAAGGTTGGATAAGATCAATTAAATTGGATGAGTTAGACCATCATTTTCAATAAATTGAATGTATATATTTATATTAAGATCACAATATAAGGAAGTGTCACATATATATACATACATACATCTTGTATGGCATGGTCCATTATAATGCATCATTATCTAAGTATCTTTAAAGAGTTGTTGGTTTGTCAAAGTTTATATTGGGACCATTCTTATGATATTAATTTTCCAACAAAAATTCAGAGAGAGATTTGAGAGGAATACTTAACTGTGAAACTTCACCATTAATTTTGCTCTTAATTATAAATAGACTTACTCAAATACCGCCACGTATGGAAAGAGAATTATTAAGTATCTTTCAAGGGATTGTTAGGATTTATATTTTTCAAAATAAAAAATAAAAAATATAAAACAAGCCAAAGAGAATAAAATCATATTTTACTCTAACTATAATTATTAAGATTTTATTAATCCAGGACCATTTTACATATAATGCTGATTTTAATATTTTATATATATATATTTATATAGGTTTCCCAATTAAATGTTGTTATTTTTTATCATAATTATTTTTGCAATTCTCTTGTTATCATTTTTTAAAATATTAAAAAAAAAAACAGATGCACACACAAAGGAACATAAAAGATTAATTTGTGAGATACGGCATTAACCTCCAAATAAACCTAAACCACATAACAAAATCTTCATGTTTCTTTTATTTTGGGAATTAAATTTTACCAAAATCTTCATTTTTCTCTTTAGTTTGGGAATTAAATTTAAGCCAAAAAAAAAACCATGACGAATAAACCACTAAGTTCACTGAAACTCCACATGTTAGTTTGAAAAATGTATCATTATATATATATATATATATATATATATATATATAAGGGAACCAAACACCATGTCATCACATCTAATTTAAGCACCTCACTATCCAATTTATCTGTACATTATGTACATATAAGTCTCAAAATTAGTTATAATTAAACTCAATCTTTTTTATGTTTTTCAATTTTTGTTTATCATTTGCAGCAACTTGACTACTAATATGTGTCACACCCTGATAATTATAATTATAATAAAAATGTGACACTTTGTGGTATGTCTATTTCACAAAAATGAAAGGAAAAAATTCATAAAACAGTTTAATATTTTTTTTATAAATTGACGAAAACACCTTTTTATTTTTATGGTATATGCTTGAGAATTTAATATTCTTTTACTATTTCTTTATTCCATCCGTTCTATTTTGTGTTAACTTAATTTTAATAAACTTAATTTTAATAAACTTAAAAATAAAAAATAAAAATATAACTTGACCCAACTTCACACCAAAAGTCTAGTTGGCAACTTGGCATGCAATTACTTTCCAAGCCTACCTAAAACCCTATAAATATATCAATTGTTGCAAACAAACTCATAAAATTAAAATTGCATGTATACCTATAAAAAAAAATTTCTTTTATATACATATACACCTTACTAAAATTATTCCTGAGAATATAACAAAATAGAATAACATAGTTCTTTCCACTTCCCAACTATTCATATTCAACACCATCATATTAGTACTATGAAAAATTTTTTCTTTACTAAATAAAAGAGTAAAGGATCATCTCCCACCCGTGACTTTAGTTGAGAATATGAGTGGTCCATTCGCTTTATCAAACACAAAAAATTTAAAAAAATAATAAATAAAAAAATAAAATAAAATAAAATTATCCATCTTCACCTTTCCTTTAAGAGGGGTATTTTAAGAATTGTATATATTTAGATATAATTCTGCTTGTCCACTATTCATAAATTGAAAGTTAAAAGAATAAAACAATTAACAAAATAAAACAAAACAAAACAAAACAGTACAAATTATGAATCAAAAACAGGACCACTTAATTTGTCCTCACATAGTCTCATCCAACACATAAAGCTACTAAGCTGATTCATCTCCACCTTACACAACCCACAAGGCCTCCTCATTCTTCCCCTCTTGTCTTCACAACAATCCAAATTCTCCAAATAATACAACACCAGCCTCTTTCGTTACGTATCATAACAAACTACCAACTTAACTCTATATATAAATCTATATATATATATACATTACACAACCTTCCAACCCTAACCCTAACTATCATCGTTACTACTACCACTTATTCATTATATTCATGGCTTCCAAAGGCTCACTATCATCGTCATCTTGTTCAAGGACTTGTTCATGCTCTCCGACGAACCACCCGGGCTCTTTCCGGTGTAGGCTGCATCGAGAAAGTCATGGAATTAGTCTTGTTAGGAGAGTTTCAAGCTTATCAAAGACATCGGTGAGCCGATCAGAGACGAAGGCAAGATCGATGAGAGGCTTGCTCATGCAGATCATTAGACCATCGAGTCATAATCTCCGGCGATCGTTGAATTTTCAGCCTAAGCCTTCAAGGTTTTGTTTGATGAATGGAAATGAGAAACATTTCGTTGTTGCATGACATATAGATCATGTATGTATTTATATATATATATATGTTCCTCCTTTTTTTTCTTGTGGAAAGCACATATGAACTGAAGATGGTCTCTATTTTTTTTCATTGATGAGATCAGTTTGAACTTTAGATGTGAGTTCATGTTCTATTTCTTTCTTTTTGTAATAAAAAAAAAAAAAAAGTTTTGTAGCCTTGTTCTAATTACTAGTATTTATGCTTTTGCATCTTTTTAATTTGAAGAAGATCATGGAAATGAATATTTATGCTTTATTCATCTGAGATTTCTCTTGTAATTAAAGGAAATATAATTAGAATTTCTTGTGAACTTGTAAAGACAGAGAGCCCAGAGAGGAAGATAAGAGTTATTTGCTCCACAAATCTTTCTATTTAGTTGGGATATTCTTGACAAAAAAATTCATAAAAAAAATTAATAATCATGGTTATAATTTGTAATTGCAAGCAATTGTATAACACAAACTTTTTTTTTTTCAAAGATTAAAAAAAATTATGTATGTATGTATGTATGTATGTATGTATGTATGTATGTGTCCATATATATATATATATAATATTGATCAGAAAGTTCAAACTTACCACCAATATTATATACTTTCTTCTTCCTTAAATTTTGAAAAAAAAAATTAATTAGATAATGTCAATATTCGGAAGAATTTATTCAAAATCTTCTCTCCACTTTGTTTTGTTTAATTTATCACCTACAAGTATCATCATAAAAGAATAACTTTCAAAATATCATGTTATTAGTTGGATCCTTGTTGGGGAAACAAGCTCTTTATCCCAATTATTATAGTTATAAACTTATAATATAATAATAATTATTATTATTATCATAATATTTGGTTTAAAAAATTCTAAATTTCATGCTAATTCAAGTGGTCAAAAGAATCAAATAGTTATGACGATAATATATCGTTAAATAACTATCTATCAATCATTGCAATGTATATATTTTTATATTAATAAATTCCCATCCAAATTCTAAAAACTTTATATAACAACCTACCAATCATAAATACAAAATAAGTTCAATAACAAAATCTTATCATGATTTGCGTACTTGTAAAACAAAAACTCCATTGTTTTTAGTTATAAAAAATGCCTTCATAAAATTACTTCTACATTAACAATTAATGTGTGCCCAATGAAATTACTTACATGATATGTGTGTGTATATATATATATATATATATATATATATATATATATATATGAGTACTCATCACACATACATTTCTTAGAACATTCATCAGTGGACAACAACAAAATAAAATTTGTTTACCACTTCCTTCCATATGAAGAGGAATCCTTGAAAAAGACTAATACCAACTCATTCAAGCATGAAATCAAGATATTCATATGAATATTTAAGCATATATTTGACCAAGAGAAAGATCGGTAAGTAGAACAACAACAACAATTAGTACTTAATATATATGCCTCCTAATTAAATTCACCTCTTAATTATTAATTAGTGACAATAAAGTTCCTATATTTAATGTCAAGCTTGATCAATAGATTCAATGTGACAAGCAATGGAACATAGCTTTCATGCATGTCAAATCAGTGTTATTGCTTGGAAGAATGGTAGATAAAAAAAAGGATAAGATTCTTGAATGGTGGGACAAGAGATGCTCAGTTTCTCATACAATAGTAAAAACTTATTCACAAGATTGTAGGGTTTCATGATGTTTTTGAAGTAGTTGGGGGAGAGAAAGAGACGTGCAATATAGACTCTTGTGATCTTATCTAACTTGTTTTTCCTTTTTGTGCTTTTTAATCTTTTAATGGTTTTGTGTCACTTGTTTATGAATGTCTTGTTCCATTGATAAGATTGTTTTTGGATTGGAGTGAAATGGAAGAGAGTTAAAGATGAGGAAAATATATGGTTGTGTTTTCTTTCCATTGCTTTATCTCTATTTCCACAAGTAATTGATTATATTAAGTAGTTTCACATGTGATCTATAATCCAAAAACGACATAATTGTTCTATTTATTTATTTATTTATTTGTTGATGGACAATTTATTAGATAAGTTATAATTTCATCTCATAAGTTATTTTTCTTAATAAAATGGATTAATCATATATTTATTAAAAAAAATGTAAAAACTACACAAACAAAAACACAAGAAAATAAAATAAAACGCACAAATAAGAGGCTAGACACAAACGATCATCCGGAGTGAAGCATGCCTCAACAACAAACAACCAGTAAAAACTAAATAAAAAACAGAAAAGCAATAAAGATAACTGAAAAGGCGAAGTCTACCCTCCGATATCCGAGGCCTCCTCAAGCTAGCAGTGGGCTAAAAAAAATAATGGAGCGCTTGAGCTTCTGAATAGAACAGCCTAGGAAGCACTGACTTGGGTCTCTTGCTGCGAAAGTCCAAGCAAGTATCATATGAATAATTGTAGCAATAACAGAATGAGGGGCGAGAGCATGTAAATTGAAAATACGATTGTTTCTTTCAAGTCATAAATTCCAGAAAATGACTCTAAAGAGGAGATTCCAAAACAGTCGGTGTTGTTCATTTAAGGATGGGATCCAAGAGGTCCAAACATAAAAAATGGACCATAGTTGGGAGTAGAGGCCTAAAATTTGTAAGAAAAAATGCCAAATATGGTTAGCAAAGTCACACTTAAGCAAGAGATGATCCACAAATTCTGAATTTCTGTGACACAGATCGAACACAAGTATTCGTTACACAACAAATATTACATCCTTTCTTAGCTAGGTTGGAGAGGGTTAGGATTTTGTTATCCCAAGCAAACTAGTAGTAAAGGGTTACTGAAAAAAGCCTGTTACTCTCCAAAGTCCAAATTTTCACATCCTCTTGTTCATTAATGCAATTCGGAATTAATGCCAAAAAGGCATAATTTAATCAAGGGAAGCCAAGCAGAAAAGAAACTTTAGAGAATGAAATTCAAACAATGCAGTCATTGTAAAGGTCAGACCAGAGATCTTTAGGGGCTCTATAATCTAGCCAATTATCATGCCAAAGTAGGGTGTTCACATTGTTCTTTACAATCTTAGAAGTACATAATTTGAATGACGGAAGAAGTGGTGTAATACCTGTCCAGAATAAGGATTTATTTCTAAGTGGCTTATAGAACAAAGATCCTAGAGTGCCTCCTTGTAGGTTATTGTTTAAAATCATTAACTTCAATAACCTCTATATATATATATATATATATTGGATTAAAAATAAATAAAATAATATTGTATGTCAAATGATAAACAGAGTTATATATATATATATATATATATATATATATATATATATATTGGATTAAAAATAAATAAAATAATATTGTATGTCAAATGATAAACAGAGTCATTTCCCAAAGATTAAGATAATAATAAACAACAACCACAATAATAATAATAATATACAAAAACTATATTAAACATATTGAAGATATTAGAGTGAAACATAACTTTAGCTTTTTACTGAATTATAAAAATTCAAATTTTATAAGGTAAATACTACTTAAATTAAATAATATATTTCTTCTCTCTCTCTCCCTATATATATATATAGAGGGCAGGGACTCACTACAAGAGTAATGACTTTTAGTGACAACTTTTTTGTGACAATCTATTATTTTGCCACAAATATTAGGTTTTTTGTGTCAAAAAAGCTAACCGACACTATTGTTTAAATTAATTGTGACAACTTATATTTTTGTCATTATTACAAGGATAATTGTGACAATGTACAATATCTCACAATTAAGTCATCACTACTAATATATTAATAGTGGCAAAATTTCTTTTGTGTCTAATGTTGGTCACTAAAATCATATAAAATTTAGTGTCAAAACTTTCTTGATAAAAATGATGTGTAATTGTGACAAGACATATCATTATCACTATAATTTTTCATTTGTTGTGGCAAAAGTGTTTTTTGTCTCTCAACATCTATCTTTTGTTACAGCAGTTTTGTCACAAAAAAATTAAACCATTTAGTATATACTAAATATTATCAAAAAAATTAAATTTTTAACTATGTTAATTGTCACTATAGTTTAGATTAATTGTGATGTCTAATTATTTTGTCACAATTATAATTTCAATTGTGACTATTTAGTATCTATCACAATTATGCATCTTATTTTTTGTGTCGATAATTTTTTATACAAAAAAGGTGTCTACTAAATGTCTTCATAAAAATACTAATTAGCGTATATAGTCTTTTATAAATTAGTATATTTGGTTGTAAAAATTATATTCTTAATAAAATATTTAAAAAAATCTATTTTTTCTCTCCAATCTTAAGATTATGTATAGATTTTTTAAAAATTTATTAGGTATGTTAAGTAATTATAGATGAAATTTAAATGGTTTTTAAAATTATTATTTATCTAATATTCAAAAATTATATTATAAGGCTTAGAAAACAAGCCGTTAATTTTTTTTTTTTTTTTTATAAAAGCAAGCCGTTAATTTAGATCATACCTAGGGTTTATAGTATAAGAGAAAATTTTAAAAATTAAAATCAAAATTAAATATATATTTACCAAATCTCATAAAACAAAATCTGGATAGTGTAATTTAAAAAAAAAAAATTAAATTTAAAAAGTTATATATCCTTAATGAACTTAACTTATAAAAGGAACGAAGATGATGAAACTTTGAGTACTTATGTGCCTAATGAGATCGGTGGCAACGGTTTGGTTTTACATATACATATGCATATCATTTATAATCACAAGATTTGCTTCTTTTCCTTTTTCTTGAATTCTTCTACTTAGTTTATGTATTGAATAAGAGATTATACATAGTTTTTTTGTTTTATCTTCTTCATCATCAAAGTTAGGATTATTGGAATTTTTCAATGATGGTTGTTAATTTGTTATTGTTTTTATTTTTGACACTTTGAATTTTAGGTTCATAATAGGTATATGTCGTTTAGATTTTGATTATGTAGTTTTTTTTTAATGATTTTTTATCTATTTAAAACAATAACAAGCCAAATGCAACACTGAATTTGTCTCTTCTCAATTGAGAAGAAATAATGGTATGAAAGTTGTAATTAAATTAGAATTTTTTGAAAATTTTAAAATTATTTTATTAGATTCTTATATATAACTTTTTCTAAATATGCAGAATAAGCATCAAGAAGAGGAGGAAATGAGTTAAATTCTAGCAGAAGCTGAGGTTGAAAAGCAAAAAGGAAGATTCAAATGTAGAACAATGTACTTCATATTCAAATTTGCATTAGAGAATAGTTTAGAATAATATTATAATTTTATTTTTGGATATTTAAATTTTCAAGTTTATATATTTGGAATAAGAATTTTATACTTTTTATTGATATTTATCTATTGTTATATAACATAAATACTTTTATTTGCTTGTATGGCAATATTTTACTACTAATGTTTTTTTTTTTTGACAGAATTATATAAGATATAACTTTATATTTATCACAAATAATTTTATTTATATAATTTTTATTTAGTGACAACACATGATACCATCTTTAAACAACATTAATGACTAAACATTGATCACCAATAAAAATAATGGTGTCATAATAAAATAAACTATTGTTATGACTTTGTTCATCACTATTTCATTTTTTTTTTGTCAACAATATTATCACAAATAGTAAGGTTTTTGTGATAATATAATTTTATCACAAATACCAATGTTTTAGTGACAACATTTAGCCACAAAATTTTCACTATTTGCAGCCACATAATTTTATCACAAATATTAAAGTTTTTAGTGACAATAATTTGGTCACAAATTTTTTGTGTAATTGTGACCAAATTTCTAAAATGGTCACTATTGTATTTGTGATGGAGGTATTTGTTACAAGAGGTGACGATCACAAAAATTGGTCACTATTAACAATAGTGACAAAAACTACTATTTTTAGTAACGACTTTGATTATCACTAAAAATATAATTTTTTGTAGTGACTCTATGCACGTCCTTAGATATAAATTCTAAGGATGTTGATTGCTGGCCGTTAGATTTGATCTAACGGCTAGTATGCAATCATCCAAAAAGTCAAGCCTGCCTCCCCTTCTTCTTTTCCCCTTCTCCATTTCCAGATTTAGGCTTTCTCCCGTCTTGGATTTTTCACTCATCTCCTCCCCTTCCCGGCCTCCCTCAATCGACCAAGCTGCCGTGAAGATGGATGACTGCATGCGAGGTTGATCATGGCCAAGGTTCCTTCTTCCTTGTGTTCCTCAAAGGTTGATCAGAGAGATAAGCTCAAGCTCCAATTTCATGGCTATGGAGGTAAGCAAAAAGCATCGCATTTGATGGTCATTGATTATACTTGATCCTTGGAAAGGTGTTTAATTGAGTGTTTTGAGTTGTTATTCTTTGGATTTGTCACCAGGCTTGGTTGATGGATGAGAGTGATGAGGACCAAAGGCTTCCTCACCATCGGAATCCCAAAGAGTTTGTCCCCTTGAGCAAACTTGAAGATATTGCTGATTAATTATTTATTTGCAAGCACTTTTTACTGATATGTAGATTGGTTTAATGTTTGAGTGTATTTGAGGAAATTTTTTTTTCTGTATTTTTATTTGGTTTTGGTGCATAAAAATCTAATTTTGTGCTAGTTATAGAGTTAATCTGGTGCTAGATGGAATTTATGCTATGGATGGAAGGAAAGCCTTTTCATGGACTGGTTGGATTTCTATGTTTTCTAGTTATTTTTAAGATCTTTAGATGAATTGATTGTTTATGGAGAAATAACCTCCAAGTTCTTCCCTTGGTGGTAGATTGAACAAAAGTTTTTTGTCAGGTGGTGTCTCACTATTTTGGGGATTTTCAAATTTAGATTACTTTATAATTTGAGAAGGAATAAGTTAAATGTGCTCCATATGGATTAGTAGGTCCAGGTTTTGACTTCCACAACACAAATGGGAAAGCGGAAGGTGGTTGTTCTACTCCATAAAACTTCTCAAAATCAAGACCACACAAAGATGACTCTGCACAAACTTCATTTGTACAAGATGCAGCTTACTCTAATTGAAGCTTTTGGTGGAAAAGGGTATATTGTTGCAACTCCAGATGAACTCAAATATGCTCTCACTGAATCATATGCTGCCCAAAAGCCAGCAGTTATAAATGTTATCACACAAATATGTAGCTAGTGAGAATAATATCACCATGTACTATGATCTTTTGAATGAATCACCCTATTTTGGTATGCAATTGTGTGGATGTACATTAAAGCTTTTTGTTAGTTATGTTGTTGTAATCATGTACCATATAATGTATGCCTATCTCATTATATTTTTGTAAGCTGCAACAACTTACAAAAATTACAAAAATCTACAGCAGCTTAACAAAATTTCAGCAGCAATGTAACAAATTAACAAAATTTCTGCAGCTGTAGCTTACAAAAATCTACAGTAGTTTACCAAAATTTCTGCAGCAGTGTAACAACTTAACAAAATTTCTGCAGCTGCAGCTTACAAATTTATCAAAATTTCTGCAGCAGTGTAACAAATTAACAAAATTTCTGCAGCCGCAGCTTACAAAAATCTACAGTAGTTTACCAAAATTTCTGCAACTGCAGCTTACAAATTTACCAAAATTTCTGCAGCAGTGTAACAACTTAACAAAATTTCTGCAGCAATGTAACAAAATCTGCAGCAGCTTAACAAAATTTCTGCAGCTTACAAAAATTACAAAAATCTGCAGCAGCTTACCAAAATTTCTGCAGCATCTTAACAAAATTTCTGCAACTTACAAAAATTACAAAAATCTGCAGCAACTTACCAAAATTTCTGCAGCAACTTAACAAAGATTTTGCATCTTACAAAAATCTGCAGCAGCTTACCAAAATTTCTGCAGCATCTTAACAAAATTTCTGCAGCTTATAAAAATTACAAAAATCTGCAGCAGCTTACCAAAATTTCTGCAGCAGCTTAACAAAGATTCTGCAGCTTACAAAAATCTGCAGCAGCTTAATATTTTCTTTAGCTAAACAAATTACAAATTAAAGCCACCAAAAAAATTAAAATATCTGCAACTTCAAACAAATTAAATCTGCAAGTTAACAATCATGACAAATAATAAGATTACAAATCTGCAGCTTAACAATCATGACAAGTAATAAAATTACAAATCTGCAGCTTAACAATCATGACAAACAAAATTAAAAAAACTGCAGCTTCAAATCAAATTCAGCTTAACACAAAGACTACTTGTGAACTTAAGAGCTTAATAAAAAACAATGGCAAACAAAGAGTACCTATCAGCTCCAAGAAAACAACATAATGACAAACAAAAAATCTACACCTTAACAATTTCAAACCAATTAAATCATTTCCAAATTAGTTCTTACAAGAACATGTAGCTATAGGCTCCCCATCTTCAATGCCATCTCTCCTAAATACAACAATGTGATTGCAAACTTTATATTTGCCATGATCAGTCCCATCACGAATGCGTTCAGCTAGCATACTATCACTTTCTCGCAATTCTGCTTGGAAAATATTGAACACGGCCCTTGTATACACTTCTCCTGCATGTCTCTCAATTGGATGACCTGTATGAAAGTTTGGCATAGAGTTTAAAGTCTTAAAGTCTTCATTTTCTTCATCATTTCGTCGAGCACACAATGCCTTATCATATTGCATGACAAACTCATCCAATGGAGTTTGCGAATTAACAAAGCCATCAAAAAAAGAGTTGATACTTTCACTGCGTTGTGTAGAGGTCATTCCAGCTGTGAAAATATTTTGCCAATATAGAAAAACCCATTTGTGTCGAATTTCATACATTTTACTCAACCAATGTTTATCATCAATGTTATATGTTGCTTTAAGTTCACCCCATTTACTCTCAAATGCTTCAATTGATGCACTACGATGTAACCAGTTGTTGTAGTCCCCCATGAAGCCTTCTTTGTTCTTCAAATCTACTAAATATTTCATTGAATTTCTTCCAATGTGCCACGAGCACAATCGATGACCAGAATTTGGAAAAACTTTCGCAATAGCTTTCCCCATAGCCAAGTCTTGATCTGTAATAATGGTTTGTGGATGCTTTCCTAGCATACATTTCATCCATGTTTGAAATACCCATAAGAAGCTTTCTTCTTTCTCATCTGCGATTAGAGCACAACCAAATAAAATTGATTGCTTATGATGATTGACTCCAACAAAAGGAGCAAAGGGGAAGCAAAATCTATTCGTTTGATAAGTGGTATCAAAAACAACAACATCTCCAAATTCAGAATATGCCATTATGCATCTTCCATCTGCCCAAAAAACAGATCTAGTCTGGCCGAACTCATCAAGATCCATATCAAAGAAAAAAAAATCATCATTGAGTTTTTTTTCCTTGAAAAACTTTACAATAGCCATGCATTCTTGCCCAATATTATTACTTCGAACTGCCCTTAAATGATTTGAACAATCTTCTCGAGTAATTTGTGCAGACCCCGTATTTGAAAGAGTTTCATTCAATATTCGAGACATTTGGCTTGGTCCCACTCTACTTTTATGCAATGCCTCCATCAAACTTCTACATGTATCACTAATATGGCGATGAGACCGAATCTTCAGCACCTTCGAGGGACTAGTTAGTAAATCATGGTTATGTGCATCACCAAAGGTTTTTATAGTCCATAGCCCACTCTTCATTTTTGACACCACCATCCTAGCTTGGCAATTTGTCCTTGTATCTCTGCGTCTGTGAACAGTTTTCTCTAGTTGCCTTTTGTCTTTCATACACTTGCTTCCTTCCTTATCACAAACAAAGTGCCGGCATGTAATTAATTGAGACTTAGAAGAACGATATATGTGTCCTCTTCTTATCCCAAAACCTCTAGACTTTGCATAATCTAAGTAAAATCGAAATGCTTCCTCCTCATCAGGGAACTCCATACCAACATATGGAATTCTTTCCAATTTATGTTCATCTTGAGACTGTGGATCATTTGCCAATTCATGTCCATGTAAAAGTTGTTGGCTACCACCATCTTCTTGATGTTGAGATAGCTGCTCATTTGGATCTATTTCCATATCCTCAAATATGAAAGTGTCATCTTTGCATATTTCATCGGTGATATCCGTCATCCTATATATCCTATCAAGAAAAATACAACAAATTAGAATATATCAAACTTAATTTAGTACTAATCAAATCATCATATTTAATGAACACTAATGTTCATTAAATATGATCCAGATGTTTGATTCAGCCAGTATTGAATACTAATGTTTGATTAGTGTTTGATTAGTGTAATACTAGTGTTCCAAATGTGTAATTCTAAACCAGAAGATGGTGGTAATTGTAATACTAGTGTTCCACATCCGCCAAAACAAATTCTAAACTGGCATCGGTAATTCTAGCATACTAGTCTTTGAATACATCCAAATTCTAACAGTAATGTTCATCAAATATGATCCAAATGTTTTATTCAGCCAGTATCGAATACTCTATTCCACATCTTCCACATCAAAGCAAACAAATTCTAACATACATATCCATTAGCCAGTATCGAATACATCTGATTTTCTCAAACAAATCTATGCACACACAAAGATGGAACTATAAAAACATACCGGTGGCGGCAACAACTGATTGCGGCGACGACGACGACCCAATGGCTGCGACTACCCAGTGGTTGCAAAAATTGTTAGCGGTGGCGACAACTGGAGCGGCAGCAACGACGACCCAATGGCTGTGAAAATTGTTAGTGGTGGCGACGACCTAGTGGCGGCAACAACTGCCGACAACTGGACCGGCGGCGACGACGACCCAATGGCTGCGAAAATTGTTAGCGGTGGTGACGACCTAATGGTGGTGCCAACCGGACAGCGAAAATTGTTAGCTTGTTTCTTATCACAAGGAGGAGAGAGAGTGGAGATGAGGAAAGAGAATGGAATCCAAGGCTGCTTTTAAGAATTCAAGGATGCTTTTTGCTGTTTTAAGAATGCTGATGAATTTCCATATATATATATATATATATATATAGGGAGAGAGAGAGAGAGAGAGAGAGAGAGAGAGAGAGAGAGAGAGAGAGAGGAAGAGATAGATTATCCCACAAGAAAGAAGAATGCAAGATATTTTGTTCATTAGGAATAAAAGGTTGAATGGTAATTAAAAGAAAATTAAAGTGGCATTTAAAATATTCACAGAATATTCACAATAATAATTATTAAACATTTCTACAAATGAGAAATGAATATCATTAATCATAATATCAAGTTACATATATATACTATATGAACCGATTCCTCTATATTAAATTTAAGTATATGGTTACTAATTCTGAACTAATAATCGCTTTCATGATTTGTTTGGTCTCACTTTTATTAATTTTAAAATAATTATTAATTAAATTTCAATACTAGAAGTCAAGTCTAACTCAAATAACTAGCAAGATAATAAAGGGAACTAGACTTGATTATTCTTGGAAATAATGATTGAGAAGTATAACTTTGTAATTAACTTAATTAGTGTCCTAATTAGATGTGAGTCATGAAAACACTTTGCTTAGTCATCCTATAACTAGGCAAGCACCATCTTCTTCTAATAAAACAAAGTTTATAGGAAATAAATAATAAACTATTTAATTAAAAGGATTTGTTTTTATGTGTTGATTATAAATTTATAATATTCTTATTTTTAGTCCACATCTTTTGGATTGAAATAATTTTCAGTTTGACTTTTTCTTTTTTTAATAAAAGGGATAAACCACATTTCCCTTTCAATTTAGAAGAAACATATCAAAAAACTTTTATTTAAATTTAAAATTATCAAAAAAAAATATTCTTTAAAGATTGTTGATGCAAAAATAAGTTAATATTTTGTTACCATCTTTCCAATAAAATGACAAACTAGCGTAGAAATTATTTATCTATAAAATTGGATGAGTTTTTAATTAAAAATTTAAAAAATAATAATTAAATGTGCAACAGATATCAATTGATAGTAAATCAAAAATGGACTTTTGTGGAAACATACATGATTTAATTTTTATCTAAATTTTTGTATTATATACAAATAAATCTGATAAAGAAATGCACTAGTAGTATTTTGGTTTTGGTTAATTTAGGGGAAGACTAATCATTTATTTTTTTTCTTCTTGGATTAATTACTTAGGTTTAATACAATTGAAACATTACAAATGCTTTACTTATGTTTTATGTAAAATAAAAATTATAACCACATTTTTAGTAATATATTGTTTGTATACCAAATCTCATTTTCATGATAAACAAACTCAAAATATAAACTTAATTTATTTTTTTTAATAAAATATAAACAAACCCTAGGGATATTCATAAGGACGGAGTTAATACTTTAACACATATATACTATCACATTATGTATGTTAAATTTTAATCATATCTTTTAATAAAAATGAACACTTTACATAAAGAACACATGCCAATAAATCAAAAAATCAATGTAAAATATAAAATAGGGAATTCAAAGTTTCACAGACCTCTCAATATTAAGAAAAAATAAATATAACATCAATTTGGATAAAAATTTAAAAAAAAAAATGAAGTCCCCACGTCACTTACCCACTTTGTCAATATTAATAAAAATAATATCTTAATGTTATTGATTTAGAGGTCATGACTTATAAGGACCCTTGTAATAATAACAATAATAATAATGAATGGATAAAGTTGTGGCCTAATAAATAAAAATGAAGGTAGAATTTATGATAAAGTTGTGAAAGGATGAAAGCCAAGAAATAGGAACTGTAAAGCAAAAGGACAAAACAAGAACCATGAATTATATGGGTAGATAAACTTGGGCATGTGACTGTGTTTGCTCTTCTTTGCCAAATTTTTATTAATATTATTATCATCCCTGCCATCTCAATCAACTTTTTTTTTTTTTTTTTATTTCTCTTCAATGGATAATAACAATCTGAGATGGATAAAATTAAGTAGTTTTTGGAGAAAAAAAATATAAATAATATTTTATTTGGTTTATATAAAACTGTTTTATATTTTATTTTTGAAGGGAATAGTCTTAATATTTAAATAATAATTATTTAGAGAAAACAAGTAATACATAAAATTATAAAACAACTCAAGAAATTAATAGATATAATTTCACTACTAAAATATATTTTTATTTATTTGAAATATCCACCTTGAATTAAATATTTTATTTTTAAATAATAATTACAAATATTCATACAAAAAAAAAAACATTTTCCTCTCTTTTTTCTCACTTGCTCTAAAACCACATTCTAAAATGGTTTTAGTAACAATAAAATTATCCTTAATTATTCAATACAAAAATATTATTAATTATAACGAATATCAAGCTTATCAAAAATTTAAAATAATTGCTCTCAAATGCAAAACAATAGATCTTAAAAGTTTATTCCAAAATTTGAATCAAATCTTTATAATTATTATTTCAGGTATATATTATTTAATAAAACTAAAGGCAATTGACATATTGGTGTTGAAAATAATTTTAAATGTTATTAACATACTAATTAATTTTAAAATATTATTGAAAAAATTAAATACTTTTATAGATGGAATGGATGATGGTAAAATAGTCAATTGTGTTAATATCACTGTTATAGTGAATGAGTGTGAGGTGCATTCTCTTACAAATGGAAATTGAGATATAATTTTATATTTTATAAAATATTCTTTTTCTATTTCTTAAAATTTAAGACTAAATTTATAAATGTTGAAATTAAAAATAATAAATACATAAATACTAGAATAAATATATTATTAATTTCAACTCTACCCTTTTGAATATTATAACATAAATTTTGATAACTCTAATTAAAAATAATAAATAAATTCTATAATAAAGAATCTATTAATCTCAACTCTACCCCTTTTGGATATTTTAACATAAATTTTGATAACTCTAAAATTCTTATATTTCTAACACTAAATGATTTAATTTCTATTGTCATGAATGTAAAAACAAAATATAAAAATGAAAATGAAAATGAAAAAAAAAAGTCCTGGCCAAAAGACAATTAAAATGAATATGTTAACCTGTCATAATTTTCCAAAACAATCATACATTTAACTAAAATTTTTAAATATTATATAATCTATTATAAAACAAAATAGGTGATTTATTATTTTTAAAATGTGATTAATTAATTACTAATAATTATTAGTTTACAACTTTACATAATCAATAGAAGCAACGTCTCCACTACAACCACCAAAAGAGATGAAAAGAGAATGAGGGATTCCCCTTTTTTTTCTTTTATCTTAATTTTTTTTCAATCACTTCATTGTTGTTGTTATTATTATTATTATTATTATTATTATTATTATGTTTTTTAACGAAAATGCTACATATCAGTAATGTACATAGACTTGGAGCAATCTTAACAACCAGATATACCCCTGCTTTTGTATGGACTTCTGATTTTGATTCCCGGCCTTCTTCAAAATGAACACTTATGCAAAATATTCAATACTACTAAAATTTAAAATGATGTTGATAAATATATTGTTTTAAAAAGATATAAAAATTAGAATTTAAAAAAAAAAAGTTTACTTTGGATTTTGATTCCGGGTTTTTTCCAAAATGAACACATATGCGAAAGATTTGATACTATTAAAATTTGAAATGATGTTGATAAATATATTGTTTTAAAAAATATAAAAAATTGGAATTTTTATAATTTTTTTTTAAGTTACCAACAATGACTATTTAGTCTATTGTTATTAAATCATCTGCAAAAAGTGTTTGTCCTGGAGTGCATGTATTATATAACTCAACCCCTGACATGTGTTTATTCTGATACATAGTTTGTCCATATTGTGTTTATTCTGATACATAGTTTGTCCATATTTATTTTATATATATATACTTCAATAAGTTTATTATTAAAAGTAATACAACTAAATTTTATTATTAAATTTATTTGTAGAGGTAGTACATCACATCCAAAGTAGATCTTGGTAATTAATGCTAAAGCCAATTTTTAAGCCTAGGAAATTCATGACCCCCACCACATTTGCTTTGAATTTTATATCACTCAACTATTATAAAATTAAGATTAATTAATTAATTAATTATGATTTCAAAATATTATATATTACTTCCTTACTTCCCTTCCTCAAATATAATTCGTTAAAAATTTTTACACAAAAATTAAAAAAGTAAAATTAAATCAAAATAACTAAACTACTCTTTCTTCCCACCTTTATTCTTCTTTTAAGATTTTCAATACAACTTTTTTTATTTAAATAATATAAAAAATAAAAAATAAAAACAATAATTATTTATATTTTGAAATAAATAGAGTACATATGATCTATTTATTAAATTCAGGCCATTGATAAGGACATGTCCTTAACTTTCCCAGCTCATTCCTAAAGTCATTTCTTTATCAAAATTTTTTTTTAAAAAATATAATTCTAATTTCAAAACTCTCAAACAGATGTAACTGCCATGTGGAATCTTTCAAAGAAGACCTCCATAAGTCCGAATTTATTTTCCCTAATTACTTCATTCATTACCACATATTCCAAAGCCCTCCTTCCTCTTTCTTTTTTTCTTTTTTATTTAAATAAAAGTCATACTCCTGTTCAAACCAGCTGTTTGTTTTAGAGTCAAGGATGCTTCCAACCAAGTGGGCCCCATCTCCAACAAAAAAAAGTGAACCAGCTGTCAGTCACTCAACCGTGTTTCCTTTTCCTTCCAAGCCACACCATCACTTGTTCAACATGAAATTTTAGTTCCTAACTCTTCAAATTAATAATTTTTATTTTTAAAAAATATATATAACATTTAAGTCACTATGTCACCGACATTAATTAATTGAAAATAATTAATTAAAATAATTATCTAGATTAACCACTTCCTCTTGTTTCAGTGTTCAATACCATTCCTCTACTTTTGGTCCAAGAAAGCGTTCATAGACCATGACCTGGTCCTTCTCCCTTTAATTAATCTAATTTTAATTTAATTAATCAATTTAATTATTTAGTTCAACCAAACGCAAGCTCCGAGTCTTGAGAACCCTGCAAATAAAAAAAAACAAAATTAATAAATAATAAAATAAAATAAATAAATAAAAAGGAACGAATTACCTCAATGAAGAGAAAACGTTAACGCACATACAGTTAACGGAAGAGACGAACGTACGAACGGCGACGGCATCCACACGACGGTAACGGCGAACTTAAAACGGAGGCTTTGAAAGGCTTAATGGAATGAATTAAATCATTAATCATAACTTAATTGTCCATGTTAATTACTTGATTAAGTTTAATTTAATTAGTTCTCATGTCCCAGTGTGTGTGATCTCCATCATCAATAGTCCATCAACGGCTGCAAACTCATATTATGTACAATCGGACGGTTGACATTCCATCCTGACCTCCGTACAAAATAAAATTTCAAAAAATATCTTCCTCCTTGCGGCGGCAGCGGCGGTGGTGGTGTGTCGTTGGTGTTCATCGTTCTCATGGTCATGACCGTCGGATCATCTCCTCGAGATCTGGACTCTTTCGCCCGCGATGAAAAAGGAGCCAAGAGATCGGAGAGGAAGAGGAAGGGATGATGAGGGTTTGTATCTATAAACTATTGTTTGTTTAACGAACCTGCATCGAGATCTGTGATCTGAGATCAAGAACGCCTCGGGATCATAACTCATCGGCGGTGGACATGATGGAGAGGCGGCTGGGCCGGGGCTGGAAGGATAAGCGGCGGCGTTGCTGGTGAGAAGAAGGGCGGATCAGCGCGGAGAGGGAGCGCTTCACCCACTCGCCTTCAACGGTGCCGATCCGGACGAGAGAGTTAGTCATCGCCGATCGCCGTGCGTTGAGTCGGTAGGATGGGGAGGAGACGGCGGAGTGGTGGTTGATCTGGAAGCCCTTGTGTAGACTGCAACGAAAGGAGCCAGGATGGTTCGTCGGGGAACACATACAAGTGCGTCGGTGACCACCGGAAGACGGGATCGGCTTCTTCACCACCTGATGGTCAACGGCGAGATGACGGCGGGTGGGGGAGGTGGCGAATCGGACGGATGGGGCCATCGGGGAGGATCCAACGAGGTTGACCCTCGTCGGAGAGGAAGATCGGTGGAAGAAGGAAGCGGATTGGGATGAGAAGGAAGCGGAAGATGAAGCAAAGGCGGAGGACGGAGAAGCACGGCTGCCGACGGTGGAGAAACGGCCAGACGGGGAGATGGATCTCTTGAAAGCGTTCGAAACGGGGAGAACTGGGGCACTAGATCTGGTTCTCGAGGAGGAGGTCGCCGCCATTAGGGTTTCTAGAGAGAGAAAGAAGCTTGGTTCTAGAGAGAGAAAGAGAAGAAGAAGGGACTTCGGCTTTCTATTTTGGCAAACCTAGCTTACCTTCGGCGCCGTATTTATAGCGGAGTTCTGAGTCTTTGCTTGTAGGGCACGATCGTAAATAAGGTTAGTTATTGGGGGAGTTTTGAAAGAGAGGTGACTTTGGGTTTAAGTATGGTTAAACTAACCATGGGTTAAGGCCAAAAGCAGTGGGCGGGTAACGGAGGGTGTGGGCACACTGTTGCTGCAACGGCTCTCGGGACTTGCGAAACGACGCTGCCACGTGGCATCGCTGGATAAAGAGAAGGCCTTGGGTTGTATTTATTTACAATAATGCCTGATGGGATATTTTACGGAGATGCCATTTTTCTGACGGGAATGCCCTTGTGCTTAAGAGCTTATGACGTACGTTACCACTGATGCGGTGAAGCACCGGTATGGTTACCGGTTTTGTTTTTTGTTACGGTTTTTTTTTCTCCTTGAATTGTTTGGACAAAAGTTAACCGTTTAATATTTTTCATAAATAATTAAAATATTTATAAAATAGTGGTATTTGTCTTTATTAAAAATAATATAAAGTGAGAGAAAAAAATCTAGTACTAATTAAAAATAAAAATAATAATAGATCATTATTTATAGATATGGATTTACGATTCAAATCTTTTACTTCAGAATAAAAATGCGTGAAATAAATAATTAATTTTCAGTCGTACATCTTATATATATATATATAAATTTGTGATTTTTATTAAATAAAATATTTCAATGAAAATACAGATTAATTAATATTTTGTATAAAAAAAATAGGAAGAATATATAGATATAAAGCAGTCTCCAGAAGGGCGGTGGTGGTTAAATGGACCGGAATGAAAAAATGGTCCCTTGTTTTGAAATATTATATATATATATATATATATATATATATATATATATATATATATATAATAGGCCCACAAAAGCCACTTTTTAAAATAGACTCACAAGATGTTTTGCTTTTTCTTAAAACAAAATTCTAGCTCTTTTGTTGAATATTAAATCATAAAACATATTTATTAATTTTATATTTTTATAATTATATGTAATTATGTTCTTAAACATTTCTATTTAGATTTAATAGTGTTGTTGTAAAAAAAAACTTCTAACAAATAAACATGAAGCATTTAATTAAAAAAATATAAAAAAATAAGCAGAGATAAATACTGAGATACATCAATAGGTTAGGGGCCCAAAATGATATAAAATATATATTTTTAAAATTTTTGTATTTTTTATTTTTTATTCAAATTAAAAATAAAAATTTAAAAATACAAAGTCTAGATATTATAAAGTAATTTCATTGTGCGGACAAATTAAAAGGCGGTGGCTTCAAACATTATAAAAAATAGTGTTTCTTGTAGATCTTATGTGCGGCTCACACTTTTGTGCTTCTGCTTTCCATCCTAAATCAATGGGTGCCCAAGATTCATTAAGCCAATGGGAATTCAATAATAATATTTAAAAAATAAATCAAACACCTTTATTTTTTATTTTGTATTTTTTTCTTATTTTTCATATATTTGTAATCAAGTTACTTTTAGCTAAGACTATGACTTATTTACAATTTTTAGATTATTCTTTCCAATTCTTTTTGTATTTTTGTGTCGGGGTAAATTTTTCAATAGATGACTAAACTTTGACTCATTATTATTTTAATTACTAAACTTTAATTTATATCAATTTGGTCATTCAACTTTAATTTGATTTCAACGGACAATAAATCAAATATTTCAATCCTCGATTGATTACATGAATAACTGAAAATTCAAATCAATTCTCATCATGACACATTATTAAGTTTATTAGAGAGTTCATATCATCGAAAAAAAACCACATCATTTATTTGGGAGCCAAAAAATCTTTTGATTTACTACCTAGTGAAATTAAATTAATATTGAATAACCAAATTGATGTAAATTGATATTTAGTGATCAAAATAAAAATGAGTCAAAATTTATTGACCTATTAAAAAATTTACTTTTTTTTGTCGGTCTTTAAAATTTGAATATTTCCTAATTTTATTATTTTAATAATATTTATAATTTTAAGTAGATTCATTATCATGAGAATGAGCTTGTTTTTCTCATGCTTGGTTGCAAAATCAAATCAAACAAGTAAGGTCATCTCACTCACATTAGGCCATAGATGTGTTGGCAAGCTTACCATCACTCCGTCTCATTAACAACCGGTTTAGAGAGTGAAAGTAATCAAAATTAAAATTTATTTAGTAAAAATAAATAATCATTTTTTTTTAAGAATATGGAAATTTTGTAAAAGTTTTTATAAAATAAAAACTTAGAGGAGCATTCTTACATAAAATTGTTGTCAAACATCAACCAAATTTTTTTTTAGAGAATGCCAATTTAGGACACATCTTTTCAATTAAATTTCACTATTAAGGTGTAGTTGTACTAAGAGAAGTTTGTTTTTAATTATATAAATACATATACTAATATTGGTGGTTTTCCTTGAGGGTAAACATGTAAATATGATTTCTCCAATAATGTGGCCATGTGTGTACATGAAAGGTATCTATGCCAATACTTGGAATGCTCCATGTTTGCACATGGAAACAATAATATATACATATATAGAGGAAATTTCAACAAATTAATTGAGATTCACACATTTTTCTTTTTCTTTTTATTTTTTTCTTCTTTCTTCTTTCTTATTTTTCTTTTTCTAAAAAGAAAAAGGAATATGCACTATTCTATTCTTTTTCATTGCTTTTTTATTGTAAAAAATTAGCATTCATCTTTTTTTTTTTTTTTTTTTGAGAATTTTTTTAAAATAATAATTTTTTTATTATTAGTATTGAATTTTTTTCATAAGGTATTTGTTTTGAAGAAAACCTGAGATCAAACTCTAAAATTCACACAAGATTAGGAAATAAATGTTTGTTGAGCTTACAGTTGTGCTCCATGTCTATGTATATCCCTAATTTTTTTTAAATATGCAGTCGCTTGTCGCTTATTTGTTGATAAAAAAAATTCTAAAAAGATACATTTGTTCATTTAAAAATACTATTATTATTTTAAATAGAAGCATTTTATTATAATGTTATATTCTTGTACCTAATGCATTATTCGAAAATTTTATTGATCTATGGGATGTGTATATAAAGAGAAATATTTTGTGGGGAATTTTTTTTTTTTAGTTTCCTACAAATATACTATTTTTATTATTGAAAAAAAAGGTTAAATGACCAAGTATAAAAATGAGAAAATGAAAACATGAAGTATATTTAAAATTTCCCTTACTCTTATTAATTTATTTTTTTTTGGTTTAAAAAAAATAGAATGTCTTGCTTGGCGGCCAAACCTTCATACTTTGAAAATTATTCATTTCTTGTCAACTAGAACAAGTCCACACATTATTAGGTTTGAATGCAAATAATATGTCATACCTAAATGATTTGAATATAATTAATATATAATCAACATTAAATTAATTATATAAACTATCATTGGAATATATATATATATATATATATAAGAATACGGAGCATTATTTATAATAAATTATATATATATATATATAATTTAAAAATTAAAGCCATACATCTAGAACTAAACCTTTTGCATGATGGGCACATGTTCCATATAATGTAGGCCTAGAATTGGGGTGGAATCTTTTTGGATTCAAAGTAATGAAATTAAATCAAACACATTATCACTTAAATTATATTATTTTTTTTTTAAATTTTGATATATTATATAATAATATGTTAATTTAATTTTTCATATTCACTTGTTATCTAATATAATTGTAGACCCTCTATTTGTAACATGTATATATTTCTTTAATCTTTTCTTTTAAATTATTAATTAAATTATTTTTAAGAAATATGTAAAATTTATATGTTTTATAGAAAAAACCATCTTATACTGAAATACATGAGAAACAAAAGCAAAGTTGTACAATGTTTTATTTTGAGATTTATTATTATTACTACTACTAGTACTATTACAAACTACCTTCTCTCTCTTGATAAAAATATATGCAAATGTATTAATTATTAATTATTAATTATTTTATATTTTATATTTAGTCTTTGCTTCCAAAGAATTAGTTGTTGTTTGGTACGCAGACCACCAGCATTGAAGACTTTCTAAAGTCATTTCTTATTAACTTGGACAAATGCACATATAATAAGTGGTACATAATGATTTGAAATATAGTTAGAATATAATTAATATTTAATTTAATTACATAACCTATCATTGCAGCATATGAATAATAAAAAATATATACATTAATACTTAATTGTTCAAGAGAACCCATTCATACACAACTATATACCATTTGCTTTGATCCAAGGCTAAAATTAAAAAACTGACAATAATTAGAAATATATAATTATTCATAAATAATTTAAAAATAGATTAAGTAGTCAAATGTATGCATTGAATAGATAATAGGCACAATTAATACATCACAAAAATAAAGAGGAGCAACCAAGTCATACTCTTTAGTAACACTTTTTTTTTTCTTTTAATATAAATGTCTACAAATCCGAATAGAGGTGTGCACAAATGCGGAATTACAACCCTCAATAAACATATGCCCTCATTTTATGAGTTAAGATTTTAACTTTTCTCCTTAGTAAAACACGAACACCATACACAAAAAACTTAGTTCTAATAGACCAAAAAAGTCATTGGTACTTATCGACAACTCAAGCATTCAAAGATATAAAATTCCCAAATACTCCTATGTTTTTTTTACTTGTCATGTTTTGTAGTTTTTTTTTTTGTTCTTTTTTTTTGTCATATTAGAAATTTTGTACAACATTAAATAATTTTTTTTCCAAATTTACCCTTTAGTTTAATATATTTGTATAATTTTCAATAAGTCACAATCAACTAAGCATTTAGCATATACTCCACTTAGTGGAGTTTTGAATAGATGTAGTTTTGGAAAGTAATAGATTTTTTTATAAAATATAGGTAATAAATTAATTTCAATCAATTTTTTTTAATTGGTATGAATTAGGTAAAAGTGACCGGTAAAAAAGAATGGAAATAGTATATTTCATTAGTATTTATCCCCCTGTTCACTATTTGTGAGCCATATGGACCATGCCATTTGGTACTTAGTTGTCACATTGCAATCATCAGATAATTTCGCATTTAATATGTGTCCTAACTCCTAAGTTTGGATTCAATCTAGATTTAAAAATATCTTACATTAGAAATATAGTTTACAATGGCACAAAAAAAAAAAAAAGAAGTGTTTTTTAATTTATTTGTCTTGTAGTATGTTTCTTCATGTCCTATTACTAGCATGAAAGATCATATTATTCAGATAAACTTAAATAATGATCTGGTATAATTGTTTTTCTAAATAATAATAATAATATTTACAAGAGATATCACTAGTCATTTGAAATATACAATAAATTTATGAGATAACTATCTCTATATAATAAGAGAGTTAGTATTTCATTCCTTTATGTAGTCAAAAAGCGAGTTATGTAACTTATTCACATTTAAAAAAAAAAATGATATAATAATATGGAATATTTAGATGTAAAACATTAAAAAAGAAAGAGAAATTATTTATATCATCCTTCCAACTTTATCACTTGATTAAAAAACTCCTACATTATTTCATATGTTCAAAAAGTTCTTCTTTTTTCTAACACTATTGACAACTTATTTTTAGTAATTTTGTCAGAAATAACCCTCAATGATTTTAAACAAAAACTTATGTAGTTACACGTAAACAAACAATGCTAAATAAAATATATATTTAATAAATAAAAAGTATATTTTTTAAGTAGGGTAAAATTAAATTTTTAAATAAAATAAATTGATTCAAAGAATAATTAAACTAAAAAAAGAGGAACGGCAAGAGAAATTAAAATATAAGAGTAATTACGAGGGATATTTAAAAAATTGCAAAGAATAATCAACAAAATGACTTTCTTAATTATTAATGGCACATATATACAAGGTGACAACACTGACAAGAGTATAGTTTATAACTTAAAAAATTTGGATACATAATGGTAGACCAACCCCTTCAAATGTTCTTTATTAATTTATATATATAAATCAGTTGTCCCTTGGATCATGAGCAAGTCCTCGTGAAGTTCCTCAACATGTCATCAATAGCCCCATTTGCCTTCATATTCAACAACATTCAGTGGGCGACTTGTGGATCTCTTTAGTTTTTAATTAGTTTGAATTTTGAAACAAAACTAGGGGTTGATTAACTAAATGGGTTTATTTTTTTTAATCATTATATCCCTAAAAATTCACCTTTGTGTCTACCTCCTTCCAATAAAACCAAATCCCATATATCTCAAAATTCAATTCATATATATATATATAATAATAATACACAATAAATCTAAAACCAAACCTTCTAATTTAAGTCATCAATGGGACAGCTACCATGTTGGCACTCTACCTAAATTAAATTCCACACACAAACTTATTTATATACATTATTAAAATATATTATTATTTTATCACATAATAAATAAATGACTAAAAAATTTGTATGCTATTAATATTTTTGTGTATATATATACTCTAAAAAATTAAACTGATTTTATTTATTATATCTAAATCCTCAAATTTTTTTTAAGGTGATTAAATTAATATTTATGCATATATATATTCTTAAAAAACTGTTAAACTATTTTTTTATTAATTCAAATGAAAATTAATAGTGTTAGGGTTCATTCAAGAATTTAAATAATATTCTAACTTTATAATTTAAAACATTAATATTTATATTATTTATAATATATTATAATGGTGCATGTGGAGAAGAGTGGTAGATATGCTAGCAAATCAAATTTTAAAAGTTATCTCTGACGTTTTGTTTTATTTTATTTGTGGGGTATATATATAATTAGGTAAATTTTCAAAGCCATGCAGTAAAAAAAAAAAACCTTCTAAAATACTGGTTATTTTTATTGTGAATTTTCATGTTTTAATCTTAAAAACTATTTATTTTGACTTCTATATAAAAAATAAGTCTATTATAATTCATTAATCCGAAAAAACACTTTATAGTAATATTTATTGGCATAATTAATTAATCATCCGATAACTAATCAATTATAAAATAAAATACTAATTTATTGATAAAATATAAATTATAAATAAATATTATATGGCCAATAAATTCTTAGTCTATTGGTAATTTGGTAGTAGGGTGTTTGTATTTTTGTTAATTAAAGACGTAGGTTCGAGTTTCACCTCACAAAGGTAAGAATAAAGGTGTTTTAAGATCTTTAACTTTATATATGTGCATTCTTTTGGTGGTGTGTTTGTTCACATTTCATAACGTGAATGATTAATTTATTTATTAATTTTTTAATAAAAAATAGGAATGAGTAATAATCCTTATTTCATAATTCATTTGTATTTTAAAGTCTTTAATATAAACCGGCATGAGCTATTATGCAGTAGGTTGTGATATGGCAGGTGAACGAGAACAATAAGAAAAATATTCTTGGAGATATGACGAAATATAATCTTTTCATGTGTTCAAATATTATTTAAAAATATTAAAAGTAATAGATAAAAATTTTACACATGTTTTCAATAATTTTTAAATAATTTGTTTAGATTTTTATTTTTGAGTAGCTTTTTTAAAATATCTTTGGTTTAAAATGTTATTTCTTAATTATCAATAAATATAATAATCATATAAAATAAATAATTTGCTCCATAAAATTGACAAATAGGTTATTAAAATTAAATCCAAAACGGATGTTTTAAATTCATTGTAAATTTAAAATATGTTTGATTTCTACCCGATAAAATCATGGCCACCTGATCTACCAAATATGCTATCACACTTAAAAAAAACATACATTAAGACTTTTCCAAAAAGAAACATATAATGATACTCATAAGTTTTATGTAATTAAATATAATTATAAGTCACAAAACAACTCAATTAATGTTAAAATTGTGCTACAAGTGTTTGTGTCTATGGCACAAATTTCATTGGACAGGATCTAAAAAACTCATAATATCTAATTTTTTTTATTACAATTTTTTTTTTAATGATGTGCTATAAACTAAAATTTCATGGTATGGACATGTTTAAAGAACTTAAAAGATCATATCACACCTAGAGAGGAGCCTAGCCATGGCTTAATTTAAATTAAGCTTAATCTGACTTATAATTGACTTATTTAAACATATTTAGAGTTTTATTATGATGAAATAATTTTAACAAACTATGTATACTGCACTGAATTTTTAATATAATGGAATCATCTTCTTTTATTCCTATAATTTTTTCATGATTATGAGATTTCCAGGTAAATTTATCAATTTTTATTGTATTTGTTTATTTATGTTTGCATGTTATCATTATTAACTTTCTCCGTTATTTTTTTCAATAAGTCTCCTCATCTTATGTTCAATAAATTTGTTTAAAAAAATGAAAAAAAAACTTGCTTCATTTGTCTTGAATTTTGAAGGTTATGGTTGTTAACATTAATATGAAATGTTCTTTGGGTCCATCCCCACAATAATAGAATGCGCTTTCATTGCATTGCAAGTTCAAAGAACCTGAAAAAGAGAAAGTCCTTCAAACGGCTCAAAAGGGATAACTATTGACCTAATTAGAGAAACAACTTGCATTTCATCACTTTGTCTCTTCTTTAAGGCCAATGAGCCTTGAGACCACTCCTTGTCATCATCCCAACTATTTTTTGTCCCTTTGTCTTCTGTTAGTTCAATCTTATCCATATTTCAGTGTATATATACACATATTTATATTTTTATATAATCATTTTTTTGTTTTTTCTTTAGAAAAAAAAAGATATATCAAGTCAATAGTAGTTGTCTCTAAGCACAATTCTTAGGTGAGTTTTCCTTACTCCATTTTGATGTGATCTTATTTTAATTTAAATATTATTCATATCATTTTGGATTTTTTTGGCTTGTATTATAAATGGAAATTTGCTTATATATAGCTATAAATTATTTCTATTTTCTTATACATATTCTTTTGCCCAAAAATCAACTAGAAAATTTTATGAAAAGATTAGATTACCATTTACTCGTATTCATTTGTTTTGACAAACCAAAAAACAAAACCTGTATTTTCATGAAATTTGTAATTTAATTATATATATATAAAAGTATATAAGCAAATATAAATTTTCTATATGGTTATATAAGCAAATATGATTTTTATAAAAGTTAATTAATAATAAACCAAGGAATCAAACTATTTAATTACGTTTTTATTTTAAATTTGATTTTTAATTGATATTTGGAAACACTTCGAAAATAAACAAAATGGAGGTAGTATATCTATATATTTTTTTAAGATAGCTTTAAAGTGTGAACTTAGTTCCTTAATTTTCTATGTTTTATAATAATACTAAATATTGAGTAAATATTAAAGAAGTGATATGAGAGCCCAAATAAATTTAAATAAAAATAAAGTTAAAAAACATAGTTTTAATGACCAAGCTAGAGGGCCCCATTTGAATAGGAACCCAAAACATGGGATGTTGGAGACTAGGAGTAGGTTTGTCCCCAACCCACCGTGCCACAAAACTAAAGAGAGTTTTTGTCTAGTTGTCAACTAAATCAAAGATTGTTGAGTTTTCAGCTTGATTGATGGATTGTGGGATGAAACAAGAAGGGACATACATGAAATCACACTTCAAAGAAGAAAGGGAATATGTATTGCTTTAATCCACTTAATTTGATTAAATTTAGTTTTGATCAATGTATTGTGGAATCAAACTATACAAAAAGTTATTAGACACCGATAAGTATCTATGATATGAAATTTTATATTAGAATTTTTCAATGTAAATCATATAAATCAAATACTAAATTTCTATTAATAAAAACATAATGTTAACATTTTTAAATATAGAATCAAAGAATCATAGCGACTAATTTTCTCTTTTTTGTGATTTTTTTTTTTGTGGTTGATTAATAGAATGCATTTTCTTTCACTTGTATTTCAGAAAAAAAAAACTTGAACTCTATAACTAAAATCGAGAAAGGAAGAAAGATTATTGACTATTCATTCAAATTGCTATATATCAATCAAACTTTAGTGTTTGATTCAAGAGAACATGAGTAAATTATTATTAATCTAATTAATTAGTTCATGAAATAAATACATAATATCAAGAAGAAATGAGTTAAATCCTACTTAATTTCAAAACATAAGTAAGATTTAATTAGTCTTAATTAATGTATTTTGGAATGAAACAATATAAGTAACATTCATTACTTACAACCCACCAACTCTTTATCTTTATTGATGCAATTTATAATGAAACATTAAGTGACACATATAGAACTTACTAAGCACCTACTCTCACCTATAATACATGAAATCATAGTTTAAAGAAGGAAACATGAATTAGTTCTAACTTATTTTCAAAGATAAATAAGACTTAAAACCTTGATTGATTGGATTGTGGAATGAAACATGAAATGATGCATATAATGTACTAGCCACCAAACAATGGACAAATGTAGTTGAGAAACAAGAAGAAAAAGGTTTTATGACAAAGTTCTATCTTTGCTATCAAGCTTGTCTCTAATAATTTTTTTTTTTAATTTTATAAGTTATAAATAAGAAATTCAATTTGGTTGATTAGCTTTCAAGTAGTAGGTTAATGAAAAGGATTAATTAAATAACATATATATAATATTTCAACTTGTATTGGAGGTTCTAAAACTTTAAATTATCTTCATTGCAACTTTTATGGATGCTTAATAATATGAGAGAACATATGCTTCTCTACTTTTGCACTACAATACAATAAAGACTTTTGAGTGGTTCTTATTCAGAAGAATAGAGAATATTTTTTAACATTAATTTCCTCAATTTATTGACCTAATCTATCTATTATTATAAACATAAAGAAAAGAGAGAGAATTTTTTTTTAAAAAAATAAAATTTTAAATTGATAAAAATTAAGAAAGGAAGAATTAAGAGGCACAATGATGTATTTGTGGTTTAATTAGTATCAATTAAATCAAGATGATGTGAAGGAAGTTTGATGAATTTACCCTGAAGTTAATCTTGTTGCGTGTAGACTTTCAATTTTAGTACTTTTATAAGAGCCACAATGATTATTATATGTTGGACATTAATATGTCAAGGACATGATGACCTAAAATTTGACTTTCAAATGGTGTTCAGTAAGTTGTGGATTAGCTTTGAAGCATTATTGATAGTTACACACACACACACACACACACACATAAATATCTTCCTTTGAGATGGTGGTCTTTCATCGTGCTTGGATTAGGTTAAATGATAAAACATTTTTGTAGCCTTTATTTTATTTTCTAGGGCACCAACTTGTTTTACAAGTTCTTAATAAAGTTTTGTCCTAATTTAATGTTTCGTGTCTTTTGTTTTTTTTTTTTTTAAGTTAAATTTTATATATCTGTGATTGTTTTATTTTATGTAGACTTTTTTTTTAATAAATAGTGATATGATTACTTAAAAATTTACTAGAAAATATTTTGTTTTTCTTCTCACTTGTATACACCTATACCACTAATACTCAATCAGAGGAAAATATTCAGTACTAAATATACATTTACATAGTAGACAACCGCAAATTACTTATGCATGATACCATATACAAAAAGAAATATCAATAATCATTTAATGTTTACCCCGATTACAATGGTAAATCTAGAGCTACAAAAGTTAAAGGGATCTTTACATTAGTAAGCAAATGTTGGAGGACCTCTAAGTGCCTCTAAGTCATTTTCCTTTTTAATGTTTGCTCCCCTTAATTCTTATTTTTTCCTACAACTAAGTCATTTCTTTTCATGCAAGAGTCCAAGCCCACTAATCTTTTGGCCCACCCAAGAAATCATCATCTCATTGGCTTAAACCACTGAATTGCATAAATTATTTAATACATGTATTTATTTATTATTATGTTAAAATTTTAACTAACTAATTTATTTGACATGCTAATTAATACAATATATTTAAGATTATCTCATAGATATTAATTTATGCTTAATCTATTTTAAATCTCATATCATGAGAAGTCTGATACATGACTAGCACATATATACGCTTTAGTTAAATGTTCACATTGAAATTTATTTAATTGATCAATATTTAGTATTATTTTAATCAAAAGAACATAACTATTATTTATACTGAATGCATTATTATTGTAAATAAAGAATAGTGATAAGGGTAAAGAGAGCTTAACCAAGTTAACTTGAGCTATTGTTTTTCATTCATTTTTTTATCTTTCTTTATATAAGTTATAACTGTACACATTGAAATCTCGCTTTTCTTCACCGAAGAATAATTTTTGGTTTTACTCTTCCTAGAATATGGGATTCATTATATATATATATATATATATTTGAATGAGTTGGCATCTACAGATCTATCGTTATCCACGTCGTTCTTTATCCTGACTCTTTAAAAAAAAAAATAAATTAAAAAAATAAAATATAAGAGTAATATTTTTTTTTTATTGTCTTACAAGTAGAGAAGTCACAAAAAAAAAAAAACTCACACTTTTAAATATTACGTCTTAACAACTCACACTTTTAAATATTACATCTTAACCATGCATTCGAAGGGAATTGACTTTTGATCTTCCGTAAAAAAGTCAAATATTTTAATCATTCAACTATTATTATAGTGGTAGGATGTAACATCTGCCACAATTTTGTTGACCAAGCTTGGTTGTGGTCCTGTGGAGTCTTTGACAGTTGACTAAAGATACCTTGTAGCCCACCAGCTTCTCTTAATTAGTAGATTTGGTCTTGTGGAATTTTGTTAAAGACTTATTAATTAAAGCTTAATGATGGTTTAGGGGGGTTTTGGGAGGCATTTTTTTTGTGTTGAAGCTGATTTACTTGTTAGCAACTAGCCTTTTTTTTTTCTTCCTCTAACTAGTAATCCAACAACTCAATATCTTCCTTGGAAGCTCTAGCGACTGAAGAATCGACCTCTTATATCGGCATCTCACCGGTAAGCTTCAATGTAGGTTTGTTTTTGTAGAAAATTCTGAACTCTTGCCTATGCTTGAGCCTCTTTTTGTAAGTATGAACTCTTGTTTTTAAATATATATATATACACACACGTTTGTAAATATGAGAATGTGAGCATGCAACTAGGTGTAGATCCTTTTATTCTTCTTTTTGTTTACTTTATATATATATATATATATATTATAAGCATGCGATTAATGAGTTTTTGAAGCTTGGTTTGGCCTTGAGTTATTGAATTTTTGACGATGATCATTTGGTGTTAGGTAGAAGGTTTGACTTAGTCCTTGTTAGTTAGGCTTAGTCTTATAATGCTTGTTTTTTTTTTTTTTTTTTTTTTATATTATTCGTTGTTTAATTTAAGGTTGTGGTTTAATTGAATGGTTGTTTGAAAAGTATGATATTATTATATTTTCTGATTCATCCTCTTGGGTTTTAGTTGTAAGTTAAGATTCAGCCCAAGGCTTGTAAATTTAAGTATAGATTATTTTGTTAAGTAGATCCTGTAGTGAACCCAAATTCACGGGATTTATTGAAGTCAATGTTGTAGTTTGGAACTAGGTAGGTTTTCTCACCCATATAATTTTGTATTTTGGTGTGTGGTTAATTAGTAAATTATTTATTTATTTGTTTTGTTCTTGCATTATTTATGCTGGTATTTTGTTTATTATTCTGTACTTATTATTTATTTAATTATTTAAGTTAATTATTTTGTGAAGTGAGTTATTTGGTATCTTCTCTATCTGTGTATTTTTGTGGTTTTTAATACATCTCCATTCTTGGCAAATTGCCCAAGTAGGAGGAGTAAGTTCTAGCCATGTGCACATATTTTTTTAGTAGCGCTACCGGACATGCGTGTCCGTTCTGGCTGTGGTCGAAGATCCAGCTTCGGTTGTTGATATTCTGTCTATTCTGTTTCGACTTCACAGTCGAAGATTCAGTCTTGAGCTGTTGATTCCGTTATTAGTCAGGGAGATGTACACGTCTGGTTTTCACGTATTTTCTATATTTCTGATTATTTCTATATTCTGAGTATTTTCTGTATTTATGTCTGGATTATTATTATTTCTACAATTATTTGTACTCTCTGTTATTTCTGCGATCCTACTAAGCCTTTGTGGCTCATGTACTCTGTGATTTTCTTTCGCAGGAGAAGATTAAGCTTAGTACTGGGGTTATTCTGAGGTTTCGTTACTTTAATTGTTATGACTTGTTAAATAGTTGTTCTTCGAGCTTGTCAACCTCGTAGTGTATGAGCAAGATTTGTATTCTGCTTGTATTCCTGTTTTCAGTCTATTACGAGTGGCACATTATATTTCTGTAGGGCTGTTAAAGCCTGTGTTTGAGTTTTGGATGTTTACTGTTACTATTGTTTGTATTTCTGTTGTATTGTTATTTTTGTTCAGCTTGTTGGGATTGACTCTGACTGGATCCAAGATCTTAGGCCTGACACCCAATGGGGCTCCGCCTTGTTGGATGCGACTGGTTTGTCAGTGGGTCCAGCTTTGGGGCTGGGGCGTGACACAGGGCAAGACTTCTCCATCAAGGTGTCCACTTTCATACCATGCCCACCCTTCAACCATCATCTTCATTCCTCAACAAGTATAGTTGTGCTATGCAATAAAAAAAAATAAAAAAAAAATAAAAAAAATAAAAAATAATTATTAGAATTTATAAAGATATATATTCAGATGGTTTTTACTTATTTAATATATAACAATAATAATATATTTTAATAGCACATAGAAGTAGAAGAGTGTAAATATAAACAAATAAAAATTTAAAATTTATACATAATATCTAGTTTTATTATGATATACTCATAATAAGGCAAATTTTTTACTTATATACCAAAAAAAAAAAGCACTAAAAATTAGCAATGCTTGAGATATTTTTTTTAAATAAAATAATAATAATAATAATTTTTAAAAAATAAATAAAATTTTAAGGTGCATGTGCCAAATTTAGTTTTATTAGAAGTATGCGCACAATTACTTGAACTTTCCGAGTACCTTCCCCAAAAAAAAATCATCATCTTCACCTTAAATTTGGTTTAGTAGTGAATATCATATTCAAGAAGGGCTTTGATGCAAATATTTCCAAATCCTCGAAACCCTAATTTTTGTGGCTGTTTCTTCCTCTCCACGGCATCGCCGCCGCGCTTCTCTCCCTCCCGCTGAAGCCATCGCCTCCGGTGATCTACAACCGCAAGCGAGCCGAACTCAAGCCACCAATGGCGAAGATCGACGCCGGAGATGGTCTGAAGAAGCTCGAGTATCTTTCGCTCGTCTCCAAGGTCTGCACGGAGCTCGAATCTCACGTTGGCTGCAGTGATAAGGTCCTCGCGGAGTTCATCACTGAGCTTGGCCGGAAGTCGGAGACGGTGGAGGAGTTCGACGTGAAGCTTAAGGAGAACGGTGCCGAGATGCCGGACTACTTCGTCCGCACGCTGCTCACCATCATCCATGCTATACTTCCCCCGAAATCCAAGTCCAAAACCCCCTCAATTGATGCCTCGAAGAAATCCTCCTCTGCTTTCCCCGCTCTGTCCCGTCCTGACGACCGTGAGCACACGAAGAGGATCCAGCTCGAGATCGAGCGCGAGGCTGAGGTGAAGGTAGCGGAGGAGGAGCGCGGCCGTGATCGTGATGACCGGGATAGAGACCGGAGGCGCGACCGTGATCGTGATCGAGATCGAGATCGGGAACGAGAATATCACCGAAGAGATCGAGATCGGGATAGAGACAGAGACAAAGACAGAAACAGAGACAAGCATAGAGATAGAGATAGAGATAGAGATAGGGATCATAGGCATAGGAATTCCAACGCTTACGATGATGAAGAAGAAGAAGACATGAGAAATGGTGTCACAAACCCTAGCCGGAGAATTGGGGATGAGCCTGAATTGTATCAGGTATATAAAGGGAGGATCTCGCGGGTAATGGACACTGGATGCTTTGTTCAGCTGAATGATTTCAGGGGAAAAGAAGGACTTGTTCATGTTTCTCAGATGGCAAGCCGGAGAGTTGCCAGTGCAAAGGATGTTGTGAAGAGGGATCAGGTTGTGTTTGTGAAGGTGATATCGGTTTCGGGGCAGAAACTCAGCTTTTCAATGAGGGATGTTGATCAGAATACTGGGAAGGATCTGCTGCCAATGAAGAAGAGCTCGGAGGATGATGTTTTCAGGGCAAACCCTTCTGATGGGAGTCGGGGGCCGAGAACAAGGACGGGGCTTTCTGGGATTACAATTACTGAAGAGGACGAGACTGTGCCATCCAGGCGACCATTGAAAAGGATGAGCTCACCTGAGAGGTGGGAGGCCAAGCAACTGATTGCTGCCGGGGTTCTGGATGTGAGAGAGTATCCAATGTTTGATGAGGATGGGGATGGGATGTTATATCAGGATGAAGGTGCTGAGGAGGAGCTTGAGATTGAATTGAATGAAGATGAGCCTGCCTTCTTGAATGGACAAAGCCGGTTCTCAATTGACATGTCCCCTGTTAAGATTTTTAAGAACCCAGAAGGTTCATTGAGCAGGGCAGCGGCACTACAATCTGCTTTGATTAAAGAGAGGAGGGAGGTCCGAGAGCAGCAGCAGAGGACAATGCTGGATTCAATACCGAAGGATCTCAATCGACCGTGGGAGGACCCTATGCCTGAGACTGGTGAGCGGCATCTTGCTCAAGAGCTGAGGGGTGTTGGATTGTCAGCATACGATATGCCTGAGTGGAAGAAGGATGCTTATGGGAAAGCTTTGACCTTTGGCCAGAGATCCAAGTTGTCAATACAGGAGCAAAGGCAGAGCCTTCCAATTTTCAAGCTGAAGAAAGAGTTGGTCCAAGCTGTGCATGATAATCAAGTTTTAGTTGTGATTGGTGAGACAGGTTCAGGGAAGACAACACAAGTGACTCAGTATCTTGCTGAAGCAGGGTATACTACAAAGGGTAAGATTGGATGTACTCAGCCTCGTAGAGTAGCAGCAATGTCTGTTGCAAAGAGAGTGGCGGAGGAGTTTGGATGCCGGTTGGGTGAGGAGGTCGGTTATGCTATTCGGTTTGAAGACTGCACTGGACCAGAGACAGTGATCAAGTACATGACGGATGGTATGTTGCTGAGGGAGATTTTGGTTGATGAGAATCTTTCTCAATACTCAGTTGTTATGCTGGATGAAGCTCATGAGAGAACAATTCACACTGATGTACTCTTTGGTCTGCTAAAACAGTTGGTAAAGAGGAGGCCTGACCTTCGGTTGATAGTCACTTCTGCCACACTTGATGCTGAGAAATTTTCTGGGTACTTCTTTAACTGCAACATTTTCACTATTCCGGGTAGAACATTTCCTGTTGAGATACTCTACACAAAACAACCGGAAAGTGATTATCTAGATGCAGCTTTGATCACCGTGCTGCAGATCCACTTGACAGAACCTGAAGGTGATATCCTTCTCTTCTTGACAGGGCAAGAAGAGATTGACCATGCTTGTCAGTCTCTCTATGAGAGAATGAAAGGTCTGGGCAAGAATGTACCAGAATTGATTATTTTGCCTGTGTATAGTGCTCTACCAAGTGAAATGCAATCGAGGATTTTCGATCCAGCCCCACCTGGGAAGAGGAAAGTTGTTGTTGCCACTAATATTGCTGAGGCTTCTTTGACCATTGATGGGATATATTATGTTATTGATCCTGGATTTGCAAAGCAGAATGTTTATAACCCAAAGCAAGGGCTTGATTCCCTTGTTATTACGCCAATCTCACAAGCATCAGCCAAACAGCGAGCGGGGCGTGCTGGACGTACGGGGCCTGGAAAGTGTTATCGGCTCTACACAGAGAGTGCGTATCGTAATGAAATGTCACCTACCACTATTCCAGAGATCCAGAGAATTAACCTTGGCACAACAACACTTACTATGAAAGCTATGGGGATAAATGATCTTTTATCTTTTGACTTTATGGATCCTCCTTCTCCTCAAGCACTTATATCTGCTATGGAGCAGCTGTACAGTCTAGGAGCTTTGGATGAAGAAGGTCTTCTCACAAAATTGGGCAGGAAAATGGCTGAATTCCCGCTTGAACCTCCATTGTCAAAGATGCTGCTTGCTAGTGTAGACCTAGGCTGCAGCGATGAGATCCTGACTATCATTGCAATGATTCAGACAGGGAATATCTTTTACAGGCCCAGGGAGAAACAGGCACAGGCAGATCAGAAAAGAGCCAAATTTTTCCAACCTGAAGGAGACCATTTAACATTGCTTGCTGTTTATGAGGCTTGGAAGGCTAAAAATTTTTCTGGGCCTTGGTGCTTCGAGAATTTTGTGCAATCTCGTTCTCTTAGGAGGGCACAGGATGTTAGAAAGCAGCTTCTTACCATCATGGACAGGTGAGTGAAACTTATTATGCTGTGTTTGCTTTTCCTTATATACATCCACTTGAGTTCTTTATGTATTTTTATACATGTTTTTATGAGATGATTATTTCATGGTCGTTAATTTGACTGCATGAACATTTTGGGCTAGAGTGACTAAATTCTGATCTGCATCTTGTAGATATTATTTTATTTTAGATATAAAATGACATCTCATATTCTTTATGATGTTGCTTTGGTTATAATCTGGCAGGAACTTCATTTACTTGTTTCATATTGTTCAAATTTACTTGGATATTTTCCCTGTATTTTTCCTTCATTTGAGTGATAGATACACTTGTTTAAATAGATGTATGTGATAATGGCAGCTTGCCTTTCCTATCTCTTGTTCATTTTCACTGTTAAGCCAATGAACATTACAAGCTTTTGGCTAGAGCTATGCAAACTTTTTTACATCTCGCCAAAGTTGAACACTGTTATCCATTTATACTACTGTTTGTCCAGGCTTAATAAACAGATATTTTAGATATTATAAATGTGTAGGTTCATACCATTGCATTAAAATTGCATGATGATGATATCTATTGGCAATATTTCTCATTAAACTGTGAGATGGAATTCAATGTGCCTTTAGTATGCTACTATCTATTACCTAATGTGGAGCAAGATTTTTTTCTCTAACTTTTACAAACCATCTGTTTCGTTCAGGTATAAGCTTGATGTTGTCAGCGCCGGTAAAAATTTTACCAAGATTCGGAAGGCAATAGCCGCCGGGTTCTTCTTCCACGCAGCTAGAAAAGACCCCCAGGAAGGTTACAGGACAATAGTAGAGAACCAGGCAGTTTACATTCATCCCAGCAGTGCTCTTTTCCAAAGGCAACCTGATTGGGTTATTTATCATGAACTTGTGATGACCACAAAAGAATACATGCGCGAAGTTACCGTTATTGACCCCAAATGGCTCGTAGAACTCGCTCCGAGATTTTTCAAGGCCGCAGATCCTACAAAAATGAGCAAGCGCAAGCGACAAGAGCGCATTGAACCCTTATACGACCGATACCATGAACCAAATTCCTGGCGATTAAGCAAACGTCGTGCTTGACCAAATCGTATTATTATGTGTATTGAGCTATAACTTGTTTAAGCTCGCGGCAGAGAAAGGCCGGGAGATCAGTTTTGATGTGTGATCTTTGCAAGTTTGGTTTTGAAGAAGCTCTAGAAATGTGATCGAATACGAGGAGATCGGCATGGCGAAGCTTCAACATTAGGATCTGCATTCATGGGCGGATTGAAAATGGCTGCTAAGAATGATCAGAAGGGGAAGCTGTATATTGAATGGCAAATGGTCTGTATTTGTAGTTACCTTGTAATGGGGTAGAATTATTCAAGTTTTTGAAATAGAAATGTTCTATTGCCTTTCTCTGGAAAGAAAGAATGATTCATGCTAGTTTTAACCGGATGTAATTATCTCATTTGAATAATATAAATCCAAATGTATAAAATCTTTTTTTACCTGAAATTAAACTAAATTTGATCAAATAATTTTTATTGTAAAATATGTAAATATGCATCTACATTTTTTTTTTCCACTTTTTATCATGTGAGGTGTTTGGCATATCATATGGAAACTTGAAGTAATCACCTGTGAACTCAACTTTCACATTAGGATATACATATTAATTTTACTTTTCTTAACTCTTTATGCAAAATGCCAAAAAAAAAATATTAAATAAAATTATGGATTAAAACTTGTGGATGTGAATAATATTATTAAAATTTATTTTTTTAAAAATTATTTGTTTTGGAGGTTGTGAAATAAACTCTAAATCAACCACATGGAATTGTCTCTCATTTTTTTTTTACAAATAATAAATTTATTTTACACATCTACCCTTGTCCAAATATAGACATGTTCTCATATATGCTAAGTACCATACCTGCACATTGTACTATTGTTTTATCCGCGAGAGAGAGGTACACAATTTTAGGTGCATCTTGCATGTGAAATGCTCAAAAAGGCACAATATATCAACATTGAAATTGGAAACAATGCATTACTTGCAATAAATTCCATTGTTTATGGTTGATCATTAATTAGGAAAACTACCTAGTGGTCCAAAAACAAACCTCTTGGTGTTCCTGATTTTAAGCAACTCATTAAATTCTTAGGTTTTGAAATAATATCTCAATATTGTTAGACTTTTAAAATTACTATTTTACTCTTAATTTTAATTATTTTATTTTATTTTACATTTTTTCACCCAAGCCCAATAAGCTTCAATAGTTTGTCTATGTCTAGAGTGAGCTCACCCTTGTTCGGTGAGCATTTTCCATGTAGCTCATCAAAAACATAGACTCTTCTAATTTGAGGCATCTTTATTCGGCTCACTTGGTCTTATGAGTTTATTTATTTTTTATTATTATCCAACTCTACTTAATAATTGTACTTAAAATATCTAACATTTGATGGGATGATTATAAATTAGATGAATAGTTAGTTGTAAAATTAAAGCATACTTTGACATAGAGGTTTTTCAGTATATTAGCAAAATTCTATATTGTATCAATTTTAAAAAAGTGATGTTAAACCAAGCTTGAGTAAATCCAAAAGGTAATTAAAATTTTACCATCCCAACCTTGGGAGATCATTGGGATAAGATTGGAAGCAAATTTGGAAAATGTTATTGAATAAAAATTCACCACTTTTAAGTGAGATGTTGAAAATATTAGATACAAATTTCTTATATATCTTTTTTATTTAATTATCTATTTTATATTTAATTAGTATTAAATATTTTTAAGACTTGAATTTTGAGATCCACTCATTAGTGTATCAACACATAGACAAAAAAAATCTATATAAAATACTCAAAAAAGACAATGTTTTGTTTTTGACATCTCGTCTTCATCTATTGTGTTTGTAAAGAGAGAATTTTCGAAATAATTATTTACGGTTGAAATAATTATTATGTAATTAAATTTATTTAACATGTAATTGATTTAAATGAAAATTATAATTAAGGCTAACAAGGAGAGAAGTTTTAATTTAATGATTGTATTAAAAAATTGGATTGGCTTCTAGCCCATGCTTTCCAAAATGTTTCTCTTGGTCTGTATATATGACATTTCTAATTATTATATATATTAAACATAATTTATATTATTTTTTAAAAATTAATTTTAATTTTTTTGTTCATATAAGCCAAAGACAAAAAAAAAAAAAAAAAAAAAAAAAAACTAAATGCCAAATATTGTCAAACTTTGTGTACCATTGCCCTAGTAAATTGCACAAGAAAAGTCTACTTCAAATTGATAACATGGGGAATGATATTTATTATTGACTTTCAATTAATTTCCCACATGAACACCACTTTCACTTATTAAATTCCACTTTGTCATTGTTGTGGAGGGGAAAGAGACCTAATAAAGCATATTTTGATTATTGATAAGCATTTAAAAATTTTCTTTTTATTATTTTAAAAAATTTAAAAATATTCCCAATAAGTAATAATTTTATAGAAATAGAAGATGTTCATAATTCCTTGTTCCAAGGGGATTTGGATTCCTGTTATTAATTTGAAGAGTTAATTAATTTATATTAAAACCATAGTATGCTAGGGATTTTTTAAATAATGTTATTTATAAATATTTATTTATAAGTAAAATAACCTTTATTAATAATATTGATTTATTAAACGAAAGACTGATAAAAGTTAAATAACAAAAATTCTCAAATACATCAACAATGTCTGGGGGATTCATTTGGGGGAAGTGGTGGAGAGTCACTAAGGTTGTGTTTGTTTTGATGTATTAGGAGTTACATGTAACTCCAAATACATTGTCAATCAAAATCCTTTGTTTGGTTCAATATATTCAATTTTCAGTTGACCACCAAAATCCCTTTGACTGGTGAAAGATGGAGGATTTGGTTTTATAGCCAAATCTGCTGTAAAACCAAATCCTTGAATTTGGTTTTACATTTGTGAGGATTGTAGTTTACAGCTGGACTTCTCCTTCGCCTCCATTCATCGATCTCTCCTTTGCCTCAGTTCTTTCCTCGTTGATCGGGAAGTCACCTCCGGAGGATCTCCACAATTACTGCCACCTCCTCCATTCTTTCCTTGCCTGTTGGAGAAGTCATCTTCGTTCGTTCTCCGACGATCGCTTCCACTTTTGCCTCAATTCTTTCCCCGCCGATCATAGAAGTCGCCTCCTTTCTTTCACGCTGAACATTCTTCTCCTTTGCCAAAATCATGCAATTGTCCAATAAGTGGCCAAGATCCCCCAAGGCTTATCTCCCTTGCATAGATCCTGCAATATTTATTAGATCAAAAGTCTTCACCAAGTACTCAACATTAGTCCACACCCACAAAAGAAAGCTCTTGTTCAATTGATTTTGTTTCATTAATTTGTTATTTTGTTGATTTTGCTGATTAATTTGTGGAGGTGGTTGCGAATTTTGCTTGAATTTTCCTCTTGGTTTGTGGAATTGTGAACCTCCAAGGTGCTTTAGTTTGTGGAATCTCGGACATTACTTGACTATATTGCTCATGGAGTGTTTCTAGTTTTCACAAGGTTTCCCTTTAATCCTTGGACTGGATGACTAAATGCTATGATTGTGAGATTCTTGTTTGTTTTGTGTTTTATGATCTTTTGCTTATGTTTTTGTAATGAGTCTTTATTTCTTTTGCTTGTTGATGCTGGTGATTGTTAATTTATGTTTCCTAATGATATTGTTCATTTTTGTTATTAGATCAAGTCAATACCCAAAAAAATAATCATTTTGCTAGATTTTTGTTTGTTAATTTAGTTTAAAAGATTCAGCTTGGATTGCTTCTTGTTGTTTAGTTTGTATAATAGATGGTCATTTTCTCTATTAAGTTGTACAAGTTTCGATATGTAAGGAAGGTTGAAGTTTTTTTTTTTTTTGGCTATCAATGGTAATACTGAAAGCCTTGGCCGTGAGTTCTTGTATTTAGTTACTTGCATATTCAACGATATTATTGTATATTTGGCTGACTGTTTATACAATGCCAGCCTACATATCAGATCATATATTTTCTTGTGAATAGTTGTAGTTTCATTTGAATTTGTATATGAGATGTATTTATTTGTCACTGCCACTGTATATGTTGTTGTATATGTTACTACCTACGTATCATATTCAACAATATATGTTGTAAGTGTTCATGTGTGTTTATTTAGTTGGTTTGTAGTCTCTGTAAGGTGCCTTGAGTAAATTTGGATAGAAGTTCCTTTGTAGTCTTTGTTTAGTTTCAGTGATCCTATGTTCGGGAAAACTTTCAGTTAGGTGTATGAGTGTATCTTCAATATTTTCATGTAGACGCACATGGTGTGGATTTATATTCACACAAGTCCTTGCTATGTTGTTTTGCACTTCTTGGATGTATGAACATATTTGAGAAGGCAACTTATTCTGGATGGATGCATTGTCATTTCTTCTTATTATTTGAATTCCTTGAATGATCATAAGAGTAATAGCATATACACTTTTAAGTTTCTTTATATGATGCTGCCTTGTTGAGAAGATGAGAAGAAGATAAGTTTCTTCCGCTCAATCAAAAAAAGGAAAAGGAAAACGGAAAATGCCCTCTAAAGTTGAAGCAATATAGGAGATGAATAACACAATTAAAGAGGTATTGGTAACAAAGAAGTCTACTCGAAATTTAGAATTTGCAAATGAATTGATTGGTGAGTGCATGAAATTGAAAGAATATGACTACTTTGGCCATTAAATTAATAAGGCCTATGATTGGTTAATGGCTGATGATAGTAGAGCTATGGCTTTCTTAGCAAAGGATGAAGAGCTAAGGAAGTATTGGCGGAGGACTTCTTTAAATCAATTCATAATCAAGAAGAATATTTTCGAAGTCCCATTTAGGTTGGTTTTTGTGTGTGTGTGTGTGTGTGTTATGATGTTGTTATATACCTACTATGCTACCATTTTTTTTAGCAGGGTGTTGGAGCATTTGGACATGATTTAACAATGAAACCTACAAGAATGCTACTGGTACATAATTTTGTCAGTTATATATGTATTGCTATCATATATTATTTCATGACATTGAAAAATGATTTTTCTCCATATGTACAGGTTATTTATCGTATTGAAGGCGGAAAATGTAGCATGAGATTGTAAACTCTAAAATTTGACTATGTAATGATTGCCTTCTTGATTTTGGATGTGTTTTTTTTTTTTTTTTTTTTTTGTATGTGCACTAATTGTTGAGTTATTTCTATGTTGTTAAGTATGAAACTTTGAACTTAATTAATTGTGTTTGAGGATTGTTGGTTGCGATGATGAGATTGGAATCATGATCAAGACCAAATCATATGCTGTTTTGCTTGTAATTATGTATTATAAAGGAAGATGCCTTTGTTGAGTTTTTATTTGTACGCATGACATGAAAACTAGGTTTTTATTCAAACTTTATATAACTATGATGATGGACATTCCATGTGTTTTTCATGTTGGCAATGTAAGGTGGTTCATAATTGTTAACTCAAATAAGAATATATGATGGGCATTCCATGTGATGTTCATTTTGGCAATGCATGATATAATTTTAAATTTGTTATTGTCCTTGTGATCTATATGTTTAAGTATGCTTGTAATTTTTTCTCTAATTTTCCTCTCTTGCTAGCAAGTGTATGCAAATTAATAAATAAGCACACCGTAAGAGTAAGTTAATAAATATATAATAACTAGTTATAATAGAAAGTTAATAAAGTTAATAATAAATGGTAATTAAAAAAAATGATTATTAGAGTGAGTGAATAAATATAATAATTGGTTAATAATAAAAATATTAAATAATATATTAACCACCACCTTAATTTTTTAATGTATCAATGATTTAATTTATTATTACTACTTATTAAATATAAACTTTTAAAATATAATAATAAATAGTAAAAATAAATTAAATACTAAAGTTAATAATTAATAAATATTTAATATTTAGTATGTCATAATAAATTGATATATAATAAAATAAAGGGGTAATCTTACCCTGAGTAACCATATCCTTAAAATACATCCAACCAAACATGTGTTTTTCAATTCTAGATTTACAAATCATTCCAAGCAAACATAAAATTTTATAATATATTAATTCTAGTTACATACAACCAAACACAAGATTTGATTGCACTGTATTTTGAAAACCAAGTATTTCCAGTTACATTGTAACTGAAAATCCACTGCATTTAGAATTACATCCAACCAAACGCCACCTAAATTAGATTGACTTCTCCTCACTTTAGATGTTCATTTGCTTTGAAATAGGAAAATTTTAGTATTTTTCACTAAAGTGAGAGAAGTGAAAGTTTATATAAGCCCACTTTTGCCCGTTTTTCTTCGCTCCCCCATTTCAAAATCTTTTTCATTTTCTGTAAAATAAACACCATAACTATTCAAAGTGTAAGTAATTTTCAATCACTTTAATGTTATTCTCCTATGTCTCTTCATTTCATATCATTTTTTTCAAGTGAACGTCCCTAAATAACCTATTGATACAAATGTTTTGCCTGTTGACAAAGACTAGTGGTTTGAATATTTGTGATATAGAGTGAAGACTTATAGCATACTTATAAAAAACCGGATGTAACTTGTACATATTTATAAAAAAAAAAATTCTCAAATGCCAAACATGAAATTTGCAATTAGCATAATTAGAACAATATTTTTAAATATTTTTTTAATAAAATTATCATAAGTGTAGTATATATCTTAAATATTTTACACTAATCTTATTTAAAAATTAATTAAAAAAGTTAAAGACTCTAAACTTGTCCCTCATACTAAGAAAAAGAACATGGAACCTAATAATGCCCAGACATTCCTATTGGAATCACAATGTTTCCACTTTTGTCTACATTTTTAGACGTTTCACTTTGCTAAGTTTTCACTCAAGAAATAAAGGCTTTGTCAGAGTCATTAAAACAAGGAAGAATTAGCTATGAATTGGTTGCGTAAGTATGCAAATTTTCCGGATCAATTGGTCATAGACATTTTTTTTAAATTCTTTTTAAAATTTCAAATTTTCATCATTTTAATAAATTTTTATAATACTAAAAATATTGCTATCTTGTTAGGTGAGAACTCACTTTTTTTTATTGTTTAAGCCTAGATTCGGTGATATAAGACAAAATCACCCCACTTTTTTCATGTTTAAGCATAAATTTGGTGATACAGGGCGAACTTGCCCATTGTCAAAAGAAAAGATAAGATAGTCTTCTTAATGCCAAGCCATAGGTATGCAAGGTGAGCTTATCACCCCTTCACCTGCTAGTCTCAAGTTTGAAGTCGGTGCAAGTGGAAGTGAGTAAGACGAGGGATATTTTACTAATTTTTATAAATTTAAATTTAAAAATAAATAAATTAAAAAATATGGATTCTTTGGGATGCAAAAAATTATTATTCAAGTGTAAGTGGTAATCTGAAATAATCTCTGTTTGGGATGCAATAAATAAATAAATTAAATAATTCATTATTAATAAAGACTCAATTCGGGCATTAACCCGGTCAAGGCTCTGAGTCTCGGGTCAATTGGTTTAACCGTCAGGTCATTTGGGTCAATGCTGGGTTAATAGAAATATTTTAAATTATTATTTTTAAAATTATGAATTATTTTATTTATATAGTTATATATAATAATAATATTCACAGATTATTAGTTATCAAATAAATAATTTGATGGAAAAAATAAAAAAAAACAATTGTTAATGCTTTATTTGGAAGTAAGAGAAAAGGGGAAAAACACAAACTTGACAAAATTACATATATACCCTTCAACTTATTAGAAAAAAAAAAAAAAAATCAAAGAATGAAAAGGGCATTTCAAATAAAAATCATTGACCCGGTCGGGTTATGAAAACCCGATTGGGTCACTTGTTTTGATCAGGTCAAAGCGGGTCAAACTGGGTCAAAACGGATTGATTGCATAAACGGTCTAATTAGAGACCCTGTCCAGTTTAAGTACCGGGTCATCGGGTCAACCGGTCTGACCATCGGGGCGGTCCATGTTTAATAGCTATGATTGGAGTTGCAAAAGGAAAAAAAATGTTAAAGAATTTTTATTACAATTGTTAGTTTATAAAAAATTAATTTCAATTAAATAATATTTATTTTATTTCTATTTTAAGTTTGGACAAGCAGAACCATGGCTTCAACTCTTCAAGTCAAATTGGAAATTAATAATATTTTTGAGAAATATGGACACAACACAACCACAGTAGAGCAGAATATATGATCACTTTAGATTAGTATATTATTAGATAAAAATAGAACACATATAATTAAAATCAAAATTAATAAAAAAATTTGGAAATTTGTATTATCTATAATTAATCTCCTTCTAGTATTTTCCAATAAAAAAAATCTTGCAATGTCTGTTATTTAAAATTTCGTCTTCCAAAAAAAAATGGGAATTTATGGAAATGGCTTTTAGGATTTATTTTCTCCTAATTTGGGATTTTTAACTATAATTAACATATTAATTATTTATGAAAAAAATATTTATTAGTACTTGTAACTTTTCAAATATCCTCTGCAGTCCCTTTGACATTTTAATTTCCTTTATAATCCCTCTTTTTTCAAATTACTTATTTTTCAGTCCCTGCATTAGTTTATTTTATTTAAAAATCTAATTTTGCCCTCCTTATGTAATGTATTTATCATTTATTAATTATATTTTTTATTTAATATTATGTATTTACGTATAACTATATAAGTTTTTATTTAAAATATAACATTCTTGTTTAATATTTGTTGTTGATGTTTAATATCTTAGGGGTTGTTTGGCATCATTTTTATTTGTTCATTTTTTTTGTTTCGTTTTCGCTTTTGTTTTATTTTCAATTTTTTAAAAACAAAAACATGTTTGGATACACTAATTGTTACGTATTTTAAAAAATAAAAACAAAAATATTTTTGATTAGCACAAAGTTTTAAGATTATTATGATTTTTTAATCATTTTTTCAAATTCATATTTTAAAATTTTGTTATAAAACTTTATTTTTTATATTAGTTTACTTGATTGTACTATTAAATAAAATAACATAGACTAATATTGTCTAGGTAAAAAATATCTCATAAAAATTGTATTATTTGAAACTAAAAAATATTTTGGTGTTTGCCTTAAAAAATTTAATATATAATAATAATAATAAAATGTTTTATCCTAGTTTTTAAAAATCAAGGATAAAACAATAATTTTCATAAATATATTATAAAAATATAATTTTTTATACTATATAAACTAATTTATAAAATATCAAGTACAAATAATAATTTTTTATAAATATTTTATTAAATATATATATTTTTAAATTATTAGTATTGAAAATTTTGATAATTTTTTTAAAAATAAATAAATAAATAAATAATAAAATAATAAAATAAAAGGAATTAAAAATTAAAGAGGAGAGAGAGAGTAGAAGAGTTTCATAGAAAGAGAAAGTGTTTTGAAAACATTTTAAAAACATTAAAAACATAAAAATTTTGTTTCTTGTTTTTTTGGAAATATAAGGAGTGTGCCAAAATTTTTGAAAACAAAAACAATGTGACAAAAATATTTTCAAAATATGAAATTGAAAATAAAAAAATAAAAAACAAAAAATGGCAATAATGTCAAACGACTCTTTAATGTGTTGTTTATTACTTTGTGTTTCTGTTTAAAATCGCTGTGGGGTATTTTTGCTAAAAGTACTAGAAAATAAATAATAAAAAAATAAGATTTTTTTTGGGATATGAAATAATTCAAGTATTTTTTTGATCCAGCGACAAAATTAGAGGGATAATATGGACAATTTCTTATAATTTCTTATATATATATATATATATATATATATATATATATAATTCACAACTACATTCAATGCAAGAACAATGCTTGTCTTATTTCTGTTCCCAAATCCAAAAGCGTCTCTTTGATTCACTAGCGATAAAAACACTATTTTTATAGCCCAAGAAGGAGGAGGAGAAGAGGTGGTGGATTGGGTTGGGAGATGGCGGGGAAGGTGAAGGAGGGGAGTAGGCCGCCGTGGGTGGGGCTGGCGGCGGCGGTGTGGGTGCAGGTGGCCGCCGGAAGTGGCTACTGCTTCCCACTTTACTCGCCATCATTGAAGTCCGTGCTGGGCTACAGCCAGCAGCAGCTCACCATGCTTGGGGTCGCCAATGATATTGGCGAGAACTTTGGGATGCTGCCTGGTGTGCTTTGCAACCGCTTCCCTCCTTGGCTTGTGCTCTTGATCGGTGGTTGCTCTTGTTTCATTGGTTTTGGTGTGCTTTGGCTCGCTGTTAGTGAGACTGTTACCGTGTTGCCTTATTGGGCGGTGAGTTTGTTTGATTGATTTATTGATTTTTTTTTTTGTTTAATCTTTTGCATTTTGTATACAGTTTATTGTTTGGTGTTTAGAGATTTTGATTTTGATTTTGATTTTGATTTTGATTTTTTTTTTTAAGTTTTGATGATGCTATGAGAAGGGGGTTGTGGATGAAGTGTTTTACTTGAATGGAATGTGTTTCTTGTGCTCTTGATTGGTACTGCTGCTTGTTTCCTCGGGTAGGGTTTGTTTTGGGTTGCTGTCACCCAGGCTTTCTTGTTCAGTTTGTACATTTGCTGAAAAGTTCTGATCTTTGGAATTTTTTGATGCTCTTATTCTCCTTTTGGGTTCAAATCTTTTTATTTCTTTTTCTTTTTTTTGCTCCTTTTAATTTATTGATTGGTTTTGGGGTTGTTAGGGGATATGAGTGGTTTTGAGGATGGAATATTCGTAGATCAAGTGTTTGCTTGAATGATATGAGCTTGGTTTCGTTGGCTATAGTATTCTTTGGGTCACCAATTTGCCATACTGGGTGATGAGTGATTGACTGCTTCCTCAAAGGTTTGCTCAATAAATATGATCTTTGGTTGATTTGATGCTCTTTTTCCCCTTTCTATTTCATAGATTGGTTTCTCCGTGTCTAGGAAAGATGGCTGGTTTTAAGAATGGGATTGTAGATTAAGTATTATGTTATGATTGTTAGCAAGGTCAGTTGATTAAAGGAATGGCTGGTGTTGTTAATTCACTGGGATGTGTTTGAAGTTGTTCTTTCCAGGGCTACATTTTAATTATTTATTTATTTATTCTTTATTAACAAAGAATGAGATCAAATACAAATACCTGTCTTTTCACACTAAGACAATATATGCTGTCTCAGTTAGAATTATCACTTACCATCATCTCTTCCATGTCCATTAGCGTCTATCATGCTTCTTGGGGAATCTAGTCGCTGTTCTGATTTTTAACTACTTTCATACTGTATCTTCTGTGATAGAAAAATGGAAAAGAAAGACAAAGAAAAAGATTGAATTCTCTTTCTTTCTCTCTCTTTACATGTTGGTATAAATTTTAGCAAGTTTGATTAGTTTAGAAATGGTTTCAATTAAACCAAAGTCCTTAGATAAGTTGATTATAGCTAATAGAAGCTACAAGTATTGTGTCCCTAGGATGGTAATTCTTTGGGGATTTTATTTTGAGTATGATTGTACTGGTGCAAACTTGGAGCAACAAGAACATAGTGAAGGGTGTTTGATCAAGTTGTTCACGTCTATGAAGAATATTTGTTCGTTGTGGTTAATTGTGTTCATCTGACTGCATTGCTTTAATATCTTCATAAGCCAGCTTTTAAAAATTTTCATTTCTTTGGCATCTGTCATATACCTCTCTGTTTTTATTATGTTGCCAGTATTTCCGATCTCTTGAATAGATCCTGAGGATGTTAGAAATTCCTCTGCCTTTTCTATTAGATAGACATGCATAAGATACATATCCTATAAAGTTTTTAAATTTCGTGTTAGCATTTCCGTCATGTACATTTCTCCAAAGATTTTTTTTTACAAACACATTGATATGCTTAAAATTCTGTTTTCTTAGCTTTTGCTGTCATTGATTATGTCTTAAGTCACCCTGATTACACCTTTCATCTTTAAATCTTCATTCTTTAAGCTAAATGTTTTCATATTGTCAACAACAAGATATTTCTCTGATTCTTTGATGCTCTCCTAAATTCTGAATCAATAACTACTTTGTTGCCAATCATATTTATGCAGCAACTGACTTTTGTAAACCACAAACCATGTGTTGACATATTGCCAATCAATGGACTACGTTTTGTTTCCCAATCATGCTTATCACACTTTTCAACTTTATAACAATCATCATAAAATGATTTTCTTTCTTGTGATTCACTTTCAAAGTGTAATCACATGATAAATGTTACATTCTGGGGACCTTGTACTGGTCAGTGCTGAGGTTGTCTTTGTTAAATAAATTAATGTTGTACTGTTTTTCAATCACACTATATTGCTCATCTAGTGTGAAGCCAATCAGTTTTATATCAAGAATTACGTTGCAAATTTCTGTTTTTATGCCTATTAAGGGGATAAATATATTATGGTGTTGTGACTTGAGTAAATATGACTTTTATTTTTACATTGAGAATGTTAAGTGACATATTTCATTAGAAGTCTATTGTCAATTTGTTCATTTTCTGCATGTGTGATTTTGTTTACTTCATACTCTGGTACTCTGCTATTTAGCTTTTTCTCAACCATTTGTGCTATGCATGTTCGAGAACAGACGTATTCTTTTTCTTTTTCTTTTTTTTTTTCTAGATTCAGTTTTAGATTTACAAGTTATGGCCTTTAAGCATATCATTCCTTTCTTCTACACACGTGGTTTATTTTAGATGAGTTGCAGATGTAGTGATAATTAGAGGACATGAAAAGGTTGTGATTTCTAAACATATGGCAAGTGCTCTTTTCATGTGATAATTTACTTGTCCTCCCAGCATCTCCTTGGCATCATTTTCCTTTCTAGAGATTGAATGACATAGCTACAATACATCAACTTTCATAAACGCCTCAATTATTAATTGACAGCCGAAACTGTTATACAAAATGAACAAATCTAGGATTTCATAGCAATGGAGACAGAGGAGGGAACAGAGAGGGAGTATCAATCACACAAAATAAGATTGAAGATTTACGTTCTGCTAAAGCTTACATGCAAAAACAGAGGCAATTGATAAGTGTTTCAGTGAACTAGGAGACAAGATAACCATAGCATCCTAAAGCTTTGTGTCTACAGACAAGCATGTTGATTCTATTGTGTCACCAAGTAGGTAAAATGGATACTTAAATAACTTCTTAAAAGTATAAATATGAATCCTCAAAGTTCACTAGAAAAATATCTTATCCATAGCAAGTAAGAATTGAATTATCCTGTGTATAGATCTAAATTCGAATGAACAGGTGCAACTAAAGTAATTGCATTAAACAAGTGTTTATGATACACAGTGCTCGTCACTTCATAGCATCTTAATCATCAATATCTGCTTTCAACTTCTTATCTATTTACAAGTTTTGCTTTTTCTGGTGCTACAACAGCTTTGGTTTGCATTATGCATTGCTACTAATAGCAATGCATGGCTTGGCACTGGTGTGCTTGTTACCAACATGAGAAACTTCCCACTTAGCAGGGGTACTGTTGCCGGTATCCTTAAGGGATATGTTGGGCTCAGTGCTGCAGTATACACCGAAATTTATACTGGGGTGCTTCGCAATTCACCTCCAAAACTGTTGCTCTTTCTCACTCTTGGCATTCCAACCATATGTATTGCAATGATGTACTTTGTCAGGCCTTGTACTCCATCATTAGAAGATGATTCATTAGAGCACGGGCATTTTCTATTTACCCAGATTGCGAGCGTAGTACTTGGTCTTTATCTTCTCACTGCTACAGTACTGGATGATGTTCTTTCATTAAACATTACCATATCATATACTCTGTTCGCCATTGTGATCTTATTACTCATGGCCCCCCTTGCAATTCCTTTGAAGATGACACTCTTCCCCCGTCGCAAAAAAGTCAGTTTGATTGGTCCATCTGATTCCACTGATAAATTATATGCGGGTGACTCAGATGATGCAGAACCATTGCTTGCTTCTACTTCATCCACAACAAATATTGGGGACCTCCAAGAGGCTGATGAAGCCTCTGATATTGATATCCTTTTGGCTGAGGGTGAGGGAGCGATTAAGAAGAAGAGAAGACCGAAACGAGGAGAGGATTTCACATTCCGTGAGGCTTTAATCAAGGCTGATTACTGGCTTATATTTCTGGTATACTTTCTCGGTGTAGGCTCGGGTGTCACTGTCCTCAACAACTTGGCGCAGGTTGGGACTGCTTCGGGTGTTAATGATACAACCATCTTGTTGTGTCTCTTCAGTTTCTGCAATTTTCTTGGTCGTCTCAGCGGTGGCGTTGTTTCTGAGTTCTTTGTCAGGTGAGACACTTCCCAACTAAAATAGTCTGAGAATGAGAGTTGTCATTCAGTGATATCTTTTGCAGGTGGAAAATGATTCCTCGGCCGATTTTGATGACCTTCACACAAATCATCATGGTCATTACTTACATTCTCTTCGCCTCAGCTCTCAATGGCACACTCTACGCATCCACTGCATTGCTCGGCATATGTTATGGTGTACAATTCTCCGTCATGGTGCCAACCGTATCAGAGCTCTTCGGACTCAGGCATTTTGGATTGCTGTACAATTTCATGCTGCTGGGAAATCCCCTTGGAGCACTCTTGTTCTCTGGTGGTCTTGCAGGGTATATATATGACCAAGAAGCTGAGAGGCAGCGACAAGCTGGCCTCTCTGATGGTTCAACCTGCATCGGGCCCGATTGCTTTAGGATCACATTTCTGGTTCTTGCCGGAGTCTGTGGCTTGGGATCTCTACTGAGTATAATCTTGACTGTCAGAATAAGGCCAGTGTATCAAATGCTGTATGCCAGTGGGTCATTTCGGCTGCCCCGAAGCTCACATTGATGACGAAGAATCACTATCAGCCATCAGTTTTGCTGCAAACTTATTATTATGATACCAAAACTGAGACAGCTTAATCCTTGTTCTTCTTGTGGTTCATGGACAATGTTCTTTGCATTGCCAACAACAAGGATTGGTCATTTGCAGGGACGGTGAGTTCTCGATGTTGTAAGGTGTTGTATGCCTTATTTAGCTGTCGTCGAATCTCATCGGTTTAGTTCTAAGGTGTTGTATGCCTTATTTTGCTGTCGTCAAGTTCCGAATCTCATTGGTTTAGTTCGTGGATGGCATCTGTTGTGAAATTATATTTACCTACTTGTTAATGTTTGCTTGTGTGTACTTTTTTACAAGTGTATCAATTATCTTCATTGACTGCAAACTCTCTTTTTACAGTCTTTATGAGAATTTATAAATTGAATGCTAAATTCAGCTGTGAAGCATGTTTGGAAGCTTTTAGTTGCTTGATGTTTAGTGGGTGGTGATCTTAGTTCAAAGCTTGTTCATGTTAGTTAATCTATGGCCTTGGTGTATTCTTTTGTGTGTTGTGAATGTTTCTACTTGAAAACCAGTGAACTTGATGCCTTTCCTGAGCTTTGCATCCCTACTTATTTGCATGGAAAACAAGAGATTAGAAATCTCATGTTTAGGCCAAAATGCTTTTCATTCAAGATTCATAATACTTCATATTTGACCATTTCTTATAGCAGGTAGTTGGTTGTATGTCCTGCTTTGATTCTATAACCATCAAGTTCAGTATATATATTTATATATATATACATGCCTGCATATTGATTTTTTTGGCAGCCTTTCCAATATAATAGCATATATACACACATATGTTGGTTCTGCAGCCACATATATGTGATTATATATATACATGCATGCATTGATCTGCCACTTGTGCTAGGAGACCTAATTCCATCTTTGTTTCTTTCACATCTTGTTCTTGTTAATCATTCTACTTTCCTGTTTGACATCATTGTTATTAGTTATTACCACTAGTATTAGTATTGTGCTAGACCTACTTGTAGACACTTTCAAACTATTGTTGTTTTAATTAGAGACTTAGATATAGTTCGATGTCTTTATTATAGGACCATTACCGAAAGTCATCCGTTAGTGTCGGGTGAAGTTTTAAAGCTTGAAGATTGTTTCATGTAAGTAATCTACTATTATTTTTTTTTGGTATATATACATATAATTCATTATTATTTACGTCCTTTTTTTTTAGAAATTTCAGAATAATAAATTATTGTTAATCATTTGGTTACTAGGTTATGTCTAAATGTCTTTTACCTTTTATTTAAATTCATTGAGTAATCATTCCAAATATTTATTTATTCAATTATTTATTTCTTTTATTTATTTTGAGAGAGTGAGGGATATTTGTGTATAATTTAATGTTTAGTTATCCCAAATTATTCTTGAACTATATTTGATTAGTTGGAGTATAAGCATATCTCATGGTTAGTACTTTTGGTGAATTATTTCCACTTTTAAATTCGTTGGAGTCATGCTGCCATTCTTTCAAATTATGATGTTTTTATTTCCTTTGTTTAATGGGTTTTGTATACTACTTGATTTCTATCCTGTTGCTTTCTTTAGACCTTGTTCCATTGATTTGTGGATCAATTAAAATTTTCATTCACTCATGTGTTATATTTGTTTTAATGGAAATATATTATTATTATTATTATTATTCCTTTAATGAGAGAATCAAGCTGGTATTTGGCATTTATATATATATATATATATATAAGTTGATATTATTATTTATTTATTTAATTAATTGTTTTTTTTATTACATAATGTTTTTGCAAAATATTTGTGAATATTCTGTATTTTGGTTATGAAATTGAATCTGAATGTTTTGGTCTCCAAATGACTGATATGCAATCTTGTCAGTGGGAAGTTAAACCCTGATTTTGTCAACAAGAAATTCTGGAAAAATGAGATTGCAGTTTTGCACAGTGTTCGTTCGGTGAAATAATTAACGGCCACCTAATATTCAGTCTCTAGTCACCAAGGGTAAATAAATGATCTCTATTATTCTAGCTTGGGTCACCGAGGGTAAATAAATGACCTCTGGCATCTATAGTGAATTTGGAGACATACTCAGGAATATGTTACATCCTGCTTCACCTTCTGATTTTGTTTACACTATTTTGTGTTTTTGATTTTTGTGCAAGTTTCAGATTTGAACTTTTATCTTAGTTTATATTTTTTTGGATTACTTACTGGGTTAGTGAGCTCATGGAGTTTTTTAAATTTTTTTCAGATTAGGAGTAGTAGACCTAGGGATCTTAGAAAGCTTCCAGTAGATGCTTTCCTTTGGAGTTATGTTTTATGTCTTTTATCAGTTGTATGGTTGTTTAAGAACCTCTTTGTGGGTCATTCTGTATTTACATTTGTTATGTATTTGAACCTGGTTGTATCCTTTAAGTTGTACTTGTATTTTGTATTCCTGTCAGTTTATTTTCTATCTCCACTCTATGTTAGATTTTGAGGCCTTACAGGTTCACTAGGCTCTCGCCTTGTGGGTTTGCCACCGTTTGTCAACGCACCGGGTCTGGCTAGTCCGGGTTCGGGGCGTGACAAATCTAAGTGATATCAGAGAAAAATTAGACAGACCTTCTGTCTAATGATCCTAGCAGTCTAGATAGTGTCTTCAGGATGATTGATGATCTTTGATAGAGGTTGAGTTCAGTCTAATGTTGCTTGTGTTCTTTGTGCATTGATACATTGTCCAGTGGAGCAGTAGTTCATCCTCTCATGCCATCATCTTCTATAGTGATAAGCATGAACACCCGAGATTTCAGCTTACTGATAGCAAAGACCATGAGAGAGCTGTATGAAGAAGAGAACTCTAATGGCTAGATGCCATTGTGATTATAGCCTCTAAATTCTGTCAGTTGGTTACAATATTATAGAATTTTATTCATGTTATAATGAAACAAAGAATGTTGATAATTTTTCAGCCATGGACCTGAATTCATTTGTGTGATACATTTGGTGATGAAAACGAAAATAAAAATAGCCTTGTAATAATAACTACTCTGTTGAGAAAGACCTCTAAAAGATCTTATAAGAAGTTCTGAAGCTAGTTCAAGAGAGATAGCTTGTTCCATCTTTGATAACAAAATTATTTTTAATTGGGTTTGCTACATTACTTAGCAGTATCTTTCAAGCACTTTATCATTGTTTAGTCATTCTGCATTAGTGATCTGACCAATTAAAAAAAATGGATATAATTTCTTATGTGTCACACATTGCAGTTCTTTTGCTTTGACACTGTTCACTATCTTGAATTCCGTTGTGAATGCACGCTGATGTAATGGGCAAGTAGCATCAATCAGTATTTAGTGCATTGATGACGAATCAATTAGTATTTGGTGCGTGATGACAAATTAATGAGTAGTTAGTGTACAACGGCAAATATTTTTGACAGTTATTATGTGCTAACTTCTCTTATAGTGGAAAGGAACAACTGCCTTTATTTCTTTTCATTTCTGTGTTTTAGTAAATTGATACTTGCCTTTTGGTTATTCTTGGTTAAGTAAGTATTCCTCCTTGAATTCATTTGTACAGAGGTCTGTTTTTTGAATTATTTATATGTTATTCTTTCATGTCTTCTCTCAGGTTTTTTTTTGCTTGAATTTAACAATGGACATTTTTTGTAATCTTTTTCTTGCTTTTGCAATTTTGAGTTGATTTGTTTCCATTTTAAATTAATGCTATTATTCTTAAAAAAGTCATATATAAATACTGGTTTGTTACTTGTATGAAAAAGAATGTCTGAGCTATCTTATTTATCCATTAGTTCTTTCAGATTTCATATGACTGCTGAATGCGAAAGCATGCTTGTGCTCAAAATGAAAATGAATTATTTTCTCATTCTGGAGATTATGTTCATTGATTGCATGTTCTCAGAGGGAAGGCATGTATCAAGATGAATCCAGGTGATGATATTCCTGTGGTGGAGGTGGAACAATCCATGGCTCTATCTTTGATAAGAGAGAGTCAATTATTGACCCTATCTCATTTGAAGATTGATCAATTATTTTTCTCCGTAAGGTACTTGCTGGAGCATTCCATCCAAGGTGTGCACATCTCTCAATTCAGCTTCAAAGTACCAAAGCCGCTTCGAAAGGACTATGTCCGCAAGCGGCCCTGTCCATTAGAGCCTGTCGCAGGTTTATATTGCTTTAAATTATTTTTCATTCTTGCAGTTCTTTAATTTTTTAGAGCATGGACATATCTTTTTTCATTTCTTTCTTGCTACTACTTAGAGGATGATGTTAAATGCTATTTTTCCAATTGGTTTCCGTATAGGTTTAGCTAGTCTGGATTACTCGGCTATTTTGCATTTTGACACTGTAAGTGTTATATGCTAGCGAGTCATCTTAATGCTGCTAGCTGTTACTATTTTTGTTACCATTATAATTAGAATTAGCAGGTTTGCTATTTTCCACACAAATTCATTGAGCTACTAATTAAATGAGCTAGTATAGAATTACAATGTTATACCGCTGATTGATTTTGGATGCATGTTCAATTGTCAAAACTTTTAAGTCAGTGACCATAATTCTGACTTCAAGTTATGCTTCTGACTAAGCATTGTCATTGTATCAATATATATTTTGAAGAAGATTAACCTTGTTTCCTTAATTCTATTCTCTGTCAGATATGAACCATTCATATTTATTTCTCTAATCCCGTGTTGTTTTTGACTTGATTCTTTTCATCTGATGTGATCTTTTTTCCCCTTTGTTTATGGTATAAAGATTATCTCATCTGATTAATTACATCTATTTCATTCAATATGATCTCATAGCAGCATTAGGAAGAAATAGAGTAGGTTTTTTTTTTTTTTGTAGTATGCTTGTATAGCTTCTTCCAAGTAGACTGTCATCTAAATCTGCATGGGTGTCATTCCTCTCACACATATTAATAAAATCATTTCCAGTTTTTTGGTGTTTTCTTTACTGAATCTTTCTGTGATCTTTCCCTTCATGCTATATTCTTTCATTACTGGTTCATTCAGCTTCCAGAAATATGTAGCCTCTTGTTCCTTACAATTTGTTTGGCTTTCGTGCTTATTGATTAAAAATCTATTTTATTGTTCATGCAGTGGCTCCTATTGTCATCCCCGGAACCTGGTCTGGCCGGACCCGGTACGCGGACAAACGGCCGCAAACCCACAGGGCGAGAGCCCAGTGAATTTGCAAGGCCTCAAAAACCTAACACAGAGCGAAGATGGAACATAAACTGACAGCAATACGAAAAATTCAAATACAACTTAAGGGTTATAATCAAGTTCCAATACAGAGCAAATGAAAGTACAGAATAACCCATAAAGAGGTTCTTAAACAACCATATAACGTAAAGACAGACAAATAACCCAACTCCAAGGAAAGCGTCTACTAGAAGCTTTCTAAGGTTCCTGGGGCTACTGTTCCTGATCTGAAAAGGATTTAAAACAAATCCATGAGCTCACTAGCCCAGTAAGTAATCCAAAACAATAAACTGAAACGAAAGTTCAAAACTGAAACTTGCACAAAATTAGAAACACAAAATAATATAACAAAATAAACGAAGTAAGATGAAACAGATTCCTGAGTGTGTCTCCAAATTCACTATAGCTGCTAGAGGTCATTTAGTTACCCTTGGTGACCCGAGCCAGAATAACAGAAGTCATTTATTTACTGATCCGAGACTGAATATCAGATGGTCGTTGATTATTTCACCGAACGGACACGGTGCGAAACTGCGGTCTTATTTTCCAGAATTTCTTGTCGACAAGTCAGGGTTTAACCCCCCACTGACAAGGTTGCATATCACTTGTTTGGAGACCTTCAAAGCCACAAATACAGAATATACATCAGTATCTCCCAAAAATTCATGCAATAATATAAGGTTAACGATAAATAAATAAAAATTAATTAAATAATTAACTAAATGAAAAAAGAATATACCAACTTTCCCGAGCCTTAGCCTGGTTCCCATTTTAAGAAATAATAATACCATTCACAATTATTTTGCCAAAACAAATGCATGTAATAACAAAAGCAATTAATAAAATCAAATAAAATTTCACCAGTAAATACATTGCATAATTTCATGGAAAGGAAATAATAATATTAATATAAACCATAACTCAAATTTAACCAAGGCCTGAAAGGGAACAACTATTGGTTGGCTAAAAATAGATTTATAAATATACAAAATTAATACATGATGGAAAATAGACATATATATAACATTTTCAAGTAACAACAATATGATTCCAACTAAGTCTAGGAGTTATTCATTAAAAAACATAAGTCATAAATATGATGACATTCCCAAAATACATTTCAAAGAATAAAATACAATTTTAGAAATTTTGAAAGAAATAAATTAAAACAACAAAATTTTAAATACAAGAGTTCGAGGGATTACTTACTTGATGAGCTCCTAAATCCGATAGAAATCCAAAGTTATCTCTCAAGGTGGTCCTATAACCTAAGAGAAAAACCAACCAACACAAAAATAAGAAAACTAGACATGGAGAGTTCTTGTACAAGGGTAGAGATAAGCTAGTCTAATACCAACATTCTACAACAAAGCATGACCTTTCTAACCACAATCAACATCTATAGCTTTAAAGGAAGCAACAAAAGCAAAGCATCAATAACTATATTTGCACTCACTAGGCATGCAAAAAGCTTGGGTTTCATGCATAAGGTTGTAGACAAGCAGATCTAGCACAAGTGGTAGATCAATGCATGCATGCATGTATATACATATATAATCTCGTATATGTGGTTGTAGAACTAACCTAAGTGTATATATATGCTATTATATTCAAAGGCTGCCAATCAAACAAAATGCATATATATAATATTCAAAAGGCTGCCAACAAAATGCAAGCATGCATAAACACACACACACACACACATATGCTATTATATTCAAAAGGTTGCTAAATGTCAAAATACAGGCTTGTGTATATATATATATATATATATATATATATATATATATATATATATATTAAGCTTGGGGGTTATAGAAACAAGGCAGGACATGCAACCTTGTTTGAAAATCATAATGATCTCAACATTGGATGCATTTAAGAGACTTCTATGCAAACAAGTAGGGATGCAAAGCTTAGGAAGGGATCAAGTTCACTAGTTCTCAGGTAGAAACATCATAACACACAAGAGCATACACAAAAGCCATAGAGTTGCTAACAAGAACAAGCTTTGAACTAAGATCATTACCTACTAAACATCAAGCAACTAAGAGCTTCCAAACATGCTACACACTTTGGTTCAAGCAAACTTCTCATACTACTCAAGCATCAACTCAACTACCAACAAGAGATCAAGGAACCTACCTAGCCTTTGTGGAAGCACAGGCAGCTCGTCGATCCCCTTCACCTCGCCTCCGAATGACAAAGACTTCGGTAGGAACTCGAGCTCCGGTGATGGACACCCTCTTCTTCAAGCTTCCAAGGAGAGATAGGTGGAGTGGGAGAATGGAGGGAGAGGATGGAGATAGAAGAAGAAAGGAGAAGATGATCATGGGGGGAAAAGAATTCGGCTAAGATGGGAGGCAAGGATTTGATAGTGTCCGGGAATCCCTCCATAATTTTCTCATCCAAGCTAACAGCTACTAGGAGGAGACAAGGAGATAAATTCTGGGTGATGATATTAGATTAACAAGCTAATCTTGGTTTAAGAATGGGCTGGGGCCCACACTTATTTCCTTGGCACATTCATCGGATGTAAGAGAAGCACATGCACCATCAGGCATGCCTACATACCATGCTCCTCCATCGACTGTTTCACAGGGGGAATGCTTATCATTAGTGACCTCTATGCCCTGGGCACGTCCACCGGCTGTTAAGCGACAACACACATCATCAGCAACTCCTTTTTCCTAGGCATCTCCAGCAGCTGCTAAACCAGGGCAACACATCATCTGCAACTCCAATTTCTCAGACACGTCCACTAGGTTTGGACAAGAGCAGTGTGTGTTGAGTAATGTGCTACCATCTTATTTGACTAGTCAACTATGACTAATCAAAGCTATGCGATATAAGTTAATTAAACATGTGTTTTCATGTGAATGTGTGCACTTTTACTTTACTTTTCTGCAGAAAACTCAAGATGTAAAGCGAGTTGCTCCCAATGTAAAAAAATAGTGAATGAAATGCTGCTGCTGCTAATGATGATCTGCAGTTTTTTAGATGAAAATTACTGAATCTATTTTGCCTCTTCAAATCCTTTGTTTTTATACTGCAAAATTAATTCAGATCTACTTCAAGTTGCAGCTAGCTTCTTGGATGTTATAAGGAATAACTCATTGCTTTTGTATTTTTAGTAAGCTGCAATTTACTTCTGAAGTTTCAACTTCAATTGCTTGTGTGTTGTCTCATCTTCAAGGAATTAAGTGATGTTGTGAAATATGAAGAATTATGCTTGAATGAAGATTGTTTCTGCACACTAGCTTGGTTGTTTCCCAAATTGTGCCTTGGCTTGTGTTTGATCTCCAACATGGTTTGGTATCAGAGCTACAAGATCTCATCATTCGTAGAAGTTGAGTGATAGAAGAATTACATGGCAAATCAAGGTAGTGATTGTCCTCCAATTCCTGCATTCTCTGGAGAACTTTTTGATCACTAGTGTGTGAAGATAAAAATTATATTCAGATCATTGGATTTGTGGGAGTATGTTGAGGAAGGATATGATGAACCTCCATTTATCACAAATCTAAGTAATCAAGAATTAAAAGCACTCAAGGAACACAGAAGGAAGAATGCTAAGGCCCTTTCATATATTCAGCAGGGGGTGAGTCCAGATATTTTCTCAAGAATAATTGGGGCAACTAAAGCAAAAGAAGCATGGGAAATTTTACAAAAATAATTTCAAGGGAATGTTAAGATGAAGAATGCCACTCTCCAAAAATTGAAAAGAGAATTTCAAAACTTGAAGATGAATGAGGCTGAAAATGTGCAAGATTACTGCACAAAGATTATCAAAGTTGTGAATGAAATGAAAGCATTTTGAAAGGAGATTAAAGACAACAAAATTATTGAGAAAATTCTTGTAAGTAAACCTCCAAAGTTTGATGCTATGGTGTTGATAATTGAAGAGACAAAAGATATCTCATCAATGAAGATTCAAGAGTTGATGGGATCCTTGATGGGTCATGAAAGAAGACTTGCAAGGCATGCTAAAAAATCAGTTGAAAGTGCTTTCCAATCAAAGCTAAATATCACCCCCAAGATTGATAAAGGTGGAGAATCAAGTAGAGGTGGAAGATATGTCTGTGGAAGAGGAAGAGGCAGAAATTTAAGAGGAAAAGGAAGAAATATTTTTCCAAGAACATTTACTATAGAAAATTTCAAGTCTTACAACATTTGTGGCAAGGATAATCACCTTGAAAAGGATTGTTGGCATAAGGATAAGCCTAAGTACCACCATTGCAAAAAATTTGGCCATATTGAGAAGTATTGTCGACTTAAAGGCAATCAACAAGCACATTTTTTCAAAGGAGGAGCAAGGTGGTGAAGCAAATTTGTTTTTCGCTTGTCACATGGCAACGGAGACCAATGATGATATATGGTTCCTTGATAGTGGTTGTAGCAATCATATGAAAAGAAGAGATCTAGTTTTGTTAACCTTGATGAGTCTATACAAACTCAAGTCAAATTGGGAAATGGAAGTATTGTGCAAGCACAAGGAAGAGGAACCATTAGTGTTTAAACAAAAAGAGGTGCCAAATTTATTCAAGATATGTTGTATGTCCTGAACCTAGGCCAAAATCTTCTAAGTCTTGGACAACTTGTTGAGCATAGATATGCATTGAACTTTGATGATAATCAATGCTTTATCTATGATAAAAAGGATAGTAGACAGCTGGTTGCAAAAGTGAAGATGGAGACAAATCAAAGCTTCCCAATTAATCTCAACTATGGAGGAAATCAAGCATTAAAGGCCCATGTAGATGAAGATGCATGGTTATGGCACAAATATCTTGGGTATCTAAATTTCTGCAGCCTTAAACTACTTCAACAAAAGGGAATGGCTTATGGATTACCAAAAATTGAAGAAAAACATGAAGTTTGTGAAGGATGTGCACTTGGCAAGCATCATCGACAACCTTTTCCTAAAGGCGTTGCTTGGAGATCCAAGAAGATGCAAGAGCTAATTCACACTGATGTATGCAGGCCTATGAAGACTATTTCACATGGAGGTAACAAATACTTCATTCTATTTATAGATGATTTTACAAGAATGACTTGGGTCTACTTTATGAAAGAAAGATCCCAAGTGTTCGCAATTTTCAAGAAGTTCAAGAGCTTTGTTGAGAAACAAAGTGGGCACTACATTAAAATTTTAAGAAGTGATCGAGGCAAGGAGTCAAATGAATTTCAAGAATTTTGTGAAGATGAAGGCATGGAAAGACAATTGACCATTGGCTATATACCACAACAAAATGGTGTATCCGAGAGGAAGAATCAAACGGTGATGGAGATAGCAAAATGCATGCTACATGATAAATGCCTACCTCAAGGTTTTTGGGCTGAAGTAGTATATACGGTAGTGTATTTGCTCAATAGAAGCCCTACTAAAGCCATGTGGAATCAAACTCCTATTGAAGCATGGAGTGGAAGGAAGCCATCGATGAAGCACTTGAAGGTTTTTGGAAGCATTTGCTATGCTCAAATTCCAAAAGAGAAAAGGTACAAGCTTGATGAAGTAAGTGAAAAATGCATTTTTGTTGGCTATAGCTCACAATCTAAAGGCTATAGATTGTTTAGCTTGAAGACTAACAAAATTATTATAAGTCGTGATGTTTTGTTTGATGAAAGTGCTACATGGAACTGGAAAGAAAAAGGTGTAAATGAACAGGTTGTTGTGCATCATGAAGAAGGCAAAAATTCAACAAATGAAGAAGCAATAGAGGAAGATTTATCACCAACAAGTAGTACACCATCATCTCCAAGTTCAAGCACCAATGGTTCAACATCAACTCCAAGGAAAATGAAGAGTTTGAATGAAGTTTATGTAGCTGTAATTTCTGCATTCTTGAACCTGAAAATTTTGAAGAAGCAAATCAAGATAAAGATTGGAGAAATGCCATGGAAGAAGAGATTCAAGCTATTGATAGAAACAAGACATGGAAGAGAACCCTAAAAACAAGGAAGTCATTGGAGTGAAATGGATTTATGAATTTAGATGGGTCTATTTAAAAAAAGAAGGCAAGGCTAGTTGCTAAAGGCTAATCACAATAGCCCAGAATTGATTATAATGAAACATTCACACCGATTGCAAGACTTGATACTATTAGAACCATAATTGCCATATCTGCTCAAAAAGGATGGAATTTACATCAACTAGATGTAAAATCTGCTTTTTTGAATAGAGAATTGAAAGAGGAGGTGTATGTCTATCAACTTCAAGGTTTTGTAAAAAATGGTGAAGAAGACATGGTGTATAAATTGAAGAAAGCTTTGTATGGGTTGAAACAAGTACCAAGGGCTTGGTATAGCCAAATTGATTCATACTTCTTGGAACAAGGATTTGAAAAGAGCAAAGGTGAAGCAACTTTGTATGTGAAGGCTCAAGATACATAAAAAATTCTCATTGTTGCACTCTATGTTGATAATTTGGTTTACACTAGTAACAATGAGAAGATGATGGTTGATTTCAAGAAAGATATGATATGAATGATATCGGTTTCCTACATCATTTTCTTGGCATGGAGATTTATCAACAAGATGATGGAGTCTTCATTTGCCAAAAGAAATATGCTAAAAACATCCTTGCAAGGTTTGGAATGTCTGATTGCAAATGTGTGGCTACACCACTTGTAGTTAATGAAAAGCTTGTTAAAGAAGATGGAGAAAAGAAAGTCGATGCCACTTTGTATAGAAGTTTAGTGAGGAAATTTGTTGTACCTCACAGCTACAAGGCCAGCTATTATGTTTGCATCAAGTTTGTTATCAAGATTTATGCATAATCCCAGCCATCTTCATCTTGGAGCTGCAAAAAGGGTGTTAAGATACATCAAATGGACAATTAGCTATGCAATTAAATATAATAGAGGTATTGGTGCAAACTTAATTGGATATTGTGATAGTGATTGGGGTGGCTGTAAAGATGACATGAAAAGCACCTCCGGGTATTGTTTTTCATTGGGTTATGGAGTATTTTTTTGGGTATTGAAGAAGCAACAAAGTGTGGCTCAATCTTCTGCAGAAGCTAAATATATTTTAGCTGGTTTGGCCACTTCTCAAGTCATTTGGCTTAGAAAAATTTTTGAAGACATTGGTGAGAAATAGAATAAAGCTACAACTTTGTTTTGTGACAACAAATCTGCCATTGACATAGCAAAAAATCCAATTTATCACAGCAGAACCCGTCATAATGTAATCAAGCACCATTTCATTCAAGATGCAATTGAAAATGGTGAGATTGACTTGAAATTCTTCAAAAGCGAAGATCAAATTGCTGATATCTTCACAAAGGCACTTCCAAGAGACAAGTTCAATTATTTTAGAGAAATGCTTGGAGTTTAAGAAGAGCACATTAAGGGGGGAAAATCTGTTGAATAAGGTGCTACCATCTTATTTGACTAGTCAACTATGACTAATCAAAGTTATGTGATATAAGTTAATTAAATGTGTGTTTTCATGTGAATGTGTGCACTTTTACTTTACTTTTATGTAGAAAACTCTAGATGTAAAGTGAGCTGCTCCCAATGTTAAAAAATAGTGAATAAAATGCTGGTACTGATGATGATGATCTGCAGTTTTTCAGCTGAAAATTACTGAATCTGTTTTGCCTCTTCAAATCCTTTGTTTTTATACTGCAGAATTAATTCAGATTTACTTCAAGCTGCAACAAGCTTCTTAGATGTTATAAGGAATGAGCCATTGCTTTTGTATTTTTAGTAAGCTACAATTTACTTCTTAAGTTTCAACTTCAATTGCTTTTGTGTTGTCTCATCTTCAAAGAATCAAGTGATGTTGTGAAATATGAAGAATTATGCTTGAATGAAGATAGTTTCTGCACACTAGCTTGCTTGCTTCCAAAATTGTGCCTTGGCTTGTGTTTGATCTCCAACAGTGTGCATCATCAAGAACTCCTGTTTCTTGGGCATCTCCTCCTGCTGTTGCACAATGTGCATCATCAATGACTCCTCTCTCTTGGGCTCATCCACAGGCTGTCGCACGAGAACAATGTATGCCATATGGGACTTCTGTTTCATCGGTATGTCCATCTGTTGTTACACGAGAATGATGCCCGTCATCAGCTTATCCTACTTCTAGGGCACATGCACCTGCATATCCTGTTTCTTGGGCACATCCACCAGCTGCTACATGAGAGCCATGCGCATCATTAGTGACTCCCATTTTTTGTCGTATTCATTTAGTTGTAGGAAGTAGATGAAATATTATGGAGAAATAGAGTAGACGTTTGTAGTATGTTTAACTTCTTCCCGGTAATGTGTCATCTTAAACTACAAGTTTGCCATTCCTCCGTCGATCCTGATATAGTCTTATTTTATTGAAACTGGTTGTCATACTTTCCTATTTTGCAAGTTATATTCTTTAATTCATTTTGTTGAAATTTGTAGTTTCTTTTTCCCAACAGTTTTATTCAACTTTCTTGATCACCTATGGGGTTTTGTATACTGAAGTAAGGGATGTATCCTGTTTAAACATTCAATGGGGAGAGAGGGGGATGACATAGGATAGAAAAGAAGAACTATGTTTTTTTGTTTTTTTTTTTCAGGCAATTAAAAGGGTTTTTTGGGAGGGGTCTCAAAACCATATGATTTATGAACAATATATGTGATTGCTTAATAAATTCCTTAGTTGTGTTTTGCTTGTTTTTCACTATTGTTGTTGTTTGTTGGTATGACTCTTTGATTTTTTAGTAGGATGAGCCTCGTTAATTTTGGATGATCTCAAATAGTTGGGACCAATGGTTTGTTGTCATTAAATTATGTAACTCAAGTTGGACGGCTATCTAGTTATATGATGTTTAATACTTTTTTTTTTTTTTTTGAAAAAATGGATAAACTATTCCAATTAAACAATGTCACATTTTTTAAGTGATTTAGACGTATAAATAATTATAAAATTATAATTAAATATGAAATCCAAATACTCAAGATTGTGGTTTTTGAAACTCAATATATAACTCTTTTCTAGCTTCTTGTTGTTGAGAGAACTTTGTTTTATTTGTTTAATGGTTCATTTTTCGCTCGCTTTTATTTTTTAATAATAATGAAAAAATCACAAGGGGACAAAATCTTAAATTATAACCTTTTTTTGAGAGTTTTGTAAATGTGCATGTAATCAATTTAAATTATTTAACCCACAAAATTTTTTATAAAATATTTATTTTAAAATATTTAATTTTAGAATATTTCATCTCATATAAACTCAATCATTTTTAGTAGTTCAACTTATTCAAACCGCATTTTGTCCATTTTTTTTATTTCTTATCTTCATTTGTTGTATATCTTATCTACATTATATCTCTAATATTTTTTTTTATGTCAACCTAATATCTTTTTGAGTGTTTATCCTTTTTTTTTTTCAAAACAAAAGAAAACTGATACAGAGTTGAAAAATTAATTTTGATATTATATATATATATATATATAAGGGGCTAAGGTGAAATTACCCTATCCTTTTATTTTATATACCAAAAATTTTAAATGTTATTTTAATGATTTTAAGCATCAAAGTAATTAAATTTATTACTATATTTATTAAAATTTTATAATTTTTAAATTTAATTATTAACCAAACAAAAAGAGCTCTTTATGACTTTTCATACATGTTTTAATGTTATTTAATCATTTTAATTACCATATTGATAAGTTTAACTATTACTTGTATTACTAAATTAAATACAAAATTTATTAATATATTTTATAATTTTAAAAAATAATTATACTGTTGTACTAGTATATACTCATGATTTAGGTTAAATAATTTAAATTATTATTTTTAATGTTAACCCATACCAAATATTATAATAGTATAATACAAACCAAATTAATTAAAAAATAAAACTTAATAATCTCATATCAATTAATTAAAAATATATATTTATATAAAAAAAACCTATACTGAAGCCCTTGCATGAGACTCTTTCAACACACACAGTGATGTGACCTTTAATGGACTTATAATGGACATTTATTTTTATTCATTTTATTTTAAAAATTAAAATATAAATATAAAAAATAATAATAAAAAAAAAGGCAATAAAAGTGGAAACTTCATCAAGCTTTTGGCAGCGTGGTGAGGAAACCCAGTTCTAAACCTCTTTTTGTTATTTTATTGCGTTTTTGGATCATTTCCCTGAGGATTTTTGTGATTTTAGGTGGATTTATTGGCACTGTTATCAGTATGAGGATCTGGTTTTTGCTTATCATGCTACCCGCCATGAATTGGGGCAGACCATTATAGAGTCATGGAGGTATTGTTTGTTTTCGTTCCTTGTAGTTTTTGTATTTTGTGTCTTTGTTTGTTACATCGGTGAGAAATATTTAATTTTGAGATTGTTATAAAGTGATTTGGGAAAATAGCGTTTAAGACTTTGGTTTTTTAGTTGGAAAAAGATGCCCTTTTTTTTTGTTTTGTTTTTGTAGTTATGTTTCTTTTGAAGTGTTTATGTTGATGCTAAGGCTGAACTTGTGTGATTATTAGGTTTTGTTGGACTCTCGAGCTGTGCAAGCTGATGCTTTTGACTATTAATCGTCTTGCTTCCTTGGAAAGGTTACAACTTGTTTAAAAGATGCCCTTTTTTTGTTTTATTTTTGTAGTCATGTTTCTTTTGAAGAGTTTATGTTGATGCTAATGCTGAACTTGTGTGATTATTAGGTTTTGTTGGGCTCTTGAGCTGTGCAAGCTGATGCTTTTAACTGTTAATCGCCTTGCTTCCTTAGAAAGGTTACAACTCTTTGAAAAATTCACTTATTGACCTTTTATTTTGTTTGCCGATAAGTATAATTATCATTTTTCTTGAATACAGTACTTTTAAATCGCTGTGGTGCCTTAGGCATCTATTCTGGCTACTGAAGTGGTAATTTGCATCTTGCTTTTGGATTAAGCGTTGATTTATTGATTTTTTTTTTTTTTTTGGATGGATAGTTTTATTTTTTATGAGTTGTGTTGTATTTTTTGTTGATTCATTTGTCCATATTTGGTGGAGATAGTTTTCAGATGCTTTCACTATATCATGCCGAGTGGCAGCAGAAGTTGGGATCTAGTCTGTCTGTGTCACAAACTTAAGGCAAGCAACATCATTTTGTTATTTTACACATACACTAGAGAAACACAGTGAAATAATAATTTTACCAGAACTATATCATCACATACTTTATGAAAGGATAAGTACGCGATTTACATGTCCTTTTAGATGAGCTAAATCTGGTTTTGCAAATGAAGGATTTTTGTTTCTTTTTTCTTCAGAGATGGGTGGAAGCAAACCCTTCCATTTAGGTTTAAAATCAGAAGCAACATTAGGAAAGTTTGAGCATATTCATACAAGACTATTCCCACAGAACAATGAATAGATGTTTCAAACTTTAGGGTTGGGTGATATTTCTCTGAGATGTGAGGTACTTGATTTATTGAAAAGCAACCTTTCTAGCATCTGATTGCAGTATGGATAACTTAGTTCTTGTTGGTTTGATATTTATAAAAGAGAGAAAGTAGGCTAAGGGATATGAATACCTCCAATTTTCTATCTCTCCTTGTTGAAGCATTGATTTTATACTATTTAAATTGATAATCAATTTGTTTACTTCCAAAAAAACCTAATTTTCTTATTGTTACTACACCTTTTCCATTGGAGTTTGACAAATTAATTTACCAAATCCATCAGTGAACTTTTCTTGTATATTACTTTCTTTTGAATTTTATCTGCGGGGATTCAATTTCAAATTTCTAATTAATTTTTTCTTTCTTTGGCCTCATCCCTATTTGTCATTTACTCACAAAAGAAAAAAAAAAGCTTTAATTATAAAGAAAACACCAAATTGAGAGTTTCATGTAACTTGGGCATAAAAAAAGATACAAACTTTCCATTAGTACAACCTGGGCATCTATTTACCAAAATAAAAGTTATCTCATCCACTGTATTCCAGGCAATCAATACAAACCATTTAAGGAAAGCGAGTTGCCTATTGTCCTTTCCTTCTCTCTATATACAACATCCCCTAACCCTCTCTTTGCCCTTATGTCGCCTTGATTATCTCTTTTTATCCGAGTTCCTCCCCAAGTCCATTGATTTCGTCCATCACCGTTGTGGTAATATGAGGTTTCTATCAGAGGTTTTGGGGTTGAAATCAGAGTCTAGAGTCATAACACGATGTTATTTAAGAAATATATCTTCCAAATCTCTTTTTTTCCCCTTTTGGTATGATTTTAGTTTAGATCTGGTCTAGAGTCTCAGATCTGCTGTTTCTTTGGAGGTCATCTCTTCTATCTCTTGTTGTTCCTTGTTTTGGAAATTTGATGAGTGTTTTCATGTGTGGGTTCCCTGCCATGGGAGAAGAAAAGGGAAGAACAATTTAGTTTAGGGCTTGCTTCCTATTAGTAGATCTATAGTTGGTACTTTGTTGATACTTCTTTTTCTTCCTTTTAGATTACTCTTTAAATACTTTGACATCCCCTTAATGATGTGTGTGTTAGTATGGTTTTCTAGAAATTTATCTTTCTTGTATTGCTATTTTGAGGAATTTTTTTTTGAATATGATGGATTTTTTTAGGAATGTTTGTTTGAGTATATGTTGTTGAGATAGATGCCATGCCCTGTTTGTGATTAGATTTGTAAATGTTATTCATTTTGAAGATTCTCATAAGGTTTTCCCTGTTTAGGGTTTTAGAGGCCGGAGAGAAAAGATAAAGAATAATTTGGTTTTGATAGTTGCTTGCTTCTGCTTCTCATTAATTGATTTATGGATGACACTTAACTAATGTTTTCTTTTCCTTTTTGCTTAGTTTCTAAATACATGAAAAGTGCCTTAATGATATGTTTACTCTTATGGCTTACTTAAAATTTCTTGCTTGTATAGTTATCTCAAGGAATTCATTTTTGAGCATATTGGTTTCTTCTCTCTATTTGGATGTTTGTTTGATTGCATGGTGTTGAAATATGGATGCCTCATTTAAAAATTACATTTGGAGCTAACTGTTTGTAGATTATATCTACTTTAAAGATGTTAAAAACATAAAGTTTTGCATGTTCAAGGTCTTAGCAGTGGGAGAAGAAAAGTAGGAATAATCTGGTTTGACGGTTGCTCACTTCCCTTCTAGTAAGGTGATTGGATGTTGTTCTTTCATTTTTATTGCTTTTGGTATACTTTAACACGGCTTAAAATGGCAGCATGAATGCCTTAGTGTTTTCTTTCTAGAAATTTTCTTGCTTGTATTGTCATTTTAAGAATTTCATTTTTGAATTTAATGGTTTGCATAGGAATTTTGCTTTGATTGCATGAGTTGATGAGGATGGCTTGCTTGTGAGTTATGTTTGGAGCTAACAATTTGTAGGTTATATCAACTTTGAAGATGTTGAGAATGCAAATGGTTGCCACCATCTTTGAAATGGTGCATGTGATGATGCTAGTGACTACTATTATCTAGCCATAGACTCTTGGTTTCATAATCACCTCAGTTTTTCTTGATTTTGGTTTGTAGCTGACATGCATTGTGAGAGAGCTAGTGAAAATGCTTTCTGGAAGATAATGTTTTTTAATGTGATGATAAGTGAAGGTGCATTAATTATGGCACTACATGCAAGTGATTATCAAGGAACCTTTAACATTTTCCAAACCAGAGGAAAGAAGAGAAAATGTCTTCTTTGCCAACTTGATCTAATTTTTAATTTTTGTTGTATTCTTGTTTCTCTTTTCTTTCTTAATCCTTTGTTGTTGTTACCAAACATAGCTATGATTTTTATCCAAATAGATGGGTGGCTAGAAAGCAAAAGATTCTAATAGGAAAGAACCCTTAAAGGGAGACAGGTGAACTCCAATGGCTATGTGCCGTTGTGATTGGGGTGTCAAAAATTTGTTAGTTGGCCACAATTTTAAAGGAGTTTTAGTCATGTTATAAGAAGACTGACAAGTTTTTATCTGTGAACCTGAATTAATTTGTGTGCCCTATTTGGTAATGACAACGGACCTAAAAGTAGCCCTACAATGATAAATACTCTGTCGAGAAAGACCTTCTAAAAACTTCATAAGATGTTCTAAAGCTAGTTAAAGAGACACAGCCTTTTCCATCTTGGATAACAAAATTATTTTTAATTGGGTATGCTTAGGAAATTTTTCTAGTACATGATCACTTACTTTGTGCTCAGATTAAAATTGATCACTGTTTACTCACCCTACATAAGTGGTCTGACCTCTTAAAGAGGAATCAAAATTAGTTCTGTGTTGCACAGTGTAATCTTTAGGTTTAACACTGTCCAGTATACCTGATTCCTTTAACTATGCATGCTGTTGTAATGCACAAGTAGCATCAATAAGCATGTAGTGTAAGCTAACAAATCAATTAGCATATGACGACAAATTGGTAAGTATTTAGTGTATAATGACAAATGAATAATTTTTTAGTGCATGACGACAGATCTATTAGTATTTAGTGCATGATGACAAATGTATTAATATTTAGTATATGATGACAAATCAAAATGCAACTAGTGTATGGGAATAACCACTTTTGGCAGTTATTATGTGCTTACTGCTCTTATTATTGCGTTGTTCCTTATATTAAAAAGAATCTTTGAGCTATTTTATTTATCCATCAGTTCTTTCAGATTTTATATGGCTGCAGCAGTGACAGCATGCTTGTACTCGAAATGCAAATGACACCCATTTTCTGATTATGGAGGTTATCTTTATTGATCGTAGGTTCTCAGAAGGAAGGCTTGTATCAAGATGAATCCCGGTGATGATATTCCTATGTTGAAGGTGGAGCAATCCATTGACCTATCTTTGGTACAAGAGAATCAATCATAGATTCCATCTCATGCAAAGAAGAGTGAAGGAATTCCGTCTGCTGCAAGAGAGAATCTATCAGTGACTGCATCTCCTGGAAGAGAAAGTCAAGAAATCCCTTCTGCTGTAAGGGAGAGTCAATCAGTGACCCCATCTGCTGCAAGAGGGTATCTGGAAAATCATTCAGCCGGTAAAGAGGTTCAATCAGTGAGTACGTCTCTTTTGAGAAAGACTCTACGAAATCCTTTAGTTGTAAATAAGGGTCAATCAACGATTCCATCTCCTGTAAGAGCTACTCAGGGAAATCCTCAAGATGGAATAAGCATTAGTTTAGGAGGAGGACAATCATCTGGTGTCAGCCCATCAACATTTAATCAAATAGTGATTTATGACCTTGATTCAGGAAGTGGCAATGAAAGTGATACTCATGCTGCATCTGGTTCTTCTGCACCACCTGATCCATTTGAACAGTTTCAAACATTCTCCATGCAGTGTGATGACTATTTAAAACAGAGGCTAATCCCAACAAAGGAACAATACGAAAAAAAATTCGAGCAAATGTCTTAGAAAGACCTTTAATTTGTTCGCAGGCTCGTGAATGGAACCACACAGTATCTTGTGCAGATCCAACAGACATAATTCTGGATGATTCAAGAATATGGGTAATTGATAAACCAAATATTACTGTATCTCCTCCAGGATGGGAAAGGTTGATTCGGCTTAGAGCTAAAGGAGGCACTAAATTCGTAGATGTGTTTGCTCTCTTACTCACTTTTGGGTATTCAGATATATTTAAATTCAAAGCTGACATCTATGTTCACTCAAGTGAAAAAATCTAAAATTTGGGGGAAGAATTACAAATTCTATTTCATATGCTTGGATGCCACTGATGTTCACACAATTTTTAGGTTGAAGTATTATCTGATGAGATCTATTTTTTTTTTTCAGGTTTTATGTTACACCAACATGAAGGAAGCTTCAATCTACGCTTGATGTTCAACTGTATGCATACATCACTTGTTTTATTTCTTTCCATAGTGTCTAACCATGTTTAAAGATGCAACATGGTAAGGAACTATGCATATAGCATGTGGTTTAGCATCGATGAGTAGTTTTAACTAGAAAATAGAAACCTTCCTTCTTTTAAGTTCCTTTATTATCTCATTTTCTACTTATTTTCAATGTTCACAGTTGTTAAAATTGAAGAGTGTTTTTCAATTTTTTTTCTATGTAAGGTACTTGCTAGAGAATTCCATACAAGATGCCCACATCTCCCAATTCAACTTCAAAGCACCAAAGCCACTTCGAGAGAACTATATCCGCAAGTGGCGGCCCCAGCCTAAAGTACCACCCTCAGGTTTGTACGGATTTTGATTTTTTTCATTCATTTCTTTAGTCTTTCTTTTTTGATAATGTGGACAAATCTTGTTTCGATATTTTTGGCATCAGCTAGCTTCGAACCCTTGACCTTTTACTTTGTGAGAGGGTGCCTCACCAATTCATCAACGAGTTGGTTTGACAACATATTCTACTTTATAATAGTATTATGTACTATATTTTGAATTGTTTTCTCTGTATCCAGTCTATATTAGCCAACTGTTTTGCATATTAGCTCCAGAGCTATATGCAATGCTTGTTCACTGAGAGGGTAGTGAGCCATTTTTGTGTTGTTTTGCCATGACTTCCTGTTGCCATTATGGTTTGCAAGTGCTGTGTTATTATTGTTCTAGATAACAAAATTAAGTTGGTCATAGCATTAGCTGATGGGTTCTACACATGTTTATGATTTCATATCACTTATTGTTTATGTTTTGCCATGACTTCCCATTGCCATTATGGTTTGAATAGGCTCTGTTATTATTGTTCCAGGTAACAAAATTAAGTTGGTTGTAGTATTAGCTGATGGGTTCTACACATGTTTATGATTTCATAGCACTTAACTGATTTTTAAAACATGTTGAAGTATTGACTTTTGAATCAGTGACCAGAATTTGTAAGTTATGCCTCCATGCAACTGATGTTATTATATCAATATATTTTGAAGATTGGATTTTCTCCCCCAATTCTATTCATCATTGTGTCCAATGTCTAATTATCTTTTTGTGATTGAAATTTGCAGATGATATCTCTTTAATTTTGTCTTTGCCAATTCTGGACCATTATTATTTATTTCTCGTTCTTTTGACATGATTTTTCTCACCCGATGCAATTCTTTTGCCTTATTTTATGCATAAAGATTCACCATAAGTGCAATATATCAATCTCTTGCACATTTGCGCTCCAAATATTTTATTATCATTTACTTCTAATGCACATATTTTGTGCATTCTGATGATGCTTCTTGTGTTCTAACTGTAATATCACATAATGCCAATCATCTGAGTCACTGCATCTACTGTAATTGAATATGATCTTATTATAATTTGTATGAGTCAGAAACAACACTAGGGAGAAATAGAGTAGCATGTTTGTGGAGCTTCATCCAAGTAACCTGCCATCTTAAACTGCAAGTGTGCCATTCCTCATTTAAATGCTAATCTAATTGTTTCCGTTCTTCTGTGTTTATTTATCTAATTCTTGTTTCCATATTTCCCATAATGCGTGAACTTATGATCTCAAAGGCTCCTTTTTCTAGTGCATCTCCAATTGCTGCGCAAGAGGAGAGAGTATCATCTGTGACTCCTCTTTCACAGGTGCCTTCATCTGCACAAGAGGGTTGCATGTACCACCAGTAACTCTTATTTCTGGTGAACGTCCATCGGCTATTGCACAAGAGGAACATGTACCACTAGTGACTCCTATTCCCGGTGCATGTCCACCGGCTGTTGCACAAGAGGAATATGCACCACTAGTGACTTCTATTCCCAGTGCACGTCCACTGATTGTTGGAAGAGGAAAAGGAAGAGAGCGACATGGACCACTAGTAACTCTTATTCCTGGTACACATCCACCGGCTGTTGCACAAGAAGAACATGCACCACCAGTGCCTCCTATTCCCAGTGCATGTCCACTGACTGTTGGAAGAGGAAAAGGGTGATGTGCACCACTAATAACTCCTATTCCCGGTGCACACCTGCTGGCTGTTACATAAGAGGAACATGCATCGTCTCCTGCACGCCTGTCTTCTTCCACATTGTCCATGCCTATATCTTCTGGACGCTCATCTTCTACCACACTGTCCATGCCTTCACCTGCACGCTCGTTCTCTGCTACTCTGTCCGATCCTTCATCACCTGCGTGCTCATCTTCTGCCACAATGTCCATGTGAGGAGAGAGCCCAAATTCACCCTTAAGTTTGTTGTTTAATTAGTTGAAAAAACTTAAATGCTCGAACTTTTGTCGTGTTCATTTAGTTGACTGTCTGCTTGATCAAACTGTTGTCATATTCTTTTAGTTGTCTGGCTACTTGATCGAACTTTTGTAGTATTCGTTTAGTTGTATGTCTGCTTGATCGAACTTTTGTCGTATTCGTTTAGTTGCCTGTCTGTTTGATCAAAACTGAATCTTGTTATTTTCTTTCTGAACCATGAAGTTATGAACAATATATGGGCTTGCTTAATCAGCTTCTGAATTGTGTTTTTGTTGCTTGCTTTCATTACTGTTGTTGTTTGTTGTCTTGATTTAATACATGTGATTGCTTAATCAGTTTCGAAATTGCTCTTTTCGCTTGCTTTCATTATTATCATTATTTGTTGTATTGATTTAAAAGAGCATCGTTCGGGCTTGTTGGTTTTAAAAGCATGTTATTTTTACCAAATAAATTTTGAAATATAAGTTATGGAACATAGTTAAAGATAAAAAGTTTTACATAACATATACTTGGATTTAATAATTTTTTGAGTAAAAAATAATAGAGTGTTTTTTTCCTTACATTAATGAGCAAACCCGTCATAATAATTAAATTAATCTACTCATTAAAGTTGGTATATTTCTCTGTTAAATTTTGCTGTCTATAATCCATATTTAATTGCTGAAAATCCAATTTGAAATTTCTAATTACTTCTTTCAATTAATAGCTTCATCTGTGGTTGGTCATTCATTCAACAAAACAAGAATGCATTAATTATAAATAAATATCAACAAATAAAATAATAATTAACAGTTACATGGAACCCAGCCATTATTTCCTCGAATTTTCAAAATTTAATTAATTACCATTTAAATATTTCTAATTATTATACAAATTACTCCTTAAATACTAAACACATGATTAATTTAAATAAATAAAAATAATTTTTATTGAAAACAAAAAAAAATTATCATATTGCACATCATGTATCACAAGAAGGAAAAGAAATACCATCGAGTTAAAGTTAGGGGTTTTGATTTTTAAGTTATCCATTTATTAGAATAGAGATACCATCAAGTTACTAATGATTCTCATATAAACTTTTTAAAAATTTAAATAAATTATATTTTTATTATATATATACACACAAAAATATTTTAATTTGCTTATACTTTTTACTGTAGAAAGTCAACTTACAAAATTTATTAAAACATAAATTAGTTCTTATTTTTATTTTTTTAATACGAATGAAGAGAGTAAAGAATACTTTTAGTTTTTAATAAAATTTTTGGTTGACTCCTCAGAGGAAATAAGGTGGCATCTAAAAATGAGAAATTGCTTGTGTGCCCTTGCAAAAATGTAGAATTACTTTTATACCCCTATACAAATGACAGTTGCGCATATACCCCTAAAAATCATTTTTATTTACTTATACACACCTAAGACTATAAATCAATAATTTTTTTTAAAAATAATTCTTCTCTTTTTTCATGTATACAAATGACCTTTGTACATATACCCCTAAAATTCAACTAATTTATGTGTGTATCTCTAACTAAAACCAAATGTCATGCATACTCTTAAAAATAGATTATTATATGCTAAATAACTAAAAATACTTGTGCATATCTATTCCCTCAAAATCCTTAGTAGTTATTAAATTTTTTTTTTTTTTGTATGTATGCCTTTAAAAAATTTAAATTATTTTATTTCTTATAGATAAATCTTAAAAAATTCTAATAGTGATTAAATCAATACTGTGGCATATATACCACTAAAAAAATTTAAGCTCGTTTTATTATTACATTTAAATAAAAATTAACATTATCAAGAGCAGTTTAGGAATTTAAATAAAATTTTATTTTATAATTACAAAAAATAATATTTATATAACTTGTAATATATAGGCAAACAACTCAAATGACATCTGATTTTATTAAGTAGTATACACATAATAAAAGGAATTTTTTTTAGGGGTAGACATGACAAAAAAAATCCAAAAATAAATTATTATTTATCCTTTTCTCTTCATTCATTTTAATAAATAAAAATAATAAGAAAATATAAAAATTAATGTATATTTTTATTAAATTGGTTAGTTGATTTTCAACCATAAAAATATACAAATAAATATAAATATTGTTAAAAATATATATAAATAAATATAATTTTCATGAGGATACATTATCCATTACCACTTTTGGATAACCATGCAAGCAATTTTCTCATCTTTTTAGTAATTATAAAATTTAAGGATAATGTAATGTTCCTAACTACCTATAAATTTTGGAATGTCAAGTTGAAGTACTTACCATGAAATAGAGTCAATAGACATTTCCTAAAATGATGTCATATATCTTATTTAAAAAAAACATTAATAATAATTTCATTATCATGGTTGGGCACACAGTCACTTTTTCAGGATGCCACAAACAGCCCTGTTTTATTTTTTATTTTTTATTTAATATTTTAGCCAAAAAATCCAAGCAAAGAAAAGAATGAATTCTGTTGGCTGCCCTTTGTTAAATCCACCCACTGTATTTTATAAAACCAGCTACTCCATGCTGCTTAAATAAGATATTCATGCTAAATCTAAATACCCTGATTATTTTCATAAAAAAGGTGAAATTTGAATTATATGAAAAAAAAATTCATTTTAAATATAAAATATAGGCAATTTGGTTTATGAATTATACATGTTGAATATACAATACCAATTATATGAGAAATATAATAATTTGAAAATTTTAAAATATACATATTTCGTTAAAAATTATCCAAAAAAACACCATATGATATTGTATTAATTAAATAATTGATTAATAGTGGATGTATGATCACTTACCACTAATCATAGCGAATTAAACTAAATAAAAAGACTAAAAAATCAAAAGTTTGAACACTTTCAATCTATCAATTCTCTTTGTAGATAGAGCTGACCAGCTGGATATTCTCAATAACGTTAGATTAAATACTAATACTGAATGTAGAACTCATATAATAATATTATACACCACTATCTTTATTTAAATATACTTAATTTTTAATTATTAATAATTTAAATACGAATTAGATTCAAATTAACATATTTATCTCAAATGTCCAAATTCTAAACAATTATTTAAATAAAATTTAAATCCCAAAAAATAAATATTACATATCCCTTCTCCTTTTTATCCAAATTTTATCTAAAAATATATATATAAAAAATAAGTGGGAATCCACAAAACAGTGGGTGTATATATCAAACTCATACTAGGACAACAAGACCAACCTCGCCAGAGATCTGACTGTCCAATGTGCCAGCACCACTAAATCAACGGTCAAGATCTCTCAATCCCAAAAAATTAAATAAAAAATATCACTTATCTAAACTCGCGCTATAAAAGCTTACAAACCGCTTTCAATATCTCGATCTCGGATCTCTCGCTTCGCTTTTTTCATCGATCTCGCGATGTTGTCCTCCTTCTCTTCGATCCTCCGTCGATCTCCAATCCAACGGCTCTGCCTTCTCCGATCGGTCTCCGCCGCTGCGGCCGCCGGCGGGGTCGAGAAGGACCGAAGCCTCCCCGATGGTGGTCTCCCACCGCTTGCCAAGGCGGTCGCTGGGGCGTTTGCTGTGGGAGCATCGGCTTTTGGGATTTTTCTCCTTGCTTCGCCTTCGTCTGAATCTGCGAACTCTTTGGAGGATCCCGGGATCGCCAGTTTGGAGCGGCCGCGTGGGTTTTGGAATACGATCGCCGAGAAGAAGCCGAAATTCTTACTTGGAGGTATGGTTTCTTGGATTGTGTTGATTGTTTGCGTTTCTTGTTGCTTATGAAGTTTTGATTTTGGTTTCTTGAGTTTTGAGGGTTTTGAATTTGATTTTTCTTTTTCTTTTTTTAATTTTGACTTGATTCTGAGTGAAAAATTTATTATAGAGAGATGAATCAGAGTGTTTTAGAATCAAGATGATGTTTTCTTGGTATTGGTTTCATGGATGATTTAGATCTACTTTAGTTTTTACCTTCTTTTTATGCTTGAACAGTGGAATCAGCTCAGTTTGGTGAAAAAATAGTCATACATCACAGATGAACATGAATAAACATGTATGCTTTTGTTTTGAAGAGAGTTTTGAATAGAATGACTTCTGTATTGCTATGATTCTGCAACTGTCTTTCTTATTCTTTGTGAAAGCTGTTTTCTTGTGTTAGCATTGTACTTACCAAGCATTGTATTGTTTCCTTTAGTTTGCCATGATTCTGCATTATGTTGGGTTTAAATAAATTGGCGATATTTATTTATCTTACTCATTTTTCCTTGAGGTTGCAGAATCATATCGAAGGAGAGTATTCTTCAACTATGAGAAAAGAATAAGGTTACTAAGCTCTCCTGAAAAGGTATCTTACACTGTCTTTTGCTTGACTAATATTGTGTTTGGTTGTTATGCTTTTTTATCTCCTTATTGTGAGAAGGTTGTGCTTGTGGTATGTAGCACATTTAATTTAAAAAAAATCAAAGAATTTCAATGGCATTGACCAAACATAAAGAATTATATGGCCTAAATTATTTTCTGTTTGAAGATTGGAAGTGGTCTTCAAAATTAAAATGATCTTTAATTTGGATATAGGTTTGCTAGCAGTTCTTATAAAAATTTGTGAGCATGCATAAGTATCCAGATACTGTATAATTCATAGGTTGTGCAAGGGCACTTATTTCGTATTTTGGTTTCAGATATTTGAATACTTTGCATCTTTTCAAAGTCCAGAAGGAGAGGTATTTATGTTACCCGCAGATCTGATGAGAGCAGTAGTTCCTGTGTTCCCTCCATCCGAATCACACGCCATCAGAGAAGGGTATCTTAGAGGAGAGCGCAAACCTGGTGAACTGCATTGTGCTCCGTCAAAATTCTTTATGCTTTTTGATACTAACAATGATGGGCTCATTTCTTTCCCGGAGTGCGTTTCTACCTTTTTTTCTTTTCTTCATTTTTGATGTCAGTTGATCTTCTGCTGTTTGTATAGCTTGATGTGGACAACTTTCGTAAATATTCTCATGTGCTTTTCTTTTTTTCTTCATGAAGATTTTAAGGGTTTGTCATTTTTCTTCTACAGGTATATCTTTTTTGTCACATTGCTCAGTATTCCTGAATCCAGCTTCAGTGCGGCATTTAAAATGTTTGACATTGATAATAGCGGGTAGGTTCTGCAAATCTCATTGCTTGATGTCTTTTGACTGATATAAGAAAGGATGTGGTTTGCATAGCTGCACTTAATTCTGCTTGAATACTGAATTCTGTGGGATTAATTGAACATTGCAAATATAGAATTCATCTGTATAAATCATGACCCCATTGATTTTATGTAGTTAGAAATTTTGTAAACAAACATATCTTTGGGGAATAGATCACATGATTCACTGATTCCTCAAGGAGCCAGAAAGAAGAGGTCCCAATCAAAGTGTACAATTAAAACTTGTTTGATTTATGTTGATCCCAGCCTAGTTTGCTGTCTTAACAACCAAATCCTGTCATACATTATAATGAGGTGTCACATGGTTGATGACTTGCAAAATATTTTGTCATGGACCTTTCAGAATGTTTCATGGGTCATCCCTTACGATCCTCAAATAATGTGGGAACAGTTGTCTACAAGTTCTTACACAAACTAGAGAACATTCTTTTCATAGATTGGGGAGTGCTACCCATTTAAAAACTGTATTGCATAAAAATTTAAGGCTAATGTATTTTTTGCATATTCTGGTATTGTTTATCATTGCGGAACTTGAATCATGCATAGATGGTGTCTGTGGTTCTCTTTTAGAGAATTGAAAGTGTTGTTCTTGGTTGAATTCTACGTGGTGCAACTTTGATAGCAAGTGATATATACTGATTTAAGTTCATTAAGTTTTAGTATCTGATGTCAGTTTGTAGTTTCTACTTTCTTGTTCACTTGTGATCATTCATGTGCAGCTAAATACTCTTGTCTCGAGCCCAGATTAAGACCCAGTATATTTGACTAATTCAACCATCAGTTTGTGTTAAATTGATGGTAAATGAGGTCTCTGATGCATATTAAACTATCTTTTGTTTTATCATAATTTTGACTTATTGGCTCTGTACTTCTGACAGAGAAATTGAAAGGGATGAGTTTAAAAAAGTGATGGCATTGATGCGAACCTATAATAGACAAGGGGCCTGCCACAAAAATGGATTGCGTTTAGGTCTTAAAGTAGATAAGTCTGTGGAAAATGGGGGCCTTGTAGAGTACTTCTTTGGCAAGGATGGAAATGGACGCCTCCAGCATGATAAATTTGTCCAACTTTTGAGGGATTTGCATGATGAGGTATTCAAATTTACACCATTAAGTTATCCTGCATGGCTTGATGTTCCCTTCTACTTTTACCCTTACATAATATCTTTTCTATCTGTTCATTTTTCTTAAATTTTTTTTTTATATTTTTTATGAGAACCTAATTGATCATCTATCTTTCTCCAATAAATTTATTCAATGGATGGCATGTCTGTATAGGGATTGTGCACTTAGATTCATCATTTGTCAACGCTTAATTCACTAGCATCCATTTCTTCATTTTCACACAGATTGTGCGCTTAGAGTTTGCTCACTATGACTTCAATTCGAGGGGTACCATTCCTGCAAAGGATTTTGCATTGTCAATGGTTGCTTCTGCTGACATTAATCATATCAACAAGTTTCTTGATCGAGCAGATGAATTAGATCAATATCCAGATATTAAAGGCATGCGTGTTACCTTTGAGGTGAGCTCAACATCTTTTAATGCTATTTTTTTATTGTCTCTTTGTCATTGTGTATTTATTAATTTTCTTTCTGAAACTTTCAGGAATTCAAAGCCTTCGCAGAGTTGCGTAGAAGATTAAAACCCTTGACCCTGGCTATATTCAGCTATGGAAAAATAAATGGCTTGTTGACAAAGCAGGATTTCCAAAGAGCTGCATCCCAGGTATGTCTTGGTAGTTTTACTCTCCATGCAAACTTGAATTTCAACTTTGGTGATTTAGCATTTCAGTTGGCTTCCGTTTTTTCATGTATGTTGCCTGACATGAGTTCTTTTCTTCTTCCTGGCTGGTTTTACATGCGCATTGAAATCCTTATTTTAACAATATTCTATTTCTTTTCTCTTGAAGGTTTGTGGTACCCCCATCAGTGATAATGTGGTCAATATCATTTTCCACATCTTTGATACGAACCGTGATGGTAATTTAAGCTCTGAGGAGTTCTTGAGAGTTCTGCACAGAAGGGAGACTGACATGGCCCAGCCAGCTACCACAGGGCTCATAGGATTCCTCTCTTGCTGGTTTAGTTGTTCAAAGTCACGCGACTTGGATCAGATGGCAATGCAGTCATGATCCATCATTCTTCTTGACCTCCGACGACAATCCTACATCGTTTTACAGTTGTTCAAAAAACCCAGTGATATCGAAGACTGACATGCTAGATATGGAGAATCGTAAGCTCAGTGATAATCGAAAAGTTCTTATCGTATTTATGTTTTTGCATCTGATCTTTTGGGCATGCACAGGTTTTGGCACAACGAGAACCCTTCGGATCTTGGTCGTGACCATTCAGAAGATAAAATTGGAAAAAGGAAAGAAGGCTCTTGGAAAATTGGAGCTGATGGTGGGAAGAATGGTTGTCTAGTTAGGTTTGTGCATATAAATAACTATGGCGTTTCTTGCATAGTCATGTTGTAAAAGTTGTTTATATGATAAGTTGGCAATAGTTTTAGTTCAATCTGGTTTAGTTCCATGTTTGGAATATATATATATATATATATTGCATGGAAATATTGTATATATGCCTTGTGAGATTAAAGAAAGCCCTGCTATATTTTTGTTTTAATTGCCTTTTTCTTGTTTCGAGTCTTTTGGTGCTACAAAACTGTGATTCTTGATTTGGTTTTGATGCACTAACTTGTTTTCAAATTGTGACTTTATAACAGATGGTAAAATTATAGGAGGGTTAAATTGGGTATTTTAATATTTTAATTGTGTATATAAGCATGAGTAATTTTATTTTCATAATGGTTTATTGGTAATTTTTCCTTTCATCAAATTTAACAAAATAATTAGGCAAAGTATCTGTTGAACAACAACTTGGAGATTTACATTGGTTCATTAATCTAACCATAAGAGTTAAAATTTTCATATATTTTAATATTTTTGTTAAAATATTATTTTTTTTAAGTGTTTCCCTTAGTTAAACGAGGGGTGTAAATATATATTTATCTATATTTAAATGGTTTTTTGTGGTTGGAAATCATCTTTTTTAAATAAACTACAGTGAGTCCGTCAAGGTGAGAAGGACCTTTTGTTTTGTGTTTCTACTTTCCACCAACCCATAAAGAACGTTCAATATTTTTCACTTTCTAAGTGTTCTCTAGAGTATTATCTATCAACACTTTATGCCTTTTTTTTAATCTCAAGTTTCTTACGAGTTAAGTAATCCGTACTCTTGTTAATCCAAAGTATTCCAATAATAAAATAAACTATATAATAAAATAATAATAATAATTCTAAAATATAGATGACTTGCTCAAAATTTTCTTAATTTTAATATATATATATGTTTCTCGGTAACACCGGTTTTGGCTGGATTTTTACAATTAAATATCAACTGAGTATTTTAAAAATAAATATTTTTATGTTAATTTATATATTTTTCAAGAGTTAATTATCATAAATAACTAACTCTATCAAAACCCTCCAAACAGTGACTCTACCATCGGCACCACAGTAATTCCATGATTGAATGATCCTAGTCATCACTTAGTTACTAGTTTTTTTTACTTTTGTCGTTATCTTATAACTACAACTGTTGTTGCACAAAGTGCAATAACTGTTTGTTATTATCCCGTTTAGTTTTATTTAATCTATTTTTTCCTAGCTTGTAATTGTAGGCTTGTTTATTTATTTATTTATTAAGAATTAATGATTTATCCACTTATTTTAAAAATTTATAAAATATCAAAAAAATTAATTATTAAATTATAAAATACTCAAATTATGAAAAAAAAAAATTTTATTAATTTTCAAAGAAAGGGAATAACATACAATATTTTTTTAATAAAATATTTGTAACATAGGTCTACAAATTCGGATCCGGATCCTTCTTTAGTTTAGCGGGCCAAAACCCGAATCACAACCACTACTTTAGAACCCGTTAACCCGGATCGGCAAAACTTGCCTCGAGATCTGTTCATATGATGATCTCGAGGCAAACAGAGAGTTCCTTGTTCTCCAAGTCTCTCTCTATAAATATCTCAATACAAACCCCTTTCTCAACCCAGACCTCTTTCTTCACCAATGGATTCCGACGAGAACCCCATTCCCTTCTCCTCGTCGCCGGCGAAGCTCAAGGTCGCCGGCGCTTGGTCTGGAGTTTTGGATGTCGACCTCTCTTCGTGGACCGTTCCCATGCTGCGCGATGAGGTGGCCCGGCGATCGGGGGCGTCGCGGGACCGTATCAATTTGATTTGCGGGGGCAAAATTCTCAAGGATGGAGATGGTGTTGCAAATCTCTCGCAGCTTGGCCTGAAGAACAACTCCAAGGTGCTCGCCAGCGTTGTCTCTGCCGACCGCGGCAAGGCCCTTAACGATGAGGCCGCCGCCCAGGCCGATCGGTCCCAGAAGCTCGCCCGCCTACGGTGAGTTCCTTAATGTTTTGATCGGCGCTTGTTTTGTGTTTTTTTTTCTTAGTGCTTTTTGGGAGAAATTGTTTCAAGGAGCTATGATTTTACTTTTCCAAACCATTCCAAAAAAAATATCAAATTGAAGAGCAAAATGAGACGAAGAATTTGAATGGTGGAGTGTTGAATTGTGGTTGAAATTTTGATGATCCTGAATTTGCATATCAAATGAGTTACAGAAAATCAAGTGTATGGCCTTAAGCTCTCGGTTTGGGGGTGCCTGATTATTTGCTTGCTTATAACTCATAGTCTTCGTTGCATTATGGTACAATATGATGAGATTTCTGTTGATGATACTAATCTAGTTATTCTATATCCTTCCTTTGGTATGAGTTGAGTCTTTGTTGTAAAGAAATTAGAAGTAGTATGATTGCTTGCTTTAGACCTTCCCAAAATAGATATTTCCTTCATTGCCATTTTTCATAGAAGTCTAGCATCCTACACTCAACAATCCATGCTCTAGGCAATTGAAATTTCAGTTTTGTACTTCAGTAATGTTAATACTGTTGTGAATCTTATGATATTAGAGGATGCATGATTTTATCTTAATTTGTTTTTCATTGGTATTGCATCTTTGAGCAAATCTGTGTTTTGCTATTCTTTTTTAATTTTCACATAGATGCTGAAAAAAAAAAATTGTTTCACTTGGTATGTCTTCTTTCTTATTATATTCTTGTTTCCATCATAGTTGGCTACTTTGATGTCAGAGTACTTACAGTGAAGCTTTTTATAGGGCTGCTGCTTTGGCATTGTCTGGGAGACATGCAGATGGTTCCTTACCTGTAGAAGATTTTAATATTGAACTTGAGGATCAAAATGGTCAGAAAGTGAACTTAGGATCTGAAACAGACCAAAAGTACAATATCCTGGAATCTCTACTCTTTTCTTCTCTTGTTTGTCTTTGCAATAATCAACCAGTTTTAATACAATTCTGAACGTGAGTTCTTTTTCACTATAATTGGCAGGGGAGTCATGATGGGTCTGATGCTACATGCAAATGCTAGAAGCCTTATGAAAAATGAGAAGTATAAGGATGCACTTGATGTTTTGTCCATGGCAGAGGTTAGTGACAATGGTGGTGTTCTTTTCACAATGTCCTTGACCAGTTTAGAAGTGCAGTCAGTTATTTAAATTCAATAGCTGGGAAAAATGTTTTGGTCAAATAAAATTTCTGTTTGGTAATGACATTCCATAAATTCACATTATCATTTTCTTATTTACAGGAGGCTTTCTCATTGTGCGACCCTAAGTTTATTGAGGTACTACAAATCATTATATCTCAGCAGTCAATGATGCTTTTGGCCATGTTTGTCTTTACAATTTTTGTTGCCTTCCTGTTTATCTGCAGATGATCGACAATGTGCCAATTCTTCAATTAGATACCGTATGGTGTTACTTCATACTTCGAGACATCTCATGTCTATCCATGGCAGGCGTACGCCTTACAAAGGCGAGAAAAGGATTTGAACGGTCCCATGGCAAGGACTCAACTCGGTTAAGACTTTTACAATCAGGACAACATGCAGAGATCGCATTGTGAGTATTTATCATGATGAAGTTGATGATCATTTCTGTTTATTTTCTTGTCTTTTATTTTAATCTGATAATTCCATTATACTGAATGGATTCTCTTAGTATTTGTCTTGAAAGTGTGGTCACTTGTGAATTACCTTTACAGATATTTAAGACTGGAACTTTTGGAAGGAGTTGTGGCTTATCATAGTGGTAATTATGCACAATCCCGCAAAGCATTGAACTCGGCACAAGCTAAATATCTTCAGGTTCCACCAACTTTTCCTTGAGAATAACTTCATTTATCTCATACATGGACCATTGTTGGGTAATGGTAGTAGTAAAACCATTGAATTCGTTACCTATTGCCAAGAATTGCAATTTTCTTATTCTTGTTATTATGATTATTTTACCTGAGATTTTTTTTGGGGTAATTTCAGCTTCAAATCCCAGATGAATCTTTGTCACTATTAATGAATATGGGCTATAAAGAAGGTTCAGCTAAAAGGGCGCTCAGAATGACCGGCCAAGATATTCAGTCAGCAGTTGATTTTCTTATTGATGAGCGAGCGAAGAAAGCCCGCAGACATGAAGAAGACCTTCAAAGACAGCAGGAGATTATGTAAGATGCTCTCTCAGACAAAGTAAAATCAACTGGTATTATTTCATCTTAATTAAATGATCATTTGTGCCAACATGAAGGGAGCAGAAGAAATATGGCAGAACTCCTCAGAAAAAAGCCATTGATCTGCAGATGCTGAATGAATTGGTCTCAATTGGGTAAGCAAAGCTAACATCTTTATAATATCCATTTCATCTGATGAACTCCATATACGGTTTTCATGGATAAACTAGCACTGTTAATTGTGTAGCCAAGTTTCAATAGTTTTTGATAGTTTCATGGAAGTTTCATATCATTTGCTTATGGCTATGCTTCTATTTGATTTACCGCCACACAGTTCTTGCCGCCTCTTATAACATTCGAGACTATATGCCATAACTCCACTTCCTATAACAATGAGAAGCAAGTACATTACTGTGTATTGGTTTGCTGAGGCGCTAAATGATAATTTCTCTAGATTTACACATGTTTGGTTATACGAGATAGTAAATTTTTGTTGAGTGAAACCGTTCTCTTTTAAATTCTAGCTCCTTTCACCACCAGTCTGTCAGTTAACATATCTAATACTACAGGTTTGAGAGGTGCCTTGCAGCAGAAGCTCTTCGAATAAATGAAAACAATTTCCAAGAAGCACTGGATCACTTGACTGATCCACAAAAGAATTGCGACCTACAAGTATTTGATCCTCCTTATAACAACATTACTGTCAAATTAACATTCTCATTGTTATTCATTCTAATTAAGGACGTTATTTTTCAGCAACGAATTCACTCTAGGAATACGCGAATGGAGCAGAGAGAAACCGCTGCAGGTATTAAAATAAATCACTCTCTTTGTCATATAAGTCCGATGTAAAATCTTGGCACTCCTGATTTCCCTCTGGTTTTTCTCATTTGCAGCAATGAATGCTGTAAACACCGCACCCGCAGAAAACAATGGATCAACACAGGTCGAAGAACCAATCTCATTCTCCGACGAGCAAAACCATCCAGTCACTGGTGCCGAGGAGGGTACATCAGAAACAACTTTCGTGGATCCAAGGGATGAGGAAATGGAAGACGCACTTGCGAAAGAGTTAACAGGGGATGCATTAGCAGACTATGACATTGAAGTTACAAAAGAAGGCGAAGCGGTTAAAGAATACCTAGCCCTGCTAGAATCACTCTAATTCCAGAACAGGTATGATTATCATTTTAGTTTCAAATTTGTGCATAAATAAAAAATAAGGTTTCATGATTTAGTTGCCCCTTGACATCTATAGCGACCAAATGGCATTTGTATATATAGGGTGTGGCCGTTGTAGGTTTCTATTAAGCTGTGGTGAACATTTGTAATTAACTTCAAGGCCATGATCCGGATAATAATTTATATGGATTGTTTAATTGTTCTTGCATTTGAATTCTCTCTCTCTCTCTGTGTGTGTGTGTGTGTGTCTCCCTCTATATATATATATATTACTAAAACTCATCTGTAGATGGTGGTGGATGATGGAAAATAAGAGAGGACACCTGACACAGGAGTGGTGGGTGAGTGGTTATGCCATAGTATATAATACTATGTAAATATATTATAAAAATGCTGTATTAATACTGTTTATTTATTGTTCACTGAGTTTTTTTTGTGGGAGGAGCTGTATCTTTCATTTTTTTCGTAAATCAGAGGGGATTTATCATTGCGGGGTTGTGATCATTGATGTATCATCTTATTTGGGTGCACGTGACAGGTTTTAATTGTCATGCGTATTAAGTTTGTTTCACATAGTAAATTTTTAAGTGCCGTTAAGCTGCCGTAATTAATGCGCTATCGTACATGTCTATTCTTTTTACATCTTTTTGTGAGGCGGTAGTTGTTTTTATTTGTGAAAAAAAATAAAGTAAAATAAGAGAGATGGCCAGGTGGGGTCTGGGGGGTGCTGAGGTTTATTGGGTCACAAATGGTGTGTCTCTATATATAGCACGTGCCATCTATTGAATTTACGGACGTTTGTATCGACTATTGGATTTCAATCCAACGATTATGCACTGTTGATTCAAAAGTGTTATTGTGCATATAAATCATGAAACAATGAAAAGTGGGTTATATATCATCTGATTTAAACCGTAGATTATGATCGTAAAAATAACTCAATCAATCACTGTCATCCAACTTTATTACCATTAAACCCATAGTTTAAACTAAAATCAAAACATGGACACAACCTAGCAACATGGTCGGTTTTGGTGCAGTGCTTCGGGTATTATTCATATAAATGTTCACCCATCTTTCCTTCTATATCTCTCATTCTCATGCTGTTTCTATTTTTTTAATCTAGAGGCGTTCATAGGAACATCCCTTGATGATGTATTGTGATATATATATAATCCTTGGATGTGGTATTGGCATCAAGAAATCAGATGGCCATGTATATACCAAAAAAAAAATTGAATTTAAAATTATAGTAAGTATAATTAAAAAAAAATGAATGAGAAAAATGAGGAATGTTGTGCTCTTATGTGTACATCTTGCATGCAGAGAAATTTTGCCGTTAACACAAGAGTATGAATAAAATTCTTATTATTATTTATAAATTTTGAAAGAAAAATCAATTCACAATTAACTTCTAAACCCTGAATGAGAGGCTTGCATTTTTTTCCTTTTTAAGTGAAAATGGGCCATATATATATTTAGTGTACTTTTTTATAATTATTATTTTAAAATTTTAAAAGATCTTGTTCATATATATATTTGCTGAATTCTGCCTCTTCTAGGAATCTGGAAACCCTCCCATGGCCATACTATTTCCTTTCTTCAAAAAAAAAAAAATAATTAATTAATTTCCTTCACATCATTTCCACCAAACCCAGCACAAACGTTAAGGAGCTTCTATGCGCCATTCGACTGGTTCAAGTCAGGCAACTGATCCCAAATGATACATCACAAAGAACAATACTGTTATAGAACTTAATTGTTAAGGGGTCAGTAATGAAAAAGACTAAAGTTTGCAGGAGTGTATTGCCAGAATCACAAATTATTACAACTTGAAACCGAATTTTCCACTGTAAACTTCAATAGGTTTCAAGAGTGCCGGAAAACTGAAAAAGTCTATAACAGTGAATGAAAATTTTTAAAGCAAATAACAAGTGATGCCTTGAATTAAGGCACCATACATCATAATCTCAGATGAAGTTCCGAATGTCCAATTGTTTGACATCCACCATCTCCTCATCCTTGAATTCCTCCCTGAAAATAAAAACATAAATTCAACCATGCATGTCTGTTAGTCTACGCATAAAGATTGAAATTGCTTCAATTCAATCTTTGTTGCTCTAAAAGTCGTTCGACGTAACGAACAGCAATTGGCTAAATTGTATTGCAATTCCCACGTATATTGCACAGCACTTAGTTACTAAGAATAAAAAATTGAAGACATGAACTGTGGAGCATTATACTTAATTAGGTAAATTGGCATCATATTTTAAGTGAAGGAAATACTTGCTAATGTTTCAAAAAGAGATCATGACTGGGTTGATGTCTAGGATTAAGGGCTTGAGTTGTTTTCATGCTTCTGTTAGCAGTATGAATTAATCCTTTGTATCACCTACTTTCCAGACAAATTAAATGAAAGTAACTAAGTTGCTTAGATAGACCTTTTCAGTTGAGTATCCATTGCCTCCACAGCATCCTTTTTCAACTCTTGCAGCTGCACTTTAGCAATTTTAAGTTCCAATTCCTCCTCATACTTGGGAAGATCTTCCTTTCGAATACCAAGCCTGTAATAGGGAAATAACAAGTAAAACCACGGATGCAGTTACTGCTCTTTGAATTATACATGTGATACAATCCATATGAGTAGTTAACACTAAAACTAGAAACGATCATTTGGTTGTGCATCACGTGCAATCTTTAGATCGGAAAATTTATTTCAGATGTGTATATGGAAGTCTAGTTTAGTTCATGCCTGTGCACGTTCAATTAAGAAAATATCTTCCACGGCTCACTTGGTGAGATCTCATGCAAAGTCAGTAGTAGGTCAATAAAATAGATTCATAAAAACATCTCACAGATCAGATTCAAAATTCACAGATGCAAATTTTCAAGGAAAAAGAAAATCTGAATGGCAGAAAAAATACTAGCTCCAGATAACAGTAACACCAACAGGTTCATAATCTGAAATTATCAAAAAATACTTACTTCTTGTTGATTTTGTCAAACTCAGCCAAAAGGATAGCCATGTTTTTCTTGTCAGACCTTAAAAGCGGTTTCTTAATATCTTTCTCAACTTTGTCTAGTGCTTCAATCATCATAGTCTCAGCACCTATATCATCAGTGAGTCCACTCCTTCAAAAAAAGGTAATAGCAAGTTATGAGACAAATTGCGTTTATATCACTTGATCTTCCTTGAGGTGACTGGAAATACATATAAATCAAAGTTTATAATTAAAAAATTCACCCTTGCATGTAAAATAGTAAATGAAACCCTTTTTAAATTAAAGATTTATATCAGCTTGGCCCTCTTATGCATTTGTACCAACTGATTTTACCTGAGAAGACTGGAAACAGATTGATAAAGTTTAACATGGGAAAAGTGGTCAATGATTTCAATGAAAGATGCATAAAAGATGTTACACTTGATTTAATGGCCAACAATTATGCCTATATAAATAAAAAGACTTATAACCACAGATTCTCTTTTGAGAAAACAGCCCTTATGTCCTCATACAGAGTTCAGAGAGAACTGATACTAATGAAGTACATTGTTCAGTCTTGTTTTTCAGTTTCCACTAAAACATAAAAAAAAGCAAAACCCATTTAAGCACTTCTTTATAACACAAATAACCAAAGAAACTAACAGAAAGCTTATTATTGTTCAACTTGCAAGATTTAAAAATAGCTGAGACACAAGTTTATCAGAGTTAGGAATACTTTCACAAAAAGATTCTACCTTCCCACTGCTAAGCACAAACTCATTTTGTCCATGATAGCCTTGGTTTGAATAAATGTCCCCATAGAGGTGACTAATCCATCACAAGGTCCCTGGTTATCATACTTTAATTTTACATCAACTTTTGTTCTCATATTTTTGTTTTTTGTTTTTTTTAATTAGTAGTTAAAGTATTTGGTTAAGGTCATTTGAAAGAAAAACAAATATTTAAATAAAAAAATAAAGGTAATTCTAGATGCGCAATGCACAATATTTAGGTTGACAAAGGATCCATAACTTAAACGCATAGTAATTGTATAAAGATTGCAACTAGCAAGCTTTAAGAAATTCATTTGTTTTGTTTGTGTAAAAGGCGTAGACATTGGAAATGCCAAACTCCAAATTCCTATAATATACATTGGCACACATCAAACTCAACCTGTATACATAGCCCATTTGGCATCCCAACACATGAAAGACAACCTTATACTTCAATACGACAGCATAAAAAATTTATCACATGTTAGGCAGGTATAACCCTTAAATCTTGTATTCCAATGATTAGATTGCCTTAAATCCATATAAAAGGATATGCTTTAACAAAAACTTTAAGTGAATATTATAGTCCATTACCATAAGCCTAATTACATGCTCACTAACTCTTTATGTGAAACATATGATATCAGAGGAAGACAACACAAGGCAATTAAATAAAAAAAATTTACGAGGAGAAATATTCAAGAAGCATACAACATACTTTCCTCGAATCTCTTGAAGAGTCAATAGATAGGTCCGAGCATCAGGAATATCTTGTGTCCGTTGTTGAATAGTATACTTTATCCGTTGAGATTCTGAGAATAGATCCGCCCTGCATCCAAATTCAGAGAAAAGGCATTCCATAAAATCACATACACCCAACCACACCGTATCTTCAAATTAAGATGACAAGATTTTGATGGAAAAAGTGCAAAGAGGTACACGGCAGATATTAAACATTTTACTAGTCATAAACTATGGTTATTAAAACTATGATCCTGATAGTAGGATATTATATTCTTATGATTCCATCTCGCTCAAATGATTTAGATATTATGCATAGAATTAAAGGATAGTGTGGCATCTAGACACTATATGAACCCAAATGATTCTGTGCATTCCTATAATTGGGTTGATGTGTATTTTAATGAAGTCAAACTTTTAGGCTATATGAAACAGAAAAACATAAAGCATGATTTTTCTTTTACATTGTCTGTTGCTGTCCAAGTAAAAAGCTCAATGCATTTTGACAAGCCAACGGTTCTCTAGACGAAGTCTCCTCCCTTCACATGCCCCAAGGATAGTTTCTCGCCTTGTGACTTGATTGTATGAGCACAAATGCATCTCACAGGAGTTTTTTTTCCTTGACCTAAAAACTTCCTCTCTCAAACTCCATCATTTTCATGCGCCCCCCCCAGGGGTTGAAACTCACCAATAGTCTGTTTCAACATTTTACCCTTTCTATTTCTACTTTCCTTGAAAAACCTAGACAGACTGATGTGCATCTTAGTGATCCCACTGTGCTTTTGAATCAGAAGACATAATGTGCAGAGATTTCTATATTTATACGAGCAAGTGTTTCCAAGCACCTTGGATACACTATCCACAACTAAATCTACTAGTTATTTAAGTTTTATGCCGATAACTTTTATGTAAGTCTTCAAGAGTATAAAATATTTCAATCCACAATCCAATCCCAAACTTCACCGGACAAATCCTAGAAACATTAAAAATTTTAAAAACTTCCATTATAATCATGAAACATAACCCAAAAAGAAAATTTCAAGAAAACAGATCTAAGGCTCTGGAGTGTATATATGATATCCTTTTTGTCTGTCTGAGAGGATATGGAGTTTTTTTAAAGCTATTTCACCATGAGCAGAAGTTACATTGGGGTTTATTGATTAGGTGACATTCAGCAAAATTTGTTCACTGATATCAGGGCAAGAGATCCAGCGTGGAATTTGCATAAAGCACAAGGTATCATTGAGTGCGAAAGCAGAACAAATTTACCAATTGCAGCTTCGAAAATTCGCATATTGATGCTCAAGAAAGTTATTCAAAAATTTGCAATCTGCTTAAATGGTAGATTGATGAGCCTTAACATAAGTTTTCTCAAATTTACGCAACAGAATGACAAAACTTCCATGATCTTTAGGTATTATTCAACTTGACACCATCATTGCTAGTAAAATGCATGCATTACCAAATATATGGTTGGGAATGGTCAGGCCCAGCTGGCATTATCTAGAATATCATACTAAGAAGATCCAGAAATATAAATGCTACAAAAATGAGAAGGAGTCAATGAAAAACCAATTGTAACGTCAAACCATTTAGACTTGACCAGCAACATCAAGTAGAAGTGACATCTTACTTTTCTCTGACAGTCTTCATAACCTTGGCATATTGAGACACTGCAGCAGGATCATCAGGATCAATTGTGATCTTCTCTGTCCGAAGTATTCCAAGAGCTGTCTCAAATTTATTCTTTACCTCATAAAAGATGCCCTTCAACATTTCTTCCAATAGAAAAGAAATGTCATTAAACAAAATAATAACAATAATAAATAAATAAACAAATAAATATGAGATATAAAATTAGAATGAAGCATTGAACAAAACTAAGTCAATATTAATTTCAAGATATATGTAAAGACATATCCACCTTCACCATCCATCCATTTTATACACAAGAAGCAACAATAGTCTATTTCTAACCAAGTATTTTGAGTAAAATGAGAGTTGTGCCTCTCCAATACTCCATCTCAAAGGAGTTGCAAAAGAAGGGATTAGATAATACGGTATCGAGAATGGTATTAGACCACGCGGTAGGAATGATTTATGATTGCAGAGATGAATCCCCATGAAGGCTGTATTATATTCAAGAAATTCAACCGTAGATTTTGGCACTCAAGTATAAATGACTATTACAGCCTATTTTAAAAAAACAAATTTAGAAAAGCAAAGAATTATAGTCTATGCTCCTATTTAACTCACTTATAGAAGCTCAGGATGAAAAACAAATGATCAGTTAAAATTATTGTGTGGGTGAAAGATGCAATATTTCATGAAATCATGCGAAGAGAAGATTCAGGTTTACTTTGTGGTCCTGAAGTTTAAGCTTAATAAGCAAAGTGACATGGATGATATTTGATCCTTACTTTACATGTGGTGTTTAAAGATGAGAGACAAAGAGTTTAAATATAGAATATCACACTCAAATAAAAAATAGAAAGCAAACTCAGTAAAACATTGAAGTCAAGCTGTATCTTGATATACTAACCATCTCCTTTAAGGGGCGTTTGAGAAGGTGGAGCAGCCTCTTTGGCAAAATAACGAACAGGTACAGCATGCTCATATTGGAAGACGGCATGGCCAGCATACAACTGCAAAGAAAATTCATAGATGCATAACTTCAGTGAAACATATTTCACTAACAACGTTTTGCATGCACTGAAATATATTTCAAAGAATCACTGTATATCATGTCAAGCATAATACATCAATATTGCAGAAACATCAGATATAAACTTCTATGATAAAGTTATAAACATGATTCAGCAATAACAATGAAAGTTCATATACTTCACAATCTAAGAAGCTACATGAGATAAACTATCAAGCATATCATATGAGCTCATGCTCATGCTCATGCTCTAATTGAAACAATTACCAGATCTAGTTAGCTGTTAGCAAATAGGGGAAAGGAAGATCCTGCAAGTGGACCATTGATTCTTCTCTAGATGAACTCTAACTATCCAATGTAACATATACCCACAGGATGGAGAAGTATGGGGAGAAGAAAAAACATCCTTTAAGAAAGCTAATTCTATACAGAATACCAAGGTACAAAATTCATCAATTCATGAACTTCATTTCATATATTTAAGAATATTTGCTAGTTTATATTTTTCTAAAATTGACCAAAAATAAGTAACAATACTCCAAGGCAACAAATTAACATCAATTTTGCAAGAAAGAAGCACTCTTACTTCAGTGAGGCATCCAGTGTCCTCTATCCTATCATAAAAACTAGCTCAAAGCTTAATACGGTTGCAAAATACAAAACAATTTCAATTAGGAATCACAATTCAAAAACCATTGCTTACTATAATCCAAAACCGATCATTTGATACTGCAAAATCAAACCTTTAGCATCATTCGAAACAAAACGCATAACATTTAAATCAATTAAACAATAACCTCAATCTAGAATTACATTTCCCCTAACAACACAAACCAAATGAACCTCATAATCCACAAAGAAAACCATCATCAGATCTTCACAGAAGAACCCAACAAGAGAAAAAAAACATATCCCAAAGATCTGATCAAATGCCGGACATCAAGAACAAAAATTTCCAAAAAAAACCACATGTTTCAGAGATCTACAACATCGTCGGATCACGGCGAAGCAATTCTCAGGAACAAAATTACGTATTTGATCCGAAGATCGAAAGAGAAAGAATGAGGAACCTGTTTGGAACGGGAGAGAAGGCGGGCGGCCATCGCCATGATCGAATCCTCTCGTCGTCGTCGGACCAGAAGGGTTGCGGGCCTTTGGTTTCGATAGTGTTATGCTTTTCTCTCATTTACAGCCGTTGGATGGCATGCCCTTGCACGAATCTCGAGGTAATATGTATTTTTAATAGATGCCCTGGAATATATATATTAAGAAAAGAGTCTGTTTGATATGCGAAAAAAATGAGGGACAGGACAACACAAACTCTCTTGTCTCTCGTTTGATTTGCAAATGTGTTTAGAGTACAGCACAAGTCAAGAAAAAAAAATTGTCCCACCAAAACCACGGTACAAGTTTTAAATTATGGGACAGCACAACAAAAGTCAGTTTTGCCCCATTTCAAATCCAAAAATTACAACAATTAATTAAAAATGCATCATAACAAAAAAAATTAGAGTTGTCATTGATTGCCCGATCTCATCCACCGCCGTGAACCTCCTTCCTCGACCTTTTTTTTCGTCGTGACACTCTCCTCTTCTCTTGCCTTCTTCTTCTTATTTTCTATTCTCTTTGAGAATTCTAGGGTTTCCGGGCAACTTGCAAGATCTACCGATTTTCTTCTAGGTAAATTTGTTAGATTTATTCATTAAATAAAAAACATTATTTTGTTAAGATCGCATGGTTCTTATCTCTAATTATAATAAACATATTTAATTTTTTGAATTATAGTTACAAATATCAAGATAATTAATTTTTTTTAATAAGATAAGAAATGTTAACAAAATTTATAATATATTTTTATAAATAATTATTAGTTAATATATTTAAAATTTTAAAATATATTTATGCCAAGTAATTTTAAAATATTTCTTTTTTTTTTGTTAATCTTCTTATTCCAAAACAACATAGGAACACATTAAGGATATTATAGTAATTTTATATTTAATTGTCTTATATTAAATTGTGTTGTTTTTAAATATCAAATATGTCACAAAACAAACACTTGTGTTGTACTCTTTGTGCTGTACTCTAGCGCGAATCAAACGGACCCAAAAACTTATAACAGAGAAAAAATCATTAGGAAAGGTTCCTCCAAGTGAATACAGAGGTGGAAGCAGAGGGTAAGGTACGAAATGTGATATCTTGTTCTTCTTGTGTTTTATGTCTTTCCATTGTATATTTAGATATAGTAGTTTTTTTTATTTTAAATTTTCTTAAAAGTGTAAGGGTATTTTTGTCTTTTTCTATGTGTAATAGTATTTTAGTGATTTATTTGAAGTGGTGAGAGTAAAAAGGTCATTTTGCCTCAATCTTAGCTTATATCTTATCTTCTCCCATGACTAGACTTAAGAGAAGTTTTTTTCTCCAACTCTTGGTTTTTCATCCTTTCTTTAAAGTTTCTATCAAATTCTCAAGTTTCTTTGGAAATTAAGAGCCAAGCTTTTTTAACTGAAGTTGATTAGAGTGAGTTTCTTTGCAAATTTGTGTTTTCATTATCTTGTTTATGTTCTTTGTCATGTTGTTTTGGTTCTTTAAGCTTTCTAAGTGTTAGCCTTTGTATGAAGGGTTTGGGTCTTTGTTTTGAGTAGAGTTTATCTTGTTCTTCATTCTATCTTGTTCTTGTTTATTTGAAGAGTTGTGAATGTCTCTTTGGATGGAATTTTGGATTGAAACTATGAGATTTGGATGCTCTAGGAGTTGTTTATACATCCATTTATTGTTTTGCTCAAAAACCTAGTGGATGAGGGATGTATTTTAAGGAGATTTGTAGAGTTTTAACTCTTTGTTACTGTAGCTTACCATGGAAATACTATAGACTTGAGAGTTTGCTTTTGTGTGGTATTCCAACCATTTTCCTACTTCCTTGTCTTGTTTTTGACTCGTCTTCTTGCGAGTATCTTGTGTGCTTAATTTCCTTAGAGTGTCCTCTTGTGTTAGGACCTTAGTTGAGGTCTTTAGGAAGGATAAAAAGTGAGGGAAAAACTTTTAAAAGGAGTTTAAGCAGACCGGGCCTTGCGGGCACCAAAGTTGCCAACAAAGAGGCTTGAGGGGGGCTATGCAGGTAGCCATGCGGCCACATGGCAGCCCGCATGGGACCCCGATACTTGGGGTTTCTAGGGTCTTCTAGGGCTATAAAAATCCCCTCTTTGCCCTTTCTTTTCCCCTTCTTCTCATCCATTTTTCTCCCCTTCTCTTCTCCTCTTTAGATCTCCTTCTCTTCTCTTTAATCTTCTCTTTTCTTACCTTGGGTTTGAGTTAGAAGCTTGAAGATCTCATCCCTCCTTTCTTGTGAAGGTTCTTCTTGGAGTTGTGAGGAGCCTTGAGGTATGATTCTTCTCCTTCTTCTTTTCCTCTCTTTTGTGGGGTTTCTTTGAGTTTGTTTGGTGGTGATACCCTAGTTTGTGTTGGATCTTGAGTTGAGAGTCTTGATTTTGTTGTATTCCCTTGATTTGGTGAAGGATTGAGAGAGATCTTTCATCTCCTAGGGTAGAATTACTGTAGCACATGTGAGTCCTCCTTGTTTCCTTGATTTCTTTGGCTTAGAAGGAAGCTTAAACCCTTTAGAACTTCATTAGTAGCTTGAGGTGTGAGTTGAAGAATCCTAGAGTTGATTAGGGTTGTTTGCTAGAAGAAACCTAGGGTTTCTTTGCTTGGCTTTTTGTGCTAACATTTATTGGTGTTTTGTTGTGCTTTGGCAAGGAGAAGAAGCGTTGGTTCGTGGCAAAGGTTTAGCTGAGGATTAACTTGCAAGGAAGGAAAATCGCCAATTCAGTGAGTGGGATTATTAAGCATGGCCCTATTGGAAGATTACCGATATTTATATGCTTATATATATACTTTGTCTTGCTTAATGAGATTTTGTTGGTTTCATGATTGATTTTGAGATACTTATTTCTTTGGAAATGAGTTTATGGCTTGATGCTTCTTTTATGTAAAGTTTGTGTTCAATGAAAGGATTTCCATGTTGTTGTTTGAGTTGGAGTTTGTAAATCAATTTGTGTTAAAGGCTTGAGTTTTCTTGTGCTTTTATCATTTCCTTGTGGAAATGGCTGAGGTTTTGTTTATTAACGGTTATTGTTGGGTATTGTACTCCGTGTGGAGTTATGCTTATTGTTGAGTTTGTATGGTGATACTCTACTGCAGTAGACGGTCTCCACGGCTAGCTTATTGAGGTGGCGTGGTAGACCAACTGATTACTATGAGGGTTAGTTCAGATAGGAGTGTAGAGTCCTAACTGAATATTCATCAGGTAGCCGCTGTCACCATACGGTGAACCGATGGGTCAACGTCGAGGGCATGAGTACTTTGTGTTGGGATTTACAAGTGGCCGGTGATATTCTCTCTCCTCAGAGAGTGGCAATCCCCTCGCATCGCAAATGTTACTTGCTATGAATCTCGATGCACCCAATCATACCCACACTTGTCACTCTGTTACGAATGACGTTAGGCGTATGTCAAAGTACACCAACATTCATCCAAGCTCCATAGCGACCTTGAGTCTAAGGATTCAGTATAAGCGTTACACGAGAACCACTTATGACTTTGCAACCATGTAGTGATCTCGTGAGCAGATCGATCCAGACACGCTGTTCACTAACACGTGTCTATGTCTATTGATTGACATCACATGTCCTATAATCCGTAAAACATGATCATCACACAATAGGCATACTAGTCTTAGTTTACTATCATTCCCATGACAGTAATTGACTAGGGATATTTAGAAAGTTGTTCCTTTATGCACCAAGGTTTTACTGACCGAATCACGTATTCGGCAACTTGTGCGGAACAAACTCTCAGGGATAGTTCTATCCAAGCACACATGCACAGAAATGTAGTAAGATAAAACAAGCTAGATTTTATTAAAAAACATATAACTAATAAAGGTTCAGATCAACGTATTGGGGCTAGGGGTAACACTAACAATCTCCCATGTAGCTCAACCATGTAGCTCCCATGTAGCTCAACCAAAGACTTATCCATGCCGTGCATATTATAATTTAATATAAACTGATCATAGGCCTCGGGCAGAGACCCAAGAACTAGATCAACGGCAAGCTCCATACGGATGGGTGCATCAAGTTTCACTAGGGTATCAATATAACCCTTCATCTTGAGCACATGGGCACTAACCGAAGTACCCGGAGCCATCTTGCAGGAGGTAAGCGCTTTCGTAGTCATGAACCTTTAATGACGGGCTTGCTCTTGGAACATTTCCTTGAGTGACACCATGATGGTATAAGCTTCCATATCTTCGAACTGTTTCTGCAGATCAGGAGTCATGGTTGCCAGCATCATGTAGGTGACATCGTTAGAGTCTTTCTTGGCTTTCTCAAAAGCCTCTCTGACGGCAGCCGTAGCGCTCCTACCCGGTGGATCAGGTAGTGGCTTCTCAATGGCCTCTAGCTTCTGCTCTTGCCTAAGAACAATTCTCAGGTTACGAGCCCAGTCTAGAAAGTTTGGCCCATTGAGTTTGTCCTTCTCAAGAACAGATCGCAAAGAAAAAGTGTTCTAATTTACGGTTGTCATTGAAACTATACAGAAAATGTGTAAAATAGTATTAGTTTTTGGCTATTATAATATTCCCACAAATATTCAAAAATAATTCGTATTAGTGGTTTTTATTGTGGGCCAAGGTCCATATTTCACTTTGTCCTGGTCAAGCTGAGCTTGTACACCCAAGACTCGGTTATTTAGGTAGGAACTCTTTCCAATCACATCACCATGAGACCCTTGGATCAAATGGGATTAACAACTATTATGTTAAAGCACTTCCCATTTTAATGCCTAGGGCTAGGACGGTCACTACTACCCTTGTTAAGTCAAACCATTACCCAAATGTCGGACATAACATTTATTCCGGCACTTGCCTCACAAAGATAATCTAGCGCACACCAGCGACGGCATGACGTCCGTTTCGACGATCGATGCCTTGACAAGTTTTGAGTAGTGGAAGGCATTTTAAGACTTACCATTTAATGGGATTTAAATCTTTTACGGCTTAACATGCATCCATTCACAATGAAATAAAAATAAAAACATGAAAAACATGGTGACAATCATGAGCCCGAAAAACCTAAACCTAGAGACTATCTCTTGGGCTAGGGCTTCTCGTCTGGATCCGCCTCTTTGAATCTCGCCGTCTTCATAAAAGGAATTAAATGAAAAATAAATAAACGGTACGCATACCGTATACAATGAAAAACGACTCGTAGGCCGTATTAAATTACCACGACACGCAGGTCGTATCCAAATGTAAAAATGACACGCAAGCCGTGTCTATCTAAGGCCCATGATAGCACGAAATAAATCATACATTCATAACATTCACCATACAAATATTCATCATATGAATAAACATTCACACATGCATGCTATCAACACATGATATAAAACGCATTTTAAATAAACAATTTAATTTAAGCCGTTTGGAATCATGTGTTCAAGTTACCCCATAAGATCAAACCATTTGATCTCAATCGATAAATTTGAACTCACTATTAATTGATTTGTGTTAAAATCAATCAATCAATTCCATAAACTTTTATGTTTTATTTGAACCAAACAAACATCAAATAATATGAAAGATGAGAACAAATAAAACCAAAGTCCAAAGCATGCAAAAGAAAACCTAGCTCTGATACCACTGTTGGGATTTACAAGGGTCTACGAGCATGCTAGAAGCAAAATATGCACAGCGGATAACAAACAAAACTAGCATGGACCCTAGCATGCAATGGAAACGAATAAAGATATAAAAATCTAAAATAAATAAATAAATACAATTCCAGGGGTGTAGTCGAAAAAGGGACTGCATATACGCAACTCCCCTCTACTCTCTCACACACACAAGCCAGAAACAATCCGGTATGGATTGCTATTATCCAACGATAACTCTTATCGAGAAATACGAATAGCAATTAAAATTAGGTCTCAAAACCTAATCGTAAACATGTGTAAGAAATTGTAAATCCAAAAACCGACACTCGGCGAATGTTTCACATGTGAGAATCTTTTGAGAAAAATTCCACAACCATTATGAAATAATCTCAAAAGATTCTCACCCCGGCGATCTCCATTGATAAAGAAATATCAATGAAAAAGCCGGTCTGTGAACTAACATACATGAATAAACAAGAAAGATCAAAGGGGTGTCGACCTATACCTTCGCCGGAGCCGAGTAGTGGCAATCCGGATGGAGAAACCTTTCTCCAAAAAAGGGGAAAAGGCGGACAGCACCTTTGACCTGCGGCGGCGTCCTCTTGGCTAGGGCGGACCAACGGCCTCCTTGAGGGAGAGAGGGAGAGGAAAGATTAGGGTTAGGGTTTTCTCTAATACACATGTATTTATAAAACCCTAAAACCAATCCCAATGCAATATCAACCATTGATTCCTCTTATTGGATATTAATCATATTAGATCCAATATGCTAACACTTAATTTATAATTAAGTCCCTCAATTTTTTAAGTTATCTCATAACTCAATCTTTACACATTCGCGGTTAGACCAAATCAACTCTTGATTTATCTAAACTCCATTTAGCTATTCGGCTCATTAGATTGAGTCCGGATTTCACGGCTTTTACGTGTGCGATCCTGTAGGCCCGTTTTAAAATCGGCAATGGGATTTTAACCTTGTTAAGGCCCATAAGTCACAAATGCCGTCTAGCATGGCAATGTGACTACCCGAATTAAAACGGAGGTCGACTGGGTAATCAACTAACCTTGTAACCTTATCCGATTCCTTTGCCAATTGAATATCTCGATCAACATAAGGCATGGAGCTTAGTCACCCTTATTTATTTGTCGATCGATTTCTTGATCCTCGGTGAACTGACTAGGTCAAATAAATGATAACCCTTACCATTTCACTTGGGCGTGGCCACGCACTACTCGGTTTCACCGATCAAGTGGCCAGTGATATTCTCTCTCCTCAGAGAGTGGCAATCCCCTCGCATCGCAAATGTTACTTGCTATGAATCTCGATGCACCCACATACCCACACTTGTCACTCTGTTACGAATGACGTTAGGCGTATGTCAAAGTACACCAACATTCATCCAAGCTCCATAGCGACCTTGAGTCTAAGGATTCAGTATAAGCGTTACACGAGAACCACTTATGACTTTGCAACCATGTAGTGATCTCGTGAGCAGATCGATCCAGACACGCTGTTCACTAACACATGTCTATGTCTATTGATTAACATCACATGTCCTATAATCCGTAAAACATGATCATCACACAATAGGCATACTAGTCTTAGTTTACTATCATTCCCATGACAGTAATTGACTAGGGATGTTTAGAAAGTTATTCCTTTATGCACCAAAGTTTTACTGCCCGAATCACGTATTCGGCAACTTGTGCAGAACAAACTCTCAGGGATAGTTCTATCCAAGCACACATGCACAGAAATGTAGTAAGATAAAACAAGCCAGGTTTTATTAAAAAACATATAACTAATAAAGGTTCAAATCACCGTATTGGGGCTAGGGCTAACACTAACACTTTGATGGCTCTGAACTTAGCCACGGTTGAGGTGAAGGTATAGGGAGGTTTCTAGACCACTTTATGATGGGTGAGTGTTGGGTATTGCTTTATTCTGGGTTTGAGATTTATTCCCATTGTGTTTCTTTTGTATTGTCATCTTGAATATTTGGTAAGTGGGCGAAGCCCAACTGTTTCTCTTAGAAGTGGTCTCCCACATATTTAATTTGGCACGAGTATTGTGTTTATTTATTTTGAAACTCATGTTATTTAGTTGTTATACTTATAATTGGAATTACTTTTGGTTTAAGTGTTTTATGGTAAAATATTGGTTTTATGTTTAGCTTGTCTTCATAATTTGGAACCCTTTGTTCAATATTTTATGATCGTGAAGTTGTAAAACCCTAATTGAAGTAAAATGCCTTCTTAACTCTATCTTTTTGTTACTGTGTTAAAGCTTGTTATTGTATGTATTTATGCTCCAAACTAATTACCTTATTAGTAAAATATCATTTTGGAGATTTTATGTTATTATTTTGGTATATTTCTATTAGAACTGTGCTAACCTCCCCTCATTGAGTAACATTAGTTGCTCACCCCTATCTGCTCTTTGTAGTCTTTTGCAAATAGTAGGTGCGGCGGTCTGGCAGCGTGCTGAGCATTTACTACCGTTCTATCTTCATTTTTCCCTTTTCAGTTCATGTATGTTATTTTTGTCATGAACATGTTATTAAGTCTTGGATCCACTAGCTTGTAGAGAACCCTGTTGCATGGATTTATATCTAAACAACCCTTGAACTCTTGTGTATGAGCATTTGTTGTGTTGTTATAGCTTCCCTGTGCATTTGTGAATCTCTCTATTGTCGTATATCATTGATGTTGTCATTACTTCCGCTGTGTATTATTGTACTTATGTACTTTGTATCAGTGATAGATATTGTTGAATTTCAGGTGTGTTGGTCAACCTTGCGGTGTCCTGAGGGTTAAGTGGCATGATGTCCTTCCTTAGGATCGTCTCGCCAGTTGTCGTGTCTCTTGGGCCCACGGATCAGGGCGTGACATTTTTGTACTATAGCAATTGCATCTTGGTGCATGTTGTTTTGAAATCTTTGAAGTTAGGGCTTTAATCATCATCGAGTCGTCATTTCACCATCTTATCATTCTTAGGTTTCGGAGTCTAATTTGATTCATTCATTTGTTGCGATTGTTTTCCATTTTTATATTTTGTTCTTATGTTCCGTATTATAAATTTTGAAATTAGCTTTCAAAAAATCAACAGAGTTAGAGATAGATTTATAAAACCAAGAAGAATGAGGGAGTTTGTTTTAATATTCCAGGGATGCTAACCCCTGTACTTAGTTTTAAAAATATCAACCCAAATCTTGCTATCAAAGTTAATAACAACAAAAACATTCTTAGCCATAAGGGAGTGTTCACCAACTTGAGGCTACGGATACCCAACTCCCCTTAGCTTTACTAAGTGTAGATACTATTAGGGTAGATGTGTAATTTACCCATATAGTGTGTTTTAATGAACAAATTTAATTGTTTTTATAGATACTATTAGAGTATATGTGTAATTTACATAGAGTGTGTTTTAAAGAATAAATTAAATTGTTTTTATTATATTTAAATTTTTTTTTATATTAATTATGGTAAATAATTGAAAATTTTTAATTACCCTCATTTGTTTGTTTGTCCAATTAAAAATTAATTCAGTTGTTGCGGCATTAAATTTGTACTTATTTTTAACACTATTTAATATTTTTTGGATAAAATAATTGATAAGAAGAATAATAAATCTTTAAATTTTTAAATTTTTTTTGGCAAATATGTGACAAGCAGCCCCATTTAAAGAAAATCAATGCACATGTGTGGAGTTAATACGCAACACACTATCCTCACCTTGAGTAAGTTTTAAGAAAGGACATAGTTTTAACAAGCCAGGAAGGTCGTTGGCTAAATTTTTTAAAATGGTTCAATTTGGTTTTAAATAATCTAAACTTTAAGCAGGTTGAGAAAATCTAATAAGAATAAAAACCAACAAAATCTTATTAATGAAAAATGAATTATACAATTTACTTCAGTTAAATTTAGTTATCGATCTTCTCAGGTTGGTCTGATAAGGATTAAGACATCACTACTTGTGCATCTTGGAGGAGATGGTTTTCTTTAAGAGATTACATTTGGTATTCACATAAATGGTTTTTTTCTCAAACTCAATATTTTAAAAAAAATCCGATCCATTTCATACATGAAAATTTGAAGTACAACTAAGCATAAGTTTTTTTACTTGTTTGTTTTGCAAATAGGATAAGGACACATCCGGAAGAGGTAATTAATTATTTTATATTTTTTCTTTTTACCTCAAAAATCAGGGTACAAAAATTATGCTAAGTTATTACCGAACCAAATTACAAAATTATTCTAGATTAATATAAAAAAAAAATAACTAGATTGTCTTTAAGGTATCAGATCTCAACAAAACTTAAATAAAAATTTTGTAACATCTATTAAATATCAAACATAAGACAGTACCAACACAAGCATTTATACTGTACCTCAACAATTTGTATTATTCTATTGTTATCTACAAATCAAATCGACCCTTAATTTTAGGTGAACAGCTATCATGACGTCATTTTTGCTCAGATGTTTAGTTGAGCAAGCAAACCTTGACCTTAAAACTGACAAAGGTTTCAAGAGCACTGCTATCAATGTAGTTGCGAGGGCTGTTAGTATGAGATTTAACATGGTTGTGAGTGATACACATGTTATCAATTATCTCTAACATGTAAGAAAAATAAGGCTAATAATAAAAAAGCTTAAGAGTTTAAGTGGAGTTTCATGGGATGATTTAGAGAAGAAAATCATTATGGGCATTGAAGAATTCCGAACGTACACACAGGTAATCTAAAGTTTGGTTTTTATTTTTGTATTCCATCTTTTGTGTGCATTATCACTATTTACTTGTCCTTGTTTATTATTATTATTTTTTTTTTTGTAGTCACATCCTAATGAAGCAGTTTACATCAATAAGCCCATTGAAGATTATGAGGAGATGCCTATTGTTTGTGGGAACGATCAAGCAATGGGGTCATTTGCGAGAACATGTTCTCAAAGCTTCAGGAGTCTGGGTGTCCGCATAGAAATGCCATCAACACCATCGACATTGGATTCTAATGATCAACCACAAGGGTTGGATGATTAGGACTTTACTCAATCACAACCTCCTTCGGCGAAAACATCAGTAATGTCCACTTCGAAGACCAAAGAAGTAAACAAGGGATCAAAGCATATTAGGCGGGAAGAATTAGAAGTCATGCAAAAAATCTCTATTGGATTGGACAGGCTTGCAAGTGCAGCGGAGACAGACAAAGGTGTGCAGTTGAGTAAGAGATTATACGATGAGGTCATGACTTTAATTGGCTACTACGACAAGTCTGACCTTGGTTTAGCATATGACCATTTGAATGCCCAGAATAATCTGGCAACTGCTTTTATAAACAAAGATCATGACCTTTGAAGCTTTTTGATGGATGGTTTCCTTAGGCAGTTGGGGCATGATGGTGGGGGTCTAAGATCATCTACTCGTATGATTTTCTTATTTGTGTGTTTTTAAGTTTATAGACATTTCTTATTTTCTATGTTGTTTTTGTTTGGACTTGTTAAACTATGTTATGTTTTATGAAATAGGTGACAATTTGATGGTGTTGGTTGTTGAATTTGGGTTGTTGAGTCTTGAACTTGTTTAATGAACATGTTGAATTATTGAATATGATTTGTTGAATTTATATCTTATTCTATGAATATAAAGACTTATCAAATTTGAGTTTATTGAATTTAGATGACTTTAGTGGAATACTTGAGGAATTTTAGATTCATTTTCAAGTGAGTATGCTCAAGTGGTAAGCACCAATTGATGGTAGTATTAGTAAGTTAAATTCAAATATATTGAATAATTAATTTTAAAAATAAAATAAATTTTAAATAAATAAAATTCATTAACTTAAATCCATTTAGATAAATAAAATACATTAATTTAAATCAATAAAACAGATTTTAAATGAAATATTAAAAAAAAATTATAAATTATAAAAAACTTTGAAAATATGGGTAATCTCACCACTTACTTTACATGGTGATTTTAACTCATAACTTACATCAAACCAAACACTTGAAAAGAAAATGCAACATTTTCATTTATAGACAACCAAAGTAAGTGAAAATATAGTAATTTTAATTACATGTAATTTGAAATACGGGTAATCAAACAGTCCCTAAGAGATTATATTTGGTGTTCACATAAATATTTTTTTCTCAAACTCAATATTTTCAAAAAAATCCGGTCCATTTCATACATGAAAATTTGAAGTACAACTAAGCATAAGTTTTTGTACCTGTTTGTTTTGCAAATAGGATAAGGACACATCCGGAAGAGGTAATTAATTACTTTATATTTTTTTCTTTTTACCTCAAAAATCATGGTACAATAATTATGCTAAGTTATTACCCAACCAAAAGATGAAATTATTCTAGATTAATATAAAAAAAATAGCTAGATTATCTTTAAGGTATCAGACTTCAACAAAACTTAAATAAAAATTTTGTAACATCTTTTAAATATCAAACATAAGACAATACAAGCATAGGCATTTATACCATAACTCAACAATTTGTATTATCCTATTCTTATCTACAAACCAAATCGACCCTTAATATTATTTTCCAATAAATATTCTCTCAGTGTGTGTCTTCATATTTTTCAAAGTTTAACTTATGTATGTATTTTTGTTTGTATATCTATATTATGTAAGGCTAATATTTATATTGTCACTATAACAATAATTTAGCGGCAAAATACTTAACTCCCATGCATAAGGTTGAGGGTTTGACTTCCTAATAAAAAAAAATAGTGTGTATGTAGGGTGCCTTGTCCAAATTATAAAAAAAATATAAATAAATAAATAAACTAATACTTATATTAAATTGTTATATTATGTAGTGCTGATGTTTTAAGAGAAAGAGAGGCTTGCATTTCATGCTGCCTCATTCACTCGGTTTTGATTTGTTGAAAGTAGAAATTTATATATCTCTGGTCATTAAAACATTAAAAAACAAAAAAAAAATAGTTTTTGATAATATAAATCATTCACTTTAGTATTTAAATTAGAAAGATATATGTATCTCTGAACAGTATTAATATATTTATTTTGATTTTTAAACTACACAAATATTTACTTGTCTTTTTATAAAACCTTTAAATTAATTATAACTACAATAAATAGACAAAATATCATGCCCAAAGGTTGTTTTTTTTTTTTTTTTTTTGAAAAGAACATTAACCACATCTTCTTGAAGAAAAGAGGGGGGTTAATTTGTTGAAAGTATTGGGTTAATTTGCTTTGAATTAGTATGAAGGGAAAAAAAATCCGTGAAAATGATACTATCCTAATATGGTTGAAAATAATATCACTTCAAGTAATCTAATTGTTCATTTTACTGAAAATAAAAGAGAATTGAAGTTGGGGGATTTATATGTTGATCACTTCTTTCATTTTAGTGAAAAAAATACTAAAATGAGTTTAATTTAAAATCAAAGGAAATGTTGAAGTGAAATATCACTTCTCCATTTAAGAGCAAATGAGTATATGAAGCAGGGGAAGTCAATTTATTTTAATGACTTTTTGATCACTTCAGAACAAATGAACGTCATCTAAAAATACATTGTGAAAATGATATGATTTCTTCTATTTCGGGACTATTTTATCATAAAATAAGGGATATATCACTTTCTCACCTCATCAATTCTTCCATTTTGTACTAGAGTCATAGTGGTGCAAAATGAACTGAAGTGGGGGAGTGGTTTTTTTTTTTTTTTTAAATCAATATAGCTCATCATAAATTTTTAGAAAAAAAAAATCTAAATTTAATTTTTCTAAGAAAATAATCAAAAGTTTGATTACCATTAAGTTTGAAATTTGATTTAGAATGAAGAGTTGGCTTTCTTAAATTTTTTAAAAATTTTAAAATTTACATAAACCCCCTAAAAAAAATTAGAATATATAAATATAAAGGAAAAAAATTTCGCAGTCAAATATATAATTTTAAATCAATAAAATTAAATATTATTTTGAACAAAGGAAAGCTGTACTATTTTTGATATTTGATCGCTGCTCAAATATTAAGGATTTATATTTTATCCACATTTATATACAAAAAAAAAAATTTAACATTGGTCTTCATATAAAATTATATAAATTATAAGAGTTGTTTTAGGGTTGTTTTATTAAAAAAATGTTAGGGTTGCTCAAAAATTTTTTAGGGTTGTTTTATTAAAAAAAATGGAACTTAACAACTTTTTTTTCTTTCAAAATTATATAAATTATAGAGTTCATGAAAAATAATTTGTAGTATAAAGTTCACTTCCAGAACTCCTACTTCCATAGAAATTAACATAAAAAGTGTTCGTTTGAAGTGAATTTAGACTTCCATTCCACTTCACCAATTTGACCACCTTTTTACAAATCAACATACCATAAATATTAAAATCAACATTAGATATATTGCAAATGCCCTTTGTGGATTTTTACCATTTATTTTATTTTAATTTACTTTTTAAAAATGTATTTTGGATATTAAACTCAAAAACTATATATCTTGATAAATTATTTTCTGCAAAAATATATGTCTAAAATTTGAGTCTTATTAAATACAACTATGATAATAGATCACCGATAGTGAATGCTGGTTTATTATTCAAACATAATATCATCAATATTCAAACATAATATCATCAATCGAGGATGTTCAAACTGCATGATTAATTTTTGGTCTGCACACTACTTTTTATAGGTTTTATCACTTTCATTAAAAAAAAAAAATTATGCAACTTGTAAAATTATCACCAAATCATCAAAATAAAACAAAAGGTAAAATTATGAACCCAGTTCTCTAACACCTGTCCAATACAGCACAATGGTGGTGCTAAAAAGAAGCACGTGCAAGTAACCACAGACACAGGAAACAGAATTAAATTATTATATAACTTTTGTAACAATATATGACCCAAAAGAAGAAAAAGAAGGAAAAAAAAAACAAAAAAGTTTAATAATGGAGGAGTTCAATTCCAAAAATTATTATTGATTGCCATCTGAAGGTGGGCAACATCAACAGCTCTTCTTTCTTTGTCCTCTTCCAGTGACTAAAAAGAATTTGGGATATATTTTTTTCTTGTAGTAAATGATCCATTAAAGAGAATTGCAACCACATAAATTTTTAATTTATGTAAATAACATTTTTTTTTCATAATTTAAATGTGTATTTTTTTAAATATTATTGGTGTAAGATTAAAATGTTTTGTAATATTTTGATATAAGGTAGGAGTGAATGGACTCTTAAAACACTCCAAAAAATAATTTAAAAAATATTAATTAATAAACTGTAAATAATAAGCATATAATTAGTGGCACAGAAGAAATTGTTATTATTTTAGTTTTTATAAATGTGACAAGCACAAATACAATAAGAGATGCGTGTAGTGTGTATAAAAGTATCAAATGATAGTTCGCCCATGTGCCGTCATCTAGCTAACATGGGAATTAGAAGGTAAATTTGCTCCTCAATCTGAAATATTTGCCAACATTTAACATTTTTTGAATTTAAAAAATAAAAATTTCGTAAATCAAATTCTGGTGTAATTGGACCAAAAATCATTTGGTAAAAATAATTAGTGAGATGACTCATTCATCACGGTTAATAAATATTTTAAATAAATAATAAACTCAATAAGTAATGATAGCAAAGTACATAATATAATGCACTCAACAAATAATGATAGCAAAGTACATAATGAAGAGATCCTAAAAATTTATTAAGTGGTTTGGAAATATAATTCCTTCATTTATGAAAGAGAGAAAAAAAATATCCATTATAATCAAAATAGCAAAATGCAAAGAAGAAAATTACACCTTGTTTTACAAGTATTACATGAGATTTGAATTATGATTTGAGAATATAAAAATCATTTTTTGTTGCAATTTTTTTTTTCTGTCTCTCTTAAATTATATCTTTCATCATAAAAACATCAATCTAATTTTATCTTATTCACTGCTATTTTCCATATATTTATAGTCATTCAACTTTAGATTTTAGTCTTGTGAATAATTTATAATTAACTTTGAGACTAAATCACATATTTTTCAATTATGGAAAAAATCAATCTCTCCATAAATTCATTATTAATTTGAATTTATATTTCGAAAGTAAAGCTAATAAAAATACTGAAAATACTCTAAAAATTTCTCCAAATATCACTTATTTACAGATTATTCACCTATATTTGGGTATTCCCAAAAAGTCATTTTTTTTCTAACAATTACTTTTCACATTTTCTATTATAAATGTAGCTAACGTTGACCAAATACTTTTCAGTTTTTTAAGAGTAAACACATATTATTAAGTGAAAATTTTAAATATTAAACATTAAAAATAAATATTAAACGAAAAAGTAAAATATATTAAGTGAAATTTATGTGGTTACACATAAACATGCAATGTTAAACGAAAAATATACTTATTAAACAAGAAGTACATAATCTAAGATAGAAGAAATTCAAATATTAAAGAGTTTGTCTGAGAAATTTTGAAACTTTCAAATATCTACAATTCGTTTTTTCATAAAAATATCTTGATATAATAAATAAATAAATAAATAAATAATTCTGACAAACCGAAGCAGAAATATATAATTTTTTAATTGATATGCTCGCGTGCCAAACACTACCATGCATATACATATATTTAAATATTAATAAATATTTTTATCAAAAGAACCAAAGGAAGAATAAAATAAAAAAAAGGGAAAATTCTTGTCTTTGAATTCACCCGTAGCCGTAGGGAACCTTTCGGTTTCTTAACCGTTTTTTCCAACGATTCCCTGCTTAAAAAATAAAACCTTATTTTCTTAAAGACCCTTGTAAATTTTAAAACTTTTTTAAGACTCTTATAAAATTTTTATATGACTAAAAAAATACAAAAAAAATACTTATTTTTCAAGACCCGTTATAAGTTTATCCATACATGTTGAGATCGCCGTTATACCAGAACCAGTTCAAATCAATATAATAATTTTTTTAAAAAAATACTTTTTCATTTTTAGTAATTTCTAATTTTTTTTGTATACCGGATCATTCAAATAAGCAAGAGTACTATTTTCAAGTAAAATATCATTTATTTTTTACCTTATTTTGAATATTCTGATCTTTTATATATATATATATATACACACAAACAATAAAGAGCTAAAGTTAAGGAAAATTTTTTCTTTTATAAAATTTTCTTTGTGGTTGTTATTAAGAGGTCTTAATTAAAATCTCTTAGATTATAATTCACTTTTTGAGGGTCCCCTGTGACAGTTTTGTATGAAAAATACTTTTCGTTCTCTCCTCTAAAGTTACATGGCGAGGGTTTATCTCTAGTGGGTCAATTAAGCCAACATAACTCAATTGTACCTGCTTGATTTTTACTTTATCGATTGTTGATTTTGTCAAAAAAAAAAAAGAAAAAAAAAGGAATGAATTTTTGTATAATTATAAAATATTACAGGGTTGCACATATAAAAAGCAAATGTGAATAATTAATTAGAAGATGTCACAGGGCCGTCTGCATAAAAAGCAACATCCCCCACGTTTCCCCCGGGAAGCTTGGAGTTCAAAAAATTAAAAACAAAATAAAATTAAAAAATGGTGGGGCCCTCACACGTTGCTCCGAAAAAGCAAGAGACAAACAAGAACACGAGGGAATCACAACGATTGAACGGCGAGCAAAGGCCTCTTTTCTTGATAAATTTTGATTCCAGAAAAAACACAGATAAGAAAAACACAAAAAAAAAAAAAAAAAAAAAAAAAAAGAAAAAAAAAAAGAGAAAAGTTTTACAGATAATGACACCAAACATGGAGGCCAGAAGATCTTCAACCCTAAGTTTCCGCAATCTTTTCCTTGTACGCTAAGATTTCTTTGCTCTCTCGTTGTGGATTCTGTGAAATTTCTGGTTTTTATTGTGTTTTTTGGATTTGTTTGAAGGAAGTTAGGTACGCTAAGATTTCTTTGCTTTCTGGTTGTGAATTCTGTGAATTTTCTGGTTTTTATTGTGTTTTTTGGATTTGTTTGAAGAAAAATTAGGTACGCTAAGATTTCTTTGCTTTCTGGTTGTGAATTCTGAGAATTTTGTTATTTTTATTGTGTTTTTTTTGGAGTTGTTTGAAGGAAATTAGGGTTTTTTCGGCTTTGATTTTAGGGATTTAGGGTTTGATTGAAGAAGATTTTGGGAAGGGGATTGAGGGATTGAGGGGGTTGGAGATGGGGAGGCCGGCGGGGAAGAAGAAGAGGCAGTCAGTGGGAGGAGGGAGATCGAATGAGTCGACGCCGAAGCACAAGTCTAGTGAATCAAACCCTAGAGTGTTTGATGATGATATGAATATCTTCATTGAGATGGCGCAGGAGTTGAAGGAAGAGGGCAATCGGTTGTTTCAAAAGAGGGACTATGAGGGAGCTCTGCTCAAGTATGAGAAGGCTGTGAAGCTGCTTCCCAAGAATCATGTTGATGTTGCATACTTCAGGAGCAATATTGCTGCTTGTTATATGCAGATGGGGCCGGAGGAGTATCCGCGTGCCATTGATGAGTGCACTTTGGCTCTTGAGGTTTCCCCTAAGTATAGCAAGGCTTTGTTGAAGCGGGCGAGGTGTTTCGAAGCTTGTGATCAGTTGGAGTTGGCGTTTAAGGATGTGGATGCAGTGCTGAGTGCGGAGCCGCATAATCTCATGGCTTTGGAGATCTGTCAGAGGATTAAGGAGGAGTCGGAGAAGAAGGGTATCAAGTTGGAGGAGACTGCTGTTGTGGTTCAACAAGAGCATGTTGTTGTTAAAGAGAAGTCGTCGAGGAAGAAGAAGAGTCATAAGGTTGAGGATAAGGCTGTGGTGGAGGAGGGGCTGTGTGGTAATGGCAAAGATGAAGCTACAAGGATTGTCAAGGAAGATAAGAAAATTGTTGTTAAGGAAGAACCGGCTTTGGTTGTTGATGAAGAGCCTGCAAAAGTTGTGAAATTGGTGTTTGGAGAGGATATACGAGTCGCTCAGTTACCAGCTAATTGTAGCCTGTTACAATTGAGGGAGGTCATTCGAAACCGTTTTCCAAAGACGAGGGCTTTACTCATCAAATACAGAGATAAAGAGGGGGATTTGGTTACAATCACAACGACGGAAGAGTTAAGGTGGGCTGAAGAATCTGCTGATCCACAGGGTTCAGTCAGGCTTTACTTGGTGGAAGTAGATCCAGGGCTTGAGCCGGTGGTTGAAGAAGAGGGAAAAGCTTCAGAGGGGCGGGGCCTTGAGGTAAATCAGAACCATATTTCCGAAAATGGGAGCACTGTATTTGATGATGATAAGAGTTCTTCCACCTACATCGATCACTGGATTGTGCAGTTTGCTCGGCTTTTCAAGAATCATGTTGGTTTCGATTCTGATGCATACCTTGATCTTCATGAGCTTGGGATGAAACTATATTCTGAGGCAATGGAAGATGCTGTCACAAGTGAAGAAGCACAGGAGATTTTTGATATTACTGCAGATAAGTTTCAGGAGATGGCTGCTCTGGCCTTGTTCAATTGGGGAAATGTTCATATGTCTCGAGCAAGGAAGAGGTTGTTCTTATCGGAAGATGCTTCCAAAGCAACAATGCTAGCACAGATCAAATCTGCGTATGAGTGGGCGAAGGCAGAATACATTAAGGCGGGAAAGAGATATGAAGAAGCCCTGAAAATCAAACCAGACTTCTATGAAGGACTTCTGGCTCTGGGGCAGCAGCAATTTGAGCAGGCTAAGCTTTCCTGGTATTATGCTATTGGAAGCAAAGTAGATCTGGAGACATGGCCTTCATCTGAAGTTTTGGAGTTGTTTAATAGTGCTGAGGAGAACATGGAGAAGGGAACAGAGATGTGGGAAGAGATGGAGGAACAACGCCTGATGGAGCTCCGTAAACCTACTAAGGATAAGACCTTGCTGCAGAAGATGGGTTTGGATAAGCTTTTTAAAGAACTATCAACAGATGAAGCTGCAGAGCAGGCAACTAGTATGAGGTCTCAAATAAACCTTTTGTGGGGTACTATGCTCTATGAACGCTCAGTTGTGGAATTCAAGCTAGGTTTTCCTATTTGGGAAGAATGTTTGGTGGCGGCTGTTGAGAAGTTCAAACTTGCTGGAGCTTCACCATCAGACATTGCAGTTATGGTAAAAAACCATTGCTCTAATGAGACTGCTCAAGAAGGTAACTAAAAATTGTCAGTTCTTTCAAAGCAACTTCAATTCGGTGTCAAATTTATGTTCTGACATTATTTTTGTTTATATTATTTATAAAACCTGCCCTTTAAATAGCTTATGATGTTGTTCACGCGCAAAATAACATCTAACACATTTCCTTTTCATTTCGTGCTCAGATTAGGAAAGTTGCGGCCTTTGATACTGCATCATAATAATAATATAACTTGTATACTGGTATAATTATGTGAATTATCTTTCGTCAAAATAATAAATTATGTTAGTGTGAGTGCTAGCATGACATCAAATCAGAACAAGTTAGAAATACTATTAGTTTCTTCAAGACTCACTTGGATATTAGCTAACATATTTACTCACGGAGCTGGAGTAAAGATAATTAATCTAGACAACTCAGTGCTGAGGTTGAAAAAAGCTTGAAAATGATCATATTTTATAACTGCAATTTTCAAAAGGGAGACCAGTGTTTTCTAGAAAGCCATGATACTCGAATGTCATCTGTTTTCTCTATGTTCTTGGTATTTAATTAAATTAACCTGGTTGAATACATTAATCAACTTCTAGAGTACTTCTGAGGTAACTTGTCGCAACATTTATTGCAGGACTGGGATTCAAGATTGATGAGATAGTTCAGGCTTGGAATGATATGTATGATGCTAAAAGGTGGATAAGTGGTGTTCCATCCTTCCGTCTTGAGCCATTATTTCGCCGGAGGGTTCCGAGATTGCATGGTATATTGGAGCATATATAATCTATCAGAAATCATTTCCAGCAGCAAGAGATCACATTTACGGGCATAAACAAGAACAGCAAGGATAACCCTTCTGCTTCATCTTATCAGGTGTTTATCTTGTTGAATGAGGTAAGCAACTCAATTTCTGGATTCATTGTCATGTTCACCATAGATTTGTTGCGGTGAAGTATAACACGTAAACACACAGACACACCACACGCATGCACGCACACACACAAATGCACTGGGTGTTTCTTTAGTTAGTAATGTACTTTGTATTATGATTTGGATGATTTATTATGGCTAAATTTACTTGCCCGGCTTCTTTTTTGGGGTTATTTTTATAGCCCAAGTAGAGTGCTTTTGACATTTTCTTTGGTGAATTGCCTTTTCTGTTTTAATGAAAATATTTCCAATTCTACCAATAGACTACTGTGTGGGTGGAACTTACGATTAACTACTGACAACTTGGTCAATGTGTGCATTATTCTTGTTTCAATGAAGCAGACTTCTCAAGAGAGTCATTGTTTTGGAATATACTGAAATTAAAAAATTTTGTAAAAATTGCCGATAAATTGGTCTTACAAACAAAATTTTATTAATTAGATGCTACAAACAGTCAAAATCGACAAAAATATATTCTTGTTTGCGAGTGGAATCATATGTGAACTGGGCATTCCTGAAGTGCTAGTATGGAGAACTCACCACTATTAGATATTAAATAGTTTTCTTATGCATATGTAATTGTATATTTTTGCATGCATGCATGCATGCATGCGTGTGTATATATTTTTATATATTCAGATATGCATATGTATATATATGCATGTGTGCATCTTTATATGTAGATATGCATTTGTAATCATGTATCTATGTATGTACATGTGAGTGTGTGCATATGCTAATGAAGGACTTTTAAAGGTTGATAATATCACCTCTCTCTTTTTGTTTGGGAATTGAGATACCGATGATGTCAGTAAGTTATTGATTGGATGATGGCTATTATTTCTGAGTTTTATTGAGGATATAGGAATGTTGTGTGTTAGAGGTGTTGATTAAATCTATTTTGGCAATTTTCAAGAACCAGGAATATCTACAATTTAAGAACTGAAAGTTTGTAAGTCTGTCAAGTAAAGGAAGAAAAGTAAACAAAAACCTGAAAAAGAAATTCTGAAAAAGGAAACTAGAATGCTGGAGGTCAATAGTATTTATAGATTTTCAAATGCTAAGCTCAAAAGGATTACATGCTTGACAAAAATATGTAAAGGTTTTAAATCAAGAGATCATAAAATATTCATTTAATATGTCAATTTAAATTTGGAAAATTGTTTCTTGAGCTAGTATATTGGCACAATCAAATAAGTAGATAAATAAAGTAATTGTGAACAAGTTATTTATATTCTCCGGGTATTATTTATTTGAATCTGAAAGTCTTATTCTTTAGCTATGTATAGAATTGCTAATGGGACTACTCTCGAGTTTTTATCAAATTGGGAATCACCGAAATCATAGCTGACATATGTGTCAAGACATGCAAAAGTCTTTGCAGTTACACTGACTACACTATAAAGGGAAGCTGTACTCTATAACTTCTGAACATCTGATATGGCATAATGAAATGGAAACTCTTAAGATGATGATAATTTACTTAAACTAGGAAGGATGGTCTCTGGCCAGAACATCTGATCTAGCGTGTCTGGCCAATAGGAGTAAATGACCTGTATATTCACAATTTTGATCACAAAAGGGTACAATATGACATGAGGTCGTTATTGCTAAATTAGTTGATCCATGTCAATTGTGCAAGTATTCTGTGCTCATAAATACTTGCAATCCTTCTATTTTTTCAAGTGTGCTGGATATTTGGGAACCTAAGATGCATTTAAAATTATCAACTATATTATCATGAAATTCCCACTCACCCATTGCTGATTCTAGCTGATGTGGTGTAAGTGTTCAAGTGATATACTGCATACGTCTAATGGAGTAAATTTATATGCACATCATTAATTGTATCAGGTGGCAACCAATTTTTATATTTTGTCCTTTTGATATAAAAACTAAATGATTTATTGTGACACTTATATCCAGGAAATAATATTAAGAATGAATGTTTTTGTACCTCTCAAGGTGTTTAGGATCAAAATGAAAATAATGTTTTGCTTATGTAGTCAGCAACTCAGCATGAATTACATATATGGTGTGCCAGTGTATTCTCCTGCGGGCACAATATAATGAAATGCTTTAGATTGTTATTCGAAATGCTCAACATTTCTTCATTTTTTCATGTTGCCACTATGTTAAACTTTTCTTCATTTCATTAGACATATTCTTGCATATAAAGTGACAAACAACTTGACTCAATTCATGGGTGTATTGCTGCAGATATTTTGCTGGCTGGCTGGGTTGTTCCATTGTATCATGTTGCATGTCAGTAGAATAAAGGAGTTGTTTGCTGCATGTTGATTGGTTTGCTACATGAGTTGCTGCAGGAACCCCACCACAATATACGATTATTCTTTTTCCCATATTGGTGAGATAAATACGCAAGCATATGCTTTTTATCTATATGCAGATGCATCATGTATGTGATTGAACTTGTGAGAGTCTAGTTATTATGCATGTAGTGTTATACTGGACCATTTTGTGGTTTGTATATTATTAGACTATGCAGCATGAATTTGTACAATGTTTGTGAGCTATTGTTTTTAAATGGCTTTGTGTTTGTTGTAATGGAATAATGGAAGTTATTGTTATATGAATTAGATTAAATTACACGTTTCAAGCGCTATGAGGATTTTTTTTATTTCATCAAGTCATTCTGAGGCTCTTGTTTTTTAATTCATTTTAGAATAAACAGGAATTTAATGGTGCTTGATTTGGCACTATTGATTAATTTAGGTTGTATTTAAATAGAGTATGCTTTGATCTTATTATTTGGTGAATAAAATGTGTATGAATTGGTATTTGTAAGGTTGGATTAAACTCACAGTTAACATCCAGATTTCAGTTTATTTGGCAATTAGCACTAGTTTAACATATTGTGTTCGGTTGGTTAGTAAAATTTGTGTTTGAAAAAAATCATTTTTAAATGTTGCTTTGGAGAGAATGTTTGTGCCATGACACAGTTTGACCTAATTAATATTAATAAAAACTAAAAATTTGAAATGACAATTTCAAATTTTTCAAAAATAAATTATAGATATTTATTCATATTATATTTTAAAATAATAAGTATATTTATCTAAATAATTACATCAAAAGGACTGGCGGGAAAAATTTCAGATGTTTAGTTAGAAAATATGAGTAATCTACCACCCAAGCATATTTGTTTTTGCTGTATTTTGGTTTTCCTCTTCTTCTGGCCCTGGATTATAAATGAATGAATAAAAAATAAAAAAAAAGAAAACTCTCTTTTACAATATCAAACACAAAAAAAAAAAAAAAAACTCCATCATGTGAATCATGTGAACCAACATTAAATTAAGGTAAAAGTTAAAAAAATATTTTGTGGTTTCCGAGTTTTACAAAATAAGGATAGAACTGTCGTGTTAATTTTTTCATTTTTGATCATTATGTAGTATAAAACATATGATTTTCAACATAATTTTGTTTGATTTTTAGAATTTAAGTTTTTTTTTGCTCAGTAAAATTTTGAGTAAAATTTTGTGAGAGATAAACTGTCAACATTGTTAATTTTTCATTTTTGATCATTACTTAGTATAAAACATATGATTTTCAATATAATTTTGTTTGATTCTTAGAATTTAAGTTTTTTTATTCAGTAAAATTTTGTGAGAGATAAATAAATTATATATATATCGAATTTTTAGATGAAATGATGATTTTGCTCATATGAATTAACACCGTTAATGGCTTAATAATGGTTTTTTCTCTTTTGCAAATATATAAAATCACACGTCATAGAATTGTGGAAAAAAAAAATCCTATCTTTATTTTATAAAACTCGAAAACCATAAAAAAAATTTTTGTACTTTTTTCTTAAATTAAATAGCATTAGACAAACATTTAAAATATTGTTCGCATCAAAGAGAATGCCTAATAATGTTTTATGTTTTTGTAATTGGCTTGTTACAATATACTCAGCTAAACTAAATTAGTACATACAAAAGGTGTTCAATTGATGTTTACCATGATCCTAGGTGGTTTCCATCTAATATGATATCAAAGCTTAATTAATCTGCTAGATGATCATACACGCTGAGAGCATACTTTCCATAAACAGTTTAGGAGCCATCAATGATTGTTATCTTTTTAGATGGACTATTTTTATACTCTTACAAAAACTCATTTATAAGTTTTTTTTTTTTTTTTTTTTGAAAATCTTTTCCCTGATGTTTGAAATAGATATGATTCTCTGAACAATTTTTTATTTTTAAAAATTTATTTTTTTAATCACTTTATTTTAAATTATAATATTTTAGCCAATTTACTATTTTAATTGAACTATGTTCAAGCAATAATACCATGTTCATATCTATTAAAAATATTAAAGCCAAAGAAACTTATTGGCAACTTAGACCATTTCATTAATAAAAAAAAGCCCAACCTAGGAGTGCTAGGCAACAAGAAGTAACGGCCACCATAGTGCATGTTTTAAATAAATAAATAAATAAATAAAGGCACCACCTGATTCGGCTTTTTAAAAAAAAAAATAATAAATTTTTTATTTAATTAAAAAATATATATTTTTTAAATTATTTACAAATTTAGGTAAAACGAGACGAGTGATGCATACCGTTTTTAGTGTGTTTGGATAGAAAACAATATGAAACATACCGTTTTTAGTGTGTTTGGATACAAAACAATATGAAGCATACCGTTTTTATTGTTTATAATTTTGTTTAAAAAATTTTGTTATTAATAAAAACGGTATTTATCATCTCGTTTTCAGTGCCAATGGCACTTAAAAACCGAGAACCTATCCCTTTTTTTATTATTATCTTTTTAAATTTTATGCAATTTATCATTTTAATCTTTTATTTGTTTTTAATTACTGTTTTTAATTACTAATATTTTGCACTTTAACCCCACATTTCTTTTGTAATTATTTCAATAATTTATTTACGGTCTTTTTAAGCTAATTTTTTTAAGAAAAATTATTATTTAAATATAAAACATTATTTGAAATTAAAATTATTATTGTTAATTATTAAAACGGGAATTATTATTATTGGGAGAATTATTTTTAATTATTTTCTTGATGATTTCATCATTATTAAAGAAGAAATTATTCCTAATTATTTTAGTAATAATTTGATTATTATTATTAGAGTGATAATTATTAAATTTTATTTTTATTATTATTAGTAAATTATTATTATTATTATTATTATTGGGATAATTATTTTCAATTATTTTGTTGATGATTTCATTATTATTATAGAAGGAATTATTTCAAATTATTTTATTATAATAATTTGATTATTATTATTAGAGTGGGAATTATTGAGGTATGAATTATTTAAAATTATTATTAGAATAAAATTTATTTTAAATTATTTTATTAATATTTTAATTATTATTAGAGTGATAATTATTGAAGTAGGAATTATTGAGAATTATTTTTATTATTATTAGTAAATTATTACTATTATAGGGATAATTATTTTCAATTATTTTGTTGATGATTTCATTATTATTAAAAGAAAAATTATTTAAATTATTTTTATTGATAATTTCATTATTATTATTATTTCTTCAACTATAAATATGAACTCCTAATCCAATATCCTCATCAAGCCATCTATCTTTTCATAGTCACCAACTCTCTTCTCTCTCTTCTTTTTTCCTCTTTTTCAATTTTAATTTATCTTTCTAGATGTAATAAGAATTTTAATTTATCTTTCTAGATGACATTATTATAGAACCAAAACATATATCATCAATTTTATAGGAGAAAGTAAGTTTAATGCTTAGATTTCATGTGACCGTGTTTTATTTGTTATTTATTTTAAATTAATTATTAAAATTATTTTTTACAGACTAATCAAGTTCTAAGGTGCAGACATATTTCTATTGCTGAACCACCGACTCAAATTATGGATATTTTAAGAGAAGCGGGGTTTTCACATGCATCTCAAGTTCGTCATTTTCAAATTGATTCTGGTCTTATCAGTGCATTAGTGGAGAAATGGCGGCCAGAAACAAATACCGTTTTCTACCAAAACACACTAAAAACGGTATGAAGCATGCCGTTTTCTTCCAAAACACACTAAAAATGGTATGCTTCTTACCCTTTTTTTAACCAAATTCATTAACACCGGTATCACCCTTCCTGTTATACCTAATTTCATAAATAATTTAAAATATACCTATTTTCGTAATTAAATACAAAAATTGCATTATTTAAAAAAAAAAAATAAGCCTCCTGATTCTACCAAGTCGTTTGATGCCCACATGCAGGTGTTTTTTATATTTTTATTTTATGTATGCTAGTATTTCTCTGATGAAATTGTAACACAGCAAAGAACAATGTCAATAACGTCTGATAATACTACATTTGCCAATTTTTCAATTCACACGCAACCAAAATTGTTATAAACAAAAACAACCTCAAATGACAATAAAAAAAAACGGAAGCAATTGCCTGCCAGGCTTACATCTATATTCATATACCTTTTAAGCATAACATGCTGATCAGGCTTTGCTAGGATAAGAATGGACCAGCTATTAATTAATTCTTGGATGCCTCTTACCAATCTCTTTAGGTAATCTATTTTTGACAACTCTACTTTTGGATGATCTAAACATATGGGGCAAAGTATTTCTCCTCTTTGTGATTGCCGTGCATTAAATTCATAGATCTTTGTTCTTTTCTCTTTGTGATAACTAAATTGAAGGAGGTTAATCGAGATTAAGTTTCTAATGTGGTGAGCGAGAGAGACCAAGAACAGTATTTTGCAAAGATGAGAATTTTTACCATAATTTTTGGCTAAGTAAAGCGGGATGGGAAGAATGGAATATGCAAGGATAACTCAAGAAGTTGATAGTGTAGCCTCCAGCTTCTCAGCGATTAATGTGATCCATGCCTGCAATTATTAGCAAGTAAATTATAACAAACTTTGGTCTTCAACTGTGATGTTAAATTCAAAAAGTATTAACAGTCTACTCTCTGAAGATTAGGAATGGGTATAACAGTCATCAATTATCATTCATTTCAGAATTCTAAAGACTGAAATAAAACATCATATTAAATGATCAGTGACAAGAACAAAACACAAATATAGAATATCTAAGGAAACAATAAGAAGTTATGATACTGCACAGAAATTATACAGAGCATCAAAAGGTCAAAGCATAACAATGTGCCAGACTAATCCTAATTGGAATTTAAAGCACAGGCAGTAAAAGTACTTATTCATGCACCACACATAGCTTGCGCAAAGCACACAACAGCCATAAGCATCGAGACAAAGCCTGGCTGAATGGCAGAAGCAGCAAACATCAAGAATCACTCAATGTAATAGGCAACATTGATAATTCATCTAGTATGCAAATCAAACAAGACACTTGACTCAAACCATGGTAAACCTGACAATTTTCTAACATTGACTTTCAACCATAACAAGCAATGTGAGCATTTCAGGCAGCAACTTCTCGCACAGTCAAAAGGATTATCCACAAGCTGATGTAGTAAATATAGACACTGAGCTCCTTCTATTGCTTGCTTGCAATTTATTTCAGAAGTGTCCATTAAAGAGAGCAATTTGTATACTATGTTGATGTCCAGATGTGGATACTACATTTTCTCAGTGAAATTTAAAGACATGGTGTTCCCCACGATGATTACCTTGTTTCTTTAGCAAGAGAAACTGAGAAAGCAAGTATATTTTGAGTTTCCTCTATTGCACAATGATCCCTGGCAAATGATAAATGCTGGATAATTTCTCAAGGAGATTAATATAAAAAATCTCCTTCACCTTTCTAACCCTTATCCTCTATTCCTCTTTTCAAACTCACTATGACTCGAACTTGTGCACTGTGTATCTTGAGCATTTCTAGCATTTTTTTTAACAATCAGGGTTAATATGAGATATTGAGAGAGTGCTTTTTCCACTATGCACCTTCCTTCAAGTATCATGATTCTCTATGAGTACTTAGCAGGATCTCTAGCCTTTTCTGCATAGTGGTAGGTATTTGCCATGACCTAAGATGGTTCATGCACATAGTAGAACTTCTGGTTAAACTGTTTGTAAGCGTTGAAGGCATCTTTTCTTGTCAAGCATACTTGAAGAGATCAGACTAGCATGTATAATTTTCAAGTGCTCATGACTATTTTTTTTTCTTTCCAATTTAGACAACTCAAATTGGACGTTGGACCAATCAGTCACTAAGTTACTGCATGGCTTTAGGTTTACTACGATAGTTCCCTGAATTTTTGACAAACCGGAAGTAAGCAAGAACTTTTCTCTCTCCCCTGCTTATGTCCAGAATTGGGACACGATTTGGTCCCATACCTGAAGCTGTTTGGCTCAATATGTGTACGCACTGCCACTTATTCCTACTGCATTCCTATATTCTGATCCCCTAAGGTAATTCAGACATTGATCAATAGATTCTTAACGAGCAAAGGAAGTCACTTGGCTTGGCAAATGATTTTGCTCAACTGCTCCTTGCATAATACTCCTTCAATTTGTTAGATCTAAATGTGATGCTTGCAATTCTACATTCTTGATAGAAAGCTCCCCCAAAAAAAGACCAGAAACTCCTCTATACATTTTGATTTCTAAGTTTAATATCCTCGTCTTATAAATAAGGTTTACACAAACCTTTTCACTCCATCAAGATTACCTCCACAGCACTAAGAGTGTTTTATTTGAGTAGCAAATTCAATCAAATGCCACATATCTACCCCAGAATGCTCCATTCTAAAATCACTTTTTGAGGCAATAGTTATCAAAATTTTTTAATTTCTTTTTTGACATAGTAGTTGGGACCTTATATTCCATAGCCCCCACGCAAACCCTGTACAGTTTGTACTTCTGTCCATGTAATGCTTGTCCAACTATTACCATACCTCATCTGGTCTTAGTTAGGTGTTCTGCTTTCAGCCCTTAATGTCTTATCAATGAAAAGATGTTGGTTCTTGTCACTTCTTGCAACCATGGGAGTGATCAAGCCTAGGATTGCAATGTAGTTCCTGAAGAGCATGATACAGCTACTCACTTTGATGAAGATAGTAGAGGCCATAAATGGATCAGCAACAGCAATATGAAAATGATGAACACACAAGGACTACAAAATGAGTAAAATATGATTACATAAGAAAAACGAGAGGAAAGTATCCCAATTACTTTAGTACCTGATCAGTATTGTTGAATCCCCTTATAGTACTGCCACCAATTATTGCAACTCCATTGTCCCCAATTGGCTGCAAGATAACCGACTAAATGGAAAATTGCATGTAAGCCAATATTGAAATTAACGGATAAACCTACAAAAAAAGCTTATTTGAGTTTGATGGTTGTTGTAAACTTCTTTGAACAGCCATGACATAATTTGAATGAAAGCAGTAGAAGATACAAGATCAAGACAATATTTCTTTAATAAAAGCCTTGGGTCTAGACCAATGGTTCACAGTTAGTTGATGGTAAACAAAGATAGTAGCTAGTCAAGGAAACTAAATTACACAGCTTCGGAGCACTAGTGCCTTTCATATATGATACTTGTATATAGATAACTGAAGCTATATCTATTTTTCTTATGTAAATTATGATGACAGAATTCAAGGTTAATGAACCTTTTGTTTACAATTATGTCTTCTCTAAATTACACTCTATCATAGCCTTACAACAAATGTAGAGGACTTTTACCAGCTAAATGACAAACCAGGGAACTAAAAAATAATGCTCTAACCAACAACAAGAAGTGTTAGGTTTTCAAGTATTTTCTCCAAAGTTCCCTTGCTTATGAATATGATACAAGCATAAAAGAAAAGATACAACAGGGAGTGCATAGATGCTTAAAAGCAATTATCCACCAAAAAATGCTATTTTTTATACCTGTGTATTTGTAGGCAAAAAGGGGAGCTCAGATTTTCCAGGATACAAAGAGAGATTTGCCATATAGCTTTCTGTATAAAGATGGTATTAAATTAAAATTCAATCTATCTCAATAAGGCAACACAAACACAAGAACTTGTGTTTTCTTAATAACAAATACTTGTAAAATTCATACGCTTTTGAGATTCCATGGCACTTTTGCAAAGTGAACCCTGAAGAAGTTTCTTCACATCAACATCCATTGCATCACCATCTTCTAAGGGGGATTCAGCCGCAACACCAATTTGAAGCACACAACTACTATCATACACAACAACTAAAGATCTGCAACAGGTCACAGCTGAAAGAGAGTCCCAGGCCCTAATGATCAAAACTAATTTATCAAACAATGTTATTCAGATAAGAATTTATATTCTAAATTAAGTAATACCATCAAACATAAAATTAAGAAAAACAACAATTCTCAGCACTGCATGCTACAACAAAGCAAAGCATGATGTGTTCAAAACCAGTGCCTTTGTTACTAAAGTAATGGGTGATTAGGAGAGAATATGTTCCGCAAATTCTTGGTTACAAGGTGTGAAGTAATCTCATGGAGAAGAAAATTAAGATGAAGTGTTATACAAGAAGCCTCAAAGAGTTAATCCACGTAACAAGACTTAATCCACGTTGGTTGAAAAGATAAGTACTATTCCCCTAAACAAACAACGTGGGATAACTAGTATTCATACTTTTATAAAAATTTTATTTTTTAAATAAATATATGTAATAATTATTTTTAAAAAATCATTAATATCAATAAATATTTATTATTATTAAGAAAAGAAAAATTTAAATTTTAAAACATTTAGTTTTTATTAGTATTAATAAAGTCAAACTTAGGTTAGCTTAAAATAAAAGTTCTCCATCAAACCAAAAATTTAAAATAGATTTCCTCAAACCAACATCATTATTCCCCAACCATACAGCTCTTTAATGTATTCATTAGCAAGACATATGAAAGAATGAAAAGGATGAACTATATATGAAAAGAAATGAAAAGTCAAAGAGTAATAAAGTCAAAAGATCGAAGTAAATTTGCCTCATGATATGTTCATAGTTAACTTGCAAAATGCAACAAATCAATAGCATAAACTTCATGCTTCTGCATCTCACAAGTGTTTATTTTATCCTTACTTGCTTATTAAATAAAGTTAATTACCCTTGGGTGATTCTTTATAATTCTTTTTTATTCATCAAATACTCAGTTATACCAATTCAAGAAAAACACTATTCGACAGCCAACTTTCCATTAATTTCCAAACAAGTAGACATTATGCAATAAAAGCTTTTATTAGTTCATGTTCATATTTGCAAAGTTGATATTGCAGCCCTTCTGTATGCAGTGATAGAACATTATTGCGTTGGCTAGAGAAATTCATCTACTCATGAGTGGCTCACAAGTGTAACTCTTTTACTAAGCCACATCTAGACCGAATAAGAGACTATGGTAAAAACTAGACTAAATACACAGTTAAATTTATAGCGCATATCAAAAGGATAAGTTCAAGTGTTCAAGCACATTAAGAAGGTTGTACCATAGCATTTCAAGAACTGCACGTTTGGAAATCAGAGGGTTTAACCGCCGACATTGTACACCACGAAGGACAACCTGATATCAAGTTCAGAAGTACAAAGTTCCAAATAATATTAGGCATGGTTATTGCTCACCAAAATTTATATAATAAATGGAAAAACTAAAAAAAGGAAAAGATAAACTTAACCTGCAGCATGTGAGGCTCACCGGAGAAATATTCTTTGGTCTAATTGACAACCATACTAGGCCAGCCAGAATATTAGTTACTGCCAAAGCAAGGGATAAAATGTCTGCCCTTGACTGTGAACTGTTAAAAGGAAAATCAATCCGTGTAAGTTTTTTCCTCTCACAGAATTTAGTTAATGAACACACAAGTATCCATTCCAAATGTCATCAGCAAAAGTAGCCTGGAAGTAGTTTCATCGGGTTTAATCCTACATATGCTGTTATGGGAATATGATTTTTTTTTTCCAGCTTTATAAAAAGAATATAAAAACAAAATGAAAGAAAGCACTAAAAACGACTACATTCTCAACTCCCTGTCTATGAATTCTGTTATACTGCCCCAGGTCAGTTTAAATTAGTTTTTTACTTGCACATGCACTCTAGCATTCAAGTTAAAATTTTGATATTTAGTAATCGACAAACAACACTAAGTTTAAACTATAAAGATAATTTCAGGCATCATAAAACAAATACAGGGTAGATCATACAATTAATTTTCTCAAATGCAAAAAGTTTTTGGAACTCTTCAAAACCCAATTTATCCCATGAGGTTTGCGTCAGTGATTCATGAAACCATCCATAGGTTTCCAAGAAAGAAGCATTTTCACATTCAAGATAAAAACTTAAGCCTTCTCATTAACTCCTAAGACACTTCCTACTGAGCATTAGTCACTGATTTAAATTCAGCTGCGAATTTGTCACCAGTTGTATGATAAAAAAACTAAAAGCATAACAAAAGAAAAAACTATCTAAAAAAACAATATTCTAAAAGTGATATGGTTGAATCAAATTAAAGATAGGTCTCATAATCCATGGCAATTCATCTAACAAATGCAGTTTAATCACAAAAGCTTCTCTCTTTGCTGGTTCTTGATGTTTTCAAGCATTACAATTTCTCTATCTACTTCCAACTAAGATCAAAACTCATAATAAATTCACGCAAAGGACAACAGCAGAAATCATCCACAAAGACCTGGAAGCATCAGCGACGGGTGGAATGTTGGAAAAGGAGCGATTGAGAAGGACGGCAAGCAACGAGAATCCACCGACGTAGATAGGTAGGACCCGAACGAAACCATCATTTTCCGAGACCAATTCACGCAGCAAATCCCGCTGAGGCTTCGGAGTTTTGTAAGAGCCGACGGCGCCGACGCCATTAGGGCCCGCCGCGGAGGGAGACCGGAGCAATGGCGAAGGATGGGGATGGCGTTGAGAACGGGAGGGGAGATTGGGCGGCGGTGATCGGAGGAGGATGCGGAGGAGATGGGTGGCGGTCGCCGACAGCATCGTTCCTTTCCGGCTCAACGAAAATCCTGTTGGAGAAGATAAAGTTTAGATAAAGTTTAGAAACTTTTCAGCTAGCCCCCTGAAATTATATAATTTACAAAAAAAAAAGCAATGAATAATATTATAAACTCATTGATTGCTCTTCTTTACCTACCAAAAAGGAATCCTCTTTTCATATCTTCTCCATCTTCATTCATACTTACCATGAAGACAACCTCCCATTGCTGCCAATCCATTCAATCCAGGTTAGATCAAAGCTGCAAAACTTCTTCTTCTTCTTCTTCTTCTTCTTCTTTTTTAGTATACTATGAATCATTCTTTCTTGAATTTTTGTTCTTGTTTCTCATCTTTGAGATATTATATTCTTTCTGTTGCATGTTAGATTGTTGGATTCTTTCAGTATTCTGATCCTGCAGAATAAGAGTACTGAAGGATTCTGATACTGAAATTTTGAATGGGATTTGTAATTGTATTTATATGTTCCTATTTGCAGATTTTAGAGTTTTAATTGCAATGGAAAGACTTCCGGAATCATTGCTAATGGAGATTTTTAGGAGAATTGATAAAACTAGTGACAGAAACTCACTTTCTCTTGTGAGCAAATACATACACTTTCTAGAAAGAGAACAGAGGAATTTCTTGAGAGTTGGTTGTGGATTACATCCGGCTACTGAAGCATTGACTTCACTATGCATTCGGTTTCCGAACTTGAAGAAGATAGAAATCATATACTCTGGTTGGATGTCCAATTTGGGAAAGCAACTGGATAACCAAGGCCTCCTTGTCATCTCCTCTCATTGCCATTCACTCTCTGAACTAACCTTGAGCTTTTGTTCATTCATCAATGACACTGGTCTTGGTTATTTGGTGTCTTGCAAGAACCTCATGTCTTTCAAGTTAAATTTTGCTCCGGCTATCAGTTCGAATGGTATTCTGTCCCTTGTTGTTGGCTGTAAGAAGCTAAACACCCTCCATTTGATTCGGTGTATGAAAGTGAGCAGTGTGGAGTGGCTTGAATATCTCGGCAGGGTTGGAACTCTAGAGGACCTTGTCATCAAGAACTGTAGGGCTATCGGCGAGGATGACCTCACAAAATTAGGTCTTGGATGGAGAAAACTTAAGCATTTGGAGTTTGAGGTGGATGCCTATTATCGATATCCGAAGATTTGCAATAACATTTCTGTTGATAGGTGGCTGAAACAGGAGGTTTCTTGCGACGAGTTGAAGGAACTTAGTTTGATGAATTGTATTATAGCTTCAGGTAGGGGGCTTTCATTTGTGCTCGGAAAATGCAGGTCTTTGGAGAGGCTGCACTTGGACATGTGTATCGGTGTCAAAGATGCTCATATGGTGGCATTGAGCCAGTGCTCAAAAACCTGAAATGCTTATCACTCCATCTTCCTTCACAGTTCTTGGCCCCGGTTTTAGTAAATAGTCCGTCGCAAATGACTGATGATAGCCTGAGGGCATTGGCTCAAGGATGCAGTATGCTTGAAGAAGTGGAGTTATGTTTTTCTGATGGAGAATTCCCATCCGTCTCTTGTTTCACTCAGAATGGCATCCTTGCATTGATCGAAAGCTGTCCAATTCGAGTGCTAGTGCTTAACAGTTGTTGCTTCTTCAATGATGTGGGTTTGGCAGCTCTTTGCACTGCTCATTTTCTGGAACACTTGGAGCTTGTCAAATGCCAAGAGATTACTGATGAGGGGATTATGTTGGTGATGAGCTTCCCTTACTTGAACACTCTCAAGCTAAGCAGATGTTTGGGTGTGACCGACGATGGTATGAAGCCACTTGTGGGCTCAGGAAAACTAGGAACATTGATCGTAGAGGACTGTCCGCAGATTTCTGAGCATGGTGTTCAAGGAACTGCAAGGTCTGTGTCTTATAAACAAGATCTCTCATGGTTGTACTAAGTTCCTTTGTTTGTACTCACTTGCAACTCTATTCAATAGTTACATGCTTGTAATTAAGGTGTTGGTTCTTCAGTGTATTTAACTTCTATTGTGATAATGACTTACGAATTTATTTTATTTAATTGTGTTTGTTAGAAGTTCCATTTGAAAAGAAGAGAATTTAAGGAGAACTTGTCTTGGTTCGAACTCTGATCTATTCTTGAGTACAAAATACAGACAGATATACATGTGTTCACAATGTTCAATAACATGCTTGGATTGATGATATATAGTTATTGAAAATTGAAACTTTTTTTTTTTGGTTGCCCAAATAAAGGCATATATAAGAATCCAAAGGAGAAACCAAAAGAGGAACATTAGATGACAAATAGCACAAATATTGCTTGGGGTACACCTACTTTGAATTGGTGGAATGTTTGTCAATTATAGGATCAGAATAAGTTAAGACAATTTTCCAATTGAAGAGAGAAGAAACATCCAATCTGTTTTCAGGAACCTGCAAATGTTACCAAAGAGCTTGCTTTAAGTTAAATGGAAGAGTGTTCAAGTTATCCAAAGGTTCTCTTATGTACTACACGTATTCCTGTTTCTTTGATGCTGTTGTGTTTTTTCAATTTCTTTAACGCTTTCGATCCTACACACGCATACGTGTATAGGTCAGTGATCTTCAACTTATGCAATCTTGAAATGAGATCATCATCTGCCTTTCTGAGCCTTTTCAAATCTCTGCACAGCATATATTGCAAAATTTTCAAATATCCCAACTCCTTTTAGAATATTTAAAAAAAAAAACTAGAAAGGGGCACAGGCTGGTTAACCGGGCCTGACCCGGTGGGCCCGGATCGGTTTTTGGCCGACCCATTACCCACCCGAGAGGGTTGACCAAAAGCAACTTGGGAGGGTCATGGATCAACTGAAAGCAATCCGAACCTGGCCTGGCAAGTCCTCGAACCTGCCAGTTTCGGCAGGTTTTTTCTTTTATTTTTTGATTTTTTTAATTATCGTATTAAAATTAAAAACTCAAAATTGTTGATGGGATTCAAACTGTGATCAATTTGTAAAATCATCACCTCCTAAGTGTCCTTTCCAAACTTTCTTTTGACCATAAATGTTAAATAAATAAATAAAATCATATTTCAAATCAAGTTTTTTAAAATAATTCTAAAAATAAAAAATAATTTTAATAAATTAGATGATGTTAAGACAACTAAAAAATTCAAAATAATTTTTGAAAAAAAGGTCTTCCACTAAATTCATTTATCTATCTAATTAAATTGTTGGTACATGTGATAAATATTAGTTTTTTAAATTTTTTATTGGAGTTGTTACTCACTCATTTATAACCATTGAGATCTATCTAAGATTTACTTTTGGTTCAATTAGTTATATTTCATAGCTTCTTGTTTATGTTTCTTGTTATTGAACTAAAGCCACTTGGTCTAATTGGTTGATAGTATTAAAATTAAATTTTATGTGTGGTGTGCGGAGTAGTAAGAGTTATAATCCCCGTTGAAAAAAACAACACACCAGTGATATCGCAACCCACACTAAAGCGCGCACACACTCACACACACATATATATATATAATAGGGAACAACCAACCAATGTTGGTGGCGTTGGTTAGAGCATCATATTAATTTGGTAGAGGTCGGGGTTTAAAGCTCCGGAGATGAGATTTTATTGTTCAATTTTTTTTTAAAAAAAGTCAACCCCCGGGTTGGAGGCCCGGCCAACATTTGGCCCGTGCCTCTCTCTAAATATAATGCCATCATAGGAAAAATACAAGCTCCGGAGATCAGATTTTATTGTTCAAAATTTTTTTTAAAAAAAGTCAACCCTCGGGTGACTCGGTAGGTCAACTTGCTTGTTCACCGGGTTGGGAAAACCCAACCCGTAACTGGACCTGCGTTCAGTGCAGGGCCGGGCCAAATGTTGGCCCATGCCTCTCTCTAACTATAATGCCATCATAGGAAAAATACAAGCTCCGGAGATCATATTTTATTGTTCAATTTTTTTTTTTAAAAAAAGCAACCCTGGGTGACCTGGCAGGTCAACTCGCCTGTTCATCGGGTTGGGAAAACCCAACCCGTAACTGGACCTACTACAGTGCAGGCCAGTTAAAAGTTAGTGGCCCAGCCCACCGGGTTAGATGACCCGTCTGGTTTTGCCGAGCCCGGCCAAATGTCAGCCCATGCCCCTTTCTACCTATAATGTTATCATAGGAAAAATACAATAAACATGATTCCTCTAGAATCTTAATTATATATTTTGAATTGTCATAAGCATCTTGTAGATAGACAAACTCACCAATCGAACCTAAACCCATCCAACATTCTAAGAGTTTATATTTAGGTCTCCCTTGCAACATAGAAGCAGATAAGAAGCACTCTTTGACATTATCAGGCAGATTATCATAACTGAATTTCAAAATGGGAAATAATGATTTCTCCACACCTTGAACTACTTTAGTATTTAAACTTTTCAGTGATCTCAAAACAAATTTCCATTCAGAGAGAGTTTTCCTGTTTGACATGGCCTTACCAATCACTTTCAAAACTAGCAGCAAACCACTGCACTCATTCATCACTTGCCATGCTATTTCTTTGAACTTTTTATCTGACTCAATAACATTCATATTAACATTATCTTTGAAAAGATCCCATGCTTCATATTGTAAGTAGCAACCTGTGAAATCATCTGCAAAAAAAAAAAAGACTCTACTTGCTCATCAAAAGAACCATATTAAGATTAGAGTTATTCATAACTAAAATATGATTTGGCTGTATGAAATGTATCCATTATCACCTACAATTCTTTGCATGACTAAGAGAATTTAATAATTCAAGTTACCATTGTTATACTGCTTCACATGAATCTAAGATAATTTAACAATTGATATTTCCTCCATTATTATTCACAAAACTACCATAGAATATGTTTGATTAGTGATCTAATTAAAATAAAAAAAAATCCAATTACATCATTGATAACAGAAAATTTTCCTCATTTCTACTTCTTTCATTAATGTGAGCGTAATCAAACATTAGAATATGAATTTGAGCCAAAGGATCAAAATTAAAAGTAGAAGATAATTTTAAATGATGAGATCTTTAATTAGAACTTTGGATACTACACATAGCACACTTATATTATTTCGGAGGAATTGAAACACTTGAAGAACAAATGGCTACCACAAAGCCCTCATTTTCATTAGGAGATAATTTGCCATATCAAGTGCTTCCTTCATGTATTTATCAACAACTAGAAAGAAGGAATATTGCCAGCTTCTCTTGAAGTATAGTAGAGCCATCCATCCCCAAAAACCTATGATGAATCCAAGTGCAAATGATGCAAAAAATAAGATATGGTCCATTGTTTCTTCATCATCATCATTTGTGACTTGTCTTAGCTTTGGAGATGGTACCATGGAGGGACAATTCTTCACCAATGGAGGACCACAAAGATAAGGGTTCCCTTCATAGCAGCTTTCATCAAATGTACTGAACTGAGAGACCAACCCTAATGTTGGACCAGAAAGGTTATTATATGCCACTGAGAAGAATTGTAAGAAATGAAGCTCCGTCAGTTGTGAAGGCAGGCGGCCAATCAACATGTTGTGTGAGAGATCCAAGCTTTCAATATCTCTCAACCTTGATAATGTTGTTGGTATTGGCCCAGTTAATCGATTACTGGACAAATTCAAAGCTCGGAGCCAAGTCATCTCACCAATCTTTTCTGGGATCTTGCCATCAAATTGGTTTCCAGATAAATCTAATCCAAATAAATAGTTTATGATGTTCCTTGGTAGCTATCAGATCTTCCTTTTGTTGAAAACTCAATATATTCAAATTCATATGTGAAACTGTGAAGGTTATAAAGGCCGTCTCTTTTTTCAGAATGGGCAAAACCAATAAAAAAATCACCCCTAAGCCTAGAGCTCTCCTTGGACCCCATATAGTGAAGGCATGAAGGTATATTTCCATGTAACTTATTTTGAGAAAGGTCAAGTACACGAAGATATTTTACCTTACATATTTCTCTTGATAATACTCCTTCAAAATAGTTCCCTTTCAAAGAAATTATTTCTAGATTTTTGAGACTTGCCCATATTTTATTTGGAATATTACCAACAAAATTGTTGTTTCCAATGTCTAATGCAACTAAAGAATTGCCTAATATTGCACTTGGGAAGGGTCCTGTTAGGCTATTTCCATTAATATTCAAGTATTCCAAATTAGATTTGTTGATGCAAGACGAAACCCAATCAGAGAAATTATATTTGGAGAGATCCAAGTATTCAATATTGGAAGAGTGGCAAAATTCATATGTTAGATTTCCTTCCAATTTATTCTCTCTAAGATTAATGGCTCTAAGGTATGAAAGGTTTCTCATACAACTTGGGAATGGGCCAGTTAAATTATTAAATGATAAGTCTAAAAATATTAATTGGTTCAAATTTCCAAATGAGGAAGGGATATCACCTTTTAGAGAATTATGTGACATGGCCAAGTATGTTATATTGGGAAGGACATAATCAATGTTGTTAGGTATTTTTTCCAATGAGTTTATTGTTGGAGATATCAAAGAATGTTAAATTTGACTTTTGGGATGGAAAGATAAGTTGGCCATTTAACAAGTTATTTCTCAAATTTAGACTGCTTAATTTGGTCTTATTCTCGAATAACCATAGTGGAATGGTTCCTTTAAGATTAACACTTGAAAGATCAATGTGGTCTATCATGTATTGGTTGGACAAAAATGTAGGGAAACTAGACGGCTTGTTTAGAATGCAATTAGATAAGATAATTTCATTTAGTTGAAATGATGGTACCATCCCTAGATGTTGGGTTTTTATTTCTAGCTTATAATTATTTGAAAGATCCAACGTTTTAAGGTCAGTATTATTAAAAAATAAGTCTATAAAGAGGATGTCTTCAAAATTATTGTCAGAAAAATAGACATACTTGAGCATAGTGAGATTTTTTATGACAGATGAAGGAAAATGGGTTCCAAACTGATTGTAGGAGATATCAATATATCTAAGAGATGACAAGTGTCCAAAACACATTGGAATGTTTCCCTTAATATCATTATAACTAACATCCAACTCTTCAAGATTCTTTATCTTGCATAATCCTGAAAAATAAAATAAAAATATACACCATTAACTCATAAAAAAAAAAAATTGGTGAAGCTAAATGATTTAATTGTTTTTAAAAAATAAGATTAGAAATTGCACCTAGTAACATCGAGTAAGTTGCATATTCTATCACAAGCATTCCTATAATTCTACTAATGGCTTTTGAATTATTTATTTGAAAAACACATGCTGATGGTAGAATCAATGAATAAATAGAAAATAAATAATGTTGGAGTATAAGACAATTGTTACCTTCCAAAGATGTGCCATTAAGTTCATTGCTATTTATGTATAATCTTTTAAGAGATGTCCAGTCCACCATTAATGGGCTAACTCCGTTAAGCTTATTGCCATATAGATTTAACTCCACAAGGTTATTTAGTTTACAGATCTCTGCAAAAGATTTGTAATGCATGAAGTTAAATACATTCGCATCATCCTTGCTTGTGTTTGTTTAATAAAATACTATTTATTTTAGATTAGGGCACAGATATTTGTGTGTGTATATATATACCAAAAAAATTATAGGGAATTTGTTTGTTGCCCCAATAATTAAATGCTTATAAACTTATTAGTTATAAAAAACTCAATAATAATAATTTTTAAATTATAAACTATTTGTCATAATAAAATATCTTTTAAATATAAAACAACCCACCTTTCAAAGAAAAATTTCCCCCTATCTTGTTCTCAGAAAGGTCAAGAATTTTGAGTGATGATACTTTGATTAAGCATGGAATGATCCGTTCATTCAATGAGTTCCAAGCTAAGTTCAAGTTCTCAAGGAGTCTACTCATATTTGACCAAGCCTGGCATGCTGAAGATATATCACCATTAATTGCCAAATTAATGCAGACCACAAGATATAACAAATGAACTCAATAATTTTAACATATAAAAATTAAGCCTTTTACATTAAAAAGAGACTAAACAATGGTTATAGATAGTAGACTCAAATAAATGTTAACAGCTGAAGACATAATTAGTATGTCTTAAGTCATATTTAATTAATGTTAGACTTATGTGGAGTTAGCTCAGATATTTTGAATAAGAGCCGCCATGCTAGATCATAATATTTTGATATTCAACAAAAGAGAAGAGTAGGGTGTTGTATTTTTATATGCAAATTAAATTTTAATTCAAGGATAATGTTGCAGTTAAAGGCTAAGATGGAAAGCAGTTTTATTGATTCATTCTCTATTGGAATTATGGAGATTATTATTATTATTATTATTATTATTATTATTATTATATTGTAGATGTTACTAATGTTTTATTTCATCCTAATACTTCCCTTTACCTTACAACAATAAGTATAAAAACAACTAAAGCAATAAAGGAAAATGAAATTGTTCTTCTAAACTAGATTAGTAAAGGGTTTTTACATGCAACACCATAGAAATAGAGAAATTTTAACCCTTGACTTTTTTTTTGTGCAAAATATCCATAAACTGTCCAATTTTATTTCAATTGCTTCATCTTGTCATTGTTTTTAATGTTTAGATATAGATGGTTTATTGTTAGAAATATTACTTATCTAGTACAATTTTTATTTCTAGTTGAGATCGATATTTTTTATTCTTATCCTAGATTTTTATATTTATTTATTTGATTAAATAATTGAATATTTCCTTGGTTAATTTTGTCTTATCTGTGTTTGTTATGGCTATATATTCCACTGTAAGTGTTACTTTTGAAGCAATGGAATGATATCATGCTTTTTTTTTTCATTTAGATTGATTTTATTTATATTTTTACTGTACATACAAAACGACTTTATTAGAATACTTTTATTTTAGTCTATCCAAGTTTTTCATGGCAACATATTCAATTGTAAGTCTTACATCTAAATTCGATTGGATTGAATTTACTTTTATTTATATTTTGTATCATATATGCCAAATGACTCTCTTACCCTTTTTACATACCAACCTCATTGTACTTCTTTATCGAGATTAAAATTTGATCCTTCTTAATAAAGATTTACTACTTCAATCTAGTATTGTAAACTTTGTGATTAACTATGAATTATTATGAGAAAGTTAATGTTTATTTTTTTACTAGAAATAAAGCATAATATTATTTTATAAGTGGTAAAAGCTTCAAATATAAAAGAAGATATCAATGTAAGATTAAAAATATTGCGTGTGGAACATAAAATTTTAAAGATGAAAATAAGAATTACAACATCATACAACTAAGTGTATGAGATATTTTAAAAATTTTAAGGTTTTATACAGTTATATACATGAAAATCCAAAGTTAAGTTCTTTTAATTATTTTTTAAAAAATTATGGAGTTTTTCAACGGAAATCTGAATTGCCATGAATATATAAAAGGTTAAACTAAAATTACTAATTAAGTTAATATTTTGAAATAATTATAGGATATTTAAAGAAAAAGAAAAGAAAAAATATTGAATTGTGTATAATTTTAGAAAATTTATAATTTTAATAAATTCAAATGTCGATATGAAAAACAATAAGTGAGAGATGTAAGACACCCTTTTGCAAGAAATGTAGGTGTTTAAATAAATTTAAAAAGATTAAGGGGTATTCAAAAAATAATAAAACTCAAACTCTTGTTATGTTAATAATGGTATTTGTATCAATTAAATAAATTCAAAGATTAAGACGTAACTATAAAAGTGAATCGTGGAGCAATACTATTAGTCTGATTTTGTTAAACATGAAAGACAAACTGAGGAAAAAAACATTGAATCCCAAGGCATATGGGCCGGATTTTAATATTTTTTAAAGGTGTTTTTAGTGAAAAGAAAATTACAATGTTTTAACTTGGTAATATTATTATTGCAAATATAAGAAATCATGAAGGGCAAAATGGTAAGTGAAGGTGGAAACCAATTATGACTTGAATTTTGTTATTAAAAATAAATAATACAAATTATATAATATGTACAAATAATATAGAGCATTTAATAATATTAGAAATATATTAAATATATATAAAAATTATAATATAATTCTATTAACAAACTTTGGATTGGATTTCGAGGTTGAAAATCAAGCTCAATTTAGATATTTAAAAATTTTTAGCTGAGCTCCAGGTCAAGCATATCAAGAATGGTTGGATCAATTGATAACTCTATTAAAAAATATCCATTAGCTTTCAAGTAACATGTTAAACCTAATAGACACGATTTCAATTAGTACAATTGGAAAGTATGAAATTACATTTAAATATATGTTATTATAACTTATAACACAAAGTTAACTTGTAGTGGACTTAATAAAAACATTATTTATGCCTGATTTTTTTTAAAATTATATTACTTATAACAACAGCCCTTCTCAAATGCAAACCAAGTCATGGTATTCCAATCTTTTACTTTATGATTATAGTTATAGAAATAAGATATTCCAATATTTTGTAGTGAGATATTATTTAAAAAACATAGTAACAAATGAGTATTCTTGAAAACTAAAGGATGACAAACAATTTTGTCATATTTAAACTGGTGGAGAGTAAAAACTCTTTTATAAGAATGGTTTTATATCAAACACAAAAATAAATAAATAAATAAATAAATAAATAAAAGATAAAAAAATTAAAGGAATATTACTGGAAATAAATATAAGGGTAGCATATATACCATTCAAATCAAGACCTTCATTCATGTTGTTTTTGCTGAGATCCAAAGTCTTGGGAGACACTATTTGACCCAAATATGGAATAATGCTTCCATTCAACAAGTTGCTAGACAAATCCAAGTATTTGAGATTGCTCAATTTGGACAAAGCTTCGGATAATACTAGAAAATCATATTGGAGAACAATTAATAATTAGCAAATCAAGTAAGCAAAGCAAGAAATAACAAGAATAATATATTGGATACATACCATTGATAAAGATTTCACTTGCCAGCTGACTCTGTTTGTGAACATTGAGAGAACCTAATATTTCATTCAAAGAAGTCATTAGCATTGATATGATTCTCTTAAAAAGATGCAGCAATCTACAACCATAGATGCACATACCATTGATAAAGGATTCAGTTCCCACCCAAAAGTAACGCAGTGACAGCGCCTTGAGGGAGCTTAATGCAGCTAAAGAAGACAAAGCTTTAGAATCAAAATTATTCCCAGAGAGATCCAAGTACTCGAGATTGTTTAACTTTGCTAGGCTTTCAAAACAATCACTAGGGATGCAGTTATCAAAGTGGTTGTCTAATAGAGTGAGGCTTCTCAGTTCTCCGAAAGGAAGAAACAAGGAGATATTCACAGTGTAGCCATAAGAGTAAAGGTGTAAGCGGTTGACATGCTTTGTGGCAGGTGAGCAATGCACTCCATCCCAACTACAACATTCAGTACTCATATTCCATGACTTAAAAATGTAGTTTGGATCAACAATGCTTTCATGATCACCAGTAAATGCTGATTTGATGTCAAGAAGAGCAATCCTCTCTTGCTCTACACAAGCAAAACAACCATTTGGTTGTTGTATGACATGATGAACCAGTAACGATATCCACAACAACATAAGAGTACTGAGCCATGATGAACACAAGAGAGACAATTGCAAGTGTTTCATCTTTACTACTAATTAACTGTGTGTGAGCCACTTAGCTACCACTCCACAACCATTTATAATATTGTGCCATGACTAACAATTAAACAAGCAATAATTTAAGTAGCATTATTATATATTGATGACTTGTGGAAGTCAAGAGTCAAGCTTATTTATATCCAATGGACCCTTTGATGGTTCATGCCATGCTTGACAAACTACACATTGTTTTTTCTTACTTAATAGGTGGGTTTAATTAGTAATTAATCAAAATCATTCATGACTTACCAAGTCAACAGTCAAGGTTGTCTATTTTTCCAATGGCCCCGTTGATAGCTCATCCATGGTTGCACTTATACAATGAATAAAGTTCTTGATAGTTTAAAAAAAAATTGAAGAAATCAAGGTCGCAATTAATCATCTATAAAATTCACTATTTTTTACATCACTTGAAATATAAATAAAGTCCAAAATGGTGTCTTGCGGTAACTATCATGGGGCTAGTTGGGCTTGGAAATTAAACCATCCCATTTTCCAATTTGATTTGATATGATATCTATAATTCTTGAATGACTTATATATTTTTCTACTTAATATTTTTCTATCATTTAATTTCATGGATTTAGTATAGATAGGAGGAAATTTAAATTTAACTATATACTCAAACCTTCTCCAATGGAACTATTTGGCAAATAAGTTTAAGGTCTTGTTAGTTCTTGTAGGGTGTATGTGTGTTGGTTTATCATTCAATCACTCATGTAAGCATGCACACACACAAATAATGCAAAGAAATAAAAATAAGACAAAGGAGACAAACAAATTTGTTACCAGTTCGGCACAACTTGCCTACGTTTGGGGGGCCAAGCCTAGAGATAACAATCTACTAAAAGAGGTAAAGAAAAAAGAGTACAACACTCACTCCCCTCTCACAATGAACACATGAGCCCTCTCTAGATTGGCCGATGTCCACTCTTACTCACCCACACACACACTTGGGTCACTCTCCGGTGGCACATCCTAAATCTTAAAGCAGGATCTCTTATATAGGCTTCTCCACATCCCAAATATAGCGCTTCCTCTTTTAGAATCTCCTCAGCTTCCTAACTTAGACACCTTCCAAAGTTAGACGTTACAACTCTTGTTGTAACCGAGATTGCAACGCGGCCCACTTGCTAATCCTGACTGAGTTTTAGCTTCCATTGCTAGGACTTTGCGATCCCTCCAACCCTCCCGGTTGTGCAAGTTCAAGTCATTATAGCCAACTACTTCTGAGCTCTCCCTGCAAGAAACTAGCTTGCCTCCTCACATCATCAGCATATCCCTCTCTCGAGGGTCGCACCCACCAAGGTGTGCCTCCATCTCACCAAAGATGGTCTTCAAAGATCTTCAAAATCTTTCTTTCCAAACTTAATCTCCATTCATCCAAGTTTGGTCTTCACAATCGTCAAAATTGATCTTCTTTCATCCAAGTTTGGTTTTCAATATCTTCTAAGCATGTTCTTCATTCATCCAAGCTTAGGTTTTAATCATCTCCAAATATATTTGTCCTTGAATTGCTTCGTCATCAAATAGATCTCCTCCCATAAATAGCTTCAATCTTCAATTAGCCTCAATGAGATCTTGGCTTCAACGTAGTTGATCTCCCAAGCTTGATTTACTTGCCAAATATAGATGTGACTCCATTTATCTTTGTCCTTCACATGGTCATTGGTTGCACTTCAAGAGATCCTCTAAGTTAATTGTCTTGCCAAAAAAAACTTCTTAAAAAATAGCTTCATATATTTTTGTCATCTCTTACCACATCACCTTGTCTTGTCATTTGCCATGTCATCATTCTTTGCCACATCATCGTCATTGCCATGTCATTTTGATTCGGTGTCAAATGATGCCGATTATATACCCTAGTTCTAGCAGGTCTTTTGAAAAATATTTGCAGAAAGTAGGGATTCAATAATTTTTTTTATTTTACTACTTAATTTAATCATAATTTAAACATAAACCAACACTTACAACAAATTATTTCTTTATTAAAAATTTAATAATTTAACTCAAAATAAAATTTTTATCTGGAATACAATGAAATATTTATGAGATATTTAGTTTTTTGAATTAATACATAATTAATATTATACATCGTATGAAAGTTTTTTTTTTTTAAAAAAAAAACACTTATGAAATGACATCTATAATGAGAAGATTTTATGTGGTGAATGTTAGTTATTTAATATTACAAGAATTTATTGGCAAACTTTATGAAGTAAATATACTCTCTAACAATTTTTTTTACATTTTACATGTGATTTAATGTTTCATGGAAGATCAACTAGTAAACAACTAATTTAAAAACCTACTACTACTAATAATAATAATAATAATAATAATAATAATAATAATAATAATCCAAAAACGAATCATCAATATGAGATCTATATTACATATGTAATTTCCCTTATTAAGTTCATCACAAATTCTGTGGGTTTAGAAAATATATAAATTAATTTTTTATTTTCACTCATGAACTTTAAATTCTATTCTCCTAATTTTTTTTATGGATTTATTCAACAAAAAAAAAACTTTTTATATTCTTTGCATTTTTACATGCTTTAATCTTCTATCTCCACCAAACTTTAAAAAGTAAATACTATGAAATAATTATTAAGTTAACACAAAAGTGTGACATAGTTCCAACTTCTGAAACACAAGGTGAGTCCTTATATAATTAAAAAAAAAATTTATATTACCAATGGGATTGAATACTACTTAATTAATAAATCGGTATAAATTTTTAAATAATTAATATAGATGTATACATTATTGTCAAAGTACAATTTTATTTAATTTTTGCAACAACATTGGATGTTCTTCAACAAAATGGAATTGAGAGATTTCCATTACCTCCCCACAAGTCAAAGTCTAAAACCCAAAGTCAAAGTCTACATATTTTTCCAATAATATGAATAAAAGCAAAAATTAACCCCCCAAGTCAAGCCTACATATTTTTCCAATATTATTTTTTTTTCTAATTGGCAAGAAGTTGCAACTCTCATGAAGATTAAATGAAGATCTTGTTGAAGTTATTTTAGGCAAGAAGATCAAGCAAGCAACAAGATGATATCAAGATCTCATCAAGACCTTATTTAGAAGATGTGATTGAAGACTAAATATGGGTGAAGACTAAATGAAGAAACAACCTATCAATGGTATGATCTTTGAAGACTATTGAAGGCAAGATTTGAAGAACCCTAATAGAGATGATATGAAGTCTATTAAGGGTATGTTTGAAGATGCGCCTATTGGTGGCAAGATTCAGCTGATTGAATGAAGATCTTTGTAGAAGATTTGAAGACCAAACTTGGGTGAAGTGAAGACTAAGTTTGGCAAGTTTCATGAAGACGCATATAGGACGTGCGCCCCTTGCGAGTGGGCTGTGTGGTGAGGAGCTGAAGAGGGAGGTTAGTTGCTGGTAGGTTCGGATCAGGTGATCGGGCTACATCGACTCAGATGGGGTGTCTTGAGGTCGCTTATGATATGAATAAAAGCAAAAATCAATCCCCAAGTCTGAGTCTACATATTTTTCTAACAATTTGAATACAAGCAAAAATCAAGGGTCAAGATTGACCACCCACCCACCTCTCCCTTTTTTTTTTTTTTTCCAATGGACGACCCTTTTATAGTTCATGATGCGCTAGAAATTGATTTTTCTTATGCCTTGCTTATAGGTGTAATAAGACATAATTAACAAATTAATTAATGCAAACTCACATCTCTTAAAACATTATCTTTAATGAAGCTGCATGGGGTGATAATATTAACATATCAAGATCTATCAATAACTCATAAAAATTGTCATATACCTATTAATGGATGTGAGTGATTTTATAAAACTAAAACAAAAGTTCATACTTCGTTAATGGAAAAGCCATGATCAAAGAATCACTAAAGAAATAAACTTTCTTTATACTATTTTGGACCACAACAATAGTTCCTAAAAACACATACTAATATTAAAATTTGTTGAAACTTTTAAACTGAAGTTTTTATATTTATTAAAGATATGTTTTAATGCTTTGATCTTTTATATTGACTCTAATTTCAATTTTAAAAAAAATTAAATACTTCTTAACAATATTTAGGTTTGTGTCCGGCAAATAAATAAAAAAAAATTTGTATTTGCAATAGTTACTGCTTAATTAATAAATTAGTTCAAATATTTTAAAATGAATTATAAAAATTTTCTAAACAAAGAGATGATGGCAAGGTATCACATTTTTAGTCACTAAATTGGCTAAAGATGCACCTCTAGCATCTTTGAATTGCATATCATTACAAGCTTTAGGTTCTTAAAATTTGGTTGAATATGTTCCATAGCACCACATTTCTGTGTTTGGCATCCTTCTCTGTATATTGTATTAGTATTTGACTATATATATTAGAATAGTTGTGATTACGGGGCAACAAATCCCTATCCCTATAGTTGGTTAAATTTTACATAACTATAAATAGGTATTTTGTCTTATTTGTGTATATTCAAAATTAAATGTTTTTATTTTTATTGATAAGCATCTAATGGAGTATTTTTTTTTTAAGGTAAAATTCTATATGACTGTTTGTGTTTAAATATATGAAGATTATTTTATACATATATTGACAAATATATTAATCTTCACATTAAATAATTAAAAAAAACTAAATTTATGAGTGTTTTCTCATGCATCGAGGGATGGGGATCCCTAGGATAGGGATATATATATAAGTTCATATTGAGAATCATTATTTTTTAATATTCAATAATATTATTATTAAAAATATTTCATATTATTATTAAACATTTTATATTGTTACAACTACATAAATACTTGTTTCTTTGGGCATGGTAAATAGTGATCCTTTCTCATGAACTTGGGGTATCCATCTACTCAAATCAAGCATGGTTATTAAAATAAACTTTTAAAAGAATGCATACCATTTATATAACAATTTGAATATTGGATGGATTAAGTTGAATTTATTAAAATGGAAAATTTTGAGTATACCCATTTGTGATTTTATAAAAAGTTTCATATAATGGCCCATAATATACGAATCATCTTCCAATCGGAAGAAAATGTTTACAAACATATGGAAAATAAAATATTAAATTTTTATATAACAAAAACAGTAATGATATGCAAGTTTTGGGTAATAATCTTGAGTGGGTACCTTATTATGCCCGAATTTCACTTTGAGCACCAAATTTTGATTTGTTTCTTTTCGGATACCTTATATTAATTTACTTGCACCGGCAGGATACCAGACCAATTCCAGTGAGGGTTTGCTTATGTGGCCACCGGAATGGCCACATCAACCCAAAAAAAAAAAAAAAAAATCTTATTCTCCTATGTGGCGTTGACATATCAGCAACTTGATGATGTGGACAATGTGATGCCACGTCGACGTCCACGTCACCTGCCACATCAAATATCTTAAAAAACCCTACCAGCCCCATCTCTCTTCCCCACCTTTCCCTTTCCAGCAATCCCTGTCTTCCCTCATTTCCATCATCGCCGTCCATGGTTGGTTTGCTTGAGCTCTGTGATCTCTCTGTTTTGGAACAGAGAGATGGAATGTGAATAAAGGTCTCACTTTTGAAGATGAAGAACAATTAAAGATTGCTTCTTTTTTTTTTCTAACTTTTAATGGTAGAACTTGGAAAGTGAGAGATTGACGCTGGTGATTGAACATTTTAATGTAAATGATATCTCAATAAGAATGAACTAATTTAGAACAAAAAAGAAAAAAAGAAAAGTGATTATAATGCAATGATTTGAACTATATGCCACATTGGTTTGAAAACAAGCATCAACTGTATATCAATCATGAATGAAAATGTAGAAGAGTTAATTATAAGTGATCAAGATGTTACACAGAGTTTAAACTTGAAGATGAGAAGAGACTTGCAAAGAGAGAAAAAAGAAGAAAGGAATGAATAACTTGGGTTTAAAGTTGGCAAAGTGTCACCTTTTAGTGAGCTTTCACTTCGTTGAAGAAGAAGAAGTTGGCAAATTGAGAGCTTGTTTTCAGAGAAGTTGAAGATGAGAAACAGAGGAATGAATGAGTTCACAAAGAGAAGGATTTCAAAATGCTCTATCGCACTTCTAATTTCAAAATATTTGTCTCATAAACTTACGATAGCTTGGTGGTTCCTTCCCCATAGGTCTTATCGCCCAATTGATGTCCATGTATGTCAAGTGTTGTCACTTGTTCTTCTGCGCTTATCGTCAATTGCGAGGGATAGGATGTCTGGTTTGGATAGGGAATATTGTTTGTGGGTGTAGAGGAGAAATGTGGAATGCTTGCACTTTGGTCGGGCTAGTCAGGCGGTGACGGACGCGCGATGATGGAAATGAGGGAAGACAGGGAAGAGCGGGAGAGGGAAAGGTGGGGAAGAGAGATGGGGCCGGTAAGGTTTTTTAAGATATTTGATGTGGCAGGTGACGTGGACGTCGACGTGGCATCACACTGTCCACATCATCAAGTTGCTGACATGTCAACGCCACATAGGAAAATAAGATTTTTTTTTGGGTTGATGTGGCCATTCCGGTGGCCACATAAGCAAACCCTCACTGGAATTGGTCTGCTATCCTGCCGGTGCAAGTAAATTAATGTAAGGTATCCGAAAAGAAACAAATCAAAATTTGGTGCTCAAAGTGAAATTCGGGCATAATAAGGTACCCACTCAAGATTATTACCCTGCAAGTTTTAAAGATGGTTATGTAGTTTGATAAAGGGAAATTTGTGTACAAATACATAAAAAAAAAATCAAGATATTCACAAATGTATGCCACATAAAAATTCATAATTTCGCATTATATGGATGTTGGGCCTTTTTAAATATAATACTTTTAAATGAATTTTGGACTTTTTTTATATAAAATTTTTATGAATACAAACACAATTACACACTTCTATAATGTATATAATTTTATTTGTGTTATTTTTATTTTTTTTATTTTCAAAGCACATGAGCAACTCCTGAAACTATAGACAAAGTACTCAAAAGCTTTCAACAACGCAACCCCTGTATTTAGCGGCAAAAATGGATGATTAGCTGCTAGCTAAATGACTTTAGTTTGTAGTTTCCTGTGATTGATGTTTTTAGGCTTATTATCATCTGTTACTAAATGTTTATGGTGAACATTTTTTTCTTTACATTTTTTTTCTTTTATTTTAAATAAAATGGATAAACTATATTTATAGTGAAGAATTTCTTAAAAAACCATTTGCATATTATAATTTTATTGGTGAAAACTTTTTTTTTCTTTTATAAAAGCAATAAATACGACTAGGCTATGAGCTCTTTTATTGGTGACAACTTTTCAAAGATGTTATATATATATATATTCCGCTGGTATTATTTATCTCAATATGAAGGTCTTATTCTTTAGCTATGTATAGAATTGCCCTCCTATCTAATGATGTTTGAGCAATTTAAAGAGGAACTTCCCTCAAGATTTGATCAAGTAGGGAATCACTGAAATCATAGCTGACACATGCGTGATCAAGACATGCAAAAGTCTTAGCAGCTACATTGACTTAACTATAAAAGGAAATTGTACTCTATAACTTCTTGTTGAGTTCAGCTCATTTGGTGGGTTGGATAATGGGCTCCAAGGATCAAGTAAAAAATAATAATAATAAATAAAGAAAACTATATCAACTTATAGAGGGCAAAATGGTAATTGCATGTTGAGAGACTTTTAAGATGCTTACTCAACAAGATGAAATAGGGATGCAAGCTGGGCGGGATAGGGCGGGAATGGGATCCCTATTCCCATCCCCGCTTCCTACGAGGAGGGGATTCCCTGCGGGGGAGAAATTCCCCTCACTCATTCCCCTACGGAGATCCCCGCGGGGTTAGGGAACCCAGCCCCGCAAAATATTTTTCCTATAACATAACACATATAACACATCCTACATGAAATTAAAAAAATAAACAAAATATTCTTTAAAATAAATATAATATAATGTATGAGAAAAAAACAAACTAATTATTACAAATAACATAAAGTTTGAAAGTAAATTGAAGGTACGAAGTCATTCATAAAATCCATAATACAAAAACTAGTACAACAATTTCATATTTCATTAAATTTTTTATTCTTTAAATATTTTATTTTATCTAATCTTAATTTTAATAATAACAAATTCATCTATAATAGAAAATAAAAAAGTTTTGATTAAAATTTTAAAAACATTTTTTCATATAATTATCTCCGAGCATTGCATGGGAGTAACACTAGTTTAACTAAAAATCTAAAATATTATTAATAAATACCAATTTTTTTTAAAAAACTAAAATATTTGGTCATTATAATATTATATTAATATTAAATTTTTTAATAAATAAAATTAATCATATGAGTTATTTTTAATAAATAATATGTATAATTTAAAAGTCGGGGAATTCTTGCACCCCACGGGGAGTGGGGTGAGGAATACACTCCCCGTCCCGGCTCCTTGGGGGTTTATTTCGGGGAATCTCCGCCTCGTCGGGGCGGGTCCCTGCAGGGAACGGGGATTCCCCACCCCATTTGCATCCCTAGGATGAAAGTGTGTAATTTAAAGTGAGAAAACAAGAAAAAAGAGAGTGAATTGAAAGAGGGAAGGAAAGTGAAACCAAGAAGAGAGGGAATGGAAGAGAGAAGGTTGAGCTAGGGCAAGAAGTTGATTGGCAAATTGCCATCAAAGTTCATTCGAATTCATTGGAGTGATCTTTGGAAGTAGCTCTCCTCGGCCTTAGGGTTTGCTTTCTCATTTTATCCTCTTCTTGATGTTTGTTGTATGAAACCCCTTTTTCATGCATTATTGATAAATTGTTGTTATACCTCTAGTTGTATCTAGAGAAGACTCTTGTCATCCCATAGTTGATATAGTGAAGCATATTTCTATTAGGTAATATTGCAAAATTAAATAACATCATCAAAAGCATGAAGAAGCAATAACAAATTTGTGATATGATCTAATTGTTTTAATGAACACCGTAATTTAATTGAAAGGCCTAGAAAATTACCTCTTAATGTTTGAAAGCCTTTCCTTTGATGTGCCGAATTTATCTCTTGGAAACAATCTCCTTTTTTTTTTCTCCAAATAACAGCTAGGGTTAGAGAAGAAGAGAGAGCTTGAGGATTTTTCTCACTCGAGAATTAATTGATCGATTCTAGGGTTAGAGAGGGCTCATATTTTAAGAGACTTCATAAAATATGATAAACATTATTCAATTATGAGTCCTATTCAAAATATGATGAACCTTTATAATATGATAAATATTATTCAATTATGAAGTCCTATTCAAAATATGAACCTTTATAATATGATAAATATTATTCAATTATGAAGTCCTATTCAAAATATGAACTTTCATAATATGATAAACATTATCATAGAAGTTCTATTAGAAATATGAGTCCTAATCTAACTAAAACCACTTTTGTTTTTGAGTCCTTATAATTTTGATTATCTATTCGACTCCATTGAATTTAAATCAAAATTTAAACTTAAGACAAAAATCCTAGACCAATTTACAAATTCACTTATCTTATGAAATAGAATTGTAAATTGATAATTTTACCCCTGCACTAAAAAACGGGACTGATTCTTTATCCATTTAAGCGTGACTGCCTAGGTTTGTTCCAATTGGCAATGGGAGGATACCAAAGAACGTGGGTGACACCTAGCCAGCCTCGTGGCTCTGCGTCGTAACCCAATCGAACACGAATGAGTAGATCATTATGAACCTTTCCGATTATGATTACCATATGTGTATAAACCTTTCATTCTTGTATCCCAACTGAGTGAGAGCCATGGTAATTGTCAAACTCACTGAACTCAATCATATGCAAATAACTATAGTAGGGTGAGATTACCAAACTACCCTTCGTGTCCCACACGATTAGTTTGACTGCTTTGGTAAAGGTCTTCTAATTTCACATACTTATAATTGTATAGAATACTAACTCATTTACTTCCGAGAGAACGAATTCCTTCTTGGTGTTCACTCACAACTACTACTTGCCTGACATAGTCACACTTCGAGGTCAGCCCTACTAAAAGGTAAACTGAGCCTAACAACTCTAGTAACAGACTAGTCATCACAAATACATTGTGATCATGATACCTCAGGTCTAAGGGCCACTCATATGATCACAACCAACAATCCCAATCATTGTCTATCAAATTAAAGAGTAAAATCCATGTGATTGGTTTGTTGCAAGTTATGTTCGAATACACCAATCCCAGTGATGCATTTATGACATATGCTCCCACTATTTCATAGTGTTCAACTATCACTCTTTGTTAAAATATATGTCATACAAATCCTTACGAACCTTTAACGCCCAATTAAAGTTCTCCGATTTGTGAACTATTTAAGTGTATAAGTACCAAACCCTTCTAGTGCTCTCCTCTTTATTCCACAAAGAGTAGAAGGTTTAACTTAATACACATGGACTATGATATTCAAAACTAATTATAATGCCATCACAAGATTTATATGAACATCAAAATAAATGCCTATAATAATAATGTATAATATAAATGAAATGCCCTAATACAAGTATCCTCGCTGGCATTTGAGGGCATAATCCTAACAATTTTAAGTGGCTTTAAAGAGTCCCGTAGTTTTTCCCTTGATTTTAAGGGTTTTCCACATAAAGACTTTGGTGTTTACTTCATGTAGGTTTGATCATCTCATTTTAACAAGAATTGAGGGGTTTGGTAGTGTTTTAAGCTTGCTTTGAAGGTTTGAAGAGGTGTATTGGACTTAGGAAGATCATATAATACTCTTAGAGCACATACAAGCTTCGGGCAGTGTGCGACCTCATAGAGACCGCAAAGGGTTGGCTGAGAGTTCTTGTGGTCGATGTGCGCCCGTAGACGAACCTTACATGGACAGTAATGGTGCTACAGTGTTGTGAACAATATCTCTATTATAGTGACTTTGCTACAGTGCATAACTTTATGGTCAGCGTGCGCCCGTAGATAGACCGCAAAGGATAGGCTGAGTATTCTTGCGGTCAGGGTGCGTTCGCAAAGAAATCGCACTGTAAACAGTAATAACACTACAGTGTCATGAACGGTAGCATTGCTATGGTAACCTCCACTGAATTTTACACTGTTGCATTGCCGGGAACCCCCAACACTTCTGAACATCAGATATGACAATAATGAAATGGACACCCTGAAGATGATGATAATTTACTTAAACCAGGAAGATTAGTCTCTGACTAGGAACATTTGGTCTAATGTGTCTGGCCAACAGGATTAAATGACATGTATATTCACAATTTTGATCATAAAGGGTAAAATATGACATGAGGTCGTTATTGTTAAATTAGTTGATCCATGTCAATTGTGCAAATATTCTGTGCTCATAAATACTTGCAATATTTCTATTTTGTCAAGTGTATCTAGATATTTGTGACGCAGCATGGTGCCTAATGCTTTTAGGATTTTAAATTTAAATATTCAAAGTAGTTTTATTTAGTATTTTGTAATTATCTTAGATTTATTAGTTAGTTTATTATCCAGTAAGTTGCAACTATTTTAGTTTTATTTACTATTTTGTTCTTAGTTTAGGTCTCTATAAATATTGTTTTAGGGTTTTGTGGAAGGGGATTGATGAATTGAAATTAATTTTCTTGTTTACTTTTATTTGAGTGTGAGTTCTTGGATTAGAACTGTGTATCCATTACGTCAGGTGGTATCAAAGAAATGATGTCAACTGGTGGTGACAGTGATGGTCTTTGTGACGGTGATCAGGAGGCTAGAGCCCCTCTAGTGGACGAAGCGTTGCAACGATTGGAGTGACGCTTGGAGCAACGGATGGATCTCAAATTCTAAGGTTTTGATGAGTGCTTTGAAGAAATTGTAGATCATCTGATGCTCTATAAATTGATGCACATGGGAGACGGAATGACAATAGAAGGCCAGGGGTGGAGTTGGCTAGTGGTATTCCTATTGATAGATGTCGTTCTGTCCTTATTCACAGATAGTATGTCTATGATGAAGATTCAGAGGAAGAAGACAAATTTTAAACCAAATTGGTTCGTACATCATCAACCATATGAATGCTTGAGGGCGAGAAATAATTATGGGCATGATGGTGGAGATTTTCGGTTAAGGGTGGAAATGCCGTCTTTTAACGGAAGCTTGACCATAGAAAAATCTTTGGATTGGATTACAGAAATTGATAGATTTTTTAACTACATGGAGACCCTTCTAGAGAAACGGGTTCGATTGGTAGCATGCCGTTTGAAAGGGTGAGCGTCTGCATGGTGGGAATGGATTCAATCCAGGATAGAATGAGAAGGTAAATGTCCTGTTTCAACAATACCAACATTGTCAACAGGGCAGTCGGTCTGTCCATGAATACACTGTGAAATTCATGAGATTGGCTGAAAGAAACAACCTCCTTGAGTTAGAAGGGCAGTAGGTTGCGAGGTATTTGGAGAGGTTGAGGCCAACACTTAGAGAAAGAATTGGTGTACTAGTTATCCGAACCTTATCTAAGATGAAGAATATGACCCTAAAGACAGAGTTAATGCAAAAAAAGGGAGGTTGGAGGAACCATGAAGACTATAAAGCTGAAGAGTTCACATAAGAGTTTGAAGATCGTAGCAATAAAAACAACAACCAATACATGAAGAATAAGATAGCAGAGATAGTGTGGAAAGATCAAGAAGGGAAAGATAAAGAAATCAGGAAAACAGAAAATCCCTATATGAAACCTACTATAGGGAAGTGTTTTAGGTGTGATCATCTTGGACACAAATTAAATGAATATCCCTTGAGGAAGACCGTGAACATTATAGAGAAGAATGAAGAAATTATTTGTGAGCCAAATGGTGACTAGGAAGATGAATATGAAGCAGATGAGAGGCAAATTTATCTTATAAGGCGGATAATGTCAACTCCCAAACATGAAGAGTAGATTCAAAGCTATTAATTGATTAAAAATAAGGTGTTCAGTACTATTACTGATAATTAAAGTTGCGAAAATATAATTAGAGAAGTTTCTAAAACTGAGGAAAAAGATAAAAAGGTTGATTAGAAGAGTGTTGGTTAACGAAAGAAGAATAATGAAGAGGATTTTTTTGAGTTTCACAAAGAATCCAAACTAAGGGTGTGGTTGTTTTCAAAGAAGAAGAGGAAGAAAGCTACTAAATGGGAAGAATTCAAGAACAAGAAATTTAAATTTTGAAATGGGGATGGTTTGCTGAAATATTCAAGTACAAGCTTAATTGCCCAGATTAAAACTCGAGGTTGAGTTTCTCGCGAGTGGGGGTGAATGATGCAGCATGGTGCCTAATGATTTTAGGATTTTAAATTTAAATATTCAAAATAGTTTTATTTAGTATTTTGTAATTATCTTAGATTTATTAGTTAGTTTATTATCCAGTAATTTGTAACTATTTTAGTTTTATTTACTATTTGTCCTAACATTAGTTGCATGGAGGCATGACTTACTAATTCTGGTCACTGATTCAAAAGTCAACACTTCAACATGTTATAAAAATCAGTTAAGTGCTATGAAATCATAAACATGTGTAGAACCCATCAGCTAATACTACAACCAACTTAAATTTTTTTTATTTGGAACAATAATAACAGAGCCCATTCAAACCATATTGGCAATGGGAAGTCTTTGCAAAACATAAACAATAAGTGATATGAAATCATAAACATGTGTAGAACCCATTAGCTAATACTACGACCAACTTAATTTTGTTATCTGGAACAATAATAACACAACACTTTCAAAGCATAATGGAAATAGGAAGTCATGTCAAAACAACACAAAAATGGCTCTCTACCCTCTCAGTGAGCAGGTATTACATATAGCTCTAGAGATAATATGCAAAATAGTTGGCTAATATAGACCAGCTACAGAGAAAACAATTCAAAATATAGTACATAATATTATTATAAAGTAGAATATGTTGTCAAACCAACTCATTGATGAATTGGTGAGACACCCTTTCACAAAGTAAAAGGTCAAGGGTTTGAAGCTAGCTGATGTCAAAAATATTAAAATAAGATTTGTCCGCATTCTCAAAAAAGAAAGAGAAAAAAATTGAATGAAAAAATCAAAAGCTGTACAAACCTGAGGGTGGTACTTTAGGCCGGGGCCGCCACTTGCGGATATAGTTCTCTAGAAGTGGCTTTGGTGCTTTAAATTGAATTGGGAGATGTGCACATCATGTATGGAATTCTCAAGCAAGTACCTTACATAGAAAAATAATTGAAAAACGCTCTTCAATTTTAACAACTGTGAACATTGAAAATAAGTAGCAAATGAGATAATAAAGGAACTTAAAAGATGGAAGGTTTTTATTTTGTAGTTAAAACTACTCATCGATTGTAAACCATATGCTATATGCATAGTTCCTTACCATGTTGCATCTTTAAACATGGTTAGACAGTATGGAAAGAATAAACTTATGGAAAGAAATAAAACAAGTGATGTATGCATAAAGTTGAACATTAAGCATAGATCAAAGCTTCCTTCTTGTTGGTGTAACATAAAACCTAAAAAAAAACATATCCCATCAGATAATACTTCAACCTAAAAATTGTGTGAACATAAGTGGCATCCATGCATATGAATAGAATTTGTAATTCTTCCACCAAATTTTAGATTTTTTCACTTAAGTGAACATAGATATTAGCTTTGAATTCAAATATATCTGAATATCCAAAAGTGAGAAAGAGAGCATATACATCTACGAATTTAGTGCCTCATTCAGCTCTAAGCCGAATCAACCTTTCCCATCCTGGAGGAGATACAGGAATATTTGGTTTATCAATCGCCCATATTCTTGAATCATCCAGAATTATGTCAGTCGAATCTACACAGGATACTGTGGGGTTCCATTCACGAGCCTGCAAACAAATAAAAGGTCTTTCTAAGACATTTGCTCGAATTTTTTCGTACTATTCCTTTGTTGGGACTAGCCTCCGTTTTAAACAGTCATCGCACTGCACGGAGAGCATGGAGAATATTTGAAACTGTTCAAATGGATCAGGTGGTGCAGAAGAACCAGATGCAGCATGAGTATCGCTTTCATTGCCACCTCCTGAATCAATGCCGTAAATCACTATTTGATTAAATGTTGATGGACTGACACCAGATGACTGTCCTCCTCCTGAACTAATGCTTATTCCAACTTAAGGATTTCCTTGAGTAGCTCTTGTAGGAGATGGAATCGTTGATTGACCCTTATTTATAGCTGAAGGATTTTGTAGAGTTTCTCTCAAAGGAGGCATGCTTACTAATTGAGCCTCTTTACCAGCTGAAGGATTTTCCAAATACCCTCTTACAGCAGATGGGGGTCACTGATTGACTCTTCCTTACAACAGAAGGGATTTCTTGACTCTCTCTTCTAGGAGATGCAATCACTGCTAGACTCTCTCTTGCAGCAGACGGAATTCCTTCATTCTCCTTTGCATGAGACGGAATCAATGATTGACTCTCTCGTACCCAAGATAGAGCAATGGATTGCTCCACCTTCAACATAGGAATATTTTTCACCAGGATCATCTTGATACAAGCTTTCCTTCTGAGAACCTACGATCAATAAAGATAACCTCCAGAAATCAGAACATGGGTGTCATTTTCATTTCGAGTACAAGCATACTATCACATTCTGCAAACATATAAAATCTGAAAGAACTAATGGATAAATTAGATAGCTCAGAGATTCTTTTTCATATAAGGGACAACACAACAATAAGAGCAGTGAGCACATAATAACTGCAAAAAGTGGTTATTCCATACACTAGTTACATTTTGATTTGTCATCATATACTAAATATTAATAAATTTGTCGTCATGCACTAAATACTAATAGATTTGTCGTCATGCACTAAAAAATTATTCATTTGTCCTTATACACTAAATACTTACCAATTTGTCGTCATACGCTAATTGATTTGTCAGCATACACTACATGCTTATTGATGCTACTTGTACATTACAACAGCATGCATAGTTAATGGAATCAGGCATACTAGACAGTGTTAAACCTAAAGATTGAACTGTGCAACACAGAACTGATTTTGATTCCTCTTTAAGAGGTCAGACAACTCATGCATGGTGAGTAAACAATGATTAATTTTAATCTGAGCACAAAGTTAGTGATTATGTACTAGAAAATTTTCCTAAGCATACCTAATTAAAAATAATTTTGTTATCCAAGAAGGAACAAGCTGTGTCTCTTCAACTAGCTTTAGAACATCTTAAGAAGTTTTTAGAAGGTCTTTCTCGACAGAGTATTTATCATTGCAGGGCTACTTTTAGGTCTGTTGTCATTACCAAATGTGGCACACAAATTAATTCAGCCTCACAGATAAAAACTTGTTAGCCTTCTTATAACATGACTAAAAATTCTTTTAAAATTGTGGCAACTGACAAATTTTTGACACCCTAATCACAACGGCATGTAGCCATTAAGTTCACCTATCTCCCTTTAAGGGTTTTTTTCCTATTAGAATCTTTTGCTTTCTAGCCACCCATTTATTTGGATAAAAATCATAGTTTATGTTTGGTAACAGTGGCAAAGAATTAAGAAAGAAAAGAGAAATAAGAATACGAGAAAAATTGAAAATTAGATCAAGTTGGCAAATAAGGCATTTTCTCTGCTTTCCTCTAGTTTGGAAAATGTTAAAGGTTCATTGATAATCTCTTGCATGTCATGCCATAATTAATGCACCTTCACTTATCATGACATTAAAAAACATTATCTTCCAGAAAGTATTTTCACTAGCTCTCTTACAATGCATGTCAGCTGCAAACCAAAATCAATACATACTAAGGTGCTAATGAAACCACGAGTCTATGGCTAGATAATAGCAGTCACCAGCATCATCACATGCACCATTTCAAAGATGGTGGCAGCCATTTGCATTCTCAACATCTTCAAAGTTGATATAACCTACAAATGGTTAGCTCCAAGCATAACTCACAAGCAAGCCATCCTCATCAAATCAAAGCAAAATTCCTATGCAAACCAGTAAATTCAAAAATGAATTTCTTAAAATGACAATACAAGCAAGCAAATTTCTAGAAAGCAAACACTAAGGCATCCATGCTGCCATTTAAGCCGCGTTAAAGTATACCAAGAGCAATAAAAATGAAAGAATAACATCCAATCACCTTACTGGAAGGGAAGTGAGCAACTGTTAAACTAGATTATTCCTTCTTTTCTTCTCCCATTGCTAAGGTCCTGAACATGCAAAACTTTATGTTTTCAACATCTTTAAAGTAGATATAATCTACAAATAGTTACCTCCAAACTTAATTCTTAAATGAGGCATCCATATTTCAACACCATGCAATCAAACAAACATCCAAATAGAGAGAAGAAACCAATACGCTCAAAAATGAATTCCTTGAGATAACTATACAGACAAGAAATTTTTAGTAAGCCATAAGAGTAAATAGATCATTAAGGCACTTTTCATGTATTTAGAAATGAAGCGAAAAGGAAAAGAAAACATCAGTTAAGTACCATCCATAAATCAATTTATCAGAAGCAGAAGCAGAAGCAAGTAACTATCAAAACCAAATTATTCCTTCTCTTTTCTCTCCCACCGCTAAAAACCTAAACAAGGAAAACTTTTTGAGAATCTTCAAAATGGATAACATTTACAGATATAATTACAAACAGGGCATAGCATCTATCTCAACAACATATACTCAAACAAACATTCCTAAAAAAGTCCATCATATTCAAAAATAAATTCCTTAAAATAACAATACAAGAAAGATAAATTTTTAGAAAACCATACAAACACACACATCATTAAGGGGATGTTAAAGTATTTAAAAAGGAATCAAAAAGGAAGAAAAAGTAGTATCAACAAAGTACCAACTATAGATCTACTAATAGGAAGCAAGCCCTAAACTAAATTGTTCTTCCCTTTTCTTCTCCCATAGCAAAGAACCTACACATGAAAACACTCATCAAATTACCAAAACAAGGAACAACAGGAGATGGAAGAGATGACCTCCAAAGAAACAACAAATCTAAGACTCTAGACCAGATCTAAACTAAAATCAGACCAAAAGGGAAAAAAAAGAGATTTGGAAGATATATTTCCTAAATAGCATCGTGCTATGACTCTAGACTCCGATTTCAACCACAAAACCTCTGATAGAAACCTCAAATTACCACAGCGGTGATGGACGAAAGCATTGGACTTGGGGAGGAACTCTGATAAAAGAGAGATAATCGAGCAGTCACAAGGGCAAAGAGAGGGTTAGGGGATGTTGTATATAGAGAGAAGGAAAGGACAATAGGCACCTCGCTTTCCTTAAATGGTATGTATTGATGGTCTGGAATACCGTGGATGAGATAACTTTTATTTGGTAAATAGTTGTGAAACAAATCCAATGATAATAATGAGAAGTAAATCAACTTGTACTAATGGAAAGTTTGTACCTTTCTTTATGCCCAGGTTACATAAAACTCTCAATTTGGTGTTTTCTTTATAATTAAAGTTTTTTTTTTACTTTTGTGAGTAAATGACAAATAGGGATGAGGCCAAAGAAAGAAAAAATTAATTAGAAATTTGAAATTGAATCCCCACAAATAAAATTCTACAGAAAGTAATATACAAGAAAAGTTCACTGATGGATTTGGTAAATTAATTTGTCAAACTCCAATGGCAAAGGTGTAGTAACAATGAGAAAATCAAGGTTTTTGGAAGTAAACAAATTGATTATCAACTTAAATAGTATAAAATCAACGCCTCAACAAGGAGAAATAGAAACTTGGAGATATTCATAACCCTTAGCCTACTTTCTCTCTTTTATAAATATCAAACCAGCAAGAACTAAGTTATTCATACTGCAATCAGATGCTAAGAAGCTTGCTTTTCAATAATCAAGTACCTTAGATCTCAGAGAAATATCACCTAACACTAAGGCCTCATGTGCGCCCGGAGAGAACTTAAGTGGTCACATTGTTACAAAAAAAAGGTTTGTGGCCACAGCGTTATAAAGTACAAACTTCTGTGGCCATCAGTGAAATTATCCCTAGTAATTGAAAGACATGCTTTGCATTTGGAAAAAACACTAATAGACATTTATTTGCAATAATGACCGGTAAATGAATTCTTATTTATTGCATTTTTATTAGGTCTTTACTCGCTATCTCTTGGAAAACCTTTTTATTATTATTATTTATATAATTTCTTTTCCTTCTTGTAATACATGACGTGCAATATGATAAATTTTTTTTGTTTTCAATAAAATTATTTTTATTTATTTTAATTAATCATGTATTTAGTATTTAAGGAGTAATTTGTATAATAATTAGAAATGCTTAAATGGTAATTAATTAACTTTTGAAAATTCTATAAGGGCCGGAAATAATGGCTAGGTTCCATGTAACTCTTAATTATTAATTTATTTGTTGATATTTATTTATAATTAATGCATTCTTGTTTCATTGAATGAATGACCAAACAGAGATGAAGCCATAGATAGGAAGAAGTAATTGGAAATTTCAAATTGGATTTTCAATAATTAAACATGGATTATAGACGGCAAAATTTAACAGAGAAATATGTTAACTTCAATGATAGATTAATTTAATTATTATGACTGGTTTGCTCATTAATGTAGGAAAAAAATGCTCTATTATTTTTTACACAAAAAAATTATTAAATCCAATTAAATGTTATGTAAAAACTTGATCTTTAACTATGTTCCATAACTTATATTTCAAAATTTATTTGGTAAAAATAACATGCTTTTAAAACTAACAAGCCCAACCGATGCTCTTTTAAATCAATACAACAAATAATGATAATAACGAAAGCAAGCGAAAAGTGCAATTTCAAAATTGATTAAGCAATCACTTGTATTAAATCAAGACAACAAACAACAACAGTAATGAAAGCAAGCAACAAAAACATAATTCAGAAACTGATTAAGCAAGCCCATATATTGTTCATAACTTCATGGTTCAGAAAGGAAATAACAAGATTCAGTTTTGATCAAACAGATAGGCAACTAAACGAATACGACAAAAGTTTGATCAGGTAGCCAGACAAATAAACCAATATGACAAAAGTTCGATCAAGCAAGCAGATAGACAACTAAACAAATATGACAAAAGTTCGATCAAGCAGCCAGACAACTAAAAGAATACGACAAAAGTTCGATCAAGCAGACAGTCAACTAAACGAATACAACAAAAGTTCGAGCATTTTAGTTTTTTCAACTGATTAAACAACAAACTAAAGGGTGAATTTGGGCTCTCTCCTCACATGGACACTATGTCAGAAGATGAGCATGCAGGTGATGAAGGATCGGACAAAGTAGCAGAGGAGGTGCATGCAGGTGAAGACATGGACAGTGTGGCAGAAGATGAGTGCGCAGGTGATGAAGGATCGGACTGAGTAACAGAGGAGGAGCGTGTAGGTGAAGACATGGTAAGTGTGGTAGAAGATAAGCGTGCAGGTGATGAAGGATCAGACAGAGTAGCAGAGAAGGAGCATGCAGGTGAAGACATAGACAGTGTGGCAGAAGATGAGCATCCGGGAGATGTGGGCATGGACAATGTGATAGAAGACAGGAATGTAGGAGGCGATGCATGTTCCTTTTTTGCAACTACCGGCGGGCGTGCAACACGAATAGGAGTCACTGGTGTCCACGTTCCTCTTATGCAACAACCAGTGGGCGTGCACTGGGAATAGGAGTTACTAGTGGTGCACGTTTCCCTCCTCCTCTTCCAAGCGGATGTGCACTTGTAATAGGAGTCATTGGTGATGCATGTTCCTCTTTTGCAACAACCGGTGGATGTGCATCACGAATAAGAGTTACTAGTGGTCCATGTCGCCCTCTTCCTCTTCCTCTTCCAATAGTCAGTGGACGTGCACTGGGAATAGAAATCACTGGTGGTGCATGTTCCACTTGTGCAATAACTAGTGGATGTGCACTGGGAATAGGACTTACTAGTGGTGCATTTTTCCCTTGAGCAACAACCAGTGGATGTAAACCTGGAATAGGAGTTACTAGTGGTCCATGTCACCCTCTTTCTCTTCCTCGTCCTCTTCTAACAGTCAATGGGTGTGCACTGGGAATAGAAGTCACTGGTGGTGCATGTTCCTTTTGTGCAACAGTCGGTGGACGTTCACCGGAAATAGGAGTTACTGGTGGTGCATGAGAAACAAGTTGTCGTGCACATCGCTCCAGTGCAATAGCTGGTGGGGCTACATAGAAAGTAGGAGTCCCCGGTAATTTGTGTTTGCATTTCCTTTGTGCAACTGGTGATCGAGGCGCTAAGTAAGTAGGAGTAATTGACACTCCTTCTGCTTGAGCAATAGCAAATAGAGGTGCCTATGAAGTTCGAGTCACTGATGATGTTACTTCCCCTTGAGCAACAGCAGATGGAGGTGCCAATGAATTTGGAGTCACTGGTAATGCTTGTCCCTCCTGTCCAACAGCAGATGAAGGCACCTGTGAAAGAGGAGTCATAGATGATACTCTCTCCTCTTGCGCATAGTTGGAGGTGCACTAGAAACAGAAGCCTCTGAGATCATAAGTTCATGCATTATGGGAAAATACGGAAACAAGATTCAGTTAAATAAAAACAAAAAAGTAGAAACAATTAGATTAGCATTTAAAAGAGGAATAGCACACTTGCAGTTTAAGATGGCAGGTTGCCTGGATGAAGCTCCACAAATATGCTACTCTATTTCTCCCTAGTGTTGTGTTTGACTCATACAAATTACTATGAGATCATATTCAATTACAGCAGATGCAGTAACTCAGATGATTCGTATTATGTGATATTACAGTTAGAACACAAGAAGCGTCATCAGAATGCACAAATATGTTCATTAGGAGTGAATGATAATAAAATATTTGGAGCACAATTGTGCAAGAGATTGACATATTGCACTTATGGTGATTCTTTATTGTAGAAAATAAGGCAAAAGGATTGCATCGGGTGAAAGAAAATCATGTCAAAAGAACAAGAAAAAAATTAAAGAGATGTCATTTGCAAATTTCAATCAGAAAAAGCTGATTAGACATTGGACACAATGATGAATAGAATTGAGGGAGCAAATCCAATCTTCAAAATATATTGATATAATAACATCAGTTGCATGGAGGCATGACTTACTAATTCTGGTCACAGATTCAAAAGTCAACACTTCAACATGTTATAAAAATCAGTTAAGTGCTATGAAATCATAAACATATGTAGAACCCATCAGCTAATACTACAACCAACTTAATTTTGTTATCTGGAACAATAATAACAAAGCCCGTTCAAACCATATTGGCAATGGGAAGTCATGCAAAACATAAACAATAAGTGATATGAAATCATAAACATGTGTAAAATCGATCAGCTAATACTACGACCAACTTAATTTTATTATCTGGAACAATAATAACACAACACTTTCAAAGCATAATGGCAAGAGGAAGTCATGGCAAAACAGCACAAAAATGGCTCACTACCCTCTGAGCGAGCAGGAATTGCATATAGCTTTGAAGATAATATGCAAAACAGTTGGCTAATATAGACCACCTACAGAGAAAACAATTCAAAATATAGTACATAATATTATTATAAAGTAGAATATGTTGTCAAACCAACTATTTGATGAATTGGTGAGACACCCTTTCACAAAGTAAAAGGTCAAGGGTTCGAACAAAAAAAATCAAAATGCGTACAAACCTGAGGGTGGTACTTTAGGCCGGGGCCACCACTTGCGGATATAGTTCTCTCGAAGTGGCTTTGGTGCTTTGAAATTGAATTGGGAGATGTGCACATCATGTATGGAATTCTCAAGCAAGTACCTTACATAGAAAAATAATTGAAAAACACTCTTCAATTTTAACAACTGTGAACATTGAAAATAAGCTGCAAATGAGATAATAAAGGAACTTAAAAGATGGAAGGTTTTTATTTTGTAGTTAAAACTACTCATCGATGCTAAACCATATGCTATATGCATAGTTCCTTACCATGTTGCATCTTTAAACATGGTTAGACAGTATGGAAAGAATAAACTTATGGAAAGAAATAAAAGAAGTGATGTATGCATACAATTGAACATCAAGCATAGATCGAAGCTTCCTTCCTGTTGGTGACCATAAAACCTGAAAAAAAAAAAAAACATATCCCATCAGATAATACTTCAACCTAAAAATTGTGTGAACATAAGTGGCATCCATGCATATGAAATAGCATTTGTAAATCTTCCCCCAAATTTTAGATTTTTTCACTTAAGTGAACATAGATATTAGCTTTGAATTCAAATATATCTGAATACCCAAAAGTGAGAAAGAGAGCATACACATCTACGAATTTAGTGCCTTATTCAGCTTTAAGCCAAATCACCTTTCCCATCCTGGAGGAGATACAGGAATATTTGGTTTATCAATCGCCCATATTCTTGAATCATCAAGAATTATGTCAGTCGAATCTACACAGGATATTGTGGGGTTCCATTCACTAGCCTGAGAACAAATAAAAGGTCTTTCTAAGACATTTGCTCGAATTTTTTCGTACTGTTCCTTTGTTGGGACTAGCCTCCGCTTTAAACAGTCATCGCAATGCATGGAGAATGTTTGAAACTGTTGAAATGGATCAAGTGGTGCAGAAGAACCAGATGCAACATGAGTATCACTTTCATTGCCACCTCCTGAATCAGGGTCATAAATCACTATTTGATTAAATGCTGATGGACTGGCACCAGATGACTGTCCTCCTCCTGAACTAATGCTTATTCCAACTTGAGGATTTCCCTGAGTAGCTCTTGCAGGAGATGGAATCGTTGATTGACCCTTATTTATAGCTGAAGGATTTTGTAGAGTCTCTCTCAAAGGAGGCATACTCACTTAGTGAGCCTCTTTATCGGCTGAAGGATTTTACAGATACCCTCTTGCAGCAGATGTTGTCTCTGATTGACTCTTCCTTACAGTAGAAGGGATTTCTTGACTTTCTCTTCCAGGAGATGAAGTCCATTACTAGACTTTCTCTTGCAACAGACGGAATTCCTTCACTCTCCTTTGCATGAGATGGAATCAATGATTGACTCTCTTGTACCGAAGATAGAGCAATGGATTGCTCCACCTTCAACATAGGAATATCATCATCGGGATTCATATTGATACAAGCCTACCTTTTGAGAACTTGCGATCAATAAAGATAACCTCCAATCAGAAAATGGGTGTCATTTTCATTTCGAGTACAAGACTATCACATTCTGCAAACATATAAAATCTGAAAGAACTAATGGATAAATTAGATAGCTCAGAGATTCTTTTTCATATAAGGGACAACGCAACAATAAGAGCAGTGAGCACATAATAACTGCAAAAAGTGGTTATTCCCATACACTAGTTACATTTTGATTTGTCATCATATACTAAATATTAATAAATTTGTCGTCATGCACTAAATACTAATAGATTTGTCGTCATACACTAAAAAATTATTCATTTGTCGTTATACGCTAAATAATTACCAATTTGTCATCATACGCTAATTGATTTGTTAGCATACACTACATGCTTATTGATGCTACTTGTGCATTACAACAACATACATATTTAATGGAATCAGGCAAACTGGACAGTGTTGAACCTAAAGATTGCACTGTGTAACACAGAATTGATTTTGATTCCTCTTTAAGAGGTCAGACAACTCATCCAGCGTGAGTAAACAATGATCAATTTTAATCTGAGCACAAAGTTAGTGATCATGTACTAGAAAATTTTCCTAAGCATACCCAATTAAAAATAATTTTGTTATCCAAGATGGAACAAGCTGTGTCTCTTCAACTAGCTTTAGAACATCTTATGAAGTTTTTTTAAGGTCTTTCTTGACAAAGTATTTATCATTGCAAGGCTACTTTTAGGTCCGTTGTCATTACCAAATGTGGCACATGAATTAATTTAGGGTCACAGATAAAAACTTGCCAACCTTCTTATAACATGACTAAAAATTCTTTAAAATTGTGGCCAACTAACAAATTTTTGACACCCCAATCACAATGGCACGTAGCCATTAGAGTTTACCTATCTCCCTTTAAGAGTACTTTCCTATTAGAATCTTTTGCTTTCTGGCCACCCATTTATTTGGATAAAAATAATAGGCTATGTTTGGTAACAGTGGCAAAGAATTAAGAAAGAAAAGAGAAACAAGAATATGACAAAAATTGAAAATTAGATCAAGTTGGCAAATAAGGCATTTTCTCTTCTTTCTCTGGTTTGGAAAATGTTAAAGGTTCATTGATAATCGCTTGCATTTCATGCCATAATTAATGGACCTTCACTTATCATCACATTGATAATCTTTTGCTTTCTAGAAAGCATTTTCACTAGCTCTCTCACAATGCATGTCAGCTGCAAACTAAAATCAAGACAAACTGAGGTGATTATGAAACCAAGAGTCTATGGCTAGATAATATCAGTCACCAGCATCATCACATGAACTGTTTCAAAGATAGTGGCAACCATTTGCATTCTCAACATCTTCAAAGTTGATATAACCTACAAATGGTTAGCTCCAAACATAACTCACAAGCAAGCCATCCTCATCAACCCATGGAATCAAAGAAAAATTCCTATGCAAACCAGTAAATTCAAAAATGAATTTCTTAAAATGACACTATAAGCAAGAAAATTTCTAGAAAGCAAACACTAAGGCATCCATGCTGCCATTTTAAGCCGTCTTAAAGTATACCAAGAACGATAAAAATGAAAGAACAACATCCAATAACCTTAATGGAAGGGAAGTGAGCAACCGTCAAACCAGATTATTCCTTCTTTTCTTCTCCCACTGCTAAGACCCTGAATATGCAAAACTTTATGTTTTCAACATCTTTAAAGTAGATATAATCTACAAACAACTAGCTCCAAACATAATTCTTAAATGAGGCATCCATATTTCCACACCATGCAATCAAACAAACATCCAAATAGATAGAAGAAACCAATACGCTCAAAAATGAATTCCTTGAGATAACTATACAAGCAAGAAATTTTAGTAAGCCATAAGAGTAAACAGATCATTAAGGCACTTTTCATGTATTTAGAAACTAAGCAAAAAGGAAAAGAAAACATCAGTTACGTACCGTCCTTAAATAAATTTATTAGAAGCAGAAGCATAAGCAAGCAACTATAAAAACCAAAATTTTCCTTCTCTTTTCTCTCCCACCACTAAAAACCTAAACAGGGAAAACCTTATGAGAATCTTCAAAATGGATAACATTTATAGATCTAATCACAAACGGGGGATGGCATCTATCTCAACAACATATACTTAAACAAACCATCCTAAAAAGGTCCATCATATTAAAAAATAAATTCCTTAAAATAACAATACAAGAAAGATAAATTTCTAGAAAACCATACAAGCACACACATCATTAAGGGGATGTTAAAGTATTTAAAGAGTAATCAAAAAGGAAGAAAAAGAAGTATCAACAAAGTACCAACTATAGATCTATTAATAGGAAGCAAGCCCTAAACTAAATTGTTCTTCCCTTTTCTTCTCCCATAGCAGAGAACCTACACATGAAAACACTCATCAAATTACCAAAACAAGGAACAATAGGAGATGGAAGAGATGACATCCAAAGAAACAGCAGATCTGAGACTCTAGACCAAATCTAAACTAAAATAAGACCAAAAGGGGATAAAAAAAGAGATTTGGAAGATATATTTCCTAAATAACATCGTGCTATGACTCTAGATTCCGATTTCAACCCCAAAACCTCTGATAGAAACCTTAGATTACCACAACGGTGATGGATGAAAGCAATGGACTTGGGGAGGAACTCTGATAAAAGATAGATAATCGAGCTGTCACAAGGGCAAAGAGAGCGTTAGGGATGTTGTATATAGAGAGAAGGAAAGGACAATAGGCATCTCGCTTTCCTTAAATGGTATGTATTGATTCCCTGGAATACAGTGGATGAGATAACTTTTATTTGGTAAATAGATACGAAACAAATCCAATGATAATAATGAGAATTAAATCAACTTGTACTAATGGAAAGTTTGTATCTTTTTTTATGCTAGGTTACATGAAACTCTCAAATTGGTGTTTTCTTTATAATTAAAGATTTCTTTTTTTTTTCTTTTATGAGTAAATGAAAAATAGGTATAAGGGCAAAGAAAGAAAAAATTAATTAGAAATTTGAAATTGAATCCCAGCAGATAAAATTCAACAAAAAGTAATATACAAGAAAAGTTCACTGATGGATTTGGTAAATTAATTTGTCAAACTCCAATGACAAAGGTGTAGTAACAATGAGAAAATCAGGTTTTTTTGGAAGTAAACAAATTGATTATCAACTTAAACAGTATAAAATCAACGCCTCATCAAGGAGAAATAGAAAATTGGAGTTATTCATATCCCTTAGCCTACTTTCTCTCTTTTATAAATATCAAACCAACAAGAACTAAGTTATACATACTACAATCAGATGCTAAGAAGCTTGCTTTTCAATAAATCAAGTACCTCAAATCTCAGAGAAATATCACCCAACCCCTAAAGTTTGAAACATCTATTCATTGTTCTGTGGGAATAGTCCCGTATGACCATGCTCAAACTTTCCTAATGTTGCTTCTGATTTTAAACCTAAATGGCACAGTTTGCCTTCCACCCACCTTTGAAGAAAAAAGAAACAAAAATCCTTCATTTGCAAAACCAGATTTAGCTCATCTAAAAGAACAGGTAAATCACGTACTTATGCCATAGCTCTGGTAAAATTATTATTTCACTATGTTTCTCCAGTGTATGTGTAAAATAACAAAATGCAGCTGCTTGCCTTAAGTTTGTGACATAGACAGACTGGATCCTAGTTTCTGCTGTTGCTCGGCATGCTATAGAGAAAGCATCTAAGACCTACCTTCATCAAATATGGACAAATGAATCAACAAAAAATACAACACAACTCCTAAAAAATAAAACTATCCTATCCATCCAACCAAAAAAAATCAATAAATCAACACTCAATCCAAAAGCAAGATGCAAATTACCATTGAATTGATCTTGATAGAGTTCAGCTATTCCACTTCAGTAGCCAGAATAGATGCCTAAGGCACCACAACGATGTGAAAGTACCACTTTCAAGAAAAATGATAATTATACTTATCAACAACCAAAAGAAAATTAAGGTCAATAAGTGAATTATTCAAAGAGTTGTAAAAAATTATTTTTTACACAAAAAAATTATTAAATCCAATTAAATGTTATGTAAAAACTTTTATCTTTAAGAATGTCCCATAACATATATCTCAAAAGCTATTTGGTAAAAATAACATGCTTTTAAAACTAACAAGCCGACCGATGTTTTTTTAAATCAATACAACAAATAATGATAAAAATGAAAGCAAGCGAAAAGAGCAATTTCAAAACTGATTAAGCAATCACTTGTATTAAATCAAAACAACAAACAACAGTAATGAAAGCAAGCAACAAAAACATAATTCAGAAACTGATTAAGCAAGCCCATATATTGTTCATAACTTCATGGTTCAGAAAGGAGATAACAAGATTCAGTTTTGATCAAACAGACAGGTAACTAAACAAATACGACAAAAGTTCAATCAAGCAACCAGACAACTAACGAATACAAAAAAGTTTGATCAAACAAGCAGATAGACAACTAAACGAATATGACAAAAGTTTGATCAAACAGCTAGACAACTAAAAAAAGGACAAAAGTTCGATCAAGCAGACAGTCAACTAAACAAATACGACAAAAGTTCAAGCATTTAAGTTTTTTCAACTGATTAAATAGCAAATTGAAGGGTGAATTTGGGCTCTCTCCTTACATGGACATTATGGTAGAAGATGAGCGCGCAGGTGATAAAGGATCAAATAGAGTAACAGAGAAGGAGCATGCAGGTGAAGACATGGACAGTGTGGCAGAAAATGAGCGTCCGGGAGATGTGGGCATGGACAATGTGGCAGAAGACAGGTGTGCAGGAGACGATGCATGTTCCTCTTGTGCAACAGCCGGCAGATGTGCACCAGGAATAGGAGTTACTGGTGGTCCACGTTCCTCTTGTGCAATCATCAGTGGGCGTGCATCGGGAATAGGAGTTACTGGTGGTGCACATCACCTTTTTCCTCTTCCAAGCGAGCATGCACTGGGAATAGGAGTCACTGGTGGTACATATTCCTCTTATGTAACAGCCGGTGGATGTGCATCAGGAATAGGAGTTACTAGTGGTCCATGTCGCCCTCTTCCTCTTCCTCTTCCTCTTCCTATTCCTCTTCCAATAGTCAGTGGGCGTGCACTGGGAATAGAAGTCACTGGTTGTGCATGTTCCTCTTGTGTAACAGCCGGTGGACGTGCACCGGGAATAGGAGTTACTAGTGGTGTATGTTCCTCTTGAGCAACAGCCAGTCGATGTGCACCGAGAATAGGAGTTACTAGTGGTCCATGTCGCCCTCTTCCTCTTCCTCTTCCACTTCCAACAATTAGTGGGCGTACACTAGGAATAGAAGTCACTGGTGGTGCATATTCCACTTGTGCAACAGTCGGTGGATGTGCACTAGAAATAGGAGTTACTAGTGGTCCATGTCGCCCTCTTCCTCTTCCTCTTCCTATTCCTCTTCCAACAATCAGTGTACGTGCACTGGGAATAGAAGTCACTGGTCGTGCATGTTCTTCTTGTGCAACAGCCGGTGGACGTGCACTGGGAATAGGAGTTACTAGTGGTCCATGTCACCCTCTTCCTCTTCCTCTTTCTCTTCCAATAGTTAGTGAGCGTGCACTGGGAATAGAAGTCACTGGTGGTGCATATTCCTCTTGTGCAACAACTGGTGGACATGCGCAGGGAATAGGAGTCACTAGTGGTGCATATTCCTCTTGTGCAACAGTCGGTGGACATTCACTGGAAATAGGAGTTACTGATGGTGCACGGTGGAGATGCCCAGGAAATAGGTTCAATTGTTAATGCCCTTTCAACTTGTGGCACAGTAGTTGGAGGTGCCTAGGAAATTGGAGTCGCCAGTGATGCCCGTTTCCCTTGTGGTGCACTGAAAATTGGAATGACTGATGCTGGTCATTCCCCCAAGATGCCTAGGAAATTGGGGTCGCTGATGATCTGCGTTTCCTTTGTGCGACAGCAGATAGAGGTGCTTAGGAAATTGGAATCACCAATGACAGTCCTTCCGTTTAAGCAACAACAAATGGAGGTGCTTGTGAAGTTTGAGTCACTGATGATGTTGCTTCCCCTTGAGTAACAGAGGATGGATGTGCCACCGAATTTGGAGTCACTGGTAATGCTTGCCCCTCTTGTCCAACAACAGATAGAGGTACTATGAAAGAGGAGTCACAGATGATACTTTCTCCTCTTGCGCAACAGTTGGAGATGCACAAAAAATAGGAGCCTCTGAGATCATAAGTTCATGCATTATGGGAAAATACGGAAATAAGATTCAGTTAAATAAACACAGAAGAGCGGAAACAATTAGATTAGAATTTAAAAGAGGAATGACACACTTACAGTATGAGATGGCAGGTTGCCTGGATGAAGCTCGACAAACATGCTACTCTATTTCTCCCTAGTGTTGTGTCTGACTCATACAAATTACTATAAGATCATATTCAATTACAGCAGATGCAGTAACTAAGATAATTGACATTATGTGATATTACAGTTAGAACACAAGAAGCATGATCAAAATGCACAAACATGTGCATTAGAAGTAAATGATAATAAAATATTTGGAGCGTAAATGTGCAAGAGATTGATATATTGCCTTATGGTGAATCTTTATGTAGAAAATAAGGCAAAAGAATTGCATCCGGTGAAAAATATCATGCCAAAAGAACGAGAAATAAATAATAATGGTCTAGAATTGGCAAAGACAAAATTAAAGGAATGTCATTTGCAAATTTCAATCACAAAAAAGAATCTATTGTCAAACCAACTCGCTGATGAATTGGTGAGACTTCCTCTCACAAAGTAAAAGGTCAAGGGTTCGAAGCTAGTTGATGCCAAAAATATCGAAACAAGATTTATCAGCATTCTCAAAAAAGAAAGACTAAAAAAATGAACAAAAAAAAAATCAAAAGCCATACAAACCTGAGGGTGGTACTTTAGGTTGGGGCCGCCACTTGCGGATATAGTTCTCTCGAAGTGGCTTTGGTGCTTTGAAGTTGAATTGGAAAATGTGCACATCTTATATGGAATTCTCTAGCAAGTACCTTACATAGAAAAATAATTGAAAATACACTCTTCAATTTTAACAATTGTGAGCATAGAAAATAAGTAGCAAATGAGATAATAAAGAAACTTAAAATATGGAAGGTTTTTATTTTCTTGTTAAAACTACTCATCAATGCTAAACCATATGCTATATGCATAGTTCCTTACTCTAACAGGGCTTTTTCGGCTTCACGCCCTTGGCGTGGGCGTGACCATGCCGACTGGCCGAGGGATGGTTATTTTATCCCCTTAGTCCGAAAAGTGTACTTCTACGGTTCCGAAAAGTGTACTTCTACGGTCGGATGAAAATACTCGGAGATGATCTGGTTTTCATGGCCGAGAGCGGCGTGGCGAACCACTCGACTGATGCCAACACTTAGCATAGTGTAAGTATGATCATCACCCACATGAGCAAACGCGTACAGGAGGAGACTGTTCCTCCGTAAGTCAAAAGGACTGTCGAGACATCCCGGGTGGATGAACAGTGATTATCTGGCATTGCGGATAGGCGGGGGACACACTATAGCTAATGGGGAGCACGCATGGATAACGGGACCCGACAAATATGAGAAGCATCATTGGCTTTCCTTTGGATGAGAATCGGTCTCGTTTGCTAGCTCTTGGACAAGGAACTCTCAAGGAAGCATTCGTCTATTTCCCTTTGGATGAGATTCCAAGAATGAAGCTATAAAAGACCCTCCATTCTTCCTTTGATGATCATTCCATTCCATCCCATTAAGAGCAAAAGCTCATTGAGAGAGTGAGAGCAAGAGAGTAAAGTGAGGAAGAGAGTGTTGCACAACAGCAAGCGCACCGTTTTGCCAAGTAGTAATAAGTTATTGATCCCACGAGGACCAAGTGTGATTACCAATCTAATGCAATGATAGGCTATCTAGACAATTAAAAATTGGGAGAATGAAAATAACAAAGTAGCAGAAAATACTTAAATAAGAAACACAAGCATACAGGAATGTAAACTGGGATTCAGGTCTGGATGAAATTAGGTTTGGGAACTCACTACAAAGAGCAGTGTATGATATGTTTGGACCAAAACTTAGGTTGGACAGATTTGCTTGAAGGGTGATAATCCTAAACTAGTTGCCACTCTCTTTCAAGAGATAACAAGTTGGTCTTAATTAGGCTGTCTCCTACTTTCATGGTAGACAAACCCTTTCAAAACCCTGCTAAGAACAGTGATTATATGAAGAATCCTCAAGAATTACCTTTTAGCAAGTTCAGGGTGACTTAAGAGGTTCAAAGATCTTGGTTAACCTTTCAGTTAACCTTGATCTCTAGGATAAAACAAGTAAGGCTTTCACACTCGCAAGTCAAGTTACTTAAATCAAAAGTCAACTCAAGAAATCTGCCATTAACTATAAAAGATCCATACAAATGTAACACACATCGAATAACTACTGCTTTGGGTTAATCCCAAACCTAAATAAAAGTTTACAACTCCATGTCTCAGTTACAAAGAAGAATAGGAGGAATAAAAGCTAACACATCATAACAGAACAAGCTGAGAAAACTCCCTATGATGGCCACAGAATCTGTTTTTCAATTCTTTAGTCTTGTTCTCCTCCTTCAGTCCCTTTCAGAGCCTTAGAACTTCCTTCTTTTTTTTTTCTAGCCGCCTTCACTGTCCCTCTATTTCTCTCCCTCAAAAGAACCCTAAGGTTGCCTTTTTAAAGCCATTTGATAGAAGTTGGGCCCTATGCTGCTTTTCAGACCATAGGCACTTTTCATTGGCCACAGGTGAGTTGTGTTTTCTCTAGAATTTGATCCTCAGTCTCCAGCCATCTCCCAGTCAGCTCCAGCTTTCTACAAAAATAATTAAAAGGAGTAGATTGTGCAGAAGGAGGGGAAATCATTAGGGAAACTAGGAAATATGAATGATTGTGATGGATTGCTAACTAAAATGCATGATGATATAACACTATTTTCATGTACAACAAACTCCCCCAAGCCTGAATTCTTGCTTGACCTCAAGAAATGCTACAATTAAACACCATGACAGGGAGAGATACACAGAAATCAGATGGTGACACTGTTCAGCACAGGACACAAGCATAACTATAATGGAAGTTCATAAAAGACATGAAGCAATTATCTTCTTTCACAGGATGGACTGCACACAAGCATTACAAAAAGGAAATTGATTCATCCCACATGCAAATGGTCTTGAGTTTTAAATTAGGATATAAAGATGCAATGAGCCTTAGAGACTCCATGAGATCCCCTACACAACTTACTAGCCAGGATTTTTTTGTTGTTTTTTTTTTCTTTCCTTTTGGAGGGATCAATAGGGTTTCTTTAACAACTTCATTTTCTTTTTTTTTTTTCTTTTTTTCAATTCTTTGTCCGACTAACGTAGAATGTGGTGATATTTTTTCTTTTTTTTTTTCGAAGGGTGCACATGCTGGTTAGGCACAAGAGCCACCCTTCTACTTATTACAATCCTACATAAACGCACTCATGTCTCGATAGCAAGTAGCCCTTGGAAACAGAGGAGTGCTACCATAGACCTCTTTTTTTTGGATTCTAGAACATTAGAATGTTATGGGGTCACAAAATCTCAAGAAGAGTTCATTACAAATGTATATACTAAGTTAAAACACAGGATCACAAGCAATGGGATTAGCTAGGTTAAATTCATGTAAATGTAAAGTGTGCAGTCCAATCACCATTAGATAAGAATAACTACCTCATGCCCTTTTTTGTGTCATGCTAAACAATTCATCATAGGATTTTTGGTAGCAAAATTTCCATTTTTTTTTTGTATGCAAGATGCAAATGCATGAAAATGCAAGAATGCATGAAAGAGTGCAGACTACTCTATTACTAAACTAACTAACTCCCTCAAGGCTACTGTTCGCATTATCCTCAATATGATGAATTTAAGAGAAAGTAAGCAATGGGGGAAAGGAGCTGACCAAATCAATGTGGTGGAGAGAAATGGCCCTACGCAACTAGCCACTCGTAGATTGAATTAATCTGTTGCTGAAGTTGGTTTAAAATAGGTCTTTGAGCTTGTTGTTCAGCCAGGATGGTCTCGAGAATAACCAGGATGTGCGCACGATCGTCTCTGGGCTGTGGAACTTGCTGAGGCTGTTGTGGCCTGTGCTCTGTAGGTGGATGTCCAGCTGGTTGTCTTGGAGGTGGCTGCAGGCCTAGGAATCCCCAGTTTTTTGGGTGACGGACGGTGGTGTGCTCTGGGTCGGGGAGAGGGTAAGGTGGTGTGTCTCCCTTGAGAACGAGGTAGTAGCCGTCAGCTTCCTTGACGATCATCTTCATAGCAATGCAAGCCTCCATGTCCAGCCGAATATTACCTGGAATTCTTTGAAATGGAGATAAGTCACAGTGAAGGGAAAATGCAATTGGGGTAATGAGACCGCCTAGGACAATGTTGCCTGATGAAGCCTTGCTAACTTTGGTAAACTGGCGAGCCAAGTGGGTGCCTGTATCTAGTGATGTGCTATGCAACATTGCCCATAGAAACATGAGCTCAGAATGCCTAACTATGGCTTCACAATCGCCAAGACCAAACAGTGTAAGAGCCATGATACAGTGAATGTACCTAAAGCAAGGGTTCCTAAGGCTAGTAACTCTAGCTATGGAAGGGTCATATATGGGTTCGTGGGTGAGTGCGTGCCAAAAGTCAGTGGCATCAAAGTCCTTAGGTGTTTGGCGGTCACCACCAGTGGGGAAACCAAAAATGTCATTAAACTGAGCTAAGTTAAGTTTATGGTCTTCATTAAGTAGCTGGAAGGTGATCTTACCTTCATCACTGCCTAGGCCATAGAGAACATGGACATCAATGGAACTTAGAAACTCTAGGGTTAGACGCTCATAAGTAGGAAATCTCATGTTGACAAACGCAGTCCACCCTAAGTTATCTACCATCCAGTTAAAATCATCTATGATACCTAAAGTGCGCATGAGACTGTCGTCCATATACCTGGTTGGAATGATCCTTCGTTTGGAGAGAACTCGGTACCTGTTTCGTTGGAAAGCATCCTTGAAGATGATGCCTTGTGAAGATGCATCAAGCAGCTGTTCAATGGAGGGGTGGCTCACCGGAGGAGGTCGTGGAGGCTGGTCCTGGGAACTCGATGCAGCTGCTGTGCGTGTTGTTCTTCTGGTCTGCATGTTGGAGGCGCTGCCAGTGGAACTCGGGAAAGAGGGTGTGAAGACTGATGAAGATGAACAGAGAAACAGAGATGATGGAGATGATTAGGCTGATAGGGTGAACTGTTAGGGAGTAGTGGGAGTTTTGTTGAGATGAGTGAGTGATAGAGAAAAGGAGAAGAGATGAGGAGATGAATAGGGGGTGTGATGGGAAGTCAAGAAAAAGGTGTCTTGGTTATGGAGAAAGTAATGAGGAATAAAGGAAAGGACAAGAAGATCATGGGGAAAGGGGTAAGAAGCATATGGGGCAGCCTTGGGGCGAGGGAAAAAGGTAATGGAAGTGGATGGAAAGAGAAAGGTGTACTTCGGGATCGGGAACAGAATCTAGAAAAATTGGAGGAAAAACTGTTTCTGGACTCTTCTTACTAACGCACGATCCACACCTGTGTTCCTTGACGCACTCCGGTTGTGTTTCATAGCAGTCAATCCAAATGAGTCTGCACTCAGTGCTGGCAATCTGGCTTGTACATTTGAACATCAAGTGAAGCCAAAGAAAGCCCTGGGATAATTCTAAACCTGCAATAAACATCTATACCTGAATCAACTAACATAATTGAAAAATTTGCATGCACAAACAGAAAAATAAACATAACAAAAGACTGAAAATCAAAAAGAAAAACAAGAGCTCGTTTAAGGTCATGAGCGTGACCCATCTTTATTCATTTATTCAGTGATGGGGGGGGGGGGGGGGGGGGGGGGTTTGGAAGGGCATAAGTTCTCCCTTCCTCAATGAGCTCCCCAACAATGTAATGCTTCAGCCTTTGTCCATTAACCTTGAAGGTGCCTGTTGCCTCACTATAAACTTCAACAGTGCCATATGGGAAGACCTTGGACACTCTAAAAGGTCCTGACCATATTGACCTTAATTTCCCAGGAAAAAGCTTGAATCTGGAATTAAAAAGCAGGACCAAATCCCCTTCTTGAAATTCTCTACGAAAAATCTGTTTGTCATGCCACAATTTGGTTCTTTCCTTGTACATTTTTGCGTTTTCATAGGCATCCAATCTCAATTCTTCTAGTTCTTGTATTTGAAGCTTCCTCTTTTCTCCAATTGTTTTCATGTCAAAATTTAGAGCTTTAATTGCCAAAAACGCCTTGTGCTCCAATTCAACCTGCAAATGGCAAGCCTTGCCATAAATTAAACAAAATTGGGTCATGCCAATGGGGGTTTTGTAGGCTATCCGATACGCCCATAAAGCATCATCAAGTTTTAATGCCCAATCTTTTCTTGTTGTTGAGACTGTTTCCTCAAGTATGATTTTGATCTCCCGATTTGAAATTTCAGCCTGCCCACTTGTTTGAGGGTGGTACGGTGTGGTGATCTTCTGTGTTACTCCATACTTCTTAAGGAGGCTCTCAAATTGTGGTTCAATGAAGTGTGATCCCCCGTCGCTTATAACAGCCCTAGGAATTCCGAATCTTGGAAAAATTACCCGTTTGAAGAGTTTAATTACTGTTCGAGCATCGTTTGTTATGGATGGAAGAGCTTCAACCCATTTGGAGACGTAGTACACAATGACAAGGATGTATTGGTTGTTGCATGAGGATGGAAACAGTCCCATGTAATTTATTCCCCAAACATCGAAGATTTCCATTTCAAGGATGTAATTAAGAGGCATTTCATGTCTTCTTGAGATGTTTCATGTTCTTTGACAGCGATCACAGGCAAGCACATATCTCCTTGTGTCTTTGAAAAGTGTTGGCCAATAGAATCCAGCTTGAAGTATTTTGGCTGCAGTTTTGGAAGAACTAAAGTGCCAACCATAAGCTGAAGAATGGCAATGAAACAGGACATTTTCTGCTTCAACTTCAGGGATACATCTTCGAAGTATTCCATCAGCACATTTCTTGTAAAGGAATGGTTCATCCCAAAAGTAGTGTCGCAAATCTGAGAAAAACTTTTTCTTTTGCTGAAATTTCAAATCTGGTGGCAGAATTCCACAAGCCAGGTAGTTTACAAAATTTGCATACCATGGAGCTTCAATTGTAGAAATTCTCAGCAACTGTTCACCTGGGAATGCATCATTGATTGCCAGCTCATTTTCTCCATTCTCATCCACATCTTGATGCAATCTTGAGAGGTGGTCAGCTACTACATTTTCTGCACCTTTCTTATCACGAATCTCAAGATCGAATTCTTGAAGAAGGAGAATCCATCTAATTAATCTTGGTTTTGCATCCTTCTTGCTTAAAAGATATCTAATCGCAGCATGGTCTGTGTATACTATCACTTTGGAGCCAACAAGGTAGGATCTGAATTTATCAAAGGCAAAAACAACTGCAAGGAGTTCCTTTTCTATTGTGGCATAGTTTACTTGTGCTTCATCTAATGCCTTGCTTACATAGTAGATTGCGTTTAATCTCTTTTCCTTCCGCTGCCCAAGCACAGCCCCTACCGCGTAGTCGCTTGCATCACACATGACTTCGAATGACAATTCCCAATCAAGGGCTGAATTATTGGTGCAGTGGTCAATGCCTTTTTCAACCTGCAAAACGCAGCCAAACAGTCATGATTAAAATCAAAAGGAACATCATTAGCCAACAAATTAGTTAAAGGTTTTGCAATTTTTGAAAAGTCCTTTATAAAGGGCCGATAGAATCCTGCATGTCCTAGGAAGCTACGGACTGCTTTAACTGAGGTCAGTGGCTGCATTTTCTCTATGACTTCCACCTTTGCTTTGTTAACTTCAATTCCACACTCGAATACCACATATCCCAGCACAATGCCGTCCTGTACCATAAAATGACACTTCTCCCAATTGAGGATGAGGTTCATTTCTTGACACCTGTATAGCACCTTAGATAAGTTAGCTAAGCATTCATCAAAGGTTGTGCCATACACCTGTCATGCAACGTTGATAGGTGGCGAGAGCATTACAAAGACCAAATGGCATTCTCCTATAGGCAAAAGTGCCATAGGGACAAGTGAATGTGGTCTTGTGTTGGTCACTAGGATGGATAGTGACAAGAAAATTGCTGTCATGCAACGTTGAACTTCCCTCAAGATTTGATCTAGTAGGGAATCACTGAAATCATAGCTGGCACATGCGTGATCAAGACATGCAAAAGTCTTAGCAGCTACATTGTCTTAACTATAAAAGGAAATTGTACTCTATAACTTCTTGTTGAGTCCAGCCCATTTGGTGGGTTGGATAATGGGCTCCAAGGATCAAGTAAAAAATAATAAATAATAAAAAAGAAAAACTATATCAACTTAAAGAGGGCAATAGGGTAATTGCATGTTGAGAGACTTTTAAGATGCTTGCTCATCAAGATGAAATAGGGATGCAAGCGGGGCGGGATAGGGCGGGGAATGGGATCCTTATCCCATCCCCGCTTCCTACGAGGCGGGGATTCCCCGTGGGGGAGAAATTCCCCTCATTCATTCCCCTGCGGAGATTCCCGCAGGGTCTGGGAATCCCGCCCCGCAAAATATTTTTCCTATAACATAACACATAACACATCCTACATGAAATTAAAAAAATAAACAAAATATTCTTCAAAATAAATATAATATAATGTATGAGAAAAAAACAAACCAATTATTACAAATAATATAAAGTTTGAAAGTAAATTAAAGGTACGAAGTCATTCATAAAATCCATAATACAAAAACTAATACAACAATTTAATGTTTCATTAAAATTTTTTATTCTTTAAATTTTTTATTTTATCTAATCTTATATTTAATAATAACATATTCATCTATAATAGAAAATAAAAAAGTTTTGATTAAAATTTTTAAAACAATTTTTCATATAATTATCTCCGAGCATTGCATGGGAGTAACATTAGTTGTACTAAAAATCTAAAATATTATTAATAAATACCAAAAAATATTTTTTTTAAAAAAAATATTTGGTCATTATAATATTATATTAATATTAAAATTTTTAATAAATAAAATTAATCATATGAGTTATTTTTAATAAATAATATATATAATTTAAAAGTAGGGGAATTCCTGCACCCCGCGGGAAGCAGGGCGAGGAATACACTCCCCGTCCCGGCCCCGTGGGGGTTTATTTCGGGGAATCCCCCCGGGCGGGGCGGGGCCCCGGAGGGAACGGGGATTTTCCACCCCATTTGCATCCCTAGGATGAAAGTGTGTAATTTAAAGTGAGAAAACAAGGAAAAAGAGAGTGAATTGAAAGAGGGAAGGAAAGTGAAACCAAGAAGAGAGGGGATGGAAGAGAGAAGGTTGAGCTAGGGCAAGAAGTTGATTGGCAAATTGCCATCAAAGTTCATTCAAATTCATTGGAGTGATCCTTGCAAGTAGCTCTCCTCGGCCTTAGGGTTTGCTTTCTCATTTTATCCTCTTCTTGATGTTTATTGTATGAAACCCCTTTTTCATGCATTGTTGATAAATTGTTGTTATACCTCCAGTTGTATCTAGAGAAGACTCTTGTCATCCCATAGTTGATATAGTGAAACTTATTTCTATTAAGTAATATCGCAATATTAAAGAATATCATCTAAAGCATGAGGAAGCAATAACAAATTTGTGATGTGATCTAATTGTTTTAATGAACACCATAATTTAATTGAAAGGCTTAGAAAATTACCTCTTAATGTTTTAAAGCCTTTCCTTTGATGTGCTGAATTTATCTCTTGGATTGTTGTAGATCTCCTAGCACCGAACAAAGGTCTCACACCTCTAGATCACACGCCGGAATTAAGAAACAATCTCCTCTTTCTCTCCAAATAGCAGCTAGGGTTAGAGAAGAAGAGGGAGCTTGAGGATTTTTCTTACTCGAGAATTAATTGATCGATTTTAGGGTTAGAGAGGAGTCATATTTTAAGAGACTTCATAAAACATGATAAACACTATTCAATTATGAGTCCTATTCAAAATATGAACCTTTATAATATGATAAATATTATTCAATTATGAAGTCCTATTCAAAATATGAACCTTCATAATATGATAAACATTATCATAGAAGTTCTATTAGAAATATGAGTCCTTATAATTTTGATTATCTATTTGACTCAATTGAATTTAAATCAAAATTTAAACTTAAGATAAAAATCCTAGACCAATTTACAATTTCACTTATCCCATGAAATAGAATTGTAAATTGACAATTTTACCCATGCACTAAAAAACGAGACTGATTCTTTATCCATTTAAGCGTGACTACCTTGGTTCATTCCAATTAGCAATGAGAGTATGCCAAAGAACGTGGGTGACACCTAGCCAGCCCCATGGCCCTCGTCGTAACCCAATCGAACACGAATGAGTGATCATTACGAACCTTTCCGATTATGATTATCATATGTGTATAAACCTTTCATTCTTGTATCCCAATTGAGTGAGAGCCATGGTAATTGTCAAACTTACTGAACTCGATCATATGCAAATAACTATAGGAGGGTGAGATTACCATGGCTCGTTTAGTTTGACTGCCTTGGCCAAGATCTTCTAATTTCATATACTTATAATTGTATAGAATACTAACTCGTTTACTTCTGAGAGAATGAATTCTTTCTTGGTGTTCACTCACAACTGCTACTTGCCCAACATAGTTGCACTTCGAGGTCAACCTTACTAAAAGGTAAACTGAGCCTAACAACTCTAGTAATGGACTAGTCGTCACAAATACATTGTGATCATGATACCTCAGGTTTAAGGTCCACTCATATGATCACAACCAATAATCCCAATCATTGACTATCAAATTAAAGAGTAAAACCCATGTGATTGGTTTGTTGCGAGTTATGTTTGAATACACCAATTCTAGTGATGCATTTATGACATATGCTCCCACTATTTCATAGTGTTCAACTAGCACTCTTTGTTATAGTATATCTCATACAAATCCTTATGAACCTTTAACACCCAATTAAAGGTTCTCCGATTTGTGAACTATTTAAGTGTATAAATACCAAACCCTTCTAGTGCTCTCCTCCTTATCCCACAAAGAGTAGAAGGTTTAACTTAATACACATGGACTATGATATTCAAAACTAATTATAATGCCATCACAAGATTTATATGAACATCAAAATAAATGCCTATAATAATAAGAATGTATAATATAAATGAAATGGCCTAATACAAGTATCCACTTTGGCATTCGAGGGCATAATCCAAACAATTTTAAGCGGCTTTAAAGAGTCCCGTGGTTTTTCCCTTGATTTGTAGGGTTTTCCACGTAAAGACTTTGGTGTTTGCTTCATGTATATTTGATAATCTCATTCTAACAAGAATTGAGGGGTTTGGTAGTGTTTTAAGCTTGTTTTGAAGGTTTGAAGAGGTGTATTGGACTTAGGAAGATCATACAAGACTCTTAGAGCATATACAAGCTTAGTAGAACACTGTATGGCATGTCCGATCTCATAGAGATCACAAAGGGTTGGCTGAGAGTTCTTGTGGTCGATGTGCAACCGTAGACAAACCTTACATGGACAATAATGGGGCTACAGTGTTGTGAACAATATCTCTATTATAGTGCGCACGTAGATAGACAGCAAAGGATAGGCTGAGTATTCATGCGGTCAGGGTGCGTTCGCAAAGAAATCGCACTGTAAACAGTAATAGTGATACAGTGTCATGAACGGTAGCATTGCTACAGTGACCTCCGCTGAATTTTACATTGTTGCATTGTAGGGAACCACCAACACTTCTGAACATCAGATATGACAATAATGAAATGGATACCCTGAAGATGATGATAATTTACTTAAACCAGGAAGATTGGTCTCTGACCAGGAACATTTGGTCTAATGTGTCTAGCCAACAGGAGTAAATGACATGTATATTCACAATTTTGATCATAAAGCATACAATATGACATTAGGTAGTTATTGTTAAATTAGTTGATCCATGTCAATTGTGCAAATATTCTGTGCTCATAAATACTCAATATTTCTATTTTGTCAAGTGCATCTAGATATTTGTGACGCAGCATGGTGCCTAATGATTTTAGGATTTTAAATTTAAATATTCAAAGTAGTTTTATTTAGTATTTTTGTAATTATCTTAGATTTATTAGTTAGTTTATTATCCAATAATTTGTAACTATTTTAGTTTTATTTAATATTTTGTCCTTAGTTTAGATCTCTATAAATATTGTTTAAGGGTTTTGTGGAAGGGGCTTGATGAATTAAAATTAATTTTTTTGTTTACTCTTATTTGAGTGTGAGTTCTTGGATTAGAATTGTGTATCCATTACGTCAGGTGGTATTAGAGAAAGAATGTCAACTGGTGGAGATAGTGATGGTCTTCGTGATGGTGATCAGGAGGCTAGAGCCCCTATAGTGGACAAAGCGTTGCAACGATTGGAGCGACGCTTGGAGCAATGAATGGATCTCAGATTCCGGCGTTTTGATGAGCGTTTTGAAGAAATTGTAGATCATCTGGATGCTCTACAAATTGATGCACACAGGAGACGGAATGACAATAGAAGGCCAGGGGTGGAGTTGGCTCATGGTATTCCTATTGATAGATGTCATCCTGTCCCTATTCACAGACAATATGTTTATGATGAAGATTCTGAGGAAGAAGACGATTTTAAACCAAATTGGTTCGAACGTCATCAACCATATGAAGGCTAGGGGTGAGAAATAATTATGGGTATGATGGTGGAGACTTTCGGTTAAGAGTGGAAATCCCGTCTTTTAACGGAAGCTTGACCATAGAAAAATCTTTGGATTGGATTGCAGAAATTGACAGATTTTTTTAACTACATGGAGATCCTTCCAGAGAAACGGGTTCGATTGGTAGCATGCTGTTTGAAAGGGGGAGCGTCTGCATGGTGGGAATGGATTCAATCCAGGAGAGAATGAGAATGTAAATCTCCTATTTCAACAATACCAACATTGTCAACAGGGCAGTCGGTCTGTCCATGAATACACTGTGAAATTCATGAGATTGGCTGAAAGAAACAACCTCCTTGAGTTAGAAGGACAATAGGTTGCGAGGTATTTGGAGGGGTTGAGGCCAGCACTTAGAGACAGAATCAGTACTAGTTATCCGAACCTTATCTAGGATGAAGAATATGACACTAAAGACAGAGTTAATGCAAAAATAGCAAGGTTGGAGGAACCATGAAGACTATAAAGCTAAAGAGTCCACATAAGAGTTTAAAGATTGTAACAATAATAACAACAACCAATACATGAAGAATAAGATAGCAGAGACAGTAGGGAAAGATCAAGAAGGGAAAGATAAAGAAATCAGGAAAACAGAAAATCCCTATACGAAACTTATTGTAGGGAAATGTTTTAGGTGTAATCATCCTGGACACAAATCAAATGAATATCCCTTGAGGAAGACCATGAACATTATAGAGAAGAATGAAGAAATTATTTGTGAGCCAAATGGTGACGAGGAAGATGAATATGAAGCAGATGAGAGGCAAATTTATCTTATAAGGCGGATAATGTCAACTCCCAAACATGAAGAGCAGATTCAAAGCCATCAATTGATTAAAAATAAGGTGTTTAGTATTATTACTGATAATTAAAGTTGCTAAAATATAATTAGAGAAGTTTCTAAAACTGAGAAAAAAGATAAAAAGGTTGATTAGAAGAGTGTTGAATAATGAAAGAAGAATAATGAAGAGGATTTTTTTGAGTTTCACAAAGAATCCAAACTAAGGGTGTGGTTGTTTTCGAAGAAGAAGAGGAAGAAAGATACTTAATGGGAAGAATTGAAGAACAAGAAATTTAAATTTTGGAATAAGGGATGGTTTGCTGAAATATTCAATTACAAGCTTAATTGCCCAGATTAAAAGTCGAGGTCGAGTTTCTAGTGAGTGGGGGTGAATGACACAGCATGGTGCCTAATGATTTTAGGATTTTAAATTTAAATATTCAAAATAGTTTTATTTAGTATTTTGTAATTATCTTAGATTTATTAGTTAGTTTATTATCCAGTAATTTGTAACTATTTTAGTTTTATTTACTATTTGTCCTAACATTAGTTGCATAGAGGCATGACTTACTAATTCTGGTCACTGATTCAAAAGTCAACACTTCAACATGTTATAAAAATCAGTTAAGTTCTATGAAATCATAAACATGTGTAGAACCCATCAGCTAATACTACAACCAACTTAAATTTTGTTATCTGGAACAATAATAACAGAGCCCATTCAAACCATAATGGCAATGGGAAGTCTTGGCAAAACATAAACAATAAGTGATATGAAATCATAAACATGTGTACAACCCATCAGCTAATACTACGACCAACTTAATTTTGTTATCTGGAACAATAATAACACAACACTTTCAAAGCATAATGGCAATAGGAAGTCATGTCAAAATAGCACAAAAATGGCTCTCTACCCTCTCAACGAGCAGGTATTACATATAGCTCTAGAGATAATATGCAAAACAGTTGGCTAATATAGACCAGCTACAGAGAAAACAATTCAAAATATAGTACATAATATTATTATAAAGTAGAATATGTTGTCAAACCAACTCATTGATGAATTGGTGAGACACCCTTTCACAAAGTAAAAGGTCAAGGGTTTGAAGCTAGCTGATGTCAAAAATATCAAAATAAAATTTGTCCGTATTCTCAAAAAAGAAAGAGTAAAAAGATTGAATGAAAAAATCAAAAGCTATACAAACCTGAGGGTGGTACTTTAGGCCGGCGCCGCCACTTGCAGATCTAGTTCTCTTGAAGTGGCTTTGGTGCTTTGAAATTGAATTGGGAGATGTGCACATCTTGTATGGAATTCTCTAGCAAGTACCTTACATAGAAAAATAATTGAAAAACACTCTTCAATTTTAAGAAACACTCTTCAATTTTAACAAATGTGAACATTGAAAATAAGTAGTGAATGAGATAATAAAAGAACTTAAAAGATGAAAGGTTTTTATTTTCTAGTTAAAACTACTCATCAATGCTAACCATATGCTTTATGCATAGTTCCTTACCATGTTGCATCTTTAAACATGGTTAGACACTATGGAAAGAATAATCTTATGGAAAGAAATAAAACAAGTGATGTATGCATACAGTTGAACATCAAGCATAGATCGAAGCTTCCTTCCTGTTGGTGTAACATAAAACCTAAAAAAAAAAAAACATATCCCATCAGATAATACTTCAACCTAAAAAAACATATTCCTTTGGTGGGACTAGCCTCCATTTTAAATAGTCATCGCACTGCACGGAGAATGTTTAAAACTGTTCAAATGGATCAGGTGGTGCAGAAGAACCAGATGCAGCATGAGTATCACTTTCATTGCCACCTCCTGAATAAAGGTTGTAAATCACTATTTGATTAAATGCTGATGGACTAGCACCAGATGATTGTCCTCCTCCTGAACTAATGCTTATTCCAACTTAAGGATTTCCTTGAGTAGTTCTTGCAGGAGATGGAATCGTTGATTGACCATTATTTACAGCTGAAGGATTTTGTAGAGTCTCTCTCAAAGGAGGCATACTCACTGATAAAGCCTCTTTACCGGCTGAAGGATTTTCCAAATACCCTCTTACAGCAGATGGGGTCACTGATTGACTCCCCTTACAGCAGAAGGGATTTCTTCAGCTCTAAACTGAATCAACCTTTCCCATCCTGGAGGAGATATAGGAATATTTGGTTTATCAATCACCCATATTCTTGAATCATCCAGAATTATGTCTGTCGGATCTATACAGGATACTATGGGGCTCCATTCACGAGCCTGCGAACAAACAAAAGGTCTTTCTAAGACATTTGCTCGAATTTTTTCGTACTATTCCTTTGGTGGGACTAGCCTCCATTTTAAATAGTCATCGCACTGCACGGAGAATGTTTAAAACTGTTCAAATGGATCAGGTGGTGCAGAAGAACCAGATGCAGCATGAGTATCACTTTCATTGCCACCTCCTGAATAAAGGTCGTAAATCACTATTTGATTAAATGCTGATGGACTAGCACCAGATGATTGTCCTCCTCCTGAACTAATGCTTATTCCAACTTAAGGATTTCCTTGAGTAGCTCTTGTAGGAGATGGAATCGTTGATTGACCCTTATTTACAGCTGTAGGATTTTGTAGAGTCTCTCTCAAAGGAGGCATACTCACTGATTGATCCACTTTACCTGTTGAACGATTTTCCAAATACCCTCTTACAGTAGATGGGGTCATTGATTGACTCTCCCTTACAGCAGAAAGGATTTCTTGACTTTCTCTTCCAGGAGATGCAGTAATTACTAGACTCTCTCTTGCAGCAGATGGAATTCCTTCATTCTCCTTTGCATGAGATGGAATCAATGATTGACTCTCTCGTACCGAAGATAGATCAATGGATTTCTCCACCTTCAACATAGGAATATCATCACCAGGATTCATCTTGATACAAGCTTTCCTTCTGAGAACCTGGGATCAATAAAGATAACCTCCAGAATTAGAAAATGGGTGTCATTTTCATTTCGAGTAGAAGCATACTATCACATTCTGCAAACATATAAAATCTGAAAGAACTGATGGATAAATTAGATAGCTCAAAGATTCTTTTTCATATAAGGGACAACGCAACAATAAGAGCAGTGAGCACATAATAACTACTAAAAGTGGTTATCCCATACACTAGTTACATTTTGATTTGTCATCATATACTAAATATTAATAAATTTGTCGTCATGCACTAAATACTAATAGATTTGTCATCATGCACTAAAAAATTATTCATTTGTCCTTATACGCTAAATACTTACCAATTTGTCGTCATACGCTAATTGATTTGTTAGCGTCCACTACATGCTTATTGATGCTACTTGTACATTATAACAACATGCATAGTTAATGGAATCAGGCATACTGGACAGTGTTCAACCTAAAGATTGCACTGTGCAACACAGAACTAATTTTGATTCCTCTTTAAGAGGTCAGACAACTCATGGAGGGTGAGTAAACAATGATTAATTTTAATCTAAGCACAAAGTTAGTGATCATGTACTAGAAAATTTTCCTAAGCTTACCTAATTAAAAATAATTTTGTTATCCAAGAAGGAACAAGTTGTGTCTCTTCAACTAGCTTTAGAACATCTCACAAAGTTTTTAGAAGGTCTTTCTCGATACAGTATTTATCATTGCAAGGCTACTTTTAGGTCCGTTGTCATTACCAAATGTGGCACACAAATTAATTCACGCTCACAGATAAAAACTTGTCAGCCTTCTTATTATATGACTAAAAATTCTTTAAATTGTGGCCAATTGACAAATTTTGACACCCTAATCACAATGGCACGTAGCCATTAGAGTTCACCTATCTCCTTTTCAGGGCTCTTTCCTATTAGAAACTTTTGCTTTCTAGCCATCCATTTATTTGGATAAAAATCATAGGTTATGTTTGGTAACAATGACAAAGAATTAAGAAAGAAAAGAGAAATAAGAATACGACACAAATTGAAAATTAGATCAAGTTGGTAAATAAGGCATTTTCTCTGCTTTCGTCTGGTTTGGAAAATGTTAAAGGTTCATTGATAATCGCTTGCATGTCGTGCCATAATTAATGCACCTTCACTTTTCATGACATTTAAAAACATTATCTTCCAGAAAGCATTTTCACTAGCTCTCTCACAATGCATGTCAACTACAAACCAAAATCAAGACATACTAAGATGATTATGAAACCAAGAGTCTATGGCTAGATAATAGCAGTCACCAGCATTATCACATGCACCATTTCAAAGATGGTGGCAGCCATTTGCATTCTCGACATCTTCAAAGTTGATATAACCTACAAATGGTTAGCTCCACACAAAACTCACAAGTAAGCCATCCTCATCAAATCAAAGCAAAATTCCTATGCAAACCAGTAAATTCAAAAATGAATTTCTTAAAATGACAATACAAGTTAGAAAATTTCTAGAAAGCAAACACTAAGGCATCCATGCTACCATTTAAGCCGTGTTAAAGTATACCAAGATCAATAAAAATGAAAGAACAACATCCAATCACCTTACTGAAAGGGAAGTGAGCAACTGTTAAACAAGATTATTCCTTCTTTTCTTCTCCCATTGCTAAGGCCCTGAACATGAAAAACTTTATGTTTTCAACATCTATAAAGTAGATATAATCTACAAATAGATAACTCCAAACTTAATTCTTAAATGAGGCATCCATATTTCAACACCATGCAATCAAACAAACATCCTAATAGGGAGAAGAAACCAATATGTTCAAAAATGAATTCCTTGAGATAACTATACAGGCAAGAAATTTTTAGTAAGCCATAAGAGTAAACAGATCATTAAGGCACTTTTCATGTATTTAGAAATGAAGCGAAAAGGAAAAGAAAACATCAGTTAAGTACCATCCATAAATCAATTTATTAGAAGAAGAAGCAGAAGCAAGTAACTATCAAAATCAAATTATTCCTTCTCTTTTCTCTACCACCGCTAAAAACCTAAACAGGGAAAACTTTTTGGGAATCTTCAAAATGGATAACATTTATAGATCTAATTACAAACAAGGCATAGCATCTATCTCAACAACATATACTCAAACAAACATTCCTAAAAAAGTCCATCATATTCAAAAATAAATTCTTTAAAATAACAATACAAGAAAGATAAATTTCTAGAAAACCATACAAACACACACATCATTAAGGGGATGTTAAAGTATTTAAAAAGTAATCAAAAAGGAAGAAAAAGAAGTATCAACAAAGTACCAACTATAGATCTACTAATAGGAAGCAAGCCCTAATTAAACTAAATTCTTCTTCCCTTTTCTTCTCCCATAACAGAGAACCTACACATGAAAACACTCATCAAATTGCCAAAACAAGGAACAACAGGAGATGGAAGAGATGACCTCCAAAGAAACAACAAATCTAAGACTCTAGACCAGATCTAAATTAAAATCAGACCAAAAGGGGAAAATTTTTTTTGGAAGATATATTTCCTAAATAACATCATGCTATGACTCTCAACTCCGATTTCAACCACAAAACCTCTGATAGAAACCTCAAATTACCACATCGGTTATGGATGAAAGCAATGGACTTGGGAAGGAACTCTGATAAAAGAGATAATCGAGCCGTCACGAGGGCAAAGAGAAGGTTAGGGGATGCTGTATAGAGCGACAAGGAAAGGACAATAGGCACCTCGCTTTCCTTAAATGGTATGTATTGAATGCCTGGAATACAGTGGATGAGATAACTTTTATTTGGTAAATAGATACGAAACAAATCCAATGATAATAATGAGAAGTAAATCAACTTGTACCAATGGAAAGTTTGTATCTTTTTTTATGCCTAGGTTACATGAAACTCTCAATTTGGTGTTTTCTTTATAATTAAAGCTTTATTTATTTTTTCTTTTGTGAGTAAATGACAAATAGGGATGAGGCCAAAGAAAGAAAAAGAAATTTGAAATTGAATCCCCAAAAATAAAATTCTACAGAAAGTAATATACAAGAAAAGTTCACTGATGGATTTGGTTTAATTTGTCAAACTCCAATGGCAAAGGTGTAGTAACATTGAGAAAATCAAGTTTTCTAGAAGTAAGCAAATTGATTATCAACTTAAATAGTATAAAATCAACCCCTCAACAAGGAGAAATAGAAACTTGGAGATATTCATATCCCTTAGCCTACTTTCTCTCTTTTATAAATATCAAACGAACAAGAACTAAGTTATTCATACTCCAATCAGATGCTAAGAAGCTTGCTTTTCAATAAATCAAGTACCTTAGATCTCATAGAAATATCACCCAACCCTAAAGTTTGAAACATCTATTCATTGTTCTGTGGGAATAGTCATGTATGAACATGCTCAAACTTTCCTAATGCTGCTTCTGATTTTAAACCTAAATGGTAGGGTTTGCCTTCCACCCATCTCTGAAGAAAAAAGAAACAAAAATCCTTCATTAGCAAAACCAGATTTAGCTCATATAAAAAGATAGGTAAATCACGCACTTATCCTTTTCTACAGTATGTGTAAAATAACAAAATGGAGATAAGATACAATAGATGAAGAAAAAAAATAAAAAACATAATAGGTGTTATTTAAATACGTTGAATTGTTAAAAATCATTGAGCTTCAATTCTATTTACAAAAGATGAAAGAGTTACGACAAGATTTTTAAGAAATGATCACTCTCTTTGGGTTATAACTTATAAGGTTGATTACTCAATTATGCAACAGAGGCCATGTCCTTAGCAAGAGAAAAAAAAAACTAAAGCCATTTTGTTTGATTATTATTGTAAAATTCAAAACTAATATATATATGAGATGAAATGTTCTCGAATTAAATATTTTAAAATAAATATTTTATAAAAAATTTTATAGGTGAAATTGATTACATGCACATTTACAAAACTCTCAAAAGAACATTATAATTTAAGATTTTGTTCCCTTGTGATTTTTTTTATTATTAAATAATAAAAGTGTGCGAAAAATAAACCCATTAAACAAATAAAACAAAGTTCTCTCGACAGCAAGTGGGAGGAAAAGAGTTATATATATTGAGTTTTAAAAACTAGAATCTTGAGTATTTGGATTTCAAGTTTAATTATAATTTTATAATTATTTACACATTTGAATCACTTAAAAAATGTGACATTAAACACATATAACAAGATAACCGTCGAGCACGAGTTACATAATTTAACGACAACAAACCATTGGTCCCAACTATTCGAGATAATTCAAATTAACAAAGCTCATCATATTAAAAAAATCAAAGAGTCATAGCAACAAACAACAACAATAGTGAAAACAAGCAAAACACAACTAAGGAACTGATTAAGCAATCACATATATTATTGTTTATAAATCATATGGTTTTGAGAACCCTCCCAAAAAACCATTTTAACTGCCTGGAAAAAACAAAAAAAACATAGTTCTTCTTTTCAATCCTATGTCATCCCCCTCTCCCCCTTGGATGTTTAAACAAGATACATCCCTTACTTCAGTATACAAAATCCCACAGTTCATTTCTTTTTCATATATATATATATATATATATTGATGGAGAAAGGAAACAAAAAAGAAATAGCAAGTTTCATTGAAGTCGATTAGCGGTTTGTGCTTTCCTCTCACATGGATTTTGTGGCAGAAGATGAATGCGCAGGAGATGATGATGTGTGTTCCTATTGTGAAACAAGAAGTGGAGGTGCCTAGGAAATAGGAATAACTGCTTGAACAATCACATTTGTTTTCAATAGGTCATAAGGAAAGTTGAATAAAACTGTTGGAAAAAAAAAAACTACAGATTTCGACAAAATGAATCAAAGAATATAGCTTGCAAAACAGGAAAGTATGACAACCAGTTTCAGTAAAATAAGACTATATCAGGATTGACAGAGGAATGACAAACTTGCAGTTTAAGATGACAGATTATCGGGAAGAAGTTAAACATACTACAAACGTCTACTCTATTTCTCCTTAATATTTCATCTACTTCCTACAACTACTGTGAGATGATAATAAAAGATAGTAGACATAGTTACTAGAATGGTTAGTACTGTGTGACATCAAAAGCATTTATCAGAATAAGCAAAAATGTGTATTTGGAAGTGAATGATTATAGATAATCAATTTACTAAAACATAGAAATGAAAAGATAAAAAGGAAGTTGTTCCTTTCCACTATAAGAGAAGTTAGCACATAATAACTGCCAAAAATATTTGCTGTTGTACACTAACTACTCATTATTTGTTGTCATGCACCAAATACTAATTGATTCGTCATCAAAATACTAAATACTGATTGATGCTACTTGCCTATTACACCAGCATGCATTCACAACGGAATTCAGGATGGTGAACAGTGTTAAAGCGAAAGAACTGCAATGTGTGACACACAAGAAATTATATCAAATTTTTTTTAATTGGTTAGATCACTAATGCAGAATGAATAAACAGTGATCAAGTGCTTGAAAAAAATTGCTGAGCAAACCCAATTAAAAATAATTTTGTTATCAAAGATCGAACAAGCTGTCTCCTTTCAACTAACTTTAGAACTTCTTACAAGATCTTTTGGAGGTCTTTCTCAACAGAGTAGTTATCATTACCAGGTTATTTATATTTCTATTTTCATCACCAGATGTAGCACACAAATGAATTCAGGCCCATGGATGAAAACTTATCAACATTCTTTGTTTCATTATAACATGAATAAAATTTTATAATATTGTGACCAACTAACAGAATTTAGAGGCTATAATCATAATGGCATCTAGCAGTTAGAATTCACAATTATCATCAAAGCGTTCTTTCCTGTCAGAAATTTTTGCTTTCTAGCCAACCATTTATTTGGATAAAAATCATTGGCTATGTTTGGTAACAATGAAAGAAAATAAAGATAGAAAAGATAAATGCAAATATGACAAAAGGTGAAAATTCGATCAAGTTGGTAAAGAAGGCAAAGGTTCACTAATAATCGCTTGCATCTCATACAAGAATTAATGCACCTTCACTTATCCTCACATTCAAAACCACTATCATCTAGAACACATTTTCACTTGTTCCCTTGCAATGCATATTGGCTACATACCAAAATCAACGCAAACTGAGGGAATGTTAAATTTCTAAAAAGCATAACAAATAAGCAAACCAATAATGTTGAAGTATTTTAAGAATAATTAAGAATGAAGAAGAAAACATCAGCAAAGTACCGACAATAGAAGTAGAATCGTGCAACAGTCAAAAGCAGATTACTTCTTCTTTTCTTATCCCACTACTAAGAACCTGAATATGCAAAACTCAAAGCTCTCAACATCTTCAAAGTAGATATAATCTACAAAGAGTTAGCTCCAAGGATAATTCACAAACAAGGCACTGGTATCTCAATACCACGTAGTCATTTAAAGAGTAAGCAAAAAGGAAAAGAAAACATCACTTAAGTACCAGCAATAAAAGTACTTATCAGAAGTTAGCAACAATCAAAAGTTGATTATTCCTTCTCTTTCTTCTCCTACTGCTGAGAACCTAGACGTTAAAAACTTCATGAGCATCTTCAAAAATTGATAAAAGCCACAAATATTTAGCTCCAAAACATAATTCACAACCAAGGCATCCATACCTCAACACTATGTAATGAAACAAGCATTCCTAGGAAAGCCAGAATATTCAAAAATGAATTCCTTAAAATGACTATACAAGCAAGAAAATGTTCTATAAAATCATATAAATAAACAAATCATTGAGTCAAAAGTATTTAAAGAGCAATAAAAAAGGAAGAAGGAAAATAAAAAAATAGTGAAGTACCAACAACAGATCGACATATCAGAAGCAAAGCTAGGAATCGATCAAAACCAGACTATCCCATCTCTTTCTTCGCCCACCGCTGACAACATGAACACGCAAAACACTCATCAAACTCCCAAAACAAGTTCACAAAAAGCCACAAATAGAGCAAGAACACCAAGAAATGTAAAACACACACACACACACACACACAAAAGCTACAATTTTGATAGTCTAGATCAGATCAAAACTAAAATCATACACAAAAAAGCTTCAAATTTTACAATATATATTCCCCAAATAACATCATGATATTACTCCACACTCTGATTTTAACCCCAAACACCTCAATTAGAAACCTCATAGTACCACAATCGTGATGCTAGAAATCAACCAAACTGGAGAAGAACCCCAATGCAGGCGACACAATTGAGGCAACGCAAGCACAAGAGTGCACAATGAGAGAGAGAGAGAGAGAGAGAGAGAGAGAGAGAGAGAGAGAGGAGTGAAGCGGGGATATATATAGAGAGAGATAGAGAGAAAAGGATGGGGGTGCTATTTGCCTTGATTGTCGAGATAATTTCACCAGTGGCCACAGAAGTTTGTACTTTATAATGCTGTGGCCACAATCCTTTTTTTTGTAACAATGTAACCACTTAAGTTCTCTCCGGGTGCACATAAGGCCACAGTAGCCTGTTTGGAGTGAGTTTTTGGTGACTTGATGATGTGGAGGCCAACAGATCATATTAAATTTAGAACCCCTATGACATGGCATTCTAACTCAGAGGATTTTTAGGGCTTCTCCACATCAGATCCGAGTCAGCGCCTCCCCTCTTTCCCATATCCCCTTCAAACCCTAGAATAGGGCATCACCCCAACCATTTATCGAAGGTGTCTCCTCAGACAGAATAGCCCTTTCTCTGTCCCTGAAAGCCAAAGTCGGCCTTCCCCTTGGCAGGCAAGCTACCTTCTCCGATCACTGGCAAGCTATTCTTTATCCTTCAATGTCTTCGATTCGCTATGATTTGCAGATCAAACAAGCCCTAAATTTTCATGTTCCTCAAACTAAAGAAGGTGCTGCTCATGCTACCAGCATCCCAGAGCTATTCATGAGTCAAATTTTTGGTTACGGAAATAATACATGTATGTTTGTAATGGAGTTTGATGTGTGGATTTAGTTTGTATGTTTTATTGAAAGAAATGAATGTGACTTGAATTTTTCTGAGTAACTGTGGCTTGTGAGTTGTAATTTACCACATTTGAATGAAGACAATCATGAATTTTTCATATCTTGAATGGTACATGATCTGAAATCTTGAATGGAAGCTGCAGAAATTTTTGTATCACGAAGGACTAAATTAGATTGCTGAAAGAAACCCTTCAGAAAACCTGTAGAAAATGAATCTCCTTAAACAAAATGAAACATAATTTGCAAATTTATATATGACCTGGATTTGTATAACCAAATTCGAGGATGACCTGAAACCCTTCAAACCATAAAAACCTGCAAAAAATTGGATTTTTGTATAACCAAATTATTGTATATGAGCTGCAGAAATGACTGCAGCTTTATATATGACATGGATTTTTGTATAACCAAATTGTTGTATTTGTATAACCATATTTGTATGAGTTGAAACCAAATGAACCATAAAAACCTGTAGAAATAAATCTCTTGAAATAAAATGAAACAAAGCCTGCAAATTTTTTCAAAAAACCAGTAAATACATAAACCAGTGCTTACAAACCATAAACAAAAATTGCAGTGCTTACAACAAAATTATCCATTTTTCAAGTAATTTTTCCATCAACACATCAACAATAAAATTGCAGTCAACAAATAAACCAATGCATAACAAAAATTTCAAGTAAGTTTTCCATCAAAACTATCTATTTCCCTGGCTGAGGAAGAAGGCCTGTGTCGAGGTGCCGATTGAGGTTCTCTTGTATAATAGATCATATTCCCCAAGTTAGCCACTCTAATGTTGCTAGACCTGCTTATACTTACATTTAGTACTGGCCCCTGGCTGGTAATGTTACTCAGTTGGCTTGGTTGAGATTGTTGGGTGCCTATCAAATCAGGAGGTTGATTTGTTTCATTAGCAAATGCAGTACTACCAACTGACACACTCTCTGTAGTAGTAGCTTCATTACCTCTTTTTCTCTATGAAAAAAACATAATTAAAATAAATTGCAGTTGCAATTCATCATAACTTAAAAAAAAAGTATATACAAAACATTACAGGATTTAGTTTCTGACTTTTTTGGCCAGCACTTGCATGTATACTCCCGGTCCCCTGCTATCATAACAAAAATAACTTATGAGATTTAAAGTCATTCTACTTCATTTAATTCAAAATCAGCATGTGTATTACAGACCAAACATAGACTAAACATAGACCAAACACAAAAGACTTACTGTCTCATGGTGCCTTTTGTTGTGGCCTGTTGCATGGCATATAGAACATTAAAATGTGCTTAACCCCTTCCTATTCAATTTTTGTTTGCCTTTCCCAGAGTTGTGGAATTGGATTTTGATCGCTTCAAGGCATTTTCCATCTCTTCATGCTCCTTTCTCCTTTTTGTTGCTTTCCTTCCCCTTTGTCTTCTCCCAATTGGAAGTGGGATCACTCTTGATCCATCATTTACTTATGGCTAAATATGTTCATTGTTTGTGGGGTTTATGTAGTGATCATAGACATTTAGGTATGTTGACACCAAATAACAAGCATGGATAAATTCTTCTGGCTGTTGATTATTGCCAAATATGGCACTGATTGCATGAGGACAAAGTAACCCTGTCAATTCCCATCTTCTGCATGTGCAATTCTCTCAACCAGATCAACAACATAGGATAGTCCACACCTGTGATTTGCACCTTGGCCCACCTGAAAACTCTTGTGTGTAGTACTTCCTTTCTTCTTTCATCTTATCAAGTTTTTTTTGGATCTTTGGGCATTTATTTCCACTATATTTCAACATTTGCTCATTCTTCTTTTTTATTCTACTCATCAATTTCACCTTGATCATCTCAAGCAGTGTGATGATTCCCTTATCTCTTGCATCAAGTATGTACTTGTTAAAGCATTCACAAAGGTTGTTTAATAGGATGTCACACTTGCTTGATGTTGTGAACAATGCCCTAGTCCAGCTTGCATGTGGTCTCTCTTCATGATGTAGCCATGTGCTTGTTTCTAGATTGACTTTCTCTATTTCTCCAAACCAATAGTTATATCTTTGCACATATGTTGCCCTTGCAGCATTCCATGGAAGATCTTTTAGAGCTTTCCCTCTGAATTTCTCCCTGAAATTAGAATAAATGTGCCTTACAGAGTTTCTATGTTTAGAATCTAGAAATATTTCTTGAAAAACCCTTTTTAAGCGCTGCAATTGCAAGCCAAACATTAAAAAACAATTAGCATTACTAGTTTAAATTTAAGCATACCAACTAACCTTTTGCCAATCACTCATTATGGTGATATATCTGCTGTTCCAAATCTCTAAATTATCCCTCAAAAGTTGCATAAACCAAGTCTAAGTCTCTCTACTCTCAGTCAAAACTACTGCATATGCAATGGCAATATACAGTCATTTGGGTCAATCCCTGCTACTGACAGCACTTGTCCACCATAGAGACCTTTCAAAAAATATCAATCAAATCCTACTAATGGCCTACATCCTAACCAAAATGCATCCTTTAAGGACTTATATAGACATAAAACCCTTTAAAAACACCTCCATCTCTCCTAGAATCGCTGTGGTCCCTGGATTACTTTGCCTAAGCTTAGTTGCATACCTTGTAAGCTTTGTATATTACTCAACTTCATCACCATTGACCCATTTTATTGCCAAATTCTTGGTTCTCCATGCTTTCATAGCAAAAATTGTGAACCCATGGTCATCCTTAACTTGTTTAACTATCCCATTGTGGCTCCAATGTGGATCTGCCTTGAATTTATCAAAATATTTGGTGGCAAGCCACCTTGAAGTCACATGAAAATTACTGAAGACCTTTCCACAACTGTGATCAAAATTAACACTCTTAATTTGCACTGATGGGTTGTCTTTGTTCATGTGTGCTGCATAAATCCTGAAGGAGTAATTTTTGTTGTGGCATGCATAAATCACCCTCTTCTTGTCATTTTGTGGAAAGCATAACTGAAACCTATTCTTAATGCCCCAATTTCTACATGCCTTCTTCAGTTGGTCAAAATCTCTTAATACCAATCCCACCTGTAATCTTGGGTTATATAGTTCCTTCTCTTCATTAAATTCTGGAAACCTCCTTTGATCATCACTCTCTGAATCTGTTTCTATGAATAACTCATCAGAATTGTCTGATTCATTTTCTTCTCCAACAACTCCTTTTGTTACACTACTAATATGAGGAAAAGATGGGATATTAGCTACTTTGCCTCCTTTATTTTTGCCTCTCTGTTCATCCATGACCTGCTGGTAATCCTCATCATCAAAGGGCATATCATAATCAGTGTCAATAAATTCCTCTTCATTTGGAAGTCTATTAATATCTTCAAGATGGTTGTCTACTTGAGATGCCCTAAGCACACTAGGTTGACTATCTAAAACCTCCCCAGGAAGCACATTACTATTGAACATGTCTTCCATATCAGTCTTGATGAATTTTATAACCTGGAAAAAAAGGGCAAATCAGGACATTACTGATGACAATGTAAGCACAAATTTTTCATCACTTCATAACAATCTGACTGATTAAACAACATTCAACTACTGTCTACATGATTGCTTATTTACATTTGATGTAAAAAATTGGAAGGCAGTACCATTTTTCTACCTGCGGATTCTATGAAAAACAAAAGTAATCTTAGTAAAATGATTAATTAAAATCCAGCTACACGCAGATTTAATGAAAAAAACAAATTCTGCAGATAGATGCATTTCAATTTATCTTTTCACTAATCCCAAACATGTTTAGATCTAGAGCTGTGATTAAGAACATGCTTATTTAGACATGGTGTGCTAGCAAAAATTAAGAGATATAGTACCATTTTGTATGAAAAACACATCATGTAGGTAGATCCATATAGAAAAGAACTAAAAAAAAGCACCATTTCCTATGAATAAATAGATGGAAACTAGTATTATTTTGTTTAACTTTATAATTTATAGGTAACAATATGCTTAGTCTTGGTGTTGTGACAAAAATTAAGAGCCAGTACCATTATATTAAAAAGCAGAAACTGCAGGTTGATAGATTTTAATTTATCTTTCTACTAATCTCAAGCAGTTGTCTACATAGAACTAAAATAATGAAAGAGGAAACAAACAAACTTAGGGCTTGCTTGGCATCGTTTTTATTTTTTTGTTTTTTGTTTTTGTTTTGTTGCCAATTTTTTAAAAACAAAAACATGTTTGGATACAAAAGTTATTGTATGTTTTAGAAAACAAAAAACACAAAATATGTTTGGCCAGCAAATATTGTATATTTTTGCATTAAATAGTGTTTTGTTATTCCATATAATCCAAACATTTCTTTTTAAAAAAAGTAACACCTCAAGATATAGAAATTCATTTTTTAGAATATATCAAGATATAGATATTTTTAATATATCAAAATATAGATCTCAAGGTGTTTGTTTATTCAATATGGTGATTAGAAGAGATTTAAAAAAAAATGAAGAATGGCTATGAGATTTCACAAGAAAATCTCAAGTCCAACAACAAAATCTAAAATCTCTAATCATCTTATCTCAAATTTCTTAACTATTTTAAAAAATATTACAAACAAATCTCTAACATGCTAATTATTGAAAATTAGATGGGAGAAAATAAATAAAAAAAATGAGGAAAAAAGAGAGATCTCACCCCTCGGAAGATCGGTGGACGCAAGAATAGAGCTCTAAACCCTTGATGGTGATGAGAAAGAGATAATGTTTAAAGTTTTTAATATGCTAGGTTAGAAGTATAGTAATGTTTTGGAAATGTTTCCAAAAAAGTTGAAAACATAAAAAGTTTGTTTTCACTTTTTTTTGGAAACATGGGTGTTGTTTTTAAAATTTTTGGAAACAAAAACATCCTACCAAACGTGTTTTTCTTATTTTGTTTGCAAAATTTGGAATTGGCAACAAAAACAAAGATTTGGCAACAATGCCAAATGAGCCCTTAAATGTTGACAACTTCAAAGCAATTTATGTTTTTACTAGTCTTTTCCACTAATCTGAAGATTTTAAATCACCACAATGACAATAGGAAAGATCAATAAAAATTCATTCACTCACTCAATGTTGGACAGTTTCAGCGAAGATCCACGGACGGGAAACGCCGGCGAGATAGAGAGTAACAATGCTGGATAGTTTTAGTGGAGATTAATGGACGAAAAAAGATCATGGGGTGGAGAATAACAATGCTCGACAGTTTTAGTGGAGATCGATGGACGGAAAACGTCGGTGGGGTGGAGAGTAAGAATGCTGGAGAGTTTTCAGTGGAGAGTAACAATTATGGGAGGAGATGATCGAGTGGAGAGGAGATCCCAGAGGAGAGCTGACACAAAATGAGATTTCAGCTTAGGGTTTTCGACAAGAAAGGGGATTTGGGAAAGAGAGAAGGTGCTGACTCGGATCTGACGTGGAGCAGCCCTAAAAATCCTCTGAGTTGGAAAGCCAGGTCATAGAGGTTCTAAATTTAATATAATCTGTTGGCCTCCATGTCATGAAAGTCGCCAGAAACTCTCTCCAAACAGGCTACTATGGCCTCATGTGCACTCGGAGAGAACTTAAGTGGTCACATTGTTACAAAAAAAAAAAAAGGTTTGTGGCCACAGTGAAATTATCCCTAGTAATTGAAAGACATGCTTCGCATTTGGAAAAAAACACAAATAGACATTTATTTGCAATAATGACCAGTAAATGAATTCTTATTTATTACATTTTTATTAGGTCTTTATTCGCTATCTCTTGAAATATCTTTTTATTATTATTATTTATATAATTTCTTTTCCTTCTTGTAATACATGACGTGCAATATGATAATTTTTTTTGTTTTATTTTAATTAATAATGTATTTAGTATTAAGGAGTAATTTGTATAATAATTAGAAATGCTTAAATGGTAATTAATTAAATTTTGAAAATTCGATAAGGGTCGGAAATAATGGCTAGGTTCCATGTAACTCTTAATTATTAATTTATTTGTTGATATTTATTTATAATTAATGCATTCCTGTTTCGTTGAATGAATGACCAAACAAAGATGAAGCCATAGATAGAAAGAAGTAATTAGAAATTTCAATTTGGATTTTCAGTAATTAAACATTGATTATTGATGGCAAAATTTAATAGAGAAATATATTAACTTCAATGAGTAGATTAATTTAATTATTATGACTGGTTTGCTCATTGATGTAAGGAAAAAATGCTCTATTATTTTTTACACAAAAAAATTATTAAATCCAATTAAATGTTATGTAAAAACTTTGATCTTTAACTATGTTCCATAACTTATGTTTCAAAATTTATTTGGTAAAAATAACATACTTTTAAAACTAACAAGCCCAACCGATGCTCTTTAAAATCAATACAATAAATAATGATAATAATGAAAGCAAGTGAAAAGTACAATTTCAAAATTGATTAAGCAATGACTTGTATTAAATCAAGACAACAAACAACAACAGTAATGAAAGCAAGCAACAAAAACATAATTCAGAAACTAATTAAGCAAGCCCATATATTGTTCATAACTTCATGGTTCAGAAAGGAAATAACAAGATTCAGTTTTGATCAAACAGATAGGCAACTAAACGAATATGACAAAAGTTCGATCAAGTAGCCAGACAAACAAACGATATGACAAAAGTTCAATCAAGCAAGCAGACAGACAACTAAACGAATACTACAAAAGTTCGATCAAGAAGCCTGACAACTAAAAGAATACGACAAAAGTTCGATCAAGCAGACAGTCAACTAAACGAATACAACAAAAGTTCGAGCATTTTAGTTTTTTCAATTGATTAAACAACAAACTAAAGGGTGAATTTGGGCTCTCTCCTCACATGGACACTATGTCAGAAGATGAGCACGCAGGTGATGAAGGATCGGACAAAGTAATAGAGGAATAGCGTGCAGGTGAAGACATGGACAGTATGGCAGAAGATGAGCGCACAGGTGATGAAGGATCGGACCAAGTAGCAGACGAGGAGCGTGCAAGTGAAGACATGGACAGTGTGGTAGAAGATGAGCATCCGGGAGATGTGGGCATGGACAATGTGGCAAGAGACAGGAGTGTAGGAGATGATGCATGTTCCTTTTGTGCAACAGCCGGCTAGCGTGCACCGCGAATAGGAGTCACTGGTGGTCCACTCTCCTCTTATGCAACAACCAGTGGGGATGCATCGAGAATAGGAGTTACTAGTGGTGCACGTCTCCCTCTTCCTCTTCCAAGCGGACATGCACTGGGAATAGGAGTCATTGGTGGTGCATGTTCCTCTTGTGCAACAACCGGTGGATGTGCATCACGAATAGGAGTTACTAGTGGTCCATGCCGCCCTCTTCCTCTTCCTCTTCCTCTTTAAACAGTCAATGGACGTGCACTGGGAATAGAAATCACTGGTGGTGCATGTTCCTCTTGTGCAACAGCTAGTAGACGTGCACCGGGAATAGGAGTTACTAGTGGTGCATTTTCCACTTGAGCAACACCTGATGGATGTGCACCTAGAATAGGAGTTACTAGTGGTCCATGTTGCCCTCTTTCTTTTCCTCGTCCTCTTCTAACCGTTAGTGGGTGTGCACTAGGAATAGAAATCACTGGTGGTGCATGTTCCTCTTGTACAATAGTCGGTGGACATGCACAGGGAATAGGAGTCACTAGTGGTGAATGTTCCTCTTGTGCAACAATCGGTGGACGTTCACCGGAAATAGGAGTTATTGGTGGTGCACAGGAAACAGGTTGTCATGCACATCGCTCCAGTGCAATGGATGGTGGGGCTACATAGAAAGTACGAGTCCCCGGTAATTTGCGTTTGTGTTTCCTTTGTGCAATGGGTGGTCGAGGCGCTGAGTAAGTAGGAGTCATTGACACTCCTTCCCCTTGAGCAATAGCAAATGGAGGTGCCTGTGAAGTTCGAGTCACTGATGATGTTGCTTCCCCTTGAGCAACAGTAGATGGAGGTGCCAACAAATTTGGAGTCACTGGTAATGCTTGTCCCTCTTGTCCAACAACAGATGAAGGAACTTGTGAAAGAGAAGTTATAGATGATACTCTCTCTTCTTGCACATCAGTTGGAGGTGCACTAGAAACAGGAGCCTCTAAGATCATAAGTTCATGCATTATGGGCAGCAGATGCAGTAACTCAGATGATTTGCATTATGTGATACTACAGTTAGAACACAGGAAGCGTCATCAGAATGCACAAATATGTGTATTAGGAGTAAATGATAATAAAATATTTGGAGCGCAAATGTGCAAGAGATTTACATATTGCACTTATGGCGAATCTTTATATAGAAAATAAGGCAAAAGAATTGCATCGGGAGAAAAAAAAATCATGTCAAAAGAACGAGAAAAAAAATTAAAGAGATGTCATTTGCAAATTTAAATCACAAAAAAGCTGATTAGACATTGGACACAATGATGAATAGAATTGGGAGAGCAAATCCAATCTTTAAAATATATTGATATAATAACATCAGTTGTATGGAGGCATGACTTACTAATTCTAGTCACAGATTCAAAAGTCAACACTTCAACATGTTATAAAAATCAGTTAAGTGTTATGAAATCATAAACATGTGTATAACCCATCAGCTAATACTACAACCAACTTAATTTTGTTATCTGGAACAATAATAACAAATCCCATTCAAACCATAATGGCAATGGGAAGTCATGACAAAACATAAACAATAAGTGATATGAAATCATAAACATGTGTAGAACCCATCAGCTAATATTACGACCAACATAATTTTGTTATCTGGAACAATAATAATACAACACTTTCAAAGCATAATGGCAAAACAACATAAAAATGGCTCACTACCCTCTTAGCCAGCAGGCATTGCATATAGCTCTGAAGATAATATGCAAAATAGTTGGCTAATATATATACCAGCTACAGACAAAACAATTCAAAATATTGTACATAATATTATTATAAAGTAGAATATGTTGTCAAACCAACTTTAGGCCGGTGCCACCACTTGTGGATATAGTTCTCTCGAAGTTGCTTTGGTGCTTTGAAATTGAATTGGGAGATGTGCACATCTTGTATGGAATTCTCAAGCAAGTACCTTACATAGAAAAATAATTGAAAAACACTGTTCTATTTTAACAACTGTGAACATTGAAAATAAGTAGCAAATGAGATAATAAAGGAACTTAAAAGATGAAAGGTTTTTATTTTGTAGTTAAAACTACTCATCGATGCTAAACCATATGCTATATGCATAGTTTCTTACCATGTTGCATCTTTAAACATGGTTAGACACTATGGAAAGAATAAACTTATGGAAAGAAATAAAACAAGTGATGGATGCATAAAGTTGAACATCAAGGGTAGATCGAAGCTTCCTTACTGTTGGTGTAACATAAAACCTGAAAAAAAAAAACACATATCCCATCAGATAAAACTTCAACCTAAAAATTTTGTGAACATAAGTGGCATCCATGCATATGAAATAGAATTTGTAATTCATCCCCCAAATTTTAGATTTTTTCGCTTAAGTGAACATAGATATCATCTTTGAATTCAAATATATTTGAATACCCAAAAGTGAGAAAAAACGCATACACATCTACGAATTTAGTGCCTCATTTAGCTCTAAGCTGAATCAACCTTTCTCATCCAGGAGGAGATATAGGAATATTTGGTTTATTAATCGCCCATATTCTTGAATCATCCAGAATTATGTCTGTCGAATCTACACAGGATACTGTGGGGTTCCATTCATGAGCCTGTGAACAAATAAAAGGCTTTTCAATTGCTCGAATTTTTTCTACTGTTCCTTTGTTGGGACTAGTCTCCATTTTAAACAGTCATCGCACTGCACGGAGAATGTTTGAAACTGTTCAAACAGATCAGGTGGTGCAGAAGAACCAGATGCAGCATGAGTATCAGTTTCATTGCTATCTCCTGAATCAAGGTCGTAAATCACTATTTGATTAAATGCTGATGGACTGTCACCAGATGACTGTCCTCCTCCTGAACTAATGCTTATTCCAACTTGAGGATTTCCCTGAGTAGCTCTTGCAGGAGATGGAATCATTGATTGACCCTCATTTACAGCTGAAGGATTTTGTAGAGTCTCTCTCAAAAGAGGCGTACTCACTGATTGATCCTTTTTACCGGCTGAAGGTTTTTCCAGATAAATTCTTGCAGCAAATGGGGTCTCTGATTGACTCTTTCTTACAGTAGAAGGGATTTCTTGACTTCCTCTTCCAGGAGATGAAGTCACTACTAGACTCTTTCTTGCAGCAGACGGAATTCCTTCACTCTCCTTCGCATGAGATGGAATCAATGATTGACTCTCTTGTACCGAAGATAAAGCAATGGATTGCTCCACCTTCAAGATAGGAATATCATCACTGAGATTCATCTTGATACAAGCATTCCTTCTGAGAGCCTACGATCAATAAAGATAACGTCCAGAATAAAAAAAATGGGTGTCATTTTCATTTCGAGTTCAAGCATACTATCACATTCTGCAAACATATAAAATCTGAAAGAACTGATGGATAAATTAGATAGCTCAGAGATTCTTTTTCATATAAGGGACAACGCAACAATAAGAGCAGTGAGCACATAATAACTACAAAAAGTTGTTATTCGAATACACTAGTTATATTTTGATTTGTCATCATATACTAAATATTAATAAATTTTTCATCATGCACTAAATATTAATAGATTTGTCGTCATACACTAAAAAATTATTCATTTGTTGTTATATGCTAAATACATACCAATTTGTCATCATACGCTAATTTATTAGTCAGCATGCACTACATGCTTATTGATGCTACTTGTGCATTACAACAACATGCATATTTAATGGAATCAAGCAAACTGGACAGTTTTGAACCTAAAGATTGCACTGTGCAACACATAACTGACTTTGATTCCTCTTTAAGAGGTTAGACAACTCATGCAGGGTGAGTAAACAGTGATCAATTTTAATCTAAGCACAAAGTTAGTGATCATGTACTAGAAAATTTTCCTAAGCATACCTAATTAAAAATAATTTTGTTATCCAAGATGGAACAAGCTGTGTCTCTTCAACTAGCTTTAGAACATATTACGAAGTTTTTTGAAGGTCTTTCTCGACAAAGTATTTATCATTGCAAGTCTACTTTTGGGTCTGTTGTCATTATCAAATATGGCACACAAATTAATTCAGGCTCACAGATAAAAACTTGTCAGCCTTCTTATAACATTTATAGATCTAATCACAAACGGGGGATGGCATCCATCTCAACAACATATACTTAAACAAACATTCCTAAATAAGTCCATCAAATTAAAAAATAAATTCCTTAAAATGACAATACAAGAAAGATAAATGTCTAAAAAACCATACAAGCACACACATCATTAAGGGGATGCTAAAGTATTTAAAGAGTAATCAAAAAGGAAGAAAAAGAAGTATCAACAAAGTACCAACTATAGATCTACTAATAGGAAGCAAGCCCTAAACTAAATTGTTCTTCCTTTTTCTTCTCCCATAGCAGAGAACCTACACATGAAAACACTCATCAAATTGCCAAAACAACGAACAATAGGAGATGGAAGAGATGACCTCCAAAGAAATAGCAGATCTGAGACACTAGACCAGATCTATTTTAAAATCAGACCAAAAGTGGGAAAAAGATATTTGGAAGATATATTTCCTAACTAACATCAAAACCAAAACCTCTGATAGAAACCTCAGATTACCACAGCGGTGATGGATGAAAGCAATGGACTTGGGGAGGAACTCTGATAAAAGAGAGATAATCAAGCTGTCACAAGGGCAAAGAGAGGGTTAGGGATGTTGTATATAGAGAGAAGGAAAGGACAATAGGCACCTCACTTTCCTTAAATGGTATGTATTGAATGCCTGGAATACAGTGGATGAGATAACTTTTATTTGGTAAATAGATACGAAACAAATCCAATGATAATAATGAGAAGTAAATCAACTTGTACTAATGGAAAGTTTGTATCTTTTTTTATGCCCAGGTTACATGAAACTCTCAATTTGGTGTTTTCTTTATAATTAAAGCTTTCTTTTTTTTTCTTTTATGAGTAAATGACAAATAGGGATAAGGCCAAAGAAAGAAAAAATTAATTAGAAATTTGAAATTGAATCCCCGCAGATAAAATTCAACAAAAAGTAATATACAAGAAAAGTTCATTGATGGATTTGGTAAATTAATTTGTCAAATTCCAATGACAAAGGTGTAGTAACAATGAGAAAATCAGGTTTTTTTGGAAGTAAACAAATTGATTATCAACTTAAACAGTATAAAATCAACGCCTCATCAAGGAGAAATAGAAAATTGGAGGTATTCATATCCCTTAGCCTACTTTCTCTCTTTTATAAATATCAAACCAACAAGAACTAAGTTATACATACTGCAATCAGATACTAAGAAGCTTGCTTTTCAATAAATCAAGTACCTAAGATCTCAGAAAAATATCACCCAACCCTAAAGTTTGAAACATCTATTCACTGTTCTGTGGGAATAGTCCCGTATGAACATGCTCAAACTTTCCAAATGTTGCTTCTGATTTTAAACCTAAATGGCACGGTTTGCCTTCCACCCATCTTTGAAGAAAAAAGAAACAAAAATCCTTCATTTGCAAAACCAGATTTAGTTCATCTAAAAGGACAGGTAAATCATGTACTTATCCTTTCCTATAGTATGTGATGGCTTAGCTCTGGTAAAATTATTATTTCACTATGTTTCTCCAGTGTACGTGTAAAATAACAAAATGCAGCTGCTTGCCTTAAGTTTGTGACACGGACAGACTGGATCCCAGCTTCTGCTGTCACTCGGTGTGCAATAGGGAAAGCATCTGAGACCTATCTTCATCAAATATGGACAAATGAATCAACAGAAAATACAACACAACTCCTAAAAAATAAAACTATTCATCCAGCCAAAAAAAATCAATAAATCAACGCTTAATCCAAATCAAGATGCAAATTACCATTGAATTGATCTTGATAGAGTTCAGCCATTCCACTTCAGTAGCCAGAATAGATGCCTAAGGCACCACAACGATTTGAAAGTACTACTTTCAAGAAAAATGATAATTATACTTATCGGCAACCAAAGAAAATTAAGGTCAATAAGTGAATTTTTCAAAGAGTTATAAAAATTATTTTTTACACAAAAATTATTAAATCTAATTAAATGTTATGTAAAAACTTTTATCTTTAACTATGTTCCATAACATAGATCTCAAAAGCTATTTGGTAAAAATAACATGCTTTTAAAACTAACAAGCCCGACTGATGCTTTTTTAAATCAATACAACAAATAATGATAATAATGAAAGCAGGCGAAAAGAGCAATTTCAAAACTGATTAAGCAATCACTTGTATTAAATCAAAACAACAAACAAAACCAGTAATGAAAGCAAGCAACAAAAACATAATTCAAAAAATGATTAAGCAAGCCCATATATTGTTCATAACTTCATGGTTCATAAAGGAAATAACAAGATTCAGTTTTGATCAAACAGACAGGTAACTAAACAAATACGACAAAAGTTCAATCAACCAACCAGACAACTAAATGAATACAAAAAAGTTCAACCAAACAAGCAAACAAACAACTAAACGAATACGACAAAAGTTTGATCAAGCAGCCAGACAACTAAAAAAAGGACAAAAGTTCGATCAACCAGGCAGTCAACTAAACAAATATGACAAAAGTTCAAGCATTTAAGTTTTTTCAACTGATTCAACAGCAAATTAAAGGGTGAATTTGGGCTCTCTCCTCACATGGACACTGTGGTAGAAAATGAGCGCGCAGGTGATGAAGGATCGAATAGAGTAACAGAGAATGAGCGTGCCGGTGAAAACATACACAGTGTGGCAAAAAATGAGCATCCGGGAGATATGGGCATGGACAATGTGGCAGAAGACAGGCGTGCAGGAGACGATGCATGTTCCTCTTGTACAACAGCAGGCAGACGTGCATCGGGAATAGGAGTCACTGGTGATCCATGTTCATCTTATGCAATCGTCAATGGGCGTGAACCGGGAATAGGAGTTATTGGTGGTGCACGTCACCCTCTTCCTCTTCTAAGTGGATGTGCACTGGGAGTAGGAGTCACAGGTGGTGCATGTTCCTCTTATGCAACAACCGTTAGATGTGCAGCAGGAATAGGAGTTACTAGTGGTCCATGTCGCCCTCTTCCTTTTCCTCTTCCTATTCCTATTCCTATTCCAACAATCAGTGGGCGTGCACTGGGAATAGAAGTCACTGGTTGTGCATGTTCCTCTTATGCAACAGCCGGTGGACGTGCACCAGGAATAGGAGTTACTAGTGGTGCATGTTCCTCTTGAGCAACAGCCAGTCGATGTGCACCGGGAATAGGAGTTACTAGTGGTCCATGTCGCCCTCTTTCTCTTCCTCTTCCAATAGTTAGTGGGCGTGCACTAGGAATAGAAGTCACTGGTGGTGCATGTTCCATTTGTGCAACAGTCGGTGGATGTGCACCAGGAATAAGAGTTACTAGTGGTCCATGTCGCCCTCTTCCTCTTCCTCTTCCTATTCCTCTTCCAACAGCCAGTGGATGTGCACTGGGAATAGAAGTCACTGGTCGTGCATGTTCCTCTTGTGCAACAGCCAGTGGACGTGCACTGGGAATAGGAGTTACTAGGGGTCCATGTCACCCTCCTCCTCTTCCTTTTCCTCTTCCAACAGTTAGTGAGCATGCACTGGGAATAGAAGTTACTGGTGGTGCATATTCCTCTTGTGCAACAGTCGGTGGACATGCACCGAGAATAGGAGTCACTAGTGGTGTATGTTCCCCTTGTGTAACAGTCGGTGGGCGTTCACTGGAAATAGGAGTTACTGATGGTGCACAGCAAATAGGCGGTCGTGCACATTGCTCCAGTGCAATAGCTGGTGGAGCTATATAGAAAGTAGGAGTCCTCGGTAATTTGCGTTTGCATTTCCTTTGTGCAACGAGTGGTCGAGGCGCTGAGTAAGTAGGAGTCATTGATGATGTTTGTTCCTCTTGCACCACAGCAGGTGGAGGTGCCCAGGAAATAAGTTCCACTGTTAATTCCCTTTCAACTTATGGCACAGCAGTTTGAGGTACCTGGGAAATCGGAGTCACCAGTGATGCCCGTTTCCCTTGTGGTGCCCCGAAAATTGGAATGACTGATGCTGGTCATTCCCCCAAGATGCCCAGGAAATTGGGGTCGCTGATGATATCCGTTTTCTTTGTGCAACAGTAGATGGAGATGCTTGGGAAATTGGAATCACCAATGACACTCCTTTCGCTTGAGCAACAGCAAATTAAGGTGCCTATGAAGTTTGATTCACCTTGAGTAACAACGGATGATGTTGCTTCCCCTTGAGTAACAGCGGATGAAGGTGCCATCGAATTTGGAGTCACTGGTAAATGCTTGCCCCTCTTGTCCAACAACAGATATAGGTATTGTGAAAGAGGAGTCACAGATGATACTTTCTCCTCTTGCGCAGCAGTTGGAGGTGCACCAAAAACAGGAGCCTGTGAGATCATAAGTTCATGCATTATGGGAAAATACGGAAATAAGATTCAGTTAAATAAACTCAGAAGAGCGGAAACAATTAGATTAGCATTTAAAATTGGAATGGCACACTTGCATTATAAGATGGCAGGTTTCCTGGATGTAGCTCCACAAACATGCTACTCTATTTCTCCCTAGTGTTGTGTCTGACTCATACAAATTACTATAAAATCATATTCAATTACAGCAGATGCAGTAACTAAGATAATTGGCATTATGTGATATTACTATTAGAACACAAGAAGCGTCATTAGAATGCACAAATATGTGCATTAGAAGTAAATGATAATAAAATATTTGGAGCGTAAATGTGCAAGAGATTGATATATTGCCTTATGGTGAATCTTTATGTAGAAAATAAGGCAAAAGAATTGCATCCGGTGAAAAATATCATGTCAAAAGAACGATAAATAAATAATAATGCTCTAGAATTGGCAAAGACAAAATAAAAGAGATGTCATTTGCAAATTTCAATCACAAAAAAGAATCTATTGTCAAACCAACTCATTGATAAGTACCAAACCCTTCTAGTGCTCTCCTCTTTATCCCACAAAGAGTAGAAGGTTTAACTTAATACACATGGACTATGATATTCAAAACTAATTATAATGCCATCACAAGATTTATATGAACATAAAAATAAATGGCTATAATAATAAGAATGTATAATATAAATGAAATGGCCTAATACAAGTATCCTCTTTGGCATTCGAGGGCATAATCCAAACAATTTTAAGCGGCTTTAAAGAGTCCCGTGGTTTTTCCCTTGATTTGTAGGGTTTTCCACGTAACAAGAATTGAGGGGTTTGGTAGTGTTTTAAGCTTGTTTTGAAGGTTTGAAGAGGTGTATTGGACTTAGGAAGATCATACAAGACTCTTAGAGCATATACAAGCTTAGTAGAACACTGTATGGGCAGTGTGCGACCTCATAGAGACATCAAAGGGTTGGCTGAGAGTTCTTGTGGTCGATGTGTGCCCGTAGACGAACCTTACATGGACAGTAATGGTGCTACAGTGTTGTGAACAATATCTCTATTATAGTGCGCCCGTAGATAGACCGCAAAGGGTAGGCTGAGTATTCCTGTGGTCAGGGTGCGTTCACAAAGAAATCGCACTGTAAACAGTAATAGTGCTATAGTGTCATGAACGGTAGCATTGCTACAGTGACCTCCGCTGAATTTTACATTGTTGCATTGTCGGGAACCCCCCAACACTTCTGAACATCAGATATGACAATAATGAAATGGACACCCTGAAGATGATGATAATTTACTTAAACTAGGAAGATTGGTCTCTGACCAGGAACATTTGGTCTAATGTGCCTGGCCAACAGGAGTAAATGACATGTATATTCACAATTTTGATAATAAAGCGTACAATATGACATGAGGTAGTTATTGTTAAATTAGTTGATCCATGTCAATCGTGCAAATATTCTGTGCTCATAAATACTTGCGATATTTCTATTTTGTCAAGTGTATCTAGATATTTGTGATGCAGCATGGTGCCTAATGATTTTAGGATTTTAAATTTAAATATTCAAAGTAGTTTTATTTAGTATTTTGTAATTATCTTAGATTTATTAGTTAGTTTATTATCCAGTAATTTGTAACTATTTTAGTTTTATTTACTATTTTGTGCTTAGTTTAGGTCTCTATAAATATTGTTTTAGGGTTTTGTGGAAGGGGCTTGATGAATTAAAATTAATTTTTTTTGTTTACTCTTATTTGAGTGTGAGTTCTTGGATTAGAACTGTGTATCCATTACGTCAGGTGGTATCAGAGAAAGAATGTCAACTGGTGACGACAGTGATGGTCTTCGTGATGGTGATCAGGAGGCTAAAGCCCCTATAGTGGACAAAGCGTTGCAACGATTGGAGCGACGCTTGGAGTAATGGATGGATCTCAGATTCCGGCGTTTTGATGAGCGTTTTGAAGACATTGTAGATCATCTGGATGCTCTACAAATTGATGCCTAATGATTTTAGGATTTTAAATTTAAATATTCAAAATAGTTTTATTTAATATTTTGTAATTATCTTAGATTTATTAGTTAGTTTATTATCCAGTAATTTGTAACTATTTTAGTTTTATTTACTATTTGTCCTAACATCAGTTGCATAGAGGCATGACTTACTAATTCTGGTCACTGATTCAAAAGTCAACACTTCAACATGTTATAAAAATCAGTTAAGTGCTATGAAATCATAAACATGTGTAGAACCCATCAGCTAATACTACAACCAACTTAAATTTTGTTATATGAAACAATAATAACAGAGCCCATTCAAACCATAATGGCAATGGGAAGTCTTGGCAAAACATAAACAATAAGTGATATGAAATCATAAACATGTGTAAAACCCATCAGCTAATACTACGACCAACTTAATTTTGTTATCTGGAACAATAATAACACAACACTTTCAAAGCATAATGGCAATAGGAAATCATGGCAAAATAGCACAAAAATGGCTCACTACCCTCTCAGTGAGCAGGCATTGCATATAGCTCTAGAGATAATATGCAAAACAGTTGGCTAATATAGACCAGCTACAGAGAAAACGATTTAAAATATAGTACATAATATTATTTCAAAGTAGAATATGTTGTCAAACCAACTCCTTGATGAATTGGTGAGACACCCTTTCACAAAGTAAAAGGTCAAGGGTTCAAAGCTAGCTGATGTCAAAAATATCAAAACAAGATTTGTCCACATTCTCATAAAAGAAAGACTAAAAAAATTGAACAAAAAAAATCAAAAGCCGTACAAACCTGAGGGTGGTACTTTAGGCCGGGGCCACCACTTGAGGATATAGTTCTCTCAAAGTGGCTTTGGTGCTTTGAAATTGAATTGGGAGATGTGCACATCTTGTATGGAATTCTCTAGCAAGTAACTTACATAGAAAAAATAATTGAAAAACACTCTTCAATTTTAACAACTGTGAACTTTGAAAATAAGTAGTGAATGAGATAATAAAGGAACTTAAAAGATGAAAGGTTTTTATTTTCTAGTTAAAACTACTCATCGATGCTAAACTATATGCTATATGCATAGTTCCTTACCATGTTGCATCTTTAAACATGGTTCGACACTATGGAAAGAATAATCTTACGGAAAGAAATAAAACAAGTGATGTATGCATATAGTTGAACATCAAGCATAGATCGAAGCTTCCTTCCTGTTGGTGTAACATAAAACTTAAAAAAAAAACATATCCCATAAGATAATAATTCAACCTAAAAATTGTGTGAACATAAGTGGCATCCATGCATATGAAATAGAATTTGTAATTCTTCCCCCAAATTTTAGATTTTTTCACTTAAGTGAACATAGATATCAGCTTTGAATTCAAATATATCTGAATACCCAGAAGTGAGAAAGAGAGCATACACATCTAATAATTTAGTGATTTCTTCAGCTCTAAGCCGAATCAACCTTTCCCATCCTGGAGGAGATACAGGAATATTTGGTTTATCAATCGCCCATATTCTTGAATCATCCAGAATTATGTCTGTTGGATCTACACAGGATACTGTGGGGTTCCATTCACTAGCCTGCGAACAAATAAAAGGTCTTTCTATGACATTTGCTCGAATTTTTTCGTACTATTCCTTTGGTGAGACTAGCCTCCATTTTAAATAGTCATCGCACTGCACGGAGAATGTTTAAAACTGTTCAAATGGATCAGGTGGTGCAGAAGAACCAGATGCAGCATGAGTATCACTTTCATTGCCACATCCTGAATGAAGGTCGTAAATCACTATTTGATTAAATGCTGATGGACTAGCACCAGATGATTGTCCTCCTCCTGAACTAATGCTTATTCCAACTTATGGATTTCCTTGAGTAGCTCTTGCAGGAAATGGAATCGTTGATTGACCATTATTTACAGCTGAAGGATTTTGTAGAGTCTCTCAAAAGGAGGCATACTCACTGATTGAGCCTCTTTACCGGCTGAAGGATTTTCCAAATACCCTCTTACAACAGATGGGATCATTGATTGACTCCCCTTACAGAAGAAGGGATTTCTTCAGCTCTAAGCTGAATCAACCTTTCCCATCCTGGAGGAGATACAGGAATATTTGGTTTATCAATCGCCCATATTCTTGAATCATCCAAAATTATGTCTGTCATATCTACACAGGATACTATGGGGTTCCATTCATGTGCCTAGGAACAAACAAAATGTGTTTATAAGACATTTGCTCGAATTTTTTCGTACTATTCCTTTGGTGGTACTAGCCACCATTTTAAATAGTCATCGCACTGCACGGAGAATGTTTAAAACTGTTCAAACAGATCAGGTGGTGCAGAAGAACCAGATACAACATGATTATCACTTTCATTGCCACCTCCTGAATCAAGGTCGTAAATCATTATTTGATTAAATGCTGATGGACTAGCACCAGATGATTGTCTTTCTCCTGAATTAATGCTTATTCCAACTTAAGGATTTCCTTGAGTAGCTCTTGCAGGAGATGGAATCGTTGATTGACCCTTATTTACAACTGAAGGATTTTGTAGAGTCTCTCTCAAAGGAGGCATACTCACTGATTGAGCCTCTTTATCGGCTGAAGAATTTTCCAAATACCCTCTTACAGTAGATGGGGTCACTAATTGACTCTTCCTTACAGTAGAAAGGATTTCTTGACTTTCTTTTCCAGGAGATGCAGTAATTACTAGACTCTCTCTTGCAGCAGATGGAATTCCTTCATTCTCCTTTGCATGAGATGGAATCAGTGATTGACTCTCTCGTACCGAAGATAGAGCAATGGATTGCTCCATCTTCAACATAGGAATATCATCACCAGGATTCATCTTGATACAAGCTTTCCTTCTGAGAACCTGGGATCAATAAAGATAACCTCCAGAATTAGAAAATGGGTGTCATTTTCATTTCATGTACAAGCATACTATCACATTCTACAAACATATAAACTCTGAAAGAACTGATGGATAAATTAGATAGCTCAAAGATTCTTTTTCATATAAGGGACAACGCAACAATAAGAGTAGTGAGCACATAATAACTGCAAAAAGTGGTTATTCCATACACTAGTTACATTTTGATTTGTCATCATATACTAAATATTAATAAATTTGTCATCATGAAATACTAATAGATTTGTCATCATGCACTAAAAAAATATTCATTTGTCCTTATACGCTAAATACTTACCAATTTGTCGTCATACGCTAATTGATTTGTCAGCGTCCACTACATGCTTATTAATGCTACTTGTACATTACAACAACATGCATAGTTAATGGAATCAGGCATACTGGACAGTGTTAAACCTAAATATTGCACTGTGCAACACAGAACTAATTTTGATTCCTCTTTAAGAGGTCAGACAACTCATGCAGGGTGAGTAAACAATGATTAATTTTAATCTGAGCATAAAGTTAGTGATCATGTACTAGAAAATTTTCCTAAGCATACCTAATTAAAAATAATTTTGTTATCCAAGAAGGAACAAGTTGTGTCTCTTCAACTAGCTTTCAAACATCTTACTAAGTTTTAAGAAGGTCTTTCTTGACAGAGTATTTATCATTTCAGGGCTACTTTTAGGTCCGTTGTCATTACCAAATGTGGCACACAAATTAATTCAGGCTCACAGATAAAAACTTGTCAGCCTTCTTATAACATGACTAAAAATTCTTTAAATTGTGGCCAACTGACAAATTTTTGACACCCTAATCACAACGGCATGTAGCCATTAGAGTTCACCTATCTCCTTTTCAGTGCTCTTTCCTATTAGAATCTTTTGCTTTCTAGCCACCCATTTATTTGGATAAAAATCATAGGTTATGTTTGGTAACAATGGCAAAGAATTAAGAAAGAAAAGAGAAATAAGAATACGACAAAAATTGAAAATTAGATCAAGTTGGCAAATAAGGCATTTTCTCTGCTTTCGTCTGGTTTGGAAAATGTTAAAGGTTCATTGATAATCGCTTGCATGTTGTGCCATAATTAATGCACCTTCACTTATCATGACATTAAAAAACATTATCTTCCAGAAAGCATTTTCACTAGCTCTCTCACAATGCATGTCAGCTGCAAACCAAAATCAAGACATACTAAGATGGTTATGAAACCAAGAGTCTATGGCTAGATAATAGCAGTCACCAGCATCATCACATGCACCATTTCAAAGATGGTGGCAGCCATTTGCATTCTCAACATCTTCAAAGTTGATATAACCTACAAATGGTTAGCTCCACACAAAACTCACAAGTAAGCCATCCTCATCAAATCAAAGCAAAATTCCTATGCAAACCAGTAAATTCAAATATGAATTTCTTAAAATGACAATACAAGCAAGAAAATTTCTAGAAAGCAAACACTAAGGCATCCATGCTGCCATTTAAGCCGTGTTAAAGTATACCAAGAGCAATAAAAATGAAAGAACAACATCCAATCACCTTACTGGAAGGGAAGTGAGCAACTGTTAAACCAGATTATTCCTTCTTTTCTTCTCCCATTGCTAAGGCCCTGAACATGCAAAACTTTATGTTTTCAACATCTATAAAGTGGATATAATCTACAAATAGTTAGCTCCAAACTTAATTCTTAAATGAGGCATCCGTATTTCAACACCATGCAATCAAACAAACATTCTAATAGAGAGAAGAAACCAATATGCTCAAAAATGAATTCCTTGAGATAACTATACAGGCAAGAAATTTTTAGTAAGCCATAAAAGTAAACAGATTATTAAGGCACTTTTCATGTATTTAGAAATGAAGCGAAAAGGAAAAGAAAACATCAGTTAAGTACCATCCATAAATCAATTTATTAGAAGCAGAAGCAGAAGCAAGTAACTATCAAAATCAAATTATTCCTTCTCTTTTCTCTCCCACCGCTAAAAACCTAAACAGGGAAAACTTTTTGAGAATCTTCAAAATTGATAACATTTACAGATCTAATTACAAATGGGGCATAGCATCTATCTCAACAACATATACTCAAACAAACATTCCTAAAAAAGTCCATCATATTCAAAAATAAATTATTTAAAATAACAATACAAGAAAGATAAATGTCTAGAAAACCATACAAACACACACATCATTAAGGGGCTGTTAAAGTATTTAAAAAGTAATCAAAAAGGAAGAAAAAGAAGTATCAACAAAGTACCAACTATAGATCTACTAATAGGAAGCAAGCCCTAAACTAAATTGTTCTTCCCTTTTCTTCTCCCATAGCAGAGAACCTACACATGAAAACACTCATCAAATTGCCAAAACAAGGAACAACAGGAGATGGAAGAGATGACCTCCAAAGAAACAACAAATCTAAGACTCTAGACCAGATCTAAACTAGAATCAGACCAAAAGGGGGAAAAAAAGATTTGGAAGATATATTTCCTAAATAACATTGTGCTATGACTCTCAACTCCGATTTCAACCACAAAACCTCTGATAGAAACCTCAAATTACCACAATGGTGATGGATGAAAGCAATGGACTTGGGAAGTAACTTTGATAAAAGAGATAATCGACCCGTCACAAGGTCAAAGAGAAGTTTAGGGGATGTTGTATAGAGAGAGAAGGAAAGGACAATAAGCACCTCGCTTTCCTTAAATGGTATGTATTGATGGTCTGGAATACCGTGGATGAGATAACATTTATTTGGTAAACAAATGCGAAACAAATCCAATGATAATAATGAGAAGTAAATCAACTTGTACTAAAGGAAAGTTTGTATCTTTCTTTATGCCCAGGTTACATGAAACTCTCAATTTGGTGTTTTCTTTATAATTAAAGCTTTTTTTTCTTTTGTGAGTAAATGACAAATGGGGATGAGGCCAAAGAAAGAAAAAGAAATTTGAAATTGAATCCCCAAAAATAAAATTCTACAGAAAGTAATATACAAGAAAAGTTCACTGATGGATTTGGTAAATTAATTTGTCAAACTCCAATGGCAAAGGTGTAGTAACAATGAGAAAATCAAGTTTTCTAGAAGTAAGCAAATTGATTATCAACTTAAATAGTATAAAATCAACCCCTCAACAAGGAGAAATAGAAACTTGGAGATATTCATATCCCTTAGCCTACTTTCTCTCTTTTATAAATATCAAACGAACAAGAACTAAGTTATTCATACTGCAATTAGATGCTAAGAAGCTTGCTTTTTAATAAATCAAGTACCTTAGATCTCATAGAAATATCACCCAACCCTAAAGTTTGAAACATCTATTCATTGTTTTGTAGGAATAGTCATGTATGAACATGCTCAAACTTTCCTAATGCTACTTCTGATTTTAAACCTAAATGGCAGGGTTTGGCTTCCACCCATCTCTGAAGAAAAAAGAAACAAAAATCCTTCATTTGCAAAACCAGATTTAGCTCATCTAAAAAGACAGGTAAATCACGCACTTATCCTTTTCTATAGTATGTAATGACATAGTTATGGTAAAATTATTATTTCACTGTGTTTCTGCAGTGTATGTGTAAAATAACAAAATGGAGATAAGATACAATAGATGAAGAAAAAAAATAAAAAACATACTAAGGTGTGATTCAAATAAGTTGAACTGTTAAAAATCATTGAGCTTCAATTCTATTTACAAAAGATGAAAGAGTTACGACAATATTTTTAAGAAATGATCACTCTTTTTGGGTTATAACTTATAAGGTTGATTACTCAATTATGCAATAGAGGCCATGTCCTTAGCAAGAGAAAAAAAAAACTAAAGCCATTTTGTTTGATTATTTTCGTAAAATTCAAAACTAATATATATATGAGATGAAATGTTCTGGGATTAAATATTTTCAAATAAATATTTTATAAAAATTTTATGGGTGAAATTGATTACATGCACATTTACAAAACTCTCAAAAGAAAGTTATAATTTAAGATTTTGTTCCCTTGTGATTTTTTTTATTATTAAATAATAAAAGTGTGCAAAAAATAAACCCATTAAACAAATAAAACAAAGTTCTCTCGACAGCAAGTGGGAGGAAAAGAGTTATATATATCGAGTTTTAAAAACTAGAATCTTGAGTATTTGGATTTCAAGTTTAATTATAATTTTATAATTATTTACACATTTGAATCACTTAAAAAATGTGACATTAAACACATATAACAAGATAACCGTCGAGCACGAGTTGCATAATTTAACAACAACAAACCATTGGTCCCAACTATTCGAGATAATTCAACTTAACAAAGCTTATTGTATTAAAAAATCAAAGAGTCATAGCAACAAACAACAACAATAGTGAAAACAAGCAAAACACAACTAAGGAACTGATTAAGCAATCACATATATTGTTGTTTATATATCTATCCTATGTCATCCCCCTCTCCCCCTTGGATGTCTAAACAAGATACATCAAGTTCATTTCTTTTTCATAAATAATATATATATATATATATTGATGGAGAAAGGAAACAAAAAAGAAATAGCAAGTTTCATTGAAGTCGATTAGCGGTTTGTGCTTTCCTCTCACATGGATTTTGTTGCAGAAGATGAATGCACAGGAGATGGTGATGTGTGTTCCTCTTGTGAAACAAGAAGTGGAGGTGCCCAGGAAATAGGAATAACTGCTTGAACAATCACATTTGTTTGCAATAGGTCATAAGGAAAGTTGAATAAAACTGTTGAAAAAAAGAAACTATAGATTTCGATAAAATGAATCAAAGAATATAGCTTGCAAAATAAGAAAGTATGACAACCAGTTTCAGTAAAATAAGACTATATCAGGATTGATGGAGGAATGGAAAACTTGCAGTTTAAGATGACAGATTATCGGGAAGAAGTTAAACATACTACAAACGTCTACTCTATTTCTCCTTAATATTTCATCTACTTCCTACAACTACTGTGAGATGATAATAAAAGATAGTAAACATAGTTACTAGGATGGTTGGTACTGTGTGACATCAAAAGCATTTATCAGAATAAGCAAAAATGTGTATTTGGAAGTGAATGATTATAGATAATCAATTTACTAAAACACAGAAATGAAAAGATAAAAAGGAAGTTGTTCCTTTCCACTATAAGAGAAGTTGGCACATAATAACTGCCAAAAATATTTGCTGTCGTATACTAACTACTCATTAATTTGTTGTCATGCACCAAATACTAATTGATTCATCATCAATATACTAAATACCGATTGATGCTACTTGCCCATTACACCAGCATGCATTCACAACGGAATTCAGGATGGTGAACAGTGTCAAAATGAAAGAACTACAGTGTGTGACACACAAGAAATTATATCAATTTTTTTTAATTGGTTAGATCACTAATGCAGAATGAATAAACAGTGATCAAGTGTTTGAAAAAAATTGCTGAGCAAACCCAATTAAAAATAATTTTTTTATCAAAGATCGAACAAGCTGTATCCTTTCAACTAACTTTAGAACTTCTTACAAGATCTTTTGGAGGTCTTTCTCAATAGAGTAGTTATCATTAACAGGTTATTTATATTTCCGTTTTCATCACCAGATGTAGCACACAAATGAATTCAGGCCCATGGATGAAAACTTATCAACATTCTTTGTTTCATTATAACATGAATAAAATTTTATAATATTGTGACCAACTGACAGAATTTAGAGGTTGTAATCATAATGGCATCTAGCTGTTAGAATTCACAATTATCATCAAAGGGTTCTTTCCTGTCAGAATTTTTTGCTTTCTAGCCAACCATTTATTTGGATAAAAATCATTGGCTATGTTTGGTAACAATGAAAGAAAATTAAGATAGAAAAGATAAATGCAAATATGACAAAAAGTGAAAATTCGATCAAGTTGGTAAAGAAGGCAAAGGTTCACTAATAATCGCTTGCATCTCATGCAAGAATTAATGCACCTTCACTTATCCTCACATTCAAAACCACTATCATCTAGAACACATTTTCACTTGTTCCCTTGCAATGCATATTGGATACATACCAAAATCAACACAAACTGAGGGAATGTTAAATTTCTAAAAAGCATAGCAAATAAGCAAACCACTAATGTTGAAGTATTTCAAGAATAATTAAGAATGAAGAAGAAACCATCAGCAAAGTACCGACAATAGATTAACTTACAAGAAGTAGAATCGTGCAACAGTCAAAAGCAGATTACTTCTTCTTTTTCTTATCCCACTATTAAGAACCTGAATATGCAAAACTCAAAGCTCTCAACATCTTCAAAGTAGATATAATCTACAAAGAGTTAGATCCAAGCATAATTCACAAAAAAGGCACTAGTATCTCAATACCACGTAGTCATTTAAAGAGTAAGCAAAAAGGAAAAGAAAACATCACTTAAGTACCAGCAACAAAAGTACTTATCAGAAGCTAGAAACAATCAAAAGTTGATTATTCCTTCTCTTTCTTCTCCTACTATTGAGAACCTAGACATTCAAAACTTCATGAGCATCTTCAAAAACTGATAAAAGCCACAAATATTTAGCTCCAAAACATAATTCACAACCAAGGTATCCATACCTCAACACTATGTAATGAAACAAGCATTCCTAGGAAAGCCAGAATATTCAAAAATGAATTCCTTAAAATGACTATACAAGCAAGAAAATGTTCTATAAAATCATATAAATAAACAAACCATTGAGTTAAAAGTATTTAAAGAGTAATCAAAAAGGAAGAAGGAAAATAAAAAAAACAGTGAAGTACCAACAATAGATCGACATATCATAAGCAAAGCTAGGAACGATCAAAACCAGACTATCCCATCTCTTTCTTCGCCCACCGTTGACAACATGAACACGCAAAACACTCATCAAACTCCCAAAACAAGTTCACAAAAAGCCACAAATAGAGCAAGAATACCAAGAAATGTAACACACACACACACAAGCTACAATTTTGATACTCTAGATCATATCAAAACTAAAATCGTACACAAAAAAGCATCAAATTTTGCAATATATATTCCCCAAATAGCATCATGATATTACTCCACACTCTGATTTTAACCCCAAAAACCTCCATTAGAAACCTCATAGTACCACAATCGTGACGCTAGAAATCAACCGAACTGGAGAAGAACCCCGATGCAGGTGACACAATTGAGGCAACGCAAGAGCAAGAGTGCACAGCGAGAGAGAGAGAGAGAGAGAGAGAGAGAGAGAAGGATGGGGGGGTGCTATTTGCCTTGATTGTTGAGATAATTTCACTAGTGGCCACAGAAGTTTGTACTTTATAATACTGTGGCCACAATCCTGTTTTTTTGTAACAATGTGACCACTTAAGTTCTCTCTGAGCGCACATGAGGCCACAGTAGCCTGTTTGGAGTGAGTTTCTGGTGACTTGATGACGTGGAGGCCAACAGATCATATTAAATTTAGAACCTCTAAGACATGGCATTCCAATTCAGAGGATTTTTAGGGCTTCTCCACATCAGATCTGAGTCAGCGCCTCCTCTCTTTCCAAAATCCCCTTCAAACCCTAGAATAGGGCATCACACCAACCATTTATCGAAGGCGTCTCTTCAGACGGAATGGCCCTTTCTCTGTCCCTGAAAGCTAATGTCGGCCTTCCCCTTGGGAGGCAAGCTACCTTCTCCGATCACTGGCAAGCTATTCTTTATCCTCCAATGTCTTCTATTCACTATGATTTGCAGCTCAAACAAGCCCTAAATTTTCATGTTCCTCAAACTAAAGAAGGCGCTGCTCATGCTACCGGCCTCCCAGAGCTATTCATGAGTGAAATTTTGGTTACGGAAATAATACATGTATGTCTGTAATGGAGTTTGATGTGTGGATTTAGTTTGTATGTTTTATTGAAAGAAATGAATGTGACTTGAATTTTTCTGAGTAACTGTGGCTTGTGAGTTGTAATTTACCACATTTGAATGAAGATAATCATGAATTTTTCATATCTTGAATGGTACATGATCTGAAATCTTGAATGGAAGCTGCAGAAATTTTTGTATCACGAAGGACTAAATTAGATTGCTGAAAGCAACCCTTCAGAAAACTTGTAGAAATGAATCTCCTTAAACAAAATGAAACATAATTTGCAAATTTATATATGACCTGGATTTGTATAACCAAATTCCAAGATGACATGAAACCCTTCAAACCATAAAAACCTGCAGAAAACTGGATTTTTGTATAACCAAATTGTTGTATATGACCTGCAGAAATGACTGCAGCTTTATATATGACATGGATTTTTGTATAACCAAATTGTTGTATTTGTATAACCATATTTGTATGAGTTGAAACCAAATGAACCATAAAAACCTGTAGAAATAAATCTTTTGAAATAAAATGAAACAAAGACTGCAAATTTTTTTCAAAAAACAAGTAAATACATAAACCAGTGCTTACAAACCATAAACAAAAATTGCAGTGCTTACAACAAAATTATCCATTTTTTCAGGTAATTTTGCCATCAACACATCAACAATAGAATTGCAGTCAACATATAGACCAATGCATAACAAAAATTTCAAGTACGTTTTCCATCAAAACTATCCATTTCCCTGGCCGAGGAAGAAGGCCTGTATCGAGGTGCCGATTGAGGTTCTCTTGTATAATAGATCATATTCCCCAAGTTAGTAATACTAACGTTGCTAGACCTGCTTATACTTACATTTAGTACTGGCCCCTGGCTGGTAATGTTACTCAGTTGGCTTGGTTGAGATTGTTGGGTGCCTATCAAATCAGGAGGTTGATTTGTTTCATTAGCAAATACAGTACTACAAACTGACACAATCTCTGGAGTAGTAGCTTCATTACCTCTTTTTCTCTATGAAAAAAACATAATTAAAATAAATTGCAGATGCAATTCATCATAACTTAAAAAAAAAAAGTATATACAAAACATTACAGGATTTAGTTTGAGACTTTTTTGGCAAGCACTTGCATGTATACTCCCGGTCCCCTGCTATCATAACAAAAATAACTTATGAGATTTAAAGTCATTCTACTTCATTTAATTCAAAATCAGCATGTGTATTACAGACCAAACATAGACTAAACATAGACCAAACACTAAAGACTTACTGTCTCATGGTGCCTTTTGTTGTGGCCTATTGCATGGCATATAGAACATTAAAATGTGCTTAACCCCTTCCTATTCAATTTTTGTTTGCCTTTCGCAGAAGTTGTGGAATTGGATTTTGATCGCTTCAAGGCATTTTCCATCTCTTCAGGCTCCTTTCTCCTTTTTGTTGCTTTCCTTCCCCTTTCTCTTCTCCCAATTGGAAGTGGGATCACTCTTGATCTATCATTTACTTATGGCCAAATATCTTCATTGTTTGTGGGGTTTATGTAGTGATCATAGACATTTAGGTATGTTGACACCAAATAACAAGCATGGATAAATTCTTCTGGCTGTTGATTATTGCCAAATATGGCATTGATTGCATGAGGACAAAGTAACCATGTCAATTCCCATCTTCTGCATGTGCAAGTTCTCTCAATCAAATCAACAACATAGGACAGTCCACACCTGTGATTTGCACCTTGGCCCACCTGAAAACTCTGGTGTGTAGTACTGTCTTTCTTCTTTAATCTTATCAAGTTTCTTATGGATCTTTAGGCATATATTTCCACTGTATTTCAACATTTGCTCATTCTTCTTTTTTATTCTACTCATCAATTTCACCTTGATCATCTCAAGCAGTGTGATGATTCCCTTATCCCTTGCATCAAGTATGTACCTATTAAAGCATTCACAAAGGTTGTTTAATAGAATGTCACACTTGCTTGAGGTTGTGAATAATGCCCTAGTCTAGCTTGCATGTGGTCTCTCTTCATGATCTAGCCATGTGCTTGTTTCTGGATTGACTTTCTCTATTTCTCCAAGCTAATAGTTATATCTTTGCACATATGTTGCCCTTGCAGCATTCCATAGAAGATCTTTTAGAGCTTTCCCTCTGAATTTCTCCTTGAAATTAGAATAAATGTGCCTTACACAGTTTCTATGTTTAGAATCTAGAAATATTTCTTGAACAACCCTTTTTAAGCCCTGCAATTGCAAGCCAAACATTAAAAAACAATTAGCATTACTAGTTTAAATTTAAGCATACTAACTAACCTTTTTCCAATCACTCATTATGGTGATATATCTGTTGTTCCAAATCTCTAAATTATCCCTCAAAAGTTGCTTAAACCAAGTCCAAGTCTCTCTACTCTCAGTCAGAACTACTGCATATGCAATGGCAATATATAGCCATTTTGGTCAATCCCTGCTACTGACAACACTTGCCCACCATAGAGACCTTTCAAAAAACATCAATCAAATCCTACTAATGGCCTACATCCTAACCAAAATGCATCCTTTAAGGACTTTAGACAGACATAAAACCCTTTAAAAACACCTCCATCTCTCCATAGAATCGTTGTGGTCCCTGGATTACTTTGCCTAAGCTTAGTTGCATACCTTGTAAGCTTTGTATACTGCTCAGCTTCATCACCATTGACCCATTTCATTGCCAAATTCTTGGTTCTCCATGTTTTCATAGCAAAAATTGTGAACCCATGGTCATCCTTAACTTGTTTAACTATCCCATGTGGCTCCAATGTTGATCTGCCTTGAATTTATCAAAATATTTGGTGGCAAGCCACCTTGAAGTCACATGAAAATTACTGAATACCTTTCCACAACTGTGATCAAAATTAACACTCTTAATTTGCACTGATGTGTTGTCTTTGTTCATGAGTGCTGCATAAATCCTGAAGAAGCAATTTTTGTTGTGGCATGCACAAATCACCCTCTTCTTGTCATTTTGTGGAAACCATAACTGAAACCTATTCTTAAAGCCCCAATTTCTGCATGCCTTCTTCAGTTGGTCAAAATCTCTGAATACCAATCCCACCTGTAATCTTGGGTTATATAGTTCCTTCTCTTTATTAAATTCTGGAAACCTCTTTTCATCATCACTCTCTGAATCTGTTTCTATGAATAACTCATCAGAATTGTCTGATTCATTTTCTTCTCCAACAACTCCTTTTGTTACACTACTAATATGAGGAAAAGATGGGATATCACCTGCTTTGCCTCATTTATTTTTTGCCTCTCTGTTCATCCATGACCTGCTGGTAATCCTCATCACCAAAGGGCAGATCATAATTAGGGTCAATAAATTCCTCTTCATTTGGAAGTCTATTAATATCTACAGGATGATTGTCTACTTGAGATGCCCTAAGCACACTAGGTTGATTATCTAATACCTCCCCAGGAAGCACATTACTATTGTACATGTCTTCCATATCAGTCTTGATGAATTTTATAACTTGGAAAAAAGGGTAAATCAGGACATTACTGATGACAATGTAAGCACAAATTTTTCATCACTTCATAACAATCTGACTGATTAAACAACATTCAACTACTGTCTACATGATTGCTTATTTACATTTGATGTAAACAATTGGGAGGCAGTACCATTTTTCTACCTACGGATTCTATGAAAAACAAAAGTAATCTTAGTAAAATGAGTAATTAAAATCCAGCTACATGCAGATTCAATGAAAAAAAACAAATTCTGCAGATAGATGCATTTCAATTTATCTTTTCACTAATCCCAAACATGTTTAGATCTAGAGTTGTGATTAAGAACATGCTTATTTAGACATGGTGTGCTAGCAAAAATTAAGAGATATAGTACCATTTTGTATGAAATACACATCATGTAGGTAGATCCATATAGAAAAGAACTAAAAAAAAGCACCATTTCCTATGAATAAATAGATGGAACATAGTATTATTTTGTTTAACTCTATAATTTATAGGTAACAATATGCTTAGTCTTGGTATGGTGACAAAAATTAAGAGCCAGTACCATTATATTAAAAAGCAGAAACTGCAGGTTGATAGATTTTAATTTACCTTTCTACTAATCTCAAGCAGTTGTCTACATAGAACTAAAATAATGAAAGAGGAAACAAACAAACTTAGGGCTCGCTTGGCATCGTTTTTATTTTTTTGTTTTTCGTTTTTATTTTGTTGCCAATTTTTTAAAAACAAAAACATTTTTGGATACAAAAGTTATTGTATGTTTTAGAAAACAAAAAACACAAAATATGTTTGGCCAACAAATATTGTATATTTTTGCATTAAATAGTGTTTTGTTATTCCATATAATCCAAACATTTCTTTTTAAAAAAAGTAACACCTCAAGATATAGAAATTCATTTTTTAGAATATATCAAGAAATAGATATTTTAAATATATCAAAATATAGATCTCAAGGTGTTCGTTTATTCAATATGGTGATTAGAAGAGATTTAAAAAATAAAATGAAGAATGGCTACGATAATTCACAAGAAAATTTCAAGTCCAACAACAAAATTTAAAATCTCTAATCATCTTATCTCAAATTTCTTAACTATTTTAAAAAATATTACAAACAAATCTCTAACATGCTAATTATTGAAAATTAGATGGGAGAAAATAAATAAAAAAATATGAGGAAAAAAGAGCGATCTCACCTTTCGGAAGATCGGTGGACGCAAGAATAGAGCTCTAAACCCTTGATCATCATGAAAAAGAGATAATGTTTGAAGTTTTTAATATGTTAGGTTAGAATTATAGTAATGTTTTGGAAATGTTTCCAAAAAAAGTTGAAAACATAAAAAGTTTGTTTTCACTTTTCTTGGAAACATGGGTGTTGTTTTTAAAATTTTTGGAAACAAAAACATCTTACCAAACGTGTTTTTCTTATTTTGTTTGCAAAATTTGGAATTGGAAACAAAAAACAAAGATTTGGCAACAATGCCAAACGAGCCCTTAAATATTGAAAACTTCAAAGCAATTTATGTTTTTACTAGTCTTTTCCACTAATCTGAAGATTTTAAATCTCCACAATGACAATAGGAAAGATCAATAAAAATTCATTCACTCAATCAATGCTGGATAGTTTCAGCGAAGATCCACGGACGGGAAACACTGGTGAGATAGAGAGTAACAATGCTGGATAGTTTTAGTGGAGTTTGACGGACAAGAAAAGCTCATGGGGTGGAGAGTAACAATGCTTGACAGTTTCATTGGAGATCGATGGACAGAAAACGTCGGTGGGGTGGAGTAAGAATGCTGGAGAGTTTTCAGTGGAGAGTAACAATTATGGGAGGAGATGATCGAGTGGAGAGGAGATCCCAGAGGAGAGCTGATACAAAATGAGATTTCAGCTTAGGGTTTTGGACAAGAAAGGGGATTTGGGAAAGAGAGAAGGCGCTGACTCGGATCTGACGTGGAGCAGCCCTAAAAATCCTCTGAGTTGGAATGCCATGTCACAGAGGTTCTAAATTTAATATGATCTGTTGGCCTCCACGTCATGAAAGTCGCCAGAAACTCTCTCCAAACAAGCTACTGTGGCCTCATGTTTGCCCGGAGAGAACTTAAGTGGTCACATTGTTACAAAAAAAAAGGTTTGTGGCCACAGCGTTATAAAGTACAAACTTCTGTGGCCATCAGTGAAATTATCCCTAGTAATTGAAAGACATGCTTTGCATTTGGAAAAAAAACGCAAATAGACATTTATTTGCAATAATGACCAGTAAATGAATTCTTATTTATTACATTTTTATTAGGTCTTCATTCGCTTCTCTTGAAATATCTTTTTATTATTATTATTTATATAATTTCTTTTCCTTCTTGTAATACATGACATGCAATATGATAATTTTTTTTTTGTTTTCAATAAAAATTATTTTTTATTTATTTTAATTAATCATGTATTTAGTATTAAGGAGTAATTTGTATAATAATTAGAAATGCTTAAATGGTAATTAATTAAATTTTGAAAATTCGATAAGGGCCGGAAATAATGGCTGGGTTCCATGTAACTCTTAATTATTAATTTATTTGTTGATATTTATTTATAATTAATGCATTCTTGTTTCGTTGAATGAATGACCAAACAAAGATGAAGCCATAGATAGAAAGAAGTAATTAGAAATTTCAATTTCGATTTTCAGTAATTAAACATGGATTATTGATGGCAAAATTTAATAGAGAAATATATTAACTTCAATGAGTAGATTAATTTAATTATTATGATTGGTTTGCTCATTGATGTAAGGAAAAAAATGCTCTATTATTTTTTGCACAAAAAAATTATTAAATCCAATTAAATGTTATGTAAAAACTTTGATCTTTAACTATGTTCCGTAACTTATTTTTTAAAATTTATTTGGTAAAAATAACATACTTTTAAAACTAACAAGTCCCTACCGATGCTCTTTTAAATCAATACAATAAATAATGATAATAATGAAAGCAAGCGAAAAGTACAATTTCAAAATTGATTAAGCAATCACTTGTATTAAATCAAGACAACAAACAACAACAGTAATGAAAGCAAGAAACAAAAACATAATTCAAAAATTGATTAAACAAGCCCATATATTGTTCATAACTTCATGGTTCAGAAAGGAAATAACAAGATTCAGTTTTGATCAAACAGATAGGCAACTAAATGAATATGACAAAAGTTCGATCAAGTAGGCAGACAAATAAACGAATATGACAAAAGTTCGATCAAGCAAGCAGATAGACAACTAAACGAATACGACAAAAGTTTGATCAAGAAGCCTGGCAACTAAAAGAATACGACAAAAGTTCGATCAAGCAGACAGTCAACTAAACGAATACAACAAAAGTTCTAGCATTTTAGTTTTTTTCAACTGATTAAACAGCAAACTAAAGGGTGAATTTGGGCTCTCTCCTCACATGGACACTATGTCAGAAGATGAGCATGCAGGTGATGAAGGATCGGACAAAGTAGCAGAGGAGGAGGGTGCAGGTGAAGACATGGACAGTGTGGCAGAAGATGAGCGCACAGGTGATGAAGGATCGGACCGAGTAGCAGACGAGGAGCGTGCAGGTGAAGACATGGACAGTGTGGCAGAAGATGAGCGTCCGGGAGATGTGGGCATGGACAATGTGGCAGAAGACAGGAGTGTAGGAGACGATGCATGTTCCTTTTGTGCAACAGCCGGCTGGCGTGCACCGCGAATAGGAGTCACTGGTGGTCCACGTTCCTCTTATGCAACAACCAGTGGGCGTGCACCGAGAATAGGAGTTACTAGTGGTGCACGTCTTCCTCTTCCTCTTCCAAGCAGACGTGCACTGGGAATAGGAGTCATTGGTGGTGCATGTTCCTCTTGTGCAACAACCGGTGGATGTGCATCACGAATAGGAGTTACTAGTGGTCCATGCCGCCCTCTTCCTCTTCCTCTTCCTCTTTAAACAGTCAATGGACGTGCACTGGGAATAGAAATCACTGGTGGTGCATGTTCCTCTTGTGCAACAGCTAGTAGACGTGCACCGGGAATAGGAGTTACTAGTGGTGTATTTTCCACTTGAGCAACACCTGATGGATGTGCACCTGGAATAGGAGTTACTAGTGGTCCATGTCGCCCCCTTTCTCTTCCTCGTCCTCTTCTAACAGTTAGTGGGTGTGCACAGGGAATAGAAATCACTGGTGGTGCATGTTCCTCTTATACAACAGTCGGTGGACATGCACAGGGAACAGGAGTCACTAGTGGTGCATGTTCCTCTTGTGCAATAGTCGGTGGGCGTTCACCGGAAATAGGAGTTATTAGTGGTGCACGGGAAACAGCTTGTCGTGCATATCGCTCCAGTGCAATAGCTGGTGGAGCTACATAGAAAGTATGAGACCCCGGTAATTTGCGTTTGCGTTTCCTTTGTGCAACGGGTGGTCGAGGTGCTGAGCAAGTAGGAGTCAGTGACACTCCTTCCGCTTGAGCAATAGCAAATGGAGGTACCTATGAAGTTCGAGTCACTGATGATGTTGCTTCCCCTTGAGCAACAACAGATGGAGATGCCAATGAATTTGGAGTCACTGGTAATGCTTGTCCATCTTGTCCAACAGCAAATGAAGACACCAGTGAAAGAGGAGTCATAGATGATACTCTCTCTTCTTGCGCATCAGTTGGAGATGCACTAGAAACAGGAGCCTCTGAGATCATAAGTTCATGCATTATGGGAAAATACAGAAACAAGGTTCAATTAAATAAACACATAAAAGCAAAAACAATTAGATTATCATTTAAAAGTGGAATGGAACACTTGCAGTTTAAGATGGCAGGTTGCCTGGATGAAGCTCCACAAATATGCTACTCTATTTCTCCCTAGTGTTGTGTCTGACTCATACAAATTACTATGAGATCATATTCAATTATAGCAGATGCAATAACTCAGATGATTCGCATTATGTGATATTACAGTTAGAACACAAGAAGCGTCATCAGAATGCACCAATATGTGCATTAGGAGTAAATGATAATAAAATATTTGGAGCGCAAATGTGCAAGAGATTTACATATTGCACTTATGGTGAATCTTTATATAGAAAATAAGGCAAAAGAATTGCATTGGGAAAAAAAATCATGTCAAAAGAACGAGAAAAAAAATTAAAGAGATGTCATTTGCAAATTTCAATCACAAAAAGCTGATTAGACATTGGACACAATGATGAATAGAATTGGGAGAGCAAATCCAATCTTCAAAATATATTGATATAATAACATCAGTTGCATGGAGGCATGACTTACTAATTTTGGTCACAGATTCAAAAGTCAACACTTCAACATGTTATAAAAATCAGTTAAGTGTTATGAAATCATAAACATGTGTAGAACCCATCAGCTAATACTACAACCAACTTAATTTTGTTATCTGGAACAATAATAACAGAGCCCATTCAAACCATAATGGCAATGGGAAGTCATGACAAAACATAAACAATAAGTGATATGAAATCATAAACATGTGTAGAACCCATCAGCTAATATTACGACCAACTTAAATTTGTTATCTGGAACAATAATAACACAACACTTTCAAAGCATAATGGCAAAAGGAAGTCATGGCAAAACAACACAAAAATGGCTCACTACCCTCTTAGCGAGCAGGCATTGCATATAGCTCTGAAGATAATATGCAAAATAGTTGGCTAATATATATAGCTACAGACAAAACAATTCAAAATATAGTACATAATATTATTATAAAGTAGAATATGTTGTCAAACCAACTTGTTGATGAATTGGTGAGACACCCTCTCACAAGGTAAAAGGTCAAGGGTTTGAAGCTAGCTGATGTCAAAAATATCGAAACAAGATTTGTCCACATTCTCAAAAAAGAAAGACTACAAAAAATGAACGAAAAAAATCAAAAGCCGTACAAACCTGAGGGTGGTACTTTAGGCCGGGGCCGCCACTTGTGGATATAGTTCTCTCGAAGTTGGTTTGGTGCTTTGAAATTGAATTGGGAGATGTGCACATCTTGTATGGAATTCTTAAGCAAGTACCTTACATAGAAAAATAATTGAAAAATACTCTTAAATTTTAACAACTGTAAACATTGAAAATAAGTAGCAAATGAGATAATAAAGGAACTTAAAAGATGAAAGGTTTTTATTTTGTAGTTAAAACTACTCATCGATGCTAAACCATATGCTATATGCATAGTTCCTTACCATGTTGCATCTTTAAACATGGTTAGACACTATGGAAAGAATAAACTTATGGAAAGAAATAAAACAAGTGATGTATGCATAAAGTTGAACATCAAGCGTAGATCGAAGCTTCCTTACTGTTGGTGTAACATAAAACCTGGAAAAAAAAAAACATATCCCATCAGATAATACTTCAACCTAAAAATTGTGTGAACATAAGTGGCATCCATGCATATGAAATAGAATTTGTAATTCTTCCCCCAAATTTTAGATTTTTTTCACTTAAGTGAACATAGATATTAGCTTTGAATTCAAATATATCTGATACCCAAAAGTGAGAAAAAGAGCATACACATCTACGAATTTAGTGCCTCCTTCAGCTCTAAGCCGAATCAACCTTTCTCATCCTGAAGGAGATACAGGAATATTTGGTTTATCAATCGCCCATATTTTTGAATCATCCAGAATTATGTCCATCGAATCTACACAGGATACTGTGGGGTTCCATTCACGAGCCTGCGAACAAATAAAAGGTCTTTCTAAGACAATTGCTAGAATTTTTTTCTGCTATTCCTTTGTTGGGACTAGCCTCCATTTTAAACAGTCATCGCACTGCATGGAGAATGTTTGAAACTGTTCAAACAGATCAGGTGGTGTAGAAGAACCAGATGCAGCATGAGTATCACTTTCATTGCCATCTCCTGAATCAAGGTCGTAAATCACTATTTGATTAAATGCTGATGGACTGGCACTGACTGTCCTCCTCCTGAACTAATGCTTATTCCAACTTGAGGATTTCCCTGAGTAGCTCTTGCAGGAGATGGAATCATTGATTGACCCTCATTTACAGCTGAAGGATTTTGTAGAGTCTCTCTCAAAGGAAGCATAGTCACTGATTGAGCCTTTTTACCGACTGAAGGATTTTCCAGATACCCTCTTGCAGCAGATGGCGTCTCTGATTGACTCTTTCTTACAGCAGAAGGGATTTCTTGACTTTCTCTTCCAGGAGATGAAGTTACTACTAGACTCTCTCTTGCAGCAGACGGAATTCCTTCACTCTCCTTTGCATGAGATGGATTCAATGATTGACTCTCTTGTATCGAAGATAAAGCAATGGATTGCTCCACCTTCAACATAGGAATATCATCACCGAGATTCATCTTGATACAAGCATTCCTTTTGAGAACCTACGATCAATAAAGATAACCTCCAGAATCAGAAAATGGGTGTCATTTTCATTTCGAGTTCAAGAATACTATCACATTCTGCAAACATATAAAATCTGAAAGAACTGATGGATAAATTAGATAGCTCAGAGATTCTTTTTCATATAAGGGACAACGCAACAATAAGAGCAGTAAGCACATAATAACTGCAAAAAGTTTTTATTCCCATACACTAGTTATATTTTGATTTGTCATCATATTCTAAATATTAATAAATTTGTCATCATGCACTAAATACTAATAGATTTGTCGTCATACACTAAAAAATTATTCATTTGTCGTTATATGCTAAATACTTACCAATTTGTCATCATACGCTAATTGATTTGTCAGCATACACTACATGCTTATTGATGCTACTTGTGCATTACAACAACATACATATTTAATGGAATCAGGCAAACTGGACAGTGTTGAACCTAAAGATTGCACTGTGCAACACAGAATTGATTTTGATTCCTCTTTAAGAGGTCAGACAACTCATCCAGCGTGAGTAAACAATGATCAATTTTAATCTGAGCACAAAGTTAGTGATCATGTACTAGAAAATTTTCCTAAGCATACCCAATTAAAAATAATTTTGTTATCCAAGATGGAACAAGCTGTGTCTCTTCAACTAGCTTTAGAACATCTTATGAAGTTTTTTTAAGGTCTTTCTTGACAAAGTATTTATCATTGCAAGGCTACTTTTAGGTCCATTGTCATTACCAAATGTGGCACACGAATTAATTTAGGGTCACAGATAAAAACTTGTCAACCTTCTTATAACATGACTAAAAATTCTTTAAAATTGTGGCCAACTAACAAATTTTTGACACCCCAATCACAATGGCACGTAGCCATTAGAGTTTACCTGTCTCCCTTTAAGAGTACTTTCCTATTAGAATCTTTTGCTTTCTGGCCACCCATTTATTTGGATAAAAATAATAGGCTATGTTTGGTAACAGTGGCAAAGAATTAAGAAAGAAAAGAGAAACAAGAATACGACAAAAATTGAAAATTAGATCAAGTTGGCAAATAAGGCATTTTCTCTTCTTTCTCTGGTTTGGAAAATGTTAAAGGTTCATTGATAATCGCTTGCATTTCATGCCATAATTAATGGACCTTCACTTATCATCACATTAATAATCTTTTGCTTTCTAGAAAGCATTTTCACTAGCTCTCTCACAATGCATGTCAGCTGCAAACTAAAATCAAGACAAACTGAGGTGATTATGAAACCAAGAGTCTATGGCTTAATAATAGTAGTCACCAGCATCATCACATGCACCATTTCAAAGATACTGGCAACCATTTGCATTCTCATCATCTTCAAAGTTGATATAACCTACACATGGTTAGCTCCAAACATAACTCACAAGCAAGCCATCCTAATCAACCCATGCAATCAAAGAAAAATTCCTATGCAAACCAGTAAATAAAAAAATGAATTTCTTAAAATGACAATATAAGCAAGAAAATTTCTAGAAAGCAAACACTAAGGCATCCATGCTGCCATTTTAAGCTGTGTTAAAGTATACCAAGAACAATAAAAATGAAATAACAACATCCAATAACCTTACTGGAAGGGAAGTGAGCAACCGTCAAACCAGATTATTCCTTCTTTTCTTCTCCCACTGCTAAGACCCTGAATATGCAAAACTTTATGTTTTCAACATCTTTAAAGTAGATATAATCTACAAACAACTAGCTCCAAACATAATTCTTAAATGAGGCATCCATATTTCAACACCATGCAATCAAACAAACATCCAAATAGAGAGAAGAAACCAATACTCTCAAAAATGAATTCCTTGAGATAACTATACAAGCAAGAAATTTTTAGTAAGCCATAAGAGTAAACAAATCATTAAGTCACTTTTCATGTATTTAGAAATGAAGCGAAAAGGAAAAGAAAACATCAATTAAGTACCATCCATAAATAATTTTATTAGAAGATGAAGCAGAAGCAGAAGCAAGCAACTATAAAAACCAAATTATTCCTCTATTTTCTCTCCCACCGCTAAACACCTAAATAGGTAAAACCTTATGAGAATCTTCAAAATGGATAACATTTATAAATCTAATCACAAACGGGGCATGGCATCTATCTCAACAACATATACTTAAACAAACATTCCTAAAAAGTCCATCATATTCAAAAATAAATTCCTTAAAATAACAATACAAGAAAGATAAATTTCTAGAAAACCATATAAGTACACACATCATTAAGGGAATGCTAAAGTATTTAAAGAGTAATCAAAAAGGAAGAAAAAGAAGTATCAACAAAGTACCAACTATAGATCTACTAATAGGAAGCAAGCCCTAAACTAAATTGTTCTTCCCTTTTCTTCTCCCATAGCAGAGAACCTACACATGAAAACACTCATCAAATTGCCAAAACCATACAATCACACACTTCATTAAGGGAATGCTAAAGTATTTAAAGAGTAATCAAAAAGGAAGAAAAATAAGTATCAACAAAGTACCAACTATAGATCTACTAATAGGAAGCAAGCCCTAAACTAAATTGTTCTTCCCTTTTCTTCTCCCATAGCAGAGAACCTACACATGAAAACACTCATCAAATTGCCAAAACAAGGAACAACAGGAGCTAGAAGAGATGACCTCCAAAGAAACAGCATATCTGAGACTCTAGACCAGATCTAAACTAAAATCAGACCAAAAGGGGGAAAAAGATATTTGGAAGATATATTTCCTAAATAACATCATGCTATGACTCTAGACTCCGATTTCAACACCAAAACCTCTTATAGAAACCTCATATTACCACAGTGGTGATGGATGAAAGCAATGGACTTGGGGAGGAACTCTGATAAAAGAGAGATAATCGAGCTGCACAAGGGCAAAGAGAGGGTTAGGGATGTTGTATATAGAGAGAAGGAAAGGACAATAGGCACCTCGCTTTCCTTAAATGGTATGTATTGAATGCCTGGAATACAGTGGATGAGATAACTTTTATTTGGTAAATAGATTCGAAACAAATCCAATGATAATAATGAGAAGTAAATCAACTTGTACTAATGGAAAGTTTGTATCTTTTTTTATGCCCAGGTTACATGAAACTCTCAATTTGGTGTTTTATTTATAATTAAAGGTTTCTTTTTTTTTCTTTTATGAGTAAATGACAAATAGGGATAAGGCCAAAGAAAGAAAAAATTAATTAGAAATTTGAAATTGAATCCCCGCAGATAAAATTCAACAAAAAGTAATATACAAGAAAAGTTCACTGATGGATTTGGTAAATTAATTTGTCAAACTCCAATGACAAAGGTGTAGTAACAATGAGAAAATCAGTTTTTTTTTTAAGTAAAAAAATTGATTATCAACTTAAACAGTATAAAATCAACGCCTCATCAAGGAGAAATAGAAAATTGGAGGTATTCATATCCCTTAGCCTACTTTCTCTCTTTTATAAATATCAAACCAACAAGAACTAAGTTATACATACTACAATCAGATGCTAAGAAGCTTGCTTTTCAATAAAACAAGTACCTAAGATCTCAGAAAAATATCACCCAACCCTAAAGTTTGAAACATCTATTCATTGTTCTGTGGAAATAGTCCCATATGAACATGCTCAAACTTTCCTAATGTTGCTTCTGATTTTAAACCTAAATGGCACGGTTTGCCTTCCACCCATCTTTGAAGAAAAAAGAAACAAAAATTCTTCATTTGCAAAACCAGATTTAGCTCATCTAAAAGGACAGGTAAATCACGTACTTATCCTTTCCTATAGTATGTGATGACTTAGCTCTGGTAAAATTATTATTTCACTATGTTTCTCCAGTGTATGTGTAAAATAACAAAATGCAACTGCTTGCCTTAAGTTTGTGACACAGACAGACTGGATCCCAGTTTCTGCTGTCGCTTGGTGTGCTGTAGCGAAAGCATCTGAGACCTACCTTCATCAAATATGGACAAATGAATCAACAGAAAATACAACACAACTCCTAAAAAATAAAACTATTCATCCAACCAAAAAAAATCAATAAATCAACGCTTAATCCAAATCAAGATGCAAATTACCATTGAATTGATCTTGATAGAGTTTAACCATTCCACTTCAGTAGCCGGAATAGATGCCTAAGGCACCACAGCGATTTGAAAGTACTACTTTCAAGAAAAATGATAATTATACTTATCGGCAACCAAAAGAAAATTAAGGTCAATAAGTGAATTTTTCAAAGAGTTACAAAAAAATATTTTTTACACAAAAAAATTATTAAATCTAATTAAATGTTATGTAAAAACTTTTATCTTTAACTATGTTCCATAACGTAGATCTCAAAAGCTATTTGGTAAAAATAACATGCTTTAAAACTAACAAGCCCGACTGATGCTTTTTTAAATCAATACAACAAATAATGATAATAATGAAAGCAAGCGAAAAGAGCAATTTCAAAACTGATTAAGCAATGACTTGTATTAAATCAAAACAACAAACAACAATAGTAATGAAAGAAAGCAACAAAAACATAAATCGGAAACTGATTAAGCAAGCCCATATATTGTTCATAACTTCATGGTTCATAAAGGAAATAACAAGATTCAGTTTTGATCAAACAGACAGGTAACTAAACAAATACGACAAAAGTTCAATCAACCAGCCAGACAACTAAATGAATACAAAAAAGTTCGATCAAACAAGCAAACAGGCAACTAAACGAATACGACAAAAGTTCGATCAAGCAGCCAGACAACTAAAAAAAGGACAAAAGTTTGATTAACCAAACAGTCAACTAAACAAATATGACAAAAGTTCAAGCATTTAAGTTTTTTCAACTGATTAAATAGCAAATTGAAGGGTAAATTTGGGCTCTCTCCTCACATGGACACTGTGGTAGAAAATGAGCGCGCAGGTGATGAAGGATCGAATAGAGTAATAGAGAAGGAGCGTGCAGGTGAAAACATGGACAGTGTGGCAGAAAATGAGCATCGGGGAGATGTGGGCATGGACAATGTGGCAGAAGACAGGCGTGTAAGAGACGATGCATGTTCCTCTTGTGCAACAGCCGGCAGACGTGCATCGGGAATAGGAGTCACTGGTGGTCCACGTTCCTCTTATGCAATCGTCAATGGGCGTGCACCGGGAATAGGAGTTACTGGTGGTGCACGTCACCCTCTTCCTCTTCCAAGTGGATGTGCACTGGGAGTAGGAGTCACAGGTGGTGCATGTTCCTCTTATGCAACAACCGGTGGATGTGCAACAGGATTAGGAGTTACTAGTGGTCCATGTCGCCCTCTTCCTCTTCCTCTTCCTATTCCTCTTCCAACAATCAGTGGGCGTGCACTGGGAATAGAAGTTACTGGTTGTGCATGTTCCTCTTGTGCAACAGCCGGTGGACATGCACCAGGAATAGGAGTTACTAGTGGTGCATGTTCCTCTTGAGCAACAGCCAGTCGATGTGCACCGGGAATAGGAGTTACTAGTGGTCCATGTCACCCTCTTCCTTTTCCAATAGTTAGTGGGCGTGCACTAGGAATAGAAGTCACTAGTGGTGCATGTTCCATTTGTGCAACAGTCGGTGGATGTGCACCAGGAATAAGAGTTACTAGTGGTCCATGTCGCCCTCTTCCTCTTCCTATTCCTCTTCCAACAGCCAGTGGACGTGCACTGGGAATAGAAGTCACTGGTCGTGCATGTTCCTCTTGTGCAACAGCCGGTGGACGTGCACTGGGAATAGGAGTTACTAGTGGTCCATGTCACCCTCTTCCTCTTCCTCTTCCAACAGTCAGTGAGCGTGCACTGGGAATAGAAGTTACTGGTGGTGCATATTCCTCTTGTGCAACAGCCGGTGGACATGCACCGGGAATAGGAGTCACTAGTGGTGCATGTTCCTCTTGTGCAACAGTCGGTGGCCGTTCACTGGAAATAGGAGTTACTGATGGTGCACGGCAAATAGGCGGTCGTGCATATTACTTCAGTGCAATAGCTGGTGGAGCTATATAGAAAGTAGGAGTCCCCGGTAATTTGCATTTGCGTTTCTTTTGTGCAACAGGTGGTCGAGGCACTGAGTAAGTAGGAGTCATTGATGGTGTTGGTTCCTTTTGTGCCACAGCAGGTGGAGGTGCCCAGGAAATAAGTTCCACTGTTAATTCCATTTCAACTTGTGGCACAGCAGATTGAGGTACCTGGGAAATTGGAGTTGCCAGTGATGCCCGTTTCCCTTGTAGTGCCCCGAAAATTGGAATGACTAATGCTGGTCGTTCCCCCAAGATGCCTAGGAAATTGGGGTCGCTAATGATCTGCGTTTCCTTTGTGCGACAGCAGATGGAGGTGCTTGGGAAATTGGAATCACCAATGACACTCCTATCGCTTATGCAACAGCAAATTGAGGTGCCTGTGAAGTTTGATTGACTGATGATGTTGCTTCCCCTTGAGTAACAGCGGATGGAGGTGCCATCGAATTTGGAGTCACTGGTAATGCTTGCCCCTCTTGTCCAACAACAAATATAGGTACTGTGAAAGAGGACTCACAAATGATACTTTCTCCTCTTGCGCAGCAATTGGAGGTGCACCAAAAAAAGGAGCCTATGAGATCATAAGTTCATGCATTATGGGAAAATACGGAAACAAGATTCAGTTAAATAAACTCAGAAGAGCAGAAACAATTAGATTAGCATTTAAAATTGGAATGGCACACTTGCAGTATAAGATGGCAGGTTGCCTGGATGCAGCTCCACAGACATGCTACTCTATTTCTCCCTAGTGTTGTGTCTGACTCATACAAATTACTATAAGATCATATTCAATTACAGCAGATGCAGTAACTAAGATAATTGGCATTATGTGATATTACAGTTAGAACACAAGAAACGTCATCAGAATGCACAAATATGTGCATTAGAAGTAAATGATAATAAAATATTTGGAGCGTAAATGTGCAAGAGATTGATATATTGCCTTATGGTGAATCTTATATAGAAAATAAGGCAAAAGAATTGCATCCGGTGAAAAATATCATGTCAAAAGAACGAGAAATAAATAATAATGGTCTAGAATTGGCAAAGACAAAATTAAAGAGTTGTCATTTGCAAATTTCAATCACAAAAAAGAATCTGTTGTCAAACCAACTTGTTGATGAATTGGTGAGACTCCCTCTCACAAAGTAAAAGGTCAAGGGTTCGAAGCTAGCTGATGCCAAAAATATTGAAACAAGATTTGTCCGCATTCTCAAAAAAGAAAGACTAAAAAAATGAACAAAAAAAATCAAAAGCCGTACAAACCTGAGGGTGGTACTTCAGGTTGGGGCCATCACTTGCGAATATAGTTCTCTCGAAGTGGCTTTGGTGCTTTGAAGTTGAATTGGAAGATGTGCACATCTTATATGGAATTCTCTAGCAAGTACCTTACATAGAAAAATAATTAAAATACACTCTTCAATTTTAACAACTGTGGGCATTGAAAATAAGTAGCAAATGAGATAATAAAGGAACTTAAAAGATGGAAGGTTTTTATTTTCTAGTTAAAACTACTCATCAATGCTAAACCATATGCTATATGCATAGTTCCTTACTCTAACAGGGCATTTTCGGCTTCACGCCCTTGGCGTGGATGTGACCATGCCTACTTGCCGAGGGATGGTTATTTTATCCCCTTAGTCCGAAAAGTGTACTTCTACGGTCGGACGAAAATACTCGGAGACGATCTAGTTTTCGTGACCGAGAGCAGCATAGTGAACCGATCGGCTGATGCCAACACTTAGAACAGTGGAAGTATGATCATCACCCACATGAGCAAACACATACGGGAGGAGACTGTCCCTCCGTAAGTCAAGAGAACTGCCGAGACATCCCGGGCTGATGAACAGTGATTATCTGGCGCTGTGGACAAGCGGGGGACACTATAGCTAATAGGGAGCACACATGGATAACGGGACCCGACAAATAGGAGAAGCATCATTGGCTTTCCTTTGGATGAGAATCGGTCTCGTTTGCTAGCTCGGACAAGGAACTCTCAGGGAAGCATTCGTCTATTTCCCCTTGGATGAGATTCCAAGAATAAAGCTATAAAAGGATCTCCATTCTTCCTTTGATGATCATTCCATTCCATCCCATTAAGTGCAAAAGCTCATTGAGAGAGTGAGAGCAAGAGAGCAAAGTGAGGAAGAGAGTCCCCTTCTCTTATTTCCTCTTAGAAACTAGGAGTGTTATAAGGAGTCTTGTTCTAAGCTTGCCCTTAGTTGTAAAGCTTTCATACATCAATAGAGAGTTTATCTTTTCTCTCTTTATCTTCATGTCTTCTCTTTCTTTCCTTCGTGTTTGCTAGTTATTCTCGGCTTTCTCTGGGCCAAGGCTGACTTGCGAGGCTCAAGTGCTTCATGATGCAAGGTTCATCGGTAAACCCCGTGCCATGTGGTATCAGAGCTACTAAAGAAAGAATGTCGAGTACAAAATAAAGACTCGACCTCCATGAGGAGCAAATGGCCAGATGCCAACTAGTCGTTGGTCGACTAGATGATATAGTCGGTGCCGAGCTAGATGGGAATCAACAGATTCCCCTTTGCAGGGGTATGTAGAGCTACTTGCTAGGGTCATAAAGGGCAGCCGCAAGTTGGAGCTCCTAACCCCGGAGGTGCATACGTTATCCAGAGAAGTAAGTCTCTTTAAGAAAGTAGCCCGAGTTGTTCTCGGTGGGTAAGAAGAAAGACCCCGTTTCCAGGTCCCCGAACCAGCACCCTTTGATGGCGTACAGAGCGCCAAGACCCTGGAGAATTTTGTTTAGGATATCGATTAGTATTTCATGATGATGAGAGTCCCCAAAGATGAGAAGTCCAATTAGTGGCAATATATCTGAAGGGGGACGTTAAGCTGTGGTGGAGAACCTGACAGATAGAGGATTTGCGCGCAGGGCATGCAACCTTCCTTTCATGGGCGGACCTGAAGAGGGAGTTACATGATCAATTTCTCCGTGGCAATGCTGATTGGGTAGCTCGGGTAGCATTACAGAAGTTGAAATATAAGGGTTCCGTGAGGGATTACGTTAAGGAATTTACTTCCTTAATGCTTGACATCCAGGACATGTCCGAGGAGGACAAGTTGTTCAACTTCCAAACCGCATTACAGTAGTGGGCATAGATTATAATATGGCGGCATGGGGTGAAGGACTTAGCCTCGGCCATTACGGTGGTAGAGTTATTGGTTGATTTTTGGAATCCATCGGCTCATGAGGAAAATAAGGCCAAGTTAAGGCCGAAAGTAAAGAAGTTTGATAAGAAAGAAACTAAAGCCCCATCTCGAAAACCCTCGGGAGGGAAATCGTCGGAAGAGTAGCCAATGCTTGAGGGCAGGCTGACCAACGGGTAGAATAGCAAACCTACAGGTTGCTTTATCTATAGCGGAGCGCATCAGGTGAGGGACTGCCCGAAACGGGAGAAGCTAGCCTCATTTGTGGCGAGAGAAGACAGCAATTCGGATTCCCATTCAAGACTCAATCCTCTACAGGTGTTGGGAAGTATCCGTGCTAAGGTACCTCACAATCTCTCCGCTATGTTCGACTAACCCTTAATAATAGGGAAATTGATGCCATGGTGGATTCGAGAGCCACACACAACTTCATCAACACGGCTACAGTAGGAAGACTGGGCCTTAAGGTTGTGGTGCACCCCATTAAAGTCAAGGCCATTAACTCTCCAACGCAAGATGTCACGGGAAGAGTCTCGAGGGCAGCTGTGCGGATGGGAGCTTGGAGTGGCCATATTGACCTCCTTGGGCGTCACTTAATGACTTTGAGATAATCCTTAGTGTTGATTTTATCATGAAATCCCCACTCACCCATTGCTAATTCTACCAAATTTGGTGTGAGTGTTCAAGTGGTATACTGCATACGTTTAATAGTGTAAATTTATATGCACATCATTAATTGTATCAGGTGGCAACCAATTTTAATATTTTGCCCTTTTGATAAAAATGGTTGGTGTAAAACTAATTGATTTATTGTGACACTTATCTCCAGGAATTGAAATAATATTAAGAATGAATGTTTTTGCGTCTGTCACCCAGATCTTCCTGTTTCATTTTTTTTCATTACCACTTCTATCCACAACGGTATATGCGTCTGTCACCTTGTGGGCCTCCTTACTGGTATTGCCGGCTTCGCGGAGCATTCTGAATACAGCGTCTTGATGCTTCTGCAAGGCATTGACGTACTCGAGGAGTGGTTGGGGATTTTCTTCTATGACTTCCGCGATGCAAATGCCATGTACACATTTAATTATTTCTGAAGGACCGTATTTGAGGAAGAGCAGGTATACGGCCATGATTTCTTCTTTCTCCATCTTGAACGCCAGACAACTCTGACTCAGCCGTTTATATAATATTAATTCTTCCGGTCCAAGTTTCTCGAGCAGTGAACCTGTAATCCTCCGGCCCTGTGTAAGTTTTGAATATATTTCAAATGTGTTGGACCAATACGAGTAAAACCGGGAACATTGTAACCCACTAACTATATTCCCTAATTTTTTATTATTTACTAGTACATGTGGGACCCACGTGTGAAGAAATTCAAAACGGGAATCAGGCACCTTCTCTCCTTTCAATGGTTCTCGTAAAGTGAGAAACGTGGATGTACAGTTGGAGACAAGATGGTACGCCTGTATTTTAAACGGACCAATCTACATTCGACACGTGGCAGTACGGACGGAGCGGCCATCCGTGTAATATTAACGGATGGCCTTTGAAGGCTCGGCTATATAACATACACACATACACCAAATGATAGAGGGTTGTTGCCTCTTTACTGTTGCAGAAGTGTGTAACCCATTAATTACTGAATTGCCATTCTTCTTTTTTTTTCAAGCAATGCCAGTCAGACCAAAATAGTTCCGTTTGAATGCTAAGAATTATTTCCTGACTTATGCCAGGTGTTCTTTGAGCAAGGAGGATGCATTGCATCACTTACAGGATACACAAATGCTGGCTATTGTTCAAGCTGTGGACAACTCTACGGCCTTCAACGGCTGATTTCCTCCATGTATTCAATAACCGTGTTATGCAGTATTTAGATAGTTTTGGTGTAATTTCTATTAATTGATGCAATGCGTCCTCCTTGGTCAAAGAACACCTGGCATAAGTCAGGAAATAATTCTTAGCATTCAAACGGAACTGTTTTGGTCTGACTGGCATTGCTGGAAAAAAAAAAGAAGAATGTTATTCAGGTAAGCAATTATATTCTAAATTAAGTAATGCCATCAAACATAAAATTGAGGGAAATAACCATTCTTAGCACTACATGCTACAGCAAAGCAAAGCATGTTGTGTTCAAAACCAATGCCTTTGTTACTAGAGTAATGGGTGTTAGGCGAGAATATGTTTCTCAAATTCTTGGCTACAAGATGTGAAGCAATCTCATGGGGAAGAAAGTTACCATGAAGTGTTATAAACAATGCAACAAGGCTCAAAGAGTTAACCCACATAACAAGACTTAATCCATGCTATTCCCCTAAACAAACAACCTAGGAAAACTAATACTCATATTTTTATAAAAATTTTATAAATATATGTAATAATTAATTTTAAAAAATCATTGATATCAGTAAATATTTATTATTATTTAGAAAAGTAAAATTTAAATTTTAAAACATTTAGTTTGTATTAGCATTAATTAAGTCAAACTTAGGTTAGCTTAAATAAAAATTTTCGCTTAAATCCAAAATTTAAAATAGATTTCCTGCAACCCACATCAACATCCCCAATCAAACACTTCTTTAATGTATTCATCAGCAAGACCTATGAAAGAATGAAAAGGATGAACTAAATATGAAAAGAAATGACAAGTCAAAGAGTAATAAAGCCAAAAGATCGAAGTGAATTTGCCTCATGATATTTTCATAGTTAACTTGCAAAATGCAATAAATCAATAGCCTAAACTTCATGCTTTCTATATCACAAGTATTTATTTTATTCTGACATGCTTATTAAATAAAGTTATTTATCCTTGGTGATTCTTTATAATTCTTTTTTATTCATCAAATACTTAGTTATACTAATTCGAGAAAGACAACAGGCAACTTTCCATTTATTTCCAAACAAGTAGACATTAAGCAACAAAAGCTTTTATTAGTTCATGACCATATTTGGAAAGTTGATATTGTAGACCTTCTGTTTGCAGTGATAGAACATTATTGCATTGACCAGAGAAATTTATCTATTCATAAGTGCATCACAAGTGTGACTTTTTACGAAGACACATCTAGCCCGAATAAGAGACTATGGTAAAATCCAGATTAAATAAACCGTTCAATTTATAGTGCATATCAAAAGGATACGTTCAAGTGTTCAAGTACATTAAAAAGGTTGTACCATAGCATTTCAAGGACTGCATGTTCAGAAATCAGAGGATTTAACCTCCGACATTCTACGCCACTAAGAACAACCTAATATCAAGTTTAGAAGCATAAAGTTCCAAATAATATTAGGCATGGTTGTTGCTCACCAGAATTTATAACAGAAATGGAAAATTTGAAAAGAAAAAAAAAATAAACTTAACATGTAGCATGTGAGGCTCACCGGAGAAATATTCTTTGGTCGAATTGACAACCATACTAGGCCAGCCAAAATATTAGTTACCGCCAAAGCAAGAGATAAAATGTCTACCCTTGACTGTGAGCTGTTCAGAGGAAAACCAATCCATGTAAGTTTTTTCCTCTCTCAAAGATTTTAGTTAAAAAACACAAATGCTAAGTAGCCATTCAATACGTTCTAAAAGAAAGGAAAGAAAGTACTTAAAAAACAACTTCATTCTCAACTCCCTGTATTAGCACTTAAATTCAATATGAATTCTGTTATATGACCCCAAATCAGTATAAATTAGTTTTTACTTGAATATGCACTCTGGCATTCAAGTTAAAAAATTTGATATTTACTACTTGACAAAACACCCTAAGTTTGAACTTCAAAGACAATTTCAGGCATCATATTAAAATAATACTGGGTAGAGCATTCAATTAATTTTTTTCAAATGCAAGAAGTTTTTGGAACCCTTCAAAACCCAATTCATTCCAATGAGTTTTGAGTTACTGATTAATGCAAACATCCATAGGTTTCCAAGAAAGCGGCAATTAACAATCAAGAAACAAACCTATGCATTATCATCAACTCCTAGGGTCTGCTTGGATGAGGTGAAGTGGGGGTTCATAAAGTAAAGTAAAGGAAGGGAATAGAAGAGAAATGGAGGGTTGAACCCATACTCTGTTTGGTGTGAAAGTAAAGTAAAGATAGGTTATCATCGTTTTTGTGTTTGGTTTGAGAGTAATGTAAGGGAAGGGAAGGTAAGGATAAAGACTAATATTACTAAAATACCCCTTGAATCAATGTTATATAATAAAAAATAAAGTAAATATATTTTTTAAATTATATTTGTAGATTCAAATTATGTGATATCCCATAAATTAAAATTAACAGATAAGAATTAAAATTAAAACCAAAAAATAAATAACAGTTTATCCAATTCAAAATAAAAAAAGATATATCTTTTAAATTAAATTTATCCAATCAAACTGCACAAAACTCATAAATCACTCACATAGAAATAAATACTCATTTTTTTCCTTATATATATCAACCTAATCATAACAAGCATGATAAGAATCATATTGGTAAGATGCCCTTTTCTAAATCATTAGACAACCTAATCATAACCACCGATATGGCAATTGAAGATAATAAACTATCATCTACCAATTCATGCTAAATCATTAGACAACCAATTGGGCATGGGAAAATTACAGTAAAGTAAAAAGGATAGGATACAAAAACCTGGCTAGCGTTTACATGGTACTACCAGTAATTGCTTAGACACCCCCGACTCCATAAGAAAGATACACTTTGTCTTCATTAAACTTAGTACAGTACATACCCCATAAACAACATACATATTGTCTCATAAGCAAAATACATATTGTCTCATTAAACTAAAGTAAAATACATACCTCATAAATAAAACACATTGTTTCACTAAGATAGAGCAAAATACAAAATACTGCAACAAAATAAACCAGAATGCATCCCATTTGATGTTGAACCAATATTTTGTGGACATGCATCCATCAACTCCTACAAAAAATAACAAAAATGATATTATGATTTTAACAACTCTGTCTAACATTAACATACCAAAAATTATTCAATGTTGTTAAGGAATAGAATGCTAACCTTCCACTTTAATTTTGTGGTTCATGATTATGGCCCATCAACCTCAACAATAAAGACTTGCGATGCTCATTTGGGCATTTAATCAAACCTTCCATCATGTTGGAATCTTTAATGAGGAACATATAAGCATCGGTCATAAAAGGTTGTGAGAGCTCCAAATCTGTAAGCAAGCCCCACACATCATAATCTTTGTATGGATTTGGGTTCGGGAAGCATTCCCTTATGATATTTGTTGTTGTCTCCGTCGTTGAATGAGATACTTCAATCATCGCAGTTGTTGATTGAATAATAGAATTAGCGACCATCTCAATTGCCACTCCCAACTTGTTAAGATTTTCATTAATATTAGGCCTTTTGACTTTCTTTGACTTAGATGCACTTTGAGCTTCAAAGGGAGTTTGTTGATTTATAGGCATTGGTGGTGCTTCATCCTCAACCTCATTGTGATGTATGCCCACATTTTCATTTTCACTCAAATTTTCCAAATTTGCCATGTTTCGTGTAAGCATGAAGTCAATTTCATCAATTGTATTTTGCTCATTTTGAGTTCTTCGTCTTCTCATTTCTGAGGCAGTTTCAGCCTGTTGTCCAGTTGCCCTATCTTTTCCATATAACTGAACCAACTTTTCATAATTCCTAAAGCTTTTGTTCATCCATTCAGCAGCTTCAGGTTTAACCTATATATGCAACAATGTTAACAACATAACATCAGCAGTACATATATTATGTTGTATTCCAAATAGTAAAGAAAACTAACGTCAATTAGGTGTTGCCACACTTCAGGTTCAGCCTCCCAGGTTTCTGTAGTTGAATTCCAAGCGAATCCACTCATTCCATTTTTGAAAACATCATAGCATCGGGTAAATTTTTTTAATATTTTTCATGCGATTTTGTGCTTTTTCCTTGTCTATTGCCTTACCGGGAAATTTACTTTTCAACTTAATGACTATGTTTTCCAATGCATAAGTGGTAAATGTTCCTCCAACTCTATTCCCCATTGTATGTTGGTGCAAGTATGCATCAATCAAAGCATCGTCCATGGTAGAAGTCCATGCCAACATTGTATTTCCATCATGAATTGTTTTCCTCTTTGACATATTTCAAACTACATTAACAACAACCAAGATTACCAATGATAAACAAGTATCATCGAATATAATGAAATGTTAATAAAGGGAAAGTACCATATCAACAATAATCATAATGTCACAATATACAAATACATATTGAAAAGGTACTTTAAACATATTAAAAAGTCACAATACACAAATGTAGCTCATTCAAGTAAAGATTAAATTGTTCGCTAAATAAAAACCTAACATTAGTCTTATCTTGATAATACAAATTAAAAAGCACACAATACATATCAAAAGAGACTTTAAACATTCCAGTCACTCAACATAATTAATCCACATTTCAGCTGCAATGGAATCCCTAATGATTTCTCCTTGAGTGGTTTCTTCATTGTTCTCTCTACTACGATGATGTTCTTCATGTGCTTCCTCCTCGAGTTCGTTATCAACTTGTGCAAATATTGCATCATCTGGGTCTACACCCATTAGATAATTATGCAAAATACAACACGCGAAAATAATTTCCTTTTGAGTTTTTAAACCATAATGGGGCTCCGTAGATCTTCCTATTATAGGGAATCGCTTCTTAAGGACACCAAATGCCCGTTCAATAGCATTCCGTAAAGATGCATGGCGTAGATTAAACAATTCACGTGCATTCCGTGGTGGATTTCTTGAATATTCTTTCAAGTGATAGCGCTCCCCTCTATATGGTGTAATAAGCCCACTTTTCAACATGAATCCAGCATCAACAAGGTAATATTTTCCTAAAGATATAATAAACTTTGTTATTACATATGTGTATATATGTAATGCTTTATATAATATTGCAACACAACAAGTACCTTCTGGGATTTTAAGAGAAGCTGCCCTAGTTAATGCATTTTTCATAATTCTTGAATCAGAAGCTGTGCCTTCCCACCCAGGTAACACATACGTGAATTTCAAATCAAATGTGCATGCCGCTAACATATTTTGTGTTGGATATTCTTTTCTTCCGCGATACCTAGGAGCTTCGACACTAGAAACTTTTACACGAATATGTGTCCCATCAAGAGCACCAACACAATCCTGAAAATAATTTTTGTTTATTTCATTATCATCATACACATAGTTGTAGTTAGTTTGTAATTTAGTTGACATGTGGTTACCTTGAAATATGGATAGAATCTATTATCGTTGAATATTTAGAAGGAATTTGTGAGCCATCTGGTTGTATTAAGAATTTCTCCTCTAATTCCACGATAGCTTGTAAAACATTATGAAAATGACGAAAGATTGTCTCCCGAGAACGGCGGATGAAAAAAGATAGCTCACGATGGGAGACATTGTGACCTAATAAGTAAAGTGTTTTTGCAACTTGTTCCTCGACTGAGACATGCAATGTTGGTCTAAGACCACCCTCTCTCACCAACATATCACATAATCCTAGGAAAGCTGCAGGCCTCATTCTTATCATACTATGACATAGATCACTTGAAAGCAAATGTGACATTAGCTCGTCCCTTGTTTGGTCTCCTTGAAGCCGTACTTCATGGGTGATTTGACCTCTAATATGTTTAAGTTCATTTATGTGGCTTGCGATCCAACCAATTACGGTGATAACAACTTGAGCTACTGTTAAATGGTGCAATCAGTGCAATTTTAAGAAAGAATTACCCAATAAAACTTGAGTCAAAAGAACTTTTGCCAACCGTTCTTTATCATTGGCCATCTATACATAAATAATTTATGAATAAATTATGAGTTAAGGAGATAAAATATGACTCTTAAGGCATTTGCATAAATAGTAGTTTAAGTAAATAATACACTAGGAAATGTATATCAGCACAAAGCATAGTGTTACTTTTTTTTATTCTCATTCCCTAAATATGATCTTATACAAATGAGCTTTCTATGTGGAATTAGTGCTAGCGTATATGTGGATGATTATTAATAGTTATTGGCTATTAAAGGTCTTTAATAGTTAATTGACATAGACTCACTTCTCATGATTATTGATTCACTTCTCATGTTTTTTATCATCTCAAATTAAAATATAGATGTCTAATATGTTTCTTGTAATGGATTAAAGTATTGCACATGTATTAGAGTAATGAGTTTTGTCTTCTATGTCTTCTTAGTGATGGAATGCATGCAAAAATTAGTTTATCAGAAACCATTCAGTCAAACTCCCATCCAAATCTTCTTTACAGTTTTGTAGAACACCTTCTTATCAAATAATTATTTTTCAATATGGTCTAACCAATAACATTAAACAAGAGCTAAAGTTTAACAGTGTCAAGAGGCCAATGAATTCAAAGCTTTGTTTGACATGTTCATTATTGCGAGATTAATTTCACTGAATTCAGATAAAAAAAATTAGAAATGAAATGCCTTTGCAAACACTGGCATTCTCCACACAATTATAAATGAAAAGATGTAATTTATCACATGTTGGTCTTATCCAAACATTAATTGAAGGGCATTCAAGGTTGAAATTGGCTAGTGGACGAATGAAAACAAAGATTGTTAAACAAAATAAGTCCCACCATAATATAATAAAGGGGAAAAAAATATGCTAAACAAAATTATTTTAGAAAAAAAATCAGAAATATTTATCTACTACGTAAGAAATAATTAAAGATGCTTGATATATAATATAACTAAATCAAAAAACTAAAACCAAGGCAAATGTAAACAACAAAACAAAAAATAAAAATAAAAATAAAAAATACAATGAAAACGAATATATAGATTAAGACACTAAAAGTCATCATCAGGAAATTTCATACTATAGACCTCTATTTTACAATATGCACATTGAGTATACAAGCCTCTATTTTACAGATTTTTGAATTTAGATATGAATCAACAAATCTAACCAAGAGAATGTTTCTATTTTACAAGTTTCACAGGAAACTCATAACAAAAAATGATCAAAACAAAGAACCCAATTAATAATTATTCACAAACACACAACAAGTGGTGTTCATTGATGCATACCTGGGCAACAATCTTCAATAGAAAACTAGCTGATTGAGAGCATCAGTACGACGACAATGATCCTCATGGGAAAATATCTCAAATCTGGACTAAAAAGATAGCTGATAACAATATATAACGGATCCTAGTAATTGCGGAGAGTGGAAGCGTAGTTTTAGGTTTTTTTTTCATTTTACCCCTTTGTAAGTGAGAAATTTGGAAAGGATATTAGTTGTCATTATGCATTTATAACAAGGGTAAAATTGTCTTATAAAATATAAACCCTCTTTAACCTCCAATTTGGAGGGTTGAGAAGTGGAGAAAAATTGGGTGTTTTCAACCCTTCATTTACTTCTAAAACCCTTACTTCTCCCCCTAACCCTTCTCTCCAAACAAGAGTTAAGGGAACCCTTACTTCATAATCCCTCCAAAACCCCTCTCAACCCTTTCACCCCAAGCAGACCCTAAGACACTTCCTCTGAACATTAAACAACTAATAAAAGAAGAAAAGTCTAAAATTATGTATGCCTGTCCCCAATTTGAGCGCAAACATACTAAAAACATAACAGAAGAAAAAAGATCTAAAAAAAATATTCTAAAAGTGATATATTCTAAAATCGAATTAAAGATAGGTCTCATATCCAGTACAATTCATCTAAAATATTCAGTTGAATAAATAAAGCTTCTCTCTTTGCTGTTTCTCGATGTTATCAAGTATGAAGATATCTCTATCTATTTCCAACCAAGATCAAAACTCATAAAAATTTCAATCAATGCAAAGGACAACAACAGAAATCATCCACAAAGACCTGGAAGCATCAGCAACGGGTGGAATGTTGGAAAAGGAGCGATTGAGAAGGACGGCAAGCAACTTTTCCGAGACCCATTCACGCAGCAAATCCCGCTGAGGCTTCAGAGTTTTGTAAGAACCGACAGCGCCGACGCCATTAGGACCCGCCGCGGAGGGAGATCGAAGCAATGGCGAAGGACGACGGTGTGGGAGAGAACGGGAGGGGAGATTGGGCGGCGCTGATAGGAGGAGGCGGAGGAGATGGGTAGCGGTCGCCGACTGCATCGTTCCTTTCCAGCTCAACGAAAATAATAATATTATAAAGTATAAACTCACTGATTGCTTTGCTTTACCTACCAAAAAGGAAAGCCTCTTTTCATAGCTTCTCCATCTTCATTCATCCTTACCTTGAAGACAACCTCCCATTGCTGCAAAATCATTTAATCCAGGTTAGATAAAAGCTGCAAAACTTTTTTTTTTTTTTTTTTTTTTTGTCTTTTAGTATTTTATGAATCACCTTTTCTTGAATTTCTGTTCTTGTTTCTCATCTTTGAGATTGCATATTGTTTCTATTGCATGTTAGATTGTTAGATTCTGTCAGTATTCTGATCCTTCATAATCAGAGCAGTGAAGGATTCTGACATTGAAATTTTGAATGGGATTTATTATTGTATTTAGGGAAAATTTCAAAAATAAATCTTGTGGTTTCCCAATTTTGCAAAAAAGGGATTGAGGTTTTTTTTTCGTTTTTAATCTATGTGGTTTCCTAGCTAGCAAAAAAGGAAAAACCATTAACTACCTTTTAACGGTGTTAACTTACAGGAGTAAAATGGTCAATTTATTATTAAAAAAACATAATTTTCAACATGATTTTGTTTGTTTTTTTAATTTAAGCTTTTTTATTTATTAGACTTTTTTGAGAGATTAATATATTAAAAAAAATATTTTTTTAATGTCAAATGAGATGAATTTTAAATAAATTGACCATTTTGCCCCTGTGAGTTAACAGCGGTTTTTTTTTTTTTGCTAGCTGGGAACCACATAGATTAAAAACGAAAAAAACAAACCTCAGTCTTTTTTTTGCAAAACTGAGAAACCACAAGGTTTATTTTGAAATTTTTCCTTGTATTTATATGTTCCTATTTTTAGGAGATTTTAATTGCAATGGAAAGGCTTCCTGAATCATTGCTGATGGAGATTTTTAGGAGAATTGATAAAACTAGTGACAGAAACTCACTCTCTCGTGTGAGCAAATACATACACTTTATAGAAAGAGAACGGAGGAATTTCTTTTGAGAGTTGGTTGTGGATTACATCCAGCTACTGAAGCATTGACTTCACTATGCATTCGGTTTCCAAACTTGAAGAAGATAGAAATCATATACTCTGGTTGGATGTCCAATTTGGGGAAGCAACTGGACAACCAAGGCCTCCTTGTCATCTCCTCTCATTGCCATTCACTCTCTGAACTAACCGTAAGCTTTTGTTCATTCATCAATGACACTGGTCTTGGTTATTTGGTGTCTTGCAAGAACCTCATGTCTTTCAAGTTAAATTTTGCTCCAGCTATCAGTTCGAATGGTATTTTGTCCCTTGTTGTTGGCTGTAAGAAGCTAAACACCCTCCATTTGATTCGATGTATGAAAGTGAGCAGTGTGGAGTGGCTGGAATATCTTGGCAGGGTTGGAACTCTAGAGGACCTTGTCATCAAGAACTGTAGGGCTATCGGCGAGGGCGACCTCACAAAATTAGGTCTTGGATGGAGAAAACTTAAGCATTTGGAGTTTGAGGTGGATGCCTATTATCGGTATCTGAAGATTTGCAAAAACATTTCTGTTGATAGGTGGCTGAAACAGGAGGTTTCTTGTGACAAGTTGAAGGAACTTAGTTTGATGAATTGTATTATAGCTTCAGGTAGAGGGCTTTCATTTGTGCTCGGTAAATGCAGGTCTTTGGAGAGGCTGCACTTGGATATGTGCATCGGTGTCAAAGATGCAGATATGGCCGCATTGAGCCAGTGCTCAAAAAACCTGAAATGCTTATCACTCCATCTTCCTTCGCAGTTCTTCGCTCCGGTTTTAGTAAATAGTCCATCGCAAATGACTGATGATAGTCTGAGGGCATTGGCTCAAGGATGCAGCATTCTTGAAGAAGTAGAGTTGTGTTTTTCTGACGGAGAATTCCCGTCCATCTCTTGTTTCACTCAGAATGGCATCCTTGCATTGATCGAAAGCTGTCCAATTCGAGTGCTAGTGCTTAACAGTTGTTGCTTCTTCAATGATGTGGGTTTGGCAGCTCTTGTACTGCTCATTTTTTAGACCACTTGGAGCTTGTCAAATGCCAAGAAATTACTGATGAGGGGATTATGTTGGTGGTGAGCTTCCCTTACTTGAACACTCTCAAGTTATGCAAATGTTTAGGTGTGACTGATGATGGTCTGAAGCCACTTGTGGGTTCAGGAAAACTAGGAACATTGATTGTAGAGGGCTGTCCGCAGATTTCTGAGGATGGTGTTCAAGGAACTGCAAGGCCTGTGTCTTATAAGCAAGATCTCTCATGGTTGTACTAATTAAGTTCTTTGTACTCATTTGGAAGTCTATTTAAAAGTTACATGCTTGTAATTAAGGTGTTGGATCTTCAGTGTATTTAACTTGTGTTGTAATAATGACCGATGAATTCATTTTATTTGAATTGTGTTTGTTAGAAGTTCCATTTCATTATTCATTTTTGAAGCTAATGTCATGAAAAGAAGAGAATTTAAAGAGAACTTGGCTTGGATTCGAAACCTGATCTGTTTTTGAGTACAAAATACAAATTGGATAACATGCTTGGATTGATGATATATAGTTATTGAAATGTGAAACATTTTTTTTTGGTTGCCCAATAATGACGTATATAAGAATCCAAAGGAGAAACCAAAAGAGGAACATTAGATGGCAAATAGCACAAATATTGCTTGGGGTACATCTACTTTGAATAGGTGGAATGCCTGTCAATTATAGGATCAGAAAAAGTTATGACAACTTTCCAATTGAAGAGAGAGAAGAAACATCCAATCTGTTTTCAGGAACCTTCAAATGTTACCAGAGAGCTTGCTTAAGAACCTTCAAATGTTACCAGAGAGCTTGCTTAAGTTAATTAGTAACAACCTGTGAAATCATCTGCAAACAAAAAGACTCTGCTTGCTCATCAAAAGAACCATATCACAATTAGAGTTATCTAGTATCACCTACAATTTTTTGCATGACTAAGAGAATTTAATAATTCAGGATTCCATTGTTATACTGCTTCACATGACTCTAAGATAATTTAACAATTGAGATGTCCTCCATTATTATTTGCAAAACAACCATAGATATGTTTGATTAGTAATCTAATCAAAATAAAAAATTCCAACATCATTGATAACAGAAAATGTTCTTCATTTCTGCTTCTTTTGTTAGTGTGACCATAATCAAACATTAGAATATGAATTTTAGCCAAAGGATCAAAATTAATGTAGAAGATAATATGAAATGATAAGATCTTTAATTAGAACTTTGGATAGTACAAATAACACACTTATATTATTTCTTCAGAGGAATTGAAACACCATAAGAACAAATGGCTACCATAACGACATCATTTTCATTAGGAGATAATTTGCCATATCAAGTGCTTCCTTCATGTATTTATCAATAGCTAGAAAGAAGGAATACTGCCAACTTCTCTTGAAGTATAGTAGAGCCATCCATCCCCAAAAACCTGTGATGAATCCAAGTGCAAATGATGCAAAAAATAAGATATGGCTCATTGCGTCTTCATAATCATCATCATTTGTGACTTGAATTATCACCATGGAGGCACATTGCTTCACCAATGGAGGACCACAAAGATAAGGGTTCCCTTCATAGCTGCTTTCATCAAATGTGCTGAACTGAGCGACCAATCCTAATGTTGGACCAGAAAGGTTATTATATGCCACTAAGAAGACTTGTAAAAAATGAAGCTCTGTTAGTTGTGAAGGCAAAGTGCCAATCAACATATTGTGTGAGAGATCCAAGCTTTCAATGTCTCTCAACCTCGATAATGTTGCTGGTATTGGACCAGTTAATCGATTGCTAGACAAATTCAAAGCTCTAAGCCAAGTCATCTCACCAATCTTTTTTGGGATCTTGCCATCAAATTGGTTTCCAGATAAATCTAGTCCAAACAATTTGTTTAGGATTCCCCCTTTGTAATCATATGATCTTCCTTTTGTTGAAAACTCAATATATTCAATTTCAGTTATTCCAAAAATGAATCTTCCGCTTATTTCAAAATTATAGTAATACAAAGTTATAGAAGCTTCAAGAAACAAACTCTCATTGGACCCCATGTAATGAATGCAAGGAGGTATCTTTCCATGTAACTTATTTTGAGAAAGGTCAAATACGCGAAGATATTTTAACTTACATATTTCATCTGATAGTTCTCCCTCAAAATGATTCCCTTTTAAAGAAATTATTTTTAGATTTTTGAGGCTAGTCCATATCTTACTTGGGATACTACCAATAAAATTATTATTTCCAATGTCTAATACAGCTAGAGAACTGGCTAATAGTGCGCTTGGGAAGGGTCCTGTTAGGCGATTTCCATTTGAATTCAAGTATTCCAAAGAAGACATGTTGATGCAAGAAGGAACTAAACCAGAGAAATTATATTTGGAGAGATGTAGGTATTTAGTATTTGATGAATGGCAAAATTCAAATGCTAGATCTCCTTCCAATTTATTCTCTCTTAAATTAAGGACTCTAAGATGTGAAAGATTTCTTATACAATTTGGCAACACACCAGATAAAGTGTTATATGATAAGTCTACAAAACTTAGGCTGTTCAAACTTCCGAATGAGGAAGGGATAACACCTTGTAGAAGATTATGTGACATGTCCAAGTGTGTTAAATTGGGAAGGATGTAACCAATGTCGTTAGGTATTGTTCCTGTAAAATGATTGTTGGAGACATCAAAGGCTAATAAATTTGTTTTGTTGGATGGAAAGGCAAGTGGTCCATCTAAAGAGTTATTTCCCAAATCTAGACCCATTAATTTAGTATTATTCTTGAATAACCATTGTGGAAAGTTGCCTTTAAGATTGACACTTGAAAGTTCAATGTACTCTATCATGTATTGATTGGACAAAAAGGTAGGTATAAAACCAGATAGCTTGTTTAGAATGCAATTAGATAAGAAAATTTTATTCAGTTGAAATGATGGCAGTATCCCTAAATGTTCGGTTTGGACTTCTAGCTGATAATTGTTTGAAAGATCCAACTCTTTGAGATTAGATTTATTAGAAAATAAGCCTATTGAGAGGATGCCTTCAAAGTTATTATTTGAAAAAAATGCATACTTAAGCATAGTGAGATTTTTTATGATAGATGAAAAGAATAGTGTTCCAAACTGATTGTAGGAGATATCAATATATTCGAGAGATGAGAGGTGCCCAAAACACAGTGGAATGTTTCCTTTGAAATTATTGTATCCAATATCCAACTCTTGGAGATTCTTTATCTTGCACAATCCTGGAAAAAAAAATAAAAAACTAACATACTTTATTAACTCACAATTTAATGATAAATAATTTGCTAAAGCTAAATAATTTTTTTTAATGTAAAATTTGTAATTAAAACAAGAAACACTCAACGGGCTTTAGACTGAAGCTGTATATTCTATATATATATATTGCATTCTGAAGAGTTTACCTATAAATTGAAGATTGCTTATTTAAAAAACATATTAGAATCAATGAAATAATAAATAATTTTGGAGTATAAGACAAATCTTACCTTCCAAAGATGTGCCATTAAGTTCATTGCCATTTATGTACAATCTTTTAAGAGTTGCCCACTCAACCATTAATGGGCTAACTCCAGTAAATTTATCTTGCATGAAATTAAATACATTCACATCATCCCTGCTCATATTTGTTTAATAAAATTCTAGTTATTTTAAGTTTGGGCACACAAATATGTGTGTGTGTATATATATATATCAAAATTTTATAAGGAATTTTTTTTGCATGGCCCAATAATTAAGTGCTTATGAACTCATTAATTATAAAAAAAACTCAATAATAATAATTTTTCAAATTTAAACTTTATTTATCATAACAAAATGTTACATGAATTTTTCAGACTAGGAGATTATTATTATTACAGGGTTACTAATGTTTTATTTCATTCTAAAATTAACTTCCCTTTATCATACAACAATAAGTATGAAACAACTAAAGCAGTAAAAGAAAATGTTTTAGTTAAAAGAAATTGTTCTTCTAAACTAGATTAATGAAGGGTTGTTTGCATGCAACACCATAGAAATAGAGAAATTTCCACCCAACTTTTTGTTTTTCACCCATATCCACCTATTTTATTTCAATTGCTTCATCTTGTCATTTTTTTCAAATATTTAGATACATATGGTTTATTGTTAGAAATATTGCTTACCTAGTATAAATTTTATTTCTAGTTGAGATATTATTTAATCTTATCCTAGATTTTTATATTTATGTATTTGTTTCTTAGTTAATTTTGTCTTATCTAAGTTTGTTATGACTATAAGCCTTTTGTTTGAAGTCATGGAATGATATCATGCTTTTTTTCATTTGGATTGAGTTTACTTTTATTTATATTTTATAAATATGGTACATGCAAAATGACTCCATTGACATTTTTTACTTACCAATTTTATTATACCTCTTTATTGGGATTACAACTCCATTCTACTTAATAAAAAAATTTTACTTCAATCTTTTCACTTCATATATATACACAAACCAATAATGCGAACGTACTACTAACTATAGATTATTCTAAGATAATAAATTAGTTTTTCATTAGAAATAAAACATAATATTATTTAATTTACTGATTTCTATAAAAGATTTACAATAAATAAAGTTAAATATATTCACATGATCATCTTTGCATGTATTTTTTTAATTAATTACTAGTGCAGTTTTACTTTTAGGCATATATTATATTCACATGATCATCTTTGCATGTATTTTTTTAATTAATTGCTAGTGCATTTTTACTTTTAGGTGTATATATATATATATATATATATATATATATATATATATGTCAAAGGGAATTTGTTTGTTGCCATCTTGGACACCTATGCTCATGAACTTATTAATTATAAAAAAAAAACTCAACAATAATGATTTTGTTTTTAAATTTAAACTATTTATCACAACAAAACATCTTTTAACTATAAAAGAACTTACCTTTCAAAGAAAAATTTCCTCCGATGTTGTTCTCAGAAAGGTCAAGAATTTTGAGTGATGATGCCTTGATTAAGCATGGCATGATCCTTTCATTTAATGAATTATCACTCAAATGCAAGTTTTCAAGTCTACTCAGATTGGGCCAAGCCGGGCATGCTGGAGATATGTCATTATTAATTGTCAAATTATTATAGACCATATGATATGATAATAAATGAATTCAATAATTTTAACGGATAGAAATTAAAAATTTCAAACTAAAAACAAACTAAACAATATTTAAGATAAGACTCAAATAAATGTAAATAAATGTTAACAGTTGAAGAAGTATAATTAGTAGCTACTTCAATCCAGTATTGTTAATATCACAATTAAGTATGAATATATTATGAGAAAGTTAATTAGTTTATTTTTTTTACTAGAAATAAAACATAATATTATTTTATAAGTGGTAAAAGCTTACAATATAAAAGAAGATATCACTATAATTAAGATTAAAAAAATTGCGGGTTGAACATTAAATTTTTAAAGATGAAAATAAGAATCATAACAATGCACAACAAGTTTATGGGATATTTTAAAAATTTTAGGGGTTTATAGGGTTACATACATTAAAAACTCAAAAATCAAGTTTTTTTAAATACTATTTAAAAAATTATAGAGTTTTCCAAAACATATGAATTATCATGAATATATAAAAGGTTGAACTAATATTACCAATTAAGTTAACATTTTGAAACATTTATAGGATATTTCAAGAAAATAAAAGAAAAAATATTGAATTGTGTACAATCTAAGGATATTTAAAATTCTAATAAATTCAATGTTGGATATGAAAGGCAATACCTAAGAGAGGTAAGACATGCTCTTACAAGAATTGTAGGTGTTTAAATAAATTTAAAAAAAGTTAAGGGGTATTCAGAAAATAAGAAAACTCAAAGTCATATTATGTAAATAGTGGTATTTGTATCATTTTAATAAATTCAAAGGTTAAGACAAAAAATAAATAAATGTGAAATGTGAAGTAATAATATTAGTGTGATTTTATTAAACATGAAAGGCAAATTGGGGAAAAAAAATTTAATCCCAAGGCGTATGAGCTGGATTTTTATATTTTTGAAGGTGTTTTTAGTGAAAAGAAAATTACAAACTTTAGTAACATTATTGTAAATATAAGAAATCATGAAGGGCAAAATGGGAAAATGGAACCAATGATGAAAACCGCTATTCATAGGTGGAATGTAAATGGGTTAAGTTTGATTGAATTGGACTTGGTTTAAACACTCTTTGAAATTGAGTAGTTTTAGCTATAGAGCTTTCAAAAGCATGCTGGAGCTTTACTCAATTTTTATTTTGAAAATTGGATCCAAATTGGATCTAGTTCGAGATTAAAATAGTCTATATATGTTTTTGAGAATTTAAATTTGAGTAATTTATTTCAAAACTAAAACTTCATTCATGACTTGATTTTTGTTATTAAAAATAAACAATATAAATTATATAATATGAAACATATTATTAGGGGTGAGCAAAACCGGGTACCCGATCCAGTATTTTAAACCGGATCGGGTACTCGGTGTTTTGAATCGGCAAAAACTCGACCCGCATTTGATTCGGTTTAAATTAAGTACCGAAAATCGGGTACTCGGTTTAAACCAAAACGGATATCGGATATCTAGATCTGAATTTAAGTTTTATTTATTCCAAGCATTTGTTTCATATAACAACATTACATAAAAAATCAAATATGAAAAACTTATGATGATCATTAATTGCTAGAGGGAGAAGAGATTTAAATAGAGGCTAGAAAGAAAAAGCGGAGTAATGGCCACACTGGAAGGTAGGAATTTGGAATTATTTTTTTAATTTTTAACCCCTGTAAAATTTATATATATAATAAATCATCTGTGGATGTCCATAGATAAAAAATATATTGATGTATATTATCAACCGTTGGATCTAATGAACTGTAATTACTATGGATCATGATCAACTGTCCATTATCAACCGTTCATCAATGTCAGCCGTTGGATCGTGATCCAATGGCTGATAATTGGACATCCATAGATTTCTTATCTATGGACATACATAGATAATGTTTTGCCATATATATATATATATATATATATATATATATATATATATATATATATATATATATATATAACTCTTAAAGGGTTTATGCTGGGATTTGGATTTTTTTTTTCATTTTTACTTTTTAGACATATAAAATTTAAAATTATTATATATATATATATATATATATAAATATAATAAAAATTAAAAACCAGACCTAATTCAGATACCCAATTTTTATTTCTCATGACCTGGATCCGATCCGGTTTTCATCTAAAAAATTCGGATACCGAATTGGATCATCGGATCCAGATTTTTTTTGCTCACCCCTACATATTATAGCAGTATAAGTATATTATAAATATATAAAAAAATATAATATCTTCTGTATTTCAAGCTATGGATGATGAAATTTTATTTAAATATACTGTTATTATAACTTTTAACACAAAATTAACTTGTAGTGCACTCAATAAAAACATTGTTTATGCGTAATTGTTTTTAGATTTATATTATTTAAGAGCCCTTCTCAAATAGCAACCCTGCCATAGGGTATTCCAATCTTTTACTTGATGGTTGTAGTTATAAATATTCCAATTTTTTTATAATGAAATATTGTTTAAAAAACAGATTAACAAATGGCCATTTTTGAAATTAAAACTAGAGGAATGACAAACAATTTTGACATATCTAGACCGATGGGAGTAAAAACTCTTTTATAAAGGATGGCTTTTTATCAAACACAACAAAATAAAGGATAAAAAAAATTAAAGGAATATTTCTGGAAATAGATATAAGGTTAACATATATACCATTCAAATCAAGACTTTCACCAATGTTGTTATCGTTGAGATCCAAAGTCTTGAGAGATGATATTTGACCCAAATATGGAATAATGCTTCCATTCAAATAGTTCTGAGATAAATCTAAGTATTTGATCTTGCTCAATTTGGACAAAGCTCCGGATAACACTGGAGAATCATATTGGATAACAATAAGTAATTAGCAAATCAAGTAAGCAAAGTAAGAAATAACAAGAATAATATATTAGATACATACCATTGATAATGCAATAATATGTTTCATAGTATATAATTTGTAGTGTTTATTTTTAATCTTAATTAAGATATGTCATCATTAATTGTCAAATTATTATAGACCATATGAGATGACAATAAATGAATTTAATAATTTTAACCGATAGAAATTAAACTTTTCAAATTAAAAACAAACTATACAATAGTTAAGATAATAGATTTAAATAAATATTAACAGTTGAAGAAGCATAACTAGTAACTACTTCAGTCCAGTATTGTTAACATCATAATTAAGTATGAATTATTATGAGAAAGTTAATTAGTTTATTTTTTACTAGAAATAAAACATAATATTATTTTATAAGTGGTAAAAGCTTACAATATAAAAGAAGATATCAATATAATTAAGATTAAAAAAATTGCGGGTTGAACATTAAATTTTTAAAGATGAAAAATAAGAATTATAACAATGCACAACAAGTGTATGAGGTATTTTAAAAATTTTAGGGTTATATAGGGTTACATACGTTAAAAACTAAAAAATCAAGTTGTTTTAAAAATTATTTAAAAAATTATAGAGTTTCAAAAGAAATATGAATTATCATGAATATATGAAAGGTTAAACTAATATTACCAATTAAGTTAATATTTTGAAACATTTATAAGATGTTTCAAGAAAAGAAAAAATGTTGAGTTGTGTATACTTTAAGTATATTAAAAATTATAATAAATTCAATGTTGGATATGAAAACAACAAGTAATAGATATAAGACATACTCTTACAAGAAATATAGGTCTTTAAATAAATTTAAAATAGTTAAGGGGTATTCAGAAAATAACAAAACTCAAAATCATAGTGTAAATAGTGGTATTTGTATCATTTTAATAAATTCAAAGATTAAGACAGAAATATAAAAGTGAAATGTGAAATATTAGTGTGATTTTATTAAACTTGAAAGGCAAATTGGGGAAAAAATTGAATACCAAGGCATATGAGCTGGATTTTTATATTTTTGAAGGTGTTTTAGTGAAAAGAAAATTACAACCTTTAGTAACATTATTGTAAATATAAGAAATCATGAAGGGCAAAATGGAAAAATGGAACCAATGATGACAACCACTATTTATAGATGGAATGTAAATGGGTTAAGTTTGATTGAATTGGACTTGGTTCAAACACCCTTTGAAATTGAATGGTTTCAGCTATAGAGCTCCAAAAGCATGCTGGAGCTTTACTCAATTTTTATTTTGAAAACTGGATCCAAATTGGATCTAGTTCAAAATTAAAATAGACTATATTTGTTTTTGAGAATTTGAATTTGAGTTAATTTATTTCAAAATTAAAACTTCATTCGTGACTTAATTTTTGTTATTAAAAATAAACAATACAAATTATATAATATGAAACATATTATAGCATTACAAGTATATTATAAATATATAAAAAAATATAATATATTGTATATTTCAAGCTATGGATGATGAAATTATATTTAAATATATTGTTATTATAACTTTTAACACAAAATTAACTTGTAGTGCACTTAATAAAAACATTTTTTATGCGTAATTTTTTAAAATTTATATTATTTAATAGCCCTTCTCAAATAGCAACCATTCCATAGGGTATTCCAATCTTTTACTAGATGGTTCTAGTTATAAATATTCCAATATTTTATAATGAAATATTGTTAAAAAAAAAGGAGTGACAAATGGATATTTTTGAAATTAAAACTAAAGTAATGACAAACAATTTTGACATATCTAAACTGGTGGCGAGTACAAACTCTTTTATAAATGATGGCTTTTTATCAAACACAAAAAAATAAAGGATAAAAAAATTAAAGGAATGTTTCTGGAAATAGATATAAGGTTTGCATTTATACCATTCAAATCAAGACCTTCACCAATTTGGTTCTCGCTGAGATCCAAAGTCTTGAGAGATGACATTTGACCCAAATATGGAATAATGCTTCCATTTAAATAGTTGTCAGACAAATCCAAGTATTTGAGCTTGCTCAATTTGGACAAAGCTCCGGATACTCCTAGAGAATTATATTGGAGACAATAAGTAAATAGCAAATCAAATAAGCAAAGCAAGATCAACAAGAATAATATATTAGATGCATACCATTGATAAAGAGTTCACTAGTCAGCAAACTCTGTTTGTGAACATTGAGGGAACCTAATATTTCAGCCAAAGAAATCATTAGAACTTTATCATTGATATGATTTACTTAAAAAGGTGCAACAAACTACAACCATAGATGCACATACCATTGATAAAGAATTCAGTTTCCATCCAAAAGTTTTGCAATGAGAGTGCCTTGAGCGAGCTTAATGCAGCTAAAGAAGACAGAGCTTTAGAATCAAAATAATTCCATGAGAGATCCAAGTACTCAAGACTATTTAATTTTCTCAGCCTGCTAAAACAATTACTGGGATGCAGCTATTGAATTCATTGTATGATAGAGAGAGGCTTCGCAGTTCTTGGAAAGGAAGAAGCAAGGAGACATTCAAAGTTTTCTTATAAGAGTGATAAAGGCCCAGGCTCCTGACATGCTTTGTGGCGGGTGAGCAATGCACTCCATACCAACTACAACAATCAATACTCTTATTCCATGACTCAATGGAGTATGGATTAGCATTGCTTTCATGGCCATCAGTAAATGCTGATTTGATATCAAGCAAAGCAATCTTCTCTTGCTCTACACAAGCAAAACAACCATTTGGTTGTTGTAGGACAAGATGAACCAGCAACAACACCCAAAACAACATTAGAGTACTAAGCCATGATGAACACAAGAGAGACAATTGCAAGTGTTTCATTTTTAGTAATAATTAATTGTGTGTGAACCACTTAGCTACCCCTCTACAACTATTTATAATAATGTGCCATGACTAACACTTAAGCAAGCAATAATTTGAGTAGCATTACTATGTATTGATGACTTGTGGAAATCAAGAGTCAAGCTTCCTTATTTTTATCCAATGGACCCTTTGATGGTTCATGCCATACTTGACAAACTATACATTGATTTTTCTTACTTAATAGGTGGGTTTAATTAGTAATTAGTCAATATCATTCATGACTTACCAAGTCAAGAGTCAAGCTTGTCTATTTTTCCAATGGACCGTTGATAGCTCAACCATGATTACATTTATACAATGAATTAAGTTCCGGATGGTTAAAAAAAAATTGAAGAAATCAAGGTCACAATTAATCATCTATAAAATTCACTATTTTTTTTACATCACTAGAAATATTAAAAAAAAATTAACAATGGTGTGTGGACGCAACCATCATGGGGCCAGTTGGGCTTGGAAAACCATTCAATTTTCCAATTTGATTTGATATGATATCTATAATTCTTGAATGATTTATATATTTCTTCATTTAATATTATTCTATCATTTAATTTCATGGATTTATTATAGATCGATAAAAATTTAAACTTAACTCTAAACTCAAACCTTCTCCAATGAAGCTACTTTTATTTAATAAATAAGTTTAAGATCTTTTGAAAAATATTTGCAGAGTAGGGATTTAATAAAAAATACAAAAAAAAGTATTTTCTATTTTTCTACTTAATTTACTCATAAATTAAACACCAACACTTACAACAAAATATTTCTTTATTAAAAATTTAATATTATAACTCAAAATTAAATTTTTATCTGGAATAAAATGAAATATTTATGAGATATTTAGTTTTTTGAATTAAGACATAATTAATATTATAGAACTTATGAAAGTTTTTTTTTTAAAAAAAAAAAACAACACAAGAATATTTTGTGTGGTGAAGGTTAGTTATTTAATATTACAAAAATTCATTGGTGAACTTTATGAATTAAATAGAATCTCCAACAAAATTTTTTTACATGTTACATATGATTCAATGTTTCATGGAACTTCAACTAGTAAACAACTAAATTAAAAAAAAAAAAAAAACAACCAACAAACAAATCATCAAGGTCAGATCTATATTACATATGTAATTTCCCTTATATCACAGATTCTGTGGGTATAGAAAATATAAAAATTAATTTTATATTTTCCACTAATGAACTTTAAATTCTATTCTCCTAATTTTTTTATGTATTTATTCAACAAAAAAACTTTTTATATTCTTTGTATTTTTACATGCTTTAATCTTCTTTCTCCACCAAAATTAAAAACATAAATACTATTAAATAATTATTAAGTTAATACAAAGTGTGACATAGTTCCAAATTCGGAACTCAAGGTGAGTCCAGATATAATTAAAAAAAATATTTGTATTACCAATGGGATTGGTTACTACTTAATTAACAAATTGTTATAAATTTTTAAATTATATATATATATTATTGACAAAATACAATTTTATTTAATTTTTGCAACAACATTGAAGGTTGTTCCACAAATTAGAATTGAGAGATTTTCATTGCCACTGGGTTATTTAATTTTTGCAACAACATTGAAGGTTGTTCCACAAATTGGAATTGAGAGATTTTCATTGCCACTGGGTGATTGGATCTAATTTTTAATGAAGTTTAATATATAAAAAAAAGAGTAGCATAGATTTTCTAGTTTGGGGAGAAAGACAGAACAAAGAATTCATGGAAATTTCCCTCTTTTTGGTCTCTTAAATGGCAAAGATATCATTATAAGTTGTAGGTTTAAATTGATTATGTTCGGGAACAACACTTTTTATACTAGTGCCTTCATAGTTAACTATCATAAAATAGGCAACATATGCTCCATCTTAATTAATTAATAACTTTTGAGCCAATTAATTCCTTAAAAAAATATTTATAATTAATTCAAGTCTAGAGTCAAGTATAGTCTACCTATTTTTCCAATAACATCATTACAAATAGAAGCCAAGGGTCAACCTAATCTATTTTTTTTTTTTCCAATGGACCCTTCGATAGTTCATGCCATGCTTGACAAGTAAGAAATTGATCTTTCTTAAAACGTGCTTATGGGTGTAATAAGGCGTAACTAGCAAGCTTATTAATATAAACTCACATCTCTCCTAAAACATTGTCCTAAATGATATTGCATGGGACCAAAACATATCAAGATCTAATTATAACTCATTGGAATTACCATATCCCCATTAATGGATGCAAGTGATTTTACAAAACTAAAGTAGAAGTTTATACTCGATCTATTAATATAAAAGCCATAGTCAAAGAATCACAAAAGAATTAGACTTACATTTTACTAATATTTGGACCACAATGATACTTCCCATATACTCATACTAATATTAGAATTTCTTGAAAGTTTTAAACTAATGATTTTATTTTATTAAAGAATTTTTCAATGCTTTAATCTTCTATTACAACTCTAATTCCAATTAAAAAAAAAATCTTGCTTAACAATATTTAGGTTTGTGTATGGTGTATAAATAAAAACACTTATTTATATTTACAATATTTACTGTTTTATGAAAAAATTGGTACACAAATTTTAAAATGAACAATGGTGGTCGGAGCTCTCTCCTCAAGGTTGTGGAGCTTTTATTCTAACCAAAAAGGTGGCCGGACTTAGGGGCCATTTGCGCCATTGGGCTAAATTCTCCTTTGGTTCCATCAAACTCAAGAAACTGAGCCTCTTTCATGATTTGGAAAGTCTTGACTTGGCGAAGGAGCACGGGCGCCTATCAGCTGTGGAGTTCAAACTGGAGAAGGATCTTTTGTTGAAGCTGAGTGATATCACAAATAAGAAGAATTATATTGGAAACAAAAATCTAGATTGCAATGGTTGAAGGAAGGGAATGAAAACACTAGTTTCTTTCATGGCCAATGGTCGTTAAAACAGGAACTTCATTCCCAGTATTTGCCACAACGGGGTTACTTCGTCTGATCCTAAGGATATTGGGAAAATTGTCTCTGATAGTTTTCAACAACAATTTGGTTGTAAGCCGATGTCTCAACTGGAGCAGCCATTCTCAGTAGACTTGTCTCAGTTGGAGCAGCCATTCTCACTGAAGGAAATCAAAACTGCAGTCTTTGACCTAGGCAAAGGTAAAGAGTCAGGCCTTGATGGTTTCCCTTAACAGTTCTTCAAACAATTCTGTGAGATAATTAAACTCAATCTTCTAAAACTATGTGAGGACTTCTTTTTTGGAAAAGCAAATTTGGAAAGGATCAACTGGGCCAGTATTGCTCTAATACCAAAGGTTGAGACACCGTAGAGTCTGGGGGATTATCGCCCAATCAGCTTAATTAATTCTTCCTTGAAAATTCTTTTGAAACTTTTGCAACTAGCCTGAGTAGAGTCATGAACTCCCTTGTGGATACGGATCAATTGGCGTTCTTGAAAAGATGATGCATCTTGGATAACATCGCTACTGTGGAGAAACTCATTTTCAGTTTCCATAAATGCAGACTCCCAGGGCACATCCTGAAAGTGGACTTTGCCAAGGCGTTTGACTTGGTCGATTGGGACTTCCTCCTGAACCTCTTATCTGCTAGGGGTTTTGGAGAAAGATGGGTGGGGTGGATCAAGAGTATTTTATCCTCCTCGAAGGCATCGATCCTAATATACAGAGCACCTAATGGCTACATCTGATATCAATGAGGATTGAGGCAAGGTGATCCTTTGTCCCCATTATTGTTTATTCTAGTTACGGATGCCTTGAGTTCAATGTTCTTTTATGCGCTAACCTTCAAGATCATGATTGAGGTGTCCCTTGGCGAGTTTGGAAGTACGTGTAACCTGCACTATGCAGATGATCTTTTGATTATAACTACAGGTGGGTTGGAGGATCTAAGGATCATTAAACTTATTTTATACTTGTTTGAAGGGATGACTAGATTAGAAACTAACTTCTCAAAAATATACCTTTATTCGAGTTGTTTGGGGGAACTTCCTGGATTGGCTGTTGCAAATACGTTACATTGCTCTATGGGTTCACTACCAGTCACCTACCTGGGTATTCCGGTTTCTGATAGGAGACCTCGTCGGCAAGATTGGGAGGGGCTTATTGTCAAGGTGAGAAGACGACTCTCTTCTTAGAAAGTGAAACACCTTTCGTTAGGAGGCCATTTTACTCTAGTGAACTCCTTGCTGTCTACGATTCCTACGTATTGGATGTCCATTTTCAGATTACCTTGCTGGGTCATTAAAAAAATTAACTGCATTAGAAGAGATTTCTTATGGACGGGCCCAGATATTGACCGACCTAGTTGCCGATTGGTTAGTTGGAAAAACATTTATCAACCATGGGGCCAGGGGGTTGGGGCATTCTGAATCTTGGGGTGGCACGAAGGTGGTACAATTTAACTACAGTCGGCATTGTTGGCAGTTGAGCCCTTCAACGGCGGGAAGGATCTCCTCTTTCTAGAAAGGGGCGTTGAGCTGTCTGTCGCCACTCAGGGGTTGCATCTCGCTTGATATTAATACTGGTGAGGAAACACTATTTTGGAAAGACTGTTGGCTCAATGGGAGGGCACCGATGTACCTATGGCCAAAGGAATTCGGAGCGAGTCAGCATCCCAATGGTACAGTACATGAGCTCGCACATTTACTTGACGAGCCTCCTTTCTTGGAGTTTGGGGAGATTTTGCTTATCTGAGAGAAGTTGAGGACTTCAACTAGGGAGGTTAACAGGAAATAGGATTTTTTCAATCAAATCTTTCTACAATTTTTTAATTGATGGAGGATTGTGATGCCCGGTGGCGAAATTTTTTTGGAGCAACTGGTGCCCAAAGAAAATCAACCTCTTTAACTGGCTGGTTTGGCAAAATAAAATCCTTTCACTAGAAAACCTAGCGCGTAGGAGGTGTAATAGGTTACCGATAGACACTTGTGTGTTATGCCACGCAGGGACTGAATTTGTCGATCATTTTTTCTTGCAATGTCCTTTTGCCACTCAAGTATGGGATTATTTCGTCAGATTGCTTGAGCTCCCAAGCCCACCTCCATCCATGCAATGCCTTTAGGGGCCATGGAGGCTGTGCTTTTTTTTTTTTTTTACATCATGCACGTGAGCATATACTTAGTCATCTCAACAGGCCATTTCTCATGTTATATATATATATATATATATATATATATATATATATATATATATATATATATATAATTGAGAGGAACATGGATATAAGTTGTAATTTAGCCTGAGCTTTTCAGCATCTCCTTTAATATTTTTGGCAATCTTCATTTCATCAACGGAGGCCTCATCCTCACATCTTGGCTAAGACCCACTGAATGGCATTTTCATCAAAATTTTCTCATTAATCTTTTACAGCCTTGAGCATTTTGAATATATATATATATATATATATATATATATATATATATATATATATATATATATATATATATATATATTTTAGACTTGTGATATATATAATTGATGCAATAGATAATTACTCAAGGGGCAAGATTCCAGTGCAGCTTTCTACATCTACATTAATAGTTTCCCTGCCCTTTGGAATTTTAGCTACCTCATTTTCAACTTGATCTTGTTGACAATTTGGAGATTGCAATTTTCTCAAATAGATCATTAAGGCTGTGGCAAGCTTTGGTGAAGTGAGTAGTGAAGATGTTCTTTTTCATCCTTGACACATTTCTCAAGATGTTGAATCATTTGTAGCTTCTCTTCTGTTTATTTCAACCTTGCACTAAGAATGTTTGCATCATTAGTTGGGGCTGCTTTTCTCATCTTCCAAACCCTGCAGGTGCTCATGAAGCTCATCAGTTTCAGCTTCTTTATCTCTACATTCTATGATGAAATAGTGAGTTCCAAACTGATGACTTTCTCCACCAGCTCATCAATTTTCTCTGCATGATCCACAACTGATGCTTCTGAAATTCATCTCAAAATGTTGTTTAACTTCACCACGAAATGACTGTAACTCAAGCCGCTCTGGTTTCAGAATGCATACATGCTCATGCTTTTCAAAGACATCTTTTCTATTCTCCATCTGGGAAGGCTGATTGCTAGGTTGACTACTGAGAGCTTTCAACCTCAGTTCGGCTTTCTTAATTCCCTCAGACTAAGGTATCCTCACATGACTTGAGTGTTGCTACAGCCATCAAAGCCCTTGCTTCATTATCATCAATGACTGAGCTAGTACTGAAATGATCTTGCAAGAAACATACCTCTTCTTGCATCTCTAAAATCTCCCTTTCCATGTCCAAGCACTTCGTGAATCCATTCTCATAAGAGCTTTTGATAAACTCTTTCTGAGTTTGAAGAATCAAGATTGCTATTTGAAGCCTGTCAATTTCTTCCTGTGCCTTCTCTTTGCTAATTTGAGAAGTCACTTTCCCGTGCTTGAGCTTCTTAATATCTGTCTGCTGGTCTTCCTGTCTGGTTTCATTTCTTGAGCTGATTCGAGGGATTTCTACAGGTGCTTTGTGAATCTTACTGGAATCAGTGGAAGTGATTGCTTTTGGCAAACCATCATCGTCTTCATCCTGGATTGCAAACTGGACTTGATCACGAAATGCTGTGGCTATGGTGTGATTGACCTGGTAAAGTTTTTTTTTTTCTTTAAATTAACGCTTCAAAGAATTCCTGGGAACCAAGACTAGGACATGCATGACAGCAGCGACGACCATGGCAATGATGGCGACAGCAGCAACAGTGGCTACGACGGTAATGGTTTCAGCAGGCGTTAGCAGCAACAGCAACATCGAGCAACGTCGGCAACAGTAGAGACGGCATCAGGCAGCGGCAACGACAGCAACTGTAGCGTCATGTTGGAAATAATCAAGACTTGGGTTGTTTGGATCTAATTGTTGAGTTAACTTGGATCTCTGGTGCAAGGTATGAATGAGAAAATAGAATGCAAGATGTTCACACACCAAACGAAGAGAAGACTAAGGGCAACTCCAACCTAATACCCAGGGATTTGGGTGTGGATTGCTCCAACCAACACCCAAATCTTACCCCAAATTTGGGATTTGCAATAGTATGACCCCAAATTGGGGTCCCACAAAAATTTATATATTTTAATCATTTTGTTTTATTTTTATAATTATTGTAATTAAAATTACAAAATTAATAATTCATTAATATAATTATAACCATTCATTATATACCTACAATATTAATTTGTATGCAATTAATTACTTAATTAATAATAAATTTATTAATTAAATTAAAGTATTAATGTAAAATATCTAATTAAAATAATTTTCATGTTGTTAAAATTTTAATCAATCATGTGTTTAAATATTAAATATTTTCCTACTATATGAAAAAATAATTTTATTATTTATCAAGGTAACTAAGAAATTTATAATCTAAATTTTAAATAAATTAAATCATAAATTAAAAAATTTTAGTTGTGAATTTTTTAATTTATTTTTATTAGCAAAATATTAAATTGTAATAAATATTTAATTAAATTATTGTTAAAAATGATTAATTTCAAGTATTCTTTTATTGAATAGTAATAATAATATAAAAAAGATAAGGAAGGAATATTTTGTGAATATGCTTTTTTGGGGTAAAATTTGGGTTTGTGGTTGGAGTATAATTTACTGTACCAGAACCAAATTTGGGATTTGAGATATAAATTTGGGTTTGTAGGTTGGAGATGGCCTAAAGTGAAGCTAATAATCATCCTCCCCATCTTCATTTTGGTTCAGTAAGTCTTTAAAGTAACATGATAACATAACTACATAACAACAACATCACGACAGGCTTACAAGTAACCATAATGTCACAAGTAACAAAGATAATGACACAAGTAACAAAGATAACATAATAATAAACCTAGATAACTAGCAGCATGCCTCAGCATGCATGCCATGCAAGTCAAACAATTACCACAGTGCAACTACTGTGGTCTTCATGTGGATCTTCTCAGTTTCAGAGCATTCACTTCAACACTAATGTCATCTTACTTAAGTTTGTGTTAGTTTATCTTGTAGATTTATTTGGATAAGATTATCATTTAATTATGTTGATTTGATTAGATAAGAAGGGTATTTGTTTTGAATTTATCTTGATAAGATAAACATTCTTATAGCTTATCTAGATGGTTTTGTTAGTCTATATATACAGTTTGTATCCTAGTTTTCAAAGATAATAAAAGTAGAGAGATTTAGAGTTGTGCATCTCTCCCGTTCTTCTCTTGTTTACTCTTTTCAGGTTGGCATCTTCTACACGTGGTATCAGAGCCAGCGCATGCCCAAATACCCGAGGTTCAGACCAATGACGATTACCACCCAACAAGCAGCGAAAGAAAGCTATGGTGTGTTGTTTCATTGCCCAATGTTGACGATGTCCAACTATGACACATGGGCGATCAAGATGGAGGCAATCATGGATGCTCAAAGGGTTTGGGAATCCATTGAACCAACGGCCGGAACGACCATGGATCCAAAGAAGGACAAGATGGCACGGGTATACCTGCTTCAGTCCATTCCCGAGGATGTGCTTCTGTAGGTTGCAATGAAGAAGACAGCGAAGGAGGTTTGGGACAGCCTCAAGACGAGGTACCTTGGAGCAGATCTAGTGAAAAAGGCCCATTTGCAAACTCTGAAGAGTGAGTTTGACAACTTGCGCATGAAGGAAGATGAATCGATTGATGAATTTGCTGGTAAGTTGAGCGGGATGGCGACCTGCTACAGCAACCTTGGCGCCACCTTGGAGAATGCTGCCCTTGTTAGAAAATTGCTTGATTTGGTCCCTGACAAGTTTTTTCTTGTGATTGCTAGAATTGAGCAATTTTATGACATTGACACCATGCCTTTTGAGGAGGCAATCGGTTGTCTGAAGGCATATGATGAACGTGTTCGTCTCCGCAATGGTCACGGCAACAATAACGGGCAGCTCTTGTTAACCCATGCTGAGTGGCAGGCACGACAGAAATACAGTGACGAAAATGTGTCATTCACTACCAAGGGGCGAGGAGTAAACTCCAACATCAGTGATGGGCGCGGTCACGGACGAGGCAAGGGACGTGGTCATGGTTTTGGTCGAGGCAAAGGAGGTCGTGATAAGAGTCACATAAAATGTTTTAATTGTGATGTTTATGGCCATTTTGCTTCGGCATGCAGGAACAAGAAACACGAGGAGGAGGCGCACCTCACACAAACACAGGAGGAAGATCCAACACTATTGTTAGCAATGAGCACGGGGTTAGGCAAATTGGTGTTATTGAATGAAGACAAGGTGGAATCACAACTACGAGCCGACGGTGAGGCAAATGTAAGCTCTGACGTGTGGTACTTCGATAACAGCACAAGTAATCATATGTCAGGCCAGCGAAACAAGTTTCATGATCTGGATGACTCTATCCAAAGTCATGTGAGGTTTGGTGATGGCTCTACTGTACAAATCAAAGGAAGGGGAACGGTGTTGTTCCAATTTGAAGGTGGAGAGCAACGGCTTCTCACAGAGGTATATTACATCCCCTCACTGTCCAGTAACATCATAAGCATCGGCCAACTCACTGAGGGAAGTAGCAAAGTTGTTATGGCTAGTGCTTTTCTGCGATTGTATGATTCACAAGGAAGACTTCTCATGAGGGTCAGACGTTCATCAAATCGTCTTTACACAGTGTTGATGAAGACATGTGAGCCGGTGTGCTTGTATGCAAACATATCTGACCCAGCTTGGTTATGGCATGCAAGATTGGGACACGTAAATTTTCAGGCTCTCAAGATGATGGTTAACAGAGGAATGGTCCATGGGTTGCCTAAGATTAATCACCCTATGCAAATATGTGCTGGTTGCACAATTGCCAAACAACCACGTCTTCCATTCCCCACTGCAGTAACATACCGAGCTAAGGAGCGACTCGAGCTAGTACATGCAGACTTATGTGGACCCATTACTCCACAGACGATGGCCGGGAACAAATACTTCTTACTCTTCGTCGATGACTACAGTCGGATGATGTGGGTGTATATGCTCAAGTCAAAGAGTGATACATTAGAGCAATTCAAGAAGTACAAGGCACTTGTGAAGAACGAGTCTGGTCATAAGATAAAGATACTCAAAACCGATCGTGGGGGTGAATTCTTATCCAAAACATTCAGCACATACTATGAGAGTGAAGGCATTCAACGGTATTTCACCGCACCTTATACACCACAACAAAATGGTGTTGTAGAGCGGAGAAATAGAACCGTAGTGGACATGGTGAGAAGTTTGTTGAAAAGCACGCAGATGCCTTCAAGATTTTGGGGCGAAGCAGTCCGGCATGCTGTCTACATCTTAAATCATGTGACTACAAAAGCATTGTATGATTCAACCCCTTATGAAGCGTGGACTGGAAGGAAACCGTGCTTGGACCACCTGAGAGTGTTGGTTTCATGGCTCACATGAAAATACCAGCTGCACACCTTAAGCAGCTTGACGATCGTAGTATTCATGTGGTCTATCTCGGCGTTGAAGCTGGGTGTAAAGCACATAGACTCTTCGATCCACATCACAACAAGGTTCATATTAGCCGTGACATGATCTTTGAGGAGAGCAAATGTTGGATGTGGAGTGAGGCTGTGACAGATGACCAAGACATATGGGCCACATTCTCCATTGAGGAGTCAGACATTGAGGAAAACATGGAGGCAGGAATGTCGAACTCACCTTGGGATGCCAAGAGATGTGACTCCGACATCGGATGTAGCTCCAGACACTTGTGGCTCACCCTTGGCCACACCAAAACCAACAAATGTAGCACCAATATTGCCAGCCATTATGGGAAGTCTGAGTTCTCCAGATTCATCCACATATGATGATAAACCAAGTAAGCTTCGGTCTCTTGTAGAAATTTATGAAGAAACAAAAGAATTACATCCATTGTCAGAGGAACTATTACAGGCTGAAATGCATGAACATGTAACCTTCTTTGAAGCAGTCAAAGAGAGGCAATGGGTTGAAGCAATGGACCAAGAGATTGCATCAATTGAAAAGAATAAGACATGGTCACTAACTGACTTGCCAGCAGGACATAAACCTATTGGTTTGAAATGGGTTTACAAATTGAAAAAGGATTCGGAAGGGAAGGTAGTTAAACACAAAGCTAGACTTGTTGCAAAGGGATATGTACATCGGCAAGGAATTGACTACGAGGAAGTTTTTTCTCCAGTGGCAAGAATCGAAAACAATAAGGTTATTACTTGCACTAGCAGCTCAATGCAAGTGGCAAGTGCATCACATGGATGTCAAGACAGCGTTCTTGAATGGAGAGCTATTGGAAGAAGTCTATGTTACTCAGCCAGAAGGATATGTAGTAAAGCAACAAGAGCACAAGGTGTACAGGCTATCCAAGGCACTATACGGATTACGCCAAGCACCCCGAGCTTGGAATCTTCAGTTGGATAGAAAATTGAAGAGTTTTGGTTTTATTAAATGCCCCCAAGAGCATGCTGTTTATGTGAGAACTAAACAATCTAATATTTTGATTATTAGAGTTTATGTTGATGATCTTATTATAACCGGAACAGAAGCTATCGACATCGAAGAACTCAAGCATCAGATGATGAATGAATTTGAGATGTCTGATCTCGGACTTCTTTCCTATTATCTGGGCATTAAAGTGGAACAAAGGGAAGAGAGAATTTCCCTCAAACAATCGGGATACGCGAGAAGGATCTTACAACAATTCGGCATGGAAGATTGTAACCCATGTAAGTGCCCCATGGAACCAAAACTAAAACTTGGAAAAGATCCTGAGGGAGAGTTAGTTGATCCAACTGAATATCGGCGTATCATTGGAAACCTAATGTACATGCTACACACTCGACCTGACCTTGCATATTTAGTCGGGATGGCCAGTAGATATATGGAGAAGCCTACGATGCTACACCAAAAGGCTGTCAAACAAATCTTAAGGTATATTAAAGGTACAATTGAATTTGGTTTGAAATACACAAGTGGAGCTGATGGCAAAATTATTGGGTTTTGTGATAGTAGTTTGGCCATTGACATTGATGACAGAAGAAGCACTAGTGGGATGGTGTTTTATGTCAATAACAGTGTGATTTCATGGAGTTCACAGAAGCAAAAGAGCGTAGCATTGTCGTCATGTGAAGCTGAATTCATGGCAGCAACAGCAACAGCTTGTCAGGCGTTATGGTTGAGGGGATTGATGAGTGAAGTGACAAGGCGTCCTTTAGAAGTAGTCAAGCTATATGTTGATAACAAATCAGCGATAGCATTAATAAAGAATCCAGTGTTTCATGGGAGAAATAAGCACATCAATACCCGGTTTCATTTTATTCGTGAATGTATTGAAAGAGGGGAGATTATTGTTGAGCATGTAAGTGGAGAAGAACAACGTGTAGATATTCTCACTAAGTCACTTGCAAAGGTGAAGTTCTCAGAGATGCGCTTGTTAATTGGAGTCAAAAACTTAACACAACCAAGTCTAGATTAAGGGGAGAGTTTGTTGGAAATAATCAAGACTTGGGTTGTTTGGATCTAATGTCATCGTACTTAAGTTTGTGTTAGTTTATCTTGTAGATTTATTTGGATAAGATTATCATTTAATTATGTTGATTTGATTAGATAAGAAGGGTATTTGTTTTGAATTTATCTTGATAAGATAAACATTCTCATAGCTTATCTAGATGGTTTTGTTAGTCTATATATACAGTTTGTATCCTAGTTTTCAAAGATAATAAAAGTAGAGAGATTTAGAGTTGTGCATCTCTCCCGTTCTTCTCTTGTTTACTCTTTTCAGGTTGGCATCTTGTACACGTCAGGCGGCAAAAGAAGCAGCAACATCAAGCAATGTTGGCAACAGTGATGATGGCGTCAAGAAATAGCGGCAGCAGCGACGATGGCAGGGAGAGGATTTTCCCTCATCGGTCTTCCTTCTTCTTTTTATTTATTTATTTATTTTTATCTATATATGTTTTGCAGAGAAACAGACTAAGAATCTCTTTCTTCTTTTTACCAGTTCTTACTTCTTCTTGGTGGTGATCTTGCACTGGAGATGCTTCTCCTTCTATCTCGCAAAGAGGTAGTAGCAACGGCAAGAAACAGCAGCAGCGACGACGTTGGCAAAGAGAGGATCTTCCCTCGTTGGTCCTCCTTCTTCTTCCCCGAATCCTTATCTCCTTGCCGGTTCGTTCTTCTTATCTCTTTGGCCCGGGATGCTATCCTCGTCCTCTTCTCTTTCTTTCGGGATTCTCCTTCGGCCATTCATCTTGCAGAGAGACAGGTGCAGCGGCAGCAAGGGTGGCGACGGAGGCAGCAACAATAGCAGCAACAACAACAGCGTGCAACGGAAAGCAAGCAACAGTGGCAGGCATGGTAGTGGGCCATGCAGATAGCGACCTCCCCTCTTTCTTTGGTGATGATGTCAAACGACGAGCAACAATAGCGGTGCTTCTTCTTGGCCAGGCTCCTCTTTGGTTCGTCTCTTTCTTCTTTCTTCGTCATCTTCTTTTTTTCTTTTTATATTTCCTTCCGTCTGTTTCATCTTTGGCGCCCCTCCTGGATCTGGTCCTCGTCCCCCTCCTGTCTTTTAATCATCGTCTCTCCTTTTAAAGCCTTTCAACATCGTCATGGTTCCTCCCTGTTGCGTTGGTCGTGGGGGCAATTGGTTGTGCTGATCATGGGAAGGTGTGGGGCGGTTGCGTTGACCATAGGGTGACATGTGGAGCGGTTGTGAAGATTGTGAGGCGACCACGACACCCCACGACAGGCTTTATTATTATTATTATTATTTTAATTTAGCTTTTTTTACTTATTATTATCATTATATATATATACTTATCCAGATTTACTTTGTTTTATTTTATTCTTATATGATTTTTTTAATATGCTATTATTATTATTATTATTATTATTATTATTATTATTATTATTATTATTATTATTATTATTATTTTATTGTTATCATTATTATTTATTATTATATCTATTTTATTTATTTCGTTTTATTTTTTTATTTTTATATATATATTTTTTAATTATTTTAATTATTTTATTTATTTATATATATTTTTTATATTATTATTATTTTTTATATTATTTTATTTGATTTATTTTAATATATTATTTATTATTATTATTATTATTTTGTCTGATTCGATTTATATAGATAAATATATTTAATTTGATTTGATTTGATTTTTTTTAAATATTTGATATATATATATATATATATATATATATATATATATATATATTATTTAATTTAATTTAATTTAATTTTTGCCTCGTGATTTGTATCCATGTTTGATCTTGGGATAGGGATCTCCTCAGGATTTAAACATTTTAGATCGACTCGAGATCTGTGTTCGTGCCTGATCTTGATATTTGGATGTTTTAGATCACCTCGAGATTTGTGCTCTTGGCTGATCTTGATATTTGAATATATATTTTTTTAGATCGCCTCGAGATCGGTGCTCTTGGCTGATCTTGAGATTTGTGTATTTTGGATCGCCTTGAGATCTGTGCTCTTGGTTGATCTTGATATTTGAATATTTTTTTAGATCGCCTCGAGATCGGTACTCTCTGCTGATCTTAAGATTTGAGTGTTTTTGGATCGCCTTGAGATCGGTGCTCTCGGCTGATCTTGAGATTTGTGTATTTTGGATCACCTCAAGATTTGTGCTCTTGGCTGATCTTGATATTTTAATATTTTTTTAAATCATCTTGAGATCGGTGTTCTCGGCTGATCTTGAGATTTGTATTTTGAGATTATCTTTAAGATTTCTAGACTTATCTTGCACATATCCAAATATGATGAGATTTATTTATCTTAACCACTAATTTGATTATGATTAGGCTTATATGTGATTTTAAAATTTTAATTTGATTTAAATTAAGACATGTGAATTTTTTTTTAATATATATAAACAGAGAGACTCTACCAGTTGAGGAGGGTCATGTTCCAAACATGGTCTAGGAGTTTAGGAGTCTAGTTGGTGGTCTTGAGGAGGGCCTCTTGTTCCTCGACTTTTGTTGGTTTTTCGCTGTTTTTGTTGTATCGGTTGTATTCTTATCACATCAAGTGATAATTTGTTTGTTCCGTTTTAATTGAAGTGGTTTATCAACCTTTTCCAAAAAAAAAAAAGAAAAATTAAAATTAAAATGAAATACAAAAATTTTCTAAAGGAAGAGTTGATGGCAAATTATATCACAAAAATATTAGTTTTCTTGTGGGACCCAAAATTTGGGGTTGTAATAGTGTGACCCCAAATTTGGGGTCACACTATTGCAAATCCCAAATTTGGGTCATTGGTCGGAGATGCTCTAAAGATGCGGGTGGAGCATCTTTCAATTACATATCATTACAAGATTTGGGTTTTTAAAAATTTGACTGAGTAGGTTTCATAATACCGCTTTTTTATGTTTTGCATCCTTCTCTGTGTGATGTGTTAGTATTTTACTATTTATATTACGATATTTTACTATTTATATTAGGATAGTCAATATATATATATATATATATATATATATATATATATATATATATATATATATATAATTTTCATATTATTATTAAAAACTATTTTATTGTTATAACTATATAAATATGGTTTCTTTAGGCATAGTAAATAGTGCACCGTTTTCATGATTGATGTATTTACCCACTAAAAGTAAAACTAAACATATTTTTTTTCATAAAATTGACAAAAAAACAAAATAAATGACAAACGGGTATAGAGGTGCATCAGCTACAGTGCCTTGACTGATCTATAGAGATAATCCTCCACTATATAACCCTGGAAGGAAGAACCAGGGTTCCTAAAAAAAAAACATATGTATTAAAATAAACCTTTAAATATAGATATTTTATTATTTATATATTTTTTTAATAAATATTGATAAATCATGAACCATTGACCATTGCATTGGAAGAAAGTTGGATGTAATGACTTATTGGGATATGGATTCTATGGATGGATTATCAAAAGCTAATCTCAAGACAAAAGTCTATTAAAGGGAACGAGAATAGAACAAGAAAGCTATGAAGAAGAAGAAAAAGGCCCTGCTCGAGAAAGAGGGAAGAGGCTGGGAAATTCGGAGGAATTTCTCATAATTGGTTATCTTGTTTTTGCTTTACTAATCCCCTGTTGAGTTTTCTTACTAGTATGCTGAGATTCTAAACTCCTATTATGGAATTTATCTTACATTGATGTTATATGTTTGGATTTATTTGGAAGAACTCCGATAGCATTGAGTTGTTTTTTCTATCAAAATTAAATATGATGATATGTGATTGTGCTGGAAGCCCTTTGAATCTCAGATCTTACCATTGCAGTGAGTGTCCTTAACAAGTTCATTACACTGGAGCAATGTTCAAAAAAACGCTAGGCGCTAGTCGGGCGGTCAGCCGCCTTCTAGCGCCCAGAGAGCCTAGGCGGGGGCCTAGGCGGTTTTACCCTTTTAGAAAAATATATATTTATAATATGATTTTAATTCTATATAATACCCAAATAGACATTTATCAACAACTAAATTGATGCATCAACAATCAAATAATAATACAAGAGCTTCTAGAATCCAAACAACTCTAAAACCCACATTATCATAAAAACAATTAAACATACATATAAAATTATTTATTTATTTATTTATTTATTTTTGCCAAAATAAAAGTGGGTAGGCTACTAAGAAAAACATAAGCATATAAAAATTTCGGCGAAGTAAGCGAAGACAAGGTTTGTTATACATAACATATTATTTATTATTTATGTGCTTAGAAATTAGAATTTTATTAAAAAAATTAAATTAAATAAATAATAATAAATATTGGATGGATATACCCATAAGAAAAAACATAATTAAGTACAAGTTCCACAAAACATTAATTTGGGGGGTTTTAAATTAGTTAAAAACATTTAATTTTAAATTTTTTTCCAAAAGCCGCCCAGGCCGCCTAGTCGGCCGCCCAGGCCGCCTAGGCGGTTCCTGGGCGTCCGTTTTTTTTATGGAAAGCCTAGACCGATTTTTTCACCGTTTTTCGCAAAAACCGGGCGGTCTATCACCTTCCAGCGCCTAGGCGCCGCCTAGGCGGCCGCCTAGGCCGATTTTTCGAACACTGCACTGGAGCCTTAAACTTTTTATTTGGAAGAGAAATAAACTATCATTTCGGTACGATAAAGTTGAAAATTGAATAAGTTACGTTGAATTTATTGAAATTGAAAATTTTGCATATATATATATATATATATACCCATTTAAAATGGATATTTGCATTGATGTTTTGTGGGTTTATTAAAATTTTCATATAATATCCCATCATATCCATCACTACTCCTCTGCCAATTAAAAGAAAATGTTGACAAACATATACCTAATAAAAATATTATATTATCATCTAACAAACATATTGATGTTGTGTAACTGTATTAAGATTGTTGTGTAGTCTGATTTAGGGAAGTTTGTGTTTAAATAGATAAAAAAAAAATATTTGCATATATATGACATAAAAATTCATATTTTCCCATTATATAGATATCCGGTCTTTTTAAATACATACATAATTATAAAGCTTTTATGAGTACGAACATATTTGCATATTTTTATCATGTATATAATTTTATTTATGATCATCTTTTTCATTTTATATTTTAAAAGCACATTAGCAACTTATTAAACAAAATAAGTTTTTAGCTTGCTGGGAATGATATTCAATTAAAAAAATTTTAGAGATCAATATATTCAATTTGAAAATTTGAATAATTTCCACCAAATTTTTTTGAAAATTTGAAAAATTTAAATATTAAACTAAAAAACATTTGATGTTATATAATCATACTTGTGGTGCTTATCAAAATAATATATATATGTTTCTCTGAGTTTGACTTCAAGGTGAAAAAACACTAATTTTAATTTCAATCCAAATTTATAGGCATATTTCACAATAGTTATTAGTTGTTTTTTTTTTTTTAAAAAATAGAGAACAGAAAGAATTTAGCTTTGTATATTTTCAATTTGTACTGGTTTAATGTTATAACTATTGCATTTAAATTTTTTATAACCCCCCACCTCAAGAGAGTTGAAAATACAAAGAAAATAAATTTGTAAAAGCAAATAATAATTTTTTTTTATGCAACAAAAAGAAAAATAAAAATAGAAACTGAAATGGGCCATTTATACCGGAACAAGAGGTAGTATCAATCAAGTACAAAGTAGCCAAAATTAGAACCAAATATCTCATAATTAATATCAAATTATAAATCTTAATCTATAGTTAATTGTACGAAGGTAATTGTTTAAATAGATTTGTAGCATTATATATCATAGACATACAAAACCAAATATCTAGAACAGTACAAAATCAACTTAAATTTATATATTAAAATTATAAGAACAGAGGTCATTTTAGCATGAAAATTTGGCCACGTAGATCTTCTTGTTGGATTAAAATTTAAAATGGATAAGACAAAAATCAACATGTGAAAGAAGTTTTTGAATGAATGAGAAGACAGATTTTAGGCAAGGCGTTTCTAGGAAACTTTTAGGATAGTTATTTCCCCACTAAATTGCAGATGCTTTCTAGGAAATACTAACCCCAAGATACAATGCCTGAAAAAAAACCAGAAAACAATAAGGAGATTATTGAAGATCAGAGAAGAGATTGTTTTTTTTTTTTCATTCTTGTACCTGACTATTTAAAAGATCTCAAAAGATGTTTTATTCAACCGTTGAATATGTGAAAAGACACCTTTTCCCGTTTCTCAGATGTGTCAGAATAACGGTTACAAAAGCATCTCTTCTTTTAAAAATTTATTTTATCTCTTTATCTATTTATAACTATAAGGATAATAAGAAAATATATTTTATAAAAAACACCGAACAAGAGTATCTAATTATTATTAGATAATATTAATATATTTACATAATATATAACAATCCCCCACTTATTATCTAATAATAAGATAAGTAATAATAAAATAAACGATATTGGCTTTATATAATGCATGCCCCAAGGTGGACTAGGCCTTGAACCTTGGGTTGAGTATGATTAGATCACACCCGCATCATATATTGGTTCTTGGTGCTACAATAGCTGCGCATTAATATGGGCCTTGCGCTTATCCTGTTTAGCAAATACGCTAGGGTCTTACCGATAACCCATAGGAAGCGGCCTCTCACTTCCCTATTTGCAAAGGCAAACTCATCAATAGTGTCCACAACCGCTTTATCACTCTATTTAAAACTATGAGTCTGTTAAGAACACAAAGTTCATCCTTCCCATTGTGGATTAACAGTGCATCTACAAGATATGGGATTTTTATTATAAAAATATTTATTTTTTATTGTACCCCCACTGTTCTCCCATTGACATTTCTCAGATAGATGCTTGACTAAAATTTCCTTGAACTCTTATGCACATGATTTTCAATTTAATTGACATCAATGTGATAGAGTAGACTTCAATCAAGTCTATCTTCTTTGATCAGTAATAATCCCATAACTCCCATGATTTTCTTAATATTTTCACCTGATAATGGCTTAGTTAGGGGGTCAGCCAACATTTGATCAGTTGGTAGGTACTCTATATAACTTTACCTTTTTTTACAACACTTCTAACATGATTATATCTCATAGCAATGTGCTTGCTATTTTGTGACATCCTCTTATTTTTAGTATTATAAATTGCAGCTTGATTGTCACAAAATAATGTAATAGGTCCTTTTGTTATTTCAATAAAAGGAATACTTCTTATAAATCTCCTGATCCATAGAATATATTTACTAGCAAGAGACATAGCAATAAATTCAGACTCCATAGAAGATAAAGCAGCACATGATTGTCTTTTTGATGACCATGAAATTATTGATCCTCCTAAAGTAAATAACCAACCACTAGTAGATTTAGATGTTGCTTTATCAGAAGCCCAATTTGCATCACTATAACATTCCAAGATAGTATTATCACAATTATAATGTAATCCATAATTTAAAGTATATTTTAAATATCTCATTAGTTTGTTAAGTTGATTCCAATGATCAATATTAGGATTACTGGTGAATCTACTAACTATGCTAACTGCACATGCAATATCAGGTCTTGTATAATTCATAACATACATTAAACTACCAATAATTTTAGCATACATTTCTTGATTAACAGATGCACCATCATTTCTTAATAATGTAAGATGAGGTGTAATAGGTGTTTTACTTGGTTTACAATCAAAATAGTTAAATTTTCTAAGTTACTTCTCAACATAGTGAGTTTGAGTCAAAATAAACTCATTATCTCTTCTAATCACTTTAACACCTAAAATGAAATCAACAAGACCTAAATCTTTTATATCAAAAGCATGAGCCATAAAAGATTTTGTTTCATTTACACAATCAATATTTGAACCAAAGATAAGTAGATCATCAACAAAAAGTGTAATTAGAACTTTGTATTCATTAGTATTTTTAATGAAGATACAATTTTCTACTTTACTGCTTAAAAAGCCAAACTTCTTAATTTCTTTCTTAAACTTTTTATACCATTGTCTAGGAGCTTGTTTAAGACCATACAAAGATTTTTTAAGTTTACATACTTTATGCTCTTCTCCTTTAATAACATATCCTTCAGGTTGATTTATATAGATTTCCTCAACTAATTCACTATTTAGAAAAGCTGTTTTTGACATCCATCTGATGTACTTCTAGATTGTAAACAGAAGCTATAGCAAACATAGTTCTAATAAGAGTAATTTTTGTAACAGGGGAATAAGTTTCAAAATAATCAATACCTTCTTTCTGAGTATAACCTTTAGCTACTAATCTAGCTTTATATTTATTAATGCTCCCATCAGGGTTAAATTTCTTCCTTAAAACCCATTTACAACCAATAACTTTTGTATTAGGAGGAATCTTTGTTAAAGTCCATGTTTTATTCTTTTTTATTGAATCAATTTCATCATCCATGGCTTCTTTCCATAAATGAGCATCTGACATAGACATAGCCTCTTTACATGTTTTAGGATCCTCTTCTATTAAATATGTGAACATTTCAGGACCTAAGTCTTTTTCAATTCTCTGTCCTTTACTTCTCCTTAATTGGATGGCCGATGGTTCAATAATATCATCATTATTTAGAATATTTGAATTATTATTATCACTAAAAGAATTTAAAAATTTTGAATTTAAATTATCATTTAAAGAATTTGAAATATCTGAGTTTAATTCTAATTCATTAGATAAATCTTTCTAATTCTAGCTTATCAGCATCTCTAATATTTAAATGTTCATAATAGATAGCATGTGGAGATTCAAAAACGCTATTGGTTTGCAGATTAAGAAATCTGCAGGCTTTACTATGCATTGAATAACCTAAGAATACAGACTTGATAGCTTTACTGCCAAGTTTAGGTCTCTTTTGACTAGAATCAAGAACATATGCAATGCATCCCCATAATCTAAAATAACTAATATTAGGTTTTCGATTATTTAACAGTTCATATGGAGTTTTGTCAAAACCTTTATGTAAAATTCTATTACTAATATAACAGGCAGTATATAATGCTTCACCCCAATAACAAAGAGGTAACTTAGAATGAATTATCATTGCATTTACCATTTCTAGTAATGTTCTATTTTTTCTTTCTGCAACACCATTTTGAGGTGGTGAATTAGGTGCAGATAATTCTCTAAAAATTCCACATGATTCACAATATGATATAAATTTAGATGACATAAATTCTCCTCCTCTATCTGATCTTAACCTCTTTATCTTTTTACTAGTTTTATTTTCAATTTCTTCTTTAAAAATTTTAAATTTTGTGAATGCCTCAGCCTTAGATCTAAGTAGATAAACATAAGTAAATTTTCAAAAGTCATCAGTAAATTTAATAAAGTAACGTTTACCTCCTCTAGTTAGATGATCTTTATTATCACATAAATCAGTATGAATTAATTCTAATAAACATGATGATCTAGTAACAGACTTAAAAGGATTTTTTGTAATTTTAGCTTGAGCACAACATTCACATGTACGAGTAGATAAAATTGTAGAATTTTTAGGAACTAAATTATAAGATATCATACGTTGCATGGCATGATAACCAATATGTCCTAATCTATAATGCCAAAAATTAAAATTAAAATCATCAACAATATAAGTAGAATTAGAAGCTTTATTAATACTTAAAAGATACAGACTATCTTTGGCATATCCCTTTCCAACAAAGGACCCATTTTTTGATATGATCACTTTTTGAGAATCAAACACAATTTTGAACCCATGATCATCAAGCCTTTTAACAGATACAAGACTCTTTCTCATCCCAGGAATATGTTGAACATTTTTTAAAGTAAGAACCTTCCTAGAAGAAAGAGAAAGTTCTACTGTTCCAACACCCATTACTGCAGAAGTGAAGGAATTCCCCATGAAGACAGTCTTCCCATCTTCAATTGCTTCGTATGTTTTAAATACATTCCTGCAGTGTGGAGTCACATGACATGTTGCTCCTGAGTCAAGCCACCAATTTTCATCTAAGTTGGCCATGAGAACTTCAGTAAGCATTGCAACCAAGTCTTTTTCTATCACATTAGCCTCGGGTTTTTTGTTTTTTCTGAAATAACATACCCTTGCTAAGTGACCCAATTTGCCATATACAAAACATGGGCCTTTTTTTTCTTGTTGCCATTCTGCTTGAAATCCTGTCTCTTTCTTTTGAAATTTGAAGGGCCTTTACCTTTCACAAAGTTCTTCTTCATTGAATTTCCTTCAACATTATGGACACTGTTCCTTTCTGTTTTGTCAAGTACATCTCTATTTCTTGCCTCACTCTCAATTTGGATATGCTGAAGGAGTTGATCCAAATTCAAAGACTTCTTTTTGTGTTTTAAAATTTTTTGGTAGTCCTTCTTCATTGAATTTCCTTCAACATTATGGACACTGTTCCTTTCTGTTTTGTCAAGTACATCTCTATTTCTTGCCTCACTCTCAATTTGGATATGCTGAAGGATTTGATCCAAATTCAAAGACTTCTTTTTGTGTTTTAAAATTTTTTGGTAGTCCTTCCATGAGGATGGGAGTTTCCCAATTATAGTGGACACTTGGAAAGTCTCAGAAATGGATTCCCCAGCATTGGCACATTGAGTGGCGATATCATGCATTGAGTTCATTTACTTGATCAACGATAGGCTTAGTATCAACAAATTTAAAGTCGATGTACTTGTTCACTAGGAAAGATTTATTGCCTGCATCTTCATTAACATACCTGCGTTTGAGTGCTGTCCATAATTCACTGGTGGTTTTGTATAAGTGGAACATATTGAATAATGAATTAATCATAGCATTCAGAATCATGAATCTGCACACGTAATCATCTTCAATCATTTGCTTTGAGATTCTGTATTTGGAGTTTGAATCTGAGAAGAGGATTGAGATGTGGTATCTTCAGTTTCAGATGACTTTTCTTGAGGATAAGCGGTGGTGAGGACATAAACAACTTTTGCAACTGTTAACTGATAAATCATCTTCATACTCCATCTTTTGTAATTTAATCCATTGAATTTCTCAAGCCTTTCCACATCTTGAAGTTGAGGCTTTGTGACTGTAGAATCCATGACAAAGATAACTATCCTAAACTTGTTGGATTAAAATTTAAAATGGATAAGACAAAAATCAAGATGTGAAAGAAGTTTTTGAATGAATGAGAAGACAGAGATTTTAGGCAAGGCGTTTCCAGGAAACTTTCTTTAGGATAGTTATTTCCCCACTAAATTGCAGATGCTTTCTAGGAAATACTAACCCCAGGATACAATGCCTAATTAGAGAAACAAGATTGCTGCAACTCAATCCTGTTTCTCAACCAAAACCAACCAATCGAAAAAAAACCAGAAAACAATAAGGAGATTATTGAAGATCAGAGAAGAGATTGTTTTTTTTTTTCATGGTTCTATTTCATCTCTTCAACAACTTTAGTAATAAGCATAACGGCCCTATTGTTCCGATGGAGAGAAGAGAATATTATTTCCAATGCTACAGGATATGATTGATTAGCTAATCTTTCAAAATCTAGTGTTGGTTCATTGGAACCATCTAAACCCATACCTAAAACTCCTATTAAGAGAAAAACAGAACCCTACTTGACTATTTAAAAGATCTCAAAAGACGTTTTATCCAACCAATATGTGAAAAGACACCTTTTCCCGGTTTCTAGGATGTGTCAGAATAACGGTTACAAAAGCATCTCTTCTTTTAAAAATTTATTTTATCTCCTTATCTATTTATAACTATAAGGATAATAAGAAAATATATTTTATAAAAAACACCGAACAAGAGTATCTAATTATTATTAGATAATATTAATATATTTACATAATATATAACACTTCTATTTCTCTGACATTTGTTGATTGCTTCAGACTCATTTTCATTATAAAAACTCTTCTCCCTTATTTAGAACTGTATAAGTGAAAGTGAAAATATTCTCATATATAGAAAGTAGGGATTTTTACATATATACCCTCTTGAATTTACTCCAGGGTTCTCGGAATTGTGTAGATTTTCATTTTTCATTTTTTTTTTTTTTGAGTCATTTTACATATTGAGATAATAATTAGTAGAGTTGGTGGTTCAATTTCCTCTTTGAATGAAAGGTTGAGGTTTTATTCCCTTTCAACAAAGCTTGTAGTCTTTACACTTTATAAAGGAATAAAAATAAAAAATTATAATAAGCCCATTCAGCCCTCACTGTAGTTCAAAGCTATTAGGAATAGGCTCTATTTTTTAATTCTATTGTGAAGGTGCCTCGGCTAAATTTCAAAACATTATTTACTTTTAAATTTTTTATGAGGACTTGTTGAAGCTTAAAAAGCTTTATATACTAGTCATCAGTTTGAGTGGTGAGGGAGTGGTACAAAGTTGAAGACTCTTCTACTGTGGGAAAAGTTATATTCTTCACCGTTTCCCTAAGATTACATAATAGAGGAAGTTTACTATTATGGGGTTGTAGTTCTTAATTTATTATCTTAAGTGCACATGGCAGATCCTAATTGTTATGTATTTTAATCAGCTCCATAGGGTAAATTCTTAGGTTGTCATGAAGCCACCGTAATAAGTGTACCACCTACTTGTCCCTTTGACTTAATATAATTATTTTTAATAAAAGTGGATAAATCATAATTTATTGCAAATTTAAAAAAGCGGCTCAACCAAAAAAAAAAAACATCACCAGAGGTAAAACAAAAAAGCAAGAAAACAACAGAAAAGCAAAAAGGAACAAAAACTGAATCCAAACCTCAAACGAGATGGCGAAGTCTGCCTAAAAGAGACACATGCCTACTCGTGCGCCCAAGAAGAGCCAACTACTCATGAGAGTGAAGCACCAGTGATGTGGTGTTGACACTATTCACGAATGAAAGAGAATGCCTTGAGTCAGCAGAAACTTGGAGGACGTCCCTAGCAGTAGAGATCCAATCAAAAAGCATGAGAATAGTTTTACCAATAATCGAAAATAAAGATGTAGCAGGTAAATTTTAAATTTTCAGGCTGTTTCAGAAAAATGTCACAGCTACATGTCTCTTTGCAGTATACCACCTTGAATATAATAGTAATGCCACAATTTTTGTATTTAAGTCTTCCACCATTAAAAGGAACATCATAGTTTTGCTATCAATTATATATTTTAAGGATGGTTTCGTAAAATACGAAACTTTTATGATATTTTTGCTGAAGATCTTAATAATTTTGAGAATTTACATTCAACTATTTTAATGGGCATGTTAGCAAACTGTGCAAATCTACTATGCTTTTGGTTTGGGAGACATATTGATTTTATTAAACATTACTCAAGATAGTGTTTTTGCAACATCACAAAACTTTATGATACTTTTGCATAAAAACCCATTAAATTCAAAAGTTTGTATTTCACACGTTATTTATATATTAAATAATGTTACAAATCCATTTCAAATTTTCAGAAGGCACCCTGGAGTTAAAAAAAAGAGTTGCAAGACTCACTAATTAAAGGTGATCTTGCTAAACAAACCTTATTCTAAATGGAGTGTAAAGAAAATTATTTATTTTTAATACTTCAAAGGAAATCATTTAGATGTTTTTGACAAATATATATATATATATAACACCAATCAAAATTAAATCTAACCAGTAATATTAAAATTATTCACAATTCTTCACCTTTACTAATCAAATCTAAAGATACTGAAATGTTAAGAAGAAGATGATTATGAAATCAAGATGAAAGCAATCTTTAATTTATTTCTCAAGCCAACAACATTGAACCCATGTCTATGATACCTTTTTAACACAATCTCTTAAGCTTGCTTCCACATTTGACATGAGAGTACAACACCACATGCATGATCTAAGAGGACCTGAAGTAAATAAAAGAAGGAAGAACCATGCAATGGCTACCAGCCTACCAACATGACTTCATCTTTGACAAAAGACTTTTCACCATGTCAAGAGCTTCTTCTGTGTATCCATCCATTGCCAGAAAGAAGGAATACCGCAAATTCCTCTTGAAGAATAGTAGAGCCATCAATCCCCAAAAACCACTAATGAAACCAAGTGCAATTGATGCAAATAATATGAGACGATCCTTTGCTTCTTCCTTATCATCATGAATATCATTTGTCAGTTGCCCTTGTTGTTTTGGAGATGATGGTGTCATGGAGGTACAATTCTTCTTCAATGGAGGACCACAAAGATAAGGGTTCCCTTCATAGCTGCTCTCATTAAACGTACTGAACTGAGCAACCAAACCTATTGTTGGACCAGAAAGATTGTTATATGCCACAGAGAAGACTTCTAAATAATTGAGTTCTGCAAGTTGTGGAGGTATTCGTCCGACCAACATGTTGTAGGAGAGGTCTAAACTTTCAATTTCTCTCAAGCTTGATAGTGTAGCAGGTATTGGACCAGTCAATCGATTATTGGACAAATTCAAAGCTTGGAGCCAAGTCATTTGACCCATGTTCTCTGGGATCATGCCAGTAAATTGGTTGCAAGACAAATCTAGTCCTGATAAATTTTTTAAAATGTTCCCTCGAAAACTGTCTGATCTTTGCTTTGTTGCAAACTCAATATACTCTGGTATAATTGCTTGTAACTTCTCTGGTGAGTTAAAGAAAACATTAGTGATATAATCCCTAGGAAAGAGCTCTGTGTTGTAACCACCTTGAGGTTGAGTCGTTCTAGTAAATTGGTAGTTCAAATTGGAGTTGTGCCCTATGTTATGCAAACAAGAAGGTATATGCCCTGACAAATTATTGTGAGAAATGTCAAGAATGTGAAGAAACCTTAAATTACAAATTTGCATTGAAATTGGTCCATCAAAATGGTTTCCTTTCAAAGAGAGTATCTTTAAAAGTTTAAGTGTAGTCCCTATCCAACTAGGAATATGACCAAAGAAATGATTATTACCCAAATCTAATGTCACTAAAGGCAGATTTGATAAAGCATTTGGAAAGGGTCCTGTGAGTTCATTGTCTTTTAAATTCAGATATTCTAAGTGAGTCATGTTGAAGCAAGATGGAACTTGGCCAAAGAAATGATTTTTAGAGAGATCCATTGATTCAAGTTGATTCATATGACAAAGTTCATTCGGCAAATTTCCTTCCAAATTATTTCCTGCAGCATTAAGGACTGAAAGTTGCAAAATGTCGGCAATGCAACTCGGTAGATTTCCAAAGAAGTGGTTCTCACTAATATCCAAGAAAGAAAGCATGGGAATATCACAAAGACTAGTTGGTATTTCCCCACTCAATTGGTTGTTATTAACAAGAAAACATGACAAGGAAAACTGGGTCATGTTATTTGGGGTCAGAGTTCCCTGAAATTGGTTCATAGATAAGTCCAATATATAAAGATTAGGCAACTCTTTGAGCAAATTAGAAAATTGACCTGATAAATTGTTATCTGATAGGTCAAAATATTCCAAGTCACTTAAATTTTTAACTGAAGGAGGGATGACACCTTGCAGCAAATTATTTGACATGTTCAAGTACCATAAATTGGGAAAAACAGTGCCAATGCTTAGAGGTATTTCTCCGGTGAGTTTATTATTTGAGACATCAAAAAGTTTCAAATTTGTACTTTGGGATGGCAATATAAGTGACCCAGTTAATGAATTATCTCTCAAATTGAGATTAGTTAGATTGGTCTTATTCTCTAATAACCACAATGGAATATTTCCTTTTAAGTTATTACTAGAAAGATCAATGTATTCTATCATATATTGAGAGGACAAAAAAGTGGGGATGGATTGAGAGACCTTGTTCACAATGCAATTTGTCAGGGCAATACCTTCAAGTTGAAATAATGGAGGACTTACCAGATCTTCTGTTTCGAGCTCCAATTGATAATTATTTGAAAGATCCAACAATTTAAGCTCAGCATTGTTAGCAAATGAGCTTACCGAGAGAACTCCATTGAAATTATTGTCTGAGAAAGCAGCGAACTCTAGTCTTGTAAGGTTTTCAAAAATAGATGAAGGAAACCTCGTTTCCAATTGATTGTGGGAGATATCAAAATAGTTTAGAGATGACAGATATCTAAAGCAATCTGGAATATCTGAATTCAAATTATTGAAGCTGATGTCTAGCTCTTCAAGGTTCTTCATCATACACAATCCTGAAAGATAATAAATGAATAAATCAATATATTCTTGCTTCTAAATTATTGACAATCAGAATAAAAACTAACTAATATTATTAGTCAAAGATCAACTAAGTTAGAATACTTGCAATGAAAATATTTATATACTATAGCAGTATGTAATCTCATGCAAAATTAATACATAGGTGTGTATGATCAGGAATGCCCTGTTTGAAAATTGACGTCATGAGATTGGAGAAGATCATGTAATCGGAATATATAGCTCTTTACCTTCCAAAGATGTGCCATTGAGTTGATTATATTTTATGGACAAGCCTTCAAGTGATATCCACTCATTTGACATCAAAGGGATATCTCCATATAATTCATTCATACGCAGATCCAACAGCTCAAGCTTGTCTAATTTACTGAACTCTACAAAATTAAGAACATATCAAAATTAATTATTTTGTTAGGATTCACAAGATATGACTTTTTTTTTAATAAAGAATGAAAGGTAATTTTAAAAGATTGTAAAGATTGTAAAATAACATCATACCTTCAAGAGAAAGCCTTCCCTTCATTTTGCTTCCACTAAGGATAAGTGTTTTAAGGGAAGATAATAAGGCCAAATTTGGAACAATACTTGTATCAAAATAATTGTATGATAAATCCAAGTTTTCGATCTTGCTCAATCTTGCCAAAGCACCAGATGCTACAACATCAAAATACAAAGTGAGATATAAACATATCCACATCATAAAACATGTAACTCAAGAAATATAATATAATTACTGAACACACACACACACCAGTGATGAACTTTTCACTTGTCAAGTTATTGCCTGCCAGTCCGAGAACCTTGAGAGAGCTTGATGCAGGGAAAGAAGATAGAACTTTGCCATCAAAATAGTTGTAGGAGAGGTCCAAGTACTTAAGCTTTTTCAGTCCTGCCAGACTACCAAAACAATCAGTTTTTGGAATGCAAATTCTGATGTCATTGTCTCTTAGTGACAGACGTTGCAATTCAGTGAAAGGTAAGAATAAGGAGAAATTGAGAGGACGCCGATTAGTCCCGTATGTAGAATAGGCATTCCTCAACTCCAGTCCTGTCACATGCTTTGTGGTGGGTGAGCAATGCACTCCAGGCCAACTACAACAATCGATACTTTGATTCCATGATAAGATTACTGAATTTCGATAAATAGGTTCTCGAGCAACGTATGATGATTTGATTTCAACAAGAGCAATCCTTTCATTCTCTACACATCCAGAGCAACAATGCAACACAAACACAAGAATCAGCAACCATGATGCGAATAAGGAAGGTAACTTCAAGAGCTCCATCTTTGGCATTGTGTGTGATATGTGTGTGACTATGTTTGCATGCATACATATAAATACTACAATGACTGGTGGTAGTCTAGAGTCAAATTTCCCTTTTTCTTTTTTCCTTCTCAATGGTGCTTTGCTGTGTTCCACAAGTGACGGAAATTTAGAGGTTTACGTGGGCAAACCAAGATGAAGATTAATATTAATTACACTATGACATCAAAAAAGATAATTGAAGTGAAAACCATGACTACAGGAGAGCAATCCTTTTTTCCTTCATGTTACAATTAAACAAGGCTTTGGTCTTTGTACTAGTACCTTTACAATCTATGTATTATGTTTTGCGGTGCATGAAGTTCAAAATTAATGAAGAAGAAAGTCCAAGATGTTATGTCACCAGTTGGACAAAAAATTCTATTTCTCCAATCAGATTGTAGTTGGTGGAGACTTTTATTATGCCGTGTTATATTTTCAAACTTGTAACTATGTTCTATCTTTTTTATACAATGACTCCACAGAAGACTAGAGTCAATCTATCTTTTACATACAATGACTCTCCACAAAAGACAAGAGTCAACCTTCATTTTTGGTTGGCCTTGTTGATAGAGTCATCATGCTTGGCGTGCAATGCAACATATTTATATCCATATTAAGAATGATAAATAAAATTACTCTATTTTAATTTAACTCTGGTTCACCCACTTTAAAGCTCAGATAGTAATAATTCATGAATAGTAATGTATCTAGAATTGTAGATTCAGGCATTGCCTTATAAGGCCCTAAATGTTATTTGTTAACATTAATTAAGACAAAGAACGCGAAAATTAATAAAGATGAATTTTGTAATAATTTTTTGAAACCATTTGTAAAACACATTTTTAATGAGAGATGTATAGCTACAGAAATATTATTTGCTGAGCCAATCTGTCCCACCATTTTTTCAACACCTTTTGTCCAGAAACAACTTAGTACTTGATCAATAAGCAAGAACTCCTTAGTATGATTAATGAGCAAGAACAACTTAAGACATGATCAATTAAATTTTGGGGTCAAACTCATTTAACAAATGGTATTTATAATGGACAAATTCTAAATTGGTAATGCATAACCCGTCCAAAGTCAACTCTGGTCTTCACATTTCTCCTATGATGATTTTATCTAATTCACATTAATCACATCCTCTTACTTAACCCATGATGGATCTCAATTGGTACCAAATTGTATGCTTTTATCTTAACAAAATGCTATATATTTAAAATTTACCAGGACTAAACTTACATGAGATTGTTATTTCTACCTTCAGTCTTGCAAAGAAATTAAAGCATCACAAAGAATCTTGCAAGATGAGATCTTATTATTCTAAACTATAAATTACAAGTGATAAGGGGGATAAGGTTTCAATGGTTCAACTCTAGTTAACATTTAAGTAATTGAAAGACAAACCCAATTATCAGAGACGGCTTAATTTTGAAAAATCTTTGAATGCTGGAACAGGAAAATAGTGGGAGCAGCATCAAAAGCATAACAACAACAACAACAACAACAACAACAACAGCAACAGCAACAACAACAACAACAACAACAACAACAACAACAACAATAATAATAATAATAATAATAATAATAATAATAATAATAAACCTGTATAGAGACTATTGCTTTGCATATGTAAAGCCTCTGAAATTGAGTCTGATGATGCCAAAGAAATCAGAGCTTTGCCATTAAAATAAAATTGTACCTGTCATTTTCAGAAAACAATAAATTGGGAATGCAACAAATGAATGTTTTCTTGCTTGATAGAATCAGACATGGAAGAAGTTGAAATTGCAAGTGGTGTTAATCAATTGATATGGAGCAAAGGAACCATCCTTTCTTCCTCTAAGCATGCAAAGCTGCTGCCTGGTAGTGGTGGTAGCAAGACAAACCAGCAGCAGCCACTTAGTAAGTTGTGTTTAGGGTTTATTTGCTAGAATTTATTTGGACGTCTTCTTTTTTAAAAAAATCTAAAATAAAAATTATAACATATAAGTTTTGTTTCTTTCCCCAATACAAACAAGAAATCAGCTGGTTCAAGCCGGGTAGGATTTTCAAATTAAAATCTGAAATATTATTTTAACTTATCTGATAAAATAAATCAAAATGTTAGCTTTTTTTAATTAAAAAAATTTAATTGGATGAATCACCTAATTAAAAAAAACTAATTGGATGAATCACCTCCAATATATTGGAAAAGATGACCGAGGTGGATTAACCACTTCATTAAAAGGGAAAACAGTACAGCAAGGGGAGACATAAGAGGAGCCAAAGCTCTACAAAAACATCCACCAAGAGTGGGAAATAGTTACAACAGACAAACCAGAAGAAAAGAAAAAACCCTAGAGGAAAAAGAGATCCTTTAGAGGTACATCATGCAACCAACAACTAAATCTTGCCCTGGGAAGAGGGACGCCAAGGACGGAGCCTCCTGCTTCACAGCTCTGGAAGTCAAAAACTCCAGACTCCTCTTGATCTTGGACACAAGTTCATCTAGTTTTGTCTTTTTTGGATCCGAAGCTGCATTGTACCAAAAGATTAACATGCGATCAATTTTCAAAATAATGGAATCAGAGGGTAGGTAATTTGAATTAAAGATGTGTGCATTTCTTTCAAACCAAATGTTCCAAATGATAGCTCTCACTAGCAAGTCCCAGTATGGAATTAAAGATTTGGACACCTTGCTCCTCCAATCCCCCCAAAGGTCTTTGAGAGACCTGGGGGAAGGGTGGCCAACCCCTAAAAGTTGTCCAAACAAACTCCAGATGTGCAAAGCGAAGGGGCAAAGGAGGAGGAGATGATCAATGGTCTCAACTGCTGCATGACACAACACACAGGTGCTTGATTGAAGGAGATTACATCTACGCAGGGCAAGGTTCTCGAGCGTCAAAATCTTATTATCCCAAATTAACCAGTTGAAGAGGCTAATCTTTTTTGGGCAGGCACCTCTCAAAATGACTGGGGTTCTGTGACATCACATGCAACCATCATTCAAAAAATTGTAAAAAGAATTCACAGTAAATCTTCCATTAGCTGTGAGAGTCTAGTGTTTTTCGTCCTTCTCAGAAGATAGATGCACCATGATGTCAATGATGAAGTTGTTCCAGACAAGAAAATCACTCCACTAATTCACGGGTGTTCTACCCCCGAAATCCCTGATTGTTTCCTCCTTATACTAAGCACAGTGGAAGTGATTAGGCCAGATGTCAGTTGGGGCGCGCTCCTCAACCTAGTTCTCTAACCAAAAAAGAATGGTTGAACCATTCCGGATCAAAGAGGTTAAATTTTTCCTAAAGGCAGGAAGGAAAGGCAAGATACCATTCCAGAAATAGGAACACCTTCTACATTGTTTGTGATACAGATTCCACATAGGGGCGTTCCTAAAGTAATTTTCTCGAAGGATATTCTCCCCACACCAGTGAATTCCAGTGGCAATCTTCCATCACCATTTGCTGAGTAGAGCACAATTAAAGGTGTGCAGGTTTAGGATGCCCCATCCTCTTTGCTCTCTTGATCGACACAGTCTTGCCCAACTGACTAGTTTGATTTTGCTTTGTTGGGAATTTGTGTCTGACCAGAGAAAGTCTCTACAGATCTTATCGATATTCTTTGCTATCCAAGAAGGCAGCTTGAAGATCTACATCCAGTAAGTGGGGATAGATTTCAGGACAGAGTTTAACAAAGTAAGCCTTCTGCCTAAAGAGAGTCTTTTAGACTTCCAAGAAGTGAGTCTTGTTTTAATATTGTTCAGCAGAATGTCCCAGTCCTGTCTTCTTGGTCTTCCACCGGAGATAGGAATACCAAGGTAGGTAATTGGAAGGGTACCCAACTTACAATGATTTGTCCTGGTCAGGGAGCTATGGGGGATGGGGTTTCGTTGGGAAACATACAGACAAGTTTTATCAGAGTTTACTCTAAGTCTCAAGATGCCCTAAAAAATGTAGAGGATAAGTTTGATGATACGCAGGTCTTCACTTCCTCCATTCGTGAGAATAAGAAGATCATCGGCATATTGCAAATGACACATCTTAATTCCAGTGTTGGGCAAAACCACCCCATGAAGGATACCAGAATTCAGCGCGCTGGTAAACATGATGCTAAGGACGTCAACCTCAAGAGCAAAAAGTAGAAGAGAAAGTGGGTCCCCTTGCCTTAGTCCTCTGCGGTATCTGACATAATCACTTTGGTAACCACTGATGAGAAACTTTGCTTTAGAGGAAGTGAGAAACTTTGCTTTAGAGGAAGTGAGAATGGAGTTAATCCATCTAATCCATTTGTCGCTGAATCCCCTAGCTTGTAATAGCTCCAAAAGGAAACTCCAGTCCACAGTGTCAAAAGCTTTAGCAAAGTCCACTTTCAGGATCACTCCTGGGAGTCGATGCTTCTGCATGAAGAAGATGAGTTCGTTCACAGTGACGATGTTATCAATGATGCATCTCCCCTTTATAAAAGCCGTATCAAGTCAAGTTTTCCTTCCAATGTACATTGTTTTTTCTTCCTCTTTATTTTTTAACTTTAAGCTTTTTTCCAGGGTTAATTAAATGTCAGCAATCATTTAATATGCATTTGTTGAATGTCAAATATTATAAGGTTTTATTTTATATTTCTTGCAAATTCCTCTAAAATTATTGTGAGTAAATTAAAAACTCGAAATAAAATTTAAACAATATAATATCATTTTCATTTGCATAATTGTCTACATTTGCATTTAAATTTTTAATTTTTTTATAGTGCAATCGAGAGTATTTGATTAAAATACCCATGATAAAAACATTATAAATAAACACAAAAATAGGCTTAGTTAGACAATAAAATTTTGTGTGGTTAGAAAGCTCATATAATGAAAAAAATTATAGTTTATCTTTATTTCAAGTTCACTTAAAGCACATTCCCTTTCAAACAACATAAATGCTCTGTACTCTCGCTTACCAAATTTTGGAAGCACACTTGCAAAGATAGACCCTTCAAATGATTGAAAGCCAAAGGGAGCTTAATAGCGCCCATATATATTATTAAGAAAGAATGACATGAATTAATAAACTATGAATATTGTTAAATTTAGATGACTGATGATGCTCACCAGGAAATAAACTTATCCTGAAATCTAAATGGGTACTCACTAAGAGTATATGTTCTTGTTCAAGGTTCAAAATATGAGGAACAAATTCTATGCAAAAGGATACATCGATGAGTTCAGGGCATTCTACGTACAGAAAAGAAACAATCAAGAATTATCTCTAGTTGCAATCTGTAAATCCCTCTACTATTTCTTTTCTTTATGATCCATGGATTTTTGAAATTCCATTGGCTTTTAAGCCTACTTTTATCAATATGGATCTTGAATTTGAGAATCTTTGTTTGGATGACTTAATGCAAAATGACAGCTGGGGCCCCAGATGTATTGCTACCATTTGTGGTCCTAATGTTGATTCTCCTATCATTAGTCATGGAACCATTGATCCTTTGGTTCCCAACCATTGGGTTTGGTTTTCAAGGACTAAAAGTAATCGGATCACTACTGCGGTGCACTATCATTTCACCAGCATTCATGCTCATTATGAGCACTGGATTGGGTGGAGTAATTTGTGGAGAATTTTTGGTTCTCCCAGGGCTAAATTTTTTTATTTGGTTGTTGCTTCATGGCAAAAGTCAAGAGTTATGACTTTCTTCTTAATTCTATTGGTTTGAATCCAATGGAACCTTGCGTGTTCTGTGGTTTGGAAAATACATCGGTGGAGCACTTATTCAATCTGTGTTCCAAAACACAAAACATAGTTGCTTTGGAACAGACTTGTCATTCTTTCTAGCCACAATTGCAGGGTCCTAATTCTATTTTTAAGGCCTCCATTGTAGCTGCTACTATCTGGCTTCTTTGGAAGGCTAGATGTGAGCAGTTTTTTTCAAAATTGTAGACCCAACTTTGATTAGATTGCTCATGCTACAATGGATCATGTTAAAGATTATAATTCTGATCCTACTGATCATATGGGTTGAAGATTCTACTGCTAGCTGGCTTGTACTGCATTTACTCTTCAGCCTGGGTTTCTGTGGATACAAGTATTGGTGGGATTGGCTTCATTATTGTTGATGCTAATTTTGGTATTGTTTATGTAGGTTACTGCCAATTCCTTTGTAATTCAATTCTAGATGCTGAGGTGAAGGCTCTAAGCATAGCAATTTATTGTGCTCTATTAGAGACCCTCTCCATCTCAATAATGTTTATAAGCTCAACTGATCTCCTCATGGTGATGAATGGTAGGTCATGTATGACGGAATGGTTAGCTCATGGGGCCATCATTAATCTTCATCAGCTTCTACTCAACTTGGGATCGCACAACATCACTCATATTCCCCGAAATTGGAATCGAGTACCTTCTTGTCTTGCTCTTAGAGGAATTACTTTGGTTCCCCTATCCCTCTTCCACAGAGGTCTAGAAAAACCAAGGTGGCTCATGAAGGCTGTTGAAGATGCTGGTTTTATTTTATAAGTTTGTGTTAGGGTGCTCTGTTCGGGTTTGTCTGTTGCCTCTTTCTATTGGCTCTTTCTCTCTTTTGAGTTCAGAGCTGTTGTATTTTTTTTTTCTTTCTTTGTGTCTTACCTTGCTCTTTTTTAATAAACAACTGCCTTGTGTAGTTCTTTTTCTCGAAAAAAAATTGATGTTTAACATTTAAAGGCTCACTGATGTGATGTGAATTTTTCCTTCAACAAATTCAGTACCTACTATGAGAATATATATAAAAATACTAAGTATATAATTTACATTTGCTAATATTATTGTTAGTTCCATCGGTCTGGTTTGTGAGTTTAGTGAACACTGAAACACTCATAGAACTCTGACACAAACCAAAACAAAAAGGAGACACACAAAGTTGGTAACCCAGTTTGGCGTCAACTCGCCTATGTCTGGGGGGCCAAGCTCGGAGATAAACAATCCACTAAAAGAGCTCACATAGACCAAAACAAAAAGGAGACACACAAAGTTGGTAATCCAGTTCGGCGTCAACTCGGCTACGTTTGGGGGCAAAGTCGAGAGATAAACAATCCACTAAAAGAGGTGATAAAATATGAGTACAAACACTTATCAATCACATTCACAAATAAAGAACACCACCCTCTCTAGATTGTCTAGTGCCTTCCCACTCTCTTCCACAAGAGTCACACCCAATCTCAGAGCAAGGTAGATTATATAGATGTCTCAACGTCCCAAATAAAGTCCATACCTCTTTTAGAATCTCTGCGGCTACTAACTTTAGAACCTTCCAAAATTAACCGTTGCAACTCCTGATGTAACACGACTTTGTAACATGGCCTTGACTGCTGACTTGATTGAGTTCTGGTTACATTACGAAGCGACCTCAAGACCCATCAACCTCTCGGTCATGCTTAGTCCGAGTCAATGCAGCAAGATCTCCCGATCCCGACTACCAGTAACTAGCCTACCTCCTCAATTCCTCATCACGCAGTCCCCTCGCAAGGGGCGCACATCTTTGTGCATCTTCACGAAACTTACCAAACTTGATCTTCAATTCATCCAAGTTTGACCTTCAAATCTTCCCAAGAAAGATCTTCAATCAATCACTCCAATCATGCCAACAATAGGCATGTCATCCTTAATAGTCTTCAATCATATCTATCAAGGTTCTTCAAATCATACCATCAACAACCTTCAATCATACCATTGATAGGTATCTCTTCAATTAAGCTCCATCCATATTTAGTCTTCAATTAAATCTCCTAAATATGGTCTTGATGAGATCTTGCCTTCAAGTTGTAGCACATACCAAAAATAGCTTCATAAAAGATCTTCCAAGATATTTTGCCTCCAAACCAAGTCTCCTTGCCACATCACCATGCTTTCCATGTCATCATCTATGCAACGACACTATGGTTGCCACGCCACCTTGACTAGATATCAAATCACGCCAACATAAAGTGCTTTTGCACTAACAAATATCAAATGTACAAAACATCATAAATTAATAATAATCTCCTATGTACAGATGTATATATTGAATATATTCCCATGCTTGTAATCTGTAATATCTTCAATCGAGGGCACTTTTTGATACCGATGTTCAAACAATCATCCAAGTTAGTTAATGTCAGTTCTTGTAATTGAGTGCACAACTTGGAAGTAAACTTTGCAGTTTAATTATCACCGGATATGTTTACGTGTTCAAGATGAAGATTTGTGAGCATGTCAAAACCTAGGTAGTCAGAACCGGGTTGGACTCGAACCGGGCCCTATGGCGGTCCGGTTCCATCCCCAAAACCGCCTATCAAAAAACCGGTGATAGACCGGATGAACCGGCCCAATTCATCTGGTTTTCCGTCTCAACATTTAAATAATAAATATTATGCTTTTAAGTTTTAATTAAGTTATTAACTATCAAATTTAAAACTAATGAAAAAAACCCTAAAAAGTAAAAAACTAAAAGAATTGAAGAAGAAGAACAGATCCAGCGAAACCCAACACGACAACACCTCTTGAACTTTCTCTCCGGTCAGCGATCAAGGCAACGCCACGACAATCACCGGCCATCCTCTCCCTTCCCAGATCTGCTCAACTCTTTCCCTTTGAAGCTCTTTGTGTTTGTGAAGAAAATCCAAATTCCCAGCTCTGCGTTTGAAGCTTTCTGGGTATGATCAATACTTTCTTAGTTTCTCTTCTCCTCGTTTCAACTTTCAGCAGTTTTAAGATGATGCCAAGATTTTGTTCAAGCCCTCTCGGTTTCTAATTTTCTTATGTATTGTTCACTTGTACTTCACTAATGCTTCCATGAATAGATGCCCTCTTAGTTTCTAACTTTGTTATGTATTGTTCTATTGCAACCAAGTGTGCGTATTTGCTGAGATGTGTAACATTGTTATATTATTTGTGATGGAGGTGTTGAAGAAGATGATTTTTTGAAGAACATGATCATGCTATTATTCAATATTCACATGCATACTCTTTGCTATTATTTATTATAAGGGTCGTGAGCAACATTCTCAAATAAGCATTTTTTGTCTTTTTATTTTATTCTTTTGATAAAATAAACACTAGGTGACTTTGTTATATTTTTTATGTGGTTGGACTTTGTTTCTTCAAAATACAAAATGATGGAAAATTTATTTGAAAGTGATTTGGAAGCTAATTCAATGATGTTGTTGTAGTTGAATGGGTTATGCATTGCTCAGTTGAATCATGTGAATTATTTTGCTCAAGAATTTTTTGTTTTTGGAATGAGAGTTTCTGTGGGTTGTGATTGCTGAAAAAAAATGAATTAAGACTGCATAATGAAACTTAGATGTAATTGAAAGAACATGTCATCTTGTTATGAAGTAATAATAGGACCATTTTTCTCCAATTTTTTGTTGAAAATATATTTGGAAATGCAAAGATGCTGCTTTGCTTGCATTGTAGAGGTGCTTATGTATATATGGTTAGCTGAAGAAGAAGAAGAACCAGAATTAGTAGATGGAGATATGGTTGAAGCAATATATGCAGAAGATGCAATTCCAACTTTGGATGAAAGCCACAATCAAGGTTAATGAATCATTGATAAGCTTCTAAGTTACTTACATGAATTTTTTTTTTAACATTATTAACTTTCTCTATTTTTGGATTGTTTTGCCACTAGATGGCGTGGATATGAATGAACTCAATGAAGAAGAAGAAGAAGTGGATTTTGAGTTATTTGGTAATGCAAGCTATGATGATGCATTTGATCAACATGAAAACTTTGGGCAAAGAGATGATAATGAGGGTTGACTACAAGTCTACAACATCAACCATGATTTGCGAATTATTTGTGAATTTTGCTTAAGAATGAACTTTCTAGTAAATTTCTTGTATTCAATATGTTGTGTGGATTTTATTTGAATGTGCTAAAAACTTGTGTATGAATTGAAACTATGCATTTTTTTTAACTTTCTTAGTAGGCTTATTGCATAGTATGATCTAAATGTTTTATTTGCTTAGAATTACCTATGCACTATTTTATAGGTTTGATTTCAATGTTTGAAAGACTTTATGAGTTCATTTCATTTTGTATGCGCAAGGTTTTAATTTTATGTGTTTGATTTCCCCGTTTGAAAGACTTCATGTGATTTATTTTATTTAGTCTTTCATATAAATTTGGTTTAAATGTTGTTAAATGTTGTGTTTTAATTTTTAAACATGGAATCAAGAATTGTTTTGGTTGATATATTGTGTATTTAATTTAAAAATTAATTCCATATTTAATGTATTTTATATTATATTTTTAATTATTTATTTATTAAATCTGGTCCGACCTCTTGACCCTTGAACCTTGACCTTTTCCGGTTCAAAAGTCCGGTCTGGTTTTAACTACCTAGGTCGAAACCTTTGAAATTTTGCGGCAAAGTGATTTTGTGGTGGATGAGCTTTAAGTGCACTAGTTTACGTTTTGAGAAGAAATATGAAGATACATTGTAGTGTCTCACTCCCTTTGCTGAGAATTGGAACTCGAGAATTGGTCCATTGTGTGTTGAGAGAACCTTATCAACAAACTCAATAAACACATAATTATTATTGATGTTGGTACAGTCCAGAACCAATATGGGCATTGAAGACCAAGTATTAATCCATTTTCTTGAAATAGTTCTGGCTCTTAAAGCATCCCTCATTGATAGTTTCATCAGTATAAGCTCGATCTATTAATTCATTTGGTAAATTTAAAAACATATTTGAAGATGAAGATGCTACCAGCTACGTCCATCTCTGATTCATTAGAAGGTATTTTTAAATATAGAATAAAATTAATTAGAAACATTGAATTGATGGAACAAAACAAAAGTAAATCATTGGTAACATCATGTTTAAGTTTATAAAATAAATAAACAAAGCAAAATTATGAGACTGTGTCTCATTGCCAGTCAAACTGGTGCCATCAATGTTTCAGGAAAGGTATGAAGAGCAAGAGACAAGATCAAGTGAAGGAATTGGCTTGCAAAACATATCATCATTAGCTATTGAAATGAGCAAAAGGGAACTAGATCTGATGGGAGAAAAGGACACGCGGTGTCTTAGCTTCGGTGGTTCATTATACCACACCTCAAACAGAATATAAAAGGAGGGGAATAGAAGAAATGGGGTGGCTGGTCTCTGAATAGAAGTGAAGGCCCTGGTTTCTCTCCATCGTGAGAGCATGGGGGTCTAGGAATTCTTAGGAATTCTTCTAGTTTTTTCATTGTCATTGTATCCAATTTCTTCTAGTAAACTCTGGTGAGATTGTTCTTGTTTTGAACTTAGATCTAGCAAGCATTTAATTCTATGTTGTGTTTCAATTAATGTTGAATGTGTGAGCTCCTGGTGGTGACTAGTTGTGTTTGAATTCATGAATGATGTTGGATCTGCTAGTAATTGACTAGATTTGCAATTTTTTTTGTTGAATTTCAATTTCACCAGAAGGGATTGTCTGTAATCCTAGCTCCTGAACTGTAATCATAACAAAAGGTGCTTTTGTTGCTACCTCCCTTCCATGGCTGACAATACACGTTTGAAGGAACTGCAAGCTAAAGTAGAGACGATGTTTACCTTAATGGATTATAATGAATAGCGATTTATTGGCATTGAACAGTCCTTAACATCATTGCCACTGATTCAACAGTCATTGACTGGATTGTCTCAGATGATCGAGGCATCTCAAGCAATTAAACAATCAGGTGAATCTTCAACATTGCAGTCGGTAGATGGTGGTTCTTCGGATATGGCTATTCATCCAAGTATGCCCACTTTTTCAATCAAGAACATTAAAATTGATTTTCCCAGATTTGGGGGAACAGATGTTTTACAGTGGATATTTCAAGCAGAGCAATTTTTTGAATATTATGGTGTCCCAGATCTACATAGGTCACGCATTGCCCCAGTGCATTTTGATGGACTGGTGGAGCCTTGGTTCCAAAGATTCCACAAATCGGGAAAATTAACTTCTTGTCAGACATTCACTAAGTCATTGGAAAGTACTTATGGACCTTCAGCATTTGATTGTCTTAGATACTCCTTATTTCGGCTCACTCAGGAGGGCACTGTCGCTCAATTCTATGACCATTTCACTGCTTTAGCTAACAGGGTTCATGGAGTTTCAGAAGACATTCTGTTGTCTTGAAAAAAAAGGGGAAAATGAAATCTTGAAAGAATTTCATTAGCTTTCAGTCTGCAGCTCCACTGCTTGAAGTTCTTTGATTCATGAAACAAGAATTCTTAAGAGTTCAAGTAACCCATGTGAGAAACAAGATTTATTTGAAATTCTTAAGTAATGTGAATCATCAAGCTCAAAACTTTTTTCATTTATGCTTCTTTGACGAGTGTGAGCACAATCAACCAATGGAATATGAGTTTGAGCCAAAGATCAAAATTAAGAGTAGAAGAGAATTTGAAATGATAAGATCTTTAATTGGAGATTTGGGTACAACAAACACCACATCAACATGATTTAAGAGGACTTGAAACATACACCACATCAACATGATTTAAGAGGACTTGAAATATGAGGAGGAACAAATGGCTACCGAAGTGACTTCATTTTCATTAGATGATTACTTGCATCCAAAGACTTCCTTCGTGTATTGATCAATTGCAAGGAAGAAGAAATATTGCCATCGTTTCCTGAAGTATAATAGAGCCATCCATCCCCAAAATCCTATGATGAAACCAAATGCGAATGATGCAAAAAATATGATATGGTCCATTGCTTCTTCTTCATCATCATGATCATTTGTAACTTGACTTAGCTCTGGAGATGGTACCATGAAGGTGCACTTCTTCACCAATGGAGGACCACAAAGATAAGGGTTCCCTTCATAGCTCCTTTCATCAAACGTACTGAACTGAGAGACCATTCCTAATGTTGGACCAGAAAGGTTATTGTATGCCACTGAGAAGACTTGTAAGAAATGAAGCTCTATCAGTTGCAAAGGTATGCGACCAATCAACATGTTGTGGGAGAGGTCTAAGCTTTCAATATTTGTCAACCTTGACAATGTAGCGGGTATTAGACCAGTCAAGTGATTGCTAGAGAAATTCAAAGCTCGGAGCCAAGTCATCTCACCGACCTCCTCCGGGATTTTTCCATCAAATTGGTTTTCAGATAAATCTAGTCCAAATAAGTAGTTCAGGATATCCCCTTCGTAACTATATGATCTTCTTTTTGTTGAAAACCCAATATCTCCAATTTCAGCTGTTACAACACTGCTTAGTTGACCATTGATATGATGCCAAAAGAATTCTTTGTTTGGTTTAGATGATTCATAACCAATGTCTAAAATGACTTCAAGCCACATACTCTCACTGGACCCCATATAATGAAGGCATGAAGGTATGTTTCCATGTAACTTATTTTGAGAAAGATCAAGTACTCGAAGATATTGTAATTTGCATATTTCTCTAGATAGTTCTCCCTCAAAATAGTTCCCTTCCAAAGAAATTATTTTTAAATAGTTGAGGCTTGTCCACATCTTACTTGGGATATTACCAATAAAATTGTTGTTACCTATGTCTAATGCAATTAGAGGGCTGCCTAATATTGCATTCGGGAAAGATCCTATTAGGCGATTTCCATTTAAATTCAAATAATGCAAAAAAAGGCATGTTAATGCAAGAAGGAACTAAACCAGAGAAATTATTTTTAGAAAGATCCAAGTATTCAACATTTGACAAATGGCAAAATTCTGATGTTAGATTTCCTTCCAATTTATTCTCTCTAATATTAAGAGCTATAAGGTATGAAAGATTTTTTACACATGGCAAAACACCAGATAGATGATTATATGATAAGTCTACAAGCTTTACATGGTTCAAATTTCCAAAAGAGGAAGGGATAGCACCTTGTAGAAAGTTATGTGACATGCGCAAGTATTCAATATCAAGGATGACATAACCAATGTTGTTTGGTATTTCTCCAGTGAGTTCATTATTAGAGATATCAAATAATAATAAATTTATTTTATAAGATGGAAAGATAAGTGGTCCTCTTAACGAGTTATTTCTCAAATTTAGACCATCCAATTTAGTCTTATTTTTGAACAACCATGGTGGAATGTTGCCTTTAAGACCAACACTTGAAAGATCAATGTACTCTATCATGTATTGATTGGACAAGAATGTAGGGATAAAACTAGATGGCCTGCTAAGAATGCAATTAGATAAGGAAATTTCATTTAGTTGAAATGGCGGCATCATTCTTAGATGTTGGGTTTGGACTTCTAGTTGATAATTGTTTGAAAGATCCAACACTTTGAGATCTGTGTTATTAGAAAATAAGTCTAGTGAGAGGATGCCTTCAAAGTTATTGTCTGAAAAAATTGCATACTTGAGCAGAGTGAGGTTTCTTATGACAGATGAAGGAAAGAGTGTTCCGAACTGATTGTAGGAAATATCAATATATTTGAGAGATGATAGATTTCCAAAACACAATGGAGTATTTCCCTTCAAATTATTATGGCTTACACTTAACTCTTCAAGATTCTTTATCTTGCACAATCCTGAAAAATAAAATAAATAAACAGCATTAATTATTAAAACCCAATTTAACCATAAATAATTTGGTGAAGCTAAATGATTTTTTTTTAATTAATAAGATTAATAATTGGAACTAGTAACATTTAGTGAACTTAACATACACTGAAATTGTATTTTCTATCATAAGCATTTTGAGGAGTTTATCTATGACTTGAGGATTGCTTATTTGAGGAAAAAAAACCTTGTTGCAATTAGAATAATTAATAAATAAATAATAATTTTATAATATAAAGCAATTATTACCTGCCAAAGATGTGCCATTAAGCTCGTTGCCATCTATATACAATCTTTTAAGAGATGTCCACTCCTTCGACATAAAAGAGCTAACTCTAGTAAAATTATTCTCAGATATATCCAACTCCACCAGATTGTTTAGTTTACTAAATTCTGTAAAAAATTTACAATAAATAAAGTTAAAATATACCGCATCATCCTTGCTGTGTTTTATTTAATGAAATGCTAGTATTTTTTTATTTTTTTATTTAGTTTTGGGTGTGTGCATCTTGTTATATATATATATATATATATATATATATAGACATTAAGTCATCTGGTGGCGTTCTTACAACATCCCTAGATATTAAAAAGCATGTGAGAGAAAATACATAAAAAAGATAGAGAGAATTAGTACAATAATAATAGTATGAACAGTTACTACCCGGGTGTACTTGGTCTCCGAATAGGTAGTTAGGTTGGTGTTTTTTTTTTTATTTCTTCACTATTAGTCTAGTATTTAAATAAGTTTTAACTGTTGTGAACTTGTCATTTATTAAAAAGAAGCCCTATAATAGTGAACTTTTCTTCAAATTATCACAACAAAATATAAAACAAAGCACTATTCAAAGGATGGAATGATGGAAAGACCACCATGTTGTTTAGAGTGATGATGCTTCTATCCAGGCTGTAATGAAGATCTCGTTCAGTGAGATCCCAAACAAGTGTAAGTTCTCATATCTACTCATATTGTTCCAAGCCTGACATGCTGATATGCCATTATAGATATATCATTTTTTTTTCATTAATAAATTAAGGTAAACCACAAATGATGGCAACGAAGGAAGTAAATAATTTAATTAACAGGTGGTAATTAAAATAGACCATAAATGAGGACCACAAAAACAAAATAAAATTTAAAATAGTAGACTTAAATAAATGCTTATGATTAAAAAGGTACAATTAGTAAATATGTCTTAATTCAAATTCAACCTTGTGAGCTTCCATATTTTGAAATAAACTTGCAATGGAACAAGTGTTTGGTGTATATATTAATTCATTAGGCTACATCTATGTGGACTTGGCTTAAATAATTTGAATAATTATGACTATGACAGACCATAATATTTGGAAGCTTAACCCAAGAGAAAAGTGAGAGTCAAAAGATTAAGATAAAAAGAAGTCTTATTCATTCATTCTCTACGGTGATTAATGGTTTTAGTGGATTTGAAATTCTTATTATTATCTACATTTAAAGGCTCTATCATTCAACAATAGTTACAAATACAATTAAAGGAGGAAGAAAATTTTACCTAAAAAAATTGTTCTTCTAAACTAGATTAGTGAAGGGACTTTTCATGCAACACCATGGGAATGGAGATTTTTTTTTTCACCCCCTCCCTTTTTCCAATGTACACATATCCCCACCAAATTTATTTTAATTGCTTCCTCTTGCCATAATTGTTTTTATGTTTTAATTTATAAAGATCTTTTACCATTAGAAATGTTAGTTATCTAGTATAGATATAATTTCTTAATGTGGATATTATCTTATTCTTTTATCCTGGATTTTATATTTATTTATTTATTTGATTAAATAATTGATTATTTTCTTTATCTATGACTATGCATGCGAAATATATAACTATCTTAGCCTTTTTTTTATTTTACTTACCAACTTTATTATGCTTCTTTATTGAGATTAAATTAAATTCCACTCTTAGGGATAAAGATTTTCTACTTCAAACCTTTGGCTCCATGGACCATATATATACACAAGCCAATATTGCAAACATGCCACAATTAACTATAGATTATTATCATATAATTATTTACTTTTATTTTTTACTAGAAATAAAATATAATATTATTTTATAAATGATAAAGTTTTAAAATAAAAGACAAAAAAAATGCATGCGGAATTTAAAATTTTAGAGAGAAATAAGAATTACAATATTGCATATATATATATATATATATATATATATATATATATATATATATATATGCCTTTTCAGTAGAAATTTGAATTATCATGAATATATAAAAAGTTAACCTAATATGGCCAATTAAGTTACTATTTTAAAACATTTATAGGGTATTTCAAGAAAAACAAAAGAAAAATTGAATTATACATAAACAATATCTTTGGAAATAGAGATAAGGGTAGCAAATATATACCATTCAAATCAAGACCTTCATTCATGTTGTTGTTGGTAAGATCCGAAATCTCAAGAGATGATATTCCACTCAAATATGGAATGATACTTCTATTCAACGAGTTGTAGGATAAATCCAAGTATTTGAGCTTGCTCAATTTGGACAATGCCTCAATTACTAGAGAGAACAATAAGATTAATTAGCAGAGCAAGTAAGCAAAATAAGAAACAACAACAACAATAATATGAGTACTAGATACATATATACCATTGATACAAAGTTCACTTGTAATCTGACTTTGTTTGTGAACATTGAGAGAACCTAATTACAATCCAAAGAAGTCATTAGAGCTTTGCCATCAATATGATTTACTGAGAGAGGTGTAACAAACAACAACAATAGATACACATACCGTTGATAAAGAACTCAGTTTCTTTCCAAAATTGCTTCAGTGAGAGAGCCTTGAGAGAGCTTAATGCAGCTAAAGAAGACATAGCTTTAGAATCAAAATAATTCCAAGAAAGATCCAAGTACTCAAGACTGTGTAATTTTGTCAGGCTGCTAAAACAATCACTTGGGATGCAACTGTTGAATAAACCATATGATAGACTGAGGCTTTGTAGTTCCTGGAAAGGAAGAAACAAGGAGACATTCAAAGTGTCGTTATAAGAGTGATGAAGGACCAGACGCCTGACATGCTTTGTGGTGCGTGAGCAATGCACTCCATCCCAATTGCAACATTCGGTACTCTTGTTCCATGACTTATATAAGAAGTATGGACTAACAAAGCTTTCATGGCCATTAAATACTGATTTGATATCAAGAAGAGCAATTCTCTCTTTTTCTACACAAGCAAAACAACCATTTGGTTGTTGTAAAACATGATGAACCAATAATAATATCCAGAGCATCATAAAAGTAGTACTGAACCATGATGAACGAAGAGAGAGAGATAATTGCAAGTGTTTCATCATAACTAATTAATTAGTTGTGTATGAACCACTTAGCTAGTTAGCCCGGCCCTCAACAACATCTATTTATAATAATGTGCCATGACTAACACCTAAGCATGCACTAGTATGCGTAATATTAATTGTACGCTTTATCGAAGATAAGAAGATAAGAGTCAAGCTTTTCTAATTTTATATGATTAATTGATTATATCCAATTGACCATTTGATATGTCATCATGCCATGGTTGAAAAACTATACATTTATTAGTAACTAGTCAAGATCATTCATGACTTATATATTTCTTCCAATTAACCCTTTGATGGCTCATCCACAGTCAAAAGACAGCATAAACATCCTTCTCCAAAAAATAAAAACTACATTTATACAATAAATTATGTTCATAATTGTTTAAAAAAATAGAAAAAAAAATTGCAATGACCATTTGGGCTATTGACAATGAGTTTTTTACATAAAATATTTTTTGAAGATGATTTAAAATCGAATTTCAAAGCTTACTCAAAATCAAGATATAAATGTTTGTTAAATTTGTAATTACTCTCCACATTTGTGGACATCTTTTAATGTTTTTTAATATTAGGTGTTTAGAGATTGTGTGCGTTAAAACAATAAATTAAATTCACAATAAATCATAAAAAACAAAATCGTAATTTTCCGATGCACTAGTGGAAGTCAAGAGCCAGACCGTGCATGGCAAACCATACATTAATTGATCATTCACCACCTATTGAAGTCAAGAGTCAAGCTTGTGTCTTTTTCCAATGGGCCCATTTGATAGCTCATCCATAGGGCAAAGGGTGAGCGTTAAAAAAAAATAAATTAAATTCACAATTAATCATAAAAAACAAAATCGTGATTTTCCGATGTACTAATGGAAGTCAAGAGTATGCCGTGCATGGCAAACCATACATTAATTGATCATTGACCACAGATTGAAGTCAAGAGTCAAGCTTGTGTCTTTTTCCAATGGGCCCATTTGATAGCTCATCCATTGACAAAGGGTAAGCACAAATATCTTTCGCCAAAATCCATACTACACTAATATAATAAATTAAGTTAATAATAATAAAAATTGGAGAAATTAAATTCATAATTAATAATCCATAGTACACTAATATAATACAAATCAGTGCATGAACAAAGTACTGAGTGACAGTAATATTAATTCATGCATTATTCCAAACTCGGATATTGTTCACTGTGTCTGGATGAGTTTTTTGTGAAAGATCATGTATTTTTCCCTTTTAAGGTTACATGGCAGAGGGTTATTTAAATCACTTATGGTGTATACGAAGAAATCATTAAACTACCATAATTAATGCACTTATGTACTTGTCTCTTGACAATACTTATTGCTTTCAAAAAAATAAATAAATAAAGTTTTGCCATGCATGACAAACTATACACTGATCATTGAAACCTACTGAAGTCAAGAGTCAAGCTTGCTAATTTTTCCAATATTGGATCCATTTTATGATAGTTCATTCATAATCAAGATTCAACATAAACATCTTTATCCAAAATCCATGTTACACGTATACAATGAATTAAGTTCATAGTAATTAAAAAAAAAATTGGAAGAAATCACCTTCACAATTAATCATCAATAAAACTGATCATTTTTTATGTCACTTAAAATATAAATAAATGTCCAAATTAAATAGTGTGTCATGGCAATAATCATTCCATTTTCCAATTTGATTTAACACAAATTACACATGTTTTCCACTTAATAAATCTTATTTCATTTTCATAGATTTATTATAGAGGAAAACTAAATATACTCTCAAACTTAAACCTTCATTATCCAATAGAACTATTTGAATTTGACAAATAAGTTTATATTCTTTTAGAAAATGTTTGCACAAATTATATTAAAAAAATAAACCAAAGAAATATTTTATTTTATTATTTACTTTAATTTTTTTGAAAAAATTAATTACTTATTGAAGATGATATTTCCTTATATATTCTAAATAATTTTTTTTATTTTTTTTTATTTTATTTATTTTTTTTTTTTTTGAAAAGGTGGATAAACCACATGCATTACTAAAATAAAAGAGGATACAAGCATCCACTGGAAATGAAAAAGTATAAGTGAACACCAAAAGAAGAACATGGGAGAAAGGAGGGGAAACAAAGGTGGTACATGCAACTCTCAAAAACGAGAGTGACTAAAATAGAAAAGCTAACCTTTCTCCTAATCGGGGTTTTCTTTACTGGTAGCACTTCCACTAGTAATATCAGCATTGAGTTCTATCAACACCCAACTGCACCACATGCTTTGAATAGAATCTTTGAGCTTTTCTCTTTTTCCTTCAAAGACTTTAGCGGGATCTTCATGAGCACTTTGTTCTGAGTTAATGTTTTTAAACTTCTTTTCATGGCATGTATGGATTAATGACCATATCCCGGAGATAAAGTACCAAACGAAACACTCAGGAGGTAATGCAGTATTATAAAAAGAATCCCAATGATCCTTGGAGGCCTTGGCATTTTGTATGTGGGCTAGCCCACCAAATAAATGGTCCGGACCCAAGAGTTTTGAATCTGGGACAAGAGGAGCAGGTGGGCCATACGGATGAAGTAAAAACTTCAAAAGTTTGCTTTTGCTATGAGTGGAGCACATGGGCCCACTAACAATGTTATGAGAGCACGTAGAAGTTTCCTTCACATGGCTTAAACTCACATTGTTTTGCTTAACATGTGGCAATAAATTGGTCTCAAATTGAGGCACCCAAGTAAGCTTCTCGTTCACCCCATGCATGACCATTCCATGCACGTCTGTGTGTGCCTCATGTGAAGCAATTTTCGAGAAGCCACTGGAACCCAATATAATCGTTGATTTATCGACATGCATGTACTTCATGGCGTGTCTTATCTGCTGATCGTACCTCCGTTCTGACAGCATCGATGGTTGGCGAACCGCTGGTCGCTTAGGGTGTCTACTATACACCATCGAATGACCAACGGTCCTTTGAGAATCCTCCGTCGATGATCGTCGGGCTCCTCCGCCATAGCGAGAGTGTAACTCCACCGCCATAGGGGCATCACTTGGGCTATCTCTAGCCGATCTTCTCGGCAACTTATTGTCTCTTTGACGGAACCTTGGGCGGGAGCTTAACTCCACCGCCATCGGTCTAGACGTTGGTTGACAAACATCCTGCCCCGTCGTCTGGTTGCTCTCTTCTACGGAGGGGGTCTCTTGCGAGTGCCAAACCACTTTTTCCCTCGTAGATGCTTCATGTGTATAACGCATGACCGTTGGCCGAGATTTGGCAGAAGCCTCCTTTCTCACTGGTAGCACATAGCATTCTAGTTGTCTCTTAAACGTAGGAAAAACACCTTTGTTGTTGGGTATTTCTCTTTGGCTTCTTCTATTGGGGCGAGAGCTAGGCTCAACCGCCCCCGTTGCCTGCAAACATGCCGTTGCTGGCTGTTGACTCATCTCCAGACTAGTAGAACTCACTTGCACCACCCATTTAGAGTGGACTGTCACAAGTGCATCACCACATCGGCTCTTTCTACTCTACCGGAGCGGGAGCTAAGCTCGACCGCTCTAGAAATAGACTCCGAGCATCGAACGATGCTATTCTCAGCAGCTAGGTCTTTGGGATGGCCAAAGGTCGCATCAGGCTGCCAAGGATGTTTGTCCTGGTTAGCCGCTTCTTCTACCGCCAACTCGCAAGGCCGAAGCTGATCCCTAACCTCATCAAAGATAAGATCATGATTTTCTAGTGCCCCGTCATCCCAAGAAACTGGGTTCAACAATGTGGACAAAATGCCGAAGTCTTCATCCTCGTCGTTGAAGCCCCAAAAAGGGTCCTCATCCTCATCGCAAGTTGAAGGAGAGTAGCATACCGGAGAATAAAATGCAAGGCCTTCTGGCATGAAGCTTAGCCGTACATCGCTACACATCGCCACCCCTCCTCCCCACTACGATTTTATTTTCCTTGTTATCATTTTTTTTATTTCAAAATAAATTTTTTATTTGGAATGAAAGGAAATATTTATGAGATGCTTAATTCTTATAATTAATATATAACTAATATTATACAACTTACGATTTAAATAAATATTTTCTAGGATGCCATCTATATAAAAAGAAGAATTTATATATTCTAGTTCTTTTTATCCAGAGCACTAAACTGATCCTCCAATACTTAAAAAAAAAAAAAACTGATCCTCCAATAAATTATGTCACAAGTGATCCAATGATGGGTGGAGCTTCAATTAATAAACACCTAATTTTAAGAAATAAATAAATAATTAATTAATTAGCATGAAACAAATAATTAGCAAGTCTCTACAACTACTCAACATTCTTCCCTGATTGCTCCAAAAAGTGTTATCTTATTTTGTGAGTTTACTGGGTTTTAGCTCTTGTTATTTTTGGGTTTTCTTCTCTCCTCTTAGATTGTTATATCTTATTAATCAGCCTTCATTGTTAGGGGACTGCTTTCATCTTTACTTTGTTTATATTTTATTCTCTAAATATATATTTTCTTTTCTCAATGAATCATGTGGTTTATTTAATTTTTTTTTTTAAATCTATGTTACAGATGTTATTTCTCTTAGCCTATCTTAACTCTCTAAAGTAAAGAAAATATATAAATTAATTTTTTTTATATTCCACAAAACTTTAAATTTTAATCTCCTAACTTTTTTTTTTGTACTTGGCTTGAATTGAAAAAACATTGCACTTCTATATCTTTACATGCTTTAATTTTTTATACAGACAATAATTTCAGTTTAAAAAAAATTTGATGCTCCTCAACAATTATGAGGTCAATACAAGGTATAACATAACCCAAATTGGGATCACGGGCGCTCTAGTGAGTTCTAATTTAAATTTAAAATTAATCAACTACTTCATAATTTGATATAGGAAAAATTAAAATAAATTTAAATTTTAAAAATATTAAATAAAATAAATTAAAATTTATATCTATTGATTACAATCGATGAAAAATGTTGATTGCAATTTGATAATAATTAAAAAGAATTTTTTTTTTGTTTTGATTTTTTTGGATTGTAAGGTAGAATTCTTTACCATGAACTTCATTTACTAATGGATATGATGATAAAATAAAATTTATATAATTTAATTTGATTATAAGTTAATTAAACTAGATAAAATTTATATTTTAGGGGAAAAATGTTCAGATTATTATTTGGTGAGAAGTAACTAAAAAAAATTAAATAACAAACACTTCAACAACTTGATTCATATTTGTTTTGCTCAGTGATCTCAAAAGTAAATAAATAAAAAGAAATGACAAAGCGATTTTTTAAAACTATAATCTTAAAAATAAAATAATAAAAAATAATTTCTAATAATTTAAAAAAAATAAGACAAATTAAAATAATTAAAAAAAAAATGAAAGACATATACTCAATTTATTTCCTAATCCAATTAATTAAATTATCGACATAGCTTCTTAAGTGAGAGAGAAATTAAAATTTATGTAATTCTCCTATTTTAAATCGAAGTTGTCATTTACTTATCTATTCCTTACAATCAAAATTAGCTCTCGTCCTTGACTTTAATTTTGAGCTCCAAGGGTTTATTATTGTTATACTCATTATGTTATCATTAAAGAAGAAATTATTAGCTTCAAGGCTTTCGGTCATAGAATACTAAAAATATATTCTATAATTAATAAAAAAATATAGTGTGATTTTTCATTACTCAGCTACTATTCAAAAACATTGAAATTCATATCTATATTGATGTTCTAATAGAATTGGAAGGAAGTGTGTAAGTCAAGTCAGCATTCTACAACTTTATATATAAAGTTATTCCTAATAATATAATAGGTAGGTTGAATTGTAGCTCAAGTGATTAGTGTTTTGGGTCTCTAACATTGAGGTCATATGTTCAAATCCCATGAGTAACACCTTCTTAATAAAAAACTGTTAGCCCCGTGGGTTAACTCACCGGATTACTGGTTTGGGACACTGATACCTAATTGGGTCCACTACCGTGCGTAGCTCACCATGTTAGCTATAGGTTTTGCCACTTCAATAGGGCCAAATTTCGGCATGTACCCCCTTCTAATCCGTTCTCATGAACATGGTGTATTCATCTACTAAAATCAAGCATGGTTATTATAATAAGCTTTTGAAATAGGAATCGGGGCGGGAATGGGATCCCCGTCCCCATCCCCGCTCTCCACGGGGCGGGGATTCCCCGCTCAAAATATTGATTCAAAAATTATAATTAAAAACATCAAAATTTTTTATTTGGCCTATACTTAAACTAAATATAATGAAATTGTTTTTAATTTGTAATTATACCCAAATATTTTTACAAAAACAAAGTGAATTCAAAAAAACTTAGTCAACACAAATATTTTATTAATTAAATTTATTAATAAATTTTCTAAACAAAGAGATGTGATAAAACTTTATTTTCATTCACTAATCAAATCCCCCTTCAATATTTGTCACTAATTCCTTCTATTCCAATTATGTTAATACCAATACAAACATAAATGTTACATTTTAATATTATATTAATGAATTCCAATTCACTTAACTCCAACACATAAACATCAATAGGGTTTATTTTAATGAGTAATAACTAAAAAATATTATCAAATATATATATTAATAACTAAAAAACTTATTAGTTATATATATAATATTATATTAATTTTGAAATAATTTTTAATAAATACAATATATATATATATTATATTTATATTTTTTTGTTGGGGAATCCCCGCGGGGCATGGGGAATCCCCATGCCCCGCGGGGAGCGGGGCGGGGAGAGCATTCCCTGCCCCCGCCCCGCCCCGCTAAGCGGGGAGGAATTTTTCCCCGCTCCCCGCCCCGCGGGGTGGGTCTTTCGGGGAATCCCCGCCCCACTTGCATCCCTATTTTGAAAGAATGCATGCCATTTATATAACAATTTGAATATTGGATGGATTTGGTTGAATTTATTGAAATGGAAAATTTTGAATATACCCATTTAAAGTGGATATTTGCACTGATGTTTTGTAAAATTATGAAAATTTTCATAAAATGCCCAATAATATATGAATCTATACTTGTCATCCAATTACAAGAAAATATTTACAAACATATGCCCAATGATAAATTAAATTTTTATATAACAAAAACAGTGATGCTATGCAAGTTTTTTAAGATTGTTATGTTGTTTGATTTAGGGAAGTTCGTGCACAAATACACAAAAAAGATCAAGATATTCACACACACACACACACACACACACACACACACATATATATATATATATATATATGCCACATAAAATTCATATTTTCAAATTATATGGATATTGGGTTTTTTTTTATATAAAATTTTTATGAATACAAACACAATTACACACTTCTATCGGGTAAAATTTTCAGAAGGTCACCAAAGTTTGCTTCGTTTTCAATTCGGTCACCCAACTACAAAACGCATAAAAACGGTCACCCAATTATCTTTTCCTTTCACCGGGCAATCACCCTACGAATTCCGGCCCCCATAAGCTGATGTGGCGCCCGGAAAATTCCAATCAGCGGCATGGCCACGTTTTTTTTGCAGCCCACGTAAGCAGTAACCTGCCACGTTAGCCGCCAACTCGACGTCATCTGGGGGGGGGTGTGGTAAAGAAGACCAGCAGTAAGAGGGGTGGGTTCTTCTTGTCATCTTCTTCTCCATTTCCGGTCTTCGATTGAGGCGGTGCTTAGTCGAGGATCAGGCGCAAAGGACGCTATTGTCAGTGAGGTAGCAAGGCGAGCAAGTCTTCAACTGCAAATGGCAGTGAACTGGGAGGTCCGTCCAGCAGGTAAGGGTCCACCGGAGTACTGTAAGTAGCATGAAACCCTAATGGTGTTTATTATATTTTGTGTTTAGTTATTAGGTTGTAGTGTCGATTTGAACCAAAATAAGGTCAGGGTTTTACAATTGCAAGTTAGGGTATGTGGCCCCCTCAGGGTTTACAATCTTTACTGTGGTCCCTCAAGATTTGTTGGGGTTTTTTAACTCCGGATGTCGTAGGTGTTAGTTGTAGAAGTATTGTGTTGATTGTGGTCGTATTGTGTTATTAGTTTTTTTTTGTTGACATGAATGTGGTCCCTAGTTTGATCTGATGGTCTTAGTTTGATCTCATGGTTTGCAATCATTTCTGTGGTCCCTAGTTTGATCTCATGTTCCTAGTTTGATCTCACGGTTTACAATCGTTTCTGTGGTCCGTAGTTTGATCTCATGGTCCTAGTTTGATCTCATGGTTTACAGTCATAGGTTTTTTAATCTCGATCCAAAACCAAGACTCGGCTTATTATCTGATGCCATTCCTCATGTTGTTCAATTTGATTTCTTTTAGTGTTAAAAAAGAACTTTTTTCCCCTTCGGATTTAATTTTTGTGTCTACATTTGTGTTTGTTTCATGGTTGGTGTAATCTTTAAAGTGATTGGTGTTTGAAACAAGTTTTGTTCTTGTGTTGACTAAATTTTTATTTCTAACCTTGTACTTGTTTTCAAATGAACTCGAAGGTGTCATCCTTGCTAATGCATGTGTGGGATGAGAACTAATGAAAGATGGTGTGATCTAATTGTACAATGTTGTGGTACTTTAATTAAGTGTAATTGTACTGATAAGGATAATGGTCCTAGTTTTTTTCTTTTTTTGACATGAATGTTCTGTGTCATGGTTGTTTTCTATTTCTTCTCCTATGTTATGGATAATGTACATGGTCATAAAGAGCACCTAAAAGAAATACTTAACTGTCTATATTTCCATTTTATTTCAATACCCACAGTTGAGTTGTATAGTATAAGGATGTTCTAGGTGTTAGTTGTTGAAGTTTCTAGGTGTATAGTATAGTTGACTGTGTATTTTATTTTATTTTTGTTTAATGTGATGTTATTTGATTTCTGCACACTTTTTTCCAACTAGTGGCAGGATAATTAACAATCTATTAAGTGCATGTGTACTTGTTGGAAAACTAAGGTTTACACTAGCCATTGTTTTATATTAACTGCATATATTTCTTTTCTATTTCAGTACCCACGGCTGATTTGTTTAGTATAAGGATGCACTACATGGTTGGGGGTATAGAGGGTTTGGCTAGTTTTGTAGATTACTGTTGTTCAGATCAGATATCTAGGCTTGAGTTGCTAGCTATGGCCAGGGAGTTCCAATTAAATGTTGAAGGGTGCACTGTGTGGTGGCTAGATGTATCTAGTACAAACAAGGGTTTAAGGGAGATATGCACTGATATGGATGCATTATCCATGGCAATGGCAGTAGGCATTAGCAGGGAGGTTCAAGTTTGTGTGAAGCTTGCAAGATGTGGACAACCAATGGCTGATAACATAGAAGATATTGTAGAAGAAGTAGGAGGAGGATCTAGTGAAGAAGATAGGGACTTGGAGGATGAATTGATAAAAGGGGATGGTAAGAACAAGGATGCTGAGGATTGTGAAGATAGTTTGCATGATTCTGATTATAGTTTTAGTGATGTTTTTGAGCAAGAAGTAGGGGATTGTAGCCAAAAAAACAGAACCATGGTGGTTATGCATGGAGAACCTCCAAACCTGGCAGGTGAAGATGATGTTGAGTCAAACTATGCAAGAAGTGAGGAGTTGAATTCATGCTCATCAACAGATGAAGAGGAGGTAGTTAGCAAGAAGCCCAAATATTCAGAATTTAATGAAGAGGTTGATATGGACAATCCTCAATTCAGAATTGGGATGAAATTTAGGAGTTTTAAACAATTTAAAGATGCAGTGAAGGCTTATGGGATTAAGAATAGATACGTGATGAATTTTAGACCTAATTCCCAAAAGAGATGCAAAGCCTTTTGCAAGAAAGGTTGCCCTTTTTATTTGTGGGCATCACCAATGGTGAAAGATGGGACCACAGTGCAAATTAAGGCAGGGAAATTAGAGCATCAATGTGCACGGGATCACACCAACAGGCATGTAAATGCAGAGTGGATAGCAAGAACCTATTTGGAGCAGTTTAGAGCAGATCCTTCGTGGAAACTAGCTGGGATTGTCCAGGCTGTGAAAATAAACCAACAAGTGGATATTAGTAGGCCGAAAGCATACAGGGCTAAGTGTATCGCACTCAGGTATCTTTTTATGCTCTTGTTTTATTTAATTTAGCAATGCTATCTCTTGCTTGTACTAATTAATTTATCTGCTAATCAATTTGTTTTTTTACCATTCAAACTAGGTTCATAGATGGTGATGAAAAAACTCAGATGGCAAGACTGTATGACTACAGATTGGAGCTCATTAGGACTCACCCGGGATCAAGCATTAAATTCAGATGCAACCAAGGTGTTTTTGAATGCATGTATGTTTGTCTAACACCTTTGAGAAAGGGTTTCTTGTCAGGATGCAGACAAATTCTGTCACTGGATGGATGTTTTCTGAAGGGCCTGTATGGAGGACAGCTTTTAGCAACAGTTGGGATAGATGCAAATGACTGCATCTATCCTGTTGCATGGGCCACTGTAAGCAAAGAGAACAAGGAGAATTGGAAGTGGTTCTTGGAGCTTTTGGCAGAAGACTTTAATATCTCAAATAGCTATCACTGGGCATTTATGAGTGATAGGCAAAAGGTAATTTTCTGCCCATCTTCACTTGATTTTGTAGAGTCTTTAATTTATTTAGATTGCCCTAAACTAGGATTACAGTACATTAAGTTTAATGTGTACTGGTTAGTAAGTATGATAGACTAGAATGAATGCATGTATGTATAATATATATTAACTTTCAGTGCAAATTATAATGTGTACTGCTTAGTATATAAAATATTTTAGGGCATGTCCTGCTTGATAGAATGTATACTAAATATGACTGGAATGAATGCATGAATCTTTGTCCTGATTGATAACTAATCTATCCTGGTAGGTTTGTTTTGCATTGCTATAACTAATCAATTTCACTTTATTTTGTTCTGTGGTGGTTGTGTGTCTTTAATTTCCAACTTAGGGTTTAATGCCTGCTATACATGAGTTGTTTCCTTACAGTGAGCATAGGTACTGTGTTAGGCATATCCACATTAATTTTAAACAAACCTTTAGAGGGAAAGCACTAAAAGATCAAATGTGGAACTGTGCCAAATCTACATACCTAGCTGCCTATGAAAGAGCAATGTGCATGTTGAATGTTATGTCCCCAGGTGCCCATGAATACATGAAGAAGATAGACCCACATCACTGGAGTAGGGCTTACTTCCAAACACAGTTTAAGTGTGACATATTACTTAATAACCTTTGTGAGTGCTTCAATAGCCACATCCTTGAAGCTAGAATAAAAGGCATTGTAACAATGAATGAGATGATCAGGACAAAGTTGATGGTTAGGATTCAGAAGAGAAGGGATGCCATGAAAAAATGCACCACAACTCATTGCCCTAGGGTTCTTAAAAAGTTAGAAAAAAATAAGCAACTTAGTTGGTTGTACAATTAAATTTGGTCTGGTGGTGATCAGTATCAGGTGCTTGGGCCTGATGGCCAATTTGTGGTTAACAAACAGGAGGGTACTTGCACATGTAGAAAATGGCAATTGGCAGGAATTCCCTGCAGTCATGCCATTTCAGTGATTTACCACAACAATGAGAAGCCCGAAAATTTCTTAGATGACTGCTACAAAGTTAGTACCTTCTTGGAAATATATAGACACACATTAAACCCCACACAAGACAGGGACTCCTGGCCTAAGAGTGAACAAGGGCCTATGATCCCACCTGAGCCAATGACCAAGACAAGAGGGAGGAAGAAACTGCTTAAGAGAAAGGAAGTTGGTGAGGAAAATGAAGGATTTAGAAATGGCAGAGTTAAGAAGACAAGGGTGACAATGAAGTGTAGCATATGCGGTACTCCAGGGCACAATAAAAGACACCACCAAGGCCAACAGGTAGTTCTTTTGTACTAATTTGAATTTACAAAGTTGTTGACTGTGTCCTTATTGACCAATTGTTTGTAATAGGGTGAGGAAAGAAATACCAGAGAATAGCAACAAGCACCCTCAACAGAACCAGGGCAACAGAATCCAATGGATGACATTGATCCACATATCCTTGAGGAGCATTTTCAACTGGTAAGGAGAAATTGTTCTTTTTTATTTCCTATTGCTCTTGTTTCATGTTATAAATTAATTATTACTTCTTCTTAAAATTAGGTTGATGCTCTATCTGGACCCAGCCAGTCAGCAACCACAACACAGATAAACCCTAGTGTACACACTCTTTCACAGGTAAATTGAATTATGTTATTCTCAGTCAAGGTATTTTGCTATATTTATTGTTACATCATTACCTTGATATGTTTTAATTGTTCTGTCAATAACAGGTGATCAATTTGCCTCATCAGGCTAATCTTACAACACAAACTGTAACTCAGTCTGACAAGAGGACACAGAAATTACCTGCCTGGGGAGGCAAGGGTTTTGCTGCTGCCACAGCTCAACATGGCATGGAAGCTAGGTCTGGTTCAAATATTGAGAAGGCACAAGTGAAAGATAAAGGCTCCAGAAGGAAAAAGGCATGGGTACCTGCAGGAACATCTACTGGACATTAAGACAAGTGTTTTGTTGTTTTGGTTTTAGTATCTTTATTTACTGAAGTAAATGTCTGCAGATCTAACATTTTATCAGTATCACTGATAATGTAATTAATAGCTTCAGTTAAATCTTGTTTGGAATGCAACTTAGTTTTTTGGTTTAGTACATCTGCAGTTAATATATTCTGCAGATCTGAATTTGTGAATTTGTGAACTTTTGTGATGTACATCTTCAGTTAATATATTCTTCTGAACATTTTGATTGTTAATATATTCTTCTGCAGATTTTGTGGCATAATAAACAGAGAAATCATTTTGATTAGTAATTAATAGTATAATTACCATGGTGATTACTAATGAATGCAAAACCATTGTAATCTGGAGAATCATGAGTGTTGCAGAAAGGGACAACCTGTGATCAATTGTCCTGGTAGACAACATGTTTGTTAAAATGCCACACTGGCATAGATGTTACAATGGGTGTAGTAATCCCCTATAAAAGAGGGGAACAATGAATGGAAAAGCAAGGAACCTTTCATCAATTCTCTTCCCTTTTCCTCCTCTTCTCTACAATCAACTCATCACTGCAACATTTATGATAAAGAATCTGAATAATTCTATATCATATTCAATTTAAAAACCCACATGAAAATAAAATCAAATCCTCAGATTTATCTCAATTGCGTCTCTCATATTCAATTTAAAAACCAACAACTGTTAATATTACAAATGTTAATTTCATGAAGAAGGAAAAGGATCACTCATTTATAGGGGGAAAAAATTCAATCTTAAAATAAACCCTAACTAAAGCTTTCTCCTCAAGTTTGTTCCTTTCCTTCCTACCCGTATAACGCAGTTATCTCCTTTCCTTCTTACACGCATGACAGAGATGCCATCTCCTTCCTTTCCTCTCTCCCTCCCAAACATTCATTTCAATTCCCTGAGACTCTGCGACGAAGGATGAAAAGATGAAGACGAAGATGGCGTCGAGTTGGCGGCTAACGTGGCAGGTTATTGCTTACGTGGGCTGCAAAAAAAACGTGGCCATGCCACATCAGGTATCCGAGTCAGCACAGGGCCGCTGATTGGAATTTTCCGGGCGCCACATCAGCTTATGGGGGCCGGAATTCGTAGGGTGACTGCCTGGTGAAAGGAAAAGATAATTGGGTGACCGTTTTTATGCGTTTTGTAGTTGGGTGACCGAATTGAAAACGAAGCAAACTTTGGTGACCTTCTGAAAATTTTACCCCACTTCTATCATGTATATAATTTTATTTGTGTTCTTCTTTTTTATTTTATTTTTATTTATTTTTTTGTTTTCAAAGCACATGAGCAACTCATGAAACCATAGACCAATGTTATCAGACCCGGCCTGGGCATCGACCCGATCTAGGCTCCGGGTCTCAGGTCAATTGGTTCCACCGCCGGGTCATTCGGGTCAATGCTGGGTTAATAAAATTATTTTTAAATATTATTTTTTAAATTATATTTTAGTTTTTAATTCTATGACTGTAATAATATATACTATTCATTTATTATTAGTTATCAAATAAATAACCTGAAAGGGAAAAAATAAATTGTAAAAATACATGACAAGCATAAAACCAATACATAACAAAATTTCAAAATTCAAGCTACACATGACTATTCCACAACACAAGTTTAAATTTAACACCAAACCAAACTTAATCCAATATATAACAAAAATTTAAAATTCAAACTACACATCAAACCAATCCACAATACATGGTTAAACTTAACATCATACCAAGTCAATCAAATACATAACAAAACTTCAACCTCAACCTAATATTAAACTCATTCAAATATTCAATACATAACAAAAGTCAACACAATATCATATGAATTCATAGTGAAATTTCAAATTTAATCAAACCAACTCAATCCAATAGGACCAATACATAACAAAAGTTGTATCTTTACCCTCCAACATATAAAAAATTAAAAAAAAAACTAAAGGATGAAAAGGCCATTTTATAAACAAGCATTGACCCGCCCGGGTCATTGAAATCCGTTCGGGTCACTGGGTTTGCCCGGGTCACACTAGGTTACACCGGGTTGCTTGCATGTCCGGTCTAATTAGAGACCCGGACCGGTTTAGTCACCGGGTCACCGGGTTGACCGGTCGAACCGCCGGGGAGGTCCAGGTTTGATAACATTGCCATAGACATAGCAATCATTGCCTTCCAACAACACAACCCTCTGTATTTGGCAGCAAAAATGGATGATTAGCTGCTAATTAAATGGCTTAAGTTTTTAGTTTCCTGTGACAGATGTTATTGGGGCTTATTATCATCTGTTACTAAATGTTTATGGTAAAGATTTTTCTTTTTTTTCTAATAAAATGGATAAACTACACTTATAAGAAAAAAATTATAAAAAACCACTTGCTTATTATAATTTTATTGGTGAGAATTTTTTTTTTAACAAAAGTGACAATTGCTATATATATCAGGGGTATGTGCACGAGCGGAGAATTGATTATCCAACCATGTGCCCTTAACTGTGGATGAGAGATTTGGGCTGCTAATGGGGGCAGGGTTAGGAATTATTTTTAGGGGAGGGCAAGTATAAAAAATCATGAAAGTCAAATAATAATTTTTATAATTTTTTTTAGAAAAATATAATTTTTATATTAGATATATTTAAATTTGTAAAATATCAGGATGTAACAATATATTTATAAATATTTTTTAAAACATAATTTTTTAAATTTTATATACCAATTTATAAAGAATAAAGTGACCAAATAATATATTTTTAAAAATATTTTTTTAAAATATAATTTATTAAAATTATATGTAATAATTTATAAAAAAAATTAGAGCCATGACTTCTAAAACAATATCTAATAATTTTATTTAAATAATAAATATTATTTAAATTATTTTAAAATAATAAATATTATTTTAATATCTAATAATTTTATTTAAATAATAAATATTATTTAAATTATTTATTTAAACAATATTATTTTAAAATATAATTTATTAAAATTATATGTAATAATTTATAAAAAAAATTAGAGCCATGACTTCTAAAACAATATCTAATAATTTTATTTAAATAATAAATATTATTTGATAGTATGACATAGTCTAATATAATATATATATCGTTCTGGGATCATATCTCTCATCTCTTTTATTCTATGTATATTATATATCTTATATTAATATCTATGCAAAAGGACAGAGCAGGGGGCCATGGCCCCCCTTCATCCATCCATTACTCCGACCCTAGCTGTGAATCAGTGGCGGAACCAGAACTTATAGGTTAGGGGGGCGAATTAAATTTTTTTTAATTAATTAATTAATTAATTAATTAAATTTTTTTACTAATTTTTTTAAATTATTTATATGTTAATTTATAATTTATTTTATAAAAATAAGATGTCAAACAATAAATTTTTAAAAAACCCTACTAAAAATATAATTTTATATATTATATAAATTAATTTACAAAATATAAAAAACTAAAATAAAGATATTTTAAAAATACTACATAAAATAATTTATAAAATATTAATAAATCAAATAATAATATTTTGATAATATTTTTTAAAAAAATATTATGTTTTAGATTTTTTTAACAAAAGGGATAAGTGTTATATAGATTAGGGTGTGCATAGGCTGAAATTTAATCATCCAACCCATACACTTTCAGCCAAGATGAAGGGTTTGAGCTATGAATCAACACTCACAATTGACGTCGACCCGTTACCATCATTGCTTTTAATGAATTTTGAAATATAAATCTTACCGAGTACAATTAGGCTATGAGCCCTTTAATTGTTTTAGATTATATATATTAATTTGTAAAAAAATTAATTTAAAAAAAATAAAAATAACAATAGCAATAATGAAATAATTTTAAAATATAATAATAAAAAACTAAGAGAGAATAAAAACTAATTAGAGAGAGGAAAGAGAGAATAAAAAGCTAATTAGAGAGAGAAAGACTAAAAACTAATAAGAAAGAGAGGAAAGAGAGAGAAAATAAAAAGAACTAGAGAGAGAGAGAGAGAGAGAGAGGAAAAAGGGAGAGAGCGGGAGCGGGCGGGGGGCAAGGGGGGGCGGGCGGAGGGCAAGTGTAGAGAAAGGGAGAGAGAGAGAGAGAGAGAGAGAGAGAGAGAGAGAGAGAGAAGGGGGAGGGGGGACCGGCGGCAGCAGGGGGGGCGGCCGCCCCCCTTGCCCCCCCTCTCCCTCCGCCCCTGCTGTGAATCCTCACGCACAACTGACGACCTATTATTACCAATGCTTCCAACGAGTTTTATACTTGAGAACTTTGAATATCTCATTTTTATTTTTCACATGAGGCCAAATACAGCTGGATTATGAGCCCATTTAATATTGACAATTCTCCCAAAGATAATGTTATTGCTAAGAATGGAGGTTGAGGGCAGGATGGTGGGGTATAACAAGAGCGTTTAGGTGGAGTTTCAAGGGACAAACAAGTTTATTGCAAAATTTGGTTCAACCAAATTCATTCCCAAGTAGGTAGAGGAGATGCCCAATGGAGTTACTTGCTCTTTCTTTTCTTTGATTATGAGGTTTTCTTGTTTGATTTTGAGGTTCTTTGCTTTTTTTTAAAATAAATAAATAAATAAATAAGGCTGATGCAATTATGACCTTTGATCATTTGGGAACTAGGCCAACCAAAATCCATTGCTCTTGCTGGAGTCAATTATGGAGTCAAGATTTTTTCTAACATGGCCAAACATAATTAAAAGTTATGGTGGAATTAGTAAAAGCCTAAAACAATCAAATAATAGTCAAAGGAGGCTAAATAATAATTTTTTATAAATATTTTTTTTCTAAAAATATAATTTTGTAACTATAACTAATTTATAAAAAAAATTTGAGATATTGGTTAAAAGAAAAATGCCCTCACTAGAAATATAATTGTTTAATTTTTTTAAGAAGGAAAAAAAAAACCAACACCACCACAAGGCAAGGAGTTTCATAACAATACATTAACTCAACATGTTAAGGGCGTGTTTGGTTCGGAAGTGAGACACCGAAGTGATAGAAGTCTGAAAACACCACTTCGGTAGAAGTGTGGAGTTCAGTTGGAGTTGTCCACTTCTATATGTTTGGTTAAAAAAGAAATTATCACATCAGTGACCACTTCAAGTGTTTGGATGGTAGAAGTGAAAAATCTTGAAAATGTGAGTTCGACAGTTCTTTATGTTTAGTAACACCGAAGTGGGGTTATGATCACCACTTCGGTAGCATGGTGAGGTTACCCCATTTGTTTAAGAATTTATAAATTATTAAAAAATGTAATCTTGCTTGTTATATATATATATATATATATATATATATATATATTAATTATTTAATTTTATTCTAATTACGTTTTAATTGGTTTATGAATATAAACAAACATTTTATAATTTCGAGTAATTTTAACTTTCCAATATTTAATTTAATTTTTTCTTTTCTTTTCCTTAAACCGAAAATTTAAGTTATTTAAGTTTTCATTTCCTTTACCCAAAATTAATTTTCAAATGGATTATCAATATAACAAACATTACATAAATTTAAGTTATTTATTTTTTCTTTTCCTTTATCCTAAAACTAATTTGCAAATGAGTTATCAATATAGCAAACATTGCATAAATTTAAGTTATTCAAATTTTATTTTCCTTTATCCCAAAATAATTTTCAAATGGGTTATCAATATTATAACAAACATTACATAAATGGTTGTCCTTGTATAATGATAAAATCTTTATAAGTGATTCTTTGTTTATCAATGGTTGTGTAATATGATTTTGCAATGGTTGACGTCTCCTTGTTATGAGAATTTGACACCCTTTAATTGCAGGAAAAGATTTTCTTTGCTCAAAATTTAAAATAACAAACAAACAAGGTCACACACACACAATAACAACAACAACCAGACCAACAATAATAAGGCAATCCAGTAAATAAGATCAATATTTCAACATTGGTCATTGAAATTCACTAGAGCAAAAGAAACAACTATCTATTCTTTTTCCCAAGAGGCCTTAGCATAGTACATTAAAGCAATAAGATTTCCAGACAAAAATTGAGGCCTCTGTCATATGACAAGCACTTTTGATAAGAACAAATCAAAACACCTCCCCAGTGAGATTTTTTAGTTATCAAATGCAAATACATAAAAAAAAAAAAAAAAAAAATCAGACATCTGATTCCATAAACCAGGGAGAAGATAAATCCAAAGATGATTTGCCAGGCAGCAGCAATTCAATTCATTCCAAGATCCAGGAGGCAATCCTATTCTAACATATGAAACCTTGCATATTTTATCCCTCCCGCTCATCCTGGCCACAATGCTAGCAGGTGATAATAGCTGCATCGCATGCCTGAAGAAGCATAAAAGATGTACAACACTTTTAATGAGAAACACAAATGGAACTCAGATGGAAAAACCAGAAATTCCATAAAGGCAGATATATTTTGGCATGACACAAACATGTCTACAACAAGGAATTGCATATATCTTAAGCAGTTATGAAAAAAATTGCTACAAAAGCATCTCAAGAATTAAAATAACAAGCATACCTTAAAGATGCCTCCTGACCAATTTCTCCAAGATAATGCAAAAATCATGAAAGCAGACTAAAGCATCAGGTCTTTATGACAACAATATGCTCAAGCGAAAAATATGGAAACATACCAGCTTGATTACAATATCCTCGTTCAGTTCCTCTGAGTGTTGGCGAATGAAAATATAGCATCAATGTTTGGCATGGCTCAGATAGTAGCAATAGCGACAAGCACATTCATTGGCACATGTGAAACATGAAAATAAAAACCTAAGGGACCAAAACATATACAGGGTGGCTGCAATGGTGGCACTCAGTGCCTCCTGATTACCTCGCCACACTTGTATAAATCAGTTAAAAAAAAATAATGTCATGGAAACTCGATTTAAGTCTATACATAAAACAATTCAAAAACCCTGCAAATATAATAATAGTCATACAATTTAAATAATGCATAATAAGACCAATTTAACGCTACCTTGACATTCAAGCAAATCAGATGCGCTATGGCTGCAAAAAGATTGGCATTGAAGTACCCCTCAATTTTTGCCCCACCAGCGCTCCAATTTGAACTTTTGTGTCATATTACAGAACTGTGCCTAAGTGCAATGTCACAAATTGCCTTTCATCATTGCCATCCTATCTTAACCTGAAATTCAATAAAAAAAAACAACAAAACAAACTAAGGAAAGGCATGTTAGTAAGAAACAAACACATATATAAACCATGTAGAGCAACATAAACGTAAGTATGTCCGGACAAACATACACATGTCAACAGGTTCAAGACAACAGATAAGCACAAGAAAACATGACATGCAGAAGGACAAAACATGAAATGCATGAACGGATGCAACCACAGCAACAGATGCAGGAGACAGAAGAAAAGAAATAAAGCTAAGATTTAGTCAAGATGCATGCAAATGCACAAACATGAAATAAAATAAAGATGTCCGTAGAAGTAGGGTTCAATTAAGTCAGGCCGATGATATTTACGGCATAATTCGATGATAACAAACATCATACTAAAAAATAATCAAGATAACAAGCCTGATATAAATACATAAACCATGAAAACCGAGATATGCAAGAACTAATAAATCGAATACGAAAACAACTAAGAAAACAAAAAGGTTTTTCTGCAAATACGCAAGAAACACCAGATTGGGAAAGGAAAAACCCTAGAAAACATAATACCATCATAATATCATCTGAAAAACTTGAGGAAACAACACAATCAAAAAATGGAAAAACAAAGAACAACATATAACGCCAACAACGAAAGGGAAAAAAGAAAACTAAAACAAAATAGCGTCGTTCTCAACCATTTCTCGGAGGAAAGATGTCTACCGAGTAGATCTAAACGGCTGGCGAATAAGAAAAACAGAATGACACCCGACAGAGGAAGGGATGGTGGCGACAAAGAGATGATGATGCTCAGGTGAAGATGAGAGGGAGGCGGAGAACCCTGGAAGAGAACGAACACGAGATGGGGAGACGGGAGTGGAGGAGACGAGAGGGAGGCGGAGAAACCCTATAAGAGAAGGAAGACCAGAGGGAGAGACGGGAGTGGAAGAGACGAGAGATGGCAGAGAACCCTAGAAGAACCTCCTCCAAAGTGGCTTTGGAAGTGGGAATTGCACGTGACCTCACATGAAGGAAGCCAGCCGCTTTAAAACCCACTTCGGGGTTTTTTAAGCCGAAGTGAAAAGGGTGAACTCATGTGTTTTGGAAGTTGTCAAATCACCACTTCGGTGTCCACTTCGGCGAACCAATCACAACGAAGTCGTCCGGAAGTAATCGATTCAGCCACTTCGGATTCCACTTCGCCGAACCAAACACGCCCTAAGTATGTGAGGAATTGTCTGTGATTAACACTGGGGTCAGAAATGTAAAAGATTTAATATGTCAATTTAAATTAGAAACAATGTTTTTAGCAAGTATATTGGCACAATCAAATAAGTAGGTAAATAAATAAAGTAACTACAAACAAGTTATATATATATATATATATATATATTAAGAAACACGGGCACGGATACGGTGACAAGATCATTTCTAAAAGTTAAAGACAATGGTACGGCAGGACATGGCTATAAAAAAATATTATATATTTATATAAAATATTTATTATAAATATAAATCTATATATCTTTCATGTAATATATGTCATATATTTACTTATAGATTAATTCGGTGATCTTGTGTATTAGGGAGTAATTAGGAAATATATTTAGAAAAACCATTTACAAAGCACATAAGTGTCTAGAGGTATCAAAGGTGTGTCCGTGTCAGACACAGGTATCGAATGTCCGACACAAGTATAACTCCCCGGAGTGTCCGTGCTTCATAGTATACATATATTCTCCTGGTATTATTTATCTGAATTTGAAAGTCTCATTCTATAGCTATGCATAGAATTGCCCTCCTATCTAATGAGGTTTGAGCAATTTAAAATGGAATTTCCCTCAAGATTTGATTAAATTGGGAATGACTGAAATCATAGCTGACATATGCGTCAAGGCATGCAAAAGTATTAGCAGTTACATTGACATAACTATAAAAGGAAGCTGTACTGTATAAATTTTGAACATCAGATATGACATAATGAAATGGAAACCCTGAAATGATGATAATTTACTTAAACTAAGAAGGCTGGTCTCTGGCCAGGAACATCTGATCTAGTGTGCCTGACTAATAAGAGTAAATGACCTGTATATTCACAATTTTGATCACAAAAGGGTACAATATGACATGAGGTCGTTATTGTTAAATTAGTTGATCCATGCCAATTGTGCAAGTATTCTGTGCTCATAAATACTTGCAATCTTTCTATTTTTTCAAGTGCTTCTGGATATTTGGGAACCTAAGATGCATTCAAAATTATCAACTATATTATCATGAAATTCCCACTCACCCATTGCTGATTCTAGCTGATGTGGTGCGAGTGTTCAAGTGATATAATTTGAATGAAAGCAACAGAAGATACAAGATCAAAACAATATTTCTTTAATAAAACCCTTGGGTCTAGACCAATGGTTCACAATTAGTTGATGGTAAACAAAGCTAGTAGCTAGTCAAGGAAACTAAATTACACAACTTAGGAGCACTAGTGCCTTTCGTATATGATACTTGAATGTTGATAAGTAGAGTTGCATCCATTTTTCTTATGTAAATTATGATGACAGAATTCCAGGCTAATGAACCTTTTGTTTACAATTATGTCTTCTCTTAATCACACTCTATATCATAGCCTTACAACAAATCTAGAGGGTCGTTACCAGCTGAATGACAAACTAGGGAACTAAAGAATTATGCTCTAACCAACAACAAGAAGTGTCAGGTTTTCAAGTATTCCCCCTAAAGTTTCCTTGCTTATGAAACTAATACAAGCATAAAAGGAAAGAAACAAAAGTGAGTGCAAAGATGCTCAAAAGCAATTATCCACCAAAAAATGCTATTTATTATACCTGTGTATTTGTAGGCAAAAAAGGAAGCTCAGATTTTCCAGGATACAGAGAGAGATTTGCCAGGTAGCTTTCTGTATAAAAATGGTATTAAACTAAAATTCAATCTATCTCAGTAAGGCAACACAAACACAAGAACTTGTTTTTTCTCAAGAACAAATATTGGCAAAACTCATACGCTTTTGAGATTCCATGGCACTTCTACAAAGTGAACCTTGAAGTAGTTTCTTGACATCAACATCCATTGCATCACCGGCTTCTAAGGGGGATTCAGCTACAACACCAATTTGAAGAACACAACTGCTATCATACACAACAACTAAAGATCTACAACAGGTCACAGCAGAAAGAGAGTCCCAGGCCCTGATGATCAAAATTAATTTATCAAACAATGTTATTCAGGTAAGCAATTATATTCTAAATTAAGTAATGCCATCAAACATAAAATTGAGGGAAATAACTATTCTTAGCACTGCATGCTACAGAAAAGCAAAGCATGTTGTGTTCAAAACCAATGCTTTTGTTACTAGAGTAATGGGTGTTAGGTGAGAATATGTTTCACAAATTCTTGACTACAAGATGTGAAGCAATCTCATGGAGAAGAAAGTTACCATGAAGTGTTACAAACAATGCAACAAGGCTCAAAGAGTTAACCCACATAACAAGACTTAATCCATGCTATTCCCCTAAACAAACAACCTAGGAAAACTAATACTCATATTTTTATAAAAATTTTATAAATATATGTAATAATTAATTTTAAAAAATCATTGATATCAGTAAATGTTTATTATTATTTAGAAAAGTAAAATTTAAATTTTAAAACATTTAGTTTGTATTAGCATTAATTAAGTCAAACTTAGGTTAGCTTAAATAAAAAATTTCGCTTAAATCCAAAATTTAAAATAGATTTCCTCCAACCCACATCAACATCCCCCAATCAAACACTTCTTTAATGTATTCATTAGCAAGACCTATTAAAGAATGAAAAGGATGAACTAAATATGAAAAGAAATGAAAAGTCAAAGAGTAATAAAGCCAAAAGATTGAAGTAAATTTGCCTCATGATATTTTCATAGTTAACTTGCAAAATGCAATAAATCAATAGCCTAAACTTCATGCTTCTGTATCACAAGTGTTTATTTTATCCTGACTTGCTTATTAAATAAAGTTAATTATCCTTGGTGATTCTTTATAATTCTTTTTGATACATCAAATACTTAGTTATACTATTTCAAGAAAGACAACAGGCAACTTTCCATTTACTTCCAAACAAGTAGACATTAAGCAACAAAAGCTTTTATTAGTTCATGGCCATATTTGGAAAGTTGATATCGTATACCTTTTGTATGCAGTGATAGAGCATTATTCAATTGACCAGAGAAATTTATCTATTCATGAGTGCATCACAAGTGTGACTCTTCTTACTAAGACACATCTAGACCAAATAAGAGACTATGGTAAAAACCAGACTAAATAAACTGCTCAATTTATTGCATATCAAAAGGATAAGTTCAAGGGTTCAAGTACATCAAAAAGGTTGTACCATAGCATTTCAAGAACTGCACGTTCAGAAATTAGAGGATTTAACCGCCGACATTCTACACCACGAAGAACAACCTAATATCAAGTTCAGAAGCATTAAGTTCCAAATAATATTAGGCATGGTCATTGCTCACCAGAATTTATAAAAGAAATGGAAAATTAGTAAAGAAAAGAAATAAACTTAACCTGCAGCATGTGAGGCTCACCGGAGAAATATTCTTTGGTCGAATTGACAACCATACTAGGCCAGCCAGAATATTAGTTACTGCCAAAGCAAGGGATAAAATGTCTGCCCTTGACTGTGAGCTGTTCAGAGGAAAATCAATCCATGTAAGTTTTTCCTCTCTCAAAGATTTTAGTTAGCAAACACAAATGCTAAGTAACCATTCCAAACGTCCTAAAAGAAAGGAAAGAAAGTACTAAAAAACAACTTCATTCTCAACTCCCTGCCTTAGTACTTAAATTCAATATGAATTCTATTATATGACCCCAAATCAGTATAAATTAGTTTTTACATGCACATGCACTCTGGCATTCAAGTTAAAAAATTTGATATTTAGTACTTGATAAAACACCCTAAGTTTGAACTTCAAAGACAATTTCAGGCATCATATTAAAATAATACTGGGTAGAACATACATTTAATTTTTTCAAATGCAAGAAGTTTTTGGAACCCTTCAAAACCTAATTCATTCCAATGAGTTTTGAGTTACTGATTAATGCAAACATCCATAGGTTTCCAAGAAAGCGGCAATTAACAATCAAGAAACAAACCTATGCATTATCATTAACTCCTAAGACACTTCTTCTGAACATTAAACAACTAATAAAAGAAGAAAAGTCTGAAATTATGTAAGCCTGTCCCCAATTTGAGCGCAGCCACTGATTCAAATTGAGCTGCAAATTCGACCCTTGCTAGCTGTTACAGACTGCTAATGTAGGATAAGCATACTAAAAACATAATAAAAGAAAAAAGATCTAAAAAAACAATATTCTAAAAGTGATATATTCTAAAATCGAATTAAAGATAGGTCTCATATCCAGTACAATTCATCTAAAATATTCAGTTTAATAAATAAAGCTTCTCTCTTCGCTGTTTCTCCATGTTATCAAGTATGAAGATATCTCTATCTACTTCTAACCAAGATCAAAACGCATAAAAATTTCAATCAATGCAAAGGACAACAACAGAAATCATCCACGAAGACCTGGAAGCATCAGCGACGGGTGGAATGTTGGAAAAGGAGCGATTGAGAAGGACGACAAGCAAAGAGAATCCACCGACGTAGATAGGAAGGACCCGAACAAAATCATCATTTTCCGAGACCCATTCACGCAGCAAATCCCGCTGAGGCTTGGGAGTTTTGTAAGTGCCGACGGCACCGACGCCATTTGGACCCACCGCGGAGGGAGATCGAAGCAATGGCGAAGGGCGACGATGGGGCAGAGAATGGGAGGGGGGATTGGGCGCCGTTGATCGGAGGAGGCGGAGGAGATGGGTGGCGGTCGCCGACTGCATCGTTCCTTTACAGCTCAACGAAAATCCAGTTCAAGAAGATAAAGTTTGGCAAAGTTTCATGTAGCCCCCTGAAATTATATAATTTACAAAAACTGGTGAACAATATTATAAAATATAAACTCATTGATTGCTCTTCTTTACTTACCAAAAGGAAGCCTCTTTTCATATCTTCTCCATCTTCATTCAGCCTTACCTTGAAGACAACCTCCCATTGCTGCAAATCCATTCAATCCAGGTTATATCAAAGCTGCAAAACTTTTTTCTTTAGTATTTTATGAATCATTCTTTCTTGAATTTTTGTTCTTGTTTCTCATCTTTGAGATGGTATATTCTTTCTGTTGCATGTCAGATTGCTAGATTCTTTCAGTATTCTGATACTGCAGAATAAGAGTACTTAAGGATTCTGATACTGAAATTTTGAATGGGATTTGTAATTGTATTTATATGTTCCTATTTTTAGGAGATTTTAATTGCAATGGAAAGACTTCCTGAATCATTGCTAATGGAGATTTTTAGGAGAATTGATAAAACTAGTGACAGAAACTCACTTTCTCTTGTGAGCAAATACATACACTTTATAGAAAGAGAACAGAGGAATTTCTTGAGAGTTGGTTGTGGATTACATCCAGCTACTGAAGCATTGACTTCACTATGCATTCGGTTTCCGAACTTGAAGAAGACAGAAATCATATACTCTGGTTGGATGTCCAATTTGGGAAAGCAACTGGATAACCAAGGCCTCCTTGTCATCTCCTCTCATTGCCATTCACTCTCTGAACTAACCTTAAGCTTTTGTTCATTCATCAATGACACTGGTCTTGGTTATTTGGTGTCTTGCAAGAACCTCATGTCTTTCAAGTTAAATTTTGCGCCGGCTATCAGTTCGAATGGTATTCTGTCCCTTGTTGTTGGTTGTAAGAAGCTAAACACCCTCCATTTGATTAGGTGTATGAAAGTGAGCAGTGTGGAGTGGCTGGAATATCTCGGCAGGGTTGGAACTCTAGAGGACCTTTTCATCAAGAACTGTAGGGCTATCGGCGAGGACGACCTCACAAAATTAGGTCTTGGATGGAGAAAACTTAAGCATTTGGAGTTTGAGGTGGATGCCTATTATCGGTATCCAAAGATTTGCAATAACATTTCTGTAGATAGATGGCTGAAACAGGAGGTTTCTTGCGACGAGTTGAAGGAACTTAGTTTGATGAATTGTATTATAGCTTCAGGTAGAGGGCTTTCATTTGTGCTCGGAAAATGCAGGTCTTTGGAGAAGCTGCACTTGGACATGTGTATCGGTGTCAAAGATGCTGATATGGCTGCATTGAGCCGGTGCTCAGAAAACCTGAAATGCTTGTCACTCCATCTTCCTTCACAGTTCTTGGCTCCGGTTTTAGTAAATAGTCCATCGCAAATGACTGATGATAGTCTGAGGGCATTGGCTCAAGGATGCAGTATGCTTGAAGAAGTGGAGTTATGTTTTTCTGACGGAGAATTCCCGTCCATCTCTTGTTTCACTCAGAATGGCATCCTTGCATTGATCGAAAGCTGTCCAATTCGAGTGCTAGTGCTTAACAGTTGTTGCTTCTTCAATGATGTGGGTTTGGCAGCTCTTTGCACTGCTCATTTTCTGGAACACTTGGAGCTTGTCAAATGCCAAGAGATTACTGATGAGGGGATTATGTTGGTGATGAGCTTCCCTTACTTGAACACTCTCAAGCTAAGCAAATGTTTGGGTGTGACCGACGATGGTCTGAAGCCACTTGTGGGCTCAGGAAAACTAGGAACATTGATCATAGAGGACTGTCCGCAGATTTCTGAGCATGGTGTTCAAGGAACTGCAAGGTCTGTGTCTTATAAACAAGATCTCTCATGGTTGTACTAAGTTCCTTCGTTTGTACTCACTTGCAACTCTATTCAATAGTTACATGCTTGTAATTAAGGTGTTGGTTCTTCAGTGTATTTAACTTATATTGTGATAATGACTTACGAATTTATTTTATTTAATTGTGTTTGTTAGAAGTTCCATTTGAAAAGAAGAGAATTTAAGGAGAACTTGTCTTGGTTCGAACTCTGATCTATTTTTGAGTACAAAATACAGACATATATACATGTGTTCACAATGTTCAATAACATGCTTGGATTGATGATATATAGTTATTGAAAATTGAAAATTTTTTTTTTTTGGTTGCCCAAATAAAGGCATTTATAAGAATCCAAAGGAGAAACCAAAAGAGGAACATTAGATGACAAATAGCACAAATATTGCTTGGGGTACACCTACTTTGAATTGGTGGAATGTTTGTCAATTATAGGATCAGAATAAGTTAAGACAATTTTCCAATTGAAGAGAGAAGAAACATCCAATCTGCTTTCAGGAACCTTCAAATGTTACCAGAGAGCTTGCTTAAGTTAATTAGTAACAACCTGTGAAATAATTTGCAAAGGAAAAGACTCTGCTTGCTCATCAAAAGAACCATATCAAGATTAGAGTTATTCATAACTGAACTATGATTTAGCTGTATGAAATGTATCCATTATCACCTACTATTTTTTGCATGACTAAGAGAGTTTAATAATTCAGGATTCCATTGTTATACTGCTTCACATGACTCTAAGATAATTTAACAATTGAGATGTCCTCCATTATTATTTGCAAAACTACCATAGATATGTTTGATTACTAATCTAATCAAAATAAAAAATTTCAATCATTAGAATATGAATTTGAGCCAAAGGATCAAAATTAAAGTAGAAGATAATATGAAATGATAAGATCTTTAATTAGAACTTTGGATACTACAAATAGCTCACTTTATTATTTCAGAAGAATTGAAACACCAGAAGAACAAATGGCTACCATAAAGCCCTCATTTTCATTAGGAGATAATTTGCCATATCAAGTGCTTCCTTCATGCATTTATCAACAGCTAGAAAGAAGGAATACTGCCAGCTTCTCTTGAAGTATAGTAGAACCATCCATCCCCAAAAACCTGTGATGAACCCAAGTGCAAATGATGCAAAAAATAAGATATGGCTCATTGCTTCTTCATCATCATGATCATTTGTGACTTGACTTAGCTTTGGAGATGGTGCCATGGAGGTACAATTCTTCACCAATGGAGGACCACAAAGATAAGGGTTCCCTTCATAGCTGCTTTCATCAAATGTGCTGAACTGAGCAACCAATCCTAATGTTGGACCAGAAAGGTTATTATATGCCACTGAGAAGACTTGTAAGAAATGAAGCTCTGTCAGTTGTGAAGGCAGGCGGCCAATCAACATGTTGTGTGAGAGATCCAAGCTTTCAATGTCTCTCAACCTCGATAATGTTGCTGATATTGGACCAGTTAATCGATTACTAGACAAATTCAAAGCTCGGAGCCAAGTCATCTCACTAATCCTTTTTGGGATCTTGCCATCAAATTGGTTTCCAGATAAATCTAACCCAGATAAATAGTTTATGATGCGTCCTTGGTAGGTATCTGATCTTCCTTTTGTTGAAAATTTAATATATTCAAATAGAAACATCACATCATGAGTGATGAAGTCTTCATATCTTTCTTCAGAATGGTCAAAACCAATCGAAAAATCACCATTAAGCCAAAAGCCCTCCTCAGACCCCATATAGTGAATGCATGAAGGTATGTTTCCATGGAACTTATTTTGAGAAAGGTCAAGTACACGAAGATCTTTTAACTTACAAATTTCTCTTGATAGTGCGCCTTCAAAATAGTTCCCTCTCAAAGAAATTATTTTTAGATTTTTGAGACTTGTCCATATCTTACTTGGGATGTTACCAATAAAATTGTTGTTTCCAATGTCTAACACAGCTAGAGAATTGCCTAATATTTCACTTGGGAAGGGTCCTGTTAGGTGATTTCCATTTATATTCAAGTATTCCAAATTAGAGTTGTTAATGCAAGAAGAAACCAAATCAAAGAAATTATATTTGGAGAGATTCATGTATTCAGTATTAGAAGAGTGGAAAAATTCATATGTTAGATTACCTTCTAATTTATTCTCTCTAAGATTAATGGCTCTAAGGTTTGAAAGATTTTTTATACAACTTGGGAATGAGCCAATTAAATTATTAAATGATAAGTCTAAAAATATTAATTGGTTCAAATTTCCAAATGAGGAAGGGATATCACCTTTTAGAGAATTATGTGACATGGCCAAGTATGTTATATTTGGAAGGACATAATCAATGTTGTTAGGTATTTTACCAATGAGTTTATTGTTGGAGATATCAAAGAAAGTTAAATTTGTCTTTTGGGATGGAAAAATAAGCTGGCCATTTAACAAGTTATTTCTCAAATTTAGACTATTTAATTTGGTTTTATTCTCAAATAACCATAGTGGAATGGTTCCTTTAAGATTAACACTTGAAATATCAATGTACTCTATCATGTATTGGTTGGACAAAAAGGTAGGGAAACTAGATGACTTGTTTAGGATACAATTAGATAAGTTAATTTCATTTAATTGAAATGATGGCACCATCCCTAATTGTTTGGTTTGGATTTCTAGCTTATAATTATTTGAAAGATCTACCACTTTAAGGTTAGTGCTATTAAAAAACAAATCTATAAAGAGGATGCCTTCAAAGTTATTGTCTGAAAAATAGGCATGCTTGAGCATAGTAAGGTTTCTGATGACAGATGGAGGGAAATGGGTTCCAAACAGATTGGAGGAGATATCAATATATCTGAGAGATGACAAGTGTCCAAAACACATTGGAATGTTTCCTTTAATATTATTAGAACCAATATCTAACTCTTCAAGATTCTTTATCTTGCAAATTCCTGAAAAATAAAATATAAACATACACTATTAACTCATAAAAAAAAATAATTAGTGAAGCAAACTGATTTATTTATTTTTTAATAATAAGATTAGAAATTGAACCTCATAACATTGAGCAAGTTGTATATTCTATCACAAGCATTTCTAGAAGTTTTACCTATGGCTTAAGAATTATTTATTTGCAAAACACATACTGCTAGTAGAATCATTGAATAAATAGATAATAAATAATTTTACAGTATAACACAATTTTTACCTTCCAAAGATGCACCATTAAGTTCATTCCCAAGTATATACAATCTTTTAAGAGATGTCCACTCCACCATTAATGGGCTAACTCCAGTAAATTTATTGCCAGATATATCCAACTCCACAAGGTTATTTAGTTTACTGATCTCTGCAAAAGATTTGCAATGCATGAAATTAAATATATTCACATCATCCTTGCTCATATTTGTTTAATAAAACACTAGTTATTTTAGGTTTGGACACACATCTTTGTGTGTGTATCAAAATTTATGGGGAATTTGTTTGTTGTTACAATAATTAAATTCTTATGAACTTATTAATTATAAAAAACAATAATAATAGGTTTTCAAATTTAAAATATATAGGGAATTTGCTTGTTGTCCCAATAATTAAATTCTTATGAACTTATTAATAATAAAAAACAATAATAATAGGTTTTCAAATTTAAACTATGTATCATAGCAAAAATTATCTTTTCAATATAAAACAACTGACATTTCAAAAAAAAATTCCTTCCCATATTATTCTAGAAAAGATCAAGAATTTTGAATGATGATAATCTGATTAAGCATGGAATGATGCCTTCATTCAATGAGGTCCTAGACAAGTCCAAGTTCTCAAGTTTTCTCATATTGGACCAAGCTTGGCATGCTGGAAATATATCACCATTAATAGCGAAATTAATGCAGACCACAAGATGCGATGACAAATGAACTCAATAATTTTAACATGTAGAAATTAAATTTTTTAAACTAAAAGGAGACTAAACAATGGCTAAAGATAATAGACTCAAATAAATGTTAACGGTTGAAGAGGTATAATTAGTATGTCTTAAGTCATATTCAATTAATGTTAGACTTATATCGAGTTAGCTCAAATATTTTGAATAAGAGTGCGCATATTACAACATAATATTTTGATATTCAACTAAAGAGAAAAGTTGGAGTTGAACTTTTTATAGGAAAATTAAATTTAATTCAAGCATATTGTTGGAGTTAAATACTAAGAAGAATTTTTATTGATTTATTCTCTACGGGAATTATTCATACTAGGTGGTTATTATCATTATTATATATTTTAGAGGGTTACTAATGTTTTATTTCATCCTAATACTTCCCTCCACCATACATCAATACACCAATAAGTATAAAAACAACTAAAGAAGTGAAGAAAAATGTTTTAGTTAAAAGAAATTGCTCTTCTAAACTAAATTAATGAAGGGTTTTTACATGCAACACCATAAAAATAGAAAATTTCCCCGCCCTGGCCATTATTTATTTATTTATTTATTATCAAAATACCCATATACCCGCCAATTTTATTTCAATTGCTTCATCTTATCATTTTTTTTAATGTTTAGATACAACTGGTTTATCTTAGAAATATTACTTATCTAATATATGTTTTATTTCTAGTTAAGATATTATTTATTCTTATCCTAGAATTTTATATTTATTTATTTTATTAAATAATTGATTATTTCTTTGGTTAATTTTATCTTATCTAAGTTTGTTATGGCTATATACTCCATTGTAAGTCTTGCATTTGAAGCCATGGAATGTTATCATGCTTTTTTTTTTTCATTTGGATTGAGAATACTTTTATTTGTATTTTTATAATACATGCAAAGTGATTCTATTAACATTTTTTACTTACCAACTTTATTGTACCTCTTTATTGGGATTACAATTCCATTCTACTTAATAAATAATTTTTACTTCAATCTTTTCACTTCATATATATACACAAACCAATAATGCCAACATACTACTAACTATAGATTATTCTAAGATAATAAATTAGTTTTTTATTAGAAATTAAACATAATATTATTTAATTTACTGATTTCTATAAAAGATTTACAATAAATAAAGTTAAATATATTCACATGATCATCTTTGCATGTATTTGTTTAATTAAATACTAGTGCTTTTTTACTTTTGGACACCTATATATGCTCATGAACTTATTAATTATAAAAAAAACTCAATAATAATGATTTTTTTTAAATTTAAACTATTTATCACAACAAAACATCTTTTAATTATAAAAGAACTCACCTTTCAAAGAAAAATTTCCTCCCATGTTGTTATCATAAAAGTCAAGAGCTTTGAGTGATGGTGCCTTGATTAAGCATGGCATGATCCTTTCATTTAATGAGTTATCACTCAAATACAAGTTTTCAAGTCTGCTCATATTGGACCAAGCCTGACATGCTGAAGATATGTCATCATTAATTGTCAAATTATTATAGACCATATGATATGACAATAAATGAATTCAATAATTTTAACTGATAGAAATTAAACTTTTCAAATTAAAAACAAACTAAACAATAGTTAAGATAATAGATTTAAAAAAATGTTGACGAAGAAGTATAATTAGTAATTACTTCAATCCAATATTGTTAATATCACAATTAAGTATGAATATATTATGAGAAAGTTAATTAGTTTATTTTTTACTAGAAATAAAACATAATATTATTAACATAATATTATTTTATAAGTGGTAAAAGTTTACAATATAAAAGAAGATATCAATATAATTAAGATTAAAAAAATTGCGGGTTGAACACTAAATTTTTAAAGATGAAAATAAGAATCACATTAATGCACAGCAAGTGTATGGGGTATTTTAAAAATTTTAGGGTTATATAGGGTTACATACGTTAAAAACTCAAAAATCAAGTTATTTTAAAAATTATTTAAAAAATTATAGAGTTTCAAAAGAAATATGAATTATCATGAATATATGAAAGGTTAAACTAATATTTTACCAATTAAATTAATATTTTGAAACATTTATAGGATATTTCAAGAAAAGAAAAATATTGGATTGTGTATACTTTAAGTATATTAAAAATTCTAATAAATTCAATGTTGGATATGAAAAACAATAAATTCAAGTAAGAGATGCAAGACATACTTTTACAAGAAATATATGTGTTTAAATAAATTTTAAAAAGTTAAGGGGTATTCAGAACATAATAAAACTCAAAGTCATATTATGTAAATAGTGGTATTTGTATCATTTTAATAAATTCAAATATTAAGATAGAAATGTAAAAGTAAAGTGTGAAGTAATAATATTAGTGTGATTTTATTAAACATGCAAGGCAAGTTAGGGAAAAAAAAAATTGAATCCCAAGGGTATGAGTTGGATTTTTATATTTTTGAAGGTGTTTTAGTGAAAAGAAAATTACACCTTTAGTAACATTATTGTAAATATAAGAAATCGTGAAGGGCAAAATGGAAAAATGGAACCAATGATGACAACCACTATTCATAGGTGGAATGTAAATGGGTTAAGTTTGATTGAATTGGACTTTTCGATCACCCTTTGGTTTCAGCTATAGAGCTCCAAAAGCATGCTGGAGCTTTACTCAATTTTTATTTTGAAAACTGGATCCAAATTAGATCTAGTTTGAAATTAAAATAGACTATATTTGTTTTTGAAAATTTAATTTTGAGTTAATTTATTTCAAAACTAAAACTTCATTCATGACTTTATTTTTGTTATTAAAAATAAACAATACAAATTATATAATATGAAACATATTATAGCATTATAAGTATATTATAAAAATATAAAAAAAAAATTAATATATTCTATATTTCAAGCTATGGATGATGAAATTATATTTAAATATATTGTTATTATAACTTTTAACACAAAATTAACTTGTAGTGCACTTAATAAAAACATTGTTTATGCGTAATTTTTTAAAATTTATATTATTTAATAGCCCTTCTCAAATAGCAACCATGCCATAGAGTATTCCAATCTTTTACTTGATGGTTATAGTTATAAATATTCCAATATTTTATAATGAAATATTGTTAAAACAACAGATTAACAAATGGGTATTTTTGAAATTAAAACTAAAAGAATGGCAAACAATTTTGACATATCTAAACCGGTGGGGAGTAAAAACTCTTTTATAAAGATGGCTTTTTATCAAACACAAAAAAAATAAAAGATAAAAAATTAAAGGAATATTTCTGGAAATAAATATAAGGTTAACATATATACCCTTCGAATCAAGACCTTCACCAATGTTGTTATAGTTGAGATCCAAAGTCTTGAGAGATGATATTTGACCCAAATATGGAATAATGCTTCCATTCAAATAGTTCTTAGACAAATCTAAGTATTTGATCGTGCTCAATTTGGAGAAAGCTCCGGATAATACTAGAGAATCATATTGGAGAACAATAAGTAATTAGCAAATCAAGCAAAGTAAGAAATAACAAGAATAATATATTAGATACATACCATTGATAAAGAGTTCACTTGTCAGCTGACTCTGTTTGTGAACATTGAGGGAACCTAATATTTCAGCCAAAGAAATCACTAGAGCTTTAACAATATTGATATGATTTACTTAAAAAGGTGCAACAAACTACAACCATAGATGCACATACCATTGATAAAGAATTCAGTTTCCATCCAAAAGCCACGCAATGAGAGTGCCTTGAGCGAGCTTAATGCAGCTAAAGAAGACAGAGCTTTAGAATCAAAATAATTCCATGAGAGATCCAAGTACTCAAGACTGTTTAATTTTCTCAGTCTGCTAAAACAATTACTGGGGATGCAGCTATTGAATTCATTGCCTGATAGAGAGAGGCTTCGCAGTTCCTGGAAAGGAAGCAGCAAGGAGACATTCAAAGTTTTCTTATAAGAGTGATAAAGGTCCAGGCTGCTGACATGCTTTGTGGCGGGTGAGCAACGCACTCCATACCAACTACAACAATCAATACTCTTATTCCATGACTCAATGGGGTATGAATCAGCATTGCTTTCATGGCCATCAGTAAATGCAGATTTGATATCAAGAAGAGCAATCCTCTCTTGCTCTACACAAGCAAAACAACCATTTGGTTGTTGTAGGACAAGATGAACCAACAACAACATCCAAAACAACATTAGAATACTGAGCCATGATGAACATGAGAGAGACAATTTCAAGTGTTTCATCTTTAGTACTAATTAATTGTGTGTGAACCACTTAGCTACCCCTCTACAACTATTTATAATAATGTGCCATGAAACACTTAAGCAAGCAATAATTTGAGTAGCATTACTATGTATTGATGACTTGTGGAAATCAAGAGTCAAGCTTCCTTATTTTTATCCAATGGACCCTTTGATGGTTCATGCCATACTTGACAAACTATACATTGATTTTTCTTACTTAATAGGTGGGTTTAATTAGTAACTAGTCAATATCATTCATGACTTACCAAGTCAAGAGTCAAGCTTGTCTATTTTTCCAATGGACCATTGATAACTCAACCATGATTACATTTATACAATGAATTAAGTTCCGGATGGTTTTAAAAAAATTGAAGAAATCAAGGTCACAATTAATCATCTATAAAATTCACTATTTTTTTTACATCACTAGAAATATTAAAAAAAATTCAAAATGGTGTGTGGACGCAACCATCATGGGGCCAGTTGAACTTGAAAACCATTCAATTTTCCAATTTGATTTGATATGATATCTATAATTCTTGAATGATTTATATATTTCTTCACATAATATTTTTCTATCATTTAATTTCATGGATTTATTATAGATCGATAAAAATTTAAACTTAACTCTAAACTCAAACCTTCTCCAATGAAGCTCTTTATATTTAATAAATGAGTTTAAGGTCTTTTGAAAAATATTTGCAGAGAGTTGGGATTTAATAAAAAATACAAAAAAAAGTATTTTCTATTTTACTACTTAATTTACTCATAAATTAAACATAAACCAACACTTACAACAAAATATTTTTTTATTAAAAATTTAATATTATAACTCAAAATTAAATTTTTATCTGGAATAAAATGAAATATTTATGAGATATTTAGTTTTTTGAATTAAGACATAATTAATATTATAGAACTTATGAAAGTTTTTTTTTTTAAAAAAAAAAAACAACACGAGAATATTTTGTGTGGTGAAGGTTAGTTATTTAATATTACAAAAATTCATTGGTGAACTTTATGAAGTAAATAGAATCTCCAACAAATTTTTTTTACATGTTACATATGATTCAATGTTTCATGGAACTTCAACTAGTAAACAACTAAATTTAAAAAAAAAAGCAACCAAAAAACAAATCATCAAGGTCAGATCTATATTACATATGTAGTTTTTTTTTTTTTTTTTTTTTTTTTTTTGAGAAAGGCGACAAGCGCCGGAACCTCAGGGACGGACACGTGGGGGAGCCGCGCTCACCACCAACCCGTGCCCTCACATTGCGCGTGATAAGTTTCGAACCGGGGAACCACGCTCGACCATCGAGACGAAGACCCTACGCAAGGGACCAGGTGCCAATAGACCAAATGGTCGTTGGCATATGTAATTTCTCTTACATCACAGATTCTGTGGGTATAGAAAATATAAAAATTAATTTTATATTTTCCACTCATGAACTTTAAATTCTATTCTCCTAATTTTTTTATGTATTTATTCAACAAAAAACTTTTTATATTCTTTGTATTTTTACATGCTTTAATCTTCCTTCTCCACCAAAATTAAAAACATAAATACTACTAAATAATTATTAAGTTAATACAAAGTGTGACATAGTTCCAAATTCGGAACTCAAGGTGAGTCCAGATATAATTAAAAAAAATATTTGTATTACCAATGGCATTGGTTACTACTTAATTAACAAATTGTTATAAATTTTTAAATTATATATATATTGACAAAGTACAATTTTATTTAATTTTTGCAACAACATTGAAGGTTGTTCCACAAATTGGAATTGAGAGATTTTCATTGCCACTGGGTGATTGGATCTAATTTTTAATGAAGTTTAATATATATAAAAAGAGTAGCATAGATTTTCTAGTTTGGGGAGAAAGACAGAGAACAAAGAATTCATGGAAATTTCTCTCTTTTTGGTCTCTTAAATGGCAAAGATATCATTATAAGTTGTAGGTTTAAATTGATTAGGTTCGGGAACAACACTTTTTATACTAGTGCCTTCATAGTTAACTATCATAAAATAGGCAACATATGCTCTATCTTAATTAATTAATAACTTTTGAGCCAATTAATTCCTTAAAAAAATATTTATAATTAATTCAAGTCTAGAGTCAAGTATAGTCTACCTATTTTTCCAATAACATCATTACAAGTAGAAGCCAAGGGTCAACCTTATCTTTTTTTTTTTTCTTTTTCCAATGGACCCTTTGATAGTTCATGCCATGCCTGACAAGTAAGAAATTGATCTTTCTTATAACGTGTTTATGGGTGTAATACGACGTAACTAGCAAGCTTATTAATATAAACTCACATCTCTCCTAAAACATTGTCCTAATATTGCATGGGACCAAAACATATCAAGATCTAATTATAACTCGTTGGAATTGCCATATCCCGTTAATGGATGCAAATGATTTTATAAAACTAAAGTAGAAGTTTAAACTCTATTAATATAAAAGCCATAGTCAAAGAATCACAAAAAAATTAGACTTACATTTTACTAATATTTGGACCACAATGATACTTCCCATATACTCATACTAATATTAGAATTTCTTGAAAGTTTTAAACTAATGATTTTATATTTATTAAAGAATTTTTCAATGCTTTAATCTTCTATTTCAAGTTTAATTCCAATTAAAAAAAATCTTGCTTAACAATATTTAGGTTTGTGTATGGTGTATAAATAAAAACACTTATTTATTATATTTACAATATTTACTGTTTTATGAAAAAATTGGTACACAAATTTTAAAATGAATAGTGGTGGTCGGAGCTCTCTCCTCAAGGTTGTGGAGCTTTTATTTTGACCAAAAAGGTGGCCGGACTTAGGGGTCATTTGCGCCATTGGGCGAAATTCTCCTTTGGTTCCATCAAACTCAAGAAACTGAACCTCTTTCATAATTTGGAAAGTCTTGACTTGGCGAAGGAGCACATGCGCCTATCAGCTGTGGAGTTCAAACTGGAGGAGGATCTTCTGTTGAAGCTGAGTGATATTCACAAACAAGAAGAATTATATTGGAAACAAAGATCTAGATTGCAATGGTTGAAGGAAGGTAATGAAAACACTAGTTTCTTTCATGCTATGGCCAATGGTCGTAAAAACAGGAACTTCATTCCTAGTATTTGCCACAACGGGGTTACTTCGTCTGATCCTAAGGATATTGGGAAAATTTTCTCTGATAGTTTTCAACGGTAATTTGGTTATAAGTAGATGTCTCAGCTGGAGCAGCCATTCTCAGTAGACTTGTCTCAGTTGGAGCAACCATTCTCGCTGAAGGAAATCAAATTTGTGGTCTTTGACCTAGGCAAAGATAAAGCGCCAAGCCCTGATGGTTTCCCTTAACAGTTCTTTAAACAATTCTGGGAGATAATTAAACTCGATCTTCTAAAATTGTGTGAGGACTTCTTTGTTTGAAAAGCAAATTTGGAAAGGATCAACTGGGCCAGTATTGCTCTAATACTAAAGGTTGAGACACCGCAGAGTCCGGGGGATTACCGCCCAATCAGCTTAATTAATTTTTCCTTGAAAATTTGATCGAAACTTTTGGCAACTCGCCTGAGTAGAGTCATGAACTCCCTTGTGGATATAGATTAATTGGCGTTCTTAAAAAGACGATGCATCTTGGATAACATCGCCACTATGGAGAAACTAATTTTCAGTTTCCATAAATGCAGACTCCCAGGGCACATCATAAAAGTGGACTTTGCCAGGGCATTTGACTTGGTCGAATGCGACTTCCTCCCGAACCTCCTATCTGCTAGGGGTTTTGGAGAAATATGGGTGGGGTGGATCAAGAGTATTTTATACTCCTCGAAGGCATCAATCCTAGTAAACGAAGCGCCTAATGGCTACATTTAATATCAACGAGGATTGAGGTAAGGTGATCCTTTGTCCCCATTATTGTTTATTCTAGTTACGGATGCCTTGAGTTCAATGTTCTTTCATTCGCTCACCTTCAAGTTCATGATTAAGGTGTCCCTTGGCGAGTTTGGAAGTATGTGTAACTTGCACTGCGCGGATGATCTTTTGATTATAAGTACAAGTGGGTTGGAGGATCTAAGGATCATTAAACTCATTTTATACTTGTTTGAAAGGATGATTGGAATAAAAACTAACTTCTCAAAAATATGCCTTTATTGGAGTCGTTTGGGGGAACTTCCTGGATTGGCTGCTGCAAATACGTTACATTGCGCAATGGGTTCACTACCAGTCACCTATTTGGGTATTTCTGTTTCTGGTAGGAGACCTCATAGGCAAGATTGGGAGGGGCTTATTGTCAAGGTGAGAAAATGGCTCTCTTCTTAGAAAGTGAAATGCCTCTCTTTAGGAGGCTATTTTACTCTGGTGAACTCCGTGCTGTCTGCGATTCTTACGTATTGGATGCTCATTTTCAGATTTACCTTGTTGGGTCATTAAAAAAATTAACTGTATCAGAAGAGATTTCTTGTGGTCGGGCCCAGATATTGACCGACCTAGTTGCCGATTGGTTAGTTGGAAAAACATTTATCGACCATGGGACCAGGGGGTTGGGGCATCCTGGAGCTCTCTCACTTCAATTAGGCATTGCCGGGAAAGTGGTGGTGGAAGTACACGATGGATCCTTCCTGGGGTGGCGCAAAGGTGGTACAATTTAACTACGGTCGGCCTTGTTGGCAGTTGAACCCTTCAACGGCGAGAAGGATCTCCTTTTTCTGGAAAGGGGCGTTAAGCTGTCTGCCGCCACTCAGGGGCTGCATCTCGCTTGATATTAATACTGGTGAGGAAACACTGTTTTGGAAAGACTGTTGGCTTAATGGGAGGGCATCGATGTACCTGTGGCCAAAGGAATTCGGAGTGAGTCAGCATCCCAATGGTATAGTACATGAGCTCGAACATTTACTTGATGAGCCTCATTTCTCGAAGTTTGGGGAGATTTTGCTTATCCGAGAGAAGTTAAGGACTTCGGCTAGGGAGGTTAACGGGAAATGGGGTTTTCTCAGTCAAATCTTTGTACAATTTTTTAATTGATGGAGGATTACGATGCTCGGTAGCGAAATTTGTTTGGAGCAACTGGTGCCCAAAGAAAATCAACCTCTTCAACTAGCTGGTTTGGCAAAATAAAATCCTTTCACTAGAAAATCTAGCGGGTAGGAGGTTTAATAGGTTACCGACAGACACTTGTGTGTTGTGCCACGCAGGGGCTGAATCTGTCGATCATTTTTTCTTGCAATGTCCTTTTTGCCACTCAAGTGTGGGATTATTTCGTCAGATTGCTTGAGCTCCCAAGCCCACCTCCATCCATGCGATGCCTTTAGGGGCCGTGGAGGCTGTGCTTACAACCTGCCAAAAGGGATGTTGGGGATCTAGTTGTGAAAGCGATTATCTGGAACATTTGGCTTGCTAGGAATGATTGTATTTTTAATGCCAATGCTTTGCAAGTATACTTTATTATCCTGAAAATTGATTGGATGCTTATATCTTAGTTTTCTTTAGTCGCTGAAGGAGCTAGAGAGAAGATCGATGACGTTATCACTTCGGTCAGGAGAAGCTTGGAGTTTATAGGTCCTCGCGTGAAAGAAATTCGGGAGACTCTACCAGCTGAGGAGGGTCATGTTCCAAACATAGGCTAGGAGTCTAGGAGTCTAGTTGGTGGTATCGAGGAGGGCCTCTTGTTCCTCGACTTTTGTTGGTTTTTCGCTGTTTTTGTTGTGTCGGCTGTACTCTTATCACATCTAGTGATAATTTGTTTGTTCTATTTTAATTGAAGTGGTTTATCCACCTTTTCCAAAAAAAAATAAAATTAAAATGAAATACAAAATTTTTCTAAAGGAAGAGTTCATGGCAAATTATATCACATTTTAATTTCTCAATTGGCTAAAGGTGCGGATGGAGCATCTTTCAATTACATATCATTACAAGTTTTGAGTTTTTAAAAATTTGACTGAGTAGGTTTCATAATACCGCTTTTTTAAGTTTTGCATCCTTTTCTGTGTGATGTGTAAGTATTTTACTATTTATATTAGGATAGTCAATAACTATATATATATATATATATATATATATATATATAGGATAAATCATCTGTGGACGTCCATAGATAAGAAATCTATGGATGTCCAATTATCAACCGTTGGATCACGATCCAATGGTTGACATTGATGAACAGTTGATAATTGATAGTTGATCATGATCCATAGTAGTTGCAGTTCATCATTGTTAGCCGTTGGATCGAGATCCAATGGTTGATAATGGACATCCATAGATTTCTTATCTATAGATGTCCACAGATGATTTATCCTCATATATATATATATATATATATATATATATATATATATATAATCAATTTTTTTCACTATTCACTAATATTATTTTTATTAAAAAAATATTAAAATAAAAAATTTTCATATTATTATTAAAAATTATTTTATTATTATAACTATATAAATATGGTTTCTTTAGGCATAGTAAATAGTGCACTGTTTTCATAATTGATGTATTTACCCACTAAAAGTAAAACTAAACATATTTTTTCATAAAATCAACAAAAAAACAAAATAAATGACAAACGGGTATAGAGGTGCATTAGCTACAGTCCTTGACTGATCTCATAGGGATAAACTCCTACTATACAACCCCAGAAGGAAGAACCACGGTTCCTAAAAAAACATATGTATTAAAATAAACCTTTAAATATAGATATTTTATTATTTATATAATTTTTTTTTAATAAATATTGATAAATCATGAACCATTGACCATTGCATCGGAAGAAAGTTGGATGTAATGACTTATTGGGATATGGATTCTATGGATGTATTATCAGAAGCTAATCTCAAGACAAAAGTCTATTAAAGGGAAAGAGAAGAGAAAAAGAAAGGTACGAAGAAGAAGAAAATGGCCCTGCTCGTGAAAGAGGGAAGAGGTAGGGAAGTTCGGAGGAATTTCTCATAATTAGTTATCTTGTTTTTGCTTTACTAATCCCCAGTTGAGTTTTCTTACTAGTATGCTGAGATTCTAAACTCCTATTATGGAATTTATCTTGCATTGATGTTATATGTTTGGATTTATTTAGAAGAACTCTGATAGCATTGAGTTGTTTTTTCTATCAATATTAAAGATGATGATATGTGATTGTGCTCGAAGCCCTCTGAATCTCAGATCTTACCATTACAGTTGAGTGTCCTTAAGAAGTTCATTACATTGGACCCTTAAACCTTTTATTTGGAAGAGAAATAAACTATCATTTCCCTACTATACAGTTGAAAATTGAATAAGTTAGGTTGAATTTAATGAAATTGAAAATTTTACACACACACACACACATATATATATATACCCATTTAAAATGGATATTTGCATTGATGTTTTGTAGGTTAATAAAAAATTTCATATAATATCCCATCATATCCATCAATACTCCTCTGCCAATTAAAAGAAAATGTTGACAAACATATACCCAATAAAAAATATTATATTATCATCTAACCAACATATTGATGTTGTGTAACTGTATTAAGATTGTTGTGTAGTCTGATTTAGGGAAGTTTGTATTTAAATAGATAATTTTTTTTTTGCATATATATGACATAAAAATTCATATTTTCCCATTATATAGATATCCGGTCTTTTTAAATACATACATAATTATAAAGCTTTTATGAGTACGAATATAGTTGCATATTTTTATCATGTATATAATTTTATTTATGATCGTCTTTTTCATTTTATATTTTAAAAGCACATGCACATCAGCAACTTATTAAACAAAATAAGTTTTTAGCTTCCTGGGAATGATATTCAATTCAAAAATTTTTATAGATCAATATATTCAAATTGAAAATTTGAATAATTTCCACCAATTTTTTTGAAAATTTGGAAATTTTAAATATTAAACTAATTAACATTTGATGTTATATAATCATACTTGTGGTGCTTATCAAAATAATTTATGTTTCTCTGAGTTTGACCTCAAGGCGAAAAAACACAATTTTTAATTTCAATCCAAATTTATAGGCATATTTCACAATGGTTATTAGTTTTTTTTTTTTAAAAAAAAATAGAGAACAGAAAGAATTTAGCTTTGTATATTTTCAATTTGTACTGGTTTAATGTTATAACTATTGCATTTAAATTTTTTATAACCCCCACCTCAAGAGAGTTGAAAATACAAAGAAGATAAATTTGTAAAAGCAAATAATAAATTCTTTTTTGATGTAACAAAAAGAAAAATAAAAATAGAAACTGAAATGGGCCATTTATACCGGAACAAGAGGTAGTATCAATCAAGTACAAAGTAGCCAAATTAAAACCTAATATCTCATAATTAATATCAAATTATAAATCTTAATCTATAGTTAATTGTACGAGGGAAGTTGTTTAAATAGATTTGTAGCATTATATATCATAGACATACAAAACCAAATATCTAGAACAGTACAAAATCAACTTAAATTTATATATTAAAAATATAAGAACAGAGAAGGTCATTTCAGCATGAAAATTATATAGAAAGCAGGGCTTTTTACATTTATACCCTCTTGAATTTACTCTAGGGTTCTCGGACTCGGAAGTGTGTAGATTTTCATTTATTTTTTTTTAGTCATTTTATATATTGAGATAATTATTAGTAGAGTTGCGGTTCAATTTCCTCTTTGAATGAAAGGTTGAGGTTTTATTCCCTTTCAACACCGCTTGAGTCTTTACATTTTATAAAGAAATAAAAATAAAAAATTATAATAAGCCCATTCAGCCCTCACTGCAGTTCAAAGCTATTAGGAATAGGCTCTATTTTTTAATTCTATAGTGAAGGTGCCTCGGCTAAATTTCAAAACATTATTTACTTTTTAATTTTTTATGAGGACTTGTTTAAGCTTAAAAAGCTTTATATAATAGCCATCAGTTTGAGTGGTGAGGGAGTGGTACAAAGTTGAAGACTCTTCTACTGTGGGAGAAGTTATATTTTTCGCCGCTTGCCTAAAATTACATGATGGAAAAAGTTTACTATTATGGGGTTGTAGTTCTTAATTTATTATCTTAAGTGCACATGGCAAATCCTAATTGTTATGTATTTTAATCAGCTCCATAGGGTAAATTCTTAGGTTGTCATGAAGCCTCCGTCCCTTTGACTTAATATAATTATTTTTAATAAAAGTGAATAAACCATAATTTAATGTAAATTAAAGAAAGCGGCACAAGCCAAAAAACAACAGCAAACATCACCAGAGGTAAAACAAAAAAACAAGAAAACAACAGAAAAGCAAAGAGGAACAAAAACTGAACCCAAGCCTCAGACGAGACGGCGAAGTCCGCCTTAAGGAGACACAAGCCTACTCATGCGGCCAAGAAGAGGCAATTACTCATGAGAGTGAAGCGCTTGTGATGTGGTGTTGACATGCTCCGCCTGTTGCTCATTCAGGAACAAAAGAGAACGCCTAAGCTTCTGTGTTGAGTCAGCAGAAACTTGGAGGGGGTCCTTAGCTGCAGAGATCCAATCAAGAAACATAAGAATAGTTTTACCAATAACCGAAAATAAAAATGTAGCATGTAAATTTTAAATTTTCAGGTTGTTTCGAAATAATAATCCAATTGTTTCAATAGACTATATTTGAAATTTTCAGGCTGTTTCAGAAAATGTCACAGCTACTTGTCTCTTTGCAGTATACCACCTTGAATATAATAGTAATACCACAATTTTTGTATTTAAGTCTTCCACCATTAAAAGGAACATCATAGTTTTGCTAACAATTATATATTTTAAGGATGGTTTCATAAAATACGAAACTTTTATGATATTTTTGCTGAAGATCTTAATAATTTTGAGAATTTACATTCAACTATTTTAATGGGCATGTTAGCAAACTGTGCAAATCTACTATGCTTTTGGGAGACATATTGATTTTATAAAACATTACTCAAGATAGTGTTTTTGCAAAATCACAAAACTTTATGATACTTTTGCATAAAAACCCATTAAATTCAAAAGTTTGTATTTCACACGTTATTTATACATTAAATAATGTTACAAACCCATTTCAAATTTTTAGAAAGCACCTTGGAGTTTAAAAAAAAGTTACAAGACTCACTACTTAAAGGTGATCTTGCTAAACAAACCTTATTTTAAATGACTGTAAAGAAAATTATTTACTGTTAATACTTCAAAGGAAATCATTTTAGATGTTTTTGAAAAATATATATAAATATATATAACACCAATCAAAATTAAATCTAACCAGTAATAGAATACCCAGATCAGTCCCTCTATTATAGTCAAAATGCTCTTTTAGTCCCCCTATTATTTTTTGTCCTGCAGGGATTCCTCTATTATTTTTTTTTTGGGAAAAAGCAGTCCCTTCGCCTAACGCCCGTGAATTTCTCCGTTTGGTGAGCTGATGTGGCTTAAAAGTTTATTAAAAAATGAATTAAATAATCCCACAAATTCAGAAACATCAAATCCGGATCCGATAATAGCTAATTAACATTAAACTCAAGCATTAGCTAATCGAATCCGCATCAAAATTCCGGATCCGATAACTAAATTAAACCCTTCTTCTCCTCCACCTCCTTCTCCACCGCTGAAGGTCCACCGGTCCTGCGAGCAAACCCAACGGCTGTGTCCAAAACCAACACCAGCCAGCCTCACTGAACAGTCTTCCCTTCCCCCGCCCCCCTCCCCTTTCCCCCCCTCCCCCGACCATACACTACCGTCACCTCTTCCTCACTGTCAACCACCATGATTTGTACGACCGACCCTTGTGAAGCCGGGTTTCCTTCAATTTCAGCCCAATTTGTACTGGGTAAGCATTATTGAGTTAGGGTCTAGGGTTTTCATTTGTCTTTATGTCTGGGTATGACATAAGGGTTTCAGTTGTGTAAACTGAGATATGGCGCTTGTTATGAGATGTTGCATCGAATGTTGTATTGATTGTGGTTTTAGTTTGTTTATTCTTAAATTCCAGCATGTTTTAAGTTCTTTTGTCACTGCAAAAGAATTGATGGTAATGTTTCTACTAATTGTGTTAAATTGCACACATGAGGATTATTGTAATGTTTTTAGTTTATTTAATGTGCAGGCAAGAAGATCTACTGTGGCTAAAAGAGTAGGTCAAAGTCAGAATGCAATACCAAGTACACAGGAAAGCATGACAACTGATGCAGGCAAACAGCAAACCTGAAGCTATGGAAGTTGAATGTAGTACTAATTTTTGAATAGCAGGTTTGCCCTAGTTTTGGAAATTCAAAAACATATATGTAATCATATCTTTATTTGTTGTTGCTGTAATATGCAACAAACTTGAAGCAAACTCTGTTGCAATTTTGTATATGCCAGTTTCTAACTTAAATCAGCAGTCTTCAGAAAATTAAAATTAATTGTTGTTGTGTTGATTAATTATGAATCCATGAATTATTTGTGCCTTTGAATGACTTATTGTGCAGGATGTATTTGCTGATGAATTGGTCTTATCTGTGATTTTATGATATTACAAGTTAATTTGCTGCAGTTTTCCAGCAAATTGTAAGGTTCCTTATGAAATTTTAACCTGCATATTGTAAGTTTGATTAGTTCGTCTGAGTCTCCTATTCTTACAATACAATACAATCTCAAATTGATAAATAAAAACCAAAAGAAAATAACAAAGATGGGTGATGGTGGACGGAGTTCAGAGATCGAAGTTGGCCATGGCCGACTGTCGATGACTAAGTGGAATTGAATGAATTATGGCTTCATAAGGGTCTGCCGTACAAAACTGGGTCGGGGAAGGGGGAGAGTGTTCAATGAGGTTGGCCGATGGGTGTGCTCGTAGCCCGGTGGGCCTTCAGCAGTGGAGAACGAGGTGGAGGAGAATAAGGGGTTTTATTTTCTTATCGGATCAGGATTTTGGATGGGGATCAGATAACAAAATTTCAGATGCTTTAGTTAAATGATGAGGTTTAATGTCAATTAGACATGATTTGATGCTTCTGAATTTTTGGAATTATTTAATTCATTTTTTAATCAACTTTTAAGCCACGTCAGCCACATCAGCTCACCAAACGGAGAAACTCACGGGCGTTAGACTAAGGGACTACTTTTTCCCCAAAAAAAATAGAGGGATCCCTATAGGACGAAAAATAATAGGGGGACTAAAAAAGTATTTTGACTATAATAGAGGGACTGATCTGGGTATTCTACCTAATATTAATATTATTCACAATTCTTCACCTTTACTAATCAAATCTAAACATACTGAAATGTTAAGAAGAAGATGATTATAAAATCAAGATGAAAGTAATCCTTTGCTTCTTCATTATCATCATGACTATCATTTGTAACTTGCCCTTGTTGTTTTGGAGATGACGGTACCATGGAGGTACAATTCTTCTTTAATGGAGGACCACAGAGATAAGGGTTCCCTTCATAGCTGCTCTCATTAAACGTACTGAACTGAGCAACCAAACCTATTGTTGGACCAGAAAGGTTGTTATATGCCACAGAGAAGACTTCTAAATAATTGAGTTCTGCAAGTTGTGGGGGTATTCGTCCGAATAACATATTGTGGGAGAGGTCTAAGCTTTCAATTTCTCTCAAGCTTGATAGTATAGCAGGTATTGGACCAGTCAATCGATTATTGGACAAATTCAAAGCTTGGAGCCAAGTCATTTGACCCATGTTCTCTGGGATCATACCAGTCAATTGATTGCAAGACAAATCTAGTCCTGATAAATTTTTTAAAATGTTCCCTCGATAACTGTCTGATCTTTGCTTTGTTGCAAACTCGATATACTCTGGTATAATTGCTTGTAACTTCTCTGGTGAGGTAAAGAAAACATTAGTGATATAATTCCTGGGAAAGAGCCCTGTGTTGTAACCACCTTGAGGTTAAGTCATTCTAGTAAATTGGTAGTTCAAATTGTAGTTGTGCCCTATGTTATGCAAACAAGAAGGTATATGTCCTGACAAATTATTGTGAGAAATGTCAAGAATGTGAAGAAACCTTAAATTACACATTTGCATTGAAATTGGTCCATCAAAATGGTTTCCTTTCAAAGAGAGTATCTTTAAAAGTTTAAGGGTGCGTTTGGTGCTTTACTTAGGAAATGTTTTGATGGAATTTGATTGATGGGAAAGTAATTCCTGGGAAAATAACATTTCTTTGTTTGGTATGCATTGGAAAGTTTGATTAAATTGATGGGAAAGTAATATTTCTGTGTTTGGTATTGGAAGATATTCTTTGGAATCTGTTGGCATAATGACAGAAATGCCCTTGTGTTATTTTACTTATCCACAACTTGTTAATCAATTTTTAATATTATAATAATAATAATATGTTTTCAAATATATAAAATAATTTTAAAAAATCAATTAAAGAAATAAATTTAATAAAATACTTTATTAACTTAATCAATTGTTTAAGTTTAAATATTTTTTAACAAAATATTAAATATTTTTATAAGATTAAATATTTAAATATATATTATTTTAATATTTTTTATTTAAATATTTATTTGAGTGGAAAAATAATTGTGAAAAAATTTGAGGGTATTTTGGTAAAAAAAATAATTTCACTTTCCTTTCCCATGGGAATGTGGCATTCCCATCATATATTGAGGGAATCACTTTCCCTCAATTTAATGGAATTACTCTCCCATGGCAATGTTATTTTCCAAGGAAAAAAAATTCTACCAAACATGGCAAAGTGATTCCCTTGTATTACTTTCCAGGGAAAGTTACCACTTTCCGTCAACTTTCCCATCTACCAAACACACCCTAAGGGTAGTCCCTATCCAACTAGGAATATGACCAAAGAAATGATTATTGCCCAAATCTAATGTCACTAAAGGCAGATTTGATAAAGCATTTGGAAAGGGTCCTGTGAGTTCATTGTCTCTTAAATTCAGATATTCTAAGTGAGTCATGTTGAAGCAAGATGGAACTTGGCCAAAGAAATGATTTTTAGAGAGATCCATTGATTCAAGTTGATTCATATGACAAAGTTCATTCGGCAAGTTTCCTTCCAAATTGTTTCCTGCAGCATTAAGGACCGAAAGTCGCAAAATGCCGGTAATGCAACTCGGTAGATTTCCAAAGAAGTGGTTCTCACTAATATCCAAGAAAGAAAGCATGGGCATATCACAAAGACTAGTTGGTATTTCCCCACTCAATTGGTTGTTATTAACAAGAAAACATGACAAGGAAAACTGGGTCATGTTATTTGGAGTCAGAGTTCCCTGAAATTGGTTCATAGATAAGTCCAATATATAAAGATTAGGCAACTCTTTGAGCAAATTAGAAAATTGACCTGATAAATTGTTATCTGATAGGTCAAAATATTCCAAGTCACTTAAATTTTTAACTGAAGGAGGGATGACACCTTGCAGCAAATTATTTGACATGTTCAAGTACCATAAATTGGGAAAAATAGTGCCAATGCTTAGAGGTATTTCTCCGGTGAGTTTATTATTTGAGACATCAAGAAGTTCCAAATTTGTACTTTGGGATGGCAATATAAGTGACCCAGTTAATGAATTATCTCTCAAATTGAGATTAGTTAGATTGGTCTTATTCTCTAATAACCACAATGGAATATTTCCTTTTAAGTTATTACTAGAAAGATCAATGTATTCTATCATATATTGAGAGGACAAAAAAGTGGGGATGGATTGAGAGACCTTGTTCACAATGCAATTTGTCAGGGCAATACCTTCAAGTTGAAATAATGGAGGACTTACCAGATCTTCTGTTTCGAGCTCCAATTGATAATTATTTGAAAGATCCAACAATTTAAGCTGAGCATTGTTAGCAAATGAGCTTACCGAGAGAACTCCATTGAAATTATTGTCTGAGAAAGCAGCAAACTCTAGTCTTGTAAGGTTTTCAAAAATAGATGAAGGAAACCTCGTTTCCAATTGATTGTGGGAGATATCAAGATAGTTTAGAGATGACAGATATCTAAAGCAATCTGGAATATCTGAATTCAAATTATTGAAGCTGATGTCTAGCTCTTCAAGGTTCTTCATCATACACAATCCTGAAAGATAATAAATCAATAAGTCAATACATTCTTGCTTCTAAATTGTTGAAACTAAGAATTAAAACTAACTAATATTATTAGTCAAAGATCAACTAAGTTAGAATACTTGCAATGAAAATATTTATATACTATAGCAGTATGTAATCTCATGCAAAATTAATACATAGGTGTGTATGATCAGGAATGCCCTGTTTGAAAATTGACATCATGAGATTGGAGAAGATCATGTAATTGGAATATATAGCAGCTCTTTACCTTCCAAAGAGGTACCATTGAGTTGATTATATTTTATGGACAAGCCTTTAAGTGATGTCCACTCATTTGACATCAAAGGGATATCTCCATATAATTCATTCATACGCAGATCCGACAGCTCAAGCTTGTCTAATTTACTGAACTCTACAAAATTAAGAACATATCAAAATTAATTATTTTGTTAGGATTGACAAGATATGACTTTTTTTTAATAAAGAATGAAAGGTAATTTTAAAAGATTATAAAGATTGTAAAATAACATCATACCTTCAAGAGAAAGCCTTCCCTTCATTTTGCTTCCACTAAGGATAAGTGTTTTAAGAGAAGATAATAAGGCCAAATTTGGAACAATACTTGTATCAAAATAATTGTATGACAAATCCAAGTTTTTGATCTTGCTCAATCTTGACAAAGCATCAGATGCTGCAACAAGAAAATATAAAGTGAGATATAAACATATCTACATCATAAAACATGTAACTCAAGAAAGATAATATAATTACTGAACACACACACACACACACCAGTGATGAACTTTTCACTTGTCAAGTTATTGCCTGCCAGTCCGAGAACCTTGAGAGAGCTTGATGCAGGGAAAGAAGATAGAACTTTGCCATCAAAATAGTTGTAGGAGAGGTCCAAGTACTTAAGCTTTTTCAGTCCTGCCAGACTACCAAAACAATCAGTTTTTGGAATGCAAATTCTGATGTCATTGTCTCGTAGTGACAGACTTTGCAATTCAGTGAAAGGTAGGAATAAGGAGAAATTGAGAGGACGCCGATTAGTCCCATATGTAGAATAGGCATTCCTCAACTCCAGTCCTGTCACATGTTTTGTGGTGGGTGAGCAATGAACTCCAGGCCAACTACAACAATCAATACTTTGATTCCATGATAAGATTACTGACTTTCGATTAATATGTTCCCAAGCAACGTATGATGATTTGATTTCAACAAGAGCAATCCTTTCATTCTCTACACATCCAGAGCAACAATGCAACACAAACACAAGAATCAGCAACCATGATGCGAAAAAGGAAGGTAACTTCAAGAGCTCCATCTTTGGCATTGTGTGTGATATGTGTGTGACTATGTTTGCATGCATACATATAAATACTACAATGACTGGTGGTAATCTAGAGTCAAATTTCCCTTTTTCTTTTTTTTTTTTTCTCAACAGTGCTTTGCTGTGTTCCACAAGTGATGGAAATTTAGAGGTTTACGTGGGCAAACCAAGATGAAGATTAATATTAACTACACTATGACATCAAAAAAGATAATTGAAATGAAAACCATGACTACAGGAGAGCAATCCTTTTTTCCTTCATGTTACAATGAAACAAGGCTTTGGTCTTTGTACTAGTACCTTTACAATCTATGTATTATGTTTTGCGGTGCATGACGTTCAAAATTAATGAAGAAGAAAGTCCAAGATGTTATGTCACCAGTTGGACAAAAAATTCTATTTCTCCAATCAGATTGTAGTTGGTGGAGACTTTTTTTATGCCGTGTTATATTTTCAAACTTGTAACTATGTTCTATCTTTTTTATACAATGACTCTCCACAGAAGACTAGAGTCAATCTATCTTTTACATACAATGACTCCACAAAAGACAAGAGTCAACTTATTTTTGGTTGGCCTTGTTGATAGAGTCATCATGCTTGGCGTGCAATGCAACATATTTATATCCATATTAAGAATGACAAATAAAATTACTCTATTTTAATTTAACTCTGGTTCACCCACTTTAAAGCTCAGATAGTAATAATTCATGAATAGTAATGTATCTAGAATTGTAGATCCAGGCATTGCCTTATAAGGCCCTAAATGTTATTTGTTAACATTAATTAAGACAAAGAACGCGAAAATTAATAAAGATGAATTTTGTAATAATTTTTTGAAACCATTTGTAAAACACATTTTTAATGAGAGATGTATAGCTACAGAAATATTATTTGCTGAGCCAATCTGTCCCACCATTTTTTCAACACCTTTTGTCCAGAAACAACTTAGTACTTGATCAATAAGCAAGAACTCCTTAGTATGATTAATGAGCAAGAACAACTTAAGACATGATCAATTAAATTTTGGGGTCAAACTCATTTAACAAATGGTATTTATAATGGACAAATTCTAAAGTGGTAATGCATAACCCGTCCAAAGTCAACTCTGGTCTTCACATTTCTCCTATGATGATTTTATCTAATTCACATTAATCACATCCCCTTACTTGACCCATGATGGATCTCAGTTGGTACCAAATTGTCCACTTTTATCTTAACAAAATGCTATATATATTTAAAATTTGCTAGGACTAAACTTACATGAGATTGTTATTTCTACCTTCAGTCTTGCAAAGAAATTAAAGCATCACAAAGAATGCAAGATGAGATCTTATTATTCTAAACTATAAATTACAAGTGATAAGGGGGATAAGGTTTTCAATGGCTCAACTCTAGTTAACATTTAAGTAATTCAAAGACAAACCCAAGTATCAGAGAGTGCTTAATTTTGAAAAATCTTTGAATGCTGGAACAGGGAAACAGTGGGATCAACATCAAAAGCATATCAACAAAAATAATAATAATAAATATACCTGTATAGAGACTATTGCTTTGCATATATAGAACCTCTGAAATTGATTCTGATGATGCCACAGAAATCAGAGCTTTGCCATTAAAGTAAAACTGTACCTGCCATTTTAAGAAACCAATAAATTGGGAATGCAACAAATGAATGTTTTCTTGCTTGATAGAATCAGACATGGAAGAAGTTGAAATTGCAAGTGGTGTTAATCAATGGATATGGAGCAAAGGAATCATCCTTTCTTCCTCTAAACATGCAAAGCTGCTGCCCGGTAGTGGTGGTAGCAAGACAAGCCAGCAGCAGCCACTTAGTAAGTTGTGTTTAGGGTTTATTTGCTAGAATTTATTTGGAGTCTTCTTTTTAAAAAAAAATCTAAAATAAAAATTACAACATATAAGTTTTGTTTTTTTTTCCAATATAAACAAGAAATCAGCTGGTTCAAGCCGGGTAGGATTTTCAAATTAAAATCTGAAATATTATTTTAACTTATATGATAAAATAAGAGTAATGCTGTAGAACGAAATTGTTGTCCGAAATCGTTGCACGATTGACTGTCGTGGATAATATTCTCTCTCCTAATCAGCATCCAAAAAACAGAAAAAATAACAAAAAAAATCACTTGTTCCTCTCTTGCCCTAATTCTTCTTTCTCGCCGAAGCCCTTCTTTGTCTCCAAACCTCTCTTCTCCGCCACCTACCAAGTCCTGCCGACCCATCACCGACGCCGACGCCAACCCCAGAAAAGGATGTGTTGCTGCTGAGAGCATACGTTGGAGATAGACTGACCTAGAGAAATCCCAGCCATCCATGGAGAGTTGATAATTTGTTCAAGCTCAAGGGTGTTCCAATGCTCATCCGATGTGAGAATGAAGGTGTCGCCAATCGTTTGGAAGACCATGAAGCTCATATTGAAAGCAAAATTGAAGCATTAATGTCCATTTGATTAAGTTCCTACTTTACTGAAACTTCATCTGGTCTCTGAATAATGAATGTCCATTGCTTGTTATGTTTTACCAACATTGAAATACATTTTGAGTGAATGAGATGTTTACTTCCAAGGATTATTATGAGCATTGTTTTCATTTTGATCATACTTTTTTTGGTGAATAGTTACTTTTGTGATGTAATATAAACAATGTATACATTTCTGGAAATGCCTATGATTACTTTCTATGCTTTACAAATCCCTGCAAGACATGAATTACAACCTTGATGACAGGACTTGGTTGGTGCTGGAGAAAAGGTTCAGAGACGACGAAGGGAGACGATGTGAGCTTCGTCAGTGATGGGGTCAGCATCAGCATGACTTGTATGGCACCGGAGAAGAGAGGTTCGGAGATGACAAAGGGCTTTGGCGTTTGTGTTAGTAAGACTTGAACGATGTTGGAGAAGAAAGGTTCATAGATGATGAAGGGCTTCGGAAAGAAGAATTAGGGCAAGAGAGGAATGAGTGATTTTTTTTTTTTTGTTTTTAGGATGCTGATTAGGAGAGAGAGAATATTATCCACGTCTGTCGTGCAACGATTTCGGACAATAATTTCGTTCTATATAGCATTACTCATAAATCAAAATGTTAGCTTTGTGTTTTTTTAATTAAAAAAATTTAATTGGATGAATCACCTTCAATATATTGGAAAAGATGACAGATAAAAATAATGAACATAACTTTTTTTTGGTATCAAGTCAATTTCTTTTTTTTTTTGAAAGGTGGATTAACCACTTTATTAAAAAAGAAAACAATACAGCAAAGGGAGACATAAGAGGAGCCAAAGCTCTACAAAAACATCCACCATAAGTGGAAAATAGTAGCAACAGACAAACCAGAAGAAAAGAAAAGAAGAAACCCTAGAGGAAAGAGAGATCCTTTAGGGGTACATCATGCAACCAACAGCTAAATCTTGCCCTGGGAAGAGGGATGCAAGGATGAAGCCTCCTGCTTCACAGCTTTAGAAGTCAAAAACTCCAGACTCCTCTTGATCTTGGACACAAGTTCATCTAGTTTTGTCTTTTTTGGATCGGAGCTGCATTGTACCAAAAGATTAACATGCGATCAATCTTCAAAATAATGGAATCAGAGGGTAGGTAATTTGAATTAAAGATGCGTGCATTTCTTTCAAGCCAAATGTTTCAAATGATAGCTCGCACGAGCAAGTCCCAGCATGGAATTAAAGATTTGGACACCTTGCTCCTCCAATCCCCCCAAAGGTCTTTGAGAGACCTGGGGAAGGGTGGCCAACCCCTAAAAGTTGTCCAAAGAAACTCTAGATGTGTAAAGCGAAGGGGCAAAGGGGGAGGAGATGATCAATGGTCTCAACTGCTGCGTGACACAACACTCAAGTGGTTGATTGAAGGAGATTACATCTAGGCAGGGCAAGGTTCTCAAGCGTCAAAATATTATTATCCCAAGCTTACCAGTTGAAGAGGTTAATCTTTTTTGGGCAGGCACCTCTCAAAATGATTCGGGTTCTATGACATCACATACCACCATCATTCAGAAAATTGCAAAAAGATTTCATAGTAAATCTTCCATTAGCTATGAGAGTCCAGTGTTTTTCGTCCTTCTCAGAAGATAGATACGCCATGATGTCAATGATAAAATTGTTCCAGACGGGCAAATCACTCCACTAATTCACGGGTGTTCTACCCTCGAAATCCCTGATTGTTTCCTCCTTATACTGAGCACACTAGAAGTGATTAGGCCAGATGTCAGTCGGGTGCGCCCTTCGACCCAATTCTCTAACCAGAAAAGAATGGTTGCACCATCCTGGATCAAAGAGGTTAAATTTTTCCTGAAGGCAGGAAGGGGAGGCAAGATACCATTTCAGAAGTAGGAACGCCTTCTACATTGTTTGTAATACAGATTCCACATAGGGGCGTTCCTAAAGTAATTTTCTCAAAGGATATTCTCCCCACACCAGTGAACTCCAGTGGCAATCTTCCACCACCATTGGCTGAGTAAAGCACAATTAAAGGTGTGCAGGTTTAGGGTGCCCTATCCTCCTTGCTCTCTTGATCGGCACAGTCTCGCCCAACTAACTAGCCTAATTTTGCTTTGTTGGGAATTTGGCCCCGACCAGAGAAAGTCTCTACAGATCTTGTCAATATTCTTTGCTACCCAAAAAGGCAGCTTGAAGATCTACATCCAGTAAGTGGGGATAGATGTTAGGACAGAGTTTAACAAAGTAAGCCTTCCGCCTAAAGAGAGCATTTTAGACTTCCAAGAAGCGAGTCTTGTTTTAATATTGTTCAGCAGAATGTCCCAGTCCTGCCTTCTTGGTCTCCCACTGGAGATAGGAATACTAAGGTAGGTAATCGGAAGGATACCCAACTTACAATGATTTATCCTTGTCAGGGAGCTATGGGGGATGAGGTTTCGTTGGCAAGCATACAGACAAGTTTTATCAGAGTTTACTCTGAGTCCCAAGATGCCCTAAAAAATGTAAAGGATAAGTTTGATGATACGTATGTCTTCACTTCCTCCATTCATGAGAATAAGAAGATCATCGGCATATTGCAGATGACGTATCTTAATTCCAGTGTCAGGCAGAACCACCCCATGAAGGATACCACAATTTAGCGCATTGTTAAACATGGTGCTAAGGACGTCAACCTCAAGAGTATAAAAGTAGAAGAGAAAGTGGGTCCCCCTGCCTTAGTCTTCTGCGGTATCTGACATAATCACTCTGGCAACCGTTGATGAGAAACTTTGCTTTAGAGGAAGTGAGAATGGAGTTAATCCATCCAATCCATTTGTCGCTGATTCCCCTAGCTTGTAGGAGCTCCAAAAGGAAACTCTAGTCCACAGTATAGAAAGCTTTAGCAAAGTCAACTTTCAGGATCACTCCTGGGAGTTGATGCTTCTGCAGGAAGAAGATGAGTTCGTTTGCAGTGACGATGTTATCAGTGATGCATCTCCCCTTTATAAAAGCCGTATCAAGTCAAGTTTTCCTTCCAATGTACACTGTTTTTTCTTCTTCTTCATTTTCTAACTTTACGTTTTTTTCCAGGGTTAATTAAATGTCAGCAATCATTTAATATGCATTTGTTGAATGTCAAATATTATAAGGTTTTATTTTATATTTTCTTGCAAATTCCTCTAAAATTATTGTGAGGAAATCAAAAACTTGAAATAAAAATTTAAACAATATAATATCATTTTCATTTGCATAATTGTCTAGATTTGCATTTAAATTTTTAATTTTTTATAGTGCAATCAAGAGTATTTGATTAAAATACTCATGATAAAACATTATAAATAAACACAAAAATAGGCTTAGTTAGACAATAAAATTTTGTGTAGTTAGAAAGCTCATATAATAAAAAAAAAAATTATAGTTTATCTTTATTTCAAGTTCACTTAAAGCACATGCCCTTTCAAACAACATAAATGCTCTGTACTCTCGCTTACCAAATTTTGGAAGCACGCTTGCAAAGATAGACCCTTCAAATGATTAAAAGCCAAAGAGAGCTTAATAGCACCTATATATATTATTAAGAAAGAATGACATGAATTAATAAACTATGAATATTGTTAAATTTAGATGACTGATGATGCTCACCAGGAAATCAACTTATCTTGAAATCTAAATGGGTACTCGCTAAGAGTATATGTTCTTGTTCAAGGTTCAAAATATAAGGAACAAATTCTATGCAAAAGGATGCATCGATGAGTTCAGGGCATTCTATGTGCAGAAGAGAAACAATAAAGAATTATCTCTAGTTGCAATCTATAAATCCCTCTACTATTTCTTTTCTTCATGATCCGTGGCTTTTTGAAATTCCATTGGCTTTTAAGCCTACTTTTATCAATATGGATCTTGAATTTGAGAATCTTAGTTTGGATGACTGTATGCAGAATGGCAGCTGGTGCCCCAGACGTATTGCTACCATTTGTGGTCCTAATGTTGATTCTCCTGTCATTAGTCATGAAACCATTGATCCTTTGGTTCTCAACCATTGGGTTTGGTTTCCAAGGACTAAAAGTAATTGGATCGTTGCTGCGGTGTACTATCATTTCACCAGCATTCATGCTCATTCTGAGCACTGGATTGGGTGGAGCAATTTGTGGAGAATTTTTGTTTCTCCCAAGGCTAAATTTTTTTATTTGGCTGTTGCTTCATGGCAAAAGTCGACTTATGACTCTCTTAATTCTATCGGTTTGAATCCAATGGAACCTTGTGTGTTCTGTGGTTTGGAAAATGCATCGGTGGAGCACTTATTCAATCTGTGTTCCAAAACACAAAACACGATTGCTTTGGAACAGACGTGCCATTCTTTTCTAGCCACAATTGCAGGGTTCTAATTCTATTTTTAAGACTTCCATTGTAGCTGCTGCTATTTGGCTTCTTTGGAAGGCCAGACGCGAGCAGATTTTTCAAAATCGTAGACCCAACTTTGATTGGATTGCTCATGCTACAATAGATCATGTTAAAGATTATAATTCTAATCCTACTGATCAAATGGGTCGAAGATTCTACACCTTAAGCAGGCTGCTTGCTGGCTTGTACTACATTTACTTTGCAGTCTGGGTTTTTGCGGATACAGGTATTGGTGGGATTGACTTCATTATTGTTGATGCTAATTTTGGTGTTGTTTCTGCAAGTTACTGCCAAGTCTTTTGTAATTCAATTCTAGATGCTGAGGTGAAGGCTCTAAGCATAACAATTCATTGTGCTCTATTAGAGATCCTCTGCATCTCAAGAATGTTTATAAGCTCAACTGATCACCTCAAGGTGATGAATGGTAGGACATGTATGACGGAATGGTTAGCTCATGGGGCCATCATTAATCTTCGTCAGCTTCTGCTCAACTTGGGATCGCACAGCATCACTCATATTCCCTGAAATTGGAACAGAGTAGCTTCTTGTCTTGCTCTTAGAGGAATTACTTTGGTTCCCCTGTCCCTCTTCCACAAAGGTCTAGAAAAACCAAGATGGCTCATAAAGGCTGTTGAAGATGCTGGTTTTATTTTATAAGTTTGTGTTAGGGTGCTCTGTTTGGGTTTGTTTGTTGCCTCTTTCTGTTGGCTCTTTCTCTCTTTTGAGTTCAAAGCTGTTGTATTTTTTTTATCTTTCTTTGTGTGTTACCTTGCTTCTTTTTAATAAACAACTACCTTATGCAGTTCTTTTTCTCATATATATATATATATATATATATATATATATATATATATATATATATATTTGATCTTTAACCTTTGAAGGCTCACTGATGCAATGTGAATTTTTCCTTCGACAAATTCAGTATCTACTATGAGAATATATATATATATATATTTGATCTTTAACCTTTGAAGGCTCACTGATGCAATGTGAATTTTTCCTTCGACAAATTCAGTACCTACTATGAGAATATATATAAATACTGAGTATATAATTTACATTTGTTAATATTATTTTTAGTTCCGCCGGTGTGGTTTGTGGGTTTAGTGAACACTCAAACACTCATAGAACTCTCACACACAAAAAAAAAAGAGACACACAAAGTTGGTAACCCAGTTTGGCGTCAACTCGCCTACGTCTGGGGGCCAAGTCCAGAGATAAACAATCCACTAAAAGAGGTGATAAAATATAAGTACAAACACTTGTCACTCACACTCACAAATAAAGAACACTACCCTCTCTAGATTGTCTAGTGCCTTCCCACTCTCTTCCACTTGAGTCACACCCAATCTCAGAGCAAAGTAGATTATATAGATGCCTCAACATCCTAAATAAATTCCATACCTGTTTTAGAATCTCCGGGGCTAATAACTTTAGAACCTTCCAAAATTAGCTGTTGCAACTCCTATTGTAACATGACTTTGCAACATGGCCTTGACTGCTGACTTGACTGAGTTCTGGTTACGTTGCGAAGTGACCTCAATACCCATCAACCTCCAGGTCATGCTTAGTTCGAGTCGATGCAGCCAGATCTCTCGATCCCGACTACCGGCAACTAGCCTACCTCCTCAGTTCCTCATCACGAAGTCCCCTCACAAGGGGCGTACGTCTTTATGCGTCGTCATGAAACTTACCAAATTTGATCTTTAATTCATCAAAGTTTGGCCTTCAAATCTTCCCAAGAAAGATCTTCAATCAATCACTCCACTCATGCCAACAATAGGCATGCCATCCTTAAGAGTTTTAAATCATATCTATCAAGGTTCTTCAAATCATACTATCAATAGCCTTCAATCATACCATTGATAGGTATCTCTTCAATTAAGCTTCATCTATATTTAGTCTTCAATTAAATCTCCTAAATATGGTCTTGATGAGATCTTGCCTTCAAGTTGTAGCATATACCAAAAAATAGCTTTATAAAGATCTTCCAAGATATTTTGCCTCCAAGCCAAGTCTCCTTGCCATGTCACCATGCTTTCCATCTCATCATCTATGCCACGACACTATGGTTGCCACGTCACCTTGATTAGGTGTCAAATCATGCCAACTTAAAGTGTTCTTGCACTAATAATTCTCAAATGTACAAAACATCATAAATTAATAATAATCTCCTATATACAAAGGTACATATTGAATATATTCCCATGCCTATAATCTATAATATCTTCAGTCGAGGGCACTTTTTGATACCGATATTCAAACAATCATCCAAGTTAGTTAATGTCAGTTCTTGTAACTGAGTACACAACTTGGAAGTAAACTCTGCAGTTTAATTATCACCGGATACGTTTACGTGCTTAAGATGAAGATTTTGAGCATGTTGAAACCTTTGAAATTTTGCAGCAAAGTGATTTTGTGGTGGATGAGCTTTAAGTGCACTAGTTCATGTTTTGAGAAGAAATATGAAGATACAATGTAGTGTCTCACTCCCTTTGCTGAGAGTTGGAACTCAAGAATTGGTCCATTGTGTGTTGAGAGAACTTTATCAACAAACTCAATAAACACATACTTAATTATTATTGATGTTGGTACAGTCCAGAACCAATATGGGCATTGAAGATCAAGTATTAATCCATTTTCTTGAAATAGTGCTGGCCCTTAAAGCATCCCTCATTAATAGTTTCATCAGTATAAGCTCGATCTATTAATTCACTTGGTAAATTTAAAAACATATTTGAAGATGAAGATGCTACCAGCTACGTCCATCTCTGATTCATTAGAAGGTATTTTTAATTATAGAATAAAATTAATTAGAAACATTGAATTGATGGAACAAAACAAAAGTAAATCATTGGTAACATCATGTTTAAGTTCATAAATAAATAAACAAAGCAAAATTATGAGACTGTGTCTCATTGCCAGTCAAACTGGTGCCATCAATGTCTCAAGAAAGGTGTGAAGAGCAAGAGACAAGATCAAGTGAAGGAATTGGCTTGCAAAACATATCATCACCAGCTATTGAAATGAGCAAAATGGGACTAGATCTGATGGGAGAAAAGGACACGCGGCATCTTAGCTTCGGGGGTTCGTTATACCACACCTCAAACAGAATATAAAAGGAGGGCAATAGAAGAAAAGGGGTAGCTGGTCTCTGGATAGAAGTGAAGGCCTTGGTTTCTCTCCATCATGAGAGCAGGGGGGGGGGGGGGGGGGGTCTAGGAATTCTTGGGGAATTCTTCTAGTTTCTTCATTGTCATCGTATCCAATTTCTTCCAGTATACTCTGGTGAGATTGTTCCTGTTTTGAACTTAGATCTAGCAAGCATTTAATTCTATGTTGTGTTTCAATTAATGTTGAATGTGTGAACTCCTGGTGGTGACTAGTTGTGTTTGAATTCATGAATGATGTTGGATATGCTAGTAATTGACTAGATTTGCAATTTTTTTTGTTGAATTTCAATTTCACCAGAAGGGATTGTCTGTAATCCTAGATCTTGAACTGTAATCATAACAAAAGGTGCTTTTGTTGCTACCTCCCTTCCATGGCTAACAATACACGTTTGAAGGAACTGCAAGCTAAAGTAGAGACGATGTTTACCTTAATGGATTATAATGAATAGCGATTTATTGGCATTGAAAAGTCCTTAACATCATTGCCACTGATTCAACAGTCCTTGGCTGGATTGTCTCAGATGATCGAGGCATCTCAAGCAATTAAACAATCAGGTGAATCTTCAACATTTCAGTCGGTAGATGGTGGTTCTTCGGATATGGCTATTCATCCAAGTCTGCCCACTTATTCAATCAAGAACATTAAAATTGATTTTCCCAGGTTTGGGGGAACAGATGTTTTACAGTGGATATTTCAAGCGGAGCAATTTTTAAATATTATGGCGTCCCAGATCTACATAGGTCGCGCATTGCCTCAATGCATTTTGATGGACTAGTGGTGCCTTGGTTCCAAAGATTCCACAAATCGGGAAAATTAACTTCTTGTCAAACATTCACTAAGTCATTGGAAAGTACTTATGGACCTTCAGCATTTGATTGTCTCAGATACTCCTTATTTTGGCTCACTCAGGAGGGCACTGTCGCTCAATTCTATGACCATTTCACTGCTTTAGCTAACAGGGTTCATGGAGTTTCGGAAAACATTCTGTTGTCTTGAAAAAAAAGGGGAAATGAGATCTTGAAAGAATTTCATTAGCTTTCACTCTGCAACCCCACTGCTTGAAGTTCTTTGATTCATGAAACAGGAATTCTTAAGAGTTCAAGAAACCCACATGATAAACAAGATTCATTTGAAATTCTTAAGTAATGTGAATCATCAAGCTCAAAACTTTTTTCATTTATGCTTCTTTGACGAGTGTGAGCACAATCAACCAATGTAATATGAGTTTGAGCCAAAGATCAAAATTAAGAGTAGAAGACAATTTGAAATGATAAGATCTTTAATTGGAGATTTGGGTACAACAAACACCACATCAACATGATTTAAGAGGACTTGAAACATACACCACACCAACATGATTTAAGAGGACTTGAAATATGTGAAGGAACAAATGGCTACCGAAGTGACTTCATTTTCATTAGATGATTACTTGAATCCAAGGACTTCCTTCGTGTACTGATCAATCGCAAGGAAGAAGGAATATTGCCATCGTTTCCTGAAGTATAATAGAGCCATCCATCCCCAAAAACCTATGATGAAACCAAATGCGAATGATGCAAAAAATATGATATGGTCCATTGCTTCTTCTTCATCATCATGATCATTCGTAACTTGACTTATCTCTGGAGATGGTACCATGAAGGTGCACTTCTTCACCAATGGAGGACCACAAAGATAAGGGTTCCCTTCATAGCTCCTTTCATCAAACGTACTGAACTGAGAGACCATTCCTAATGTTGGACCAGAAAGGTTGTTGTATGCCACTGAGAAGACTTGTAAGAAATGAAGCTCTATCAGTTGCAAAGGTATGCGACCAATCAACATGTTGTGGGAGAGGTCTAAGCTTTCAATATTTGTCAACCTTGACAATGTAGCGGGTATTAGACCAGTCAAGTGATTGCTAGAGAAATTCAAAGCTCGGAGCCAAGTCATCTCACCGACCTCCTCTGGGATTTTCCCATCAAATTGGTTTTCAGATAAATCTAGTCCAGATAAGTAGTTCAGGATATCCCCTTCGTAACTGTATGATCTTCTTTTTGTTGAAAACCCAATATCTCCAATTTCAGCTGTTACAGCACTGCTTAGCTGACCATTGATATGATGCCAAAAGAATTCTTTGTTTGGTTTAGATGATTCATAACCAATGTCTAAAATGACTTCAAGCCACATACTCTCACTGGACCCCATATAATGAAGGCATGAAGGTATGTTTCCATGTAACTTATTTTGAGAAAGATCAAGTACTCGAAGATATTGTAACTTGCATATTTCTCTAGATAGTTCTCCCTCAAAATAGTTCCCTTCCAAAGAAATTATTTTTAAATAGTTAAGGCTTGTCCACATCTTACTTGGGATATTGCCAATAAAATTGTTGTTTCCTATGTCTAATGCAATTAGAGGGCTGCCTAATATTGCATTCGGGAAAGGTCCTATTAGGCGATTTCCATTTAAATTCAAATAATGCAAAAAAGGCATGTTAATGCAAGAAGGAACTAAACCAGAGAAATTATTTTTAGAAAGATCCAAGTATTCAACATTTGACAAATGGCAAAATTCCGATGTTAGATTTCCTTCCAATTTATTCTCTCTAATATTGAGAGCTATAAGGTATGAAAGATTTTTTATACATGGCAACACACCAGATAGATGATTATATGATAAGTCTACAAGCTTTACATGGTTCAAATTTCCAAAGGAGGAAGGGATAGCACCTTGAAGAAAGTTATGTGACATGCGCAAGTATTCAATATCAAGGAGGACATAACCAATGTTATTTGGTATTTCTCCAACAAGTTCATTATTAGAGATATCAAATAATAATAAATTTATTTTATAGGATGGAAAGATAAGTGGTCCTCTTAATGAGTTATTTCTCAAATTTAGACCATTCAATTTAGTCTTATTTTTGAATAACCATGGTGGAATGTTGCCTTTAAGACCAGCACTTGAAAGATCAATGTACTCTATCATGTATTGATTGGACAAGAATGTAGGGATAAATCTAGATGGCCTGCTAAGAATGCAATTAGACAAAGAAATTTCATTTAGTTGAAATGGCGGCATCATTCTTAGATGTTGGGTTTGGACTTCTAGTTGATAATTGTTTGAAAGATCCAACACTTTGAGATTCGTGTTATTAGAAAATACGTCTATTGAGAGGATGCCTTCAAAGTTATTGTCTGAAAAAATTGCATACTTGAGCAGAGTGAGGTTTCTTATGACAGATGAAGGAAAGAGTGTTCCGAACTGATTGTAGGAAATATCGATATATTTGAGAGATGATAGATTTCCAAAACACACTGGAATATTTCCCTTCAAATTATTATGGCTAACATCTAACTCTTCAAGATTCTTTATCTTGCACAGTCCTGAAAAATAAAATAAATAAATAGCATTGGTTATTAAAACCCAATTTAACCATAAATAATTTGGCGAAACTAAATGATTTATTTTTTTAAATAATAAGATTAATATTTAGTGAACTAAATATACACTGAAATTGTTTTTTCTATCGTAAGCATATATTTTAAGGAGTTTATCTATAACTTGAGGATTGCTTATTTGAGGAAAAAAACCTTGTTGCTATTAGAATCAATAAATAAATAAATAAATAATTTTATAATATAAAGCAATTATTACCTTCCACAGATGTGCCATTAAGCTCGTTGCCATCTATATACAATCTTCTAAGAGATGTCCACTCCTTCGACATAAAAGGGCTAACTCCAGTAAAATTATTCCCAGATATATCCAACTCCACCAGATTGTTTAGTTTACTAAATTCTGTAATAAATTTATAATAAATAAAGTTAAAATATACCACATCATCCTTGATGTATTTTATTTAATGAAATGCTAGTTTTTTAATTTTTATTATTTAGTTTTCGGTGTGTGCATCTTGTTATATATATATATATATATATATATAGACATTAAGTCATATGGGGATGTTCTTACAACATCCAAGAACATCCCCAGATATTAAAAAGTATGTGAGAGAAAGTGCATGAGAGAGATAGAGAGAATTGGTACAGTAACAGTAGTATGAACAGTTGCTACTCGGGTGTACTTAGTCTCTGAATAGGTAGATAGGTTGGTGTTTTGTTTTTTATTTCTGCACTGTTGGTTTGTGGAAATAAGTTTTAACAGTTGTGATTGATTAGAATATTGTGCTACTATTTCTAAGCACAATAAATTGAAAATGAATTAGAATTTGTTTGCTGCCATCCTGGCCTATAATTCGATGCATATGAGCTTGTCACTTATTAAAAAGAAGGCCAAAAATAGTGAACTTTTCTTCAAATTACCACAACAAAATATAAAACAAAACACTATTCAAAGGACGGAATGAAGGAAAGACCATCATGTTGTTTATAGTGATGATGCTTCTATCCAGGCTGTAATGAAGATCTCATTCTGTGAGATCCCAGACTAGTGTAAGTTCACTCATATTGTACCAAGACTGACGTTCTGATATGCCATTATAGATATATCATTTTTTTTGCATTAATAAATTAAAATAGACCACAAATGATGGCAACAAAGGAAGTAAATTATTTAACAGGTGGTAATTAAAATAGACCACAAATGATGACCACAAAAACTAAATAAAATTCAAGATAATAGACTTAAATAAATGCTTATGATTAAAAAGGTACAATTAGTAAATATGTTTTAATTCAAATTCAACCTTGTAAGCTTCCATATTTTGAAATAAACTTGCAATGGAACAAGTGTTTGGTGTATATATTAATTCATTACGCTACATCTATGTGGAGTTGGCTCAAATAATTTGAATAATTATGACTATGACAGATCATAATATTTGGAAGCTTAACCCAAGAGAAAAGTGAGAGTCAAAAGATTAAGATAAAAAGAAGTCTTATTATTATTCAAAAAAAAAAAAAGAAGTCTTATTCATTCATTCTCTACAGGGATTAATGGTGTTAGTGGATTTTAAATTCTTATTATTATCTTGAGGCTCTATCACTCAACAATAAGTACAAATACAATTAAGGAGGAAGAAAAATTTACTCAAAAAATTGTTCTTCTAAACTAGATTAGTGAAGGGACTTTTCATGCAACACCATGGGAATAGAGATTTTTTTTCACCCCCTCCCTTTTTCCGAAGCACACATATCCCCACCAAATTTATTTTAATTGCTTCTTGCTATAATTGTTTTTATGTTTTAATTTATAACTAGATTTTATATTTATTTATTTGATTAAATAATTGATTATTTTCTTCCGTTAATTTTCTAAGCGTTTTATGACTATATTCCATTGTAAGTCATACGAGACTTGAAGTAATGGAATAATATTAGGTTTTTTCTTTTTATTTGCATTGAGTTTATTCTTATTTATATTTATCTATGACTATGCATGCAAAATAACTCTCTTAGCCCTTTTTTTTTTTACTTACCAACTTTATTATGCTTCTTTATTGGGATTAAATTAAATTCCACTCTTAGTAATAAAGATTTCTGTTTCAACATTTGGCTCCATGGACCATATATATATATATACACAAGCCAATATTGCAAACATGCCACAATTAACTATAGATTATTATCAGATAATTATTTACTCTTATTTTTTAGTAGAAATAAAACATAATATTATTTTATAAATGGTAAAAATTTAAAATAAAAAAAGACAAAAAATGCATGTAGAATGTAAAATTTTAAAGAGAAAAATAACAATTACAATATTGCATATATATTTAATTTTTTTGGATTATATATATATATATATATATATATATATATATATATATATATATATGCGTGTGTGTGAAAATCTCAAACTCAAGTCTTCTAACTATTTTTTTTTTTAATTATATAGCTTTTTAATAGAAATCTGAATTATCATGGATTCATGAATATATATGCGTGTGTGTGAAAATCTCAAAATGTTAACCTAATGTGGCCAATTAAGTTATTATTTTAAAACATTTATAGGGTATTTCAAGAAAAAGAAAAGAAAAATTGAATTATACATTAACAATATCTTTGGAAATAGAGGTAAGGGTAGCAAATATATACCATTCAAATCAAGACCTCCATATATTCATGTTATTATTGGTAATATCCAAAGTGTTGAGAGATGATATTCCACTCAAATATGGAATAATACTTCTATTCAACAAGTTGTAAGATAAATCCAAGTATTTGAGCTTGCTCAATTTGGACAATGCCTCGATTACTAGAGCATCATGGAGAACAATAAGATTAGCAAGTAAGCAAAATAAGAAACAACAACAACAATATGAGTACTAGATGCATACCATTGATACAAAGTTCACTTGTCATCTGACTTTGTTTGTGAACATTGAGAGAACCTAATATTGTAATCCAAGGAAGTCATTAGAGCCTGGCATCAATATAATTTACTCAAGAGAGGTGTAATAAAGAACAACAATGGATATACATACCATTAATAAAGAGCTCAGTTTCTTTCCAAAATTGTTTCAACGAGAGAGCCTTGAGAGAGCTTAATGCAGCTAAAGAAGAAAGAGCTTTAGAATCAAAATAGTTCCAAGAGAGATCCAAGTACTCAAAATTGTGTAATTTTGCCAGGTTGCTAAAACAATCACTTGGGATGCAACTGTTGAAGCGGTTGTATGATAGAATGAGGCTTTGTAGTTCTTGGAAAGGAAGAAATAATGAGACGTTCAGAGTGTCACCATAAGAGTCATGAAGGACCAGGTGCCTGACATGCTTTGTGGTAGGTGAGCAATGCACTCCATGCCAACTACAACATTCTGTACTCTTATTCCATGACTTATACAAGGAGTATGGACCAGCAATGCTTTCATGACCATTAAATGCTAATTTGATATCAAGAAGAGCAATCTTCTCTTCCTCTACACAAGCAAAACCAACATTTGGTTGTTGTAAGATATGATGAACCAATAATAACAACCAGAACATCATAAGAGTAGCACTGAACCATGAAGAACGAAAGAGGGATATTTGCAGGTGTTTCATTTGCAAGTGTTTCATCATAATTAATCGATTGTTGTATGTGAGCACTTAGCTAGCTAGCCCCTCAACAACATCTATTTATAATAATGTGCCATGACTAACACTTAAGTATACGATAATATGCGTAGTATTAAGTTTTTTTTAAAAAAAATAGATAAACCACGAATTTATTGAATAGGAAAAGAGGAAAGCGTAGTATTAATTGTATGCTTCATGGAAGTCAAGAGTCAAGCTTTTCTATTTATATAATTATTATTTTCAATGGATCATTTGATACGCCATCATGCAATGCTTGAAAAACTAAACATTAATTTTTCTTATTTATTGCGATATGTTTAAGCTAGTCAAGATCATTCATGACATATTATATATTTTTTCCAATTAACATTGTTGATAGCTCATCAATAGTCAAAATACACCAATGAACATTCTTCTCCAAAAATCAAAATTACATTTATACAAAAATTCAGTTAATAACAGTTCAAAAAAAAAAAATTAAAAGAATCTAAATTCACAATAGCCTCTTGGCTAATTAGCACTAAAACATATGTGTAAAATATTTGTTTGAAAAAAGATTTAAAAGATCAAATTCCAAAGTCCACATAAAATAACAATATAGATGATTATTAAATTTATATTTGGGTTTCATGATTGTGTATATTTTTTGCTTCTTTTAAATGAGATATATTTATCATCTATTTATTAAAATAAATAAATTAATTAAATCCACAATTAATCATAAAAAAATTCGTTATTTTTGGATTTGAGCAATTGTGGAAGTCAAGAGTCATAGTATATGCGTGCATGACAAGCCATACATTAATTGATCATTGACCACCTGTTGACGTCAAGGGTCAAGCTTGCGTGTTTTTCCAGTGGGCCCATTTGATTAACTCGTCCATAGACAAAAGAGTGAACACAAACATCTTAATTTCTCCAAAGTCCACACTGCATTTATATAACAAATTAAGTTAATAATAATAAAAAATTGGAGAAATTAAATTCATAATTATTCATCCATAAAATTCGTCATTTTCCGATTTAGCTATTTGTGGAAGTCAAAAGTCATGCCGTGCATGACAAACTATACCTTGATCAATATTTCCTGTTCAAATCAAGAGTCAATAGTCAAGCTTGTTTTATTTTTCTAATGGACCCATTTGATGATAGCTCATTTATAATTTTTCTGGGAGATTCATGAACTGTTGTAACTGGTGCATTTATATTTGTCTGTCTCTTTAACAATATCTGAAATGAAAAACACTTATTGCCTGTTAAATAAAAAAAAAAAAAACCAACACAAATATTTTTTTAATCCAAAATCTATGTTACATGTGTACAATGAATTAAGTTCACAGTAATTTTGTGAAAAAAATGGAAGAAATCAAGTTCACAATTAATCATCAATAAAATTGGTCATTTTTTTTATGTCACTTAAATATAAATAAATGTTCAAATTAAATAGTGTGGCATGGTAATAATGATTCTGTTTTCAGTTTGATTTAATACGATATCTATAGTTCTGAGATGGATTATACAATTTTTCACTTAATAATTTTTATTTCATTTTCATAGATTCATCATAGAGGAAAATTAAATCTAGACTCTCCAACTCAAACTTTTTTTATCCAATAGAACTGTTTGTATTTGACAAATAAGTTTAAGTTCTTTTGGAAAATGTTTGCTCAAACAATAGAGGTTAGGCTAAATAAATATACAAAAGAAATATTTTATTTTATTATTTACTCTTATTTTTTAAAATATTAATTACTTATTAAAGATGGTATTTCCTTATATATTATAAATTTCTTTTTATTTGAAAATAAAATTTTTATTTGGAATGGAAAGAAATATTTACGAGATTAAAATACATGAGTAATGATATTTTTATAAAATAGATTTACAGAATAGATTTTTCGAATGACGTGGATTTTAAATTAGCATCCATGTCAACATTCTCGTCATTTTTTTTCTCTTTTTTTCTAAAAAAAACAATTTTAATTTCTTTTTATCTCAAAATAAAATTTTTATTTGGAATGAAAGGAAATATTTATGAGATCATTAGTTCATATAATTAATATATGTGTAATGATATTTTTATGAAGGTTTACCGAATACATTTTCTGAATGATGTGAATTTCAAATTGGCATATCTATTAGCATCCACGTCATTTTTTTCTCTCTTTCCTTTTTTTTAATAAAAAAATCATAAATTTAACCCATAAACAGTAAACTAAAAACTTTTTTCCTAAACATTAAATTGTTATTATTTTTGTTTAAAATTTAGGGTTTAAGATTTTAGGGTTAAGTATTTATTATTTAAGGTTTAAGTTTTTAGAATTTTAGATATATATACTTTTATAGTATTTGGATTTTAAAATTTGAGATTTTAGATATAATTGTATAATTTTTTATAATTTTAAGAATTTAGAGATTTTTAAGGGTTGAATTTGAAATTTATATGAGTGCACAATCGCGAAGTAAAGCTGGATACATACATAAGAATAGGCGAGGATATCTCAAGAAGTAGATAGTGTAGCATCTAGCTTCTCAGTAATTAATGTAATCCATGCCTGCGATTATTAGCGAGTAATTATAACAAGTTTTGGCCTAAATTCAAAAAGCATAACAGTCTACTCTCAGAAAATAGGAATGGGAATAACAGTCATCAATTATCATTCATTTTCAAAATTCTAAAGACTGAAATAAAAGAAAATATTAAATCATCAGTGAGAAGAACAAAATACAAATATAAAGTATTTAAGGAAGCAGTAAGAAGTCATGATAATGAACATAAATTATCCAAAGCATCAGATCCTCAAACATAACAATGTGGCAGACTAATTCTAGTTGGAACATAAAGCCACAGGCAGCAAAAGAAATTATTCATGCACTATGCATAGCTTGTGCAAAGCACGTGACAGCCATATGCCTCAAGACAAAACCTGGCTGAATGGCCAAGGTAGCAAATATCAAGAATCCCTCAATGTAATGTGCAACATTGATAATTCATCTATTTTGCAAGTCAAACAAGACACTTGACTTAAACCATAGTAAACCAGGCAATTGAATGTTTAAAATGGTATCATGTCCCAAAATTTTCTAACATCGGCTTCAGCCATAACAAGCAATATGAGCCTTTCAGGTAGCAACTTCTCAACAAAGGAGTAACCACTAGTTGATGTAGTAAATATAAACACCGAGATGCTTCTGATGCTTGCTTGAGATTTATTTTAGCAGGATTCATTAAAGATAGCAAATAGCATATATGTTGATGTCTACATGTGGATACCATATTTTCTCCATGGAATTTTGAAGATGTGGTATTCCCCACATTGATGAATTCTTTGTTAGTATGAATTCTATTGTGAATTAATTTTGTGATAATATAAATTCAATCTGAATTCAAACTAAATAAAGTGGTTCATGACTTTATCTAATAGAATTCTAAGTTAACACTAATTAGCACTTTGGATAATGACTACTTAAATTTTAAGTTGAGTTAATCCTTTGATGGTAAGGATTATATATAGTACAGCACCAGGTGTCCTCAATCTAACGTTCTCGAGAATACCCAGCCCCATCAACATGAGAAAACAGGATAGATTGGAAGAGCCTTTGGTTTCTTCAAACGTGGACTTAAAGATTCTCGTCGTCTTCAACAATTTGCTATAACTGGAGGTAAGTGATCCGACTTCCGCATATGATATACGACATAGATATCATAATTAAGATTTAATGAAATCTAACAGTTGGCATCCGAGCCAGGTTTTATACCTATGCTTAGCATGATTAATTCTAACATGTATGTGTTTTTTTAGAAATTACATATCATTTGAATCTAGTGCATTATTTCATATAGATTATGATAAACATGCATGAATTAAGGTTTGTATGAACTGCATCCCTTGATGTCTACGCATTTTTTACAATGAAATAAATTATGTTGATTTAGGGTTTGAAAAATTTGGCTATTAATCCCAAAATTAAACCCATCTTGGGCAGGGTGTTCAACCACACGTGCAAGACCGCGGATGGGCCGTCGGATTGAGGATGGGCCACACGTGCACAATGTTGGCCATTGGGCCGCTCGCGCATAGGCACTAGCCCGCGGGCACGCAGCCCTGGCCGCCCGTGCGCAGTCGCTGGCTGCGTGCTCGCCTGCCGGCGGCGATCAGGCGCGGCCTGGACGCTAGCGATTGTCAATGAAGAAGAAAGAAAACCCTAATTTTATTATTATTTTATTCTATTTTATTTTTATTCATTATTTTAAATGTATTTAAATAAAATAAAATAATGGGTGGTTTTCCAAAATTACTTTACTTGAGTGTACTTTTGCATGTTGAAGCCTGTTTAGTTGTTTATTTTATTTCAGGGTTTATTTGTATGAATTATTCATGCATTAAGTGCAAAAATTATAACTTGTGTAATTAATTATTTACATTGAATTTGTTCATGTATAAAGTTGGTATATAATGTGATCGAATGAATTTTTGTTAATTATGGAGTGGACACAATATTCATGATTTTATTTTTAAAAATTAAAAATTATACATTATGAGTGTGATGGATCACATCTAACTTAAATGACATGAATTGTAATTAATTATGATTAGTATAATGATTTTGCCCCATGGGGATTTTGTTATATTTTCATAATCAATTAGGATAAAATAATGAATAATTTTTATTACCTAAGTCGCCTACATATATTAAGTAGTTTTAATTATTTATTTGTTTTATCAAGTGGCAAGTTGTGATTAATTATGTTTGATATAATGATTTTGCCCCACAGGGATTTTGTTATATTTACATAATTAATCAGGATAAAATAATGATTAATTTTTATTTTTTAAGTCATCCACAGATATTAAAGAATTTTAATTATCCATTAGTTTTATCAGTGGTTGTAAATCTACTTTTATATCTATATCTTTGCCCATAGGCAGATTGTGATAATAAATTGATTCATGTTTTCTTTTTGATATGGCTTGCATTTGTAAGCATACTAACTTGTTTTATTTGCATTGAATTTGTTTATGCATATTGGTATATGTCACGTGAATGTATAAACTTGCTGATTTTGAAGTGTCATAGCATCCATGATCATATAAATTATACATTAAGACTTTATAAGATTACATTTAGGATTAATGACATATATTGTGATTAATTATAATTAATAAAGATACTTTGTTTGCATCAAGTTTTGTTTATGTTGTTGAACTTCACTTGTGTACAAAGTTATCTGTCATGTGATCGTACAATTTCCATTTATTATGGAGTTGCCGCAACACCTATGATTATGGATAATTGTACATTAAGCGTCCTTATAAGATCACATCTAGATTAAATGACATAAATTCCTATTAATTATAATTAATATTTAGTCTTTTGTTTGTATTAAACATGGTTTATATTTTGTGTTAATAAACCTTTATTTACGTATAAGGTTTTATGTTATGTGATCGTATAGTTTTGATTGACTATAGACTAGACACAATATCTATAATCATGAAAACCCATACATTAAGAGTTTATACATGATGACATGTGGAGATGCTCTTTTTCTGTGTTTGCGTGAAATTAATTTATATTTTGTACACAATTATTGAACCTTGTTTATATATAAAGTTGGATGTCATGTGATCATGTGTATTCGACTAATTGCGGATTTGTCATGATTATGTAAAATCACACATTAAGAGTGCATATATGATCACATTAAGATTAAATGACATAAGTTGTGATTAATCATAATTAATATGATGATTTTTCCCGGCAGGGATTTTATTATATTTTTCATGAATAATTCTGATAAAATAATGAATAATTTTATTTCTTAAGTCACCCACAAGTATTAAGAAATTTGATTATCCATTAAGTTTATCAATAAAGATGAATCAATTGTGTGTTTATGTCTTCGCCCACAGGCAGATTATAAATGACACTTGATTCATGTTTTAGGCATGGCTTGCATTAGTAAGCATACCTATTTGTTTTCTTACCTTCATTTCTGTTTCTTAAGCATGATTATTTTATTTATAATATGTTTAGTTCCAAGGTTCTCATATGATGATTGAATGTTTTGTAATTAAGTGATGACAAGTGTGAAAAGATCATTTCTTCTTTATTAAAGTATATGGACAATTTTTACACTATATGAACTTGGAACTACATGTAGTTTTGGACACAAGTATTTAAGGGTGATTGTCTTATATAAATAATTATGAGTGATGTGATTACTTGAGAATAATATTTATTAAAATCACTTATCCACTGGTATACGTAGTTCAATTCTTGAGTGTGTATATATTAAGGATTTGCTAAAGGCCATTGATTTCTAATTTGAAATTTTGAATAAACCTTTTCTAGTATACTAATATTAGAGTTATCATCAATAAAGTTCACTATTAATAAATGTGTAAAATAGCACCTCATTAAGAATGATAGTAGCTCATTTGAATCTCTTGAGGTTGAGTTAATCTAGTTCTCTTATATATCTTTCCATCAATAACTCTCTTATTATTACTTTAAAATATCTTATAACACATATAAAGGTAAATGGTTAATCATTGTTTTTTGACCATGTGTGTTTATAAGGAAAGGAGTTTGATAATATAGAATTGTGAAAGTGCATAAGCAAAAAATAAAGGACAATACCTATTAAGGTTAAGAATAATAAGAAATCCTGAATGTTTCTTACCGAAAATTGAGATATATAAAGAAGGATTATTCTAAATATAGGGTATTTATACTTAATCTCACATATATTAAATTCTTCTGTATTGCGGCATTGGAGATTAGGATAATCTCCATAAGGAAAATCAAAGATTTGGGAGTAGTTGATACTCCTGATGTATAAACTTTGAATTTTACTATGGATTATATAAAGGGAAGGTAAACCAATAAAGTGAAGTTAAAATGCCAAGAGGAATTTAGTTTGCAAACTTTGTTTGTAACATATGTCCATTTGGATTTCTTTTATTTAATAAGGTTTAATCCATATGAAAGAAAAGTTAGTCTCAATGACTGTTATGTGTATTCTTTTGAAGATTACCTAAAAGTCTATGGATTATAAAGTTTATTGTTAATTTATATTACTAGAATTGCAGATTCGACAAATGTAAATTGTTATGAATGACTTGATCAGTGGGAGTGATTAACCTATCAAGTTTTGAGGAAGATTATGTGGTTGTTATAAATAACATCTTTCAAGTTGCGATGAATATTGAATAGCTTATATTAAGGATCTAAGTCATTATCTAGTAGATCAATTTAGGTTACATCTACCAGAAGTTGTTGACTAATTTGTTAGGAAACAACCTTTTTAAGGTTATGGTGATATAACTTTAAACAGATCAACTAGAATAAGTGTTTTCTGGTGATTATGTTGTGAGCTAATTATAACTTTGAAAATTTTCATAAGCATTAATTGTAGTAAATCTAAATTATTGTATAATGCCATAAAGTATGATATTAATTCTATAGCATGTTATGGTATTTGGGATTTTTTTTGAGTTGCCATATAGGGTAGAAACTATTTATTTGAAAAATAAACGGATTCATTAGGCAACATTAAGTGATACAAGATAATACTATTTTGCTAAGGGATTTACTGATATAAATGGAATAGATTACAAGAGATTTTCTCATGTTTCCATTGGTTTTTGGCATTATTATAACATTTGTTGCTCATTTTAACTTAGATGTGAAAATTGACCTTTTAATGAAGAATTTGTAAAAGAGATATATGACCTCTAAGATTCCTCTTTATTAAAGGTAAGGTTTTAGATGTTCAATTTGAGAAATCCGCATAATACTATAATAAGTCTTCCGTTTATGGTATTTGAAATTTCATGATTTATCTCTTCGGGCCTGTTTGGCTGTAAAATAAAAAAATATGGCATAATTTTATTATGCAGGAAGTGCAAGTGATTATTACAGAAATTGTGACATATTTTATTCTTACAGAATGAGTGTTTGGTTAACAAAATAAAAAAAAATTATGAAAATCTATTGGTCGGCCATTAGACCGCCGGTGGATTGGTGGCCGGTGGCCGAAGGCCAACTGGACCACCGGTGGACTGCCGGCCGATGGGCGGATCACCGGTGGCCGGTCGTCGGAGGTCATTTGGTAGCCGTCTGGACCACCTATGGATCTGTGGCTAATTATCGGAGGCCGTCCGGACCACTAATGGACCGCCGGCATGTCACTGGATACTGGTCGGACCCCCGGTGGACCGGTGGGCTGTCGCCGGAGGTCGGTCAGACTGCCGACCGAACTAATGGCCGGTCACCAGAGGTCATTTGGTAGCCGACTGGACCACCGGTGGACCGGTGGCAGATTACTAGAGGCCGCCCAGACCACCAATGGACTGCTGGTATGTCATCGGAAGCCGATGGTCGGACCGCCGGTGGACCGGTGGCCTGTCGCCGGAGTTCGGCCGGACCGCCAACCGGACTAATGGCCGGTCGCCGAAGGTCATTTGGTAGCCGACTGGACCACCGGTGGACCGGAGGCCGATTACCGAAGGCCGTCCGGACCACCGGCATGTCACCGAATGCTGGCCGGCCGATGGTCGGACCCCCGGTGGACCGGTGGCAGGTTGCCGGAGGTTGGCCGGACCGGTGGCCGGTCGCCGGAGGGCAGCCGGACAAGTGATGGACGAATGACTGGTGGCTGGATCAAAAGAGAGATTTTTTACAATGAGAAAATATTCCACTCTTAGTGGAATATTTTTTTATGCCATAATACCTATATTATGCCATAATTTTATACTCTAAAAAAAGTACCCAAACAACCAATATGGCATAATTCTCAGAAAATGTAAAATTATGGCATAATGTGCAGATTATGCCATAATTCTGGGCTATCCAAACAGGCCCTTCATTTAGTTTTGTAGAGAATAATGCGAATTATGTATATACCATATTAGTGGGAGCACATATATATTTTAGTTATATTTAAGATTATGTAGATATATTGTGGGTGTATTAGGTGAAATAATTACTCTAAAAATTTTGGTTTGAATGATATAATTAAGGTGTCTTATGTCATTGATATTGAGATTATAGAGCGTTATTTTGAGGCATTATAGTTTGATCTTAAAAAATCTATATCTATAAAGTTTGTGATAGATATCGGATGAAAATTTATTTACCTAATGCATAGTGCATTATTAATAGTATTGTGTTTGAAAGAGAACAATTAGAAAACATTTCGTATGCTTAAGTTTGAGAAACCCTATGTATTCAAATTTGTTGAAAATCTAGGATTACAGATATTATTGGAATGTTATGAAGATGTCATTATAATCTTAAGAATTTAAGAAAACCATAAAGAAAGTGATGAGGTATTGGTAAGGAATTATGACTACATGCTTATATTTATCAACTTTGATATTGTTGATTACTCGGATTAAGATTTTGTTGGCCTTCTTGATTTTTTTCAAATCAACATTCAGTTACCTCTTATAGCTGCCAACAGAGCTATCTTTGAAGAAATACATTTCTTTGGTTGCTATTTCTTCTATTGATGGTGAGTATGTTGAGGTAATGTTGTTGGGTATATAGTTGAAGAGTTTCGTATTTGGGCAAAGATAGAAAATGCTTATCTCCAGTCCATTAAGTTTGATAATTCAGTTATTATGTTTCAAAACACATTAGCACTGAATTGATGTCTGCCAATCCTTATATGAAATGCATGCACTTAAGTTATTTAACGATCATATGTAGAACAGATAGGATTTGGTTCTTTTTCTGTAAACTTTTATTTGATAAGCTATATTAGATAGCATTGATCTTTATTAAAACTCTTGATCGTAATTGGTTGTTTTCTCGTCAAGTGTATATATTAAGTTTGAGAAATGACAATTGTCAAGTATATGCATATTTTTTTTTATGCGTTGGACCCGAATAAGTATTTGGCTTATTCGTTATGATAAAATGCCATACATAGGTTTGCATTAAAAAGAAAGATTGCATCAAAATGCATGGAAGGTAATACTCGGTTTATAATGATGACTTACCACCATGATTCGTGCAATTTATTTCTTTGATATAGACATGCGAATTTATGGGTTAATGTGAATGGATATTAAGTTACATATGACAAAGTTGGACCAAGTGGGAGAATGTTAGTTTGAATTCTATTGTGAATTAATTTCGTGATGATATAAATCCAATTTGGATTCAAACTGAATAAAGTGGTCCATGACTTTATCCAATGGAATTCTAAGTTAACTCTAATTGGCACTTTGGATAATGATCTACTTAAATTTTAACTTAAGTTAATCCTTTGATGGTAAGGATTATATATAGTACAAAACCAGGGGTCCCCAATCTAACGTTCTCAAAAATACCCAGCCCCATCGACGGGAGAGAACATGATAGATTGGAAGAGCCTTTGGTTTCTTCAAGCGTGGACTTAAAAATTCTCATCGTCTTCAACAATTTGTTATGGCTGGAGGTAAGTTATCCTGCTTTTACATATGATATACGACATAGATGTCGTAATTAAAATTTGATAAAATCTAACACTCATTTCATTAGCACAAGAAAGCAAGCTTGAGTTTCCCTTATTGCTTAATGATCACTAGCACCAGCTAAATATTGGATACTTCCCCAAGGAAATTCATATAAAAATCTCTTTGACCTTTCTAACCCTATCTTCTGTTCTCCTTTTTTAACTCACTATGACTGAAACCTGTGCACTGTGTGTATCTTAAGCATTTCCAACATCTTCTTTAACAAGTAGGGTTAATATGAGATATTGAGGGAGTACCTTCTCCACTACACACCATACTTTAAGTATCATGATTCTCCATGTGTATCCTTAGCAAGATCTTTAGCCTTTTCTACATAGAAGTAGGATTTGCCATGACCTAAGATGGTTTATATACATGTAGACAAACAAAGAGATAGATTTGTACAACTTCTGGTTAAACTGTTTGTATGCCTTTTCAAGCATACTTAAAGAGCTAAGTCAAGCTTGTATAATTTTCAAGTGCTCATGATTATTTTCAAATTGGATGTTAGACCAATCAGTCACTAAGTTATTGCATAGCTTATGTTTACTTTGATAGTTCATTGAATTTTTGACAAATAGGAAGTAAGCAAGAACTTTTCTCTCTCCCATGCTAATGTCCAAAATTGAGACAAGATTTGCTCCCATAACTGAAGCTGTTTGGCTCAATATGTATACGCGCTATCACTTACCTCTACAGATCTCCCATATTTTGATCCCTAAGGGTGTTCAGACCATTGATCATTAGATTCATAACAACTAAATGAGGTCACTTGGTTTGGCAAGTGATTTTGCTCAACTGCCCCATACATAATACTCATTTCATTTGTTAGATTTAAATGTGGATGCTTGCAATTCTACATGCTTACTAGAAAGCTCCCCCAAAAGGCGTCCAGAAAATCCTCTCCTCTCTACATTCTAATTATCTAATCTCTAATATCCTCTTATAAATAATAAATAACATTTACGTGAACTTTTCACTCTGTCAAGATTACCTCCACAACAGTCAGAGTATCTATTTGAGTAGCAAAAGTTGCAAAAAGCATGGAATGCCATGTATCTACCCTAGAATGCTCCACTCTAAAATCACTTTTTGTAGCAATATTTGATCAAAATGTTATAGTATCTGTTTTGACATAGTAGTTGGGACCTTATATTCTATTTCCCTCAAGCAAATCCCTTGCAGTTTGTGCTTCTCTCCATGTAATGCTTGACCAACTATTACCATACCTCATCTGGTCTTATATGTGTGTTCTGCTTTTTGCCCTTAATTGTCTTATCAAAGAAAAGATGTTGGTTCTTGCAACCATGGGAGCAATCAACTCTAGGCTTGGAATTTAGTTTCACATGATATATACCAAAACATGATATAGCAACTCACATTGAAGATAGTGGAGGCCATAAATGGATCAACAATAACAATGTGAAAATGATGAACATTCCAAGGACTATGAAATGAGTAAAATATCATTACACAAGAGTACCCCCAATTTCTCAAGTACCTAATCAATATTGTTGAACCCCTTATAGTATTGCCACCAAGTATTGCAACTCCCTTGTCCCCAATTGGCTGTAAGATAACCGACTAAATGGACAATTGCATGTGAGCCAACATCAAAATTAAAGGATAAACCTATACAAAAGCCATGGCATAATTTGAATGAGAACAGTAGACTATTTCTTCAATAAGCCTATGGTCTAGGCTAATGGTTTGCGGTTTGTTGGTAGTAAACAAAGCTAGTAGCTAGTGAAGGAACTAAATTACATTGAGCTTAGGAGCAGTAGTGCCTTTCATATATGATACTATATGTAGACAAGTTGAGTGGTTTTTTTTTTAAATATTGAAAAATAAATAAATAAATAAATAATTACAAAATTACGTAGTTTGTAGATTATTTACCAAAATGCGTAAGTCGGTGGAAACGGAGAAACTTTCCCTGTTTTCAACCTTTTTTTTAAAAAAAAAGAAAATGGTTTTCATGTTTTTTTATTAAAAAAATTTTGAAAACTGGAGATTCTCTCCCGTTTTCCTTTTTTTTTAAAAAAAAAATTTAACTTTTAAATTTTTTTTAAAATTTATATTAGAAAATAATAATCCGGTTAAATTTTTTTTTAAATTTATATTAGTACAAAGTAGGACTGTCAAACCTGTACCGATAACTAATTAGTACAAAGTAGAACGATCAAAATTGCACTGGTTAATACTTAGTACAAAGTAGGACGATCAAACATGCACCGACAGTAATTAGGATGGTCAAACTTGCATCGGCCAGTAATTAGTACTAAGTAAGACTGCCAGACCTGCACCAGTCAGTAACTAGTACAAATAGGACGGTCAAACCTACATCGGTCAATAATTAGTACAAAGTAGCATGGTCAAACCTGCACCGGTCAGTGCTTAGTGCAAAGTAGGACAATCAAACCTGTACCGATTTACTACAATGGTTTAATCACTGAATTGAAGACATAATTATTGACCCTGCAGGTTTGACCATTCTACTTTCTGCTAAGTATTAATCAGTGCAAGTAACTTGACCGTTGTACTTTGTACTAATTACTGACCTTCCTACTTAATTTATACTAATTACTGATCGGTGTAGGTCTAACAGTCCTGCTTTGTACTAATTACTAACCGGTGCAGGTTTGACCATCCTACTTTGTACTAATCACTGCCCGATGCATGTTTAACCGTCCTACTTTGTATTAAGTACTGATCGGCGGAAGTTTGACCGTCCTAATTTGTACTAATTACTTATTGGTACAGGTTTGACAGTTCTACTTTGTACTAATTACTAACTGGTGCAGGTTTAGCCGTCCAACTGATGCCGATTTGATTGCCCTACTTCTTTTTTTAATATTTTCAGGATTTGTATTTTTTTTAAAAAATAAAACGTAAATATATATAACTGGACAATTATTTTCTAATATAAATTTTTTAAAAATTTAAAAATTCTTAACCGCAGCCATTACGATTTTTTTTTGAAAAAAAAAAGGAAAACGGGAGAGAATCTCCTGTTTTCAAACTTTTTTAATAGAAAAATGAAAATGGGAGTAGCTCTCTGGTTTTCCAGTTTTCGCCCAACTTGCGCATTTTGGTAAATAATCCACAAACTGTGTTATTCCGTAATTTTTTTTTTTTTTGCAATATTTAAAAAAAAAGAGCCTAAGTTGAGCTACACCTATTTTTTTTCTTATATAATTTGTGATGACAAAGCTCCAAGCTAATGAATCTTTTTACAATTATGTCTTTCTCTTAATCACACTCTGTCATAACCTGGCAAGAAATCTAGAATGTTGCCAGCTGAATGGGATAAACTAGGTAAGTAAAGAGTAATGCTCTAACCACCAACAAGAAATGTACGGGTTTCAAGTATTCCCCTCAAAGTTCCCTTGGTTAAGAATCTGATACAAGCATTAGGAAATATGAAACAGTGAATTCATAGATGGTCAAAAAGAAATTATCCATCAAAATATACTATTTTTTACATCTATGTGGGCCCCACCCCATTACTAATTTCTTCTAATACTTAGCAATTATGTTAATTAAAAAGGAAACTCTTTTATATTCTTGCTTTTCAGTTTTCCAAACCCTAGCCGTTTGTCTTCCCATTTTTTCCGTTGTAAATCATCGTTTGGCTTAAGGAAGAAGGAGAGATCTAGCCTCCCTCCTCTTCTTTGTTTTTTTTGGTGTGTGGTGCCGGCTACGAGGATGGAGATAAGTCTCTTCATCAAGGGTTTGTGTCGTCTTCGTTGTGAGGTAAGCGATCTCTTCACAGGATCTAGGGCTAAGTGGTGCAATTTCTTTTCATCTCCTAAATCTTGTCATGGCATTGCTAAATGCTCTTGTTTATAGTTTTTGTTATGTGCTTAGTGGTTTGCAAAAAAAAAGAAAAAAAATCAAACTGGTGATTGTTAATTGAGATGTTCCATAGGGAATTTTCTTCATTGATTTGCTAGTTATTTTTACCTTCATTTATGCACTAGTTGTTTGTGTTAAAAAATATATATATTATCTTTGTTTAAAAAAAAAAAATCAGATTTTTCTAAATTATGATTTTTTTTTTCATTTAAATGTGGATTTGAGTGTTCTGGGCTGGCGTCCACCACACACATAATATATCTATATATATTAAATTGATAGATTAGAATGGTTTCATGTTGTGTACAAAGTTCCTTTTTTTTATAATATTGCTTTTTATTATAAGGAAGCATGGTTTTTGTAAATAGAAATTCTTTTGAATTTTGATGGATTGAACCAAATTTGGTTCATTTTCTGCAGTCCACCTTTATATTATTATAATTGATTTAATTATTTTAGATATTGTATTGCTTAAGTTGCACAAGGAATAGTGGTGTTGTTAATATATATATATATGATAGCAGTGGAGTGGAATTATTTTCAGTGATGGTGTCCACTTATACATATATTAAATTGTTTGACATTTTGAGTGTGGTATTTATTAGCGTAGGAAATTGATTCCCTGTTTATCCTGTGTGATTTTGTTGTTATTTGTGAGATCTTAAATCTATTAAATTAGTACAATAGATTTTAATACTCATGCCAAAGCTCCCTGGCTTAACTTTATTATAATTATCCACATGAGTTGTTTTTGAGAAGATAGTTTTTTTTAATGAGTGGGGTTATTTTGGTATAACTTTTAGGCTTGTGTGAACCATTGTTATTAATATCCTTGGAATGTGTTATCATATATAGGGTTTTCCATGGAAGCTTAATTTCATGGTGCATTTAGTTTTGGCTTTAGACAGGTAAGTATACCACATATAAATATTAGTATAGACTTTTTTACTTTTGATAATTAAATTGTCATTTTGATTTATTCATCTATTAATTTTTTTTGTAATGGTATTTTTGTTTTGTTATTATGCATTCGGTTAAATTTTATTTTGATAAATATTAAAATGTTTACTACTATATTATGACATAGTGAGCATATATGAAAAGTTTATTTTATTTATTTATTTATTTATGTTTAATCACATTTAACAATCATGGATGTTTTGACTTATGTGAACTTTTATAATTCTGTTTTAATTATTTAATTTTTATCAGAATTACAGCTTCCATAATTCCTCATACTATATAAACTAATGAATTATTTTTATATATATTTGTTACATATTGATTATTGTTGTCACATGACTAATTAAATTTCTAAATATTATTATCAACGTTATTATTATATTATTTTGAAACAATTGGAATTATTTTCATTAGAAAACAGGATCACTGAATTTCAGCATTGTTACATTGACGATAATTTTGGACTCGACATATTTTTGCTATAGAAACTCGTAGTCCCCATTTAACTGTGCAATAACCCTGTCACTGGGGGTTAAACACTGACCGTGTCGACACGTACTTTTGACATAGAAACTGCAGTTTCCCACCGTTCCGTCGGTGAAGAATAACGGCTTCTGATATTCTGGCTCGGGTCACCGAGGGTAAACACATGAACTCTGAAATCTAACTCGGGTCACCGAGTTTAAATAAATGAATTCTGATGTTTTGTTTTGGCATTAGTTATTGGGGGACTTATATTATTTTGGCAAATTAAATATGTTTTGAATTATTTCTTAACTCTGGGTTTCATTTTGATATGTATTTCGTTATGTTACACCTTGTGTGTTTATTAAAAGTATTAAATATTTTTGTGATCCCGATATTTTTAGTGGTTGCTTACTGGGCTCCAAAGCTCATTAAGTTGTTATCTTTCCTTTTCAGATCAGGAATAGGTGTGAGTGGTCGCAGCTTGGCATCTTGGAGCAAGCTGTTTTTTTTTTCTAGAGCTAGCAAATTAGTAATTTCCCTCTCTTGGGTTTTTAGATTTCATTTCTTTGAATAATTATTTTGTCAGACCTTGTTAGTTGATTCATTGTATTTTGAACATTATAGTTTCTTTTATTTCTGAATTTAGTTGTATGTTAGATGTTATGTCCTTTTGTGAGACAGGTTCTGAGGCCTTGCATGTTCACTTGGTCTCGGCCTTGTAGGTATGCGGCCGTTTGTCAACGCTTCGGGTTCAGGGCGTGACATCTATGTATTTGTAGGCAAAAAGGGAAGCTCAGATTTGCCAAGATAAAGAGAGAGATTTTCCAGGTAGCTTTCTATATAAAAATGGTATTAAACTAAAATTCAAGTGAGGCAAATGCAAACATAAGAACTTGTGCTCTCTTAAGAAAAAATAACCAGCAAAACTCATACGCTTTTGAGATTTCATGGCACTTTGAAAAATGAACCTTGAAGTAGTTTCTTCACATCAACATCCATTGCATCACCATCTTCTAAGGGGGATTTAGCTGCAACATCAATTTGAAGAATGCAACTGCTAATCATACACAACAACTAAAGATCTGCAATAGGTTGCGGCTAAAAGAGATTCCCATACCTTGATGATTAGAATTAATTTGTCAAACATTACTGAAGTAATAGGTGATTAGGCAAGAATATGTTTCACAAATTCTCGGTTACAAGATTTGAAGCAATTTCATGAAGAAGAAAGTTATCAGGAAGTGTTACAAACAATAGAATGAGGCTCAAAGAGGAAAACCACATAATAAGACTTACCCCAATTTTAGTTGGGGACTAGGTACTATTCCCCCAAACAAACAACCTGGGACAACTAATATTCATATTGTTTACAAAAAATATTTTATTTTTAAATATGTTTAATAATCAATTTTTAAACAAACATTAATACCAATAAATATTTGTTATACTTTATAAAAGTTAAATTGAATTTTAAAATATTTAGTTTTTATTAGTGTTAATTTAGTCAAACTTGGATTGGTTATAAATTTTTTTCCTCCAACCTAAAATTCAAAACAGATTCCCTTAAACTCACATCTTTTATCCCCCAACCCAACACTCCTTTAATGTATTCATTAGCAAGCAATGTAAAAAAAATGAAACGGATGAAACAAATATGACGAGAAATGAAAAGTCAAAGAGCAATAAAGCCAAAAGATCAAAGTAAATTTGCCTCACGATATTTTCATAGTGGACTTGCAAAATGCAATAAAGCAGGAGGTTCAAACTTCATACTTGTGCATCACAAGTGTTTATTTTATCCATGCTTGCTTATTAAATAAAGTTAATTATCCTTGGCGATTCTTTATAATCCTTTTTGATTCATCAAATACTTTGTTATACTAATTCATGAAAGATACTATTCAACAGGCAGCTTTCCATTTATTTCCAAATGAAAGGAGAAATGACCATGTGTTCCTTGAGATAATCTTCCTGTCATCCACAAATAGACATTAAGCAACAAATGGTTTTATTAGTTCAAATCTATATAAGGAAAGTTGATATTGCAGACCTTCTGTAGGCAGCCAAAGAACATTATTGCATTGACAAAAAATATTTATCTACTCATGGATGCATCACAAGTGTGACACAACTTATCAAGACACATCTAGATGGAATCAGAGACTATGGTAAAAATTATACTAAATATAGGATTAAATTTGTAGTGCATATTTAAAAGACAAGTTGAAGTGTTCAAGTACATTAAAGATAGATTCTCATAAGGAATAAAAAAAACTATTTCACGTTCTTGGCAATTCATGAACTATAATTATGGTTTCATTCATGGACATGCAATATATATGGACATGCAATATTAGGCATGGTCATTGCTCACCAAAATTTATATAATACATGAAAAAACTAAAAAAAAGAAAAAGATAAACTTAACCTGCAGCATGTGAGGCTCACTGGAGAAATATTCTTTGGTCGAATTGACAACCATACTAGGCCAGCCAGAATATTAGTTACTGCCAAAGCAAGGGATAAAATGTCTGCCCTTGACTGTGAAATGTTAAGAGGAAAATCAATCCATGTAAGTTTTTCCTCTCTCACAGAATTTAGTTAATGAACACACAAGTATCCATTCCAAATGTCATCAGCAAAAGTAGCCTGGAAGTAGTTTCATCGGGTTTAATCCTACATATGCTGTTATGGGAATATGATTTTTTTTTTTCCAGCTTTATAAAAAGAATATAAAAACAAAATGAAAGAAAGCACTAAAAACGACTACATTCTCAACTCCCTGTCTATGAATTCTGTTATACTGCCCCAGGTCAGTTTAAATTAGTTTTTTACTTGCACATGCACTCTAGCATTCAAGTTAAAATTTTGATATTTAGTAATCGACAAACAACACTAAGTTTAAACTTTAAAGATAATTTCAGGCATCATAAAACAAATACAGGGTAGATCATACAATTAATTTTCTCAAATGCAAAAAGTTTTTGGAACTCTTCAAAACCCAATTTATCCCATGAGGTTTGCGTCAGTGATTCATGAAACCATCCATAGGTTTCCAAGAAAGAAGCATTTTCACATTCAAGATAAAAACTTAAGCCTTCTCATTAACTCCTAAGACACTTCCTACTGAGCATTAGTCACTGATTTAAATTCAGCTGCGAATTTGTCACCAGTTGTATGATAAAAAAACTAAAAGCATAACAAAAGAAAAAACTATCTAAAAAATCCAGTTGTATGATAAAAAAACTAAAAGCATAACAAAAGAAAAAACTATCTAAAAAAACAATATTCTAAGAGTGATATGGTTGAATCAAATTAAAGATAGGTCTCATAAACATTACAATTTCTCTATCTACTTCCAACCAAGATCAAAACTCATAATAATTTCAATCAATGCAAAGGACAACAACAGAAATCATCCACAAAGACCTGGAAGCATCAGCGACGGGTGGAATGTTGGAAAAGGAGCGATTGAGAAGGACGGCAAGCAACGAGAATCCACCGACGTAGATAGGGAGGACCCGAACAAAATCATCATTTTCCGAGACCCATTCATGCAGCAAATCCCGCTGAGGCTTGGGAGTTTTGTATGAACCGACAGCATCGACGCCATTAGGACCCGCCGCGGAGGGAGATAGAAGCAATGGCGAAGGACGACGATGTGGGAGAGAACGGAAGGGGAGATTGGGCGGCGCCGATAGGAGGAGACGGAGGAGATGGGTAGCGGCCGCCGACTGCATCGTTCCTTTCCAGCTCAACGAAAATCCAGTCCAAGAAGATAAAGTTTGAAAAATAAATTAGAGTATAAACCCATTGATTGCTTTGCTTTACCTACCAAAAAGGAAAGCCTCTTTTCTTCATTCATCCTTACCTTGAAGACAACCTCCCATTGCTGCAAAACCATTCAATACAGGTTAGATCAAAGCTGCAAAACTTCTTTTTTTTTGTCTTTTTCTTGAATTTCTGTTCTTGTTTCTCATCTTTGAGATAGTATATTCTTTCTGTTGCATGTTAGATTGTTAGATTCTTTCAGTATTCTGATCCTTCAGAATCAGAGTAGTGAAGGATTCTGATACTGAAATTTTGAATGGGATTTGTAATTGTATTTATATGTTCCTATTTGCAGATTTTAGAGTTTTAATTGCAATGGAAAGACTTCCGGAATCATTGCTAATGGAGATTTTTAGGAGAATTGATAAAACTAGTGACAGAAACTCACTTTCTCTTGTGAGCAAATACATACACTTTATAGAAAGAGAACAGAGGAATTTCTTGAGAGTTGGTTGTGGATTACATCCGGCTACTGAAGCATTGACTTCACTATGCATTCGGTTTCCGAACTTGAAGAAGATAGAAATCATATACTCTGGTTGGATGTCCAATTTGGGAAAGCAACTGGATAACCAAGGCCTCCTTGTCATCTCCTCTCATTGCCATTCACTCTCTGAACTAACCTTGAGCTTTTGTTCATTCATCAATGACACTGGTCTTGGTTATTTGGTGTCTTGCAAGAACCTCATGTCTTTCAAGTTAAATTTTGCTCCGGCTATCAGTTCGAATGGTATTCTGTCCCTTGTTGTTGGCTGTAAGAAGCTAAACACCCTCCATTTGATTCGGTGTATGAAAGTGAGCAGTGTGGAGTGGCTTGAATATCTCGGCAGGGTTGGAACTCTAGAGGACCTTGTCATCAAGAACTGTAGGGCTATCGGCGAGGACGACCTCACAAAATTAGGTCTTGGATGGAGAAAACTTAAGCATTTGGAGTTTGAGGTGGATGCCTATTATCGGTATCCGAAGATTTGCAATAACATTTCTGTTGATAGGTGGCTGAAACAGGAGGTTTCTTGCGACGAGTTGAAGGAACTTAGTTTGATGAATTGTATTATAGCTTCAGGTAGAGGGCTTTCATTTGTGCTCGGAAAATGCAGGTCTTTGGAGAAGCTGCACTTGGACATGTGTATCGGTGTCAAAGACACTGATATGGCCGCATTGAGCCAGTGCTCAAAAAGCCTGAAATGCTTATCATTCCATCTTCCTTCGCAGTTCTTGGCTCCGGTTTTAGTAAATAGTCTGTCGCAAATGACTGATGATAGTCTGAGGGCATTGGCTCAAGGATGCAGCATGCTTGAAGAAGTAGAGTTGTGTTTTTCTGACGGAGAATTCCCGTCCATCTCTTGTTTCACTCAGAATGGCATCCTTGCATTGATCGAAAGCTGTCCAATTCGAGTGCTAGTGCTTAACAGTTGTTGCTTCTTCAATGATGTGGGTTTGGCAGCTCTTTGCACTGCTCATTTTCTGGAACACTTGGAGCTTGTCAAATGCCAAGAAATTACTGATGAGGGGATTATGTTGGTGGTGAGCTTCCCTTTCTTGAACACTCTCAAGTTATGCAAATGTTTAGGTGTGACCGATGATGGTCTGAAGCCACTTGTGGGTTCAGGAAAACTAGGAACATTGATTGTAGAGGACTGTCCGCAGATTTCTGAGCATGGTGTTCAAGGGACTGCAAGGTCTGTGTCTTATAAGCAAGATCTCTCATGGTTGTACTAAGTTCCTTTGTACTCATTTGGAGCTCCATTTAAAAGTGTGACATGCTTGTAATTAAGGTGTTGGATCTTCAGTGTATTTAACTTGTATTGTGATAATGACCAAATTCATTTTAATTTGAATTGTGTTTGTTAGCAGTCCCCATTTGATTAGTCAGTTTTGAAGCTAATGTCATGAAAAAGAAGAGAATTCGAAGAGAAGTTGTCTAGGATTCTAAACCTTTCTGTTTCTAAGTACAAAATACAGGCATGCATACATGTATTCAGAATGTTTGTCAGCATGCTTGGATTGATGATATATAGAAAGTTGAGACTTGTTTTTTGTTTTTGGTTGCCCAAATAAAGACATATATAAGAATCCAGAGGAGAAACCAAAAGAGGAACATTAGATGACAAATAGCACAAATATTGCTTGGGAACACATACAAAAAGGTCAATTATAGGATCAGAAAAAGTTATGACATTTTTCCAATTGAAGAGAGAAGAAACATCCAACCTGTTTTCAGGAACCTTCTAAGTAGCAACCTGTGAAATCATCTGTAAACCAATTAAAAAAAAAAAAAAAACAAAGCACCTCTACTTGCTTATCAAAAGAACCATATCGAGACTAGAATAATTCATTAACTAAATTATAATTTGGCTAAATCTACAATTGTTTGCATGACAACGAGGATTTAATAATTGAGGTTTCCATCATTATAATAGCTCGCACAACTCTAAGATAATTTAATAGTTGAGATTTCCTCTATCATCTACAAAACTACTGTAGAATATAATCTAATCAGAAAAAAAAAATCCAAAAATGTTAAGAAAAAGAAGAAGACAATAAATTCAAGATAACAGTATTCTTTATTTCTGGAGCCTAGTTGATAGAACACATGTCTAAGATAACTTTTTTAATACCATATCTCAAGCTTGCTTCTGCATTTGGCATGATCGTACAACAGCACATATGCATTTTCTAAGAGCACTTTGAAGTAAATAAAAGAAGAGCCATGCAATGGCTACAAACATGACTTCATTTTTGGTAGGAGGTTGCCAGTCATGTAGAAAGCTTCTTCCATGTATCCATCGATTGCAAGAAAGTAGGAATACCTCAAATTTCTATTGAGGAATAGCAGAGCCATCCATCCCCAGAAACCAATGATGAAACCAAGTGCAATTGATGCAAATAATATAAGACGATCCTTTGCTGCTTTTTTATCCGGGTGAATATCATTTGTAACTTGATCTTTTGGAGATGTTATCATGGAGCTGCAATTCTTCACCAAGGGAGGACCACAGAGATAAAGGTTCCCTTCATAGCTACTCTCATCAAATGTGCTGAACTGAGCAACGAATCCTATTGTTGGACCAGAAAGGTTGTTGTATGCCACGGAGAAGACTGCTAAGAAATGAAGCTCTGCGAGTTGGGGAGGTATGCGTCCAACTAACATGTTGTGTGAGAGGTCTAAGCTCTCAATGTTTTTTAAATTTGACAACATAACCGGAATTGGACCAATCAGTAGATTGTTGGAAAAATTCAAAACTCGGAGCCAAGTCATTTGGCCTATGTTCTCTGGGATCATGCCGATCAATTGGTTGCAAGACAAATCTAGTCCTGATAAATAATGTAAGATGTCTCCTCTGTAATTGTCTGATCTTTTCTTCATATGAAACTCAATATACTCTGATATAGTTAATGTTGAATCTGCTGGTTTTACCTCATAAGTGATATACTCTTGGTGAGGGGCCTTTGAGACTTGGGGACTTAGAAGATCAATCATTATGGAAAATTGGAAATCCAATCCCGGGTCATGCCCTATATTATGCAGACATGAAGGGATATGTCCTGACAAATTATTGTGAGAAAGGTCGAGGATGCGGAGAAATCGTAAATTACAAATTTGCTCTGAAATTGGCCCATCAAAATGGTTTCCTTTCAAAGAAAAGATTTTCAAAAGGTGAAGCTTAGTCCCTATCCAACTAGGAATATGACCAACAAAATGGTTGTTGCCCAAATCTAGTGTTGCTAGTTGACTCATGTTTGAGAAAGCATTTGGAAAGGGTCCTGTGAGTTTATTGCCTCTCAAATTCAAATATTCCAACTGAGTCAGCAGGTTGAAGCAAGATGGAACTTGGCCAAAAAAATTATTTTTAGACAGATCCAACAATGCAAGACCATTCGTATAACAAAGCTCAGTTGGCAAATTTCCTTCCAAATTATTTCCTTCAACGCTAAGGACTGAAAGAAACATATTGGTTATACAACTTGGTAGATTTCCAGAGAAATGGTTTTCACTGATATCTAAGTAAGAAAGAGAGGACAGATTGCAAAGATTAGTTGGTATTTCACCAGTCAATTGATTGTTATTAACAACAAAAACAAAAACTGAAATGCCCAAAGGGTTCCAGTTATTTGGAAGCAAATGCCCATGAAATTGGTTCACAGACAAGTCTAATACATAAAGGTCATGCAACTCCTCAACAAAATCAGATATTTGCCCTGATATGTTATTATTTGATAAGGCTAAATATTTCAAAAGTTTTAAATGTTTAATTGAAGAAGGGATGACACCTTGCAACAAATTGTGTGACATATTCAGGTATGTTAAATTGGGAAAAACAAGACCAATGCTCACAGGTACTTCTCCAGTGAGTTTATTATTGGAGACATCAAGCCGCACTAATTTTGTACTTTGGGATGGTATTATAAGTGAGCCACCTAATGAATTATTTCTCAAAGTAAGATTAATTAGATTGGTCTTATTCACAAAAAGCCACAATGGAACATTTCCCTCAAGTTTATTACTAGAAAGATCAATGTATTGTACCATATACTGAGTGGAGAACAAAGTGGGGAAGGAATGAGATGCCTTGTTCACAATGCAATTTGCCAAGTCAATAACCTTCAGTTGAAATAGAGGATTTATCAGATCTTCAGTTTCGATCTCCAATCGACAATTATTAGAAAGATCCAAAAATTTAAGCTCGGTATTGTTCGCAAATGAGCTAAATGAGAACACTCCCTTAAAATTATTGTTTGAGAAATCAAGAAACTCAAGCCTTGTAAGGTTTTCAAAAATAGATGAGGGAAAGTTCATTTCAAATTGATTGTAGGAGGCATCAAAATAGTTTAGAGATGACATATTTCTAATGCAAAATGGAATATTTGCATTCATACTATTGTAGCTGATGTCTAATTCTTCAAGGTTCTTTATCTTGCACAGTCCTGAAACATGAATGAATAAATTAATAGTTTCTTCCATCTGAAACATACTAATATTTTATATATGTGGTAAAAGCTTAAAATATATATAAAAAAATATATCAGTATAAGATTTAAAAAATTTTGAGTAGAATTTAAACTTTTAGGGATAAAAATGAGAAATTACAACATTGATATATTAAAAACTTTAGGGTTATATATATATATATATAAAAGTGAAAAATTCAAACTCGAGTTCTTTTAATTGTTTTTATTTAATTTAATTGTAGGATTTTTCAAAAGAAATCTGAAATATCATGATGATATATTATAATTTTTTATATATTAATAATATATGTGTAATATTATTATATACTGCATATTATTTTGAAGTTATATAATTTGCACTGTTTATTTTTATCAATAAAAATCAAGTCATAGTGTTCACTTAATAAAAACATTGTTTACTCATAATGTTTTCTTTTCTTTTCTTTATTTATTTATTTACTTGTTAGCCCTTTTCCAAATACCAACCCTATCATACGGTATTGTAATTTTTAGTTGATGATTTTAATTAGAGGCATTCCAATATATATATATATTAGCAAAATGTTATTAAAAAAGAAGGGGCAACAAATGGGTATTTTGATAAATAAAGGGACAACAAACAATTTTGTCATATCCAAACCGGTGGTGGCAAGTACAAACTATTTTATATAGGATGCTTTTTTTTTTTTACTATAAAAAGATGGTTTTTTATCCCATATATATAACAAAAGAGTAAAAATAATAATATCAAATAATATAGCTGAAAATAGATAATAAAAGTAGCATACATACCATTCAGATCAAAGCCTTCATCCATTTTGTTCCAGCTAAGATCCAAAGTCTTGAGAGATGATATTTGACCCAAATATGGAATAATGCTTCCATTCAAATAGTTCTCAGACAAATCCAAGTATTTTAGCTTGCTCAATTTGGACAAAGCCCCGGATAATGCTACAAAAACATGAAGAACAATAAAATTAGCAAATCAAATAAGCAAAGCAAGAAATAATAACAACAATATATTAGAAACTTACTGTTAATAAAGAGTTCACTTTGCATTTGACTTTGTTTGTCATCTGGGAAAGAACCTAAAATCACAACCAAAGAAGTTTGGAATCAGTATGATACTCAGTGAGGTGCAATATATACTGCAACAATAGATGCATATACCATTTATAAATAACTCACCTTCTATCCAAAATTGTTTCAAAGAGAGAGCCTTGAGAGAGCGTAATGTAGCTAAAGAAGACAGTGCTTTAGAATCAAAATTATTCCAAGAGAGATCCAAAAACTTAAGATTAATATCTAATTTTGCCAGCCTGCCAAAACAATCACTGGGGATGCAGCAGCTGTTAAAGTGGTTTCCATATAGATTAAGGTTTCGCAGTTCCCGAAAAGGAAGGAACAAGGAGATGTTTAAAGTGTTGCTATTAAACATCATATTCTCCCATGTGATGCCAACAAGATCCAGGCCCCTGACATGCTTTGATGTGGGTGAGCAATGCACTCCAAGCCAGCTGCAACATTCAATGCTCTTATTCCATAAGCTAAAGAAAGAGGATGGATCAGCAATGCTTACATGACCAGTAAATGCTAATTCAATATCAAGAAGAGCAATCCTCTCTTGCTCTACACAAGCAAAACAACCATTTGGTTGCTGTAGGACAAGATGAACCAGCAACAACATCCACAACAACATAAGAGTATTGAGCCATGATGAACACAAGAGAGAAAATTGCAAGTGTTCCATCTTTAGTACTAATTAATTGTGTGTGAACCACTTAGCTACCCCTCTACAACTATATATAATAATGTGCCATGACTAACACTTAAGCAAGCAATAATTTGATCAGTAGCATTATTACATATTGATGACTTGTGGAAGTCAAGAGTCAACGTTGCCTATTTATATCCAATAGACCCTTTGATGGTTCATGGCATGCTTGACAAACTATACATTGTTTTTTCTTAGTAGGTGGGTTTAATTAGTGACTTGTCAAAATCATTCATGGCTTACCGAGTCAAGAGTCAAGTTTGTATGTTTTTCCAATGGACCCGTTGATAGCTCATCCATGGTTATAGTTATGCAATGAATTAAGTTTCTGATAGTTTTAAAAAGAAAAAATGAAAAAATCAAGGTCACAATTAATAATCCATAAAATACACTATTTTCTACCTCATTTGAAATATAAATAAAAGTCCAAAATAGCGTCTTGTTGCAGCCATCATGGGCTAGTTGAGCTTGGAAAACCATTCCATTTTCCAAATTGATTTGATATCTATGATTCTTGAATGGCTTATATATTTTTTTTATCATTTAATTACATGGATTTATTATAGATAGATGGAAATTTAAATTCAACTCTAAACTCAAACCTTCTCCAATGAAGCTATTTGTATTTGGCAAAACTTTTAGTCTTTTGGAAAATACTTGTAGAGAATAGCAATTGAATAATAAAACCAATTTTTTTTTTTTCTATTTTACTACTTAATTTGATCATAATTTAAACATAAATCAACATTTATTACAAAATATTTGTATATTAAAAATTTAATATTTTAACACAAAATAAAATTTTTATCTGGAATAAAATGAAATATTTATGAGATATTTAGTTTTTTGAATTAATACATAATTAATATTATATAAAGTATGAAAGATTTTTTATTTAAAAAAAGAACACTTATGAAGTGCCATCTATAATGAGAAGATTTTATGTGGTGAAAGTTAGTTAATTAATATTACAAGAATTTATTGGCAAACTTTACTAAGTAAATAGACTCTCTAACAATTTTGTTTTACATGTTACATGGGATTTAATGTTTCATGGAACTTCAACTAGTAAACAACTAATTTAAAAAACTAATAATAATAATCCAAAAACGAATCATCAATATGAGATCTATATTACATGTAATTTCCCTTGCCAAGTTCATCACAAATTTTGTGGATTTAGAAAATATATAAATTAATTTTTTATTTTCCACTCTTGAACTTTAAATTCTATTCTCCTAATTTTTTTTATATGTATTTATTAAAAAAAAATTTATATTCTTCATATTTTTACATGCTTTAATCTTCTATCTCCACAAAATTTAAAAAGTAAATACTATTAAATAATTATTAAGTTAACACAAAAGTGCGACATAGTTCCTACTTCTGAACACAAGGTGAGCCTTTCTATAATTAAATTAAAAAAAAATTGTTTTATCAATGGGAATGGTTTCTACTTAATTAATAAATTAGTATAAATTTTTAAATAATTAATCATCTATACATTATCGTCAAAGTACAATTTTATTTAATTTTTGCAACAACATTGGATGTTCTTGACAAAATGAAATTGAGAGATTTGCATTACCTATGGGTTATTGGATATAATTTTTAATGAAGATAGATTAAAAAGAGTACAGATTTCCCAAGTCTGGAGAGAGAGAGAGAGAGACAAAGGACAAAGAGATCATGGTAGTTTTTATTACCTTTTTAATCTCTCAAATGACAAAGATATCATTATAAGTTGTAGGTTATAATCTATTATAGGTTCCAGAGCATCATTTTAAAAACTATTGCTTTCAAAATTTACCTAAAACTAGAGAGATAACAAATGCTACATCTTAATTATTAACAATATGTGAGCCACTAAATTCCTTAAAAAATTGTTTATAATTGCAGTAAATATTAATATTATGTTTATTGACTACTTATATGAGTCTAGAGTCAAAGTCTATATATTTTTCAATAATATGAATACAAGCAAAAAATCAAGAGTCAAGCTTGCCCACTGCCCACCCACCCCTCCTTTATTATTTTTTTCCAATGGACCTTTTTATAGTTCATGGTGTGTTAGAAATTGATTTTTCTTATGCCGTGCTTATAGGTGTATTAAGACATAACTAACATGTTAATTAATGCAAACTCACATCTCTTAAACCATTATCTCTAATGATATTGCATGGGACCATAACACATCGAGATCTATTAATAACTTATATGAATTGTCATATTCCTATTAATGGATGTGAATGATTTTATAAAATTAAAGCAGTTTAGGTAATATCGCAAAAATCATGTAACACCATCAAAGTCATGCGGAAGCAATAATGAATTTGTGATATTGTCTAATTGTTTTAATGAGCACTGTAATTTAATTACAAGGCCTAAAAATTACCTTTTAATATTTGAAAGCCTTTCTTTTGATGTGCCGAATATATTTCTCGAATTGTCATAGATCTCCTAGCGCCAAACGAAGGTCCCATGCCTTTAGATCACACGCCGGAATTAAGAAATAATCTCTTCTTCTTCAAATAGTGGCTAAGGTTAGAGAGGAAGAGAGGCTTGGGGATTTTCTCACTCAAGAATTAATTGATTGATTCTAGAGCTAGAGAAGAGTCATATTTATAGAGACTTCATAAAACATGATAAACATTATTCAATTATGAAGTTCTATTCAAAATATGATAAACATTATCATAGAAGTTCTATTAGAAATATGAGTTATAATCTAACTAAAACTATTTTTGTCTTTGAGCCCTTATAATTTTGATTATCTATTCGATTCTATCGAATTTAAATCAAAATTTAAACTCAAGATAAAAATCCTAGACCAATTTACAATTTAACTTATCCCATGAAGTAAAATTATAAATTGAAAATTTTACCCATACACTCAAAAACAAGATTGATTCTTTATCCCTTTAAGCGTGATTCCCTAGGTTCGTTCCAATTGGCAATGTGAGGATACCAAAGAACGTGGGTGACAGCTAGCTAGCCCCATGGTCCCACATCGTAACCCAATCGAACACGAATGAATAGATCATTACGAACCTTTCCGATTATGATTACCATATGTGTAAAAACCCTTCGTTCTTGTATCCCAACCGAGTGAGAGTCATGGTAATTGTCAAACTCACTGAATTCGATCATATGCAAATAACTATAGTAGAGTGAGATTACCAAACTATTCTTTGTGTCCCACACGATTAGTTTGACTGCCTTGGCCAAGGTTTTCTAATCTCACATACTTATAATCCATAGATACTAACTCGTTTACTTCCGGGAGAACGAATTCTTTTTTGGTGATCACTCACAACTGCTACTTGCCCGACATAGTCGCACTTCGAGGTTGGCCCTACCAAAAGGTAAACTTAGCCTAACAACTCTAATAACAGACTAGACGTCACAAGTACAATGTGATCATGACACCTCAAGTCTAAGGTTCACTCATATGATCATAACCAACAATCCCAATCATTGACTGTCAAAGAGTAAAACCCATGTGATTAGATTGCTGCGAGTCATGTTCGAATACACCAATCCCAGTGATGTATTTATGACATATGCTCCCACTATTTCATAGTGTTCAACTAGCACTCTTCGTTAAAACATATGTCATACAAATCCTTATGAATCTTTAACGCCCAATTAAAAATTCTCCGATTTGCGAACTATTTAAGTGTATAAGTACCCAACCTTTCTAGTGCTCTCTTCTTTATCCCACAAAGAGTACAAGGTTTAACTTAATACACATGGACTATGATATTCAAAACTAATTATAATGTCATCACAAGATTTATATGAACATCAAAATAAATGCCTATAATAATAAGAATGCATAATATAAATAAAATGCCCTAATACAATTGTCCTTGTTGGCATTCGAGGGCATAATCCTAACACATACTTCGTTAATAGAAAAGCCATGGTCAAATTAGGGATGTGCATGGGGTGGGGAGTCCCCGCCTTCCGCAGGGATCCGCCCTGTTCGGAGAGGGGAGTCCCCGATTTCCTACCCCCGCGGGAACGGGAGTAGGGGAATAAAATTCCCCGGTCACTATAGTGGGGACGGGGAGTGATCTCGTAGCCCTGAAGTGTATATATATATACCATGTTTGTTACTAGTAATGATTAGTCTCAATTAATATCTAATTTCATGGATTTTTTCCTAAGATTATTGGATTTATGTAAGAATTGTGTTAAAATAAAAAATAAAAAAATATATATAACATAATATCATGTTTGTTATTAATAAAGATGGGTCTTAATTGGTATCTAAGATTCTAAATTCATGAATTTAAACATTAGATAGTGGAATTTAAAAAAAAAAATTATGTTGGGAGGCCAGGGTGAGAATCCTCATGGGGCGGGAAGTGGGGGCTTTTTTTTACTAATATTTTTGGTCCACAACAATAGTTCCTAAAAACCCACACTAATATTAGAATTTGTTGAAACTTTTAAACCAAAACTCTTATATTTATTAAAGCTATGTTTTAATGCTTTGATCTTCTATATTGACTCTAATTTCAATTTTGTAAAAAAAATTAAATACCTCTTAACAATGTTTAGGTTTGTGTTCGGCAAATAAATAAAAAAATATTTGTATTTGCAATAGTTACTGCTTAATTAATAAATTAGTTCAAATATTTAAAATGAATTATAAAAATTTTCTAAACAAAGAGATGATGGCAAGATATCACATTTTTAGTCACTAAATTGGTAAAGACGCACGCCTAGCATCTTTCAATTGCATATTATTACAAGCTTTAGGTTCATTTCACTGATGGCCACAAATGTTTCATCATTATAACGCTATGGCCACAAATATTTTTTTTGTAACGTTGTGGCCACAAAACTATTCTCCGGTTGCACTGATGGCCACAATGGCATGTTTGGGGTTATTTCCGGTGAAGTTGATGACATGGCCACAAAACACATGATCCACGTGGAAGCTCTTGTGGCCACAGCGTTATAATGATAAAATATTTGTGGCCATCAGTGCGACCGGAGAATAGTTTTATGACCACAACGTTACAAAAAAAACATTTGTGGCCATCAGTGCGACCGGAGAATAGTTTTGTGGCCACAACGTTACAAAAAAAACATTTGTGGCCACAGCGTTATAATGATGAAACATTTGTGGCCACCAATGAAACTACCCCTTAAAATTTGGTTGAATATGTTCCATAGCACCATATTTCTGTGTTTGGCATCCTTCTCTGTATATTGTATTAGTATTTTACTATATGTATTAGAATAGTTGTGATTACGGGGCAACAAATACCAATCCCTATCGGGCCCGAATGGGCATGGGCATTGCTCACCCAAGGGAATGCCCGACTTGATGAAATTACATAATTATAAATATGTATTTTTTTTTACTTGTGTAAATTTAAAATTAAATGTTTTGATTTATATTGATAAGCATCTAATTGAGTATTTTTTTAAGTAAAATTCTATATGACTGTTTGTGTTTAAATTTATGAAGATTATTTTATACATATATTGGCAAATATATTAATCTTCACATTAAATAATTAAAAAAAACTAAATTTATGAGTGTATTCTCATGTATGGAGGGATGGGGATCCGTAGGATAGGAATGCTCTTGGTCAGGGAGTCACGGACGACAATTCCCATCTCGTTATTGGCTAGGGCAGGGATGGCAAAGGGTCTCCTCTTCACGACCCTACCCAATTAATTACTACCCTACCCCTATATTAAGATAGTCAAAATTTGATGAAGTTGATATATATATATATATATATATATATATATATATATATATATATATATATATATATATATATAAAAGTTCACAATGAGAATCATTATTTTTCACTATTCAATAATATTATTATTAAAAATATTTCATATCATTATTGAACATTTTATATTGTTACAACTACATAGATACTTGTTTCTTTTGGCATGGTAAATAGTGATCCTTTCTCTTGAACTTGGGGGTATTCATCTACTCAAATCAAGCATGGTTATTAAAAGGGAAAATTACTTAAAAGTCCCTGAGAAATTTCAAACTTCCACTGCAGTCCTTCTGACATTTTCGTTTCCCTTTAGATCCTTCCTTTTTAAATGCAAATTCCATTTAGTCCATGCCATTGCTTCCGTTAGTTAAAGAGGGATGAAATTACACAAATGACCATGTACAATAAAGCAAAACGTAATAAAGCAAAAGGTAACTTTCATGTCCATGTTAAATCCCATTTATTGTGAGTAAGGCTATGTAATATATTATGCCAGAAAGAGAGTATATTTCACTCCTTCTTCTTCTTCTTCTTCTCATCTTGGGTTGGATTTGTCATTTTTCATCTTGGTCCGTTGCCAAAGCTTGAAGTGAACTCCTGCACGCGTAAGTTAGTTGTTGTACTTCATGTTCTCGTTCTTCTTCTTGTTCTTCTTGTTCGTATTGTTATTGTTCTTCTTCTTTTCATTCTTGAACTTCTTCTTTTTGTTTTTATTGTTGTCGTTGTTATTATTCCTGTAATTGCTCTTGTTATTTCTTCTATTTACATTGTTGTTTTTTTTATTATTGTTGTAGTTGTACAATGGAAACTTACTCTGCTGTGGCGAGATTCAAAGGAGAAGGCCGTGTGCTACAATTTACTGTATTAAGTTCATGGGAGTCAGTCATGGGTGAGATATGTGCCCGTTGGTCCCTAGATGCTTCTGAAGTGATAGTGAAGTTCGTAATGCCTGACTCATACAAGACGCTTTGCCCCATTGAGTCCGAAGTGGATTTTCAACGAATGTGTCATATATACCATAGCTTTAACAAGTTCGTCGTCGACATCATTGTCGAGGAAGTGAGTGTCTCTGCAGATGGAAACTTGGGCCCGTTGATCCCATCGTAATAAAACAACGAACTCTAGTAGTTGTTAATTGTGTTATACGTGTTGTTGTTTGAATATATTTCTGCCTTTTTGAATGTGAATTTTATTTTGTGTCGTATATTATTGTTTCTTGTGTATAATATTGGTTTTCTGTGTATAAAATTATTTTTCTGTGTATAATATTGGTTTTCTGTGTATAATATTAGGTTTGTTGTGTATAATATTCACTTCCTGTGTATATAATATTTTGTTTCCCTTGTATTTCTGGGTTTTCGAAAGCAGGGGGTCCTTGTCGGACAGCATAAACCCCAATGGCGATAGTTTCCTCTTCCAACATAATTCTTCTGGGGCGTTGAGTGTTACCAGGTGTACCGATGCACACGATTGTTCAACTTTGCAAGTAGGCCAACGGTTTGAGAACGCAGATCATTTTAAAAATTGCCTGCGAAGCATAGCTATCAAGAAAAATTTTGACTTTACGTTTATAAAAAATGACAAAATGAGGGTGACTGTAAGGTGTGCTGCCCCAAAATGCCAATGGAGAGTGCATGCTTTTAAAGAGGGAATTCATGACACGTTCCGGCTGAAGACAATGCAACCAACTCACATTTGTGATGGAGGCATTGGTACGACAGTGCATCCAAAAGTAAGCAAAAAATGGGTTTCCGAACGTGTCATGCATAAATTAAAAGAAAAGCCCGTTGTATAGAGCTGTTGACATACAAAAGGACATATTGCGTGACCATGGTGTTCGCCTACCATACAAACGTGCTTGGATGGGGAAAGAGGTTACCAGTTCGGTTATTCACGGTAGCGAGGTTAGTAGCTACGATTTGCTTCTATGGTACACTGATAAAGTATCCGAGACAAATCCTGGTAGCATTGTCAGCATTGAGAATAAAGGCGATCGGTTTAAGCGTGCTTTCTTTTCATTTGGGGGTTGTTTGTTAGGGTTCAAGTAGGGGTGCAGACCATTACTTTTTATTGATGGAATTCATTTGCTATTTATCCTCCCTTGTGTGTTTATATTTCCTGTGTATTATTCTGCGTTCCTATGTAGAGTTTCTTTTTTTATGTGTATTTTTTTTGGTTTTTGTGTATATATACTCATTTCATGCGTATTCATTTGTGTTTTTGTGTAGATATCCTCTTTTCCTGTGTACATTTTTGGGTTTTTGTGTACATATCAACTTTTCTTGTGTATGTTTTTTCGTTTCTGTGTATATATTTCCTTTTATTGTTCTAAGTTTCTATGTAGATATCCTTATCAATATGGATTTGATAACTAATTACATAACCAAGTTTTCAATCACAAAAAAATATATGAAATACAAATAGATGGTATGGGAAATTAATAGTTCATGTCAGTTGGCATAACGTCATAAACCTATCCCCGCCAGTGTTAACTTCGATGCATAACTCGAAAAGATCCCGCTAAGAAGTTAAACGGAAATTGTAAGTCACTATGTACGAGAGAATATGTTCGTAGTTCCATAATGTATTTGCGCCACTTACCATGTCAACAGAGTCTGAATCATAAGTGTCTGATTGGAGTGATGAGTATTGCATGTATTGCTGCTTTTGATTGTCCAAAATGAGCAGATGGTAATGACCGTTGAGGACGATTGGCATAAGTATTAGCTCCGCCGTCTTGTGCCCATATATGACATCTTCCATCAGGAACAATTCTTGTTCAGCTGCAAATTGCAATTTCTGCATTGCAAGCGCCAAGGGCCGCTGCAGGACTGCACGTTTCTTGAACTCCAATGGATTTCTTAGCAATTCATCGTGGAGCATAAGTACGAGGGCATCCAACACATCGTCGGGTATATTTTCTTTCCCTTCGAGAAAGGGCGTACAGGTGATCACAGGTGGTAAACCCGTTATCATCAGCGTCCCTCTAAATGACAGAGCCATATAAGGAAGTACACATGAGATCATAAAATTATACACAGGAAACAAAAAATATACATAGGAAACAAAATAATATACACAGGAAACTAAGTAACATACATAGGAAAGGACAAATATACAAAAAGAACTACAAATATACATAAGAAAATAAAAACAATACACAGGAAAGTAATTATATACACAGGAAACGAAAATGATACACATTAAACATATTTTATACACACGACATCATAAATAATCACAAGACTCAGCATGATAAAGACATGAAACATATATCATACGAAACAAAAACAATACTTGTCGACACGTGTGTTCAAGTAGATGGTGATGGCTCATCGTTCGAGTTCGTTAAGCTTTGCAAAACCCGGGTAGGTTTCCTTCTGTGAAAAGAAACCTAAGTCAGGCTTCTTCTGATCCTCATAGTAAACCTGCCCTTTGCTAGTTTATCCTTCCGCAACTCGGTCAGGGATTTAAGTAGTTTGTCGACAGCTTGTAATGCTTCATCATCTGCTCTGGAGACGTCACTCGAGGTGGAAGCCTTTTTAGAAGGCTTGTTCTTCTTTGGTGGTGGAACCCTCTTTCTAGGAGCTCTCTTTTCTCACATGCACTATTAAAATATATTATAAATTATATGAATATTATTTTTTATAATAATAAAAATAGAATTTTATTTAAAATTTTAAACTAATTTAGGATTTTAATTTTATTTTGGTATAATTAATAAAATTAACTTTAAAAATTCTTTAGAAATATAAATGCAATGATATGGAATTTATGATTGGTGATATTTTTTTAGAATTTAGATATAATGAATAAAATAAGTTTAATTTTTAGAAATATATATAAAATATTAATTTGATTACTATTAAAGATTTTGAAGGATATATATACATATGTTTAGGGGTATATATATGTAAATAAATTAAATTTTAAGAAGGAATATATAACATTTATTTATTTATTTATTTTACGATGTACACCTGATTACCTGAATTTTTATAGGTATACGGAGCAGAAAAAAAATAAATTTATTAAATAAACACACATCCATTTTTCAAACTAGCTCTTAACCATTTTATTAATCAAAATATAATTCCAATGAAGACAAAAACTGGACTTTATTTATTTATTTATTTATTGCACAAAAAAAGATTGGCAGCGGTTCCCAAGGAAAAAGCCAAAAAGGAAGGGTAAACTAGACATTTCATAGGGTTGAAATGATGGCAACTTGTCAAAGGGGTATTGATATAATTTCACCTCCTTTTAAATGAATCCGTTATCTCCGTTAACGTATTTTGGATTGAAAAGTAATAAGTTAATAAAGGAGGGATCTATGAGGAAGTTGCATACTTTGAGGGACTATATAGAAAAAAACAAAGTTTTCAGGGATTTTTTGGTACTTCCCCGTTATTAAAATAAACTTTTAAAAGAATGCATACCATTTATATAACAATTTGAATATTGGATGGATTAAGTTGAATTTATTAAAATGGAAAATTTTGAGTATACCCATTTATGAATTTGTGAAAAGTTTCATATAATGGCCCATAATATACAAATCATCTTCCAACTGGAAGAAAATGTTTACAAACATATGGAAAATAATATATTAAATTTTTATACAACAAAAACAGTAATGCTATGCAAGTATTTTAAGATGGTTATGTAGTTTGATAAAGGGAAGTTTGTGTACAAATACATAAAAAAATCAAGATATTCGCAAATGAATGCCACATAAAAATTTATAATTTCGCATTATATGGATGTTGGGCCTTTTTAGATAAATGAATTTTGGGCTTTTTTTATATAAAATTTATATGAATACAAACACAATTACACACTTCTATCATGTATATAATTTTATTTGTGTTCTTTTTATTTTTTTATTTTCAAAGCACATGAGCAACGCCTAAAACTATAGACAGAGTACTCAAAACCTTTCAACAACACACAACCATTGTATTTAGTAGCAAAAATGGATGATTAGCTGCTAGTTAAATGACTTTATTTTGTAGTTTCTTGTGATTGATGTTTTTAGGCTTATTATCATTTGTTACTAAATGTTTATGGTGAATATTTTTTTCTTTCATTTTAAATAAAGTGGATAAACTATATTTATAGTGAAGAATTTCTTAAAAAACCATTTGCATGTTATAATTTTATTAGTGAAAGCTTTATTATTATTATTATTATTATTATTATTATTATTATTATAAAAGCAATAAGTACTATTAGGCTATGAGCCCTTTTATTGGTGATAACTTTTCAAAGATGTTATTACAACTAAAGATGGAGGTAGAGGGGAGGGTGGTGGAGTATAATAAGAGCGTTGAGGTGGGGTTCAAGGAACAAGCTTGTTGGCAGGGTAAAGAGGGAGAACCACCCTTTGCATTTTCATGAATTTAGCATTTTTGTGGTTGGGAGGGGTTTTGCAAACTTTGATAAAGATACAAGGGGCATTTGGTTGACATGATTAGAATTGGAATGAGGGGTCATTTTATGTAAACCCTTGTTTGGATGTGCATGAATGGGAGTGGGAGAGATATGAGGAAAAAATAAGACACATGTGTGGGAAAGAATCACAATCACCACACAAATAATTGGATTGCCGACGTCTAGACTATAAAATGACAATTCTGCCAATTATTAAAAAACATTTCTAATCAAGGGCTTTGTTATTTTTGTCCTACATTTTCTTATTAAGCTGTGACCGAAGGAGACGCTGGTGTATAGCTACTTGCACTCCGTGTGTGAGTTCTCAGCGAAGCTCATTCCCAAGCAGGTGGAGAAGATGTCCAATGGACTTACTTGTTCCTTTTTTTTTATTATTATGAGATTTTCTTGTTTGATTATAGGGTTCTTTGCTTTTATTCCTAAAAAATTAAACAAATAAGATTGATGCAATTATGATCTTTGATCATGTTGGACCTAGGCCAACCGAAGTCCATTGCCCTTGCTGGAGTCATTGGTGGAGGACAGGATTTTTTCTAAAAAAATAATTTTTTTTTAACTATAACCAATTTATAAAAAAAAAATAGAGACATTTGTAAAAGAAAGCTCTAGCCAAAAATATAATTTGTTTAAAATATGTATTTACATTTATAAAATATCAAAGGTTTTTCTAAAAACTATATATAGTCCCTCTATTATACAATTTAGAAAAAAACAAATCCCTCTCCTTAATGACTGTCTGATTCTCCTTCACATGGCATTTTTCATGATTAAAAAATTGTTATAATACCCAGTTTAGTCACTCTATTATTGCAAAATAACCCTTTAGTCCCCTTATTATTTTTCGCCCTTAAGAAGTCTCTTTAATAGAAGACTAAAGGGTCATTTCAAAATAACAGAGTGACTAAACTAGATATTATTTATACCTAAAATATTAATTAAAAAAGAGAGACTTTCTAAGTGTAAAAATAATAAAAGGACTAAAGGGCCATTTCAAAATAATAGAGGGATTAAAATAGGTATTATACCATTTATAACAAAAGGGATTGAGTTGTTTTTTTTTTTCACAAAAACAACAACACCACCACCACCGTCACCACAGGGCAAAGAGTTTCATAACAATACATTAACTCAACATTAAGTATGTGAGGAATTAATTGCCTGTGATTAAGACGGGTCAGAAATTTAAAAGATCTGGAAGTGCTAAGCTTAAAATGATTACATGCTCGAAAGACAAAAATATGTATAGATTTCAAATCGAGAGATCATAAAATTTTCATTAAATACGTCAATTTAAATTAGGATAGTTGTTACTTGAGCAAGTTTATTGGCACAATCAAATAAGTAGGTTTTTAAATAAAGTAATTGTGAACAAGTTATATATATATATATATATACATATATTATGTTGGTATTATTTATCTCAATCTGAAGGTCTTATTCTTTAGCTATGTATAGAATTGCCCTCCTATCTAATGAGGTTTGAGCAATTTAAAAAGGAACTTCCCTCAAGATTTGATCAAATTGGGAATCACTGAAATTATAGCTGACACATGCGTCAAGACATGCAAAAGTCTTAGCAGCTACATTGACTTAACTATAAAAGGAAATTGTACTCTATAACTTCTTATTGAGTCCAGCTCATTTGGTGGGTTGGATAATGAGCTCCAAGGATCAAGTAAAAAAAAAAATAAATAAATAAAGAAAAACTATATCAATTTATAGAGGGCAAAAGGGTAATTGCATGTTGAGAGACTTTTAAGATGCTTGCACATCAAGATGAAATAAGTATGCAAGCAAAGCGGGATAGGGCGGGGAATGGGATTCCCATCCCCATCCCTGCTTCCTACGGAGAGGGGATTCCCTGCGGGGTGAAATTTCCCTCACTTATTCCCCTGCTGGGATCCACGCGGGGTTGGGGAATTCCCTTCCCACAAAATATTTTTCCTATAACATAACATATATAACACATCCTACATGAAATTAAAAAAATAAACAAAATATTCCTCAAAATAAATATAATATAATGTATGAGAAAAAAAAAACAAACTAATTATTACAAATAACATAAAGTTTGAAAGTAAATTAAAGGTATAAATTCATTCATAAAATCCATAATACAAAAACTAGTACAACAATTTCATATTTCATTAAATTTTCTTATTCTTCAAATATCTTATTTTATCTAATCTTAATTTCAATAATAAAATATTCATCTATAATAGAAAATAAAAAAGTTTTGATTAAAATTTTTAAAACAATTTTTCATATAATTATCTCCGAGCATTGCATGGGAGTAATACTAGTTTTACTAAAAATCTAAAACATTATTAATAAATACCAAAAAAATATTTTTTTAAAAAACTAAAATATTTGGTCATTATAATATTATATTAATATTAAATTTTTTAATAAATAAAATTAATCATATGAGTTATTTTTAATAAATAATATATATAATTTAAAAGTTGGGGAATTCCTGCACCCCGCGGGGAGCGGGGCAGGGAATACACTCCCCGCCTCCACCCTGTGGGGGTTTATTTTGGGGAATCCCAGTCCCGTTGGGGTGGGACCCCCCATGGAAAAGGGATTTCACCGCCCCATTTGCATCCCTAAGATGAAAGTGTGTAATTTAAAGTGAGAAAACAAGAAAAAAGAGAGTGAATTGAAAGAAGGAAGGAAAGTAAAACCAAGAAGAGCGGCGATGGAAGAGAGAAGGTTGAGCTAGGACAAGAAGTTGACTGACAAATTGATGTCAAAGTTCATTAGAATTCATTGGAGTGATCCTTGCAAGTAGCTCTCCTCAGCTCTTAGGGTTTGCTTTCTCATTTTATCCTCTTCTTGATGTTTGTTGTATGAAACCTCTTTTTCATGCATTGTTGATAAATTGTTGTTATACCTTTAGTTGTATCTAGAGAAGACTATTGTCATCCCATAGTTGATATAGTGAAGCTTATTCCTATTAGATAATATCGCAAAATTAAATAACATCATCAAAAGCAGGAGGAAGCAATAACAAATTTGTGATATGGTGTAATTGTTTTAATGAACACCGTAATTTAATTGTAAGGCCTAGAAAATTACCTTTTAATGTTTGAAAGCCTTTTCTTTGATGTGCCGAATTTATCTCTTGGATTGCCGTAGATCTCCTAGCACCGAACGAAGGTCCTACACCTCTAGATTACACGCCGGAATTAAGAAACAATCTCCTCTTCTTCTCCAAATAGCGGCTAGGGTTAGAGAGGAAGAGAGAGCTTGGGATTTTTCTCACTCAAGAATTAATTGATCGATTCTAGGGTTAGAGAGGATTTATATTTTAAGAGACTTTATAAAACGTGATAAACATTATTCAATTATGAGTTCTATTCGAAATATGAACCTTCATAATATGATAAACATTATTCAATTATGAAGTCCTATTCAAAATATGAACTTTCATAATATGATAAACATTATCATAGAAGTTCTATTATAAATATAAATCATAATCTAACTAAAACCACTTTTGTCTTTGAGTCCTTATAATTTTGATTATCTATTCGACTACATCGAATTTAAATCAAAATTTAAACTTAAGACAAAAATCTTAGACCAATTTACAATTTCACTTATTCCATGAAATAAAATTGTAAATTGACAATTTTACCCTTGCACTAAAAAACTAGACTAATTCTTTATCCCTTTAAGCGTGACTGCCTATGTTCGTTCCGATTGGCAATGGGAGGATACCAAAGAATGTGGGTGACACCTAACCAGCCTTGTGGCCCCACGTCGTAACCCAATCGAACACGAATGAGTAGATCATTATGAACCTTTCTGCTTATGATTACCATATGTGTATAAACCTTTCATTCTGGTATCCCAACAGAGTGAGAGCCATGGTAATTGTCAAACTCACTGAACTCGATCATATGCAAATAACTATAGTAGGGTGAGATTAACAAACTACCCTTCGTGTCCCACACTTAGTTTGATTGCTTTGGCAAAGGTCTTCTAATCTTACATATTTATAATTGCATAGAAAACTTACTCATTTACTTCCAAGAGAACGAATTTCTTTTTGGTGTTCACTCACAACTGCTACTTGCTCGACGTAGTCGCACTTTGAGTTCGGCCCTATCAAAAAGTAAACTGAGCCTAACAACTCTAGTAATAGACTAGTCGTCACAAATACATTGTGATCATGATATCTCAGGTCTAAGGTCCACTCACATGATCATAACCAACAATCCCAATTATTGATTATCAAATTAAAGAGTAAAACTCATCTGATTGGTTTGTTGCGAGTTATGTTCGAATACACCAATCCCAGTGATGCATTTATGACATATGCTCCCACTATTTCATAGTGTTCAACTAGCACTCTTTGTTAAAGTATATGTCATACAAATCCTTACGAACCTTGAACGCCCAATTAAATGTTCTCTGATTTGCGAACTATTTAAGTGTATAAGTACCAAACCCTTCTAGTGCTCTCCTCTTTATCCCACAAAAAGCAGAAGGTTTAACTTAATACACATAGACTATGATATTCAAAGCTAATTATAATGCCATCACAAGATTTATATGAACATCAAAATAAATTCCTATAATAATAAGAATGTATAATATAAATGAAATGCCCTAATACAAGTATCCTTGTTGGCATTCGAGGGTATAATCCTAACAATTTCAAGCGGCTCTAAAGAGTCCTATGGTTTTTCCCTTGATTTGTTGGGTTTTCCACGTAAATACTTTGGTGTTTGCTTTATGTATGTTTGATCATCTCATTCTAACAAGAATTGAGGGGTTTGGTAGTGTTTTAAGCTTGTTTTGAAGGTTTGAAGAGGTGTATTAGACTTAGGAAGATCATACAAGACTCTTAGAGCACATACAAGCTTATTAGAACATTGTACAGGCAGTGTGCAGCCTCATAGAGACCACAAAATGGTTGGATGAGAGTTCTTATGTTCAATGTGCACCCGTAGACGAACCTCACATGGACAGTAATGGTGCTATAGTGTTGTGAACGATATCTCTGTTATAGTGACTTTGCTACAGTGCAAAAGGTTGCGGTCAGCGTACATCCATAGACAGACCGCAAAGGGTAGGCTAAGTATTTCCTATGGTCAAGGTCTGTCCGCAAAGAAATCTCACTGTAGACAGTAATAATGCTACAGTGTCATGAATGGTAGCATTGCTACGGTAACCTCTGCTGAATTTTACACTGTTGTATTACCGGGAACCCCCCAACACTTCTGAACATCAGATATGACAATAATGAAATGGAAACCCTGAAGATGATGATAATTTACTTAAACCAGGAAGATTGGTCTCTGACTAGGAACATTTGGTCTTATGTGTCAGGACAATAGGAGTAAATGACATGTATATTCACAATTTTGATCATAAAGGGTACAATATGACATGAGGTCGTTATTATTAAATTAGTTGACCCGTGTCAATTGTGGAAGTATTTTGTGCTCATAAATACTTGCAATATTTCTATTTTGTCAAGTGCATCTAGATATTTGTGATGCAGCAAGATGCCTAATGATTTTAGGATTTTAAATTTAAATATTCAAAGTAGTTTTATTTAGTATTTTGTAGTTATCTTAGATTTATTAGTTAGTTTATTATCCAGTAATTTGTAACTATTTTAGTTTTATTTATTATTTCGACCTTAGTTTAGGTCTCTATAAATATTATTTCAGGGTTTTGTGGAAGGGGATTAATGATTTGAAATTAATTTTCTTGTTTACTCTTATTTGAGTGTGAGTTCTTGGATTAGAACTATGTATCCATTGCGTCTGGTGGTATCAGAGAAAGGATATCAACTGGTGGCCACAGTGATGGTCTTCGTGATGGCGATCAGGAGGCTAGAGCCCCTCTAGTGGACGAAGTGTTGCAACGATTGGAGTGACACTTGGAGTAATAGAAGGCCGGCGTTTTGATGAGCGCTTTGAAGAAATTGTAGATTGTCTGGATGCTCAACAAATTGATGCATACAGGAGACGGAATGACAATAGAAGGCCAGGGGTGGAGTTGGCTCGTGGTATTCGTATTAATAGATGTTGTTCTGTCCCTATTCACAGATAATATTTCTATGATAAATATTCAGAGGAAAAAGACAATTTTGAACCAAATTGGTTCAGACGTCATCAACCATATGAATGCCAGAGGGCGAGAAATAATTATGAGCATAATGGTGGAGATTTTTAGTTAAAAGTGGAAATCTCGTCTTTTAACGGAAGCTTGGCCATAGAAGAATCTTTGGATTGGATTGCAGAAATTGGTAGATTTTTTAACTACATGGAGACCCTTCCAGAGAAATGGGTTCAATTAGTAGCATGCCGTTTGAAAGAGGGAGCGTCTGCATGGTGGGAATAGATTCAATCCAGGAGAGAATGAGAAGGTAAAAGTCCTGTACAAACTTGGTACATGATAAAATATTTATTGAAGAGGGAGTTTCTACCCCCATATTTTGAGTAAATCTTGTTTCAACAATACCAACATTGTCAATAGGGCAGTCGGTATATCCATAAATACACTATGAAATTCATGAGATTGGCTGAAAGAAACAACCTCCTTGAGTCAGAAGAGCAGCAGGTTGTGAGGTATTTGGAGGGTTTGAGGCCAGCACTCAGAGACAGAATCAGTGTACTAGTTATCTGAACCTTTATCTAAGACAAAGAATACGACCCTAAAGACAAAGTTAATGCAAAAATAGCCAGGTTAGAGGAACCATGAAGACTATAAAGCTGAAGAGTTCACATAAGAGTTTGAAGATCGTAGCAATAAAAACAACAATGAATACATGAAGAATAAGACAACAGAGAAGGTAGGGATAGATGAAGAAGGGAAAGATAAAGAAATAAGGAAAACAGAAAATCCCTATACGAAACCTACTGTAGGGAAGTGTTTTAGGTGAAATCAGCCTAGACACAAATCAAATGAATGTCCCTTGAGGAAAACCGTGAACATTATAGAGAAGAATGAAGAAATTATTTGTGAGCCAGATGGTGACGAGGAAGATGAATATGAAGCAGATGAGAGGCAAATTTATCTTATAAGGCAGATAATGTCAACTCCCAAACATGAAGAGCAGATTCAAAGCCTTCAATTGATTAAAAATAAGGTGTTTAGTATTATTACTGATAATTAAAGTTGCAAAAATATAATTAGAGAAGTTTGTAAAACTGAGGAAAAAGATAAAAAGGTTGATAAGAAGAGTGTTGATTAATGAAAGAAGAATAATGAAGAGGATTTTTTTGAGTTTAACAAAGAATCCAAATTAAGGGTTTGGTTGTTTTGAAGAAGAAGAGGAAGGAAGCTACTAAATAGGAAGAATTCAAGAATAAGAAATTTAAATTTTGGAATGGGGATGGTTTGTTGAAATATTCAATTACAAGCTTAATTGCCTAGATTAAAACTCGCGGTCGAGTTTCTCTCGAGTGGGGGTGAATAACGCATCATAGTGCCTAATGATTTTAGGGTTTTAAATTTAAATATTCAAAATAGTTTTATTTAGTATTTTGTAATTATCTTAGATTTATTAGTTAGTTTATTATCTAGTAATTTGTAACTATTTTAGTTTTATTTACTATTTGTCCTAACATCAATTGCATGGAGGCATGACTTGCTAATTTTGGTTATTGATTCAAAAGTTAACACTTCAACATGTTATAAAAATCAGTTAAGTGCTATGAAATCATAAACATGTGTAGAACTCATTAGCTAATACTACAACCAACTTAATTTTGTTATCTGGAACAATAATAACAGAGCCCATTCAAACCATAATGGTAATGGGAAGTCATGGCAAAACATAAACAATAAGTGGTATGAAATCATAAACATGTGTAGAACCCATTAGCTAATACTGTGACCAACTTAATTTTGTTATTCGGAACAATAATAGCACAACACTTTCAAAGCATAATGGCAATAGGAAGTCATGGCAAAACAACACAAAAAAGGCTCACTACCCTCTCAGCGAGCAGGCATTGCATATAGCTCTGGAGATAATATGCAAAACAATTAGCTAATATAGACCAGCTACAGAGAAAACAATTCAAAATATAGTACATAATATTATTATAAAGTAGAATATGTTGTCAAACCAACTCATTGATGAATTGGTGAGACACCCTCTCACAAAGTAAAAGGTTAAGGGTTCGAAGCTAGCTGATGTCAAAAATATCGAAACAAGATTTGTCCACATTCTTAAAAAAGAAAGACTAAAAAAATGAACGAAAAAATCAAAATCCGTACAAACCTAAGGGTGGTACTTTAGGCCAGGAATGCCACTTGCGGATATAGTTCTCTCGAAGTGGCTTTGGTGCTTTGAAGTTGAATTGGGAGATGTGCACATCTTATATGGAATTCTCTAGCAAGTACCTTACATAGAAAAATAATTGAAAAACACTCTTCAATTTTAACAATTGTAAACATTGAAAATAAGTAGCAAATGAGATAATAGAGGAACTTAAAAGATGGAAAGTTTTTATTTTCTAGTTAAAACTATTCATCGATGCTAAACCATATGCTATATACATAGTTCATTACCATGCTGCATCTTTAAACATGGTTAGACACCATGGAAAGAATAAATTTATGGAAAGAAATAAAAGTGGCATCCAAGCATATGAAATAGAATTTGTAATTCTTCCCCCAGATTTTAGATTTTTTTTCACTTGAGTGAGCATAGATATCAGCTTTGAATTCAAATATATATGAATACCCAAAAGTGAGAAAGAGAGCATACACATCTAAGTATTTAGTGCCTCCTTCAGCTCTAAGCCGAATCAACCTTTCCCATCCTGGAGGAGATACAGAAAATATTTGGTTTATCAATCACCCATATTCTTGAATCATCCAGAATTATGTCTGTCAAATCTGCACAGGATACTGTGGGGTTCCATTCACAAGCCTGCGAACAAATAAAAGGTCTTTCTAAGATATTTGCTTGAATTTTTTTGTAATGTTCCTTTGTTGGGACTAGCCTCCATTTTAAACAGTCATCGCATAGCACGGAGAATGTTTGAAACTTTTCAAACGGATCAGGTGGTGCAGAAGAACCAGATGCATCATGAGTATCACTTTCATTGCCACCTCCTGAATTAGGGTCATAAATCACTATTTGATTAAATGCTAATGGACTGGCACCAGATGATTGTCTTCCTCCTGAACTAATGCTTATTCCAACTTGAGGATTTCCCTGAGTTGCTCTTACAGGAGATGGAATCGTTGATTGACCCTCATTTACAGCTCAAGGATTTTGTAGAGTCTCTCTCAAAGGAGGCGTACTCACTGATTGAGCCTCTTTATTGGCTGAAGGATTTTCCAGATACCCTCTTGCAGCAGATGGGGTCACTGATTGAGTCTCCCTTACAGCAGAAGGGATTTCTTGACTTTCTTTTCTAGGAGATGCAATCACTGCTAGACTCTCTCTTGCAGCAAACGGAATTCCTTCACTCTCCTTTGTATGAGATGGAATCAATGATTAACTTTCTCATACCGAAGATAGAGCAATGGATTTCTCCACCTTCAACATAGGAATATCATCACCAGGGTTCATCTTGATACAAGCCTTCCTTCGGAGAACCTGCAATCAATAAAGATAACCTCCAGAATCAGAAAATGGGTGTCATTTTCATTTCGAGTACAAGCATACTATCACATTCTACAAACATATAAAATCTAAAAGAACTAATGGATAAATTAGATAGCTCAAAAATTCTTTTTCATATAAGGGACAACGCAATAATAAGAGCAGTGAGCACATAATAACTGCCAAAAGTGGTTATTCCTATACACTAGTTACATTTTGATTTGTCATCATATACTAAATATTAATAAATTTGTCGTCATGCACTAAATACTAATAGATTTGTCGTCATGCACTAAAAAATTATTCATTTGCCATTATAGGCTAAATACTTACAAATTTCTCGCCATACGCTAATTGATTTGTCAGCATAGACTACACGCTTATTGATGCTACCTGTGCATTACAACAACATGCATATTTAATGGAATCAGGCATACTGGACAGTATTAAACCTAAAGATCTCACAATGCAACACAGAACTGATTTTGATTCCTCTTTAAGAGGTTAGACAACTCATGCAGGGTGAGTAAACAATGATCAATTTTAATCTGAGCACAAGGTAGTGATTATGTACTAGAAAATTTTCCAAAGCATACCATATTAAAAATAATTTTGTTATCCAAGATGGAATAAGCTGTGTCTCTTCAACTAGCTTTAGAACATCTTACGAAGTTTTTAGAAGGTCTTTCTTGACAGAGTATTTATCATGCAGGGCTAGTTTTAGGCCCGTTGTCATTACCAAATGTGGCACAAAAATTAATTCAGGCTCACAGATAAAAACTTGTTAGCATTCTTATAACATGACTAAAAATTCTATAAAATTGTGGCCAATTGACAAATTTTTGATACCCCAATCACAATGGCATGTAGCCATTAGAGTTCACCTGTCGCCCTTTAAGGGTTCTTTCCTATTAGAATCTTTTTCTTTCTGGCCACCCATTTATTTGGATAAAAATCATAGGCTTTGTTTGGTAACATTGGAAAAGAATTAAGAAAGAAAAGAGAAACAAGAATACGACAAAAATTGTAAATTAGATCAAGTTGGCAAATAAGGGATTTTCTTTTCTTTCCTCTGGTTTGGAAAATGTTAAAGGTTCATTGATAATCGCTTGCATGTCATGCCATAATTAATGCACCTTCACTTATCACCACATTAAAAAACATTATCTTCTAGAAAGCATTTTCACTAGCTCTCTCACAATGCATTTTAGTTGCAAACCAAAATCAAGACAAACTGAGGTGATTATGAAACCAAGAGTCTATGGCTAGATAATAGCAGTCACCAGAATCATCACATGCACCATTTCAAAGATGGTGGCAACCATTTGGCATTCTCAACATCTTCAAAGTTGATATAACCTACAAATGGATAGCTCCAAACATAACTCACAAGCAAGCCATCCTCATCAACCCATCCAATCAAATCAAAATTCCTATGAAAACCAATAAATTCAAAAATGAATTTCTTAAAATGACAATAGAAGCAAGATAATTTCTAGAAAGCAAACACTAAGGCATCCATGCTGCCATTTTAAGCCGTGTTAAAGTATACCAAGAGCAATAAAAATGAAAGAACAACATCCAATCACATTACTGGAAGGGAAGTGAGCAATTGTCAAACCAGATTATTCCTTTTTTTCTTCTCCTACTGATAAGACCTTGAACATGAAAAACTTTATGTTTTCAACATCTTTAAGTAGATATAATCTACAAACAGTTAGCTCCAAATGTAATTCTTAAATGAGGCATCCATATTTCAACACCATGCAATCAAACAAACATCCAAATAGAGAGAAGAAACCAATACGCTCAAAAATGAATTCCTTGAGATAACTATACAGGCAAGAAATTTTTAGTAAGCCATAAGAGTAAACAGATCATTAAGGCACTTTCCATGTATTTAGAAACTAAGCAAAAAGGAAAAGAAAACATCAGTTAAGTACCATCCATAAATCAATTTATCAGAAGCAGAAGCAGAAGCAAGAAACTCTAAAAACCAAATTATTCCTTCTCTTTTCTCTCCCACCGCTAAAACCTAAACAGGGAAAACCTTATGAGAATCTTCAAAATGGATAACATTTATAGATCTAATCACAAACAGGGTATGGCATCTATCTCAACAACATATACTCGAACAAACATTCCTAAAAAAGTCCATCATATTCAAAAATAAATTCCTTAAAATAACAATACAAGAAAGATAAATTTCTAGAAAACCATACAAACACACACATCATTAAGGGGATGTTAAATTATTTAAAGAGTAATCAAAAAGGAAGAAAAAGAAGTATAAAAAAAAGTACCAACTATAAATCTACTAAAAGGAAGCAAGCCCTAAACTAAATTGTTCTTCCTTTTTCTTCTCCCATAGTAGAGAACCTACACATGAAGACACTCATCAAATTGCCAAAACAAGGAACAACAGAAGATGGAAGAGATGACCTCCAAAGAAACAACAGATCTGAGACTCTAGACCAGATCTAAACTAAAATCAGACCAAAAGGGGAAAAAAAGAGATTTGTAAGATATATTTCCCAAATAACATCGTGTTATGACTCTAGACTCCGATTTCAACCCCAAAATCTCTAATAGAAACCTCAAATTACCACAGTGGTGATGGACGAAAGCAATGGACTTGGGGAGGAACTCTGATAAAAGAGAGATAATCGAGCCGTCACAAGGGCAAAGAGAGGGTTAGGGATGTTGTATATAGAGAGAAGGATAGGACAATAGGCACCTCACTTTCCTTAAATGGTATGTATTGATTGCCTGGAATACAGTGGTTGACATAACTTTTATATGGTAAATAGATGCGAAACAAATCCAATGATAATAATGAGAAGTAAATCAACTTGTACTAATGGAAAGTTTGTATCTTTTTTTATGCCCAGGTTACATGAAACTCTCAATTTGGTGTTTTCTTTATAATTAAAGCTTTCTTTTTTTTTTTCTTTTGTGAGTAAATGACAAATAGGGATGGGCCAAAGAAAGAAAAAGTTAATTAGAAATTTGAAATTGAATACCCGCAGATAAAATTCAATAGAAAGTAATATACAAGAAAAGTTCACTAATGGATTTGGTAAATTAATTTATCAAACTCCAATGGCAAAGGTGTAGTAACAATGAGAAAATCAGGTTTTTTGGAAGTAAACAAATTGATTATCAACTTAAATAGTATAAAATCAACGCCTCATCAAGGAGAAATAGAAAATTAGAGGTATTCATATCCCTTAGCCTACTTTCTCTCTTTTATATATATCAAACCAACAAGAACTAAGTTATACATACTGCAAATCAAATGCTAAGAAGCTTGCTTTTCAATAAATCAATTACCTCAGATCTCAAAGAAATATCACCCAACCCTAAAGTTTGAAACATCTATTCATTTTTCTGTGGGAATAGTCCTATATGAACATGCTCAAACTTTCCTAATGCTGCTTCCGATTTTAAACCTAAATGGCAAGGTTTTCCTTCCACCCATTTTTGAAGAAAAAAGAAACAGAAATCCTTCATTTGCTAAACTAGATTTAGCTCATCTAAAAGGATAGGTAAATCACGTACTTATCCTTTCTAATAGTATGTGATGACATAGCTCTGGTAAAATTATTATTTCACTATGTTTCTCCAGTGTATGTGTAAAATAACAAAATGCAATTGCTTGCCTTAAGTTTGTGGCACAGACAGACTGGATCCCAGTTTCTGCTGCAGCTTGGCATGCTATAGAGAAAGAATCTGAGACCTACCTTCACCAAATATGGTCAAATGAATCAATAGAAAATACAACGCAACTCCTAAAAAATAAACTATCCATCCAACAAAAAAAAAAAATCAATAAATCAACGCTTAATCCAAAAGCAAGATGCAAATTACCATTGAATTTATCTTGATAGAGTTCAACCATTCCACTTCAGTAGCCAGAATAGATGTAAGGCCCCACAGTGATTTGAAAGTACTGTTTTCAAGAAAAATGATAATTATACTTATCGGTAACCAAAAGAAAATTAAGGTCAATAAGTGAATTTTTCAAAGAGTTGTAACCTTTCTAAGGAAGCAAGGAGATTAACAGTTAAAAACATCAGCTTGCATAGCTCAAGAGCCCAACAAAACCTAATAATTACACAAGTTCAACATTAGCATCAACATAAACTTTTCAAAAGAAACATGACTACAAAAACAAAACAAAAAAGGGCAAATTTTAAACCAGTTGTAACCTTTCCAAGGAAGCAAGACGATTAATAGTCAAAAGCATCAGCTTGCACAGCTCGAGAGTCCAACAAAACCTAATAATCAGACAAGTTCAGCCTTAGCATTAACATAAACACTATAAAAGATATATATCTACAAAAAAAAAAAAAGGGCATCTTTTTCCAACTAAAACACCAAAGTCTCAGATGCTATTTTCCCAAATCACTTGATAACAATCTCCAAATCATATTTCTCACTGATGTAACAAACAAAGACACAAAATCATAACACAAAAACTATAAGGAACGAAAACAAACAATACCTCCATGACTCTGATGGTCTTCCCCAATTCATGGTGGGAGACATGATAAGCAAAAACTAGATCCTCACACTGATAACAGTGCCAATAAGTCCACCTAAAATCACAAAAATCCTCAGGGAAATGATCCAAAAACTCAATAAAAGAACAAAAGGAGGTTTGGAACTGGGTTTCCTCACCACGCTGCCAAAAGCCTGATGAAATTTTCACTTTTATAGCCTTTTTTTTTTTTTTTTTTTTTTATATTTATATTTTTATTTTTTAAAATAAAATGAATAAAAACGAATGTCCATTATAAGTCCATTAAAGGTTACATAACTGTGTGTGTTGAAAGAGTCTTATGCAAGGTCTTCAGTGTAGGTTTTATATATATATATATATATGAGATTATTAAGTTTTATTTTTTAATTAATTTGGTTTGTATTGTACTATTATAATATTTGATATGGGTTAACATAAAAAATAATAATTTAAATTATTTAACCAAAATATGATTATATACTAATACAACAGTATAATTATTTTTTTAAAATTATAAAATCTATTAATAAATTTTGTATTTAATTTAATAATACAATTAATAGTTAAACTTATCAATATGGTAATTAAAATCATTAAATAACATTAAAACATGCATGAAAAGTTATAAAGAGCTCTTTTTGTTTGGTTAATAATTAAATTTAAAAATTATAAAATTTTAATAAATATAGTAATAAATTTAATTACTTTAATAGTTAAACTAATCAATATAATACTTAAAATCATTAGAATAATATTTAAAAATTTTGGTATATAAAATAAAAGGATGGGGTAATTTCACCTTAGGCCCTTAATTTTTTTTATATAATATCAAAATTAATTTTTTCAACTCTATATCGGTTTTCTTTTGTTATGAAAAAATGGATAAACACTCAAAAAATATATTAGTTTGACATAAAAAAAATATTAGGGATACAATGGAGATAAGATACAATAGATGAAGAAAAAAATAAAAAAAATAATAAGGTGTAATTCCAATAAGTTGAACTGTTAAAAATCATTGAGCTTCAATTCTATTTACAAAAGATGAAAGAGTTACGACAAGGTTTTTAAGAAATGATCACTCTTTTTAGGTTATAACTTATAAGGTTGATTACTGAATTATGCAACAGAGGCCATGTCCTCAGCAAGAGAAAAAAAAAACTAAAACCATTTTGTTTGATTATTATCATAAAATTCAAAAATAATATATATATGAGGTGAAATGTTCCGGATTAAATATTTTAAAATAAATATTTTATAAAAAATTTTATGGGTGAAATTGATCACATGCACATTTAAAAAACTCTCAAGAGAACGTTATAATTTTAGATTTTGTCCCCTTGTGATTTATTATTATTATTAAATAATAAAAGTGAGAAAAATAAACCCATTAAACAAATTAAACAAAGTTCTCTCAACAACACGTGGGAGGAAAAGAGTTATATATATTGAGTTTTAAAAAACCAGAATCTTGAGTATTTGGATTTCATGTTTAATTATAATTTTATAATTATTTATACATTTGAATCACTTAAAAAATGTGACATTAAACACATATAACAAGATAACCGTTGAGCACGAGTTACATAATTTAACGACAACAAACCATTGGTCCCAACTATTCGAGATAATTCAAATTAACAAAGCTCATCATACTAAAAAAACAAAGAGTCATAGCAACAAACAACAACATTAGTGAAAATAAGCAAAACACAACTAAGGAACTGATTAAGCAATCACATATATTGTTGTTTATAAATCATATGGTTTTGAGACCCCTCCCAAAAAACCCTTCTAACTGCCTGGAAAAAACAAAAAAACATAGTTATTCCTTTCTATCCTATGCCATCCCCTCTCCCCCTTGGATGTTTAAAAAAGATACATCCCTTACTTCAGTATACAAAACCCCACAGTTCATTTCTTGTTCATATATATATATATATATTGATGGAGAAAGAAATAGCAAGTTTCATTGAAGTCGATTCGCGGTTTGTGCTTTCCTCTCACATGGATTTTGTGGCAGAATATGAATGCGTAGGAGATGATGTGTGTTCCTCTTGTGAAACAAGAAGTGGAGGTGCCCGGGAAATAGGAGTAACTGCATGAACAATCACATTGGTTTTCAAGAGGTGATTAGGAAAGTCGAATAAAACTGCTAGAAAAAAGAAACAAATTGTATGAGGTGCCCAGGAATTTTGTATAACCAAATTGTTGTATTTGTATAACCATATTTGTATGAGTTGAAACCAAATGAACCATAAAAACCTGTAGAAATGAATCTCTTGTAATAAAATGAAACAAAGCCTGCAAATTTTTTCAAATAACCAGTAAATACATAAACCAGTGCTTACAAACCATAAACATAAATTGCAGTGCTTACAACAAAATTATCCATTTTTTAGGTAAGTTCGCCATCAACACATCAACAATAAAATTGCAGTCAACACATAAACCAATGCATAACAAAAATTTCAAGTAAGTTTTCCATCAAAACTATCCATTTCCCTGGCTAAGGAAGAAGGCCTGTGTCGAGGTGGTGATTGAGGTTCTCTTGTATATAGATCAAATTCCCCAAGTTAGCCATACTAACATTGCTAGACCGGCTTATACTTATAATGAGACTGACCCCTGGCTGGTAATGTTACTCAGTTGGCTTGGTTGAGATTGTTGGGTGCTTATCAAATCAGGAGGTTGATTTGTTTCATTGGCAAATGCAGTACTACCAATTGGCACACTCTCTGGAGTAGTAGCTTCATTACCTCTTTTCCTCTATGAAAAAAAACATAATTAAAATAAATTGCAGTTGCAATTCATCATAACTTAAAAAAAAAAAAAAAGTATATACAAAACATTACAGGATTTAGTTTCTGACTTTTTTGGCCAGTACTTGCATGTATACTCCCAGTCCCTTGCCATTATAACAAAAATTACTTATGAGATTTAATGTCATTCTACTTCATTTAATTCAAAATAAGCATGTATATTATAGACCAAACATAGACTAAACATAGACCAAACAAAAAAGACTTATTGTCCCATGGTGCCTTTTGTTGTGCCCTGTTGCATGACATATAGAACATTTAAATGTGCTTAACCCCTTCCTATTCAATTTTCGTTTGCCTTTCCCAAAAGTTGTGGAATTGGATTTTGATAGCTTCAAGGCATTTTCCATCTCTTCAGGCTCCTTTCTCTTTTCTGTTGCTTTTCTTCCCCTTTGTCTTCTCCCAATTGGAGGTGGGATCACTCTTGATCCAACATTTACTTATGGCCAAATATCTTCATTGTTTGTGGGGTTTATGTAGTGATCATAGACATTTAGGTATGTTGACACCAAATAACAAACATGGACAAATTCTTCTGGCTGTTGATTATTGCCAAATATGGCATTGATTGCATGAGGACAAGGTAACCCTTTCAATTCCCATCTTCTGCATGTGCAAGTTCTCTCAACCAAATCAACAACATAGGATAGTCCACACCTGTGATTTGCATGTTGGGCCCACCTGAAAACTCTGGTGTGTAGTACTGCCCTTCTTCTTTCATCTTATCGAGTTTCTTTTGGATCTTTGGGCATATATTTCCACTGTATTTCAACATTTGCTCGTTCTTCTTTTTCATTCTACTCATCAATTTCACCTTGATCATCTCAAGTATTGTGATGATTCTTTTATCCCTTGCATCAAGTATGTACATGTTAAAACATTCACAAAGGTTGTTTAATAGGATGTCACACTTGCTTGAGGTTGTGACAATGCCTTAGTCCAGCTTGCATGTGGTCTCTCTTCATGATCTAGCCATGTGCTTGCTTCTGGATTGACTTTCTCTATTTCTCCAAGCCAATAGTTATATCTTTGCACATATGTTGCCCTTGCAGCATTCCATAGAAGATCTTTTAGAGCTTTCACTCTGAATTTCTCCCTAAAATTAGAATAAATGTGCCTAATATAGTTTCTATGTTTAGAATCTGGAAATATTTCTTGAACAACCCTTTTTAAGCCCTGCAATTGCAAGCCAAACATTAAAAAATAGTTAGCATTACTAGTTTAAATTTAAGCATACCAACTAACCTTTTGCCGATCACTCATTATGGTGATATATCTGTTGTTCCAAATCTCTAAATTATCCCTCAAAAGTTGCATAAACCAAGTCCAAGTCTCTCTACTCTCAGTCAGAACTACTGCATATGGAATGGCAATATACAGTCATTTGGGTCAATCCCTACTGCTGACAGCACTTGCCACCATAGAGACCTTTCAAAAAACATCAATCAAATCCTACTAATGGCATACATCCTAACCAAAACGCATCCTTTAAGGACTTTAGACAGACATAAAACCCTTTAAAAACACCTCCATCTCTCCATAGATCATTGTGGTCCCTGGATTACTTTGCCTAAGCTTAGCTGCATACCTTGTAAGCTTTGTATATTGCTTAGCTTCATCACAATTGACCCATTTCATTGCCAAATTCTTAGTTCTCCACCCTTTCATAGCAGAAATTGTGAACCCATGGTCATCCTTAACTTGTTTAACTATCCCATTATGGCTCCATTGTGGATCTGCCTTGAATTTATCAAAATATTTGGTGGCAAGCCACCTTGAAGTCACATGAAAATTACTGAAGACCTTCCCACAACTGTGATCAAAATTAACACTCTTAATTTGCACTAATGGGTTGTCTTTGTTCATGTGTGCTGCATAAATCCTGAAGGAGCAATTTTTGTTGTGGCATGAACAAATCACCCTCTTCTTGTCATTTTGTGGAAACCATAACTGAAACCTATTCTTAATGCCCCAATTTCTACATGACTTCTTTAGTTGGTCAAAATCTATGAATACCAATCCCACCTATAATCTTGGGTTATATAGTTCCTTCTCTTCATTAAATTCTGGAAACCTCCTTTGACCATCACTCTCTGAATTTGTTTCTATGAATAACTCATTAGAATTGTCTGATTCATTTTCTTCTCCAACAACTTCTTTTGTTACACTACTAATATAAGGAAAAGATGGGATATCAGCTGCTTTGCCTCCTTTATTTTTGCCTCTCTGTTCATCCATGACCTGCTAGTAATCCTCATCACCAAAGGGCAGATCATAATCAGGGTCAATAAATTCCTCCTCTTCATTTGGAAGTCTATTAATATCTTCAGGATGATTGTCTACTTGAGATGCCCTTAGCACACTAGGTTGACTATCTAAAACCTCCCCAGGAAGCACATTACTATTGAACATGTCTTCCATATCAGTCTTGATGAATTTTATAACCTGGAAAAAAGGGCAAATTAGGACATTACTGATGACAATGTAGGCACAAATTTTTCATCACTTCATAACAATTTGATTGATTAAACAACATTCAACTACTATCTACATGATTTCTTATTTGTATTTGATGTAAAAAATTAGGAAGCAGTACCATTTTTCTACTTGCGGATTCTATAAAAAACAAAAGTAATCTTAGTAAAATGATTAATTAAAATCCAGCTACATGCATATTCAATGAAAAAAACAAATTCTGCAGATAGATGCATTTCAATTTATCTTTTCACTAATCCCAAACATGTTTAGATCTAGAGTTGTGATTAAGAACATGCTTATTTAGACATGGTGTGCTAGCAAAAATTAAGAGATATAGTACCATTTTGTATGAAAAACACATCATGTAGGTAGATCCATATAGAAACGAACTAAAAAAAGGCACCATTTCCTATGAATAAATAGATGGAAACTAGTATTATTTTGTTTAACTCTATAATTTATAGGTAACAATATGCTTAGTCTTGGTGTGGTGACAAAAATTAAGAGCCAGTACCATTATATTAAAAAGCAGAACCTTCAGGTTGATAGATTATAATTTATCTTTCTACTAATCTCAAGCAGCTGTCTACATAGAACTAAAATAATGAAAGAGGAAACAAACAAACTTAAATGTTGAAAACTTCAAAGCAATTTATGTTTTTACTAGTCTTTTCCACTAATCTCAAGATTTTAAATCTCCACAATGACAATAGGAAAGATCAATAAAAATTCATTCACTCACTCAATGCTGGACAGTTTCAGCGAAGATCCACGGATGGGAAACACCGGCGAGATAGCGAGTAACAATGCTAGACAGTATTAGTGGAGATCAACGGATGAAAAAAGCTCATGGGGTGGAGAGTAATAATGCTCGACAATTTCAGTGGAGATCGATGGACGGAAAACGTCGGTGGGGTGGAGAGTAACAATGCTGGAGAGTTTTCAGTGGAGAGTAACAATTATGGGAGGAGATGATCGAGTGGAGAGGAGATCGCAGAGGAGAGCTGACACAAAATGAGATTTTAGGTTAGGGTTTTGGACAAGAAAGGTGATTTAGGAAAGAGGTAAGGCACTGACTCGGATCTGATGTGGAGCAACCCTAAAAATCCTCTGAGTTGGAATGCCATGTCATAGAGGTTCTAAATTTAATATGATCTGTTGGCCTTCATGTCATGAAAGTCACTGGAAACTCTCTCCAAACAGGCTACTGTGGCCTCATGTGCGCCCGGAGAGAACTTAAGTGGTCACATTGTTACAAAAAAAAGGTTTGTGGCTACAGCGTTATAAAGTACAAACTTCTATGGCTAGTAATTGAAAGACATGCTTTGCATTTGGAAAAAACGCAAATAGACATTTATTTGCAATAATGACCAATAAATGAATTCTTATTTATTGCATTTTTATTAGGTCTTTATTCGCTATCTCTTGAAATATCTTTTTTTTATTATTATTTATATAATTTCTTTTCCTTCTTGTAATACATGGCGTGCAATATGATAATTTTTTTTTTGTTTTCAATAAAAATTATTTTTATTTATTTTAATTAATCATGTATTTAGTATTTAAGGAGTAATTTGTATAATAATTAGAAATGCTTAAATGGTAATTAATTAAATTTTGAAAATTCGATAAGGGTCAGAAATAATGGCTGGGTTCCATGTAACTCTTAATTATTAATTTATTTGTTGATATTTATTTATAATTAATGCATTCTTGTTTCGTTGAATGAATAACCAAGCAGAGATGAAGCCATATATAGAAAGAAGTAATTAGAAATTTCAATTTGGATTTTCAGTATTTAAACATGGATTATAGACGACAAAATTTAATAGAGAAATATATTAACTACAATGAGTAGATTAATTTAATTATTATGACTGGTTTTCTCATTAATGTAAGGAAAAAAATGCTTTATTATTTTTTACACAAAAAATTATTATATCCAATTAAATGTTATGTAAAAACTTTAATCTTTAACTATGTTCCATAACTTATATTTCCAAAATTTATTTGGTAAAAATAACATGATTTTCAAACTAACAAGCCCAACCAATGCTCTTTTAAATCAATACAACAAATAATGATAATAATGAAAGCAAGCGAAAAGTGCAATTTCAAAATTGATTAAGCAATCACTTGTATTAAATCAAGACAACAAACAACAACAGTAATGAAAGCAAGCAACAAAAACATAATTTAGAAACTGATTAAGCAAGCTTATATATTGTTCATAACTTCATGGTTCAGAAAGGAAATAACAAGATTCAGTTTTGATCAAATAGATTGGCAACTAAACGAATATGACAAAAGTTCGATCAAGTAGCCAGACAAATAAACAAATATGACAAAAGTTCGATCAAGCAAGCAGATAGACAACTAAATGAATACGACAAAAGTTCGATCAAGCATCCATACAACTAAAAGAATACGACAAAAGTTTGATCAAGAAGACATTCAACTAAACGAATACAACAAAAGTTTGAGCATTTTAGTTTTTTCAACTGATTAAACAGCAAACTAAAGGGTGAATTTGGGCTCTCTCCTCACATGGACACTGTGTTAGAAGATGAACACGCAGGTGATGAAGGATTGAACAAAGTAACAGAAGAGGAGAGTGCAGGTGAAGACATGGACAGTGTGGCAAAAGATGAGCGCGCAGGTGATGAAGGATCGGACCGAGTAGCAAACAAAGAGCGTGCAGGTGAAGACATGGTAAGTGTGGTAGAAGATGAGCGCGCTGGTGATGAAGGATCGGACAGAGTAACAAAGGAGGAGCGTACAGGTGAAGACATGGACAGTGTGGCAGAAGATGAGTGTTCGGGAGATGTGGGCATGGACAATGTGGCAGAAGACAGGAGTGTAGGAGAAGATGCATGTTCCTTTTGTGCAACAGCCGGCGAGCGTGCACCGCGAATAGGAGTCACTGGTGGTCCACGTTTCTCTTATGCAACAACCAGTGGGCGTGCACTGGGAATAGGAGTTACTAGTGGTGCACGTTTCCCTCTTCCTCTTCCAAGCAGACGTGCACTGGGAATAGGAGTCATTGGTGGTGCATGTTCCTCTTGTGCAACAACCGGTGGATGTGCATCACGAATAAGAGTTACTAGTGGTCCATGTCACCTCGTAGTTTCACTGGTGGCCACAAATGTTTCATTATTATAACGCTATGGCCACAAATGTTTTTTTTGTAACGTTGTGGCCACAAAACTATTCTCCGGTCGCACTGATGGCCACAAATATTTTTTTTGTAACGTTGTGGCTACAAATGTTTCATGATTATAACGATGTGGCCACAAATGTTTCATCATTATAACGTTGTGGCCACAAAGGCTTTCCACGTGGATCATTTGTTTTGTGGACATGTCATCAACTTCACCGGAAATAGCCCCAAATATGTCATTGTGGCCATCAGTGCAACCGGAGAATAGTTTTGTGGCCACAACGTTACAAAAAAAAACATTTGTGGCCATAGCGTTATAATAATGAAACATTTGTGGCCACCAGTGAAATGAACCCCCTTTTCCTCTTCCTCTTTCTCTTCCAACAGTCAGTGGATGTGTACTGGGAATAGAAATCACTGGTGGTGCATGTTCCTCTTGTGCAACAACTAGTGGACGTGCACCGGGAATAGGAGTTACTAGTGGTGCATTTTTCCCTTGAGCAACAGCCGGTGGATGTGCACCTAGAATAGGAGTTACTAGTGGTCCATGTCACCCTCTTTCTTTTCCTTGTCCTCTTCGAATAGTCAATGGGTGTGCACTAGGAAAAGAAGTCACTGGTAGTGCATGTTCCTCTTATGCAACAGTCGGTGGACGTTTACCGGGAATAGAAGTTACTGGTGGTGCACGGGAAACAGGTTGTTGTGCACATCGCTCCAGTGCAATAGCTGGTGGAGCTACATAGAAAGTAGGAGTCCCCGGTAATTTGCATTTGTGTTTCCTTTGTGCAACCGGTGGTCGAGGCGCTGAGTAAGTAGGAGTCATTGACACTCCTTCCGCTTAAGCACTAGCAAATGGATGTGCTTGTGAAGTTCGAGTCGCTGATGATGTTGCTTCCCCTTGATCAACAATAGATGGAGGTGCCAACGAATTTGGAGTCACTGGTAATGCTTGTCCCTCTTGTCCAACAGCAGATGAAGGCACCTGTGAAAGAGGAGTCATAGATGATATTCTCTCCTCTTGCGCATCAGTTGGAGGTGCACTAGAAACATGAGCCTTTGAGATCATAAGTTCATGCATTATGGGAAAACACAGAAACAAGATTCAGTTAAATAAACACAGAAAAGCAGAAACAATTAGGTTAGCATTTAAAAGAGGAATGGCACACTTGCAATTTGAGATGGCAGGTTGCCTGGATGAAGCTCCACAAATATGCTACTCTATTTCTCTCTAGTGTTGTGTTTGACTCATACAAATTACTATAAGATCATATTCAATTACAGTAGATGCAGTAACTCAGATGATTTGCAGTATATGATATTACAGTTAGAACACAAGAAGCGTCATCAGAATGCACAAATATGTGCATTAGGAGTAAATGATAATAAAATATTTGGAGCACAAATGTGCAAGAGATTGACATTTTGCACTTATGGTGAATCTTTATGTAGAAAATAAGGCAAAAGAATTGTATCGGGTGATAAAAAAATCATGTCAAAAGAACGAGGAAAAAAATTAAAGAGATGTCATTTGCAAATTTCAATCACAAAAAAAACTTATTAGACATTGGACACAATGATGAATAGAATTTGGGGTTGGGGTTGGGGTTGGGGGGGGGGGGCGGCAAATCCAATCTTCATAATATATTGATATAATAACATCAGTTGCATGGAGGCATGACTTACTAATTCTAGTCGCATATTCAAAAGTCAACACTTCAACATGTTATAAAAATCAGTTCAGTGCTATGAAATCATAAACATGTGTAGAACCCATTAGCTAATACTACGACCAACTGAATTTTGTTATTTTGAATGATAATAGCACAACACTTTCAAAGCATAATGGCAATAGGACGTAATGGCAAAACAACACAAAAATGGCTCACTACCCTCTTAGCGAGCAGGCATTGCATATAGCTCTGAAGATAATATGCAAAACGGTTGGCTAATAATTAAAAATATAGTACATAATATTATTATAAAGTAGAATATGTTGTCAAACCAACTCGTTGATGAATTGGTTCGAAGCTAGCTGATGTCAAAAATATCGAAACAAGATTTGTCCACATTCTCAAAAAAGAAAGACTACAAAAAATGAACGAAAAAAATCAAAAGCCGTACAAACCTGAGGGTGGTACTTTAGACCAGGGCCGCCACTTGTGGATATAGTTCTCTTGAAGTGGCTTTGGTGCTTTGAAATTGAATTGGGAGATGTGCACATCTTGTATGGAATTCTCAAGCAAGTACCTTACATAGAAAAATAATTGAAAAACACTCTTCAATTTTAACAATTGTGAACATTGAAAATAAGTAGCAAATGAGATAATACAGGAACTTAAAAGATAGAAGGTTTTTATTTTGTAGTTAAAACTACTCATCGATGCTAAACCATATGCTATATGCATAGTTCCTTACCATGTTGCATCTTTAAACATGGTTAGACACTATGGAAATAATAAACTTATGGAAAGAAATTAAACAAGTGATGTATGCATACAGTTGAACATCAAGCGTAGATCGAAGCTTCCTTACTGTTGGTGTAACATAAAACCTAAAAAAAAAAAATATATCCCATCAGATAATACTTCAACCTAAAAATTGTGTGAACATAAGTGGCATCCATGCATATGAAATAGAATTTGTAATTCTTCCCCCAAATTTTAGATTTTTTTACTTGAGTGAACATAGATATCAACTTTGAATTCAAATATATCTGAATACCCAAAAGTGAGAAAGAGAGCATACACATCTACGAATTTAGTGCTTCCTTCAGCTCTAAGCTAAATCAACCTTTCCCATCCCGAAGGAGATACAAGAATATTTGGTTTATCAATCGCCCATATTCTTGAATCATCCAGAATTATGTCTGTCGGATCTACACAAGATACTGTGGGGTTCCATTCACGAACTTGCGAACAAATAAAAGGTCTTTCTAAGACATTTGCTAGAATTTTTTCTATTGTTCCTTTGTTGGGACTAGCCTCCATTTTAAACAGTCATCGAATAGCACGGAGAATGTTTGAAACTTTTCAAATAGACCAGGTGGTGTAGAAGAACCAGATGCAGCATGAGTATCACTTTTATTGTCACCTCTTGAATCAGGGTCGTAAATCACTATTTGATTAAATGCTAATGGACTGGCACCAGATGACTGTCTTTCTCCTGAACTAATGCTTATTCCAATATGAGGATTTCCCTGAGTAGCTCTTACAGGAGATGGAATCGTTGATTGACCCTCATTTACAGCTGAAGGATTTTGTAGAGTCTCTCTCAAAGGAGGCATACTCACTGATTGAGCCTTTTTACCGGCTGAAGGATTTACCAGATACCCTCTTACAGCAAATGGGGTCTCTGATTGACTCTTTCTTACAACAGAAGGGATTTCTTGACTTTCTCTTCCAGGAGATGAAGTCACTACTAGACTTTCTCTTACAGCAAACAGAATACCTTCACTCTCCTTTGCATGAGATGGAATCAATGATTGACTCTCTTATACCGAAGATAGAGCAATGGATTGCTCCACCTTCAACATAGGAATATCATCACCGGGATTCATCTTGATACAAGCCTTCCTTCTAAGAACCTGCGATCAATAAAGATAACCTTCAAAATCAGAAAATGGGTGTCATTTTCATTTCGAGTACAAGCATACTATCACATTCTGCAAACATATAAAATCTGAAAGAACTGATGGATAAATTAGATAGCTCAGAGATTCTTTTTTATATAAGGGACAACGCAACAATAAGAGTAGTGAGCACATAATAACTGCAAAAAGTGGTTATTCCCATACACTAGTTATATTTTGATTTGTCACCATATACTAAATATTAATAAATTTGTCGTCATGCACTAAATACTAATAGATTTGTCGTCATACACTAAAAAATTATCAATTTGTCATCATATGCTAATTGATTTGTCAGCATACACTACATGCTTATTATTACTATTTGTGCATTACAACAGCATGCATATTTAATGGAATCAGGCAAACTGGACAGTGTTGAACCTAAAGATTGCACCGTGCAACACAGTACTAATTTTGATTCCTCTTTAAAAGGTTAGACAACTCATGCAGGGCGAGTAAACAGTGATCAATTTTAATCTAAGCACAAAGTTAGTGATCATGTACTAGAAAATTTTCCTAAGCATACTTAATTAAAAATAATTTTGTTATCCAAGATGGAGCAAGTTGTGTCTATTCAACTAGCTTTAGAACATCTTACGAAGTTTTTTGAAGGTCTTTCTCGACAAAGTATTTATCATTGCAAAGCTAATTTTAGGTCCGTTGTCATTACCAAATGTGGCACACAAATTAATTCAGGATCACAGATAAAACTTGTCAGCCTTCTTATAACATGATGAAAAATTCTTTAAAATTGTGGCCAACTAACAAATTTTTTGCCACCCCAATCACAACGGCATGTAGCCATTAGAGTTCACCTGTCTCCCTTTAAGGGTTCTTTCCTATTAGAATCTTTTGCTTTCTATCCACCCATTTATTTGGATAAAAATAATAGGCTATGTTTGGTAACAGAGGCAAAGAATTAAGAAAGAAAAGAGAAACAAGAATATATGACAAAAATTGAAAATTAGATCAAGTTTGCGAATAAGGCATTTTCTCTTCTTTCTCTGGTTTGGAAAATGTTAAAGGTTCATTGATAATCACTTGCATGTCATGCAATAATTAATGCACCTTCACTTATCATCACATTAAAAAACATTATCTTCCAGAAAGCATTTTCACTAGCTCTCTCACAATGCATGTCAGCTGCAAACCAAAATCAAGACAAACTGAGGTGATTATGAAACCAAGAGTCTATGGCTAGATAATAGTAGTCACCAGCATCATCACATGCACCATTTCAAAGATAATGGCAACCATTTGCATTCTCAACATCTTCAAAGTTGATATAACGTACAAATGGTTAGCTCCAAACATAACTCACAAACAAGCCATCCTCATCAACCCATGCAATCAAAGCAAAATTCCTATGCAAACCAGTAAATTCAAAAATGAATTTCTTAAAATGACAATATAAGCAAGAAAATTTCTAGAAAGCAAACACTAAGGCATCCATGCTGCAATTTTAAGCCGTGTTAAAGTATACCAAGAACAATAAAAATGAAAGAACAACATCCAATAACCTTACTGGAAGGCAGGTGAGCAGCCGTCAAACCAGATTATTCCTTCTTTTCTTCTCCCACTGCTAAGACCCTGAATATGCAAAACTTTATGTTTTCAACATCTTTAAAGTAGATATAATCTATAAACAGCTAGCTCCAAACGTAATTCTTAAATGAGGCATCCATATTTCAACACCATGCAATCAAACAAACATCCAAATAGAGAGAAGAAACCAATACGCTCAAAAATGAATTCCTTGAGATAACTATACAGGCAAGAAATTTTTAGTAAGCCATAAGAGGAAACAGATCATTAAGGCACTTTTCATGTTTATTTAGAAACTAAGCAAAAAGGAAAAGAAAGCATAAATTAAGTACCATCCATAAATCAATTTATTAGAAGCAGAAGCAAAAGCAAGCAACTATAAAAACCAAATTATTCCTCCTTTTTTCTCTCCCACCGCTAAAAACCTAAATAGGGAAAACCTTATGACAATCATCAAAATGGATAACACTTATAGATCTAATCACAAACAGGGCATGGCATCTATCTCAACAACATATACTTAAACAAACATTCCTAGAAAAGTCCATCATATTAAAAAATAAATTCCTTAAAATAACAATACAAGAAAGATAAATTTCTAGAAAACCATACAAACACACACATCATTAAGGGGATGTTAAAGTATTTAAAGAGTAATCAAAAAGGAAGAAAAAGAAGTATAAAAAAAGTACCAACTATAAATCTACTAAAAGGAAGCAAGCCCTAAACTATATTGTTCTTCCCTTTTCTTCTCCCATAGCAGAGAACCTACACATGAAAACACTCATCAAATTGCCAAAACAAGAAACAACAGGAGATGGAAGAGATGACCTCCAAAGAAATAGCAGATCTGAGACTCTAGACTAGATCTAAACTAAAATCATACCAAAAGGGAAAAAAAAGAGATTTGGAAGATATATTTCCTAAATAACATCGTGCTATGACTCTAGACTCCGATTTCAACCCCAAAACCTCTGATAGAAACCTCAGATTACCACAGCGGTGATGGATGAAAGCTATGGACTTGGGGAGGAACTCTGATAAATGAGAGATAATCGAGCTGTCACAAGGGCAAAGAGAGGGTTAGGGATATTGTATATAGAGAGAAGGAAAGGACAATAGGCACCTCGCTTTCCTTAAATGGTATGTATTGATTGCCTGGAATACAGTGGATGATATAAATTTTATTTGGTAAATAGATATGAAACAAATCCAATCATAACAATGAGAAGTAAATCAACTTGTACTAATGGAAAGTTTGTATCTTTTTTTATGCCCAGGTTACATGAAACTCTCAATTTGGTGTTTTCTTTATAATTAAAGCTTTCTTTTTTTTTTCTTTTATGAGTAAATAACAAATAGGGATAAGGCCAAAGAAAGAAAAAATTAAATCAAGTACCTCAGATCTTAGAGAAATATCACCCAACCCTAAAGTTTGAAACATCTATTCATTGTTCTGTGGGAATAGTCCCGTATGAACATGCTCAAACTTTCCTAATGTTGCTTATGATTTTAAACCTAAATGGCACGGTTTTCCTTCCAACCATCTTTGAAGAAAAAAGAAATAAAAATCCTTCATTTGCAAAACCAGATTTAGCTCATCTAAAAGGACAGGTAAATCACGTACTTATCCTTTCCTATAGTATGTGATGGCATAGCTCTCGCAAAATTATTATTTCACTATGTTTCTCTAGTGTATGTGTAAAATAACAAAATGCAGCTGCTTGCCTTAAGTTTGTGATACAGACAGACTGGATCTCATCTTCTTCTGCCGCTCGGCGTGTTATAGCGAAAGCATCTGAGACCTACCTTCATCAAATATGGACAAATGAATCAACAGAAAATACAACACAACTCCTAAAAAATAAAACTATCCATCCAACCAAAAAAAATTCAATAAATCAACACTTAATCCAAAAGCAAGATGCAAATTACCATTGAATTGATCTTGATAGAGTTCCGCCATTCCACTTCAGTTGCCAGAATAGATGCTTAAGGCACCACAGCGATTTGAAAGTACTACTTTCAAGAAAAATGATAATTATACTTATCGGCAACCAAAAGAAAATTAAGGTCAATAAGTGAATTTTTCAAAGAGTTGTAAAAAATTATTTTTTACACAAAAAATTATTAAATCCAATTAAATGTTATGTAAAAAATTTTATCTTTAACTATGTTCCATAACATATATCTCAAAATCTAATTGGTAAAAATAACATGCTTTTAAAACTAACAAGCCCGACCGATGCTTTTTTAAATCAATACAACAAATAATGATAACAATAAAGCAAGCGAAAAGAGCAATTTCAAAACTGATTAAGCAATCACATGTATTAAATCAAAACAACAAAGAACAATAGTAATGAAAGCAAGCAACAAAAACATAATTCAGAAGCTGATTAAGCAAGCCCATATATTGTTTATCACTTCATGGTTCAGATAGGAAATAACAAGATTCAGTTTTGATCAAACAGACAGGTAACTAAACGAATACGACAAAAGTTCAATCAACCAGCCAAACAACTAAACGAATACAAAAAAATTTGATCAAATAAGTAGACAAACAACTAAACGAATACGACAAAAGTTCGATGAAGCAGCCAGACAACTTAAAAAAAAAAGACAAAAGTTCGATCAAGCAGACAGTCAACTAAACAAATACGACAAAAGTTCAAGCATTTAAGTTTTTTCAACTGATTAAACAGCAACTTGAAAGGTGAATTTGGGCTCTCTCCTCACATGGACACTGTGTTAGAAGATGAGCACGCAGGTGATGAAGGATCCAACAAAGTAACAGAGAAGGAGCATGCAGGTGAAGACATGGACAATGTGGTAGAAAATGAGCGTCCGGGAGATCTGGGCACGGACAATGTGGCAGAAGACAGGGGTGCAGGAGACGATGCATGTTCCTCTTGTGCAACAGCCGGAAGATGTGCACCGGGAATGGGAGCCACTGGTGGTCCATGTTCCTCTTGTGCAATCGTCAATAGGCGTGCACCGGGAGTAGGAGTTACTGGTGGTGCATGTCGCTCTCTTCCTCTTCCAAGCGGATGTGCACTAGGAATAGGAGTCACTGGTGGTGCGTGTTCCTCTTATGCAACAACCAGTCAATGTGCACCGGGAATAGAAGTTACTCGTGGTCCATGTCACCCTCTTCCTCTTCCTCTTCCTCTTCTTCTTCCAACAGTTAGTGGGCGTGCACTGGGAATAGAAGTCAGTAGTTGTGCATATTCCTCTTGTGCAACAGCCGGTTGATGTGCACCAGGAATAAGAGTTACTAGTGGTCCATGTCGCCCTCTTTCTCTTCCTCTTCCTATTCCACTTCCAACAGTTAGTGGACATGTACTGGGAATACAAGTCACTAGTCGTGCATGTTCCTCTTGTGCAACAGCCGATGGACGTGCACTGGGAATAGGAGTTACTAGTGGTCCATGTCGCCCTCTTCCTCTTCCTCTTCCAACAGTCAGTGAGCGTGCACTGGGAATAGAAGTCATTGGTGGTGCATATTCCTCTTGTGCAACAAGCTGTGGACATCCACCAGGAATAGGAGTCGCTAGTGGTCCATGTTCTCTTGTGCAACAGTCGATGGGTGTTCACTAGAAATAGGAGTTACTGATGGTGCACGGCAAACAGGTGGTCGTGCACATCTCTCCAGTGCAATAGCTGGTGGAGCTATATAGAAAGTAAGAGTCCCTGGTAATTTGCGTTTGTGTTTTTTTTTGTGTAACGGGTGGTCGAGGCGCTGAGTAAGTAGGAGTCATTGATGGTGTTGGTTCCTCTTGCGCCACAGCAGGTGGAGGTGCCCAGGAAATAGGTTCCACTGTTAATTCCCTTTCAACTCTTGGCATAGCAGTTTGAGGTGCCTGGGAAATTGGAGTCGCTAGTGATACCCGTTTTCCTTGTGGTGCTCCTAAAATTAGAATGACTAATGTTGGTTGTTCCCCCAAGATGCCCAGGAAATTGGTGTCGCTAGTGATCTGCGTTTCCTTTGTGTGACAGCAAATGAAGGTGCTTGGGAAATTGGAATCACCAATGACACTCCTTCCGCTTGAGCAACAACAAATGGAGGTGTCTGTGAGCTTGAGTTACTGATGATGTTGCTTCCCCTTGAGTAACAGCGAATGGAGGTGCCATTGAATTTGGAGTCACTGGTAATGCTTGTCCCTCTTGTCCAACAACAGATATAGGTACTATGAAAGAGAAGTCACAGATGATACTTTCTCCTCTTGCATAGCAGTTGGAGGTGCACAAAAAACAAGAGCCTCTGAGATCATAAGTTTATGCATTATGGGAAAATACGGAAATAAGATTCAGTTAAATAAACTCAGAAGAACGGAAACAATTAGATTAGCATTTAAAAGAGGAATGGCACACTTGCATTATAAGATGGCAGGTTGCCTGGATGAAGCTCCACAAACATGCTACTCTATTTCTCCCTAGTGTTGTGTCTGACTTATACAAATTACTATAAGATCATATTCAATTACAGCAGATGCAGTAACTAAGATAATTGCCATTATGTGATATTACAGTTAGAACACAAGAAGCGTAAATGATAATAAAATATTTGGAGCGTAAATGTGCAAGAGATTGATATATTGCCTTATGGTGAATCTTTATGTAGAAAATAAGGCAAAAGAATTGCATTCGGTGAAAAATATCATGTCAAAAGAAAGAGAAATAAATAATAATGGTCTAGAATTGGCAAAGATAAAATTAAAGAGATTTCATTTGGAAATTTCAATCACAAAAAGAATATGTTTTCAAACCAACTCGTTGATGAATTGGTGAGACTCCCTCTCACAAAGTAAAAGGTCAAGGGTTTGAAGCTAGTTGATGCTAAAAACATTGAAACAAGATTTGTCCACATTCTCAAAAAAGAAAGACTAAAAAAATGAACAAAAAAAAAAATCAAAAGTCGTACAAACCTGAGGGTGGTATTTTAGGTTAGGGCCGCCACTTGGGGATATAGTTCTCTCAAAGTGGCTTTGGTGCTTTGAAGTTGAATTGGAAGATGTGCACATATTATATGGAATTCTCTAGCAAGTACCTCACATAGAAAAATAATTAAAAAATACTCTTCAATTTTAACAATTGTGAGCATTGAAAATAAGTAGCAAATGAGATAATAGAGGAATTTAAAAGATGGAAGGTTTTTATTTTCTTGTTAAAACTACTCATCAATGCTAAACCATATGCTATATGCATAGTTCCTTACTCTAACAGGGCTTTTTCGGCTTCACGCCCTTGGCGTGGTCATGACCATGCTGACTAGCCGAGGGATGGTTATTTTATCCCCTTAGTCCGAAAAAGTGTACTTCTACAGTCGAACGAAAATACTCAGAGATGATCTGGTTTTTGTGACCGAGAGCGGCGTGGTGAACTGCTTGGCTGATGCCAACACTTAGAACAGTGGAAGTATAATCATCACCCGCATGAGCAAATGCGTATGGGAGGAGACTGTCTCTCCGTAAGTCAAAAGGACTGCCGAGACATCCTGGGCGGATGAACAATGATTATTTGGCCCTGCGGATAGGCGAGGGACACACTATAGCTAATGGGGAGCACGTATTGATAACGGGACCCGACAAGTAGGAGAAGCATCATTGGCTTTCCTTTGGATGAGAATCGGTCTCATTTGCTTGCTCTTGGGCAAGGAACTCTAAGGGAAGCATTCGTCTATTTCCCCTTAGATGAGATTCCAAAAATAAAGCCATAAAATTCCCTCCATTCTTCCTTTGATGATTATTCCATTCCATCCCATTAAGAGCAAAAGCTCATTGAGAGAGTGAGAGCAAGAGAGCAAAGTGAGGAAGAGAGTCCCCTTCTCTTATTTCCCCTTAAAAACTAAGAGTGTTCTAAGGAGTCTTGTTCTAAGCTTGCCCTTAGTTTTAAAGTTTTCATACATCAATAGAGAGTTTATCTTTGCTCTCTTTATCTTCATGTCTTCTCTTTCTTTCCTTTGTGTTCGCTAGTTATTCTCGGCTTTCTCTGGGCGAAGGCTGACTTGTGAGGCTCAAGCGCTTCGTGATGCAAGGTTCATCGGTAAACCCATGTCATGTGGTATCAGAGCTACTAAAGAAAGAATGTCGGGTACAAAATAAAGACTCGACCTCCATGAAAAGCAAATGGCCAGACTCCAACTAGTCGTTGGTCGACTAGATGATAAAGTCGATGCCGAGCTAGATGGGAATCAATATATTCCCCTTTGCGGGGGTATGCAGAGCTACTTGCTCGTGTAATAAAGGGCAACCGCAAGTTAAAGCTCCTAACCCCAGAGGTGCAGACGTTATCTAGAGAAGTAAGACTCTTTAAGAAAGCAGCCCGAGTTGTTCCCGGTGGGCGAGAAGAAGGACCCCGTTTCTAGGTCCCCGAATCAGCACCCTTTGATGGCGTACCGAGCGCTAAGACCCTGAAGAATTTTGTCTAGGATATCGATCAGTATTTCATGATGATGAGAGTCCCCAAAGATGAGAAGTCCAATTAGTGGCAATGTATCTGAAGGGGGACGCTAAGTTGTGGTGGAGAACCCGACAGATAGAGTTTTGGAGTTGCATGATCAATTTCTCCCCTGCAATGCTACATGGGTAGCTCGGGTAGCTTTACAGAAATTGAAACTTACGGGTTCCGTGAGGGATTACGTTAAGGAATTTACTTCCTTAATGCTTGACATCCAAGACTTGTCCAAGGAGAACAAGTTGTTCAACTTCCAAACCCGGTTACAGTAGTGGGCATAGATTGAAATATGGCGGCATGGGGTGAAGGACATAGCCTCGGCCATTACGGTGGCAGAGTCCTTGGTTGATTTTCGGAATCCATCGGCTCATAAGGGAGATAAGGCCAAGTCAAGGCCGAAAGTAAAGAAGTTTGATAAGAAAGCAACTAAAGCCCCATCTTGAAAACCCTCGGGAGGAAAACCGTCGGAGAAGCAGCCAATGCTCGAGGGTAGGCCGACTAGCGGGCATAATAGCAAACCTACGGGTTACTTTATCTATAGCGGAACGCATCAGATGAGGGACTACCTGAAATGGGAGAAGCTAGCCTCATTTGTGGTGAGAGAAGACAGCGATTCGGATTCCCATTCAAGACTCAATCCTCTACAGGTGTTGGGAAGAATCCGTGCTGTGAAAGGTACCTCACAATCTCTCCTCTATGTTCGACTAACCCTTAATAATAGGAAAATTGATGCCATGGTGGATTCGAGAGCCACACACTTCATCAACATGGCTACAGTAGGAAGACTGGGCCTTAGGGTTGTGGCGCACCCCAGTAAAGTCAAGGCCATCAACTCTCCAACGCAAGATGTCACAGGAAGAGTCACAGGGGCAGTTGTGTGGATGGGAGCTTGGAGTGGTCATATTGACCTCCTTGTGGCGCTGCTTAATGACTTTGAGATAATCCTTAGCATTGATTTTATCATGAAATCCCCACTCACCCATTGCTGATTCTAGCTGATTTGGTGTGAGTGTTCAAGTGATGTACTGCATACATCTAATAGTGTAAATTTACATGCACATCATTAATTGTATCAGGTGGCAACCAATTTTTATATTTTGTCCTTTTGATAAACATGGTTGGTTAACTCTATAAAAACTAATTGATTTATTGTGACACTTATCTCCAGGAATTGAAATAATATTAATAATGAATGTTTTTGTACCGCTCAAGATGTTTAGGATCAAAATGAAAATAATGTTTTGCTTATATAGTCAACAACTCAGCATGAATTGCACATATGGTGTGCCAGGGTATTCTCCTGCAGGCACATATAATGAAATACTTTAGATTGTTATTAGAAATGATTAGCATATTTTCATCTTTTTAATGTTGCCACTTTGTTGAAATTTTCTTCTTCATTTTATTTGACATATTCTTTGCATATAAAGCGACAAACAACTTGACTCAATTCATGGGTGTATTGTCGCAGATATTTTCCTATCTGGCTAGGTTGTTCCATTGAATCATGTTGCATGTCAGTATAATAAAGGAATTGTTTGCTGCATGTTGATTGGCTTGCTACATGAGTTACTGCAGGAACCCCACCACAATATACGATTATTCTTTTTCCATATTGGCAAGATAAATACGCAAGCATATGCTTTTCATCTATATGCAGATGCATCATGTATGTGATTGTGTTAGTGCAAGAGCAATTTAAGTTGGCATGATTTGACACCTAGTCAAGGTGACATGGCAACCAATGTGACGTGGCATAGACGATGACATGGAAAGCATGGTGACATGGCAACAAGGCTTGGATAGGAGGTAAATATCTTGGGAGATCTTAGTGGAGATATTTTTGGTGTGGTACAACTTAAAGACAAGATCTCATCAAGACCATATTTAGGAGATTTGCTTGCAGACTAAATATGGATGGAGCTTAATTGAAAAAATACCTATCAATAGTATGATTTGAACAACCTTAATAGATATGATTGAAGACTATTAAGGGGATGATTTGAAGACATGCCTATTATTGGCATGATTGGTGTGATTGATTGAAGATCTTTCTTGGGAAGATTTGAAGGTCAAACTTGGATTAATTGAAGATCAAGTTTGGTAAGTTTGATGAAGACGCACGTAGGCGTGCGCTCCTTGTGAGGGGACTGCGTGGTGAGGAATTGAAGAGGTGGGCTAGTTGCCGATAATCGGGATCGAGAGATCTGGTGTATCGACTCAGACTAAACATGACCGGGAGGTTGATAAGTCTTGAGGTCGCTTCGCAATGTAACTAGAACTCATTCAAGTCAGCAGTCAGGGTCATGTTGCAAGTTGTGTTACAACAGGAGTTGTAACAGCTAATTTTGGAAGTTTCTAAAGTTAGTAGCCGTAGAGATTCTAAAAAAAATATGGCTATTTTTGGGACGTTGAGGCGTCTATATAAGCTACCTTGCTCTGAAATTGGGTGTGACTCTTGAGGAAGAGAGTGGAGAGGCACTAGATAATCTAGAGAGGGTAGTGATCTTTATTTGTGAGGAAGAGTGACAAAGTATTTTGTACTAATATTTTATCACCTCTTTAAGTGGATTATTTATCTCCGGGCTTGGCCCCTCAGACGTAGGCGAGTGAACACCGAATTGAGTTACCAATTTCTTGTATCTTCTCTTGTTTGGTTTGTATGAATTTTTCTTGAGTGTTTGAGTGTTTTTCTAACCCACAAACCACACCGGCGGAACTAACAAATTGAACTTGTGAGAGTCTAGTTCTTATACATGTAGTGTTATACTAGACTATTTTGTGGTTTGTATATTATTAGACTATGTAGCATGAATTTGTACAATGTTTGTGAGCTATTGTTTATTATAATGGAATAATTGGAGTTATTGTTATATGAATTAGATTAAATTACACGCCTCAAGGGCTCTGAATAGTTTTTTCAGTTCATCAAGTCAATATGAGGCTCTTGTTTTTTAATTCATTTTAGAATAACCAGGAATTTAATGGTGCTTGATTTTGCACTATTGATTAAGTTAGGCTATGTTTAAATAGAATGTGCTTTAATCTTATTTTTTGGTGAATAAAATGTGTATGAATTGGCATTTGTAGGGCTAGATTAAACTCACGTTGGACATCCAGATTCCAGTTTATATGGCAATTAGCACTAGTTTAACATATTGTGCTTGGTTGGTTACTAAAATTTGTGTTTAAAGGAAATCATTTTTAAAAGTTGCTTTGGAGAGAATTTTCGTGCCAGGATACACTTTGACCCAATTAATATTACTCAAAACTAAACATTTGAAATGACAATTTTATAATTTTGAAAAATAAATTATAGACATTCATTTATATTTAATTTTTAAAATGATAAATATATTTATTTAAATAATTACATCAAAAGGACTGGCGGGATAAATTTGAGATATTTAGTTAGAAAATATGAGTAATCCACCACCCAAGCATATATATATATATATATTGTATTTTGGTTTTTTCTCTTCTTCTGACCTTGGATTAAAAATGAATGAGTTAAAAAAAATGGAAAGAAAAATCTCTTTTACAATATCAAACACTTTTAAAAAAAAACTCCATGTGAACCAACATTAAATTAAGGGAAAAGTTTTAAAAAAAAATTGTGGTTCCAAGTTTTTCAAAATAAGAATAGAACCGTCAATGGTGTTAATTTTTTTCACTTTTGAAATGGGTAAAATCATCAATTCATGTAAAAAAATTATTACGTAATATAAAAAACATGATTTTCAACATGATTTTATTTGATTTAATAACGGTTATTAACCCATTAATGGTTTTTCCATCTAATATGTTATCAAAGCTTAATTAATCTACTAGATCATACACACTGAGAGCATACCTTCCATAAAGAGTTTAGGAGCCATCAATAGTGGTTATCTTTTCAGACGGACTATATTTATACTCTTACAAAAACCCATTTAAAAGCATTTTTTTTTTTGGCAACTCATGATTGGAAATTTGATCCCACCTTCCTGGGAAAATCTTTTCCCTGATGTTTGAAATAGATATAATTCTCTAAACAATTTTTTTTATTTTTAAAAAATTATTTTTTTAATCTCTTTATTTTAAATTGTAACATTTTAGTCAATTTACTATTTTAATTGAACTATGTTCAAACAATAATGCCATGTTCATATCTATTAAAAATTGCCAACGGCCATTGGGTCAATTGGCACCAAGTCCCTTGTGTAGGGTCTTCCCCTCGGGTGTCGAGCTGGACGCTCTATCCGGGTTCAAAACCCATCACGCGCAAGGTGAGGGCAGGGTTCGGTGGTGAGCGTGGCTCCCTCACATGTCCGTCCCTGACTAGCCTTAGATGGGGGGTGCTTGTCGTCTATCGTCAATATATATATATATATATATATATATATATATATATATATATATATATATATTAAAAATATTAAAGCCAAAGAAACTTATTGCCAACTTTGACCATTTCATCAATCAAAAAACCAGATTAGGAGTGCTAGGCAACAGTAAGCAACTGACACCATAGTGCATGTTTTAAATAAATAAATAAATAAACGCACCATCCTGATTCTACTAAGTCGTTTGATGCCCACATGCAGGTGTTTTTTTTAATGCATGCAAGTATTTCTCTGATGAAATTGTAACACAACATACAACAATGTCAATAACGTCTGATAATACTGCATTTGTCAATTTTACAAGTCACACGCAACCAAAATTATTATAGACAAAAACAACCTCAAATGACAAGAAAAAAAAGGAAGCAATTGCCTTCCAGGATTACATCTATATTCATAAACCTTTTAAGCATAACATGCTGATCAGGCTTTGCTAGGACAAGAATGGACCAGCTATTAATTAATTCTTGGATGGAAATTTCTCTTACCAATCTCTTTAGGTAATCTATTTTTAACAACTCTACTTTTGGATGATCTAAAAATATGGGGCAAAGTATTTCTCCTCTTTGTGACTGCCATGCATTAAGTTCATAGATCTTTGTTCCTTTCTCTTTGTGATAACTAAATTGAAGGAGGTTAATCGAGATTAAGTTTCTAATGTGGTGAGAGAGAGACCAAAAATAGTATTTTGCAAAGATGAGAATTTTTACCATAATTTTTGGCTAAGTAAAATGGGATGCAAAGAATGGAATATGCAAGGATAACTCAAGAAGTTCAGAGTGTAGCCTCCAGCTTCTCAGCGATTAATGTGATCCACGCCTGCAATTATTAGCAAGTAAATTATAACAAACTTTGGTCTTTAACTGTGATGTTAAATTCAAAAAGCATTAACAGTCTACTCTCTGAAAAGTAGGAACGGGAAACAGTCATCGATTATCATTCATTTCAGAATTCTAAAAACTGAAATAAAACATAATATTAAATGATCAGTGAGAAGAAAAAAACACAAATATAGAATACCTAAGGAAACAATAAGAAGTTATGATATTGCACAGAAACTATACAGAGCATCAGAAGGTCAAAACATAACAATGAGCCAGACCAATTCTAATTGGAACCTAAAGCACAGGCAATAAAAGCACTTATTCATGCACCACACATAGCTTGTGCAAAGCACACAACAGCCATAAGCATCAAGACAAAGCCTGGCTGAATGGCAGAAGCAGCTATCATCAAGAATCTCTCAATGTAATAGGCAACATCAATAATTCATCTAGTGTGCAAATCAAACAAGACACTTGACTCAAACCATGGTAAACCTGACAATTTTCTAACATTGGCTTTCAACCATAACAAGCAATGTGAGCACTTTAGGCGGCAACTTCTTGCGCAGTCGAAAGGAGTATTGTCACGCCCCGAACCCGGCACGCGGACAAACGGCCGCAGACCCACAGGGCGTGGACCCCATAAGCCTGCAAGGCCTCAGAACTTGATACAGAGTAGACAAAACTAAAACAAACCATCTGAGTTACAGGATTACAGACTCTACAGAGTATACAACCAAGGGGGGTATAAAAAGTACAAAATACCAAATACAGAAATACAGGAACAAACAATGACAAGAGCTTAAATTTTACAACACAACAAGACGACACCTACAAACAGCCTTTCAAAGTCCACACTGGTCTACCACCATTGATCTGAAAAGGATTTAAAACAAATCCATGAGCTCACTAGCCCAGTAAGTAATCCAGAAATTGTTTAGAAAATAAGCTGTGTTTATAAATCTCAAATTCAAATACTGAGAGCAATTAAGCTTTCAAACTTAAACTAAAAAGAGTTTAGCAAATACCAAATAAATAGTCCAACAGGGTCATAGCTCTCAATTAATATCGTTAACCAAAATATTGTAGGTAAAGAATTATCAGATTTCAAAGCTGAACATTATAAATATACTATATCGTCAAATAAGAGCATAAGTCTCCAAAGCACGGTTAGACCAAACCATACATTACGGAGGTATGATTCAAGTATACCGGATTTTCAGATCAAATACAAGTCTCCAAAGTGAAAATTTAACAAAATACAGAGTATAATATTCTAATAAAAGGATGTTTCCAAATATGTTATTCACCAAAATTTGAAACCCAGAAATGCGATCTCAAAATTGCAAAAATGTCAAGGCAGGATAAAAAGTGTCTGTGATATCCACGAAAATCAATAACACATAAATAGTGCAATTGAAGAAAATCAAAATCAAAAGTCAAAGCAGAGTGTAACATATTTCAGTGTATGTCTCCAAATTCACTATGGGTGCCAGAGGTCATTTATTTACCCTCGGTGACCCGTGCCAGAATAACAGAGGTCATTTATTTACCCTCGGTGACCCGAGACTGAATATCAGGTGGCCGTTAATTATTTCACCGAACGGACACGGTGCGAAACTGCAGTCTCATTTTTCCAGAATTTCTTGTCGACAAGGTCAGGGTTTAACCCCCCACTGACAGGGTTGCACATTGCTTATTTGGAGACCAAAACATTCAGATACAAAATAATTGCAGAATACAAATTCATAGATTTCTAAATTCCTCGAATTCACATATCCTCAAAAATATTGATAAATATCAAGATCTCACTTCAGGAAAAATAAGTAGATGGCCATAAATGAAATATAAAGATTTATGCAACCAAAATATTTAAAATTATTCAAAACACCAGCTCTTTCAAAATTAAAGTAAAACAATTATGCAAATAAATAAATAAATAATGGAAATAATTTAGTCAACCCAAGAGGTAACTGATCATTAAATAAACATCACACCAACGTAGATTTACTAAGTCAAAAACTAGATATAAATAATTAATTTAAGAAAATATCTCAAAATACATATTCAAGATAAATGCTTTCAATATTAACAAAAATATAGATATTTGGAATAAAATAACAAAATACTAGATAATTATTTTACTAAATAAATAATTTTCAAATAATGAAAATACGGATTTATCGGTGGATTACTTACCTCGAAATTACTCTTCTCCAAGACACAACACGAAGACCCAAAGTCACTTCTCAAATGGTCCTATAACCCAGGGATTGGCAACCATTAACTCAGGAAATCACGAACCAACCAAAACATAAAATGAACACCATAAACTTGAGTCATTGGTCATCAACAAGGCAACTACCTAAGAACACCCAACAATTGCATGGTCACTTTCAAATGCAAAAACAAACATTCTAAGGCTGCAGAAATTAGAAGGTGAGTGTGTTCTTCTATGCATGCACCATTTGCCCCTTAAGCATGCTTGAAAGAAAACATGGAGACATGCAAGTCAACTAAAGGTACATGCATATAGTCACACCACATAAGAGCATGCATCTCAAAGCTTGGGTTCCCAAGATTGGATTTTCTAAAGAGTTCAAAACACTACAAGACCTGCATGTTTTCATGCAAGTATAAACCCATAAAAACCTCAAAATGTGGTGCAACTCTTCATGCAACATGCTCTCTCTCTCTATATATATACATATATAGGTTTATGGTACAATAACACAAAACCAAAGGAAGCCAAAATATAAAGAGTATGCTTTCAACACACTCTCAAATTCAAGGCTTAAAACTTAAGCATGCTCATACAAAAACATTAGCTATAAACCCATGAATGGTTGGAACTTGGGATTTACACCTAAGTTTAAGAGTGTGGAAATACTCAAGGTTGTAATACAAAATTTTGATCATGTGCACACAAGCATGAAAGCCAATCATCAAAAGGGTATTAGCAACACTTAAACTACCAACCTAAAACATAACACTTTCTAACATATATGCAAGAAATGAAAAGGCAATAAACAAGAGCAACAACATGCTAAAGGGCAATACAATCAAGTAGAAGGAAGACTTACTTGGTGAGATGAGTAGGAGGAACTACACTATCAAGGTGGTAGCCATCAAGGAGAGAAGCATGGTTTCTCTTGAAGATTGGTTTAAAGAGAGAAGTGGTGACCAACTCCGGGTTATCCGGCTCACAAGCTTTCAAGAAATCCCATGATCATCTTGATTAAGTAATACAAAGAAGGGAAGAAATCTCTAATGCTTGCCGGAAGTTTGAAGGTCGGAGTTTTCCGGTACCGGAATTACATCTCTCTCTCTCTCTCTCTCTAACTCTGTATCTCTCTCTCTAGCTCCCTCACTCTTCTAGAAAATCGGTAGAAGATGGAGAGGCTGAAAATCGGAAGAAGATGGAGAGGTTGCTAATGTCTTTGGCTCAACATTCAACCAACAAGATGGCAACAAAACTTCCACAAAACAAGGCTTAAGACAAGGCTTAATTCAAGGGTTTGCATGTAAAGAAGACCAGGAATCCGGTTTGAATTGTTGTGACAAATGGATGGGGACAAAAAGACCGGGGCCCACAAGTATCCACTAGATGATGTAGTAAATATAGACACTGAGCTCCTTCTATTGCTTGCTTGCAATTTATTTCAGAATTGTCCATTAAAGATAGCAATTAGTCTACTATGTTGATGTCCAGATGTGGATACTGCATTTTCTCCGTGAAATTTAAGGACATGGTGTTCCCCATAATGATAACCTTATTTCTTTAGCAAGAGAAAGAAAATATATTTTGAGTTTCCACTATTGCACAATGATCCCTAGCACCTGGTAAATGCTAGAAAATTTCTCAAGGAGATTAAAATAAAAAATCTCCTTCACCGTTCTAACCCTTATCCTCTATTCCTCTTTTCGAACTCACTATGACTTCAACTTGTGCACTGTGTGTATCTTGAGCATTTCCTGCATTTTTTTTTAACAAGCTGGGTTAATATAAGATATTGAGAGAGTGTTTTTTTAACTATGCACCCTCCTCCAAGTATCATGATTCTCCATGAGTGCTTAGTAGGATCTTTACCCTTTTCTAAATAGTAGTAGGTATTTGCCATGACCTAAGATGGTTCATGCACATAGTGAACTTCTGGTTAAACTGTTTGTATAATTTTCAACTGCTCATGACTATTTTTTCCCCCAATTTTAGACAACTCAAATTGGACGTTGGACCAATCAGTCACTAAGTTACTGCATGGCTTTAGGTTTACTATGATAGTTCCCTGAATTTTTGACAAACAGGAAGTAAGCCAGAACTTTTCTCTCTCCCCTGCTTATGTCCAGAATTGGGACAAGATCTGGTCCTATAATTGAAGCTGTTTGCCTCAATATGTGTACGCACTACCACTTATTCCTACTGCATTCCTATATTCTGATCACCTAAGGGTATTCAGACCATTGATCATTAGATTCTTAACAAGTAAAAGAAGTCACTTGGCTTGGCAAATGATTTTTGCTCAACTTCCCCACGCATAATACTCCTTCAATTCGTTAGATCTAAATGTGATGCTTGCAATTCTACATTCTTGCTAGAAAGCTCCCCCAAAAAAGGCTCAGAAAACTCCTCTATACATTTTGAGTTCTAACTTTAATATCCTCGTCTTATAAATAAGATTTACACAACCTTTTCACTCTATCATATCAACAACAACACACCCCTAAATGACTTCCTCTGGCAAACCTCCTCCCCCGCCCTCATGGGCGGACATCGCTAGTGCAGTGCACAAGCACCCGGCTTCGGTAACGCCTTTGGATGAAGCTACTCTTTCCAGGCTCAAAGCTTCAGTTACTGACACGGTTCGTGTGGATAGTAAGATGAAGCAGAAGGCTCATCGAAGATTTCAGCTAGCACTATATGGCAAGCTTTTCGGCAAATCTCCTCCTTTCGAAACTGTAAAATCCACTCTCATGGGGCTTTGGAAGACTTATGGGGTGGTTCAAATTTCAGATATGCCGAATGGGTATTTGCTGGTTCATTGCGAAACTGAGACCACCAAACAGCAGTTGCTATTTGGTGGTCCTTGGACTGTGAATGGCCTCACACTTCAATTGGTACCCTGGCAGCCGTATTTCGAACCTGCTCACACTAAGCTTACCAAAGCAATGGTTTGGCTTCAACTCCATAATTTACCAGTGGAATTATGGGATGGGGAAACTCTGGAGACAATTACGGAACCTATTGGCAAACTGTTAAAGGTTGATGAGTTCACGTTATCTCTATCTAGAGCTCGATATGCTCGAGTTTGTCTCGAATTAGATCTTGCTTGTCCATTGAAAAGGGGATTCTGGTTAGAAGATGGGGACTATAAAATTTTTGTTGTGATCTTGTATGAGCGATTGCCCACTTTTTGTTACTTATGTGGCATGGTTGGTCACTGATTTGCTGGTTGCAGCCACCGACCTGGAAGTTCGCCGGAGGACCAGGTAATGGAGGATGGCACAATTGGGGACACCCACCCAGTTCTTCCTAGGTCCGAGTCGGCGGGATCACATGCCAAGGTGGCAGCAGCCCAGTCCACAACCAAACCGGATTACTCTAGTGGTGGCGGAGAGATTGAGTTTGGTTCATGGATGTTGGGTCCTCTTCGGCCCATGACTTTCACGTGAGGCAGAGGGGGAAGGATGATGGGGATACGCCTGGTATTGTATCTAGAGACGGCTCCAATGGACATGATGCCCCTGATGGAAGGCACGTGGAAGGCAGGGGTCGTGGAGGCCTAGCAAGGGGCGGACATCGTGCTCGTAGTGGGGGGCGTGGCGGCCTATCACATCACGGAGCCGACCGTTCGGTCCTGTCTTTACCTTCAAACGAGAATTTGGTGGTCATTGAGTCTCCCTCCCATCAGACTGATGACCATTCAAACCGACTTATCTCAAATAGTGATTTGGCTACTTTTGAGACTAATGGGGTTACTATGATGCAGGGTTCCAAGGTGCCAGCGATGGTGGAAAGCTGTGACATTACTGGTCCCTCGCAGTTTGACAAAAAAGGGAAGAAAACCCTAATCAAGTCTTCAGGCTCCGTATCTGGCCAACTTCTTCGGACAAGCTCTCGGAGGAGTGAGGATCAATCAAGTGGCTCTGCATCCTCGTCGGATACACATATGGCTTCTCCAAACCTTCTTTTGGGCATCGACGAACCGCAAACCAACGCTGAAATGGATCTTGATGCTCATCATCGATTGGTGGAACACCTCGAGACCATCTTATCTAAGGAGGAGGAGGAATCGTAGTGTTCGGATGATTCGGAGGAGGGTTCAGACGAATCTGATCAAGAAATGGATTTGATTGATGAGGTTGAGGACTCGACAACTTTAAGTAACTTCGAAGACGGCATAAGGAAGGAGTCATTGGCCCGGAAAGTGAGTAACTTACAGAGGCTATCTCAGAAAAAAGGGAGGTCAGGGGACAATGATGACGGGGACCCCATCAGGATCTCTAAATCACAGTCGACCGATGTTTAACTCCTTTTTATTTCACTTTTGGATTGTTTAATTGGTGTCTTTTGAGTTCTATTTCTTTGATTATAGTATTTTATGACAGGAAAACTTAACTTCTTTGGTTGGAACTGTAGGGGAACCACTGGCAGAGATAAGCTCAACTATGTTCGAAGGATTATCAAAGATAATCGTATTGACATTATTGCTTTGGTTAAGACTAGGGAAAACGATGACAGGGTTTTACATTTTTGTAATAACTTTGTTAGATCCTGGAATTGGGTAGCCATCCCCGCGGATGGCTACTCTGGTGGGATCATTGTTTTATGGCGCAAGCAATTAGGGAGAATTTCTCCTGTAGGTCACTCTCGCAGAGCCTTACATTTAATCTTTTCTTCTTCTGCAGATCATCCGTGGATCATCTCTATGATTTACAATGCTCAGCATGTTAAGTTACAGAAGAATCTATGGAAGGAGCTGTCACGAATCCCAAAGCTTAACTTGCCCTGGATTATCCTAGGCGATTTCAATGCGATCACATCGTCTTTGGATCGCAAGGGCTGTAGTTTCTATCATTATACTAGAAAGGCTTTCTTTTTTTTTTTTCTGAATTTATCACTAAGAATGGTCTTGTGGAATCTAGCTACTCGGGATCCAATTTTTCCTAGTGCAATGGTCAGTGTGGAATGGCTCGCCGTTGGGCTCACCTCAATAGGTGTCTGGTAAATGAAATGTGGTTAACTTGTTCCTATTCTATTCATACGAGGTACCTTAATAAGATTTTTTATGCTCACTAGCCTATGCTTATCAACATTGCTAAATTAAGTACCATCTCTCGTGGCATCTTTCATTTCGAAAATTATTGGTTGAAGCATGCTAATTATATTTTTGAAATTCGTAAAGCTCTAGCTGGTTCTGCTCATTCTAATCCTATGCATGCTTTCTATCATGTTCTTGCTCGAGTTAGGAAAGATGTTAGGTCTATTAGACAATATGGTTTGAGTGATCTAGATAAAGAAATTAAAAATTTGGAAATTCAGCTTCAAGCTCTAGAGGTTGATGATAGGTTAAGCTCAAATTATAACCTGGATAATATCAGGATTCTCCAGAAGAGATACGGAGCTTTATTGAGACAACATCACAGTAGATGGGCCCAGAAATCTAGACTAGCTTGGATTATGGGTGGGGATATGAATTCTTCCTTTTTCCACAGAAGTGTAAGAATTCGTAGACACCATAATTCCATTTCTTGACTTTACGATGATAATGGCAGGTGCTTAAATGATTCTCATTTAATCGATCAAAAACTTGTTGAGCATTTTGCCAATTTGTGGAAAAATCTTGATCCTAGACCTCTTAAGTGGTTCATTATTGCACTTCTTTCTGATTTGCCTACTCTTTCTTTAGATCACCAGTTGTCTCTGATCAGGCCTGTTTCCAGAGATGAAATCTACACTTCTCTTTTATCACTGTCTGAGGGGAAATGCCCGGGTCCTGATGGCATGAATGTTGAATTCTTTAAACTTTTTTGGACGGATATGGAGAATCACTTAGTTCCTGCCATTAATTTTTTCCTTCAAAATGCTGTGATGCCTAGAGCTTGGGGCAAAACTTATATCACATTAATTCCTAAAAAAGACCACCCTAAGTTAGCTTCCAATTTCAGGCCTATATCTTTATGCAATGTGGCTTATAAGATAATTATAAAGATTCTCGCTAATCGTATTAAGGATGTGCTTGACTGTCTGGTTGGTAGAGAACAATGTGGCTTTGTGCCGGGTCGCTCTCCTGTTGATAATATAATTGTTGTCCAGGAAATGGTTCATTCGATTAATCAGGAGAAATCCATCCCCCCTAGGATGTTAATCAAAGTGGACATCGAAAAGGCCTATGATACCCTTGATTGGAATGCTATTCTTGCTACCCTCACGAACATGAATTTTCCTAGCATTTGGGTTAACTATGTTAAAGCTTGTCTGGAAGCTACTTCTTTTTCAATTATTGTCAATGGTAAGCCTTCAGCTTGGTTTCAGTCTACTAGGGGTATTAGACAAGGGGATCCTTTATCCCCTTATCTTTTTATCTTGGTGGCCCATAATCTTACAGATATTTTGAATAAGGCCAGATTTCTTGGTCTCATCCCAAGTTTCTCAAACAGGTTACAACACAATTTTAATCACCTTATGTATGCTGACGACCTTATTCTTGTTACAACAGCCTCTAGAAAAGCTGCTAGGAACATTTGTTTTTACTTAAAGATGTATGCCTTTATTGCTGGCCAATTTCCAAATCAGAACAAGTCTGAAGTGTACTTTCCGACGTGGTTCAATAGTAAGGTCTCTGCTAGAATTTGTAATATCCTCAATGTTAAGCCTGGTAAAACCTCTTTTACCTATTTAGGTGTTCTCATATCTCCCAAGCGACTAGCTGTGTCTCACTTTGATTCCATGATCAATCGTCTGAACAGTGCTGTTGCTGATTGGGGTAAAGCCAAGCTCTCTAAAGCTGCCAAATCTGTTATTATCAATAACATTATGTTGGCCACTCCTATTTATTATCTGTCGGTTTATCCTATTCCTGACTCTATGCTTAACAAGTTATCCAAAATTGCTAGGAAATTCCTTTGGGCTAATTACGATCATGGTAAGGGTATGCCTTTAATTAATTGGGATACCATTACCTCTTGTAAGACTGAGGGGGGATTAGGCATAAGAAATCTGTTGACAGTCAAGCACTCCCTTATGGCAAAGAATCTTTTGACTTATCTTAATAAGCAGGACACATTTTGGGTGGATATTATTTACTTGAAATATGGAATGCATAATTTCTGGACTCAGAAGCCTCCTCCTAACTGCTTAATGTTCTTCAAAGGTCTTTGCATGAATGCCAATGTTATCAAGCCTCATCTCTGGATTAACATTCTCAATCCAAATATTACCTCTTTTTTGCATCACCCTTGGTTGTTTGATACTCCCATTGCCTTTAAACCTGTTTATTTCAATATGGATCTGAATGTGGATGAGATGACTTTTCATGATCTGATTATTGATCATACCTGGAATATGAATGCTCTTAATTTTCTATTTGGCTGCAACTGGGAGTCCCCCATTATCTCACATGGCAAACTTAGTAGTGATGAAGGTAACAACTGGATTTGGTTTCCAACTCCGAAAGGTTGGACTAATATCTGGAAGCTTCTTGTTACTCCCAAGGTCAAAACATTCATATGGATGCTGAATCATGGTAAGATCAAAACCTTTAAGTTTTTATATCTTATGAAGCTCGGACCTCCTGATCCCTGTGTTTTCTGTGGTCTAGTTCTGGAAACTGCTAATCATCTCTTCTGTCAATGTCATTTTAGTGCGAGGATTTGGAAATTGGTGGAATATATTACCAACATTAGAGATAACCTATTGAATCTTCTGTCTCAAGGCCAATGGCTGGATTTTTATAACCATGGTAACTCCAAGTATGTTGCTTCTTTAATCGCTGCAACCTTGTGTGTTTCGTCAGGACAAACTTGATATTGTTAAATGTGAAAATTTGGCTGTTCAACATGTGAAAGAGTTCTCCATTAGACCTAACAATTTTAAAATGCATAGTTATTTCATGCAGAACAGGCCAAAACCTGGTCACATGGGATTATTTGCTGCTGCGGCTTGGAATGAAGCTATAGGTAAAGCTGGATGTGGTTTTAGTATGATTGAAGCTAATGGTAATGTTTGTTATGCAGGACTGGGGCCTAGCTCTTACACGGGTACATTGGCAACTGGTTTACTTGCTCTGCATACGGTTCTCCAATATTGTTATGAAGCTAGGGACAAATGCTCCAATGTGTATGTTAGTTCAGAGGATATTTGGAAGTTGATTGCACTCGATGGAGACTTGCTTAATTAGAGACATAAAGAAGTGCTGGAAAACTTGAAGAGGCTGCTCTGTCTGCTGAACCAACCCAAGCTAGAATTCATCCCATCCTTCTGGAACAGAATTGCTGGGGCTCTTGCTGGGCATGGCATCCGCTCAACTCAGCTATCTCTATTTCATATGGGCATGGAGAAGCCGAAATGCATGGCTCATGAAGATGGTCAACCAGGCGGGCTTTAGTTTCTAATTTGAGTGTTTTCTTTTTCCTTTGTTTTGTTTTTGTTTAGAGTGTGTTTGGTTTTATTGGTTCTTGTGGTGTGGCTTGTTTGTTCAGGTCGTTGTGAACATTTTCCTGTTTCTCAATAAATTAGCTACTCTGGTAGCTCTTTCCCCAAAAAAAATATTACCTCCATAGCACTAAGAGTGTTTTATTTGAGTAGCAAATTCAATCAAATGCCACATATCTACCATAGAATGCTCCACTCGAAAATCACTTTTTGTGGCAATAGTTTATCAAAAATTTTTAGTATCTGTTTTGACATAGTAGGTGGACCTTATATTCCACAGCCCCCAAGCAAATCCTATGTACTTCTGTCGATGTAATGCTTGTCCAACTGTTTCAGCCCTTAATGTCTTATCAATGAAAAGATGTTGGTTCTTGTAACCATGGGAGCGATCAACACAAGGATTGCAACATAGTTTCTGAAAATTTAAACCAGAGCATGATGTAGCTACTCATTTTGAAGAAGATAATAGAGGCCATAAATGGATCAGCAATAGCAATATAAAAATGATGAACGCACAAGGACTACAAAATGAGTCAAATATGATTACATAAGAAAAATAAGAGGAAAATATCCCAATTACTCAAGTACCTGATCAGAATTGTTGAACCCCCTTATAGTATTGCCACCAATTATTGCAACTCCGTTGTCCCCAATTGGCTGCAAGATAACCGACTAAATGAAAAATTCCATGTAAGCCAATATTGAAATTAACGGATAAACCTAAAAAAAAGATTATTTGAGTTTGATGGTTGTTGTAAACTTCTTTGAACAACCATGACATAATTTGAATGAAAGCAACAAAAGATACAAGATCAAGACAATATTTCTTTAATAAAACCCTTGGGTCTAGACCAATGGTTCACAGTTAGTTGATGGTAAACAAAGTTAGTAGCTAGTCAAGGAAACTAAATTACACAACTTAGGAGCACTAGTGTCTTTCATATATGATACTTGAATGTATATAAGTAGAGTTACATCCAATTTTTCTTATGTAAATTATGATGACAGAATTCTAGGCTAATGAACCTTTTGTTTACAATTATGTCTTCTCTTAATCACACTCAATATCATAGCCTTACAACAAATCTGGAGGATCGTTACCAGCTGAATGACAAATAAGGAACTAAAGAATTATGCTCTAACCAACAACAAGAAGTGCCAGGTTTTCAAGTATTCCCCCCAAAGTTTCCTTGCTTATGAAACTGATACAAGCATAAAAGGAAATATACAAAAGTGACTGCAAAGATGCTCAAAAGCAATTATCCACCAAAAAATGCTATTTTTTATACCTGTGTATTTGTAGGCAAAAAAGGAAGCTCAGATTTTCCAGGATACAGAGAGAGATTTGCCAAGTAGCTTTCTGTATAAAAATGGTATTAAACTAAAATTCAATCTATCTCAGTAAGGCAACACAAACACAAGAACTTGTTTTTTCTCAAGAACAAATATTGGCAAAACTCATACACTTTTGAGATTCCATGGCACTTCTACAAAGTGAACCTTGAAGTAGTTTCTTGACATCAACATCCATTGCATCAACGTCTTCTAAGGGGGATTCAGCTGCAACACGAATTTGAAGAACACAACTGCTATCATACACAACAACTAAAGATCTACAACAAGTCACAGCAGAAAGAGAGTCCCAGGCGCTGATGATCAGAATTAATTTATCAAACAATGTTATTCAGGTAAGCAATTATATTCTAAATTAAGTAATGCCATCAAACATAAAATTGAGGGAAATAACCATTCTTAGCACTGCATGCCACAGCAAAGCGAAGCATGTTGTGTTCAAAATCAATGCCTTTGTTACTAGAGTAATGGGTGTTAGGCGAGAATATGTTTCACAAATTCTTGGCTACAAGATGTGAAGCAATCTCATGGAGAAGAAAGTTACCATGAAGTGTTACAAACAATGCAACAAGGCTCAAAGAGTTAACCCACATAACAAGACTTAATCCATGCTATTCCCCTAAACAAACAACCTAGGAAAACTAATACTCATATTTTTATAAAACTTTTATAAATATATGTAATAATTAATTTTAAAAAATCATTGATATCAATAAATATTTATTATTATTTAGAAAAGTAAAATTTAAATTTTAAAACATTTAGTTTGTATTAGCATTAATTAAGTCAAACTTAAGTTAGCTTAAATCCAAAATTTAAAATAGATTTCCTCCAACCCACATCAACATCCCCCAATCAAACACTTCTTTAATGTATTCATTAGCAAGACCTATTAAAGAATGAAAAGGATGAACTAAATATGAAAAGAAATGAAAAGTCAAAGAGTAATAAAGCCAAAAGATTGAAGTAAATTTGCCTCATGATATTTTCATAGTTAACTTGCAAAATGCAATAAATCAATAGCCTATACTTCATGCTTCTGTATCACTAGTGTTTATTTTATCCTGACTTGCTTATTAAATAAAGTTGATTATCCTTGGTGATTCTTTATAATTCTTTTTTATACATCAAATACTTAGTTATACTAATTCAAGAAAGACAATAGGCAACTTTCCATTTACTTCCAAACAAGTAGACATTAAGCAACAAAAGCTTTTATTAGTTTATGGCCATATTTGGAAAGTTGATATCGTATACCTTCTGTATGCAGTGATAGAACATTATTCAATTGACCAGAGAAATTTATCTATTCATGAGTGCATCACAAGTGTGACTCTTCTTACTAAGACACATCTAAACCAAATAAGAGACTATGGTAAAAACCAGACTAAATAAACCGTTCAATTTATTGCATATCAAAAGGATAAGTTCAAGGGTTCAAGTACATCAAAAAGGCTGTACCATAGCATTTCAAGAACTACACGTTCAGAAATTAGAGGATTTAACCGCCGACATTCTACACCACGAAGAACAACCTAATATCATGTTCAGAAGCATAAAGTTCCAAATAATATTAGGCATGGTCATTGCTCACTAGAATTTATAAAAGAAATGGAAAATTAGTAAAGAAAAGAAATAAATTTAACCTGTAGCATGTGAGGCTCACCGGAGCAATATTCTTTGGTCGGATTGACAACCATACTAGGCCAGCCAGAATATTAGTTACTGCCAAAGCAAGGGATAAAATGTCTGCCCTTGACTATGAGCTGTTCAGAGGAAAATCAATCCATGTAAGTTTTTTCCTCTCTCAAAGATTTTAGTTAGCAAACACAAATGCTAAGTAACCATTCCAAACGTCCTAAAAGAAAGGAAAGAAAGTACTAAAAAACAACTTAATTCTCAACTCCCTGTGTTAGTACTTAAATTCAATACGAATTCTGTTATATGACCCTAAATCAGTATAAATTAGTTTTTACTTGCTTATGCACTATGGCATTCAAGTTAAAAAATTTGATATTTAGTACTTGACAAAACACTCTAAATTTGAACTTCAAAGACAATTTCAAGCATCATGTTAAAATAATACTGGGTAGAACATACAATTAATTTTTTCAAATGCAAGTAGTTTTTGGAACCCTTCAAAACTCAATTCATTCCAATGAGTTTTGAGTTACTGATTAATGCAACCATCCATAGGTTTCCAAGAAAGCGGCAATCAGTGTTATTAAAAGTGAGAAAGGCGCTCAGGCGAGGCAAGGCGAGGCCCTAGCGCCTCAACACCCTCTAGGCGAGATGCCTTCAATGAGGCGAGCCTAGGCGAGCTCTTTTTTGTCAGGCGCCAGGCATTAAAAAGGCGCCCCTGTCTTAATTTTCTTGGTAAAGGCCTTTTATTTAATACTTTCAATTAGTGTTTATTGGAATTTTAAAAATGCACATTTAGTAATAAGGTATGAAATAAATTTAAGAGAGGAAAATTAGGTGGTTTTAAAAAGGCACGTTTATTAACAAGTAAGGAAATAAATTTAGAGGAGAAAAATAAGGAGACTTAAATGCATAGTTGCTATTTTTTAAAACTAATGATTAAATCAAGGAATTAACTAATCAATTAGAGATAATTGAAGAGGTGGCAAAATTAGCACTTTCCATAAAAGTCTAAAAAAAAAAAAGGTCAGCATACAATAGCAAGAAAAGAACAAAGATGAAGATGGAACAAGGTTGGTGTTTTGGTGGAAGCATGTGACAAAGGAAAAACACAAAAGGACTTCAACAAGCCAAATTCAACAAGAAACCAAAGCAAGTAAGTGAACATTCTCATTTATTTTATTTTATTTATATTCTTTTACATTTTGATTTTATGTTATTCCTTTACATTCATTCCTTTTTCTTCTTTGTTCATATTTTCTACTTTTATTTCATTACTATCTTCTTTTCTTTTTCTCTTTTTCGCTTCTATTATTCCACACTTTGACCATCATATTTCATCTAACATGTTAATTTATTAACTTTTAATCTTTGTTTATATTTCTTGTAGGATAATTTGGAAATAGACTAATGGAGAAAACAAATGATCCCGAGACAAGGAATAGAAAGGATCCTGCTTGGAAATATAACTACTTGAAAGACTCCAAGGACACTAATTCGGTCACTTGCAACTTTTGTGGGAAGACAATAAAAGGAGGAATATACCGTGCAAAGTAACATCAAGCAGGGAAATCCAAGAACGCAATTGCTGGTAAGAAATGTCCCGATGATGTCAAAGAAGAGTTAGAGAATTACATAAATGAGAGGAAATTACAAAAGATAGAATCATATGGTATGTTGCCGGATTTTGATGATGAAACAATGGAGGATGAAGCTTGTGAGGAAGATTCTATGCAAGAAATATGTGATAGTGGCCAAAGATTAAAAGGCAAACGTAAACTTGAACATGGAGGGGCCAACAATAAGAAGGCAAAATTGGTAGCTCAACAAAGCAAAGGTCCAATGGATTTATTCATGATTAAGAAGCCGAATGTTAAGGATGTAAGACTTAGACAAACAAGTGTCAATGATGCATGTGATAAGGAAGCTAGAGATAGAACAATTCAACACATTGCTTGATTTTTTTACCAAGCTGGAATTGCTTTCAATGCCGTAAATTTAGATAGTTTCAAAGCCATGATTGAAGCAATTGGGGGGATATGGTCCAAATTTGAAGCCTCTAAGTTTTCATGAATTAAGAGTCCCACTCCTTAAAAAGAGTTAGCTTACACAGAGAATTTACTTAAGGATCATAAAGATGAATGAGTAAAACATGGTTGCTCAATTATGTCTGATGGATGGACGGACAAAAAGAATCGAACTTTAGTCAATTTTTTGGTGAATTGTCCACTTGGAACGATGTTTGTTGACTCTATTGATGCATCTTCTTCTATGAAGAGTGGAGAAAAAGTCATGGAATTACTTGATCGTTTTGTGGAGAAAATTGGCGAAAAAATTATTGTTCAAGTGGTTACCGATAATGGTTCCAATTAAGTTTTGGCAGGTATGTTTCTTGACTGTTTTTTACTTAAGATTCTCTTTTTTTTCTTGACAAAAGAAAATCTAATTTCAGTCTTTTTTTTTATGTTGGCAGGGAAGTTACAAGAGGCAAAAAGGAAGCATTTGTACTGGACACCGTGTGCTGCCCATTGTATTGACCTTATGTTGGAAGACATAGGAAAGATCCTAAGAATAAAGAAAACAATAGAAAGAGCAATCTTTCTAGTTGGTTATATTTACAACCACACTGCTTCCTTAAACATGTTGAGGTCTTTTATAAAGAAGCGAGAATTGGTGAAACATGGGATTACTAGGTTTGCTACTTCATTTTTGACATTGCAAAGGATTCATGAACAAAAGTAAAATCTTAGATGCATGTTCATGTCAAATGATTGGACACAAAGCAAGATGGCAAGAGACCCCAAGGGAAAAAGAGCAGCTGAAATTGTTTTGATGCCATCCTTTTGGAATCTTGTAGTGTATACTTTGAAGGTTATAGGTCCTCTTGTTCGAGTTCTCCGATTAGTTGATAATGAGAAGAATCCGGCCATGGGATACATATATGAGGCAATGGATAGAGCAAAAGAGACTATCATTAAGTCCTTTGTAAAAAAGAAGACAAGTACAAGGAAATATTTGAGATTATAGATCGTAGATGGAAATGTCAACTTCACCATCCATTACATGCAACTGGCCACATGTTAAATCCTGAATTTTTTTATGGGAACCCAGCTGTAGAGTTTGATGAAGAAGTTACAAATGGGTTATACAAGACAATTGAAAGATTAGTACCAGATCTTACTTCGCAAGATAAGATTTTGAATGAACTATCAATATAACATACACATTAAATATCTTCCTAAAATCTTCTCTGATCATTCTCCCATGGTTATCAAAATCACTAAATTTAATTTCAATGGGCGTAATATTTTCCGCTTTGAGAATTATTGGCTGGAGCATGCTGAATATATTTTTGAAATCCGTCAAGCTTTACTTAATTCTGCTCATTCGAACCCAATGCATGCTTTTTACCATGTGTTAGCTCTAGGGGTTTTTCAAGGTATTTAAAAATGTTGGCTGGGTGATCTTGATAAGGACATTAAAAATGTTGAAGTTCAACTCCAGGCTCTAGAGGTCGATGATATGTTAAGCTCTAATATTGACATGGACTCTCTTAGGAGCCTTCAGAACAGATACAGAGCTTTGTTGAGACAAAATCATTGTAGATGGGCTCAAAAGTCTAGATTTAATTGGATTATGGGTGGGGATATGAATTCTGCCTTCTTCCACAGAAGTGTTAGGATTCGTAGCCATCATAACTCCATTTCTCATATCATTGACTTTAATGGCAGGGACTTCCATGACTCTCATTCCATCTCTAATATTCTTGTGGATCACTTCACTGCACTCTGGAATAATCCTGAACCTAGGCCTCTTGATTGGTTTCTGAATGCTCTTCCCACTGATTTGCCTTCTCTTTCTTATGATCAACAAATTTCCCTAACCAGACCAGTTTCCAAAGATGAAATTTACCTGACCTTATCATCCCTCTCTGATGGTAAAACCCCTGGACCTGATGGCATGAATGTTGAATTTTTCAAATTCTTTTGGACAGATATTGAGGTGCATTTAGTCCCTGCCATTAATTATTTTTTTCATAATGCGGTGATGCCTAGAGCCTGGGGCAAAACTTACATTACTCTAATTCCTAAAAAAGATCACCCTAAACATGCATCTGATTTCCGTCCAATTTCTCTATGCAATGTGGCTTATAAGATTATCACCAAGATTCTTGCTAATCGTATCAAAACTGTCATTGATTCCCTTATTGGCAAAGAGCAATTTGGTTTCGTGCCGGGTCGTTCTCCTGTCGATAATATTATTGCTGTTCAGGAAATGGTTCATTCCATTAATCAGGAGAGGGCCTTCCCCCCTAGGATGCTTGTCAAAGTTGACATCGAAAAAGCCTATGATACTCTCGATTGGAACTCAATTTTGGCCACTCTTACCAATATGAATTTTCCTAGCATCTGGATTGCTTATGTTAGAGCTTGTCTTAATGCTACTTCTTTCTCAATTATTATCAATGGGAAGCCTTCGGGTTGGTTTAGGCCTTCTAGGGGTATTAGACAAGGTGATCCTTTATCCCCTTATCTTTTCATCCTAGTGGCTCAGAACCTTACAGCTATCTTGAATAAAGCCAGGTCTCTTGAACTCATTCCGGGTTTTTCTCGCTTGTTAAACAACAACTTCAATCACCTAATGTATACAGATGATCTTATCTTAGTTACAACTGCTTCTAGAAAAGCTGCTAGAAATATTTGTTTCTGTTTGAAGTTGTATGCTCATCTTTCTGGTCAACTCCCTAATCATAATAAATCTGAAGTATATTTTCCAAATTGGTTTAACAGCCGGGTGTCTGCCAGAATCTGTAAAATTCTTAACTTCAAGCATGGCAAAACCCCTTTTACCTACTTAGGTGTTCTCATTTCTCCCAATCGTCTAGCTCTATCTCATTTTGACTTTATGGTTAAACGCTTTAACACGGCTGTGGATGTTTGGGGTAAGGCTAAGCTTTCCAAAGCCGGCAAAGCTGTCTTTATTAATAGCATTTTAATGGCCACTCCCATTTATTATCTTTTTGTGTATCCCATTCCTGACACTGTTCTGTCTAAGCTTTCCAGAATTGCTAGGAAATTCTTTTGGGCCAATTATGATCATGGCAGTGGTATGCCTCTAGTCAACTGGGACACTGTTACCGGTTGCAAGTCTGAGGGGGGATTAGGCATTAGAAACTTGATTAATGTCAAACATTCTTTGATGGCTAAGAATCTTTTCAATTTTCTTAACAAGCAGGATTTTTTGTGGGTTGATATTATGTACATGAAATATGGTGAGCATAACTTCTGGTCCATGAATATCCCGTCAAAGTGCTCGGCTTTCTTCAGAGGTTTGTGTAGTTTTGCTAATATCCTTAAACCTTTTCTGTGGATTTCTTCTCTCAACCCGGCTCTCACATCTTTTCAATTACACCCCTGGATGTTTGATATTCCAATTGCGTTTAAACCGGTTTTTATTAATATGAATCTTAATCTTGATGAGCTCAAAGTTGATGACTTTCTAGTTGACACCTCTTGGAATTTGAATGCTCTTAATAATGTTTTTGGCTTCAATTGGGTTTCGCCTATTATGTATCATGGTAAAATCTGCTATGATGGGTGTAACCAATGGATTTGGTCTCCAATATCAAAAGGTAACAAGATATCCTCCAACATTTATTCTTTTCTTAATAGCAACCATGTGGAGAATGCAGATTGGAAAGGTTGGGCCAATATTTGGAAGCTTCACATTGCTCCAAAAGTCAAGACCTTTATATGGTTATTGAATCATGGTAAGCTCAAAACGTATGAATACTTGTATCACATGAATCTGGGTCCTCCTGATCCATGCATTTTTTGTGGTCTGGTTTTGGAATCTACTAACCATCTTTTCTTTCAATGTCCCATTAGTATCAAAATTTGGAAGATGGTGGAGTGTATTGCTAATGTTAAGAATAATCTTTTGGACTTATGTGCCAGAGGTCAATGGCTTGATTTTCATTCCCTGGGAAATTCATCTTTCTTGGCCTTGCTAATTGCAGCTACTTTATGGCAAATTTGGAAATGCAGATGTAACTGTGTATTTAGACAGGAAACTCCTAACATTACTCAGTCCGCTAATTTAGCTGTGATGCAGGTGAAAGAATTCAATATTAGTCCAGTCAACTCTAAAATGCAAAACTATTTTATGCAGAATAGACCTTCTCCTGGATATATGGGTATCTTCTCTGCTGCAGCCTGGAACGGTGTCACAGGTAAGGGGAGACTTGGTTTCCTCATATTAAATTCTAATGGTTGTGTTTGCTTTGCAGGTCTGGCCCCATATCGGTTTGATAGCATTGTGGATATTGGTCTAATGGCAATCCTGCTTGCCCTTCAGCATTGTATTGCGGATCAATTGAGGTGTTCTCACATCTACATTAGCTCGGAGGATGTTTGGAAGGCTGCTCTGGATCTTGATGACAAGGCCTTCTAGCGCCAGAAAAAATCATTGGACTCCCTAAAGGAATTTTAAGATTGTTGAATTTTCCTCAGCTTGGACTCATCCCACACTATTGGAACCGAATTGCCGGAGCTTTGGCCGGGCATGGAATTCACTCGACTCATCTCTCACTTTTCCATATGGGTATGGAGAAACCTAAGTGGTTGATGAAGCTGGTTACTCAGGCTGGTTTTTCTTTCTAATATTTTGTTTGCTTTCAGTTGGTTTTTTAGTTTCTCAGTTTTGTTTTTCTGTTTTCTTCTTGCTGGTTCAGTTTGTAGCTAAACTCTTTGTATTCCTATTTTTATTCCAATAATATCTAGCTACTCTGGTAGCTCTTCCATAAAAAAAAAAAAAAACAATCAATACTCTTATTCCATGACTCAATGGAGTATGGATCAGCATTGCTTTCATGGGCATCAATAAATGCTGATTTGATATCAAGCAGAGCAATCTTCTCTTGCTCTACACAAGCAAAACAACCATTTGGTTGTTGTAGGACAAGATGAACTAGCAACAACATCCACAACAACATAAGAGTACTGAGCCATGATGAACACAAAAGAGACAATTGCAAGTGTTCATCTTTAGTATTAATTAATTGTGTGTGAACCACTTAGCTACCCCTCCACAACTATTTATAATAATGTGCCATGACTAACACTTAAGCAAGCAATAATTTGAGTAGCATTACTATGTATTGATGACTTGTGGAAGTCAAGAGTCAAGCTTGCTCATTTATATCCAATGGATCCTTTGATGGTTCATGCCATGCTTGACAAACTATACATTGATTTTTCTTACTTAATAGATGGGTTTAATTAGTAACTAGTCAATATCATTCATGACTTACCAAGTCAAGAGTCATGCTTGTCTATTTTTCCAATGGACCGTTGATAGCTCAACCATGATTACATTTTTTTTTTGAGGTAGGGCGACAAGCGCCAACCCTCAGGGGCGTACACGGGCGGGGGAATTGCCACAACGTCCTCACCCTCTTGAAATTGGAGAGCGCAGTCTGAGGGAATCGAACTCGCGTCTCTCCCAACGAGGGGACCCGGGGTACAGCTGGGCTACAAGCCCGTTGGTAACCATGATTACATTTATACAATGAATTAAGTTCCGGATGGTTTAAAAAAATTGAAGAAATCAAGGCCTCATAGTCAACAAATATAAAATAGGCAACATATGTTCCATCTTAATTAATTAATAACTTTTGAGCCACTTAATGTCTTAAAAAAAATTTATAATTATAGTAAATATTAGTATTGAGGTTATCGACTACTAATCCAAGTCTAGAGTCAAGTATGGTCTACCTATTTTTCCAATGGGTGGGGTTGCCCCCCACATATATGCACATGGACTCTCCTTCAATTAGGCGATGTGGGACTAAACCAAAGTTGCAACAATACTCCCCCGATCAAACCCGACGACCTCGTCGGGTCAGGCACGCTTAACTCAGCGACACTTCACTCAGCAGCGCTTCACTCAGAGCACTTTACTCAGGGCTTTTCCCTGGTCAGCCCCTCTACTGGTCAGAACCCTCCATTAGTCAGCCCCTCACCCAGCCCCACACCACCCACTCTCAACGAAAGCACCAATGATGCACACAATGGGGATCCACAACCCCAAAAGACCGGTCTAATAGGGTGGGGTTGCCCCCCACATATATGCACATGGACTCTCCTTCAATTAGGCGATGTGGGACTAAACCAAGGTTGCAACAAATAACGTCAGTACAAGTAGAAGCCAAGGGTCAATTTTACCTTTTTTTCCCCAATGGACCCTTTAATAGTTCATGCCTTGCTTGACAAATAAGAAAGTGATCTTTCTTATAACGTGCTTATGGGTGTAATAAGGCGTAACTAGCAAGTTTATTAATGTAAACTCACATCTCTCCTAAAACATTGTCCTAAATGATATTGCATTGGATCAAAACATATCAAGATCTAAAAATAACTCATTCGAATTGCCACATCCCCATTAATCATGCAAGTGATTTTATAAAACTAAAGTAGAAGTTTATACTTTGTTAATATAAAAGCCATGGTCAAAGAATCACAAAAGAATTAGACTTACATTTTACTAATATTTGAACCACAATGATACTTCCCATATACTCATACTAATATTAGAATTTCTTGAAAGTTTTAAACTAATGATTTTATATTTATTAAAGAAATTTTCAATGCTTTAATCTTCTATCTCAACTCTAATTCCAATTAAAAAAAAAAAATCTTGCTTAACAATATTTAGGTTTGTGCCCGGTATATAAATAAAAACACTTATTTATATTTACAATATTTACTGCTTTTTGAATAAATTGGTATGCAAATTTTAAAATGAAATATAAAAATTTTCTAAAGGAAGAGTTGATGGCAAATTATATCACATTTTAATTTCTTAATTGGCTAAAGATGCGGGTGGAGCATCTTTTAATTACATATCATTACAAGTTTTGGGTTTTTTAAAATTTGATTAAGTTTTATAATACCGCCTTTTTTTTTTTTTTTTAATGTTTTGCATCCTTCTCTATGTGATGTGTTAGTATTTTACTATTTATGTTAGGATAGTCAATATTTTATGGAATTTATATATATATATATATATATATATATATATATATATTGTTTTCACTATTCAATAATATTATTTTTATTAAAAAAAATTCATATTATTATTAAAAATTATTTTATTATTACAACTATATAAATATGGTTTCTTTAGGCATAGTAAATAATGCACCATTTTCGTGATTGATGTATTCACCCACTAAAAGTAAAACTAAACATATTTTTTTTCACAAAATATACAAGAGACAAGATAAATGACAAACATGTATAGAGGTGCACCAGCTACAGTGCCTTACTGACCTCGTAGAGATAAACTCCTACCATACAACCCTGGAAAAAAGAATCACAGTTCCTAAAAATAAACATATTTATTAGAATAAACTTTTAAATTAGTTATGGTAGTAGTAATCTATCTTCTAGGTTCAAGAAGTTAGTGGTTCTGTTATTTTTTTTTAGTCTATAAATTAGCTCATGCTTGACGTATGTTGTGTGCAAGCTATTATCAATAAACTTTGTTTTATCTTCATCTTTGAAATCCTCTTATACCCTTTCTCTTCTAACAGTGGTATCCGAGCTTTGGCTATGAACGGCTCGAACCAAGTTTCCGTTCCTATCCTGGATGAAAAGAACTACAATAGGTGGACAGTCCAGATGAGAGTGTTGTTCGACTACCACGAATTGCTAGATGTCGTGGAGACTGGTTTTGCGGAACCTGCAGAAGGCGCAAGTGATGCAGAAAAGACAGCTTATCGTGACAACAAGAAAAAGGATAAGAAGGCGCTCTTTTTCATACATCAAGGAGCGACAGATGAAGTTTTTGAAAAGATTTCGGCTGCAACCACTTCAAAGCAAGCATGGGATACTCTAATGACAACATACAAAGGTGCTGACAAAGTAAAAAAGGCGAGACTCCAAACACTGAGGCGTCAGTATGAAACATTGCAAATGGAGTCCACTGAATCCATAGAATACTATGTGAGTTGGCTGCTAGCATTGTCAAATCAAATGAAACTATATGGAGTCAAGCCAAAGGAGCAAGCCTTAGTTGAAAAAATTCTGAGGTCGTTGACTTCTGAATTTGATCACATTGTGGTGGCCATTGAGGAAGCTCATGATCTGTCCTTGATGTCTGTAAATGAGCTGTATGGTACTTTGCAAGCTCATGAACAACGGATGAATGAGAAGAAAGCTAGAAAGCCAATTGAGCAAGCTCTGCAAACCCAAGTTTCTATTAAAGATGGCCAGAATGGTGAAGCAAGCAAACGGCAAGGCGTTTTTTGAGGACGAGGACAAGGCAGCCGATCCCAAAACTACCGAAGTCGTGGTGGGTCCGAAAGCAACCACAACAATGACAGACAGAGATCGGATTCTAATATTCGATATCAACACACAAGGGGCCGTGGACGTGGACGTGGCAAAGGACAGTATGATAAATCCAATGTGGAATGTTTCTCATGTCATAAATTTGGTCATTATTCTAGTGAATGCATATACAAAGATAATGATCAGAGGGCTCATTGTGTTCAACAAGATGAGGAAGACAACCATGCTCTTTTAATGGTTACTTCAGCCAACGAAACACTTGATTATCACACATGGTTTCTTGACACTGGTTGTACTAATCATATGTGTGGTAAGAAGGACTTATTTGCAGATCTTGATGAATCCTTCAATACAGCAGTCAAATTTGAAGATGAGAGGAGCATACCAGTGATGGGAAAAGGACATATTTTTATCAACTTGGAGAATGGAGATCAAAAATATATCACTGATGCTTTTTATGTACCAGGAATGAAGACTAACTTGCTAAGTGTGGGTCAGCTAGTGCAAAAGGGGTATGGTATGATTCTTCATGATGAAAAGCTCTCCATTTGTGATAAAAAAGGAACAGTCATTCTTACAGCTCCTATGACAAAGAATTGCATGTTTCAAGTTAACATTTCTGGTGGTGTTTATCATTGTCTCAATGCAATTATAAATGATGAGTCTTGGTTATGGCACTTGCGGTTTGGTCATCTAAACTTTCATAGCCTAAAATTGCTTGCTCAAGAAAATTTGGTAAAAGGCTTGCCGTGCATTCAACATCCTGAACAATTATGTGAAGCATGTACTGTTGGGAAGCATCACCGAACACCATTTACAGCAGAAAGGCAGCAGCGAGCTTCTCAACCACTTGAGCTTGTACACTCAGATGTGTGCGGCCCAATGAATGTAATGTCAAACGGTAATAACAGGTACTTCCTGACTTTCATTGATGATTTCACTCTCAAAATTTGGGTTTATTTTCTTCAAAGAAAGTCAGAAGTATTTGATTATTTCAAGAAGTTTAGATTGCATGTTGAAAGGCAGAGTGGCTATCCTATAAAAGTGTTGCGTACTGATGGTGGAGGTGAATACACCTCTAATGAATTTAAAGAGTATTGTGAAGAACAGGGCATTCACCATGAAATTACATTTCCCTACACTCCTCAACACAATGGAGTTGCTGAGCGGAAGAACAGAACGATCTTGGATATGGCGAGAAGCATGTTGAAGACCAAAAGCATGCCAAACTCTTTTTGGGGTGAAGCCATCTCATGTTCCGTGTACATTCTGAATCGAGCTCCAACAAAGGGTGTTCCAAACTGCACCCCTGCAGAAGCATGGAGTGGTTTCAAGCCAAGTGTAAAACATCTGAACGTGTTTAGAGCTGTTGCTTATGCTCATATTCCAGCAGAAACAAGAACAAAGCTAGATGATCGAGCAGAAAAAGCTATTTTCATTGGCTATAAACAAGGAGGATACAAGCTGTTCAATCCTATGACGAAGAGAGTCATCATAAGCCGAGATGTTACATTTGCTGAAGAAGAAACTTGGGACTGGAATGAGAACAAACCTAAAGGTCAAAGAAGGTGTACTCTTTCTATTTTGGAAGAAGAAGCAGAGGTGCCCAACGCTATTGAAGAAACTCAACCACATTCTATCTTGGTGGAAAGACCAATAGAACCTGAGAGGCCTCAGCGCCACCGACAACCACCATCACATCTACAAGATTATGAGGTAAATCTTGATGACAGTGTGAATGATGATGGAGAATTGGTGCATTTTGCCTTCTTTGCAGATTTTGAGCCCTTGACATTGGAGGAAGCACTTCAAAATCCAAAATGGATGAGATCCATGCATGAAGAACTTGAAGCAATTGAAAGAAACAATACATGGGTTCTCACTGATCTCCCACAAGGCCATAAAGCAATTGATGTTAAGTGGATTTTCAAAACAAAAATGATAGCAAATGGAGTTGTGGAGAGATACAAATCAAGACTAGTGGCGAAAGGATTTGAACAATGTCTGGGCTATGATTTTCAAGAAGTGTTCGCTCCTGTAGATCGAATGGAAATAATCAGACTTATGATTGTTATGGCTGCACAACACCATTGGAAAATCCATCAAATGGATGTAAAGTCGGCGTTCCTTAATGGTCCACTTGAAGAAGAGGTGTTTGTCAAACAACCACCTGGTTTTTTAAAGCAAGGGAGCAAAAACAAAGTCTACAAACTAAAAAAGGCGTTATATGGCCTAAAGCAAGCTCCACGGGCCTGGAATAGATGCATTGATTCTTTCTTCCTCAATAATGGTTTCAACAAATGCCCCTCTGAGCATGCATTATATGTGAAGGTCAGTAATTCTGGTGATATTTTGATGGTATGCTTATATGTTGATGACTTGATATTTTCAAGTAACAATACAAGTATGGTTGAAACCTTCAAGCAATGCATCATGAAGGAATTTGAGATGACTGATCTGGGCCTTATGTCATATTTCCTTGGTATTGAAGTAATTCAAGGGGATAATGGAATTTTTATATCTCAAAAGAAGTATGTTACTGACATCCTTAAAAAGTATCAGATGGATAGCTGCAATCCGGCAAAGACTCCTGTAGAAGTTGGCACAAAGCTTACAAAGGAAGGAGAAGGGCCACTTGTTGATTCAACCTACTTTAAGCAAATGGTGGGTAGCTTGAGGTATCTTACTTGCACCAGGCCAGATATTTCTTATGGGATTGGCTTAATTAGCAGATTCATGGAATCACCACATCAGTCCCATTTGCAAGTGGCCAAACGTATCCTACGTTATCTAAAGGGGACCTATGATTTTGGTCTACTTTACTCTTCCACTAATAATTCACTTGTAGGGTACTCAGATAGTGACGGGGCTGGAGATGTGGATGATCATAAAAGCACTTCTGGCTACTGTTTTATCTTTGGCAGTGCAGCATGTTCATGGTCATCAAAGAAGCAATCTACAGTTGCACTTTCAACATGCGAAGCGGAGTACATTGCTACCACTTCTAGTGCTTGTCAAGCTATTTGGTTGACAAACTTGTTGAATCACATGCATATTCCACTCAAGGGAAGCCTAAAGATATTTGTTGATAACAATTCAGCAATTAATTTGGCCAAAAATCCAGTTGCACATGGGAGGAGTAAGCATATTGACATTCGATTCCATTTCCTAAGGGATTTAGTTGAGAAGAAAAAGATTGAGTTAAAGTTCTGCAAGACTGAAGATCAGGTGGCAGACATATTAACAAAGCCATTGAAGGTTGATGCATTTGAGAAGCTAAGGAACATGCTTGGGATATCTGCTTTGCAGAATCAGGATTAAGGGGAAGTGTTGGTGTGTAATCCTGATATTGTCAGATTGGATAAGTCTTGGTTGTTAGGATTTTGTGGTTATGTTTATGGTAGTAGTGGTCTATCATCTAGGATCAAGAAGTTAGTGGTTCTGTTATTTTTTTTAGTCTATAAATTAGCTCATGCTTGACGTATGTTGTGTGCAAGCTTTTATCAATAAACTTTGTTTTATCTTCATCTTTGAAATCCTCTTACACCCTTTCTCTTCTAACACGTTGCACGAAAGTTGGACGTAATGACTCATTGGGATATGGATTCTATGGATGGATTATCAAAAGTTAATCACAAGACAAAAGTCTATTAAAGGGAAAGAGGAGAACGAGAAAGGTATCAAAGAAGAAGAAAAAGGCCCTGCTCGAGAGAAAGGGAAGAGGCTGGGAAGTTCGGAGGAATTTCTTAGAATTGATTATCTCGTTTTTACTTTACTAATACCCTGTTGAGTTTTCTTACTAGTATGCTGAGATACTGAACAACTATGATGGAATTTATTTTGCATTGATGTTATATGTTTGGATTTATTTGGAAGAACTCTGATAGTATTAAGTTGTTTTTTCTATCAATATTGAATATGATGATATGTGATTGTGCTGAAGCCCTCTGAATCTCAAATCTTGCCATTGCAGTGAGTGTTCTTAAGAAACTCATTACATTGGACCCTTAACCATTTATTTGAAGGAGAAATAAACTATCATTCCTATACTGTAGAGTTGAAAATTTTAATAAGTTAGGTTGAATTTATTGCAATTGAAAATTTTGCATATATATATATATATATATATATATATATATATATATATATATATATATATATATTGTCAAAGGGAATTTGTTTGTTGCCATCTTGGACACCTATGCTCATGAACTTATTAATTATAAATAAAAAAAACTCAACAATAATGATTTTGTTTTTAAATTTAAACTATTTATCACAACAAAACATCTTTTAACTATAAAAGAACTTACCTTTAAGAAAAATTTCCTTCCATGTTATTCTCAGAAAGGTCAAGAATTTTGAGTGATGATGCCTTGATTAAGCATGGCATGATCCTTTCATTTAATGAGTTATCACTCAAATGCAAGTTTTCAAGTCTACTCAGATTGGACCAAGCCTGGCATGCTGGAGATATGTCATTATTAATTGTCAAATTATTATAGACCATACGATATGATAATAAATGAATTCAATAATTTTAACGGATAGAAATTAAAAATTTCAAACTAAAAACAAACTAAACAATAGTTAAGATAAGACTTAAATAAATGTAAATAAATGTTAACAGTTGAAGACGTATAATTAGTAGCTACTTCAATCCAATATTGTTAATATCACAATTAAGTATGAATATATTATGAGAAAGTTAATTAGTTTATTTTTTTTTTTACTAGAAATAAAACATAATATTATTTTATAAGTGGTAAAAGCTTACAATATAAAAGAAGATATCAATATAATTAAGATTAAAAAAAATCGCGGTTGAACATTAAATTTTTAAAGATGAAAATAAGAATCATAACAATGCACAACAAGTTTATGGGATATTTTAAAAATTTTAGGGTTTTATAGGGTTACATACATTAAAAACTCAAAAATCAAGTTTTTTTAAATACTACTTAAAAAATTATAGAGTTTTCCAAAACAAAATATGAATTATCATGAATATATAAAAGGTTAAACTAATATTACCAATTAAGTTAACATTTTGAAACATTTATAGGATATTTCAAGAAAATAAAAGAAAAAATATTGAATTGTGTACAATCTAAGGATATTTAAAATTCTAATAAATGCAATGTTGGATATGAAAGGCAATACCTAAGAGAGGTAAGATATGCTCTTACAAGAAATGTAGGTGTTTAAATAAATTTAAAAAAGTTAAGGGGTATTCAGAAAATAAGAAAACTCAAAGTCATATTATGTAAATAGTGGTATTTGTATCATTTTAATAAATTCAAAGATTAAGACAAAAAAAATAAAAGTGAAATGTGAAGTAATAATATTAGTATGATTTTATTAAACATGAAAGGCAAATTGGGGGAAAAATTTAATCCCAAGGCGTATGAGCTGGATTTTTATATTTTTGAAGGTGTTTTTAGTGAAAAGAAAATTACAAACTTTAGTAACATTATTGTAAATATAAGAAATCGTGAAGGGCAAAAATGGGAAAATGGAACCAATGATGAAAACCGCTATTCATAGGTGGAATGTAAATGGGTTAAGTTTGATTGAATTGGACTTGGTTCAAACACCCTTTGAAATTGAGTAGTTTTAGCTATAGAGCTCCAAAAGCATGCTGGAGCTTTACTCAATTTTTATTTTGAAAATTGGATCCAAATTGGATCTAGTTCGAAATTAAAATAGACTATATATGTTTTTGAGAATTTAAATTTGAGTTAATTTATTTCAAAACTAAAACTTTTTTCATGACTTGATTTTTGTTATTAAAAATAAACAATACAAATTATATAATATGAAATATATTCTTAGGGGTGAGCAAAACCGGGTACACGATCCAGTTTTTTAAACCGGATCATCGGCAAAAACTCGACCCGCATCTGATTCGGTTTAAATTAGGTACCGAAAATCAGGTACTCGGTTTAAACAAGAACAGATATCGGATATCCCGATCCGAATTTAATTTTTATTTATTACATTTGTTTTATATAACAACATTACATAAAAAAACAAATATGAAAAACTTATGATAATCATTAATCGATAGAGAGAGAAGAGATTTAAATGGAGGCTAGAGAGAAAAGGCAGAGTAGTGGCCATTGGGCATGGGACGGTGGGAATTTGGAATTTTTTTTTAATTTTTAACCCCTATAAAATATATATATATATATATATATATTAAAGGGTTTAGATTGGGGATTTGGATTATTTTTTTTTTCATTTTTACTTTTTAAAACATATAAAATTTAAAATTATTATATATAAATTTTACAAGGGCTAAAAATAAAAAAAATATCCAAATGCCAAATCAAATAACTTAAAGAGTTATATACTTTTATTATATATATATATATATATAATAAAAATTAAAAACCGGATAGATACACAATTTTTAATTTCTCCTGACCTGTATCCGATCCGGTTTTCATCTAAAAAATTCGGATAAAAAAATTGGATACCGGATCGGATCATCGGATCCAGATTTTTTTTGCTCACCCCTACGTATTATAGCATTACAAGTATATTATAAATATATAAAAAAATATAATATCTTCTATATTTCAAGCTATGGATGATGAAATTATATTTAAATATACAAAATAAGCTTTTAGCTTCCTGGGAATGATATTCAATTCAAAAATATTTAGAGATCAATATATTCAATTTGAAAATTTGAATTATTTCCACCATTTTGTTTTTTGAAAATTTGAAAAATTTAAATATTAAACTAAAAAACATTTGATATTATATAATCATACTCGTGGTGCTTATCAAAATAATTTATGTTTCTCCGAGTTTGACTTCAAGGCGAAAAAACACAATTTTTAATTTCAATCCAAATTTATAGGCATATTTCAAAATGGTTATTAGTTGTTTTTTTTTTTAAAAAAAAAATAGAGAACAGAAAGAATTTAGCTCTGTATGTTTTCAATTTGTACTGGTTTAATGCTATAACTATTGCATTTACATTTTTTATAAAACCCACCTCAAGAGAGTTGAAAATACAAATCAAGATAAATACTTTTATGATCTAATAAAAAGAAAAATAAAAATAGAAACTGAAATGGACCATTTATACTGGAACAAGAGGTAGTATCAATCAAGTCCAAAGTAGCCAAATTAGAACCAAATATCTCATAATTAAAATCAAATTATAAATCTTAATCTATAATTAATTGTAGAAGGGAAATTGTTTAAATAGATTTGTAGCATTATATATCATAGACATACAAAACCAAATATCTGGAACAGTACAAAATCAACTTAAATTTATATATTAAAATTATAAGAATAGAGAAGGTCATTTTAGCATGAAAATTTGGCCACGTGGATCTTCTATTTCTCTGACATTTGTTGATTGCTTCAGACTCATTTCCATTATAAAAACTTTTCTCCCTTATTAATAACTGTATAAGTGAAAGTGAAAATATTCTCATATATAGAAAGTAGGGCTTTTTACATATATACCCTCTTGAATTTACTCCAGGGTTCTCGGAATTGTGTAGATTTTCATTTTTTTTTTTTTTTTTGAGTCATTTTATATATTGAGATTGTTAGTGCAAATGCACACAAGTTGGCATAATTTGACACCTAGTCAAGGTGACATGGCATACATGATGACGTGGAAAAAAGGATGACATGGCAAACAAACTTGGTTAGGAGACAAATATCCTTGGAGATCTTGGTGAAGTTATTTTTGGCAAGAAGTTGCAACTCTCATGAAGATTAAATAAAGATCTTGTTGAAGCTATTTTAGGCAAGTGGATCAAGCAAGCAATATCTTGGAGTCAAGATCTCATCAAAACCATATTTAGAAGATGTGATTGAAGACTAAATATGGGTGGAGCTAAATGAAGAAATATCCTATCAATGGTATGATTTTGAAGGTAAGATTTAAAGAACCCTAATAGAGATGATATGAAGTTTATTAACGGTATGCTTGAAGATGCGCCTATTGTTGGCAAGATTTGAATGATTGATTGAAGATCCTTGAAGACCAAACTTGGGTGAAGTGAAGACTAAGTTTGGCAAGTTTTATGAAGACGCACATAGGACGTGCGCCCCTTGCGAGGGGACTGTGTGGTGAGGAGCTGAGGAGGGAGGTTAGTTGCCGGTAGTCAAGATCAGGTGATTTGACTGCATCGACTCGGACTAAGCATGACCAAGTGGTTGATGGGTCTTGAGGTCGCTTAGCAATGGAGCCGGAACTCAGTCAAGCCAGCAGTCAGGGCCATGTTGCAACATATGTTACAACATAAGTTGCGATATCTAATTTCGGAGGGTTCTAAAGTTAGAATCCGCTGAGATTCTAAAAGGGGTATGCGCTATATTTGGGATGTTGAAGTGTCTATATATTCCACCTTGGTCTGAGATTGGGTACGACTCTTAAAGGAGGAAGTAGGGAGGTACCGGACAATCTAGAGAGGGTAGAATTCTTGTTTGAGTGAGAGAGTGACAAGTGTGTTTGTACTCTTGTATCTTTTACCTCTTTTAGTGGATTGTTGATCTCCCAGCTTGGGCCCCCAGACGTAGGTGAGTGGACGCCGAACTGGGATACAAACATCTTGTGTCTTCTCTTGTGTGGCTTGTGTGGCTTGTGTGTTCTATTCTTGAGTGCTTAAGTGAGTGAGTGTTCCTCTAAGTTCACAAACCCTAACCGGCGGAACTAACAGAGATAATAATTAGTAGAGTTGGTGGTTCAATTTCCTCTTTGAATGAAAGGTTGAGGTTTTATTCCCTTTTAACACAGCTTGTAGTCTTTACACTTTATAAAGAAATAAAAATAAAAAATTATAATAAGCCCATTCAGCCCTCACTGTAGTTCAAAGCTATTAGGAATAGGCTCAATTTTTTAATTCTATTGTGAAGGTACCTCGGCTAAATTTCAAAACATTATTTACTTTTAAATTTTTTATGAGGACTTGTAGAAGCTTAAAAAGTTTTATATAATAGCCATCAGTTTGAGTGGTGAGGGAGTGGTACAAAGTTGAAGACTCTTCTGCTGTGGGAGAAGTTATATTCTTCTCCGCTTCCCTAAGATTACATGATAGAGGAAGTTTACTATTATGGGGTTGTAGTTCTTAATTTATTATCTTAAGTGCACATGGCAGATTCTAATTGTTATGTATTTTAATCAGCTCCATAGGGTAAATTCTTAGGTTGTCATGAAGCCACCGTAACAAGTGTACCACCTACTTGTCCCTTTGACATAATATAATTATTTTTAATAAAAGTGGATAAACCATAATTTATTGCAAATTAAAGAAAGAGGCTCAAGCAAAAAAAATAGCAAACATCATCAGAGGTAAAACAAAAAAGCAAAAAAAAAAAAAACAACAGAAAAGCAAAAAGGAACAAAAACTGAACCCAAACCTCAAATGAGATGGCGAAGTCTGCCTAAAAGAGACACAGGCCTACTCGTGTGCCCAAGAAGAGCCAACTACTCATGAGAGTGAAGCACCGGTGATGTGGTGTTGACAACTATTCACGAATGAAAGAGAACGCCTGAGCTTCTATGTTGAGTCAGCAGAAACTTGGAGGATGTCACTAGCAGTAGAGATCCAATCAAAAAGCATGAGAATAGTTTTACCAATAATCGAAAATAAATATGGGGCATATAAATTTTAAATTTTCAGGCTGTTTCAAAATAATAACCCAATTGTTTTAATAGACTATATTTTAATTTTTCAGGCTGTTCCAGAAAATGTCACAGCTACATGTCTCTTTGTAGTATGCCACTTTGAATATAGAGTAATGCTATATGCAACGAAAGAATGACACGAACCAGCCACACATCTCACGTGGCTGGTTACATGTCTGTCTATTTTTTTTTTTTTTAATTACAAAAAAAAGTAACTTTACTTTTAAATAAAGGTTGAAAGACACACTCACTCTCTCTCGATCGAGACTCCCGGCTGGTTACGTTCCACTCCGGCTCCCGCCGCCGTTTCCCTGCTCCCGGTTCTGGCCGTCTCTTTCTTCTCCAGGTCCCGGCCGCCGCTTCCCCGCCCCCGGCCACCGCTTTACTTCCCCAGTCCCGGCCGCCGCTTCTCCACCCTCGATCATCGTTTCCCTCCATCGGTCCCGGCCGCCTCTTTCCTCCCCCGTTCAAAGCCGCCGCTTCCCTCCCCCGGCCGTCTCTTCCCGGCCCCGGTCCCAGCAATTTAAGCTTCATAATTTTTGGGTTGTGGCATTAATTATTTAAATTTATGTTATATTGATGCTTTGGGTTGTGGCATTAATTATTAAATTGTTATGTTGAAGCAATAGCCCAGCTAAGAAGATTATGAACCTTAAAATCTTGTTAATGTTGTCTGATTAATGTTGTTAATTTGGAGCATCATTAATATTGTCTATATTATATAATTTCTTTCAATTAGTTGTGCTCTTCTGACAGCATGTTTCTTCCACTAAAGAATGAGTGAAATTTATTTTAAAGTAAATTCTCAAATCAGTAAATAATGCAAATTATTTATGAACTTATTGTTTGTCTAATTTGTGTTTAGACATATACGTAAAGCAAGAACATGGAAGAAGTGGTATTTGGGTGTTCTAAGCAAGGAAAAGATAATGTAGAAGTTGGATGTTCAAGTTATGAAATACATGCCAAAGAAAAACCTGTAGATGCAGAATTAATTGAAAATATTGTGCATGAGGCCGGTATGATGCTTGATTCTGAAGAAGAAGTTTATAAATTGTATGTCGAATATGCACGGCATGAAGGGTTTGGCATCATAAAAAAAAAGCACGAGACTAGGTGATGATGGAAAATTGAAATATCTACTTCAAAAAATTCCTTCAACCCAAGGCTATCCACCAAAGTAAATTGTCCAGCATAGATCAATGTCATTGTTGGCAATGATGGGCGTTTTACCATTTCTAGTGTTAATTTAGAGCATAATCATGCACTTAGCCCACAAAAAACTCGTTTCCAAAAGTGCAATAAGAAAATTGATGCATATGTGAAAAGAAGGCTTGAATTAAACGACCAAGCAGGGATAAGCCTCAGCAAAAATTTTCATTCCCTAGCGGTTGAAAGTGGGGGTTATGAAAATTTAACATACACTGATAAAGATTGTAGGAATTATATTGCGAAAGCAAGACAATTTAGGCTTGGCGTTGGAGATGCCGTGGCACTTGGAAAATATTTCTCTCGCATGCAACAAAGGAACACAAAATTTTTCCATTTGATTGACATGGATGAGGAAGGTCATTTGAAAAATGTCTTTTGGGCGGATGCGAGGTCTATAGCGGCGTATGAAGCTTTTGGTGATGTAATTTTCTTTGATACAACATACTTGACGAATAAGTATGACATGCCATTTGCTCCGTTTGTTGGTGTAAATCATCATGGACAGACGGTATTGTTTGGGTGTGGCTTACTGTTAAAGGAAGATACAGAAACATATGTTTGGCTCTTTAAAACTTGGTTGGAGTGTGTGTCAGGAAAGGCTCCTAAAGCAATTATTACAGACCAATATATGGCTACTCAGGGTGCAGTTAGATTGGTTTTTCCAAATTCCCATCACCGTCTTTACCTTTGGCATATCATGAACAAGGTTCCTGAGAAGCTTGGAGGTTTGAATGAATACAAAGCAATAAAGAAGATTTTGAAACAAATCACATATGAAGCAGTGGATACTAAAGAGTTTGAAGACACATACTTGAAGATGATGGCGGACTATAACATTGAGAAAAATGAATGGCTGAATTTCTATTCAAAATTCTTGATCGTTGGGCTCCTGTATTTGTTAAAGGTATATTTTGGGCTGGAATGTTTACCATGCAAAGAAGTGAAAGCGTGAATGCATTTTTTGATGGTTATGTTGGTCCGATGACTTCACTGAAGCAGTTTGTTGAGCAATATGATAATGCCTTGAAAAGTAAGATTGAGAAGGAGAACAAAGCTGATTTTGCTTCATTTAACTCGTGTTTTCCATTGATCACTGATTGCGATTTTGAGAAGCAACTACAAGAAGCATACACAAATGAAATTTTTAAATTGTTTCAAGATGAGTTGCGAGGAATAATATATTGCAATCTTACTATCACTGGTTCACATGGGGCAGTTTGCTCAATTCTGGTGTCCGACATTGTCAGAGGGAAAGAATGTGCATATAGAAAGCAAGTGGTATACAATGTTTACATGAACGAGGAAGAATTTGACATTAAATGTTCTTATCAGTTGTTTGAATTCAAGGGGATTATTTGTAGGCACATTTGCAAGGTGCTTATTGAGAGGAATGTGAAAGACATTCTTTCTAGGTATATTTTACCACGATGGCGAAGGGATATCAAACGCATGCATACATATGTAATAAACTGTTATGATGACCCACAAACCAATGAGGAGAAACTACGGTACAATAAATTGTGCTCTCATTTTACTAAAGCCGCAGAACTTGGAGCAGAGTCAAATGAGAAATACATGTTCTTGATGGAATATGTGGATGAGGCAATTAAGAAGTCGATGGACAACCCAATTTGCAAGGAGAAGTTTACACCTATGTTGTCGGAGGCGACTAATGTGCCACACCAAAAATTTCTGTCTCCTTTGAAGGTGCAAAGCAAGGGTCGTCCACCATCGAAAAGGAAGAAGTCAAAAGTTGAAGAAATAATAACCAGAAACAAGAAAAAGGTATTTTTATGTAGTATCATATTCATTACTTCTTTGGAATTTTTTTTTTATCATTTTATTAACATCCACGCTATTATTGGCAGAAGGCACAAACAAAGATAGATGCAGCGGCTCAAAAAATCACACAAGATGATCATTGCACACAAGAGAGCGTGGTAATTCCCTTGTAATTGGCACTAATGTCCAAATTACATATTTCAATTATTTAATTTGTTTTAATGATTTTTTGGATTATAATCTCTTTTCTTAGGTCAATTCAAATTCTATATCGATCAATCTAGATGTGCATCATAGTTCTTCTTTAGTTTTTTTCAAGCCAATGCAATGATTAAGGTGAGTTGCAAGACTTATGTATTTATTTTTGTATTCAATACTAAGTGAGGTGCTATGAAATTATGAAATTGTGATGTGTTATCCATTTTTCTCATTTTTGTGATGTAGGTTGCGGAGCAAAAAAAATAGTTTTAGAGGGAATGGTATTGCGTTGTAATGTTCGTGGTTGTGCTCTTGTTCTTTATGTTAAGGTTTTGTGTTAGTGTTCTTTATTGTAACATTTATCTTTAAAGGGAATGGTATTGTGTTGCTTGATGTGATTATTTGTTAGATGAGAATTATTTGGAGGGAATGGTATTGTGTTGCTTGAGAATTATTTATGTAATTGTGTTGCTTGATGATTTTGGATGAGAATTATTTAGAGGGAATGGTATTGTGTTGCTTGATGTAATTGTGTTGTTGGATGAGAATTATTTGGAGGGAATGGTATTGTGTTGCTTGAGAATTATTTATGTAATTGTGTTGCTTGATGATTTTGGATGAGATTGTTGTATAAGCTGGAGCCTTGGGTTCATTGTAATTGACATCTATGTTCGTGTTTTTTTTTTTTCGTATTCTAAGCTGGAGATTGTCATGGCCTTGGGTTCATTGTACTTGCCATCTATGTTCGTTTTTTTTTTTCCGTATTCTAAACCTCAAGACATCATCCAACAAATATGAAATTTTTATAGCTGAGAGTACAAGTTCATTAACAAGAAAATACATTCTAGCAACCTTGATAAGCTTTTACAGCTTCAGTTCAATAGCAGCCGCACAGAAGCAAGTTCATTAACAAGAAAATACATTGTCAATCTGTTGGTCTTGATAAGCTTTTATAGCAACCTTCACCTGATCTTTATCAATGTTTCACTTCACAAACAAAGATTTAAATCAAATAAGAGTCACAAGTACAGATACAAACACAAAATGACCTGTACAAATACAAACACAAGTACAGACACAAAATGACCTGTATCTTAAAATTTCAAACTCTTATCGTATCAACATTTTTACCAGCATTAACCTAAAAAAATTTGACAATGAACAATAAAATATAACAACAAATTTAAATAACAATGAACAATAAAAGTTTGAGAACAGACCACAACTTTTTTTAAAAAAATAACCATACCATAAAATAGATACAACAACAAATTTAAATGTATTATTATCTAAAAAAAATTCTTACAATGAAAACTAAAATATAAAACATCGAGAATAATATATGACAATCTTTGGAGATAACCACCATATCACTATACTAACAATTTTAATCTCAAAACAAACAAACATCATGAAAATTGTCAAATGCAAAGATTGGAGATAAAGAGCACAATTTCTAGAAACAAGTCACCACCAAATCAACATATTTATGTTTATCATATCAAACAACTATTATTTTCAAAATCTCATACATTTCAGTGACCACAAATTTTTAGATACCAATACCAACACATACTTATTACAGTTATAATCTCAAACAAATATCATCTCAAATACAAAAAATTTGGGATAAGATCACATCCACAATTATCTGAAAGAAATATATCTAAACAGAAAATTCAAAATCCCCACAAAACATATATATCCATACATATAGAATAAATCTCTTGAGATATTTTTGATAAAAATTGAACAGAACCAGATTATATTGTTATCCCAAAATCTTTAAACATATCTAGTTTTTATTTCACACACCCAAATTGCCCACAAATCACACACAAACCGCTCACAAAATCTCATCTTGCCAACCCAATTCATAAGAAAAGCTTGTTAATCATCAACAAAACAATCCTCAACACTATATACCATCTATCCAACAAAATGCCTGATGGATTGTCTATGAAATCAAAATGCCCTTGTACCTATGGAAATCAAGTGGTGAGTCCATAACCATTCAAGGCAAAAAAAAAATTGCAAGTGGCCATGTTTTGATATAACCACACAGAATAATCACCCATCAAGCAACTGAACTGATCAATTGAACAATTGCCAAAATCACATACCCTTTCGCTTCTCTTGATTCATTTTGCAAGGATGGCACTGAACTACTCAACTGGCAAAATGGCCAATAACACCAAGGAGAACAAACCTAACAATTCCCAGAAGCAGTTGCATGCCTCGAGAACAAGCCAGCCTGTGATAGAATCATCAACAACACTAAGCAATCACATACAAAAATGAGGTACAAAAGTAACTATTCACATACCATTTAAATGATAAGATGACCAGAAACCTCTCATTATTACCAGCAACTATTCACATACCATTTAAATGATACTTGCAACTATTCACACTAGGCACACTGCAGAGCAAGGATTTTGTGATCATTAGTTCACAAACACAGGTAGATTAAGTAATGAAATAAGATGAATTTGACAATATCATCTACTTCAAAAGATTAGGAATTTCAAAAATACCACAAATCATGTGAAATAAACCACAAATCAACCAGAACCTCTCAACTTACCTCCTGAATAGCAGAATCAATACCACAATCAAGGGCTTCAATCTTACCTTTGTAAAACCTTCATTAAAATAAAAGGCTCAGATCTTGCCCCTATATCCTTTCACATGGATAAAACTGAATCAAGGGCTGCAACTAAAGTTGCCACGCCACTCAATCTCCATACTCTTTTTAGGGCAAATCATCATGGCCAGAAAAACATCATTAAGAGTAATGTTATATGCAACGAAAGAAACACACGAACCAGCCACATCAAGTGATAGAAATACACGATGCAACAAACAGATTCATGCTGATTCAACAGTAATGCAAGTAATAGAATCAAACAAGAGGCTCAGATTCAACATTAATGCTTTTCTCCCACCTTGCCTCCTCTCTCTACAACAATAGGAGTAGCGGTTGCCTACAAGGCCATCCAAGCTACTACGCAATCGTTGTAGAGAGAAGAGGGCACGAGAGAAATTTTTAGGGCATCATCATTGCCTTTGTACCTAATTTCAAGCCGAGTTGAGACTCTTGGACAAGGGCACCGGAGATAGGAGCGACGGTCCGGCCTTTTGACTTTCTCTCTCTCTTTATCGCTCTCTCTCTCTCTCTCTTTGTCCACTAGCTTGTCGGTGCCCTAGGGGGGAGGGAACCGGCGGCTGGGAGAGAGTAGGGTAGGGAACCAACAGCAGAAGCGGCGGCCGTGAACGGGGGAGGGAAGAGGCGGCCGGGACCGGTGGAGGGAAGCAGTGATCGGGGGTGGAGAAGTGACGGCAAGGACCGGGAGAAGAAAGAGGCGGCCGGAAACTGGAGCAGGGAAACGGGGGTGGGAGCCGGAGTGGAACTGTTTACATAAATATTGCATGTCCTAATTTAAAACAAATAAAAAATTTTAAAATCACGTATGAGAAAACATATAAATCCCTAGATCAGCCGAGAGCACAGATCTCGAGGTGATCTAAAATATTCAAATCCCAAGATCAGCCGAGAGCACAGATCTCGAGGCGATCTAAATTTTCAAATCCCAAGATCAGCCGAGAGCACAGATCTCGAGGCGATCAAAATATTTAAATTTCAAGATCAGCTGAGACCACAGATCTCAAAGCGATCTAAATATTCAAATCCCAAGATCAGCCTAGAGCACAGATCTCGAGGCGATCCAAAATATTTAAATCTCAAGATCAGCTGAGAGCACAGATCTCGAAGCGATCCAAAATATTAAAATCCCAAGATCAGCCGAGAGCACAGATCTCGAGGCGATTTAAATACTTAAATCTCAAGATCAGCTGAGAGCACAGATCTCGAAGCGATATATAATATTAAAATCCCAAGATCAGCCGAGAGCACAGATCTCGAGGCGATCTAAAATATTCAAATCCCAAAATCAGCCGAAAGCACAGATCTCAAGACGATCTAAAATATCAAAATCTCAAGATCAGCTGAGAGCACAGATCTCAAAGCGATCTAAATATTCAAATCTCAAGATCAGCCGAGAGCACATATCTCGAGGCGATATAAAATATCCAAATCTCAAGATCAGCTGAGAGCACAGATCTCAAAACGATCTAAATATTCAAATCTCAAGATCAACTGAGAGCACAAATCTCAAAGCGATCTAAATATCCAAATCTCAAGATCAGCCAAGAGAACATATCTCGAGGCAAAACACAAATTACAAAATTGTCCTTGAGAACCTATTTCGAGGCAATCAAAAAATGCAAAAAATACACAACTGCCCCTGAGAACATGTCTCGAGGCAAAATTGCAAAATTGCCCTTGAGAACATATCTTGAGGCAAAATGCAAATTACAAGATCGCCCTTGAGAACTCGTATCTCGAGGCAATCTCAAATCCCCGAATATACATCACAAAATTTATATAGCCTGAGCACAAATCTCGAGGCATACAAGCACATATCTCGAGGAGACTTGAGAAAATGCAAATCTCGAGGCACCCAAGCACATATCTCGAGGCGAATTGGATTTAGTTTAAATTTTAAATTTAAAAAAAAATTAAATTTAAGATGATATTATCTCTTGGTCGTTTTGGATTCTGCAGGAGAGGTTTTGGATTCTACGGGAGAAGTTGGGATTGAGGATAAGAATTGCGAAGCTTTTAAAAAAGGGTGAGGGTTTCTTTCTGTTTTTTGGTTTTTTGGGGAGATAAAAAAAAAGAGAGACAAGAAAGAGACAAGAAAAAAAAAAAGAGAGACAACGAGACAAAAAAAAGTAAGATTTTTCTCTCAACAAGAAAAAAAAAATCTTTGGTCCCATCTGAACCAGACGATCCTGGTTGTCCCATCTGAACCCATCCCCTTTTTATTTTGTTTGATCGGGAAGCGTCACAGGGGACATAAGTAAACCTAGATCGAGGGCGTGTGAGGATGGGAGTAAAAAAAAGAGTGATATAGATATTATATATTAATATATATTCTATATATATATATATATAATAAATAAATAAATAAATAAAAAGAAGAAAAAAGGGCGAAAGAAGAAGGAAAAAAAATTTTCTGAGAGAATTCGATAAAAAAAAAAAGAAGAAAGCAAAAAAAAAAAAAAAAAATCTTCGCCGATGCTCGTTGCCAATAATTGCCCGATGTGCTATTGCCGCCGTTGTCTGTCGCCCTGTGAATGAAGCTTTGAAACGAGCTTGCGAGTTCGCATCACCGATTCCGATCACCGGCGATAGGGGATCCCGCCGGAAATCATCCACGTGAAGCCCCAATGTTGTCCTTCGATTACCAACATAAACCCCACATCTCTCTCATCCTCGCAAAGACGTACATAAAATACGCAGAAGCTCGCGAACCAGAGAAATAGAAGAGAGGAAGAGAAAGTAAGCATTGCCAACGTTCGCCGCCACTTCGACTCCCTCCCTACCAGCTTCTCGCAGGCGGGATTTGAGATGAAGGACGTGCTCCTCCACGTCCGGTTGATAGATCAAGCCATTTCCGATGATCACCCCGCGCTCCATGTTTAACGAGACCAGAACGATGTTGGGGAGGAAGGCATTGTCTTCAAGATGCCATTCGCCAGCAACTTCTCTATTTCATGTTCGGCGCGATTCGAGAACTCTTCACCTAAAACCTCAATCGAAGCCGTCATGTTGATTTCCAAGTTCCTTTACCTAAAACCTCAATCGTCATCACCATTGACTAATGGCAGACTATTCAATTAGGAGGGGAAGAGTTCGAGCGGTGGCTGCTGAACTCCGATGAAGTCGAAACTGTTGGGAAACGATGATGGGCCAAAATATGCTCAAAGGAAGATAGTAGGAAGAGGAAGATAAATTGACACAACTAGATATAGATTTTATTTTCTAATCTTCAAAACCTTTCTTCACTCTTACCAAACACTACATAGATAGCCCCTTATATAGGCTTTACAAAGACCCTTGAGCTTCTATAACTCTCATTATTAACTCTCCTTAATACACCCAAATAACTCATGACCTTTGAGCTTCATATTCCTCAACTCCTAACCTTCCATATTCTTCAAACTTATAACTCATAATAATAATAATAACATATACCTTTTTGCCTTTTCATATTCCAAAACTAAGTTTATTTTCCAACATCCCCTCTTAAACTTAGTTTACTTCCATCTATCATACCAAGTAGCATTTTGAACTTGTTAAAAAGATCAACCTTGAGTGGCTTGGTGAAGATATCCGCAACTTGATCATTTGACTTCACATAAGTTAATTCAATCTCCTTCTTCTTCACATGATCTCGAATAAAATGAAAACGAACATCAATATGCTTACTTCTTTGGTGATACACCGGATTCTTCCCCAATGCAATTGCTGACTTGTTATCAATGCAAATCTTTGTAGGTTCTGTTTGAATATACTTTATCTCCTTCAATAAACTTCTTAGCCATATAGCATGACTTACACATGTTGATGCCGCAACATATTCTGCTTCACAAGTTGAGAGGGTGACTATAGGTTGCTTCTTTGATGCCCATGAAAATGCTGTGTCTCCAATGAAAAATGCAAATCCAGTAGTACTTTTCCGTTCATCAATGTCTCCACCCCAATCGCTATCCGAGTAGCCAACAAGTCGGAAATTGTTAGAGTGTGAATAGAGCAAACCTAAGCTTAGAGTACCTTTGATATATCTAAGGATCCTTTTAGCTGCCTTCCAATGTGTTCCTTTTGGCTCCTCCATAAAACGACATACTAATCCAACACCATAAAGAATGTCCGGCCTTGTACAAGTCAAGTACCTTAAGCATCCCACCAAGCTCCTGTAGAGAGTAGGATCCGATACCCTGCCTTCATCATGTTTTGATAACTTTACTCCAAGATCTACCGGTGTGCTGATTGGGTTGCAATCTTCCATCTTGAATCTTCTCAAAATCTCCTTTGCATAGTGTTCTTGTGTAACAAAAATCTCATCTTTAAGTTGCTTGACCTCCAGTCCAAGAAAGTAAGACATAAGTCCCATGTCCATCATTTCGAATTCCTTGGCCATAGCATCCTTGAAGTCTTTAATCATTTGTAGAGAATTTCCTGTAAAAATCAAATCATCCACATATAAAGTGACATATAAAATATTGTCATCTTTTTTCTTCACATACAAAGCATGTTCATAGGGACATTGTATGAAGCCATCATCCTTGAAGTATGCATCAATTCTTGAATTCCAAGCTCTAGGTGCTTGCTTCAGGCCATAAAGAGCTTTTCTCAACTTCAACACTTTTCTTTCTTGCCCACTTTTGGCATACCCTAAGGGTTGTTCAACATAAACTTCTTCCTCCAAAAAACCATTCAGAAATGCCGACTTAACATCAAGTTGAAAAACTTGCCATTTGAATTGTGCGGCTAATGATATCATCAATCTAACTGTCTCCATTCGAGCAACTGGAGCAAATATCTCCTCGTAGTCGATGCCGGCTTGTTGCTTGTAGCCTTTTGCAACAAGTCTTGCTTTGTACTTTTCTATTTCTCCTTGAGCATTCTTCTTGATTTTATAAACCCACTTCACGCCAATTGGTTTGTGCCCCTTTGGTAGAGAAGTAAGCTTCCAAGTTCTATTCTTTTCAATAGACTTGATCTCATCATCCATTGCCACTCTCCACTTCTCATTTTTCACAGCATCTTCAAAAGAAATAACTTCTTCATTAGCAAAAAGACATATGAGTTTAAGGGGACTTGTCACCTCATATAAGTCTTGCATACTCCTAGTCCTTTGTGTTATTGGACTATCTTCTTCTGATCTTGATGATGACGATGCCGATGATGTTGGAGAGGATTGTGGTAAAGAGTTTACATTATGCACATGGAGTTGCTCTTCTTCTTGCACAACCAAAGTATTGGTGCTCCAATTCCAAACACCATCTTCTTGAAACTCCACATCTCGGCTTATAATAATTCTCTTATCCTTTGGTTCATAGAGCTTATAAGCCTTGGATCTTGCATCATAGCCAATAAAAATGCACGGAATGCTCTTGTCTTCTAACTTGGTTCTTCTTTGATCCGGTACGTGTGCATATGCTACACAACCAAAAACTTTCAAATGAGAAACATCCGGCTTGAAATTACTCCATGCTTCTTGAGGTGTAAGCCCTTCCAAATTCTTTGTTGGACATCTATTGAGCAAATAGACCGCACAATTAACAGCCTCCGCCCAAAATTCCTTTGGCATTTGTTTTGTTTTCATCATGCTTCGAACCATGTCAAGTATGGTGCGGTTTTTTCTCTCCGCGGCGCCATTTTGTTGAGGGGAATAAGGTGCCGTCAATGACCTCCATATGCCATGAAATTTGCAATACTCCTCAAACTCCTTTGATGTGAATTCTCCTCCACGATCGGATCGCAATGCCTTGATTTTATAGCCACTTTGGTTCTCCACCAAAGCCTTGAACTCAAATTTTTGAAAGGCCTCCGACTTCTCTTTCAAGAGGTACACCCAAGTTTTCCTGCTAAAATCATCAATAAATGTTAGAAAATAACGGCGACCCCCAAATGAGGTCAGAGTGATTGGCCCGCATATGTCAGTGTGGATTAGTTGAAGAACCTTCTTTGCTTTATTGAAGGACTCCTTTGGAAAGCTTTTTCTAGAGTCCTTTCCAAGAACACATTCTTTACACATCTCACTTGGTACATTGATGTTGGGTAGTCCCTTCACCATCTTCTTGCTAGATAGAAGCTTGAGAGCACCAAAATTTACATGCCCAAACCTTCCATGCCAAAGCCAAGAGCCATCTTTTATGCAAGCACTTAAACATTTAGTAGCCACATGGTTGATTTTTAGAACAAACATGCGATTCTTCCCCATAGGAACTTGTGCAATCAACTTGTTTTGCTTCCTTAGATATAGCCTTTCATCTTTCATTTGTATGTCAAATCCTTTCTCCAAAAGTTGCCCAAGACTCAGAATGTTTGTCTTCATGTCGGGCACATAATAGACATTAAAAATAAGTTGTTGACTTCCATCTTTTAGTTGGATGAGAATCTTACCAATACCCTTCACCTTCACTTTGGAATCATCTCCAAAAGATACATCACCATCCACTGATTCATCAAGCTCCATGAAGAGGTCTTTGTCACCACACATATGGTTGCTCGCTCCAGAGTCTAAGTACCACATGTTTTGATTTGTAGGGTGTTCATCTTCTCTTGCTAACAACAACACATCATCTCCTTCATCTTCCTTCTTTACATAATTGGTTCTTCCTTGCACTTGTTTAGCTTGAAAACACTCTGAAGAGTAATGACCATATTTGTTGCAGTTATAACATTGAATATTACTTTTGTCATACCTTTGGCCTCTACCTCTTTGTCCTCTCCCACCATTATATTTGTTGTTGTCTTCATTTTTATGGTAACCACGTCCTTGACCACGACCAAAAGCTCCACCATAGCCTCGACCACGACCACGACCACGTCCATAGCCACGACCACGGCCTCCTTGGATTGATTCACCTTTAGATTCTTCCTTCTTGACATTAATGGATAGCTTGCTTTGTAGAACTTGTTCCAAAGGCTCTTTACTCCTCCTTTGAAATCTATACTCATGGGCTTGAAGTGAACCCATGAGCTCTTCCACCTTCATAGTGTTTATGTCCTTCGACTCTTCGATGGCGGCCACTACATAATCAAACCTGCGATCCAAAGATCGAAGGATTTTCTCTACCACCCGAACATCACTGAGTGTATCGCCATTTCTTCTCAATTGATTCACAATGGTCAACACCCTTGTGAAATATTCAGATACACCTTCTGATTCCTTCATATGTAAGGATTCAAACTCACCCCTAAAGGTTTGAAGGCGAACTCTCTTCACCTTGTCATCTCCTTTGTATGCAATTTGTAAGATCTCCCACGCTTGCTTAGAGGTGGTGGCGCTGGCAACTTTCTCGAAACTGGCCTCATCTAGGCCTTGGTAAATGAGGAAAAGTGCCTTCTTGTCTTTCTTCCTCAACTCCGCAATCACCATCCTTTGGTTTGCGGTAAGAGCATGATCATCTTGAGACTCCTCGTAACCTCTATCAACAACTTCCCAAACATCTTGGCACCCAAGGAGTGCTTTCATTTGGATACTCCAATTTTCAAAGTTGTTGGCAAGACGAGGGATGGGAAACATACTGGTGGCCATCTCCGAAAAATCTTTCTGTGGGCTCTGATACCACTGTTGGGAAACGATGATGGGCCAAAATATGCTCAAAGGAAGATAGTAGGAAGAGGAAGATAAATTGACACAACTAGATATAGATTTTATTTTCTAATCTTCAAAACCTTTCTTCACTCTTACCAAACACTACATAGATAGCCCCTTATATAGGCTTTACAAAGACCCTTGAGCTTCTATAACTCTCATTATTAACTCTCCTTAATACACCCAAATAACTCATGACCTTTGAGCTTCATATTCCTCAACTCCTAACCTTCCATATTCTTCAAACTTATAACTCATAATAATAATAATAACATATACCTTTTTGCCTTTTCATATTCCAAAACTAAGTTTATTTTCCAACAGAAACTGCCAAAGGCGCCGGTCCCAAGTAATTCAAAGGGAATCTCAGAGCAAAGAGAGTGCACATCCAAAAGCTAAGAGGATGCAAAAGATGAAGTGCTTATGAGATAGAAATCCGCAAGGATTCGCTTCAACTCATGAGCCATGGGCATAAGCACATTCTCCAATTCAATGGCATTTGCACAAGAAGCTGGCTTGTAAGGATGTCATCAAGGTTGCTTTGGATGCTGCAGAAGGTCTCATGTTCATGAATAACCATAGGGTTGCTTACAAAGATTTGAATACACATAGGATCCTGTTGGACAGACAGGGGAATGCTTGTCACTTCTTGTAGGAATATCGCTGGGGATCCTGAAAAAGCAAGTGAGACTTGGATGAGCAATGCGTACAGTTTCAGAATGGTGATTTGGGGAAATGGCCACCGTGGAGGCAACATATTTTCCGTATTCCCCAGTTCATGCAGTAGTCGGAATTGCGGCATGTGGACTAAGACCAGATATACCCAAAGCTTGCTCTCAAATTTCTAAGGTCACTAATGTCAAAGTGCTGGAACAATTGTCCCTCTAAGCGATCCCAATTCTCAGAGATAATCTGAATTCTCTCCAACAAATGATATATATTTTCCTCTCTACTGTAGAGTTATTTTTTTTAGTAATTGTGTAAACTGTAAACAGCAGTTCTTGAATTATTGTTTCTATACCTTTGAGATAGTGTACAACGATTATATATTCTGAGTTATGCCATTTGCTCCTCAGCATAAGTCAAAAGTGAAAACTCTCTTTGTTTAATAGCCAATGTTTGACTTTCATTCCGACTGAAGAAAGATATTATTAAAAAAAAAAAAAATTCTCTTCACACGCATGCATGTACGTTCCCCACCAAACATTATGAAAAAGGAGATGGTGCTCTGAGGCTTTGACATGCTAGTGAAGCTTCTTGAGGAATCACAAGATATTAAAAAAAAATGATAATAATAAACTGCAAGAGTTTTCTTAGCTGTTTTGGTGAGCCAAAAAGCATGGAAGGTTGCAAGAGGATTTGATATTAATTAATGAGGATCATGATGTTCAATGCACTAAAGCATGGGAATCTGCCATCAATTTACATCCATGAAGGAGTAGCAGTTCAAGGACTGGCCTTTCAAGGATCATGTGGATATTTTCAACAAGATCGATGACAACATAGAATCTGCAAAGATGGTGAAATAGTGGAATGCGAAGATCATTTTGAATAGCAAGAACAAAAGGCACCAAGACAGAGCTGCAGCGCTTGAGGGGAAACTGCAGCACACTCTGCAGATTGGCTTGCTCGTCCATGGAGAACTATCAAGATGGCAATTCTACCAGTTGTTTGGGCTTACCCTGCTTTTTTAATGGGATGCACTGCATGTTGGGTATAAATATCTGATTTAAGTGAAATCTTACCGGTGGAAGCTCTTGAGTCTGCTTTTGTCACGTAGAGCAAAATATCAATACTACAGGTAACAACAGAGTACAAACAATCCAATTCAAACATGAAAGTTCAGAAACTAGAAATAGATGGAGATACAGGATGACAAGGGACGGCATGGAATTGCACGATTTTGGCAGAAAGAAGAGCAGCAGGTGATACTCCTTGGGGTGTCTTGCTTTTAGGAATGCCAGTGACTGAAGGGTTTGTTGGTGTTGATTGAGAAGCAGTTCCCACAGATGTTCCTGCAGCAGCTGATACAACACAATCTTTTCAGTACAATCAAACTCAGAGAAGTGCGAATAATATGTTTCTTGAACTGAGCACTATACCGTTGCACTGGCTAAGTGGTGGCACTGTGACATTGCAAATTCCAGGTAGAGTGAGGGCCTGAGCTTGGTTCACAGGAATTCCCAACTAAGCAGCTCCGCTGTCGAGGACTGTGCAGAGACGCCGTGCTGGTATTTGAATGACGTCAGCTAAATTGGAGCAGCAGAGTAGTGAAGGTGCCATCGCATTGCTCATGATGTAACTCATGCAAGATGACAAACTAGTAACGAAAGGCATGCAACTTAGCTGACCCAATGATACGATCACCATTGTCATCTTCACCTTCAATTGCATTGCAAGATTCATATTGTTTTGAGCTTCAAGTTCGAGTGGAAATGGTGAGGTTTATATGCATATGATTTGTCAAAGCGAAAGATGGCTGGTGGCCCGCTTTACCTGCTCTTCGTTGCTTTTTTTTTTAAGTTCTGCTCGTCCGGTATATTTGTGGCCCCAAGAAGCTTCTTTGGAGTTGAAGATTTCCTAGACGATGATAACAGCCGTCCATACACATACAAGAAGGAAAAATTTAAAAAAAAAACACAAGCATGTCTCATTCAAGCAGAGAACAATAGCATAACATGGAACCATTCACCCTTGATGTCTTCATTTCCAAAAGGTTTGTTTCAGCATTCCTCACCCACAAAGTCACCAGCAAACAAGTAGCATTTGTTGGCACCAATTCCAAAGACATCAAAGCTGTTTCGCATCTTTTGTTTCTTTTGTGTTTCTTTCTGCTTGTTTTCCTGGTTGAACTCCTTCCATTGTTGCCTCTGAAATGAAGAAATTATCAGCAGCTGTGTCTCCTTTTATGTGTGTTCTCTTCTTATTTGTCTGGCTGCATGCGCACAAGACTCCATGTAGCGCGCATGCATAGGTTTCTATGCTTACAAGAGGGAGAAGCTTTACCCATCCACTTTGATAAAGAGATTGAGTTGCTAAAAGCTTGGATGGTTCTTTATTGCATCTGCCGGAAGCCTTATGATCGAAGGGCAATGATTGCTTGCAATCAATGTGATGAATGGCTGATTTTATTCATTTTCTCAAGTGTGAATAAATAAGTGCTGTCATCATTTATTCACATCACTTTTAAAAAAATGTTAATGAAGATAAAAGAAAACAGGAGGGCATGCATAGGCGCATGATAAAAAAAAAAGGGAAAAAATGAAATAATAAAAAAAAAAAATATGCAACGCTATCAAAAAAAAATATATATATAATTATAAAAATGAGAAAGCATGCATATGGGATGATATAAAATATTTTGGGAAAGGGATGCCATGCATATGTGGAAAAGAATGAGAAAAATGCTCATCAAATGGAAAGGGCCCACCATTCTTGATTTCACAAATAAATAAATGAAAACTCTTTTCACATGATGCAGGGGAAGGCAGAGCTAAGGGTTGTCCTTCAACAAAAAAAAATAAATAAATAAATAATTTTTTGGGATGATTTATTCAAATAAAAAATGAATGGAATGGACATGTTTAGCTGGTGGCTTAAATGAATTCAATAAACACATAAGCAATGACAAGATATATATATGAATCGCACCGCTCAAGACTTAAAAAATATATAATGAAATATGATTCGGATTTCATAATATATGGGTGGATTATTTGGACTCTGAATCTAGTCATAATGAATGCAGTTGGTGGGATTCTTGTGGAACTCGGCACAGCCTATGCTAAGGGTGTTCAAAAGGGGTTTGTGATCGTCTCGGCACTACTTGTGACAACACTGCTGCAATTTATACAAGGTGGATCCTACCAAGAATAAATATGCGTGGGAATAAATAAAATCTTAATATGACAAATGAATTAGATTTCATGGATGGTTTAGCTGTGTGAGGCTCCAGCCAATAAAAAAAAATCTCTTGAAAATCAAGAACAAATGGCAATATCATTAACAATGACCGTGGTGTTTATGGGATGTGAAGCAATGGGAAAAGGACCAGGCAAAGACTAGTTGGCGCAGCCTTATATCAACACCTGATGCAACATTGGAACATATATCTTGAGACGATTGATGAAATCCAAATCTTAAAGGGACATGAATTTTAAGGAGAGATACAAGTTCGAAGCGGCAATAAAAAGACACCAAATAAAGAATACGAATTTTTTAAAGTGGCATGAATTTATGAACGGCAGTGAGATATTTGAGATAGTCAATCTCAAAGCGGCAATGAGGCATGAGACGGCGGCGGAGCATGTTCCCTAAGGCAGACGACGGCGTCAAAAAAAAAAAAATATAAATATAAATATAAAAAAATAAAAATAATAATAAATAAATAAATAAAATATGTATGGCTATATATATATGGCAATATTCATATGTAATGATCACCATGTTTTGACAATAAATTTATTATTTTTCTTTGTCTTTTTATTTGTACTCTTTTGCCCTTAATCAGAGGTTCCTAAGACACTGTTTGGGGTAATTAATAATAGAGGCTTGCCTCTATCAGGAATGAAAGAACCCACGAAACAAATATGATATTTGTGCTTCGATATATCGTCTGGTGTTTGCTTCAAGATGCCAGACGCATATTTTCGATCCCACAGGAGCGTAACTAGCCGGGAATCTCGATCGAGAGAGAGAGAGAGTGAAAGAGAGGGATCGAGAGAGACAGAGTGAGTGAGTGTGTCTTTCAACCTTTATTAAAAAGTAAAGTTACTTTTTTTTGTAATTAAAAAAAAAAATAGAAAGACACGTAACCAGCCACGTGAGTTGTGTGGCTGGTTCGTGTCATTCTTTAGTTGCATATAGCATTACTCTGAGTAAATTTTTTAGGAGGCTACCAAACTTTGCTTTTTATTCAATTCGTTATCCGAACTTTAATTTGAATAAAAAAGTTACCTACCTTTAATTCTCTTTCACCGACAGGTCATCCTAACAAAACCCTAACAAATCCGATCGTTCAATGCTGATGTGGCGGCTAAGCTTACACAGTCAGCTAGTTTAATCATCATCAGCATTCCACATCATCATCATCATCAACAACATTCCACATAATCTACATATTCAGGTCAACGGCTGTGATCCTCCTATATGAAACCCTAGATCTCAGTGATCGGACGGTCGAGAACTTCGCCATCGTCTTGCGTAGTCAGCCGGTGGAATCGACGGTGTCGTCCCTCTCCATGAGTAGATTAGTGTCAAGCGCTCATCAAAAAATGATCCTAAAAATCAATTGCAAGCATAACAATGAGAACTAGATGTTAAGATTGGTAAACATCATCAAAGAATGATCTTGAAAATCAAGAACAAGAATGTTGAAATTACTTTGAAAATAGAAAAAAAAAATCCCAAATTTCAGAGAATAAATCCAATCTGATAAAAGAAAATAATGCCAAACATCAGAATTTATAGGTTTAGAATTTCAACTTTTTATTAATTCATTCAACAATCCACCCTACAAACTATCGAAGAAAACCTAGCAAACCCTATAAATTACATATTAGAAAATCAAGAACATGAAATCAAGAAAGAAACCCTAGATCTAAGAATTGGTAAACTTTGTGACATCCTTGGTGCCCTTAGACATGATATTCTTGGCGAGTTCTCCAGGAAGAACAAGACGAATGGAGATCGTTGTAGCAAGCCAAGCTAGATGCCTCCTGTGCAAACTTCTCGAAGATATCATTGATGGAGCTCATGATGCCCATATCCTTGCTAGCGGAGATCCGAGGGGAGCCGCCGGGATGGGCATGAAGAGAAGCGCAGCAAGGAAGCCCCCTGGGCCTAAGCCAGCAGCGAGGTTGAAGAAGTTGAAAAAGAGGACGGTTCTATTGCTGAGATCTAGGGTTTCACATAGGAGGATCCTAGCCGTTGATCCAGATCTAAAGATTATGTGGAATGTTGATGATGATGATGTGGAATGCTGATGAGGATTCAATTAGTTGACTATGTAAGCTCAGCCACCACATCAGCATCGAACAATCGGATTTGTTAGGGTTTTGTTAGGATGACCTGCCGGTGAAAGAGAATTAAAAGTAGGTAACCATTTTGATTCAAATTAAAGTTCGGATACCGAATTGAATAAAAAGCAATGTTTGGTAACCTCCCGAAAAATTTACTCGGATAGGGTTTTTGCATTACTCTTGAATATAATAGTAATGCCACAATTTTTGTATTTAAGTCTTCCACCATTAAAAGGAACATCATAGTTTTGCTAACAATTATTTATTTTAAGGATGGTTTCGTAAAATAAGAAAATTTTATGATATTTTTGCAGAAGATCTTAATAATTTTGAGAATTTACATTTAACTATTTTAATGGGCATGCTAGCAAAATGTGTAAATCTACGACGCTGTTGGGAGACATATTGATTTTATTAAACATTACTCAGATAGTGTTTTTGCAAAATCACAAAACTTTATGATACTTTTGCATAAAAACTCATTAAATTCAAAAGTTTGTATTTCACAAGTTATTTATACATTAAATAATGTTACAAATCCATTTCAAATTTTCAGAAGGGCACCCTGGAGTTAAAAAAAAAAAGTTACAAGACTCACTAATTAAAGGTGATCTTGCTAAACAAACCTTATTTTAAATGGAGTGTAAAGAAAATTATTTACTATTAATACTTCAAAGGAAATCATTTTAGATGTTTTTGACAAATATATATAAATATATATAACACCAATCAAAATTAAATCTAACCAGTAATATTAATATTATTCACAATTCTTCACCTTTACTAATCAAATCTGAACATACTGGAATGTTACGAACAAGATGATTATAAAATCAAGATGAAAGCAATCTTTAATTTATTTCTCAAGCAAACAACATTGAACCCATGTGTATCAAACACAATCTCTTAAGCTTGCTTCCACATTTGACATGAGAGTACAACAACATATGCATGATCTAAGAGGACCTGAAGTAAATAAAATGAGCAGGAACCATGTTATGGCTACCACCAACATGACTTCATCTTTGACAAAAGACTTTTCACCATGTCAAGAGCTTCTTCTGTGTATCCATCCATTGCCAGAAAGAAGGAATACCGCAAATTCCTCTTGAAGAATAGTAGTGCCATCCATCCCCAAAAACCGCTGATGAAACCAAGTGCAATTGATGCAAATAATATGAGACGATCCTTTGCTTCTTCGTTATCATCATGAATATCATTTGTCAGTTGCCCTTGTTGTTTTGGAGATGATGGTGTCATGGAGGTACAATTCTTCTTCAATGGAGGACCACAAAGATAAGGGTTCCCTTCATAGCTGCTCTCATTAAATGTACTGAACTGAGCAACCAAACCTATTGTTGGACCAGAAAGGTTGTTATATGCCACAGAGAAGACTTCCAAATAATTGAGTTTTGCAAGTTGTGGGGGTATTCGTCCAACCAACATGTTGTGGGAGAGGTCTAAGCTTTCAATTTCTCTCAAGATTGATAGTGTAGCAGGTATTGGACCGGTCAATCGATTATTGGACAAATTCAAAGCTTGGAGCCAAGTCATTTGACCCATGTTCTCTGGGATCATGCCAGTCAATTGGTTGCAAGACAAATCTAGTCCTGATAAATTTTTTAAAATGTTCCCTCGATAACGGTCTGATCTTTGCTTTGTTGCAAACTCGATATACTCTGGTATAATTGCTTGTAACATCTCTGGTGAGGTAAAGAAAACATTAGTGATATAATTCCTCGGAAAGAGCCCTGTGTTGTAACCACCTTGAGGTTGAGTCGTTCTAGTAAATTGGTAGTTCAAATTGGAGTTGTGCCCTATGTTATGCAAACAAGAAGGTATATGTCCCGACAAATTATTGTGAGAAAGGTCAAGAATGTGAAGAAATCTTAAATTACAAATTTGCATTGAAATTGGTCCATCAAAATGGTTTCCTTTCAAAGAGAGTATCTTTAAAAATTTGAGGGTAGTCCCTATCCAACTAGGAATATGACCAAAGAAATTATTATTACCCAAATCTAATGTCACTAAAGGCAGATTTGATAAAGCATTTGGAAAGGGTCCTGTGAGTTCATTGTCTCTTAAATTCAAATATTCTAAGTGAGTCATGTTGAAGCAAGATGGAACTTGGCCAAAGAAATGATTTTTAGAGAGATCCATTGATTCAAGTTGATTCATATAACAAAGTTCATCCGGCAAATTTCCTTCCAAATTATTTCCTGCAGCATTAAGGACCGAAAGTTGCGAAATGTCAGCAATGCAACTCGGTAGATTTCCAAAGAAGTGGTTCTCACTAATATCCAAGAAAGAAAGCATGGAATTATCACAAAGACTAGTTGGTATTTCCCCACTCAATTGGTTGTTATTAACCAGAAAACATGGCAAGGAAAACTGGGTCATGTTATTTGGAGTCAGAGTTCCCTGAAATTGGTTCATAGATAAGTCCAATATATAAAGATTAGGCAACTCTTTGAGCAAATTAGAAAATTGACCTGATAAATTGTTATCTGATAGGCCAAAATATTCCAAGTCACTTAAATTTTTAACTGAAGGAGGGATGACACCATGCAGCAAATTATTTGACATGCTCAAGTACCATAAATTGGGAAAAATAGTGCCAATGCTCAAAGGTATTTCTCCGGTGAGTTTATTATTTGAGACATCAAAAAGTTCCAAATTTGTACTTTGGGATGGCAATATGAGTGACCCAGTTAATGAATTATCTCTCAAATTGAGATTAGTTAGATTGGTCTTATTCTCTAATAACCACAATGGAATATTTCCTTTTAAGTTATTACTAGAAAGATCAATGTATTCTACCATATATTGAGAGAACAAAAAAGTGGGGATGGATTGAGAGACCTTGTTCACAATGCAATTTGCCAGGACAATACCTTCAAGTTGAAATGATGGAGGACTTACCAGATCTTCTGTTTCGAGCTCCAATTGATAATTATTTGAAAGATCCAACAATTTAAGCTCAGCATTGTTAGCAAATGAGCTTACCGAGAGAACTCCATTGAAATTATTGTCCGAGAAAGCAGCGTACTCAAGTCTTGTGAGGTTTTCAAAAATAGATGAAGGAAACCTCATTTCCAATTGATTGTGGGAGATATCAAAATAGTTTAGAGATGACAGATATCTAAAGCAATCAGGAATATCTGAATTCAAATTATTGAAGCTGATGTCTAGCTCTTCAAGGTTCTTCATCATACACAATCCTGAAAGATAATAAATGAATAAATCAATATATTCTTGCTTCTAAATTATTGACAATAAGAATAAAAACAAACTAATATTATTAGTCAAAGATCAACTAAGTTAGAATACTTGCAATGAAAATATTTATATACTATAGCAGTATGTAATCTCATGCAAAATTAATACATAGGTGTGTATGATCAGGAATGCCCTGTTTGAAAATTGACATCATGAGATTGGAGAAGATCATGTAATTGGAATATATAGCAGCTCTTTACCTTCCAAAGAGGTACCATTGAGTTGATTATATTTTATGGACAAGCCTTTAAGTGATGCCCACTCATTTGACATCAAAGGGATATCTCCATATAATTCATTCATACGCAGATCCAACAGCTCAAGCTTGTCTAATTTACTGAACTCTAAAAAATTAAGAACACATCAAAATTAATTATTTTGTTAGGATGGACAAGATATGACTTTTTTTTAAAATAAAAAATGAAAGATAATTTTAAAAGATTATAAAGATTGTAAAAGAACATCATACCTTCAAGAGAAAGCCTTCCCTTCATTTTGCTTCCACTAAGGATAAGTGTTTTAAGAGAAGATAATAAGGCCAAATTTGGAACAATACTTGTATCAAAATAATTGTATGACAAATCCAAGTTTTTGATCTTGCTCAATCTTGACAAAGCATCAGATGCTGCAACAAGAAAATATAAAGTGAGATATAAACATATCTACATCATAAAACATGTAACTCAAGAAATATAATATAATTAATGAACACACACACACACCAGTGATGAACTTTTCACTTGTCAAATTATTGCCTGCCAGTCCGAGAACCTTGAGAGAGCTTGATGCAGGGAAAGAAGATAGAACTTTACCATCAAAATAGTTGTAGGAGAGGTCCAAGTACTTAAGCTTTTTCAGTCCTGCCAGACTACCAAAACAATCAGTTTTTGGAATGCAAATTCTGATGTCATTGTCTCTTAGTGACAGACGTTGCAATTCAGTGAAAGGTAGGAATAAGGAGAAATTGAGAGGACGCCGATTAGTTCCGTATGTAGAATAGGCATTCCTCAACTCCAGTCCTGTCACATGCTTTGTGGTGGGTGAGCAATGCACTCCATGCCAACTACAACAATCGATACTTTGATTCCATGATAAGATTACTGAATTTCGATAAATAGGTTCCCGAGCAACGTATGATGATTTGATTTCAACAAGAGCAATCCTTTCATTCTCTACACATCCAGAGCAACAATGCAACACAAACACAAGAATCAGCAACCATGATGAGAACAAGGAAGGTAACTTCAAGAGCTCCATCTTTGGTATTGTGTGTGACTATGTTTGCATGCACATAAATACCACAATGACTGGTGGAAGCCTAGAGTCAAATTTTCCTTTTCCTTTCTTTCTCAATAGTGCCTTTGCCGTATTCAGCAAGTGATGGAAATTTAGAGGTCTACGTTGACAAATTGACCAAGATGAAAGATTAATATTAATTTTGTTGGGACGTAGTGGTTAACCTGGTCCATAGTCCCACATCGCCTGTGAGAGCCAATCTCCCTAGCTTTATATATCCTAAGCCAATCCTTCCCTCTAACTGCAGTTATGGAGAAGTTAGGGTGGTGGGTCCCTGTATTAACATGGTATCAAAGCTACTGTTCCGATCGGCCGTGACTACCCACATCCGATGTGGGCCCAAGGAGGGTGTTGGGACGCAGTGGTTAACCTGGTCCATAGTCCCACATCGCCTGTGAGAGCCAATCTTCCTAGCCTTATATAACCTAAGTCAATCCTTCCCTCCAACTACAGTTATGGAGAAATTAGGGTGGTGGGTCCCTGTATTAACAAATTTCACCGTAACATCAAAAAAAATATTTGAAATAAAAACTGTGATTGCAGAAGAACAATCATTTCTTCCTTCATGTTATAATTAAACAAGGCTATGCTCTTTGTGCCTGCACCTTTACAACCTATGTATTATGTTTTGCGGTGCATGAAGTTCAAAATCAATGAAGCAGAAAGTTGAAGATCTTATGTCACCAGTAGGACAAAAAAATTCTATTTCTCCAATCAGATTCATTATGATAAATGTAGTTGGTAGAGACTTTTATTATGCCGTGTTATATTTTCAAACTTGTAATTATGTTCACAATGACTCTCCATAGAAGACTAGAGTCAATTAGTTGCAAGTGGAGTTAATTAATTGATATGGAGCAAATGAATCATCCTTTCTTCCTCTAAACATGCAAAACTGCTGCCTGGTAGTGGTAGTAGCAAGACAAACCAGCAACAGCCACCGATTAATTAGTTGTGTTTAGGGTTTATTTGATTGAATTTATTTGGAAGTTTTCTTTTAAAAAAAAATTGAAAATAAAAATTATAATAAATAAGTTTTTTGTTTCCTCAATATTAAACAAATTAAAATTTAAAAAGGGAGGTCAGGGGTTCAAATCCTTCCCCCGACAGTACTGTTCATACACTATTTATATACTATTTATGCACTGTTCACCTGGCCTCCAGAACTGTTCATATACTATTTTTATAATGTACATCCGGGTTCATTACTATTTTTAAATCTCTTGAATATAGACGCTTGTCGCCTATTAATTAAAAAAAATTAAAAAATTAAAAAATTAAAATTTAATTGGATGAATCACCTCCAATATATTGGAAAAGATGACAGATACAAAAAAAAAATGAACATTATCTTTTCTTTTTTTTTTTAACAAGTCAAGTTTTCCTTCTAATGTACAGTGTTTTTTCCAGGGTTAATTAAATGTCAGCAATCATGTAATATGCATTTGTTGAATGTCAAATATTATAAGGTTTTATTTTATATTCTCTTGCAAATTCCTCTAAAATTATTGCGAGGAAATTAAATACTTGAAATAAAATTTAAACAATATAAATCGTTTTCATTTGAGTTATTGCATTTAAATTTTTATTTTTTTATAGTGCAAGGGAGAGTATTTGATTAAAATACTCACAATAAAACATTACAAATAAACACAAATATAGGCTTAGTTAGGCCATCTCCAATCACACTTTGAATTTGGAGTTATTGATTAAGTTTGGCACACAGGCACTCCACTCCAACCGAGGGCTAAATCTTGCGCCAAATCTATATTTTCCTACAACGGTGCACAAAATACTGTGTGCCACTGTAGCCGCATTTTTTTTTTTTAATTTTTTTGTTTTTATAAATTTATATTTAGAATTTCATATTTTAATCAAATTAATAATTTAAAATTTAAGTTTATATTTTTTAACTAATAATAAATAAAAAATTAAAGAAAATAATACACCAAATATAAATTCATTAAAATTAACGAAAATTACATGAACAATAAAAATTAAACATAGAAAATAATCATAACATAGATTATTATCTATAGCAATAAAAAATACTTGTATGCTACTTTACTTTCCAATAATGTGTTGTTTTTACTAATGGTGCTTGTTTGTATGTTATGTTTTTATTAAGTAATTAATGTAATTCTTGTATTTGTATTTTGTTATCAATCGGATTTTTATTTTTATTCAAACACCCACGAGTATTGTTATTTTATATTTAATAAATATAAAAAATAATATCTATAATGTAAATAATATAATTTTTAAATTCAATGGGTAAAAGTGAAAAAGAATTAAAGATGAATAAATTTAATGATGATATAAATATATAAATTGTGAAGTGGGAAAAATATTCTTAGAATATTCTATTTTAAAGTTAAAAATAGAGATGATGGTTGGAGAAACCTTCAATGTAGAAATTGTATTTTTATATATTGAAGCTTCAAATTTAGAGTTTTGTGTTAAAGATGGCTTTAGACAAAAAAAAATTTTGTGTAGTTAGAAAGCTCATATAATGAAAAAAAAAAGTTTATCTTTATTTCAAGTTCACTTAAAGCACATGCCCTTTCAAACAACATAAATGCTATGTGCTCCCTTACCAAATTTTGGAAGCACACTTGCAAAGATAGACTCTTCAAATGGTTGAAAGCCAAAAGAGCTTAATAGCACCCATATATATTATTAAGAATGAATGAAATGAATTAATAAGCTATGAATATTGTTAAATTTAGATGACTGATAATGCTCGCCCCGAAATCAACTCATCTTGAAATCTAAATGGGTACTCGCTAAGAGTATATGTTCTTGTTCAAGGTTTCAAACAATCATCCAAGTTATATGAGCAAAGCAAGAATGCAAAATAAAAAACAACAACAACAATAATTTGAGTACTAGATATATATATACCATTGATACAAAGTTCACTTTGTTAGTGTAAGCCCTAGCCTCAATACATTGTATGAGCTTTTATTTTTTGGATAATTATTATGAGACACCATTTTATCTATTATTATTTCTATGTATAGTTAATAAGATAAAACATCCTTGAATATTGGTTCTGCTCAAGTTATCAAATGCGTGATTTGGATAGTAAAACCTTAAAGCATAAACTAGAACAATATTCTAAATGTCCCTAGTCGAGTATTTTCATGGGAATGAAAATAAATTAAGACCAGTATGTCTTTCATGAGATGGCCTTGTTTTACGGGTCATAGGATATAAGATATCAATCAAAGGACATAGATACATGTTAGGGAACAATGTACCTGGAACGATCCGCTCTTGAGAATACTGCATGGTTGTAAATTCATAAGTGTTTTTCTCAAGCAATTCTTGTACTCAAATCCTCAACCTGAAATCACTATGGATCTCGGATGAATTCTTACATGCTTTAACTTACGCCTAACGTCATTCGTATCTGAGTGACATGTACAGGTATGTTTGGGCATGTCGCGGTTCATACTAAGAGACATGAGTAAAGTGAAGAGATTGCTCCTCTCTACAGAGAGAGTGAATATCATCAGCCACTTGATTAGTGAGGCTGAGTAGTGCATGGTCACGCCTAAGGGAAATGATAAGAGTTATCATTTACTTGACCTAGTCAGTTCACTAAGAGATCAAGAAATTAATTAGAATTAAAATAAAGGTGACTCACTCCATACCTTATGCTAATTAAGATATTCAGTGGCAAAAATTTGTATGAGGTTGCGATAGGTTTCGTTAATTCTCAAAATTGACCTTCATTTAATATTGGGTAATCGTATTATCTTGTTAGAGAATAATTATGATTTATGAGCGTTAAAGTTGTTTAAGCTCATTGCCAATGCTAAATGGATCTACAAGATCGTACACTAAGAATGCCGGGATTAAGGTTCAGTATTTGTTACTTATTGGACCACATGTTTAGAGTTTTGGTAAAAAACCTAAATTAGGTGGAGTGAATAGCTTATTCGGGCTGGGTCTTATTAAGTGTTGATCCAATCTATTGGTTAATTAAAATGGTTTAATTAATCAAGTAAAGAAGAGATTCCTAATTTGATTAGGAGTGAAGGGTTTTACTGTAAATTAGGGTTTTGGGTTTCCAATATAAATAGATGGTCTAACCCTAATATGAAATCAAAAAAAAAAAAAAAAAAAAGAGAAAAATAAAGTGATTGAGAGATTATCTCTTAAGAAACCCTAGCCGCCACTCACTCTTCTCCCTTGGCTGCCGCCACCGGTGCTCACCATCGGATCCCGCTGTCAGAACCCACCGCCATCGCGCCTACAGCCCCTTTTTCTCTTGAATCTCGGGTGCTTGCTATTCAAACCAAGAAACAAGTGTTGTTTCTTGAGGTACCAGCATACCTGCTTGATTCCTATAGGCGTTCGTGTGTGCGTGATTGTAGAGGGGAGTCGCGCGATTCGTAGTCCCCTTCGATTTTGGGAAAACAAGGTATGTTCAAAATCGTTATCAAAAGAAAGGTATAACTTTTAATTATCTATTTGTTTAGAATTTAATCTTACTCTAGTATGCGTTAGGGTTTTATCATGTTTACTTGCTGTTAACAATTTTGTTATCTGATGCCTATTGGCATTTATTTTTCACATGATAATTTCCTTGATTGAGTGATAAGATCCCAACATACTTGTCATTTGACTTTGTTTGTGAACATTGAGAGAACCTAATTATAATCCAAAGAAGTCATTAGAGCTTCGGCATCAATATGATTTACTCAGAGAGGTGTAACAAACAACAACAATAGATACGCATATATACCATTAATAAAGAACTCAGTTTCTTTACAAAATTGCTTCAGCAAGAGAGCCTTGAGAGAGCTTAATGCAGCTAAAAATACATAGCTTTAGAATCAAAATAATTCCAAGAAAGATCCAAGTACTCAAGATTATGCAATTTTGCCACGCTGCTAAAACAATCACTTGGGATGCAGCTGTTGAAGAAACCATATGATAGAATGAGGCTTTGTAGTTCTTAGAAAGGAAGAAACAAGGAGACATTCAAAGTGTAGTTATAAGAGTGATGAAGGACCAGACGCCTAACATGCTTTGTGATGGGTGAGCAATTAATGCAGAAGCAGGTTTGAAGCCAAAGGCGCGCGCGCAGGGTCAGGTGTTCAACAAGGTTGGGCAAGTTCTTGAATTATGTTACAATTTAATGGGCCATGCTTAAGCTTTATTAGTTATTATGATATTAAAAGGAGTGGTTACTATGATAATTATGTAATTAGGAGATATGTTTGTTAGAGATCAACTTATTGGGTGACAGCATATCATGGCCCAGCAGATGTTTGTTGTAATGTCTGTTAGTAATGTCTGGTAGTGTCTTACAAGAATCAGTTGTTGTTGTAATTGTCACAATCTCTATATAGTGATGGAATGTAATGCAATGAGTCAGTGAATCTTTTCCAGTTTCTCTGCATCTCTGTCTCCTCTTCTTCCAGATTTTCCTCATCTTTGTCCCCTCTCTCCTTCTTCTTTTCTCTCATACTCTACTCTTTGGTGTAAAGCCTACATCAATTTGGTGCTTTCGTTATCCTTGACTCCATGATAGAAGGCTTGATGATGAGGTCTCGTGTATTGGATGAGCAACTCACCACCATTACTGATCAGTTATCACATCATAATTCCATTTTCACAAATCTTGACTCTATGTGCACCACCATGCAGCTACATTCCGAGGGATTTGACACCTTACACAAGTCCTTCGACGCATTGCAGCTGTCGCTAGCGTCACAGCAGACTGTGATGGGCGATATGATGGTGAAGCTTGCCAAGTTGGATACAACCACTGCACAACCTCCGCTACTTTCATTGCCAGCAACTACATCGTCAACCATGTCCCAACATAGTCCTGCTTTTTCTCCAAGTATCCCCAGTCCTATCCACCAACTACCTCCACATCGAATGCCCAAATTAGAAATCCCCCTATTCAAAAGAGATAATGTTGTGAGCTGGTTGTTCCAAATCAACTAGTTTTTCACTTTCCACCAAATCCCAATAGACCAAAAGCTCATCATTACAGGAATCTACATAATAGGCCTTACCCTCCAATGGTACAGTGGATGCATACAACATTACAATTCTGCTCCTGGGATGATTTCACTAGGCAGATCGAGCTTTGTTTCGGTCCCTCATCCTTCATTAGTCATGAAGCCTAGCTATAAAAATTTAAGCAGCAAACAATAGTGGCAGCTTACTTACATAAATTTAAATGCTTATTGATAAAAGCCGAAATGTATGCATTTATACTATTGTTTTGTATATGTTTGCATGCTATTTGAGATGAATCGATGCCCGTTTTTTGCCTAAATTGGTTATATTCTTGTTACAGACAGCAAAGAAGCTGAGATGAGCTCGAGAAAGCAATTGGAGTGAAATCGGCACAAAAAATCACGTTTTTGGAGGAAGAACATTGTAGCAGTACTGTAGCATGGATGCCGGGTCTTACATGAGCAAAGCTGTGAACTGCGCGCCCGCGCAACCCATTGAAGAATTCGGGGCCATTACTGTAAATGGATACTGTGGCAACGTACAATAGCTGGTACTGTAGCAATGCATTGTAGCACCGACCCATTTTTTGTGAATGAAAAGGCAGTGAACTGCGCGGGCTACTGCACACCGGCTCACTGGCCCGCTCGACTAGCGACAGAATGATTTTAAAGAGAGTTAGGGCATGATTGGAGTGGCTTCTTCTTCCCCATCTTGGAGGCTCTCGGCGGAGGCTTTTCACCGGAGTCAACACCTGCCGATCTTCACATTTTAGAGGAGGAGAAATCAAGGGGAGAACATCCTTGGGCAAGAGCTTCATTGATCCCACCTTGAAGAAGCTAGGAGACGAAGAGGGAAGCCGCACCATTGCAGCATTTGTGGAAGATATCCGGGCTTTTCCTCTACCCTTCTCATTCTCATTGATTGAGGGAGTTTTTTTATGCATTTATTAGTTGTTTTCATGGACCTATCTTGTGTGATTTCTTGTATGGATGACTAAACCCCAATGTCACCGGATATCGGTGAACCTTGGGGTAAACTTGTGGTTGTAAGATACTTTGATTTGCTTAATACATGTGGTTTGTTCATGGTTTAAGCTTGGTGCACTTTGATGTGTTGATCTTGCATGAGAACTCTGTATTTCAACTTATAGGCTGTACTCGGCGCGTGACCATCGCCCTTGTACTAGACACACCTTGCTTATTGGGGATTTATGTATGAATACACCGTGACCATTGGGTGTTTCGTACCCCTTCAACCATTAGGGCTAGACCTAGGTTGAGTTCTGGCCCTGTCCGTAGTGCAATCGTAGGAGGATTTGGCCGGAAGAGATTCCATGTCAATACTCGTATGGGATTAGGGATTATTATCGTGACCATCAGGATAATCTATCCTTGGATTTCTCTTGGCCTGGACCACCACGTGCTTAGCATTTATAGTATTCTCCTGACACTTAGTAACCCTAGGGGGATCCACATCCGTTACCACCCTCATCTCTTGATTTTCGTCCTCCCACTCGGCGTATTTACATTTATTTGCTTAGTTTTAATTCTGCTAGTAGCTATAATTCCCAAGTGCTTTGATAGGTTAGACAATGAGAGCAAGTAAGGGTAGCTCCTTGGACCCACGGAATACGACCCTCTCGTGCCCGCACGAGAGGTATTACTTGACGACCCCATGCACTTGCGAGACACTCATCACTTATCTAATCAGATTAGTGGACTCACTACTAGTAACCTCCTGAATTGCTTTCTCTAAGGGTTACGTGATGATATTCAAAGCGAGCTATACTTGCTCAGGCCTCAATCATTGCACGATGCCATGGGCATGGAGAGACTCATAGAGGATAAATGCAATGCAACACATCTGACCCACTTTACAATAAGACCAAGTGTCCCAAGACCTCCACCAATTCCTTCATCGCCTCCAATTGGCCCCAACCATCCTGCTCAGCTCCCAATCAAACGCATAACCACAACAGAGATGGCAGCGTGACGAGAGAAAGGGTTGTGCTTCAACTGTGATGCAAAATTTGTTCCGGGCCACTGATGTCGCCCATCCCAATTTCTTTATCTTTCGATGGATGTCCCTGACTTGGATGATCCTCTGGATCAAATACTTGTACCAGCAACCAATGAGCCTATACGACCACTTCCACAAGATGAGCTTCCCTGCATATCCCTTCATGCTTTGACTGGGCAGTTAGTCTCGACCACCCTTAAGCTCATTAGAGTTATTAATGGAAGAGAAGTGACAGTCCTCATCATTGGTGGCTCAACGAATAACTTTGTTCAATCATGTTTGGTGAAGCATTTAGGCCTCATAGTTCAACCATCCCCCCATCTTCGAGTCACAGTTAGTAATGGGAAGGCATTGGACTACGGGGGTGAGTGTTTACAAGTTCCAATTAAGCTTGGGGCTCAGGTGAAATTACAAGGATTACGACAATCAATTCTTCATTATATCTCTTCCTCCTTAATCCAGAAACAAGCTCATGCCATAGCCCAATATTGGCACTTAATTATTGACTCCACCGAGCCCGATTGGCAACCACGCATTAGGCCCAATGCCCCACCTCCATTCACTAAGGCAATGCAAAAAGCTTCTAGCAAAATTTGGTGATATCTTCTCCATTCCTGCGTGACTTTCTTCCTTACGGCCACTGGATCATCATATCCCGCTTTATCCGAATACACTACCGATCAACATCAAGCCTTATCATTACCCCTATTTTCAGAAATTGAAGATTGAACGCTTGGTTGCAAAAATGTTAAAAAAGGGAATCATCAGGCCAAGCACCAGTCTTTTCTCTTCACCGGTGCTTCTGGTTAAGAAGAAAAATGGGAGTTACCATTTTTGTGTTGATTATAGGGCACTCAACTCCCCCATCATCAAAGATTGGTTCACCATCCCAATTGTCGAAGAACTTCTCGATGAGCTTGCTGGATCCACAGTATTCACCAAGCTTGACCGCGCTGGCTACCACCAAGTGCACATACATCCACCGGCCATTACGAGTTTACCGTAATACCTTTTGGCCTCACCAATACCCCCTCTACCTTTCAAGCTCTTATAAACACTATTTTTCGACCTATTTTGCCCAAATTTTTTCTTGTTTTCTTCGAGAATATCCTCGTCTATAGTGACCATTGGGAAGCACATCTAAATCACTACAACCAGTTTTCAATATCCTTCGTTTACATTGCTTCTTTGCAAAAATGGTGAAATGGGAATTCGGATGCACCGAGTTGGGATATTTTGGTCACCGAATTTTAGCACAGGAAGTATCCGTCAATCCTAAAAAAATCTCTGCAATTCGTGATTGGCTACTACCGGAGACACTTCGGAACCTGCATTGTTTTTTAGGCATCACCGGTTATTACTAGCGATTTGTACGCCAGTATGCCACATTGGTGTCGCTTCTTATTGAACTCCTTCACAAGCATTCTTTTGTTTGGACACCTCTAGCTTTAACAGCCTTTCACAAGTAAAGGAAGCTCTCATGGTCACTCCAGTCCTTCAATTACCAAATTTCAGTCTCCCTTTCACTGTTTAAACAGATGCTTCTAGCACAGGCATTGGTGCAATTCTGATTCAGGTCGGCCATCTTATTGCTTATTGTAGAAAGCAATTATCTCCTTGAATGCAACATGCCTCCACCTATGCCTGAGAGATGTATGCGATCGCTGAAGAAGTGAAGAAATGGCATCAATATCATCTCAGACGCTGATTTAAAGTTTAGTCAGATTGCCAAAGTATCAGTTCTCTCTTGCATCAAATTATTCAAATACCGGAGCAACAGAAATGGTTGACAAAGTTATTAGGCTTCGATTTTTATATTGAATACAAACCAGGTGTGCAAAACTATCTTGCTGATGCTCTATTCCGTCAGTCATCTGTGATGTTTCATTCCTTGCTCACCACTTCTTAGCCTATTTCGGCTATCTGGGATACCTTGTGTCATTTTTACAAAACAAATACACCCATTTATCAGCTATTAGAGGCTGTCCGCAAGTGTCCTGCAAACTATCTTGAATTCACTGTCAAAGAGACGGTACTCCTCTACACAGGACAATCACCTGCATTGTCGAAACATTTTATTGGCCGAACCTACACAACTCTGTTCATGACTACATTTCTCGCTGTGCCACTTGCTAGTCTGTAATGACTAGAAGGTCGTTTAGTTAGTTACAAGGAGATCACGTGAGTAGGAGAGTGGAGACAATTGAGGTGGATGTCTTCATCGTTCAAGCAGAAAAGTAAAAGGAAAAGGTGAAGGAATTGTAGACTCACCTGTTATGTTACACCTAATGATGTGGTATTGAAAAGGACTGTGAATAGCCAGGAAAAAAGGGGTTAGTTATGATAGAAGGCTCCTTATTGGTCTGAGAGGGGAGTCAGTTAAAGGAGAAAGATAGCAGTATAAAAGGGAGGGAATTAGAAAGGAGGAAAAGCAGTGAAGAAGCAGAGAGAGTGCTTGGGCCTGTGGATTGGTTCTCCGTCGATCATCTCCGGCAATCGGCACAGGAGGGAAGTTATTCCCATATATCTTAGTATTTTTACTTTTGTAGTCATTGGATTGATGACTCAGTGAGTTGAATGTTTTCATTTGATGTTTGGTATTCATTTGTTCTGTGATCTGTTGAGATGAGGATGATCTGGATGTTTTTGACGATGGATTTATGCTTTTCTATTATTGAATTGGTGTTTCTCCAGTTGAATAGTTATTAATCTGATAATCAGTTTGATTTGGAAAAGACTATGAATCAAATTGGTTGTGAAATTGTTTTGATAGTCAGAGATCAATTAATTTACAACACAGTCCATTAAGACATTCAATAAGGCCCCACAGGGTCTTTTACAGCCACTTCCGATTCTGGGTAAAATCTGGGATTCCATCTCTATGGATTTTATTTCTTAATTGCCTCCTTCTTTAGGGAAAACCACTGTCTTGGTGGTCGTGGATCGACTCTCAAAGTAACCCCACTTTTTGCGTTAGGATCTTAGTTCACCGCACAACAAGTGGCCAAGATTTTCGTCAAGGATGTTGTTCGACTTCATGGACTTCCATCAATCATAGTTTTTTATCGATATCCCTTATTTGTCAGCACATTTTGGAGGGAGCTTTTTAAGCTTCAGGGCACAGTCCTAGCAATGAATTCTGCCTATCACCCGTAGTCCGACGGCTAGACGGAAGTTGTCAATTGATACCTTGAAGATTTTCTCTACTATTTCATTGCAAATCATCCTTGTCACTGGTTGCAATTTCTTCCCTGGGCTAAGCGGCACTACAACACTGCATGACACTCCTCTATCAAAATGTCCCTCTTTGAGGATGTGTACAGCAGTCCATAGATGAATTACTATCCAAATGAGCTTTAATCCTCCAAACTCTCTAAGAGAATCTCATACTAGCCAAGACCAGAATGTGGAATCAAGCAAACACAGGTCATACTGACATTTCTTTTTCTATTGGAGATTTGGGTTCTTCTTAAGTTGCAACCATTTCGCCAATCCTCCTTGGGCCATCGGCATTCGCATAAGCTCACTCGATGATTTTATTGCCCCTATCAAATTTAGGAAAAAATTGGAGCAGTCGCATACAGGCTTGAGCTGCCAGAACAGACGCGTCTTCATGATATTTTCCACGTTTCTCGGCTTAAACGCTATATGGGAGACCCCACTGCCACTCATGTTCCTTTACTTGTGGAATTTATTGGCCAACAGCGTCTTCTTCGCCCAGTCAAAGTATGGGACTTTCGCATTATTCTTGTTCAAGAACACCCCAGTTGACATGCCTTAGTTCAATGGGAGGGTCAAACAAAGTTGGATGCCACGTGGGAATCACTTCACGATCTTCGCCAAGACTTTCCCAATTTTAACCTTGAGGACCAGATTAATTCTGATGGGGAAGGTATTGATGCAGAAGCAGGTTTGAAGCCAAAGGTTTGAAGCCAAAGGCACAAGGTCAGGCCTTCATTAAGGTTGGGCAAGTTCGTAGATTATGTTACAACTTAATGGGCCATGCTTAAGCTTTATTAGTTATTATGATATTAAGAAGAATTGTTACTATGTTAATTATGTAATTAGGCCATCTCCAATCCACAACCCCAAATTTTTACCCCAATTCCCAAATTTGGTTATGCTACAATAAATTATACTCCAACCACAAACCTCAAATTTTACTCCAAAAAAGCATATTCGTAAAATATTATTTTCACATCTTTTTTATATTATTATTACTATTAAGTTTTCATCAATTTATCACAAATTAATTTAATTAATAAATTTATTATTAATTAAGTAATTAATTGCACACAAACTAATATTGTAAGTATATAATGATTACTTATAATTACATTAATAAATTATTAAATTTTTAATTTTAATTACAATAATTATAAAAAAATTGATGAAAAAATTAATATTCATGTGGGACCCCAAATTTGGGGTCATCCTATTCCAAACCTCAAATTTGAGATCAAATTTTGGTGTGGGTTAGAGCAATCCATACCCAAATTTGACCCCAAATTTGGGATTTGGGTCATGCATTGGAGATGGCCTTAGAAGATATGTTTGTTAGAGATCAACTTATTGGGTGACAGCATATCATGGCCCAGCAGGTGTTTGTCGTAATGTCTGTTAATAATGTCGGGTCTTGTGTTACAAGATTCAGTTGCTGTTGTAATTGCCACAATCTCTATATAGTGTTGGAATGCAATGCAATGAGACAGTAAATATTTTCCAGTTTCTTTGCATCTTTATCTCCACTTCTTCCGGATTTTCCTCATCTCTGTCCCTCTCTCCTTCTCCTTTTCTCATCTCTACATTTTATAAATCTTTTATTTTTCTTTTGAAGAGGATTAAAATCAAATTTTAAAACTTACACAAAATAAAGACGTAAGTGTTTGTTAAATTTATAATTACCCTCGCACATCCTTTGACTTCTTTTAAATACTAGGTGTTTAGAGCTTGTGTATGTTGAAAAAATAAATTAAATTCACAATTAATCATAAAAAATCGTCATTTTCCTATGTGAACACAAGTGGAAGTCAAGAGTCATGCCGTGCATGGCAAACCATACATTAATTGATCATTGACCACTGATTGAAGTCAAGAGTCAAGCTTGTGTCTTTTTCCAATGGGCCCATTTGATAGCTCATCCATTGACAAAGGGTGAGCACAAATATCTTTCGCCAAAATCCATACTACTCGTCTACACTAATATAATAAATTAAGTTAATAATAATAAAAATTGGAAAAATTAAATTCATAATTAACAATACCTACTACACTAATATAATACAAATCAGTTCATGGACAAAGTACTAGGTAGCAATAATATTAATTCATGCATTATTCCAAACTCATGTATTGTTTACTGTGTCTAGATGGTCCTTTATGAGAGCTCGTGTATTTTTTTCTTTAGAGTTGCATGACAGATGATCATTTAAATCGTCTACAGTGTATTCCAAGAACTCGATAAACCACTGTAATTAGTGCACTTCCGTACTTATTTGTCTCTGACAACACTCATAATCAAGAGTCAACATAAACATCTTTATTCAAAATCCATGTTACACGTATACAATGAATTAATTTCATAGTAATTTAAAAAAAAAAAATTGGAAGAAATCACCTTCACAATTAATCATCAATAAAATTGATCATTTTTTATGTCACTTAAAACATAAAAAATGTCCAAATTAAATAGTGTGTCATGGCAATAATCATTCCATTTTCCAATTTGATTTAATACAAATTACACATTTTTTCCACTTAATAATTCGTATTTCATTTTCATAGATTCATTAGAGAGGAAAATTAAATATAGACTCAAACTTAAACCTTCCACATCCAATAGAACTGTTTGTATTTGACAAATAAGTTTATATTCTTTTGGAAAATGTTTGCATAAATTAGATTAAAAAATAAACAAAAGAAATATTTCATTTTATTATTTACTTTAATTTTTTGGAAAATTAATTACTTATTGAAGATGATATTTCCTTATATATTCTAAATCTTTTTTTATTTCAAACCAAATTTTTTATTTGGAATGAAAGTAAATATTTATGAGATGCTTAGTTCTTTATTTAATATATAACTAATATTATACAACTTACGATTTAAATAAATATTTTCTTGGTTGCCATCTATATAAAAAGAAGAATTTATATATTTTAGTTGTTTTTATCTAGAGCACTAAACTGATCTTCCAATATACTTCAACAAAAAAAAAACTGATCCTCCAATAAATTATGTCACAAGTGATCCAATGATGGGTGGAACTTCAATTAATAAACACCTAATTTTAAGAAATAAATCAAAAATAAATAATTAGCATGAAACAAATAATTAGCAGGTCCCTGCAACTACTCAACATTCCCTGGTTGCTCCAAAGTGTTATCTCATTTTGTGAGTTTACTGAGTTTTAGCACTTGTTATTTTTGGGTTTTCTTCTCTCCTCTTGTATTGTTGTGTCTTACTATTCTCCATTGTTAGTGGACTGCTTTCATCTTTACTTTGTTTATATTTTGTACTCTTTGAGTTTATATTGTTTTTTCTCAATGAATCATGTAATTTATTTATTTTTTTTTTTTTAAAAAAAATCTATCTTACATAGTTACATATGTTATTTCTCTTAGTCTATCTTAAATCTCAAAAGTATAGAAAATATATCATTTTTGTTTGTCATCCACAAAACTTAAATTTTAATCTCCTAACTTTTTTTACTTGACTTGAATTGAAAAAACATTGCACTTCTATATTTTTACATGCTTTAATCTTTTATAGCGACAATAATTCGAATTAAAACAAAATTTAATGCTACTCAACAATTATGAGTTCAATACAAGGTATAACATAAACCAAATTGGGATCACGGTCGTTCTAGTGAGTTCTAATTTAAATTTAAAACTAATCAACTACTTGATAATTTGATATAGAAAAAATAAAAATAAATTGAAATTTAAAAAATATTAAAATAAAATAAATTAAAAATTATATCTATTAATTACAATTGATGAAAAATGTTGATTGCAATTGATAATAATTAAAAAGATTTTTTTTTTTGTTTAGATTTTTTGGATTCTAATGTAGAATTCTTTACCATGAACTTCATTTTCTAATGGATATGATGATAAAATAAAATTTGTATAATTTAATTTGATTATAAGTTAATTAAACTAGATAAAATTTATATTTTAGGGGGAAAATGTTAAGATTATTATTTGGTTAGAAGTAACCAAACAAAAAAAAAAAATTAAATAAATGTTTAAAAAATCATGAATTGGGGGGGGGGGGGGGGGGGGGCCTTGGTCACTTGTGGTTGGGACCGCAATTTAAAAAAAAAAAAAAAAAAAAAATGCTGCTGGGACTCAAAAACCCATGCATCAAAACAAACACTTCAACAACTTGATCCATATTTGTTTTGCTTATTGATCTGGAAAATAAATGAATAAGAAGAAATCACACAACAATTTTTTTTTAACTATAATCTTAAAAATCAAAAATCAAAAATAATTTCTAATAATTTAAAAAAAAATTGAGACAAGTTAAAATGATTTTAAAAAAAAAAATTGTAAGACTTGTACTCAATTTGTTTACTAGTCCAATTAAGTTATCAACATAGCTTCTTAAGTGTGAGCGAAATTAAAATTTATCTAATTCTCCTACTTTAGATAGAAGTTGTAATCTGCTTATCTATTCGTTACAATCGAGATTGGCTCTCACTCTTAACTTTAGTTTCGAGCTCCAAGGGTTTATTATTGTTGTACTCATCATGTTGTCATTAAAGAAGAAATTATTAGCTTCAAGACTTTCCATGATAGAATACCAAAAATATATTTTATAATTAATAAAAAAAATATAGTGCGATTTTTCATTACTTAGCTACTATTCAAAAACATTGAAATTCATATCTATATTGATGTTCTAAGAGAATTGGAAAGAAGTATGTAAGTAAAGTCAACATTCTGCAATTTTATATATATAGTTTTTCCTAATAATATAATAGCTAGGTTGAATTGTAGCTCAAGTGATTAGTGTTTTGGGCCTCTAACATTGAGGTTATATGTTCAAATCCCATGAGTAACACCTTAATAAAAAAAACAATTAACCCTATGGGTTGACTAACCCAAGTGACTTGGCTAGTTAACTCGCCAGATTACTGGTTTAGGACATTATGATCTTTAACCAGGTCTACTACAGTGTGGACTAATTATGAGTTACTGGCACGGCTCACCATGTCAATTGTAGGTTTTGCCAGCCTAGTAGGGCCAAATTTTGGCCTGTATCCCCTTCTAATCCATTCTCATGAACTTGGGTATTCATCTACTAAAATCAAGCATGCTTATTATAATAAGCTTTTAAAAGAATGCATACCATTTATATAACAATTTGAATATTGGATGGATTTGGTTGAATTTATTGAAATGGAAAATGTTAGTGCAAATGCACTTTAATGATTGGCATAATTTGACACCTAGTCAAGGTGACATGGCAAGCATGATGACGTGGCATGGATAATGACGTGGCAAAGATGATGACATGGCAAGATGACTTGGCTAGGTGGAAAATATCATGAGAAATTTTGGAGAAGTTATTTTTGGCAAGAAGTTACAATTCTCATGAAGATTAAATGAAGATCTTGTTAAAGCTATTTTAGGCAAGATGATCAAGCAAGCAACAAGTTGGTGTCAAGATCTCATCAAGACCATATTTAGAATATTGATTGAAGACTAAATATGGGTGGAGCTAAATGAAGAGAATCCTATCAATGGAATGATTCTTAAAGACTATTGAAGGCAAGATTTGAAGATCTTTGTTGAAGGTTTGAAGAACCTTAATAGAGATGATATGAAGTCTATTAAGGGTATGTTTGAAGATGCGCCTATTGATGGCAAGATTTGGATGATGGATTGAAGATCCTTGAAGACCAAACTTGGGTGAAGTGAAAACTAAGTTTGGCAAGTTTCATGAAGACGCACATAGGACGTGCGCCCCTTGCGAGGGGGCTGTGTGGTGAGGAGCTGAAGAGGGAGGTTAGTTGCTGGTAGTTCGGATCAGGTGATCGGGCTGCATCGACTCAGACAGAGGGTCTTGAGGTCGCTTAGCAATGGAGCCAGAATTCAGCCAAGCCAGCAGCCAGGGCCAATGTCGCAACAAATGTTACAACATAAGTTGCGACATCTAATTTCGGAAGGTTCTAAAGTTAGAAGCCGCGGAGATTCTAAAAGAGGTATGTGCTATATTTGGGACGTTGAGGCGTCTATATATACCACCTTGGTCTAGGATTGGGTACGACTCTTGAAAGAGGGAATAGGGAGGTACCGGACAATCTAGAGAGGGTAGTATTCATTGTATTGTGAGAGAGTGACAAGTGTGTTTTGTACTCTTCTATCTTTTACCTTTTTTAGTGGATTGTTGATCTCCGGGCATGGCCCCCCAGACGTAGGTGAGTGTCACCGAACTGGGTTACCAACGTCTTGTGTCTCCTCTTGTGTGGTTTGTGTTTATTGTGCTTAAGTGAGTAAGTGTTCCTCTTATTTCACAAATCCTAACCGGCGGAACTAACAGAAAATATTGAATATACCCATTTAAAGTGGATATTTGCACTGATGTTTTGTAAATTTATGAAAATTTTCATATAATGCCCCATAATATATGAATCTATACTCGTCATCCAATTACAAGAAAATGTTTACAAACATATGGCTAATAAAAAATTAAATTTTTATATAACAAAACAGTGATGCTATGCAGGTTTTTTAAGATTGTTATGTTGTTTGATTTAGGGAAGTTAGTGTACAAATACACAAAAAAAGATCAAGATATCCGCATATATATGCCACAAAAATTCATATTTTCAAATTTTATGGATGTTGGGCCTTTTTAGATACAAAATTTTGAAATGAATATTGGGGTTTTTTTTTATATAATTTTTTTATGAATACAAACACAATTACACACTTCTATCATGTATATAATTTTATTTGTGTTCTTTTTCATTTTTATATTATTTTCAAAGCACATGAGCAACTCATGAAACCATAGACATATACAGTACTCATTACCTTTCAACGACACAACCCCAGTATTTAGCAGCAAAAATGGATGATTAGCCGCTAATTAAATGACTTCAGTTTTTAGTTTCCTGTGATTGATGTTATCTAGGCTTATTATCATTTGTTACTAAATATTTATGGTAAAGATTTTTTTTTCTAATAAAATGGATAAACTATAGTTATAGTAAAGAGTTTCATAAAAAACCACTTGTTTATTATAATTTTATTGGTGAGAATTTTTTTTAATAAAAACAACAAGTACTATATATATATCAGGCATGTGCACAGGCTGCGAATTGATCCTCCAACCCATATAAACTGTTAGTAGAAATGCTCAACATGTTGCCACTTTGTTGAAATTTTCGCCTTCATTTTATTTGGCATGTTCTTTGCATATAAAGTGGCAAACAACCTGACTCAATTCATGGGTGTATTGCTGCAGATATTTTGCTGGCTGGCTGGGTTGTTCCATTGTATCATGTTGCATGTCGGTAGAATAAAGGAATTGTTTGCTGCATGTTGAATCGTTTGCTACATGAGTTGCTGCAGGAACCCCACCATAATATACGATTATTCTTTTTCCATATTGGTGAGATAAATATGCAAGCATATGCTTTTTATCTATATGCAGATGCATCATGTATGTGATTGAACTTGTGAGAGTCTAGTTCTTATGCATGTATTGTTTTTTTTTTTTTTTTTTTTTTGGGGGAAAGAGCTACCATGTAGCTAATTATTATTAGAAAAATAAGATACAAAGAGTTTGTAACAAGCTGAAAAGACTAATCAGCAAGACATGCCCATTTGATCTAGAAGCTTCATCAGCCATTTTGGTTTTTCCATACCCCCATGGAATAAAGAAAGCTGATTTGAATGGATGCCACGGCCAGCAAGCACACCAGCAATTCGGTTTCATTGATGAGGGATGAGTTCAAGCTTAGGATGATTCAACGAGGCAAGCAGCTTCTTGAAAGCGTCAGTGGAGAACTTCAGGTGCCAAGAGGATTGATCATCAGGATGGAAAATCAACTTCCAAAGGTCGTCAGAGCTAATGTAAACGTTGGAACACCTCTCTTGGACATCAATGCAATGTTGAAGAGCCATACAAGCAGCCTTTAAATTAATATCTAGATTATTGTCAAACATGCTAGGGGCCAATCCTGCACAACAGATCTTTCTATCAGAATCAACCATTAAGAAACCAAGCCCACCCTTACTTGTGGCACCATTCCAGGCAGCAGCAGAGAAAATTCCCACACATCCAGGATTTGGTCTATTCTGAATAAAATAGTTTTGCATTTTATGAGTATTGGGCCCAACAGAGAAATCATGCACCTGCATCACAGCTAAGTTAGCATATCTAAGGATGTCAGGAGGCTCCTGTCTAAAGATAAGATTACACCTGCATTTCCAAATTTGCCAAATAGTTGCTGCTATTAAAGAAGTCACAAATTTAGAATTGCCATGGTAATGAAAATCAAGCCACTGACCAGACTTTAATAAATTCACAAGGCTTGTCTTAGTGCTGGTAATAGTTTCAACCAAACTCCAAATTTTAACACTAAAGTTGAAATGACAAAATAAATGAACTGCAGATTCTAAGACCAAACCACAAAACTTGCAATGATCAGGAGGGCCCAGATTCTTGCCATATAAGAACTCATAAGTTTTGATCTTCCCATGATTTAGCAACCAAATAAATGATTTAGCCTTTGGAGGGATGTTCAATTTCCAAATGTTGGACCAACCAATCCACTCGGAATCCAACACATGGTTGCCATTCAAAAAAGTATAAATTGCAGAAGAGATCTTATTACCTTTCAACTCAGGAAGCCAAATCCAGTGATTGTTGTCATCATTAGTAATCAACCCATGAGAAATGATGGGAGAATCCCAGACAGTACCAAAGATATGATTAAGAGCATTTATGTTCCAAGATGAATTGACAAGCAAATTATCAATTGAAAACTCTTCCACATTGAGGTTCATGTTGAGAAATACAGGTTTGAAAGCAATTGGAATGTCAAACATTCAAGGATGATACAAAAAGGAGGTGATGACTGGGTTAAGACAGTTAATCCATAAAAAGGGTTTAATGACATTGGCATTCATGCATAAACCTTTAAAAAATGCAGAGCAATTGGGAGGAGCTTTCATAGACCAGAAATTGTGATCCCCATATTTCAAATGCATAATGTCAACCCAAATAGAGTTTTGCTTGTTAAGAAAATTAAGAAGATTCTTAGCCATTAAAGAGTGCTTTACTGTGACCAGATTTCTAATTCCTAGACCCCCCTCAGACTTAGAAGAAGTGATAATGTCCCAATTCACCAAGGACATACCAGCCCCATGATCATGGTTGGCCCAAAGAAATTTCCTAGCAACACAGGAAAGCTTGGAAAGAATACTGTCAGGAATGGGGTAAGCTGAAAGGTAGTAGATAAGAATTGCCATCAATGTACTATTAATGAGTACTGATTTGCCAGGTCTAGACAAATTAGCTTTGCCCCCACTCAGCCACTGCCAGATTAATACGAGAGATTATAGAATCAAAATGGGAGATGGCTAACCGATTGGGAGAAATAAGAACACCAAGATATGTAAAAGGAGTTTTACCTTGTTTAAAATTTAGAATTTTGCAAATACTGGTCGAAACCCTATTGTTAAACCAATTAGGAAAGAAAATCTCAGATTTATTATGATTAGGATATTAACCAGAAAGTTGAGCATAAATCTTCAGGCAAAAATCAATATTTCTAGCAGACTTTCTAGAAGCAGAAGAAACAAGAATTAGATCGTCTGCGTACATAAGATGATTGAAATTATGAGCAAGGTTATTGGAAAAACCAGGAATGAGACCAAGATATCTGGCTTTGTTAAGGATAGCAGTAAGGTTCTGAGCAACCAGAATAAAAAGATATGGTGACAGTGGATCACCTTGTCTAACACCTCTAGAGTGCTGAAACCAAACCGAGAGATTCCCATTGATAACAATAGAGTAAGAAGTGGCACCAAGGCAAGCTATAATATAAGCCATCCAGTTGCTAGGAAAATTCATTTTGGAAAGGGTGGCCAAAATAGTATTCCAATTGAGGGTATCATAAGCTTTTTTTATGTCTACTTTAACAAGCATCCTAGGGGAGTTGGTTCTCTTCTGATTAATGGAGTGAATCATTTTCTGAACAGCAATAATGTTATCAATAGGAGAGCGACCAGACACAAAGCCACACTGCTCATTACCAACCAGAGAGGCAATCACATCTTTAATACGATTGGCAAGAATTTTAGTAATAATCTTATAAGCCACATTACACAAAGAAATGGGACGAAAATCAGACGCATATTTAGGGTGATCTTTCTTAGGAATTAAAGTAATGTAAGTCTGGCCCCAGGCTTTAGGCATCACAGAATTTTGAAAAAAATAATTAATAGCAGGGACCAAATGCTTCGCAATATCAGTCCAAAAGTATTTGAAAAACTCAACATTCATGCCATCAGGGCCCAAAGATTTGCCATCAGAGAGAGATAGAAGTGTAAGATGGATTTCATTAAAGGAAACAGATCTATTCAGGGTCAACTGTTGAGCAGTAGAGAGAGTTGGTAAATCAGAAGGAATAGCATTCAAAAACCAGTCAAAAGACTTAGGATCAAGATTGTTCCATAAGTTAGAGAAATGGTCCACAAAAATTTTGTGAATAGAAGAAGAATCATTATAATCCCTGCCATTAATGTCATAGATATGAGAAATGGAATTATGGTGTCTAGGAATCCTAACACTTCTGTGGAAGAAGGAGGAATTCATATCCCCATCCATAATCCAATTCAATCTAGACTTCTGAATCCATCTGCTGTGATTTTGTCTCAACAAAGCTTTGTATCTGTTATGAAGGCTCCAAAGGGAGTCCAAGTTAATATTCGAGCTTAACATATCATCGACCTCTAAAGCCTGGAACTGAACTTCAATAGTATTAATTTCCATATCAAGATTACCCAAACCCTTTTTCCTAATAGAGCAAAGCCCTTTTCTAACCCGAGCCAACACATGATAGAAAGCATGCATGGGATTAGAATGGGGAGAGTGATACATAGCTTTACGAATTTCAAAAATGTAATCAGCATGCTCTAACCAAACATTCTCGAAACGAAAAATACGATAAGCAAGAAGATTGGGTTTAGCTATAGTAATAAGCATGGGAGAGTGATCAAAGCAAATTTTAGGGAGGTATTTAACATGAACATTAAAAGAACAAGCTAACCAATGATTGATGTGATAAGCGTTATAGACTACCGAAATAATCCACGGGTGATCTACAGAAGAAGAAAAAAAATAAGATGGAGAACTCGGCGAGAGCGAGTAACAGGAGTAATTTTGCCTAGCTGCTTGCGCCACAGAACGGTGATTCCTCCGGAGTAACTATCCGCTGGAATGGCAACCCAATTCCAGAATTTGGAAAATTGATTACAAAGACGGAGAACCCTATCATTGTTAGCCCTGGTCTCTACCAACGCACAGATATCAATGCGATTCTCTTTAATGAGTCTACGGATTCTATTGATCTTGTCTTTGCCTGTGGATCCCCTACAGTTCCAACCGATTATATTGAGAGTCCCTGTTATCATAAACCAAAAGAGATAAATTAGTTGCAAGAAACACTAGCAAAGGACTAGACAGGAAATAACCGAGGAAAAAAAATTAAGCCAAAGACTCAGGGTGTCGGGAAATCCTGATGGGGTCCCCATCGTCACTTTCCCCTAGCCTTCCTTTCTTTTGAGCGAGTATATGCAGATTACTGGCTTTTCGGGCCAAGTTTTCTTTTCAGAGATCATCTTGGAATTTGCTTAATGTAGTCGAGTCCTCCACTTCATCACCCAAGTCCATTTCTTGGTCTGAATCCGCAGAATCGGACTCCGACATCAAACCCTCAGAACCCTCTGTTTCATCCTCATCTGCAGACAAAATGCATGTATTGTTATACTGGACTATTTTGTGGTTTGTATATTATTAGACTATGTAGCATGAATTTGTACAATGTTTGTGAGCTGTTGTTATTAAATGGCTTTTTGTTTGTTATAATAGTTGCTTTGGAGAGAATTTTTGTGCTAGGATACAGTTTGACCTAATTAATATTAATCAAAACTAAACATTTGAAATTAATGACAATTTTAAAATTTTCAAAAATAAATTATAGACATTTATTTATATTTATTTTTTAAAACAATAAATATATTTATTTAAATAATTGCATCAAAAGGACTGGCGGGATAAATTTGAGGTGTTTAGTAGAAAATATGAGTAATCCACACCCCTTTTTTTTTTTTTTTTTTTTTGTATTTTGGTTTTTCCTCTTCTTCTCACCTTGGATTAAAAATGAATGTATTAAAAAAAATGGAAAGAAAAATCTCTTTTACAATATCAAACACTTAAAAAAAAAAAAACTCCATCATGTCAAGCAACATTAATTAAGGGAAAAGTTTTTTAAAAAAAATTGTGGTTTCCGAATTTTATAAAATAAGGATAAAACCATCAATGGTATTAATTTTTTTCATTTTTGACATGGGTAAAATCATCTATTCATGTAAAAAATCATTACGTAGTATAAAAAACATGATTTTCAATATGATTTTATTTGATTCTTGGAATTTAAGTTCTTTTTTATTAATAAAATTTTGTCAGTGATAAATAAACTATATATATCGAATTTTTAAATGAAATGATGATTTTACCCATATAAATATTTTGCCCATATGAATTAACACCGTTAATAGCTTAATAACGGTTTTTTCCTCTTTTTGCAAATATAGAAAACCACACGTCATAGAATTAGGAAAAAAAAATCCTATCTTTATTTTATAAAACTCGAAAACCATAATTTTTTTTTTGTACTTTTCCTTAAATTAAATAGTAGTAGACAAACATTTAAAATATTGTTCGCATCAAAGAGTATGCCTAATAATGTTTTATATTTTTATCATTGGCTTATTACAATATACTCAGCTAAACTAAATTAGCACATACAAAGGGTGTTCAATCAATATTTACCATGATCTTAAGTTGTTTCCATCTAATATGATATCAAAACTTAATTAATCTGCTAGATGATCATACACACTAAGAGCATACCTTCCATAAACAATTTAGGAGCCACCAATGGTAGTTACCTTTTTAGACGGACTATATTTACTCTTACAAAATCCCATTTATAAGCTTTTTATTTTTATTTTTTTTGGGAAAATCTTTTCCCTTATGTTTGAAATAGATATAATTCTCTGAACAATTTTTTTTATTTTTAAAAATTTATTTTTTTAATTTTTTTTATTTTTTAAATTGTAATATTTTAGCCAATTTACTATTTTAATTGAACTATGTTCAAGCAATAATACCATGTTCATATCTATTAAAAATATTAAAGCCAAAGAAACTTATTGGCAACTTTGACCATTTCATTAATAAAAAAAAGCCCAACCTAGGAGTGCTAGGCAACAAGAAGCAACTGCCACCATAGTGCATGTTTTAAAAAATAAATAAATAAAGGCACCATCCTGATTCGTTTTTTTTTTTTTTTTTTTTTTTTGATAATGCAATTTTTTTTATTTAATTACAAAAATAGGTATATTTTAAATTATTTATGAATTTAGGTAAAACGGGAGTGTTAGTGCATTTGGTTAGAAAATGATATGTATGAAGTATACCCTTTTTAGTGTGTTTGGATAAAAAAATATAAAACATACCGTTTTCATTGTTTATAATTTTATTTAAAAAATTTTGTTATTAATAAAAACAGGATTTATTATCCCGTTTTCAGTGCCATTAGCATTGAAAACAAGACAATCTATCCTCTTTTTATTTTTTTTTTATATTATATTTTTTTAATTTTTATACAATTTATCATTTTAACCCTTTATTTGTTTTTAATTACATTTCTGTTTTTAATTACTGATTTTTTGCACTTTAACCCCACATTTTTTTTGTAATTATTTCAATAATTTATTTGTGGTCTATTTAAACCATTTTTTTAAGAAAAAATGTTATTTAAATATAAATCATTATTTGAAAGTAGAATTATTATTATTATTATTATTATTATTATTATTATTATTATTATTATTGTTATTATTATTATTATAGGGAGAGTTATTTTCAATTATTTTGTTGATGATTTCATTATTATTAAAGAAGGAATTATTCCTAATTATTTTAATAATAATTTAATTATTATTATTAGAGTGAAAATTATTTTAAATTATTTTATTAATATTTTGATTATTATTACTGTGATAATTATTGAAGTAGGAATTATTGAAAATTATTACTATTATTAGTATTATTATTATTGAGAATTATTTTCAAGTATTTTGTTGATGATTTTATTATTATTAAAATCCAAGTTATTTTATTAATAATTTGATTATTATTATTATTATTAGAGTGGAAATTATTTTATTAATATTTTGATTATTATTAGAGTGACAATTATTGAAGTAGGTATTATTGAGAATTATTTTTATTATTATTAGTAAATTATTACTATTATAGGGATAATTATTTTCAATTATTTTGTTGATTTCATAATTATTAAAGAAAAATTATTTCAAATTATTTTATTAATATTTTAATATTATGTGGGAATTATTATGGAAGGAATTATTTCAAATAATTGTTAGAGTAGAAATTATTTAAATTATTTTTATTGATAATTTCATTATTATTATTTATTTAACTATAAATATAAACTCATTATCCAATACCCTCATCAAGCCACATTTCCTTTCATTGTCACCAACTCTCTTCTCTTCTTCAATTTTAATTTATCTTTCTATATGGCATTATTACATAATTAAAACGAACATATATCATCAATTTTATGGAAAAAAAAGTAAGTTTAATGCTTAGATTTCATGTGGCCGTGTTTTATTTGTTATTTATTATTTATTTTAAATTAATTATTTAAAATTTGTTTTACAGCCTGATCGAGTTCTATGGTGCAAACATATTTCTATTGCTTGAACTATTGACTCGAATCATGGATATTTTAAGAGAAGCAAGGTTTTCATATGCAACTCAAGTTCGTCATTTTCAGATTGATTTCGGTCTTATCAGTGCATTAGTGGAGAGATGGCGGCCAGAAACACACATTCCATTTGACTTGTGGTGAAGCAACAATTACATTAGAGGATGTGGCATTGTTACTTAGGTTACCTATTAATGGCAATGAAGTCATTGGACCAACATCTGGCTTTGGGATTGATCTATGTGAGGAGTTGCTCGGTGTTATCCCGCCTCTTGAATAAAAAAAAGGCCAAATAATAATCCTAACAAAGATAAGGCTCATTGGATGGTCTTATCAAATGAATCTTATTTTGGTACATATCTGGTATTAAGACACATCCAATGAGCCTTAGTATATATGGACATGCACAATACTTAATTTGTTGTGAAGTTGCATCATGCCACCAAATGTTTTTTCAAGCCAAGTTAGGGTTATTGTTTGGCTTTTTCTTTGTTCAGGAGGCGAGATAACACCAAGCAACTCCTCACATAGATCAATCCCAAAGCCAGATGTTGGTCCAATGACTTCATTGCCGTTAATAGGTAACCCAAGTAATAATGCCACATCCTCTAATGTAATTGTTGCTTCACCACAAGTCAAGTGGAATGTGTGTGTTTCTAGCCGCCATCTCTCCATTAATGCACTGATAAGACCAAAATCAATTTGAAAATGACAAAGTTGAGTTGCATATGAAAACCCAACTTCTCTTAAAATATCCATGATTTGAGTCGGTGGTTCAGCAATAGAAATATGTCTGCACCTTAGAACTCTATCAAGCTGTAAAAAAAAATTAAATAATTAATTTAAAACAAATAATTAATAATTAATAACAAATAAAACATGACTACATAAAATCTAAGCATTAAACTTACTTTCTCCGATAAAATTAATGATATACATTCGTTTTAATTCTGTAATAATGCCATCTAGAAAGATAAATTAAAATCAAAGAATAAAAGAGAAAAGAGAGAGAGTTGGTGACAATGAAAAGAAAGATGGCTTGATGAGGATATTGAATTAGGAGTTCATATTTATAGTTGAAGAAATAATAATAATAATAAAATTATCAATAAAAATTTAAATAATTTCTACTCCAACAATTATTTGAAATAATTCCTACCATAATAATTCCAAAATAATGTTAAAATATTAATAAAATAATTTCTTCTTTAATAATAATGAAATCATCAGCAAAATAATTGATAATAATTCTCCCTATAATAGTAATAATTTACTAATAATAATAAAAATAATTCTCAATAATTCCTACTTCAATAATTGTCACTATAATAATAATCAAAATATTAATAAAATAATTTAAAATAATACCCACTCTAATAATAATAATCAAATTATTAATAAAATAATTTGGAATAGTTCCTTCTTTAATAATAATGAAATCATCAACAAATAATTGAAAATAATTCTCTCAATAATAATAATAATAATAATAATAATAATAAATTTTCAATAATTCCTACTTCAATAATTGTCACTCTAATAATAATCAAAATATTAATAAAATAATTTAAAATAATTCCCACTCTAATAATAATAATAATAATAATAATAATAATCAAATTATTACTAAAATAATTAGGAATAATTCCTTCTTTAATAATAATGAAATCATCAACAGAATAACTGAAGATAATAATAATAATAATAATAATAATAATAATAATAATAATAATAATAATAATTCCTGTTTTAATAATTAACAATAATAATTCTAATTTCAAATAATATTTTATATTTAAATAACAATTTTCTTAAAAAAAAAAATAGGCTTAAAAAAACCACAAATAAATTTTTGAAATAATTACAAAAAAATGTGGGGTTAAGTGCAAAAAATCAGTAATTAAACAGAAATGTAATTAAAAACAAATAAAGGGTTAAAATGATAAATTGTATAAAAATTAAAAAAATTAAAAACGGGATAGATCGTCCCGTTTTCAGTGCTAATGGCATTGACAATGGGATGCTTCATCTCATTTTCAGCGCGCAACGGGATGCTTCATCTCGTTTTCAGCGCGCTAAAAACAGGATAATAAATCCCGTTTTATTAATAATAAAATTTTTAAAAAGAAATTATAAACAATGAAAACGGTATGCTTCATACCGTTTTTTACCAAAACACACTAAAAACTATATGCTTCATACCGTTTTCTAACAAAATACACTAACACCGGTATCACCCTTCCCGTTTTACCTAAAATTCATAAATAATTTAAAATATACCTATTTTCATAATTAAATACAAAAATTGCATTATTTAAAGAAAAAAAAAGCCTCCTGATTCTACCGAGTCGTTTGATGCCCACATGTAGGTGTTTTTTATATTTTTATTTTATGCATGGTAGTATTTCTCTGATGAAATTGTAACACAGCAAACAACAATGTCAATAACGTCTGATAATACTGCATTTGTCAATTTTTCAATTCACACGCAACCAAAATTGTTATAAACAAAAACAACCTCAAATGACAAGAAAAAAAACGGAAGCAATTGCCTGCCAGGTTTACATCTATATTCATAAACCTTTTAAGCATAACATGCTGATCAGGATTTGCTAGGATAAGAATGGACTAGCTATTAATTAATTCTTGGATGGAAATTTCTCTTACCAATCTCTTTAGGTAATCTATTTTTAACAGCTCTACTTTTGGATGATCTAAACATATGGGGCAAAGTATTTCTCCTCTTTGTGACTGCCATGCATTAAGTTCATAGATCTTTGTTCCTTTCTCTTTGTGATAACTAAATTGAAGGAGGTTAATCAAGATTAAGTTTCTAATGTGGTGAGAGAGAGACCAAAAACAGTATTTTGCATATATGAGAATTTTTACCATCATTTTTGGTGAAGGAAAGCGGGATGCAAAGAATGGAATATGCAAGGATATCTTAAGAAGTTGATAGTGTAGCCTCCAGCTTCTCAGCGATTAATGTGATCCACGCCTGAAATTATTAGCAAGTAAATTTTAACAAACTTTGGTCTTCAAATGTGATGTCAAATTCAAAAAGCCTTAACAGTCTACTCTCTGAAGATTAGGAATGGAAATAACAGTCATCAATTATCATTCATTTCAGAATTCTAAAGACTGAAATAAAACATAATATTAAATGATCAGTGAGAAGAACAAAACACAAATATAGAATACCTAAGGAAACAATAAGAAGTTATGATACTGCACAGAAATTATACAAAGCATCAGAAGGTCAAAACATAACAATATGGCAGAGTAATCCTAATTGGAACCTAAAGCACAGGCAATTAAAGTACTTATTCATGCACCACATAGCTTGCGGAAAGCACACAACAGCCATAAGCATCGAGACAAAGCCTGGCTGAATGGCAGAAGCAGCAAATATCAAGAATCTCTCAATGTAATGTGCAACATTGATAATTCATCTATAGTGCAAATCAAACAAGACACTTGACTCAAACCATGGTAAACTTGACAATTTTCTAACATTGGCTTTCAGCCATAATAAGCAGTGTGAGCACTTCAGGCAGCAACTTCTCGATAAGTCAAAAGGAGTATCCATCAGCTGATGTAGTAAATATAAACACTGAGCTCCTTCTATTGCTTGCTTGCAATTTATTTCATAAGTGCCCACTAAAGATAGCAATTAGTATACTATGTTGATGTCCAGATGTGGATACTACATTTCTCTGTGAAATTTAAAGACATGGTGTTCCCCACAATGATAACCTTATTTCTTTAGCAAGAGAAAGCAAGTACATTTTGAGTTTCCTCTATTGCACAATGATCCCTAGCACCTGATAAATGCTGGATAATTTCTCAAGGAGATTAATATAAAAAATCTCCTTCACCTTTCTAACCCTTATCCTCTATTCCTCTTTTCAAACTCACTATGACTCGAACTTGTGCACTGTGTGTATCTTGAGCATTTCCAGCATTTTTTTAACAAGCAGGGTTAATATGAGATATTGAGAGTGTTTTTTTAACCATGCACCCTCCTTCAAGTATCATGATTCTCCATGAGTACTTAGCAGGATCTTTAGCCTTTTCGACATAGTGGTAGGTATTTGCCATGACCTAAGATGGTTCATGCACATAGTAGAACTTCTGGTTAAACTGTTTGTAAGCCTTGGAGGTATCTTTTTTTGTCAAGCATACTTGAAGAGATCAGAATAGCATGTATAATTTTCAAGTGCTCATGACTATTTTTCCCCCCAATTTTAGACAACTCAAATTGGACGTTGGACCAATCAGTCACTACGCTACTGCATGGCTTTAGGTTTACTATGATAGTTCCCTGAATTTTTGACAAACAGGAAGTAAGCAAGAACTTTTCTCTCTCCCCTGCTTATGCTCAGAATTGGGACAAAATTTGGTCCGATAACTGAAGCTGTTTGGCTCAATATGTGTACACACTACCACTTATTCCTACTGCATTCCTATATTTTTAGATCCCCTAAGGGTATTCAGACCATTGATCATTAGATTCTTAACAAGTAAAGGAAGTCACTTGGCTTGGCCAATAATTTTTGCTCAACTGCGCCACGCATAATACTCCTTCACTTTGTTAGTTCTAAATGTGATGCTTGCAATTCTACATTCTTGCTAGAAAGCTCCCCCAAAAAAGGCTCAAAAAACTCGTCTATATAATTTGATTTCTAACTTTAATACCCTTGTCTTATAAAGAAGATTTACACAAACCATTTCACTCCATCAAGCTACCTCCACAGCACTAAGAGTGTTTTATTTAAGTAGTAAATTCAATCAAATGCCACATATCTACCCAAGAATGCTCACCTGTAAAATCATTTTTTGTGGCAATAGTTTATCAAAATTTTTTAGTATTCTGTTCTGATTCCATAGCCCCTAAACAAACCCTGTGCAGTTTGTACTTCTGTCCATGTAATGCTTGTCCAACTATTACCAAACCTCATCTGGTCTTAGTTGTGTGTTCTGCTATCAGCCCTTAATGTCTTATCAATGAAAAGATGTTGGTTCTTGTAATCATGGGAGCGATCAAGACTAGGATTACAACTTAGTTTCTGAAGATTTAAACCAGAGCAATATGAAAATGATGAACGCACAAGGACTACAAAATGAGTAAAATAAGATTACCTAAGAAAAATAACAGGAAAGTATCCCAATTACTCAAGTACCTGATCAGTATTGTTGAACCCCCTTATAGTATTGCCACCAATTTTTGCAACTCCATTGTCCCCAATTGGCTGCAAGATAACCGACTACATGGAAAATTGCATGTAAGCCAATATTGAAATTAACGGATAAACCTAAAAAAAAGCTTATTTGAGTTTGATGGTTGTTGTAAACTTCTTTGAACAGCCATGACAATTTGAATGGAAGCAACAGAAGATACAAGATTAAGACAATATTTCTTTAATAAAACCCTTGGGTCTAGACCAATGGTTCACAGTTAGTTGATGGTAAACAAAGCTAGTAGCTAGTCAAGGAAACTAAATTACACAACTTAGGAGCACTAGTGCCTTTCGTATATGATACTTGAATGTTGATAAGTAGAGTTACATCCATTTTTCTTATGTAAATTATGATGACAGAATTCCAGGCTAATGAACTTTTTGTTTACAATTATGTCTTCTCTTAACCACACTCTATATCATATCCTTACAACAAATCTAGAGGGTTGTTACCAGTTGAACGAAAAACTAGGGAACTAAAGAATTATGCTCTAACCAACAACAAGAAGTGTCAGGTTTTCAAGTATTCCCCCGAAAGTTTCCTTGTTTATGAAACTAATACAAGCATAAAAGGAAAGATACAAAAGTGAGTACAAAGATGCTCAAAAGCAATTATCCACCAAAAAATGCTATTTTTTATACCTGTGTATTTGTAGGCAAAAAAGGAAGCTCAGATTTTCCAAGATACAGAGAGAGATTTGCCAGGTAGCTTTCTGTATAAAAATGGTATTAAACTAAAATTCAATCTATCTCAGTAAGGCAACACAAATACAAGAACTTGTTTTTTCTCAAGAACAAATATTGGCAAAACTCATACGCTTTTGAGATTCCATGGCACTTCTACAAAGTGAACCTTGAAGTAGTTTCTTGACATCAACATCCATTGCATCACCGGCTTCTAAGAGGGATTCAGCTGCAACACCAATTTGAAGAACACAACTGCTATCATACACAACAACTAAAGATCTACAACAGGTCACTGCAGAAAGAGAGTCCCAGGCCCTGATGATCAGAATTAATTTATCAAACAATGTTATTCAGGTAAGCAATTATATTCTAAATTAAGTAATGCCATCACACATAAAATTGACGGAAATAACCATTCTTAGCACTGCATGCTACAGCAAAGCAAAGCATGTTGTGTTCAAAACCAATGCCTTTGTTACTAGAGTAATGGGTGTTAGGCGAGAATATGTTTCACAAATTCTTGGCTACAAGATGTGAAGCAATCTCATGGAGAAGAAAGTTACCATGAAGTGTTACAAACAATGCAACAAGGCTCAAAGAGTTAGCCCACATAACAAGACTTAATCCATGTTATTCCCCTAAACAAACAACCTAGGAAAGCTAATACTCATATTTTTATAAAAATTTTATAAATATATGTAATAATTAATTTAAAAAAATCATTGATATCAGTAAATGTTTATTATTATTTAGAAAAGTAAAATTTAAAATTTAAAACATTTAGTTTGTATTAGCATTAATTAAGTCAAACGTAGGTTAGCTTAAATAAAAATTTTCGCTTAAATCCAAAATTTAAAAATAGATTTCCTCCAACCCACATCAGCATCCCCCAATCAAACACTTCTTTAATGTATTCATTAGTAAGACCTATTAAAGAATGAAAAGGATGAACTAAATATGAAAAGAAATGAAAAGTCAAAGAGTAATAAAGCCAAAAGATTGAAGTAAATTTGCCTCACGATATTTTCATAGTTAACTTGCAAAATGCAATAAATCAATAGCCTAAACTTCATGCTTCTGTATCACAAGTGTTTATTTTATCCTGACTTGCTTATTAAATAAAGTTAATTATCCTTGGTGATTCTTTATAATTCTTTTTGATACATCAAATACTTAGTTATACTAATTCAAGAAAGACAACAGGCAACTTTCCATTTACTTCCAAACAAGTGGACATTAAGCAACAAAAGCTTTTATTAGTTCATGGCCATATTTGGAAAGTTGATATCGTATACCTTCTGTATGCAATGATAGAACATTATTCAATTGACCAGAGAAATTTATCTATTCATGAGTGCATCACAAGTGTGACTCTTCTTACTAAGACACATCTAGACCAAATAAGAGACTATGGTAAAAACCAAACTAAATAAACTGTTCAATTTATTGCATATCAAAAGGATAAGATCAAGGGTTCAAGTACATCAAAAAGGTTGTACCATAGCATTTCAAGAACTGCACGTTCAGAAATTAGAGGATTTAACCGCCGACATTCTACACCACGAAGAACAACCTAATATCAAGTTCAGAAGCATAAAGTTCCAAATAATATTAGGCATGGTCATTGCTCACCAGAATTTATAAAATAAATGGAAAATTAGTAAAGAAAAGAAATAAACTTAACCTGCAGCATGTGAGGCTCACCGGAGAAATATTCTTTGGTCGAATTGACAACCATACTAGGCCAGCCAGAATATTAGTTACTGCCAAAGCAAGGGATAAATGTCTGCCCTTGACTGTGAGCTGTTCAGAGGAAAATCAATCCATGTAAGTTTTTTCCTCTCTCAAAGATTTTAGTTAGCAAACACAAATGCTAAGTAACCATTCCAAACGTCCTAAAAGAAAGGAAAGAAAGTACTAAAAAACAACTTCATTCTCAACTCCCTGTCTTAATACTTAAATTCAATATGAATTCTGTTATATGACCCCAAATCAGTATAAATTAGTTTTTACATGCACATGCACTCTGGCATTCAAGTTAAAAAAATTTGATATTTAGTACTTGATAAAACACCCTAAGTTTGAACTTCAAAGACAATTTCAGGAATCATATTAAAATAATATTGGGTAGAACATACAATTAATTTTTTCAAATGCAAGAAGTTTTTGGAACCCTTCAAAACCCAATTCATTCCAATGAGTTTTGAGTTACTGATTAATGCAAACATCCATAGGTTTCCAAGAAAGCGGCAATTAACAATCAAGAAACAAACCTATGCATTATCATTAACTCCTAAGACACTTCTTCTGAACATTAAACAACTAATAAAAGAAGAAAAGTCTGAAATTATGTAAGCCTGTCCCCAATTTGAGCGCAGCCACTGATTCAAATTGAGCTGCAAATTCGGGGGCAGTTGGATTCTGGAGTTTCTTGAGGTCCCTGGTTTCTCTCACTGTGTGGGAGCAGAGAAGCATTTTGGTGGATTGCTTCCAGGGTCCCTTGGAGTAATTTTATCTTTTAATTCCGTTGATCCCTTTCTTCAGCAACTGTAATCTGGTGGTGAGATTGTTCTCATTCTCTACCTTGGGTTGCTTCTTTTCTTTTCCTTGGCACTTGTTTGATGCTAGTTATCTAAGATCTAAGGATCTGATGAACTATGAATGGATGGTGAATGGAATTCTGGATGAATGAATGCTTGGATTTGCAAGATTTCATTAAACTAGATGCTCTAATCTGCAGGATTCTGCAGGATTATTATTGTGAATTAATTGCAACAGGTTTGATCTACTCCTTTAGAGCTAAGACTGATTGCATTCATAACAGATAAACATACGAAAAACATAACAAAAGAAAAAAATCTAGAAAAATAATATTCTAAAAGTGATACAGTCGAAATCGAATTAAAGATAGGTCTCATATTCAGTTAAATAACAAAAGCTTCTCTCTTTGCTGTTTCTTGATGTTTTCAAGCATTACGATTTCTCTATCTACTTAAAAACAAGATCAAAATTCATAATAAATTCAATCATATACAAAGAACGACAGTAGAAATCATCTACAAAGACCTGGAAGCATCAGCGACGGGTGGAATGTTGGAAAAGGAGCGATTGAGAAGGACGGCAAGCAACGAGAATCCACCGACGTAGATAGGGAGGACCCGAACAAAATCATCATTTTCCAAGACCCATTCACGCAGCAAATCCCGCTGAGGCTTGGGAGTTTTGTAAGAGCTGACGGCACCGACGCCATTTGGACCCGCCGCGGAGGGAGATCGAAGCAATGGCGAAGGGCGACGATGGGGCAGAGAATGGGAGGGGGGATTGGGCGCCGTTGATCGGAGGAGATGGGTGGAGGTCGCCGACTGCATCGTTCCTTTACAGCCCAACGAAAATCCAGTTCAAGAAGATAAAGTTTGGCAAATTTGCATGTAGCCCCCCTGAAGTTATATAATTTACAAAAACTAGTGAACAATATTATAAAATATAAACTCATTGATTGCTCTTCTTTACTTACCAAAAAGGAAGCCGCTTTTCATATCTTCTCCATCTTCATTCAGCCTTACCTTGAAGACAACCTCCCATTGCTGCAAATCCATTCAATCCAGGTTATATCAAAGCTGCAAAACTTTTTTCTTTAGTATTTTATGAATCATTCTTTCTTGAATTTTTGTTCTTGTTTCTCATCTTTGAGATGGTATATTCTTTCTGGTGCATGTTAGATTGTTAGATTCTTTCAGTATTCTGATACTGCAGAATAAGAGTACTGAAGGATTCTGATACTGAAATTTAGAATGGGATTTGTAATTGTATTTATATGTTCCTATGTTTAGGAGATTTAAATTGCAATGGAAAGGCTTCCTGAATCATTGCTGATGGAGATTTTTAGGAGAATTGACAAAACTAGTGACAGAAACTCACTCTCTCTTGTAAGCAAATACATACACTTTATAGAAAGAGAACAGAGGAATTTCTTGAGAGTTGGTTGTGGATTACATCCAGCTACTGAAGCATTGACTTCATTATGCATTCGGTTTCTGAACTTGAAGAAGATAGAAATCATATACTCTGGTTGGATGTCCAATTTGGGAAAGCAACTGGATAACCAAGGCCTCCTTGTCATCTCCTCTCATTGCTATTCACTCTCTGAACTAACCTTAAGCTTTTGTTCATTCATCAATGACACTGGTCTTGGTTATTTGGTGTCTTGCAAGAACTTCATGTCTTTCAAGTTAAATTTTGCTCCGGCTATCAGTTCGAATGGTATTCTGTCCCTTGTTGTTGGCTGTAAGAAGCTAAACACCCTCCATTTGATTCGGTGCATGAAAGTGAGCAGTGTGGAGTGGCTGGAATATCTCAGCAGGGTTGGAACTCTAGAGGACCTTGTCATCAAGAACTGTAGGGCTATCGGCGAGGACGACCTCACAAAATTAGGTCTTGGATGGAGAAAACTTAAGCATTTGGAGTTTGAGGTGGATGCCTATTATCGGTATCCGAAGATTTGCAATAACATTTCTGTTGATAGATTGCTGAAACAGGAGGTTTCTTGCGACGAGTTGAAGGAACTTAGTTTGATGAATTGTATTATAGCTTCAGGTAGAGGGCTTTCATTTGTGCTCGGAAAATGCAAGTCTTTGGAGAAGCTGCACTTGGACATGTGTATCGGTGTCAAAGATGCTGATATGGCTGCATTGAGCCGGTGCTCGGAAAACCTGAAATGCCTGTCACTCCATCTTCCTTCACAGTTCTTGGCTCCGGTTTTAGTAAATAGTCCGTCGCAAATGACTGATGATAGTCTGAGGGCATTGGCTCAAGGATGCAGTATGCTTGAAGAAGTGGAGTTATGTTTCTCTGACGGAGAATTCCCGTCCATCTCTTGTTTCACTCAGAATGGTATCCTCACATTGATCGAAAGCTGTCCAATTCGAGTTCTAGTGCTTAACAGTTGTTGCTTCTTCAATGATGTGGGTTTGGCAGCTCTTTGCACTGCTCATTTTCTGGAACACTTGGAGCTTGTCAAATGCCAAGAGATTACTGATGATGGGATCATGTTGGTGATGAGCTTCCCTTACTTGAACACTCTCAAGCTAAGCAAATGTTTGGGTGTGACTGATGATGGTCTGAAGCCACTTGTGGGCTCAGGAAAACTAGGAACATTGATCGTAGAGGACTGTCCGCAGATTTCTGAGCATGGTGTTCAAGGAACTGCAAGGTCTGTGTCTTATAAGCAAGATCTCTCATGGTTGTACTAAGTTCCTTTCTTTGTACTCACTTGCAACTCTTTTCAATAGTTACATGCTTGTAATTAAGGTGTTGGATCTTCAGTGTATTTAACTTCTATTGTGATAATGACTTACCAATTTATTTTATTTGAATTTTTGTTTGTTAGAAGTTCCATTTGAAAATTTTAGAATTTAAGGAGAACTTGTCTTGGATTCGAACTCTGATCTGTTTCTGAGTACAAAATACAGATATATATACATGTATTCACAATGTTCGATAACATGCTTGGATTGATGATATATATTTATCAAAAATTGAAACATTTTTTTTTGGTTGCCCAAAATAAAGGCGTATGTAAGAATCCAAAGGAGAAACCAAAAGAGGAACATTAGATGACAAATAGCACAAATATTGCTTGGGAACACCTACGTAGAATAGGTGGAATGTTTATCAATTATAGGATCAGAAAAGCCTGTGACAATTTTCCAATTGAGGAGAGAGAGAAGACACATCCTACCTGTTTTCAGGAACCCTCAAATGTTACCAAAGAGCTTGCTTAAGTCAATTAGTAGTATTAAATATTGCCCATTCTGCTACTGTATTCCACCTATTGTAAGTACCAACCTATAAAATCATCTACAAACAAAAAGACTCTGCTTGCTCATCAAAAGAACCATATCAAGATTAGAGTTATTCATAACTAAACCATGATTTGGCTGTATGAAATGTGTTGGGTCCAGCCCATTTGGGTGGATGAAATAATGGGCTTCATGGCCCAAGTTAACCAAAAAAAAAAAAAAAAAAACTATGTCAACTATTGGAGGGCAAAAGTGGAATTTGAAAAGAGAGCTGGATGAAGTTTTCTTTTCATTCGTATGATGAGGGTTTTGGTGACTGTTCATTCAATTGGGGAAAGAGAGTAGAAAAAAACCAAGAAGAGAGTGTGAGGAAGAAGGGAGGATTGAGCTAGAGCAAGAGTTGGATCAATAAATCGGTGCCGGAGTTTCATCCAAGCTTGTGGAGTAATCCTTGCAAGTTGCTCTCCTCGGCCTTTAGGGTTTGCTTCTTCATTTTACCTTCTTCTTGATGATTGTTGTGTAGATCCATTGTTATGATGATGAAATCCTCTTGTTGAATGTGTGTTGATGCATTGTTGTTCCTCTAGTGGTATATAGAGAAGACTTTTGTCATCCATAGTTGATATAGTGAAACTTGTTTAAGAGGCTCTTAGGAGTCCCATGGTTTTTCTCTCGATTAGTAGGGTTTTCACTCTAAAATTGTCGTGTTTGTGTGAATGTGTGTTTGATCATCTTGTTCTTACAAGAACTCCGGGGTTTTATGTATGTTTGAGCTTGTTTTGAAATCTAGAACCATTGTAGAAGCTTTGGGAAGACCCTTGAAGCTCAAGGGAAGATTTTTGGGGACTTCAGTGAAGCGCGCGGGCAATTGCACACCTGCGCAAGGGTCCGCGCATGAACAGTAACCGTGGACAGTGCTTAGTTGCTGGAGAGCGCGCGAGATCGGCAGTGAGGTCCGTGGGCAAGTGCGCGCTACTGTGCTACAGTGTGTGAACAGTACTTTGCTACAATGCTTCTGTAGCTTTCTCACTGTTGCACAGCCGGGAAACATCGAAAACCCCAACAAGTGGTATCAGAGAGTCCGGGTTGGATAAGGATCGTTTGTTGTGAATCAAGATGGCCGAGCAAGCTTCATGTGGGATGATAAAATTAACCCAATCGAATTATTCGATTTGGAAGCGCAAGATGCAAGATTTACTTATTGTAAAGGATTTGTACTTGCCGGTGATGGGCAAAGACAAGCCGGAGAAGGTGAGTAAAGATGAATGGGAAATTTTACATCTAAAAGCTACCGCAACGATTCGGCAATGGGTGGATGTAAATATGTTTCATCACATATCCGAAGAGGTGAAGGCTGATGAACTTTGGAAGAAGCTAGAAGGAATGTATGAAAAGAGCACTTCCAGGAACAAGGCCTCAATCATTCGAAGGCTAGTCAATTTGAAGTACAAAGATGGAAGAAGTATGACAGAGCATACCAGTGACTTCCAAGGCTTAGTGAACTAATTGGCTTCTATGAAGATCACTATTGAAGATGAGTTGCAAGCATTGCTACTCCTAAGTTCCTTGCCAGACAGTTGGGAAACTTTGGTGGTATCTCTAAGCACTTCAGCACCAAGGGGAAAGCTAACCATGGAAATGGTTAAGGAGAGCCTATTGAGTGAAGAGGCTAGGAGGAAAGAAAAAGGTGAATCTTCCTCGGGTGTTCTTGTTTCAGAAAAGCCAGAAGGTCTTGGTAGAAGCAAAAGCAGGTATCCTCATGGTCATGGCAACAAAGACACATCCAGGGGTAGATCGAAGAACAGGAAGAACATCAAGTGCTTTCATTGTAACAAGATGGGCCACATGAAGAGGGAGTGCAGGCTCCTGAAAAGATAACAGAGTGGTGGAAGTAAAGAAGAGAAGGAGACTAATACAGTAGCCATAGAGGGTGACATCAGTGTCGTTTGTGATAATGATTGTATTAATCTTGTGAGCCAAGAGAGTGACTGGGTGTTTGATTCAAGGGCTTCGTTCTATGTCACTCCCTATGGTAACTTCTTTTCTACCTACTCTAATGGTGATTTTGGAAATGTCAAAATGGGTAACAGTGGTGCATCAAAGATAGTGGGTATTGGAGACATTTTCCTGGAGACTAATCAGGGGCTCAAGCTAGTACTCAAGGATGTTAGGCATGTTCCATACATTCGCCTAAATTTGTTATCCACAGGAAGACTTGATGATGATGGGTTTGTCAGTTGGTTTGGTGAGAGCAAGTGCAAGCTCACCAAAGGTTCCCTAGTGGTTGCCAGAGGGAACAAGGCAAACACACTCTATGTTATGCAAGCTAAGCTACACATATGAGAACTAAATGCAGTTCAGAAAGATACAAGAATTGAGCTATGGCACAGAAGACTTGGGTATGTTAGTGAGAAAGGTCTACAACTTCTCTCTAAGAAAAATCTTCTGCCAAACTTGCAAGGTGCGTCTCTCAAAACATGTGTTGACTGCTTAGCAGGAAAAACACATAGAGTAGCATTTCATTCTCATCCCCCTACTAGAAAATCAAATATTCTTGATTTGATTCATACTGATGTCTGTTCTATGCAAGATAAAACACTTGGGGATGGACATTATTTTGTGACCTTCATTGATGACCATTCAAGGAAGGTCTGGGCAATTGTTTTGAAGACCAAAGATCAGGTGCTTGATGTCTTCAGGGATCTCCATGTCAAGATTGAAAGGGAGACAGGAAAACAGTTAAAGGCAGTTAGAGCAGATAATGGTGGTGAGTACAGAGTTCCATTTGAGGAGTACTGTAGACTTCATGGGATCAGGCTTGAGAAGACTCCAGCCAAGACACCTCAGCTTAATGGTGTGGCTGAGAGAATGAATAGAACAATTGAAGAGAGGATCAGATGCATGCTCTCTCATGCAAAGCTTCCAAAGTCCTTTTGGGGGGAAGCTACGAGGACTGCAGTGGACATGATAAACCTTTCTCCAGTAGTAGCTCTAGATGGTGATGTACCGAACAGAGTGTGGACTGGGAAAGAGATTTCTTATACTTATCTGAGAGTATTTGGCTGTAGGGCATTTGTTCACATTGCTAAAGATGAAAGGTCCAAGCTTGATGATAAAGCAAAGCCATGCATTTTCTTGGGTTATGGTCATGAGGAGTTTGGCTATAGATTGTGGGATCTAGTTAACAGGAAGGTTGTCAGGAGCAGAGATGTTGTGTTTCTAGAAGACCAGATGATAGACCTTGATGAGTAGGGTGAGACCTCTAGTTCCTCAGTTGAGTTTCCTGTTAGTATTGATCCAGTTTCTTCACCTATACAGAGTTCATCTCAAGGGGGAGATGTCCAAGAAAATGGTAATGATTTTGCTAATGATGAAGTTCCTCCAGTTGAAGATGTAGAGCCAGTTGAAGAAATTGAAGAAGCATCTTCAACACCACCAGTTGAGACCCAAGTGAGAAGATCTACTAGAGATCGTCATCCCTCTAGTAGATACAGTATAAATGAGTATGTTATGCTCAGTGATGGAGGAGAGCCAGAAACATATGAGGAAGCTATGCAACATGAAAAGAAGTAAGAGTGGTTTGGAGCCATGCAGGAGGAGATGAGTTCCTTGTGTGAGAACCACACTTATGATTTGGTGAAGCTTCCTAAAGGCAAGAAGACACTCAAGAACAAGTGGGTGTACAAGTTGAAGACTGAGAGTAATAGCTCACAACCAAAGTACAAGGCAAGGTTGGTTGTGAAGAGATTCAATCAGAAGAAAGGTATTGACTTTGAAGAAATATTTTCTCCAGTTGTGAAGATGTCATCCATCAGAGTTATGCTTGGTTTAGCAGCTAGTCTAAACCTGGAGGTGGAACAACTTGATGTGAACACCGCATTCCTTCATGGTGACTTAGAGGAGGAAATATATATGGAGCAACTATAAGGGTTCAAAGTCAAAGGCAAAGAGAATCTAGTGTGCAGGTTGAAAAAGAGTTTGTATGGACTCAAACAAGCGCCAAGGCAGTGGTATAAGAAGTTTGATTCATTCATGATGACTCAAGGGTACACTAGAAGTTCTGTTGATCATTGTGTGTTTGTGAAGAAGCACTCAAATGATGACTTCATTATTCTTTTGCTCTATGTTGATGACATGCTGATGGTTGGCCGTGATGCAAACAAGATTGAAGACCTAAAGAGACAGTTAAGTAAGTCCTTTACTATGAAGGACTTAGGCACAGCGAAACAGATTCTTGGTATGAAAATCTCTCGTGACAAGATGAATGGGAAGTTGTGGTTGTCTCAAGAAAAATACATTGAGAAGATTCTTGAGAGGTTCAACACGAAGGATGCCAAGGCTGTTTGTTCTCCACTTGCAGGTCATTTCAAACTTAGCTCAAGTCAATGTCCTTTAAGTGACAAGGAGAAGGAGGAGATGAGCCGAGTTCCTTATGCATCCGCTGTTGGCAGTTTGATGTATGCCATGGTGTGTACGAGGCCAGATATTGCTCATGTTGTTGGAGTTGTAAGCAGATTTCTCTCAAATCCGGGAAAGGAGCACTAGGCTGCAGTGAAGTGGATACTGAGGTATCTAAGAGGTACTTCCCGGGTATGTTTGTGTTTTGGTAAGGCTAAACCCATGTTGGATGGGTATACAGATTCGGATATGACAGGCGATGTGGACTCTAGAAAATCAGTTTCAGGGTTCATGATGACTTTTGCAGGGGGAGCTATTTCTTGGCAGTCAAAGCTGCAGAAGTGTGTTGCATTATCCACCACAGAAGCTGAGTATATTGCAATTACTGAGGGTTGCAAGGAGGCTTTGTGGATGAAGAAGTTTCTTGAAGAATTGGGCTTGCAACAAGAGAAGTGCATTGTCTATTGTGACAATCAGAGCGCCATCCATTTTTCCAAGAATTCAACATTCCATTCGAAGTCCAAGCATATCGATGTTAGATATCATTGGATTCGAGATGTTCTTGAAGCCAAAGAGTTGTTCTTGGAGAAGATACACACTAGTGAGAATGGGTCCGATATGTTTACCAAAGCATTATGCAAGGAGAAGCTTGAAGCATGTCTGGAAAGAGCAGGGTTGGTGAAACCCTCCAAATGGTGCTGAGGGGGAGAATTGTTGGGTCCAGCCGATTTGGATGGATGAAATAATGGGCTTCATGGCCTAAGTTAACAAAAAAAAAAAAAAAACTATGTCAACTATTGGAGGCAAAAGTGGAATTTGAAAAGAGAGCTGGATGAAGTTTTCTTTTCATTCGTATGATGAGGGTTTTGGTGACTGTTCATTCAATTGGGGAAAGAGAGTAGAAAAAAACCAAGAAGAGAGTGTGAGGAAGAAGGGAGGATTGAGCTAGAGCAAGAGTTGGATCAATAAATCGGTGCCGGAGTTTCATCCAAGCTTGTGGAGTAATCCTTGCAAGTTGCTCTCCTCGGCCTTTAGGGTTTGCTTCTTCATTTTACCTTCTTCTTGATGATTGTTGTGTAGATCCATTGTTATGATGATGAAATCCTCTTGTTGAATGTGTGTTGATGCATTGTTGTTCCTCTAGTGGTATATAGAGAAGACTTTTGTCATCCATAGTTGATATAGTGAAACTTGTTTAAGAGGTTCTTAGAAGTCCCATGGCTTTTCTCTCGATTAGTAGGTTTTCCACGCTAAAATTGTCGTCTTTGTGTGAATGTGTGTTTGATCATCTTGTTCTTACAAGAACTCCGGGGTTTTATGTTTGTTTGAGCTTGTTTTGAAATCTAGAACCACTGTAGAAGCTTTGGGAAGACCCTTGAAGCTCATGGGAAGATTTTTGCGGACTTCAGTGAAGCGCGCGGGCAATTGCGCGCCCGCGCATGGGGTCCGCGCGTGAACAGTACCTTGAACAGTAATTGTGAACAGTGCTTAGTTGCTGGAGAGCGCGCGAGATCGGCAGTGAGGTCCACGGGCAAGTGCGCGCTCGCGTACAGGCAGCACAGAGGAACAGTACCAGTGCTATAGTGTATATAAACAGTACTTTACTATAGTGCTTCGCAGTTTTCTCACTGTTGCACAGCCGGGAAACATCGAAAACCCCAACAAAATGTATCCATTAACACCCACAATTTTTTGCATGACTCTAAGAGAATTTAATAATTCAGGTTGCCATGCATTATTATACTGCTTTGTATGACTCCAAGATAATTTAACAATTGATATTTTCTCCAGTATCATTTACAAAACTACCATAGAATATGCTTGATTAGTAATCTAATCAAGATAAAAAATTCCAACATAATTGATAATTAAAAATATTCTTCATTTCTGCTTCTTTTATTAGTGTGAGCACAATCAAACATTTGAATATGAGTTTGAGCCAAAGGATCAAAATTAAAAGTAGAAGATAATTTGAAATGATAAGATCTTTAATTAGAACTTTGGATACTACAAATAGTGCACTTATGTGATTTAAGAGGAATTGAAACACCAAAAGGATAAATGGCTACCATAATGACCTCATTTTCATTAGGAGATAATTTGCCATATCAAGTGCTTTCTTCATGTATTTATCAATAGCCAAAAAGAAGGAATACTGCCAGCTTCTCTTAAAGTATATTAGAACCATCCATCCCCAAAAACCTGTGATGAATCCAAGTGCAAATGATGTAAAAAATAAGATATGGCTCATTGCTTCTTCATCATCATGATCATTTGTGACTTGACTTCGCTTTGGAGATGGTGCTATGGAGGTACAGTTCTTCAACAATGGAGGACCACAAAGATAAGGGTTCCCTTCATAGCTGCTTTCATCAAATGTGCTGAATTGAGCTATTAATCCTAATGTTAGACCAGAAAGGTTATTATATGCCACTGAGAAGACTTGTAAGAAATGAAGCTCTGTCAGTTGTGAAGGCAGACAACCAATCAACATGTTGTGTGAGAGATCCAAGCTTTCAATGTCTCTCAACCTCGATAATGTTGCTGGTATTGGACCAGTTAACCGATTGCTAGACAAATTCAAAGCTCGGAGCCAAGTCATCTCACCAATCCTTTTTGGGATCTTGCCATCAAATTGGTTTCCAGATAAATCTAGTCCAGATAAGTTCTTTAGGATTTCCCCTTTATAATCATCTGATCTTCCTTTTGTTGAAAACTCAATATATTCAAATTGAGACATCACACCATAAGCGATGGAGTATCTATCTATTTCTTGATGAAGGTCAAAATAGATTGAAAAACCACCCATACGGTGAAAGCTCCACTTGGACCCCATATAATGAAGGCAAGAAGGTATATTTCCATGTAACTTATTTTGAGAAAGGTCAAGTATACGAAGATATTTTAACTTACACATTTCTTTTGATAATACTCCTTCAAAGTAGTTCCCTTTCAAAGAAATTATTTCTAGATTTTTTAGACTTGTCCATAGCTTACTTGGAATATTACCAATAAAATTGTTATTTCCAATATCTAATGCAACTAGAGAATTTTCTAATATTGCACTTGGGAAGGGGCCTGTTAGGCAATTTCCATTTATATTCAAGTATTCCAAATTAGATTTGTTGATGCAAGATGAAACCCAATCAGAGAAATTATATTTGGAGAGATCCAGATACTCATTATTAGAAGAGTGGCAAAATTCATATGTTAGATTTCCTTCTAATTTATTCTCTCTAAGATTAATGGCTCTAAGGTTTGAAAGATTTTTTATACAACTCGGGAATGAGCCGGTTAAATTATTAAATGATAAGTCTAAAAATATTAATTGGTTCAAATTTCCAAATGAGGAAGGGATAGCACCTTTTAGAGAATTATGTGACATGGCCAAGTATGTTATATTGGGAAGGACATAATCAATGTTGTTAGGTATTTTTCCAATGAGTTTATTGTTGGAGATATCAAAGAATGTTAAATTTGTCTTTTGGGATGGAAAGATAAGCTGGCCATTTAATAAGTTATTTCTCAAATTTAGACCGTTTAATTTGGTCTTATTCTCAAATAACCTTAGTGGAATGGTTCCTTTAAGATTAATACTTGAAAGATCAATGTACTCTATCATGTATTGGTTTGACAAAAGGGTAGAAAAACTAGACGGCTTGTTTATAATGCAATTAGATAAGATAATTTCATTTAATTGAAATGATGGCACAATTCCTAGATGTTGGGTTTGGATTTCTAGCTTATAATTATTTGAAAGATCTACCACTTTAAGGTTAGTGCTATTAAAAAACAAATCTATAAAGAGGACGCCTTCAAAGTTATTGTCAGAAAAATAGGCATACTTGAGCATAGTGAGGTTTCTAATGACGGATGAAGGAAAATGAGTTCCGAACTGATTGTAGGAGATATCAATATATCTAAGGGATGATAAGTGTCCAAAACACATTGGAATGTTTCCCTTAATATTATTAGAAACAATATATAACTCTTCAAGATTCTTTATCTTGCAAATTCCTGAAAAATAAAATAAAAACATACACTATTAACTCATAAAAAAAAATAATTAGTGAAGCAAACTAAGTTATTTTTTAAATAATAAGATTAGAAATTGAAACTAGTAATATCGAGCAAGTTGTATATTCTATCACAAGCATATCTAGAAGTTTTACCCATGGCTTAAGGATTATTTATTTGCAAAAGACATGCTGCTAGTGGAATCATTGAATAAATGGATAATAAATAATTTTGGAGTATAAGACAAATCTTACCTTCCAAAGATGTGCCATTAAATTCATTGTCATTTATGTTCAATCTTTTAAGAGTTGCCCACTCCACCATTAATGGGCTAACTCCAGTAAGTTTATTCCAAGATAAATCCAACTCCACAAGGTTATTTAGTTTACTGATCTCTGCAAAAGATTTGCAATGCATGAAATTAAATACATTCACATCATCCTTGCTCATATTTGTTTAATAAAATTCTAGTTATTTTAAGTTTGGGCACACATATTTGTGTGTGCATATATATATATATATATATATATATATATATATATATATATATATCAAAATTTTATAAGGAATTTGTTTGCTGCCCCAATAATTAAGTGCTTATGAACTCATTAATTATAAAAAACTAAATAATAATAATTTTTCAAATTTAAACTTTATCATAACAAAATGTTACATGAATTTTTCATACTAGGAGATTATTATTTTTATATATTATAGAGGGTTACTAATGTTTTATTTCATTCTAAAATTAACTTCTCTCTACCATACAGCATTAAGTATGAAACAACTAAAGCAGTAAAAGAAAATGTTTTAGTTAAAACAAATTGTTCTTCTCCACTAGATTAATGAAGGGTTGTTTGCATGCAACACCATAGAAATAGAGAAATTTCCACCCCTGACTTTTTGTTTTCACCCATATCCCACCAATTTTATTTCAATTGTTTCATCTTGTCATTTTTTAAAAATATTTAGATACAGATTTATCATTAGAAATATTACTTACCTAGTATAAGTTTTATTTCTAGTTGAGATATTATTTAATCTTATCCAAGATTTTTATATTTATGTATTTGATTAAATAATTGGTTGCTTTTTTTAGTTAATTTTGTCTTATCTAAGTTTGTTATGACTATAAGCCTTTCCTTTGAAGTCATGGAATGATATCATGCTTTTTTTTCATTTGGATTGAGTTTACTTTTATTTATATTTTTATAAATATTGTACATGCAAAATGACTCCATTGACATTTTTTACTTACCAACTTTATTATACCTCTTTATTGGGATTACAACTCCATTCTACTTAATAAAAATTTTTTACTTCAATCCTTTCACTTCATATATATACACAAGCCAATAATGCGAACGTACTACTAACTATAGATTATTCTAAGATAATAAATTAGTTTTTTATTAGAAAGAAAACATAATATTATTTAATTTTCTGATTTCTATAAAAGGTTTACAATAAATAAAGTTAAATATATTCACATGATCATCTTTGCACGTATTTGTTTAATTAAATACTAGTGCATTTTTACTTTTAGTTATATATATATATATGTCATCTTGGACACCTATGCTCATGAACTTATTAATTATAAAAAACTAAATAATAATGATTTTTTTTTAATTTAAACTATTTATCACAGCAAAACATCTTTTAATCATAAAAGAACTCACCTTTCAAAGAAAAATCTCCTCCCATGTTATTCCCACAAAGATCAAGAGTTTTGAGTAATGGTGCTCTGATTAAGCATGTCATGCTCCTTTCATTTAGTGAGTTGCCACTCAAATACAAGTTTTCAAGTCTGCTCATATTGGACCAAGCTTGACATGCTGAGAATGTCATCATTAATTGTCAAACTATTATAGACCATATGATATGACAATAAATGAATTCAATAATTTTAACAGATGGAAATTAAACTTTTCAAATTAAAAACAAACTAAACAATAGTTAAGATAATAGATTTAAATAAATAATGACAGGCAAAGAAGTATAACTAGTAACTACTTCAGTCCAGTATTGTTAACATCATAATTAAGTATGAATTATTATGAGAAAGTTAATTAGTTTTTTTTTACTAGAAATAAAACATAATATTATTTTATAAGTGGTAAAAGCTTACAATATAAAGGAAGATATCAATATAATTAAGATTAAAAAAAATTGCGGGTTGAACATTAAATTTTTAAAGATGAAAATAAGAATCATAACAATGCACAACAAGTGTATTGGGTATTTTAAAAATTTTAGGGTTATGTAAGGTTACATACGTTAAAAACTCAAAAATCAAGTTATTTTTAAAATTATTTAAAAAATTATAGAGTTTCAAAATAAATATGAATTATCATGAATATATGAAAGGTTAAACTAATATTACCAATTAAGTTAATATTTTGAAACATTTATAGAATATTTCAAGAAAAGAAAAAATATTGAATTGTGTATACTTTAAGAATATTAAAAATTCTAAAAAATTCAATGTTGGATATGAAAACAATAAGTAAGAGATGCAAGACATACTCTTACAAGAAATATAGGTCTTTAAATAAATTTAAAACAGTTAAGGGGTATTCAGAAAATATCAAAACTCAAAATCATATGTGTAAATAGTGGTATTTGTATCATTTTAATAAATTCAAAGATTAAGACAAAAATATAAAAGTGAAATGTGAAGTAATAATATTAGTGTGATTTTATTGAACATGAAAGGCAAATTGGGGATAAAAAAATTGAATCCCAAGGCATATGGGCTCGATTTTAATATTTTTGAAGGTGTTTTAGTCAAAAGAAAATTACAACCATTTAACTTAGTAACATTATTGTAAATATAAGAAATCATGAAGGGCAAAATGGAAAAATGGAACCAATGATGACAACCACTATTTATAGGTGGAATGTAAATGGGTTAAGTTTGATTGAATTGGATTTAGTTCAAACACCTTTTGAAATTGAATGGTTTCAGCTATAGAGCTCCAAAAGCATTCTGGAGCTTTACTCAATTTTTATTTTGAAAACTGGATCCAAATTTGATCTAGTTCAAAATAAAAAAAGACTATATTTGTTTTTGAGAATTTAAATTTGAGTTAATTTATTTCAAAATTAAAACTTCATTCATGACTTAATTTTTGTTATTAAAAATAAACAATACAAATTATATAATATGAAACATATTATAGCATTACAAGTATATTATAAATATATAAAAAAAATATAATAGATTCTATGTTTCAAGCTATGGAAGATGAAATTATATTTAAATATATTGTTATTATAACTTTTAACACAAAATTAACTTGTAGTGCACTTAATAAAAACATTGTTTATGCGTAATTTTTTTAAATTTATATTATTTAATAGCCCTTCTCAAATAGCAACCATGCCACAGGGTATTCCAATATTTTACTTGATGGTTATAGTTATAAATATTCCAATATTTTATAATGAAATATTGTTAAAAAAAAAAAGAAAAGAGTAACAAATGGGTATTTTTGAAGTTAAAACTAAAGGAATGACAAACAATTTTGACATATCTAAACCGGTGGGGAGTAAAATCTCTTTTGTAAGGATGGCTTTTTATCAAACGCAAAAAAATTAAAGGATAAAAAAATTAAAGGAATATTTCTGGAAATAAATATAAGGTTAACATAGATACCATTCAAATCAAGACCTTCACCGATGTTGTTTCTGCCGAGATCCAAAGTCTTGAGAGATGATATTTGACCCAAATATGGAATAATGCTTCCATTTAAATAGTTCTCAGACAAATCCAAGTATTTGAGCAGCCTCAATTTGGACAAAGCTCCGGATACTCCTAGAGAATTATATTGGAGACAATAAGTAAATAGCAAATCAAATAAGCAAAGCAAGATCAACAAGAATAATATATTAGATGCATACCATTGATAAAGAGTTCACTAGTCAGCAAACTCTGTTTGTGAACATTGAGGGAACCTAATATTTCAGCCAAAGAAATCATTAGAACTTTATCATTGATATGATTTACTTAAAAAGGTGCAACAAACTACAACCATAGATGCACATACCATTGATAAAGAATTCAGTTTCCATCCAAAAGCCATGCAATGAGAGTGCCTTGAGCGAGCTTAATGCAGTTAAAGAAGACAGAGCTTTAGAATCAAAATAATTCGATGAGAGATCCAAGTACTCAAGACTGTTTAATTTTCTCAGCCTGCTAAAACAACTACTGGGGATGCAGCTATTGAATCCGTTGTCTGATAGAGAGAGGCTTCGCAGTTCCTGAAAAGGAAGAAGCAAGGAGACATTCAAAGTTTTCTTATAAGAGTAATAAAGGTCCAGGCTCCTGACATGCTTTGTGGCGGGTGAGCAATGCACTCCATACCAACTACAACAATCAATACTCTTATTCCATGACTCAATGGAGTATGGATCAGCATTGTTTTCATGGCCATCAGTAAATGTTGATTTGATATCAAGAAGAGCAATCCTCTCTTGCTCTACACAAGCAAAACAACCATTTGGTTGTTGTAGGACAAGATGAACCAACAACAACATCCAAAACAACATTAGAGTACTGAGCCATGATGAACACAAGAGAAACAATTGCAAGTGTTTCATCTTTAGTACTAATTAATTGTGTGTGAGCCACTTAGCTACCCCTCTACAACTATTTATAATAATGTGCCATGACTAACACTTAAGCAAGCAATAATTTGATCAATAGCATTATTACATATTGATGACTTGTGGAAGTCAAGAGTCAACCATGCCTACTTATATCCAATGGACCCTTTGATGGTTCATGCCATGCTTGACAAACTATACATTGATTTTTCTTACTTAGTAGGTGGGTTTAATTAGTGACTAGTCAAAATCATTCATGACTTACCGAGTCAAGAGTCAAGAGTCAAGCTTGTCTATTTTTCCAATGGACCCGTTGATAGCTCATCCATGGTTATAGTTATGCAATGACTTAAGTTTCTGATAGTTTAAAAAAAATGAAAAAATCAAGGTCACAATTAATCATCCATAAAATTCACTATTTTCTACCTCACTTGAAATATAAATAAAAGTCCAAAATAGCGTCTTGTTGCAGCCATCATGGGCTAGTTGAGCTTGGAAAACCATTCCATTTTCCAATTTGATTTGATATGATATTTATAATTCTAATATTTTTCTATCATTTCATTTCATGGATTTGTTATAGATTGATGGATATTTAAATTTAACTCTAAACTCAAGCCTTCTCCAATGAAGCTATTTGTATTTAGCGAATAAGTTTAAAATCTTTTGGCAAATATTTGCAGAGCGTAGGGATTGAATAAATTTTTTATTTATTTTACTACTTAATCTAATAATAATTTTAACATAAACCAACACCTACAACAAAATATTTCACTATTACAAAATTTATTATTTTTAACTCAAAATAATTTTTTTTATCTGGAATAAAATGAAATATTTATAAGATATTTATTTTTCGAATTAAGACATAATAAATATTAATGAACATAAAAAGAACATTTATGAAGTGGCATTGATATAATGAGAAGATTTTATGTGGTGAACTTATGAAGGTTAGTTATTTAATATTACAAGTATTCATTGGTAAACTTTATGAAGTAAATAGACTCTCCAACAAAATTTTTTTACATGTTACATGTGATTCAATGTTTCATGGAACTTCAACTGGTAAACAACTAATTTTAAAAAAAAAATAATAATAACCCAAAAACAAATCATCAATATGAGATCTATATTACAGATGTAATTTCCCTTACCAGTTCATCACAAATTTTGTGGGGATACAAAATATATAAATTATTTTTTTATTTTCCACTCATGGGCTTTAAATTATATTCTCCTAATTTTTTTTATATGTATTTATTCAACAAAAAAAAATTATATTCTTTGTATTTTTACATGCTTTAATCTTCTATCTCCACCAAAATAAAAAAATAAATGCTATTAAATAATTATTAAGTTAATACAAAGTGTGACATACTTCCAAATTCGGAACACAAGGTGAGTCCTTATATAATTTAAAATAAATATTTGTATTACCAATGGGATTGGTCACGACTATATTTATAAATTGGTATAAATTTTTAAATAATTAATATATATATATATATATATATATATATATATATATATATATATATATATATATATATTATTGTCAAAGTGTACAATTTTATTTAATTTTTGCAACAAGATTGGATGTTCTTCCACAAAATGTAATTGAAAGATTTTTATTACCTTTCCAAGTTTGGAGAGAAAAACAAAGGACAGAGTTTATGAAATTTTTTTTTTAGTCTCTTAGATGGCAAAAATATCATTATAAGTTGTAGGTTATAATCAATTATAGGTTCAGAGCACCATTTTTCAAACTACTGCCTTCAAATTTACTTAAAACTAGAGAAATAACAAATGCTACATCTTAATTAATTAACAATGTGTGAGCCACTGAATTCCTTAAAAAATTGTTTATAATTGTAGCAAATATCAATATTAAGTTTATCTACTACTTATCTAAGTCTAGAGTCAAAGTCTACCTATTTTTCCAATAATATGTATGCAAGTAGAAATCAAGGGTTAATATTGCCCAAACACCCCCCCCCCCCCCCCCCCCCCCCCCCCCCCCCCCCCCCCCCCCCCCCATGGCGTGCTTGACAAAGTAGAAATTGAATTTTCTTATATCCCTTTTTTTTTTCCAACAGACTCTTTAATCGTTCATGGCGTGCTTGACAAAGTAGAAATAGAATTTTCTTATGCCGTGGTTATAGGTGTAATAAGACGTAACTAACAAGTTAATTAATGCAAACTTACATCTCTCTTAAAACATTATTCCTAAGGACGCTGCATTGGACCATAACATATCAAGATCTATTAATATAACTCATTGGAATTGTCATATCCCAATTAATGGGTGCGAATGATTTTATAAAACTAAAGAAAAAAGTTCATACTTCATTAACAGAAAAAGTCATAGTCAAAGAATCACTAAAGAAATAGACTTACTTTTTAGTGATATTTGGACCACAACAATAGTTCCTAAAAACCCATACTAATATATATTAGAATTTGTTGAAAGTTTTAAACTGAAAATTTTATATTTATTAAAGATATGTTTTAACGGTTTAATCTTTTATATTGACTCTAATTTTAATTTTAAAAAAATTAAATAGTACTCAACAATGTTTAGGTTTGTGTCCCGCATATAAACAAAAAAATATTTGTATTTACAATAATTACTTCTTAATTAATAATTACTTTTTGAAAACACCACTAAATTTAAGAATCTGAAAGTTTCTTTTTATAAATGTCACTAAAAATAAACTTTAGCGGCATTTTCATTAATAAGAGTGGTTAAAGTTAGCAAACACTGCTAAATTGATAAATCAATTAAAAAATAGGTTCGTTTTTTAAAATAAATACCACTAAATTATAAACATTTTAAATTGATTAATTAATTTAGCGGTGTTTTTGAAAATTAACGGCATTCAATTACAAATATTCTTAAATTGATTTATTACTTTAGTGGCGTTTTAAAACACCTCTAAATTGAATTTTTAAGTTAAAATTTAAATTTGGCACCATTGATAAATATTTAAATTCGGCCTTGTACTTAGGGATACAAGATGGCGGGGCGGGACGGGGAATGGGATCCCTGTCCTCGTCACAGGGCGAGGATTCCCTTGCCCCAAAATTCCCATAGAGGAGAAATTCTTCCCATTCACTCCTTCGCAGGGTTGGGGAATCCCCGCCTTGCCCAATAAAAAAGCCCTAACCCAGACATTGGGGTTACAAGCAGGGGCGGAGCGACAGGGGGGGCGGCCGCCCCCCCTGTCGCCGGCGGGGTCTGTTGACCCCGCCTCACTCCTTCCCTCCCGGCCTTCCCTCCCAACTCCCTCCCCGCCCCCCTTCCCCGAGGCGGCGAGGCTTATCACCCTCCCCTCCTTTTCCCTCTCCCTCTGCCCCTCCGACTTTCCCCCTTCCCGCAGACCCCGCCCCTTTCCAAGTTTTTTTAATATATTTTTTAATTTTTAATTTTTATCTTTATATATTTTATATGTATTATATTTTCATTATTTTTTTATTAATTTTTATTTTATTTTTTCAGTTGAATGATTTGATTTATTTATTTATTTATCAATTATTAGATATTTTTGTTAAGTTTGCTATTTTAAAATTTTTGAGAACATTTGGAAAAATATGTATGATAGATTAATGTGCATTGATTTAGGAATTTGAGAAATATTAAAGCTTTGATTTAGTAATAAATATATTTTTTTAAATTTTGATCAATTTAAATAGAAGTTTAAATAAAAGTTATTATTTTTTAAAAATATTTAAATATCAGTTTATTTTGTAATTAATAAGATTTTAAATGTAAGTAATCTATAAAATTAATTTTTTAAATAATTATTTAAATGAATTCTGATAAATTATTAAATTACATATGTCTTGTAAATGAGAATTTTTTTTAATTTAAAATAATACCTATATTTTTACAATTATAAATTAGAACAATATCATATCAAGGGTAAGGTCAATGAAGTAATTACTTTAGGCCTTTGTTTTTTTTTTTAAATACTCATCTTTAGATTTTTTAAATAATAATTTTAGAAACTCAAATTTTGAATGACCATCAATAATTATCATAATACAAACATATTTTAATATAATATTTAATCAATGTAATTTAATCTTAGTTAATTTTTAAATTTTAAAATAATATAGTAAGATATTAAATATTTTATTTTAATGCTTAATCAATCATATCTTTTTTAACTAATTTTTTAAAATTCTATTATGAACTTTTTCATTCATTTGTTTCTCTAAAATTAATATAATATATATTTATTTTAATTATAAATAAGAGCTTTTGTATTTTTTATATTGTTATAATTTTTTTGGTTAGATTTTTACTTTGTTGAGTTTTATTCATAAATTTTAAATATATTCTTTTATCATGAGTTTAGTAGTATGTGAAAAATAAACAAACATCTCAAATAGGTATTTATTAAAATAAAATGTAAATAAATTTAATTTTTATTAAATAAATTAAAATATTTATTATAAAATTTCGTTATAGATATCTAGTTATCTTAAGGCTTAAGCCACCCGTCATAATCATAAAGAAATCTAATTTTTTATAAAAAATATTTATTTTTGATATATTTATTAATTTTAATTATTTCTCTTAAATTTTACTTATTGTTATAAAAAATTAAATATATTTTTATTATTTAAAATTTTGAATTTAAAATTTTTGTTAATTAATTATTTTAAAACTTGTAGTTCGCCCCCCCTCGTATATATATATATATATATATATATATATATATATATATATATATATATATATATATATATATAATTTTTTTAAAAAAATTTTGTTAAGATTGTATTTTAAACTCAATTATTTTAAATTAAATTTCAATTAAACCTAAAAGTTTCTTTACTAAAATATTATTTTTAAATACCAAAAAATATTTTTTTTTCAAAAACCAAATATTTGGTAATATAATATTAATTATATTCATGTTGATATTTTTTTTTAAAATAAAGAAAAATTAAAATATATAATATATTTTTGTTGTTGGGGAATCCCATAGGGATTCCCACTAAAGTTATTTGCAAATTTAAATATAAATTTTAAAAAATTGCTTTATTGGTGTTTATTCTAAAAAACGCCACTAAATTAATAAATCAATTAAAATTTTGAAAGGGCCCTTTAGTTTCCCTGTTATAATATCCGGTTAGTCCTTTTATTATTTTAAAATGATCCTTTATCCCTCTACTATTTTTCACCCTTTGGGAGTCCCTGTATTATCCATTTTGGAAAATAGAAGTGCCTCCGCCTAACGCCTGTCACTAGGGGTGGCAATACTTTATCCGGGCCTACCGGGCCGATTCTGTTCGGCCCAGAATAAAAAGAGTTTGGACAAAAGTTGTGTTAATTAGGGCCGGTTGGGACAATGCTAGATTGTCCAAATTTAAATCCGGGCAGGGTTCGGACAAAGAAATTTGGACAACCGGACTTTTGTACCTCTAAAATTTTAAAAGCCCAAAATCATAAGCCCAATTGGTTTAAACCCAAGTTTTCAAAAAACTTCAAATTTATATGGATTTTTTTTATTAAGACTTGGAATTTTTTATGACTTGATTTGGGTTTTGGATTGTTGGACTTTTTTTTTTTTGCATATAATGTGAATTAAATTATTTTTTATAGTTTAATAATTGAGTGAAGTCAAATGTAATTTAAATGATTCGGACATTCTGACAACCCTGTTTTAAAAGAAACCGGGTCTTGACAAGTTAGGTTTGTCCAGATTTAAAACCGGGCTAGGTCTGGACAACAAGTTTATTTATTTATAGTATTAGTTATTCGAACCCGGTTTTGTCCGGACTCAGATTTTTGCCACCCTTACCAGTCATATTTCCCATTTGTGTTGCTAACGTTACATTAATTACCATTAAAAAATAATAAAATAATGCCCCGAATTCCTGTGTCTATAATTAGCCTTCTATCAAGCATTATTAATTGTTGAAGACGGCATTGCCTCTACCTTGGTTGGTTTCTCTTTCTCTCCGATTTGAGTGATGGTAGAGCTGAAGCTAGAGCCTGACCTGGAGTCAGAGAAGAAGTGTGGTACTAGTGACCCTTTTCATTATCTTTGTTGTTTTTACCGAGAATGTTCCAAAGTGTTTGGTTTAGTTGAAGGAGTTTGTAGTTGTAAAGTAGTTGTTTTTAGTGTTTTCCAATCTAGAAACATAAACATCTCGTGTTTAGGCCATGCTTATGTCCAAGCACTTTACAGGAGGGGTTTTGGGTTCGTTTTGGCTTGAAATTGGCCAACCTGTAATGTGTAAATCCTTAAGCATGCCCATGTTTTAGAGAGCACGACCCTGCTCTGAGACCACTGTAGCAGTGCACGGAATGAAGCATGCCCGTGGCGAGAGTTTTTTTTTTTTTTTTTTTTTCAAATTCTTGTAATTTGTAAGTCCAAAAGCATGCTTGTGTTTTTCTTGGCGAAGTGCACCGAATGAAGTAGTGTTACTATAGCTTGTGTTTTTGTGAAGCATTCCCGCGCTTTAACTTTTACAGCCTCAATTTAAAGGCATTCTGAGTCTTTGTAAACCCTAACCCTTTACCCCTCTCTTATCCTTTCTTCCTCTTCTCCCTTGTGCTTCCTTTGGAGCAAGAAGGAAGCTTGCAAGCCCTTGTTCTTGCAAGATTAGAGCTTTGGATTCACTCTTCTCCTTGGAGTTTTAGATGTAAGATTCTCCTTTTCCTTTTCTTCCTTGTGTTCATAGGATGCATGATCTAGGGGTTGGCTTGTTGGTTTAATCCATATTCTAATTGTTGATTATTGCTTTGAGAAGATGAGAGTTTGATTTAGGTTGTTATAGCTTCCTTGGATTGTTGAATTCATGAACCATTGATTGCTAGGTTCTTGAACACTGTAACATTACTGTAGCACAAGTTAACCTTGGGTGTTTCTCTGAATTCTTTGGTTTAGAGCAAAGCTCAAAACCTTAGGAGTTAATTGAGAACCTTGGAACCAATTTTAAGCCAACCCTAGAGTCGATTTAGTGTTGTTTATCTTTAGTGAAACCTAGGGTTTCAATTGTTGTAGTTGGCTTGTTTTAAATCTTGTTGTTGTTTATGCTTGTGCTTTGGGTAGGCAGTGAGAACTCGGCTCTAGGTGAGAAGCCGGTGGAGGATTAGCGCGTCTAGGAACTAAATTGCCTAAGTGGTGAGTGGGTTTATGTTGGTGTACATTTTAGTAGAATATGATTTAAATGCATTCCTTGTTTGATTTATCATTGTGTTTTGGTTTTATCGTATTTAAATCGAGGTGTTAATCAATTTGGATTGAACTACCCGGCTTTTGATTTATATGGGAATCAATTTTCAGCCCAAGTTTTGGGATGGTGTCTTGGATTTGGACTGCATGTTTGTTATACATATTTTGCACTATTGAACTTTCATAGTTTTTTATTGTGACCGAGCGTAACCCTACCCTACTACAGTAGGAGGTCTTCAAGACTAGTCTATTGAGGTGGTGTGAAGACCCGAGTTTATTTTCCAGTTCAGGTGGCATATAGAATCCTGAATCGATACACATCGAGAATTCAAAGTCACCACACGGGCTCTCAGTGGGCCAACATCCTTTGGGCTCTGGAGTTTATTGTCTAGTTTAGGTGGTTTGTAGAATCCTGAATGGATACGCATCAAGAATCCAGAGTCACTACATGGGCTTTTGAGTGGTATTCTCTTGTATACCTTTTGAACCATTGTTTCAATGGCAGGCTTATCTTATAAGTGGTATTGAAACTTGTTTTCTGCATCCGTGGATTTTAAATTATTGAACCCCTTATTTAATCGAAAATGGGTCTGTTATGAGTAGGGGTGAGCAAAACCGGGTACCCGACCCGGTTTTCAAAACCGGATCGGGTACCCGATTTTTCGGATCGGCAAAAACTCGACCCGTATCCGACCCGGTTTAAACCGGGTATTGAAAATCGGGTACCCGGTTTAAACCGGATCGGATATCGGATATCCGGATCCGAATTTAAGTTTCATCTATTCCATGGATTTGTTTTATACAACATCAACATTCATAAAAACAAACAAATATGAAAACCTTATAAATTACAAAGAGGATTAAAACCTTACATTATTCATCCTACAAAAAAAAGTAATAAAAATATAATAAAGAGAGCTTTATCAATTTTAGACATTAAAAAAAAAATCAAATATCTTCTAAAGCATCAATCTTAGAGAGGGTTGGAGGCTAGAGAAAAGAGGCGGGGTGATGGACGTTGAGAACTAGGAGGCTAGGATTTAAAATTTTTTTCTTTTTACTTTTAACCCTAGAAGAGTTTAAATTTATTAATATGTACATGTATAAAGATAATTATATAAGCAATTAAGTATATAACTCTTTAAATTTTTAAACGAAGGATTTTGATTTTTGTCTACTTAAACCCTTGTAAAATTTTAAATTTATATATATACTAAAAACCGGATCGGATTCGGATACCCGGTTTTTAATTTCTCCCGACCCGGATCCGATCCGGTTTTCACCTTAAAAATTCGGACCGGGTACCCGACCCTCTTTTTCGGATCGGGTACCCAAAAAATTCGGATAAAAAAACCGGATATCGGATCGGATCATCGGATCCGGATTTTTTTGCTCACCCCTAGTTATGAGGTTCATTAATTTTATTCTTGTATCTAGTGTTTATTCGTACTTATGCGAAATATCAAGATTTCTGTTTTAGCGTGAGATGTTGTTTAAGAAAATTGTTTTGTTTATTCGAGTATTCTACTATAACTGTGCTAACACATTCTCTAAGTGACTTAGGTAACTCACCTTCTCTCTCCTTTCTAAGCTCTAGAAAACAGTAGTATGTCGGTGCAGTAGAGTGCTGGGCATTGTTCTTTTTTATCTTGCTATTTCCTGTCTTATGTATGTTTATTATTGAGCATTTTGCATTGTATAAGGACATGGATCCACTAGTGTATTTGCCACTCTATTAGTATGTTTTATATGTTGTCTATTTCTTTTTGAAACCTGGTGGTATTTATGACCTGTATCTCTATTGAATTCCATTATTAGGTTTTGTTGTTATTATTTCCTCTACATTTTATTTGTACCTTTGCTTTGGTATATCTTATTGTATAGATGATTTATGGTTCAGTGTTGTTTATTCCAGGATTTTTGTTTAGCCTTGCTGTAACTTGAGGGTAGAGTAGTGAGGTATCCCTCCTCGGGTCGTCACGACGATTGTTGTGTCCTAGGTACGCTGGTCGGGTCGTGACAAGAAGATTGTTATTGTAAAGAACTTGTTGCAAGAGCTGGAAAGACAGTTGCTATTGGATGATGATGAAGATGAGGAGTCTGTCATCACAAACAACTAGTGGAACGACACCATCTAGCAATTCATAAGCCCTCTTTTACCTTCTCCAACCTCCTCCTCCTCCACTGCCTCTTCTTCTTCTTCTTCTTCCCCGCAATTGCTTCTAAACATGGCCAACGCCATCTTTGATGGTAACCTTGACACTGCAGTGTGGGGATCCTGACTCAACCCCTCACCATCGGCCAGCCATCCATTCACAGAAATCGGTAGTGTGGAGCATCTTAAAGGAACCGCAATGCTTCATGAGGTCTCCCATGTGTTCAAGCTTAGCCTCCTCGCTGCGAAACCTCGCCATCCTTGACACCACCAGAGACCACCTCAAGATTCACATCATCAACTTCGATGTCAGTCAAGGCTTCAATACACTACCGTTATTCAAGCCCTCACCGACCACCACCACCACAAGCACTCTTCTCGTCTCCTCACTGACCTCAAGATCACCGCCATCACTGACCCCTCCCTCCCTTTTCACACTTCCCATCTCAAGAACAACAATAGCAATCTCAGGCAAGTCGGCGAGTGACTCATGGCGTCGGTCTTCGGTTCAACATCATCTACCGAAGACCCTCTGAGCTAAATCTGACCTCCCTCGGCAGCGAATCAGTCAAGGCTCTCGCCGTGAACTTTGCTTGTAATAATGCTTGTTAGAATGCTAATTATAGTTGCAAGAATTTTGTGCATTATTTTATTATTTTTTAATTGTAATTAATGCCACATAAGTAGCACAAACGACATATGTGATGGGCGTTAGATGGAGGGATTTTTTTTTCCAAAATGGATAATACAGGGAGTTCCAAAGGCTAAAAAATAATAGAGGGCCTAAAGGATCATTTCAAATTAGTAGAGGGACTAAACTTGATATTATACATTTCTAAATGCTAAAAAAATGCCGCTAAAAACACATTTTGGTGTTATGTTTGTGTCATGTATTAGTATTTTACTATACATATATTAGGATAGCCAATAATTTATGGGATTGATATATTTTTAAAAAGTTCACATATTTTTAGAATCATAATTTCACTATTCAATAATATTATTATTAAAAATATTTCATATTATTTCAACTATATAAATATGGTTTCTATTGATGTTAAAATAGTGATCAGTTCTCATGTGCACATTGTATTCACCCCCTAAAACCAAGGGTATTTATTCAAATACACTTTTAAAATATACATACTATTTATTTAAATACATGATTCTTGCACACACCATGACTAAAGGGGGGCACAAGCTGACTTTTGGCTCACCCGGGCAGGGTCACCCTGTTGACATTTTTTTAAAAAAGATTTTAAAAATTCATTAAAACAACATCTCCAACCCTCTACCTATTCAATGTGATGCCTAACCAACTCAAGCAACGTTTGTCAATTGTTCACTATTATATATATATATATATATATATATATATATATATATATATATATAATTATAAAATATATTTTTGTATATTTTGTGCTTGCAATAATTAAATATATTTTTGTATATTTTGTGCTTGCAATAATTAAAGTATAAACATACATTTAAGTAAAAACATGTTGGACTTAGCAAATTTTTAATTGTCTTTGTTGAAATGTAAATTTATATAAATAATTAGAAGCGTGTTTTAGTGTTTTTTTTTTTTAAAAAAAAAAGGTGACAAGCGCCTGTTTTTATGGTGCATGGTGTGGGCTGCGACATCACTCATGAGTTGTTTCCTCCAATGACGATTCGAACTCTCACAACTCCGCACACCACATGAGAGACTTATTTTTAATGCCACTAATCACTTGAACTAAGTGGCTTTAGTTCAATAATTAAAAAAAAAAAAAATTATGAAACTAGTGATTTCTTCATTGACAAACAACATGAGCATAAAAATAACAACACTTCATACTTTTCGAGACCAAAGGTAAAGCTTAGATAGATTTCAATGGTTATAAATAAGTGAGTGGGTGATAACTCTAATATTTATATTAGAGAATTAATATTTATCACATCAAAAAGGATGTACAAATAGTTTAATTAAATAGATAAATAAATTTAGTGCAAGACTTTTTTTTCCAAAATTTTTTTGAATTTTTTTATTTGTCCCAAGTTCATCTAATATTTTTAGAATTATTTTAAAAAACTCATTTTGAGATATATTTTTATTTATTTTTTTAACTACCATGTTCAAAAAAGAGTATGGAAAGGGTGGCTAGGAGGTGAAAGGGTTTTACAATTGATCACGGTACGATTCTCATCAATAACTTTGAGTTTTTAATATAATATTCAAAAAATCAAAAAATAAAGTAAAAAGCTGTCGGGCCTAGCGGGTTTGAAGAACTACCGGGTTGGGTCTAGGTCATTTTTAGCCGACTCGTGACTCACCGAGTCTGTGGGATCAACCCTCGCAGATGGGTTAGTACTGTTTCCTGGGCCGGTTACAGGTCTGACAAAAATTGACCCAGGCCCAGTTAACTGGCTCGTGCCCTTCTCGTGACAGTATAAATTATTCATCAAATAAATGACAATATTGAGATATTTGCATATGCTGGCAATAAAAGTGCAAAAGAGCAAAACAAAGAGACTTAGCATTGATACTAACCTAGCAAAGAGGGTTGGAATTAAGGCGACGTGAGGGTTGGATTTGTGATGCCAGTTTAGTTGCTTAATGCATGATCATTGTTATTGATTATGGTTAATCATTGTGCTAATAGTTAGATGCCAACCTTGCCCATATTTAGTTGTATAGTTGAGTGGACCCAACATTGGTAGTCAATTGGAAACATTTGACATGCCACACCTACGATTTCAATTAATAAGCTATATTTCTTGTTTCACTCTTAGAAATTATTTGTAAAATATAGGATCTTTTGCCGGGCTTAATGTTGGTGTCTGGGTAATAAATTGAAGTTATCCTTGGTATTAATTAGGGAGTAATGCTACATTTGACGAATTTTTCGGCCGAATTACTTAGCCGAATGATGTGGAGTTCCACGTGTCACCCTTCTTTTATCCTACTTACCCCCTCTAAAAGTTAAAACAAATTATCCTAATCTCATCGTCTTCTTCATCATCTGACCGCCACCATCAAACCTCTCACACCATGATCGTCGTCTCGCCTGATGCTACCAGCGCCGTCGCCACTGCCGCCGCACCACAATCACCTTCCTATTTGTGCCACCATCGCAAGCCCTCACCATTGAGAGGGTCTCGTCGTCTCAGCTTCATCACCATCTCATAATCTCTTTAAACCGGTGTGATGGTGGTGCGGTGGTCGTGGAAGTGGCGACTGCCACCATCACTACTTCCCTTCATTTATAGCCTCAAATCACGTTCCTTATTCCCAATTATTTAATTCCAAATTTTAAAAAAAATGTAGGGTAGAAGAGAGATGTGAAGGGGAGGTATGGTTGAGTGGATTCAGAAGTTGGATCTCTTGGAGGTGCTTCTTGTTGATCCGGAGTCAATAGTGGAATATGATGATTTGATTTGATGAAGGATCTGATAACATGATCTTTATTTGTTTGAATGTTTTTGTTGTTCTGCTGGAAATTTGGCTTTTCTGTTTTTCTTTTAGGTGTTTTTTACAGGGGCTTTTTGTGGAGGATTTGAAGTCTAAATGATTGTAAATTTGTTTGTTTTTTGGCCGTCTATGATTAATTTGGATAAAAAAAAATGGAGACTTGTTCTTTCGGAGAGGACTTTGTGGTGAATGTGCTGCTTGATGGTGGTGCGGTGGTGGCGACAACGTTGGCGACGGTGCCGGTGGCGTCAGGCAAGACGACAATCATGGTGTGGGAGGTGTGACGGCGGCGGTCGTATGATGGAGAAGACGTGGATTATTTGTTTTAACTTATGGAGGGGTGAGTTGGATAAAAGATGGGTGACACGTGGAACTCCACATCATTCGGCTAACTAATTCGGCTGAGGAATTCGTCAAATATAGCATTACTCTTAATTAGGTAAGTAACACCACATAAAAATATATGTATATATATATATTATTTCTGACGTCACTAAGTTAATTTGTCGACCACCTAGTCTGGCAAGCCAGATTTGGAGCATGAAAAAATTAATTAATTAATTAATATAAATACACCGCAAATCCTCAACTATTGTATTGAAGAGAGTCAGGTCCTCAACTATTGTATTGAAGAGAGTCAGGTCCCTGACCTTCTACTAGGGAGATAAATAGTTAGGTTGAATTTAATGAAATATTTGATTCTTACACAACTATACTCCTCTACCAATTTAAAGAAAAGGTCTCTAAGCATATACCCAATAGGTTAAGAGGCTTGCATATGCACTGCATAAAAATTCATATTTTCATATTATATAAATATTGGGTCATTTTAGATGTATACAAATTATAAAACTTTTAAGAGTGCAAACACAATTGCACACTTTTATCATGTGTATATATTTTATTTATGATCTTCTTTTTCATTTTTTATTTTAAAAGCACATAAACAATTCATAAACCATGGGCATAGCCATGCATATTGATGAATTTATTACCTTGCAGCAACACAACTTCATGCCATGGGCAACAGAATGGATGATTAGCCACTACTTTAAACAACATAAGTGACACACCCCTTGCGTGTGTACCGTAAGTGCATGGGTTGTCAAAGTAATAAAGTACCCTGGTAAGTGAGTAGTCGTATCCATAGGGAATAGTATTTAAAAACAAGTGTTATCACTATTTAGCTATGAAGGAAATTGATGGTGAGAGAAATCAATATGTATAAATATAAAAGAAAGTAAAAGAGTGCAAGAAGGGCAATAAAGGTAAGAGAGATAATCGATATGAAGATGGGGCACCCGAACAATGCTCCCCTTAGGACTAATGCTTATAGTGGAAGACTAATATTACACTCCCTTATTAATGTTTAATGAGTCCTGGAAATCCTTAAGCACACGGTCCCAAACCTAAGGTCAACCGTGACTAGTTTCAATACTATGCTCCGACATTAGGTTTCACTACAACACTTCACTCTGTCGATCTCTTAACTAAGCCCCAGGGGAGTCCATCATCCTAAACCTCACACTACGTAGAACTGCTTGACGTTCTAGGGATTTCAAGTGATAGACCCTGTCCCTAAGTATAGTTCTAACCCTTTGGTCCAGGTGAAAGAACCCTAGTCTCAGTTAAGCCCCAACACTAGGATTCACTACAACCCTTCACTCTGTTGCTTGCACAACTAAGCCCCAGGGGAGTTCATCTCCTAGCATTTCACTCTACTTTGACCTCAAAGAACTCTTGGAACACGGAGGTAGGAAAAATCACGTCGAAGGGGAAAGGGGACGTTTCGCTACCTCACGACTCACCCTCTCGACCCTCTCCAATCTCGGGTAGTCCAATCCGATAGAAGTTGTCACACTTTCAAAGGATAACCTAGATGATTCTCAACCCTAGTGTCACGGCTAAGGGAAAATCAATACAATTAACATGCAAGATTGGAACTCAATTAAAAGCATCAAATAAGAAAGTATAATAAAAGTCATAGAAACAATGTCATCCTAGGGTTTATAAGTCCGAATACCCACTAGGGGTTTAGCTCTCCATGGAGCAATACAAAATCAATATAGAGTTTAAGAACATATGTATAAAAACCATAAAGAAAATCCCCTTGTAGTTCGTATCGATGGTCTTGTGGAGCCGCTTCGTCTTCTCCACGAATCCCTTGTCAAGCCTAGGGCACACCTCGCCGAATCGATGCCGATAAAAGCTCCCCCAATAGCTATCTTCCAAAAGATGTCGATGCTAATGCCGTATAATCGCTTCCAAAGACCTCCAAGAATCTCTCTAAACCTTAGCCACAAGCCCCCCAAAAGATAGGCAAGAGATAATAGGGGGGTCCCCAAAATAAATCTGAAAACGGTGTATTTATAGGCTGAAATCAGAATTTCACACACCCCTGTGGATTTTCCACACTGCTCTGTGGAATTTCCACACGGGCGTGTAGATTATCTATTTTCCTGATTTTCGGCGCGCTGTGAACAATAACTTGCTACAGTACTTGCGCCAAAATGCTTATGAATTCATTTCTTCATTGAGGCCGCCGAATTGGGCACATAACTGTGCCGTAGATCACGACACGTCTTTAAGTTAACTGCATTGATAAAGCTCTTGATGATGTTACACAAGTCGGAACATGTGAGTGTGACTACCTTTGTGCCCCTTCAATTCAAATATTCACTCGAGCCCAATTAGAGGTTGGCACACACTCTCATGTCTTTGAACACAAGTTGTGCCTTGTTCCTTGCCTGGTCCAAGAACTCCCTCAACAATCGCATTCATAACCTATTCTTGCTTCTTTTCTCCTCAATTCGTCTCCACAATCCTATATTCACAAAGAACACAAATGCACACATATAAGCGATAAAATCTGAATAAAGCGATGCTCAATGTAAAAAAAGTTTACTTCATATAGCTTATACACGAGCACTTATCAATAAATTTTAAGCTTCCATGGATTAACATTCTCGGGGCTTATCATCATCAGATACCAAATGCATATAGTGAAGAGTTTCCTAAAGAATATATGCAATTTACTACAATTTTACTAGCAAAAATTTTGCAAGGGTAACAACCACTTGATAGCCTAGTGGAAGTCACCTTGTGTGGTGGGGTGAGTGGTGCAAGGTTGAATCGCTTGTGTCTCAGTGTTGTATAATATTGTGTAAAAATATTGTAGATATATTGTAAAAATGCTGTATCAGTACTGTTCACAAAATGTTCATTGGGTCTCCAATAAGAGGGGTTATATTCTCCACCCTTCCAAGGTTGCAAGACACGGGGGTTTACTATTGTGTAGTTGTGGTCTTTGATATATTATCTTAGGTGCACATGGTTGGCTCTAATTTCCCTGCATGTTACCTCACCCCACATGATAAATCTTTATAGGGTCATTAAGTCACTGTAACTGGTGCATCACCGAACCTACCTGTCCCTTTGATATTTTCTTGTGAGACTGCGCTTGTCACCATTTATTAAAAAAAAATTTCTTTCCAAAGATGTTATTGTGGCCCCACCATGGAGTTAAATTTCTTTTTAATTTTTTAATGATAGGTGGTTACTTTTAAAACTTAATTATATTTATGCTCTAGCTGTCTCTTCATCTCATTCCGATTTGGACCACTGTTAGGAAAAGAGAGACCTAGCCTCATCTTCTCTCCCTATTTTCTTGTGTGTGTGGTGTCGACAGCGAGGACGGAAAAAAGGGTCTCATCATCAAGGGTTGTTTCACTTTTATTGTTGAGATAAGCATCCTCTTCTTCTGATCTTTGGCCAAGTTGTAGAATCTTATTGTTATTTTCTAAATCTTGATATGGTACTATTGGATGCTTTACATTAATGGGTTGTCTGTTTAGATTTGGTGCTTTGTTGTGGATTTATGGTTGAGCATACTAAAATTAGAGTAATACTTGTTTTCTAATTCAATTAAGCATGCTTTTACGAGTGATTGGTTAGCAGATGCAATCGAATCTTCTCAATTGGAAAGTCCAAAAGTTTTGTAATTGATAAATTTGCAATACTAGTTGATTTGAAGGATGATGAAAATACAATGAACTAGATTTTTCACAAAGACCTTGCTTGGATTTAGTGAAAATGATGGAAAGGGTGAAAAAAATTTGGAATGATTGGAAATGAGCTTTGCTGATTAGAGAAGCATGATGTTTGATGGTTGTATATTTCTTTTTCTTTTCAAAAGTGTAGGTTAGCCAATAGGGTTACTGTTAGGTTAAGGGTAAGCATGGTTTTGCACTGAATACTCAACGTGTTTAATTTGAAGCTCTGCGTTTCATATAACAGGGTAAGCATGGTTTTGCATTGAATACTCAACGTGTTTATTTTAAAGCTCTATGTTTCATTTATATGTATAGGTATGCGTGTGTGTGTGTATATGTATGTATGTGTATATATATATAATTGTTTGTTGTTTTAAGGTTCTTTGCTTGTTATTGTAGGAGTTAGTTCATTGTACAATCCTGTTATAAATAGTTGATTGAATTGTTGACGGCCACTGGGCATTCTATGCTTGTAGTGGTGTCTTTGGCTATGTGCTTGCTTTTAGTGCCTTTAAACCTTAATGATTGTTGGCTGATGATTATCTTATATAATTAAGTTTTCGAATCTAAGACAAAGTGTAATATTTATGTTTAGGGTCTTTGCTCGAATTCTGATTTTTGTGTTTGAGTGGATTCTAAAACTCGGGTTTTCTCCAAATAAGTAACCACATATAAATATCAGTATATGTATATACTTTTCAAATCTTGATAAATTGTCATTTTAATTTGCTCACTTATTTATCTTAATGACATTTTTGTTATTCATTCAGTTAGTTTTTAATTTAATATTTATTAAATTTATGATTATTTTATATTTTCTTAGTTATTTAGTTATTAAATTATTTATAATTTATACATTATGATTTATGTGATCATTTATTAAAATTGCCTTTTATTTATTTTTTTGTCAAATTTCCAGTTACCATATTATCCTTCATTATTTTAAAAATTTTCAATTGTTTGAAGAATTTGACGAAATTACCTGTTCAAGTTTAGATTAGAAACTAATGGTTTATTTTGATATTATAAAAGAATGGATCATATGAATACTGACATTTTTGCTTGGCGGATTACTTTGTATTTGCTCGGTCTTGACTTTAATAGTTTGTTACTTTGCGAACATCAAATATTTTGACATGTAAATTAGTCCCTAATTAACTATGCATAATTCTATCCCTGGGGGTTAAACACTAACTATATCGACTTGTACTTTTGATATAGAAAATATAGTCCGCACTGTTCCGTTGGTGGAAAATAACGGCCTCTAACATTCTGGCTCGGGTCACTGGGTTTAAACAAATGAATTATGATGTTTTGTTTTGGCATTAGTTATTTAGGGGACCTATATACTCGTTCATTTGATACATTTTATTTAATAAGAGATAAGCTTGTTGCCAGGGGAAAACTATCCTTTGCATTTGTGATTTGCAGAGTTTTGGGAACTTTGGTAAGGATCCTAATAGTTATAATATGTTGATCTTGTTGGAATAAAGCTCGTCCAGGTCCATTGCTGTAGAAGAGTTTCAAAATAGATGCAATGAGTACCAATGACCAAGTGATCTATTGGTATTTTGGTCACTGTTAAAACCCTTCACAATTGGTGAGAGTTCGAATTTTAGATGATGGTATATTTCTGAAAGTGAGTAGTGATTGTGCATGAGTGTTCCTAATGCCCATATATGTGCATGCATTACCCCCCTTTGCTCCACCGAGATTTGTGCATACTCCTGTTTTTCTTAACTGCCTACCCCTTATCTTTGCACACCAAAAAAACAAGAAAAAAAAAAAGAGGATAAGAAAAGAGTCTTGTAAATAGAAACAAAAACTTCATTCCCTAACCATAGGGATAATGTTATGTATATGCGCTTAAAGCCACCAAATGATCAACTAGTTTGTTCCATTCCTCTAGGATAAGCTCCATGGATGCATTCCCCTCTTTTGGCAATAGTTTTTGCATTTTAGTTATCTCTAGTTGAAGATTCGATGCCAATTAAAAAAGATATCTATGAACTTGAAACAATTCTACACAATCAGTGAAGATGCAACAGACTCAACTTCTAATTTTAAGCACCTTGTTTACAACTAAACTTAAACCTACTTAACTCTCTTTTCCTGAATAATCCTATTTCTAAAAATTAACCAAAAAAAAAAAATTCAACAACATGTATACAATTTCTCTCTTTCCTTCTTGAATTAATTTTTGGACCATTACACATGTGTGCGCATACTACAAGAAAATGGAGCTATATTGACAAAAATTAGTGGCGGATAATCACACACATACTCTCATGGTTTTATGAATATCTTTAAGTTTAATTAATTATATGCTATTAATAATATATATTTAAGATTTTATATAATTTTGTAATAATTTTTCAAATAAATTTATATTTATAAATATATTTATAAATTTTTTTAATAGGATTAATTTTTGAGGGGTTATGTGAAAAAAACCGCACTTCCAACGTTATTATTAGTCTCTTCCTCTTTCTTTCGTTCGCCAAGGTCACCGTCGAGGCTGATCTCAGACGGAATTCGTGAACACGGCCGGTTCCCCTCGATGATTCCTCACGGGAATGGTGCTGCCAGTGAATCGCGAGGCATCGTAGCCCCTTCGTGATCGATCCTCCTCGAACATTCACAAACACTCTGATCCATCAAAACGTTCGAGGTATATGAACGAATGATCTCTTCATGAAACTTGGTTTGAATATGATGGAATTAGGGTTTTATTTTCTGCTGCATTGATCTTGATATGAAATTTTCCTTTAAATTTTTGTGATTTCTTTGAATGCGAAGTGTGGTTCTATTGTTAAGGATGAAAATTTATGAATATGATGTTGATTGTTGTAGTTAAAGTTTAATGTTTTATCTCGAATATTTGAGTAAGATTAGATTGGTATTTGAGAGGAATGGGGTGGTGGTTGCAATGTGTTTCTTTCTCATTAGATGGCCATTGTTGGCGTTGATCTCAAATTCTCTTGTTTTTTGTTTGTTGGGTTTCTGGATTACTGGTTTCAGATTATTTTGTATTCTTTTAATCCATTGTTGCATTATTCTGATTGATTATCATGGTTTAAGTTTTGTATTGCATATGTCAATTATTTGAGTAGTGTTAGATTCATGTTGGAGAGGATTGCTCCCCCCTTAGCTTTTGCACTTTGCAACTTTGAAATCAATATTACTTGGAAGATGTTTAGGTCACTCTACATCTGCAGAAAACTGATGCTACGCAAGTTTCTGAATCTTTTTTGCTGCTGACATTAGCAGAATGTATCTCTGGATTCTGATTTTGAACAGTTTGGTTATTAAGTTCTTTTGATACCACATATTTTCTTGCTTTAAAAATGCCACATCGGTCTATGACTTTAAATCTGTTAGCTGAACCTCTTTTAAGTTCTTTTAGGTATCTTACCAGAACTAGCCTAAGTTTATTGAATTCAATATGTTCATTGCTGGGAACTTTATATAGGTTCTTGTGGATGCAGAGTGTACCCATGATGGATCAGTCAAGCACATTCAGAAATTTGAGTATTGGGGATGGAAAAGTCTTGACCATCGAGTTCTAGATGCAAAAAGAACCAACAGCTTGTTGCACCTTCAGGTAACCAACCTTAGTAATCAAACTGATGCCTTAATTTAGATGAACATTTGAGAAATAATGAAATGAATCAGAAAGACCATCAATTCTTAGGTGAATGAACCAATTAAAAGAACTAGCTATTTTCACTTTCCCTTTGAGAAAGTTATTTTCATTGCATATTGCAAATTGCAGTAACTGCTGAGTTCATATTGCTCTGATATCATGTCATTTGTGGATCTCAGTATATTGGAAAGCATGTTGGTTTATAAGATGTTTTTTTTCTCTTGGTTCTGCAGTTGCAGCTTCTTGCCAATGGTTTCAGATTGTTAAAAGCTGGCGGCACGCTTGTATACAGTATTTGCAGGTGAGTAGCTGTTAACTATTGCTCTCCTTCCCACATCTAGTGTCAATAATATGCCTGAGTTTCTTTATAATTTTGCTTATGTTATGAGCCATGTTGGTCATAACAAATGATCATGAGATTTTGCTCTACCTCTTTAATGTACTTGCAGACAAATGATTAGTGTGCATTAACTATAAATCTTATATTTTAGATTATATTTAAATCCATTTTCATTTGTTTCTGAAAATATATTAACTTATCTTATGCATTTGCAGTCTGACATTTGCGCAAAATGAGGATGTGGTTGAGCAGTTCCTCATAGAAAATCACTCAGCTGGTATCCTTATAGATGTCTCTGTATCTAACATTAGAATATTGTAGCATCATGCTTTGAGATTGTGTAAATATTCTCCCTAGTTGAATTTTCGATGAATATTTTTAGTCCTATTTTTGCTATTATTTTTCCTCTGCTGTTTTCACTCATAAATTTATGTGATGATCATCACTTACAGAATTACAAGGGGTTGATGCTGCCAAGAACGGGCCCTGTAGGAGTGGGAGAATCCCACATACCTTGCGTTTTGATCCAAATACATCTCAAACAAGTGGCCTTTTTGTTGCAAAGTTCATTAAGGTAGCAACATAGTTAAGGTGTGCTTCCAATCCAGTTTCCGATGTATTGGAAAATTGTGTAAAATATTTGTATCTGCAAAATGTCTGCTATTTTTGGTTCCAATATATGTGATTCAACTTGTTCCAAAGCCATGTTTCTTTCTGTCTGAAATTAAATACTGGCTTGTGTACTCCCTAGTGAAGAACCAATATCATGGTGATAGCTATTTTTTGCTGAAACATGTGCTTTTGGTTTATTTTCTTTACTGATTCTTGGGACTTCTGTTTTCAGTTGCATTGCACGACTACTTTTTTGTGGCTTTGCATGTCCAAACTTTCTAGAAAAAGATCATTCTCAGTAGCTTTTTATATGATCGTTGTATTTTTAAGGATAATTACCAAGCTGTCTGATCATTGTTTTTTGCATTCCTTCTTACATCTTCTGACCCCGAAAAATCTCCTATAAGTTGTTTAATAACCCATGGAGCAATTGTAGAATGAAAGATTAATTCATGTTTAGAAATTAGAATAGATAAGTGGTAAGGCTGGTTTCTAGTGTTACTACCATAGGGTTGGCATGTCTGTTGTTTATAAAGCTAGCTGATTAGTAGCAAGTGAGGAAGCAATAGTTCTGCAAATGCCCAAACTAGCACCATTCTGCTCTCTTTCTCTATATATATACAGGTGAATAAGTAGTGTATTTTAAGTCTGAATTGTTACTTTTTGGTTTTATTTTTTTGTTTAAAAAAAAAAAAGAATGGAAGAAGGTGTGTAAAATAGTAGTGTGCGTGAGGAAGTTGGTTGAAAACCATTTTGATTCTTGCTCGTGTGGTGGATTAAGTTATTATTTTTCGCTTATTCACATATTATTTGAATAAAAATACAAGCTCGAGATGTACAGTAATAAGTAATTAATAACTCCCATTTGTGGCATTTTATGGGCTATTTATGTGTTTGAGAAATCATGTACTGTGCATGTTATTACAGACTAAATACTGTATGTATTCTGTGTGAGTGAATGCATTGCATATTTCTAAATAATAACATATAGAGAACCCCAAAGATTCATGATGATACTGAGAGATGTGAAATATGACATGAAACTTTGGAGTGTTCTTTTAAGTGGTGGATTACAAGCACTTTAGTGACGATATGTACATATGTACACTAGCACACACATTCGCTGTGAACTTTTGTCTTCTATATTCTTTATTTTGGGTGTGTTATAAAATATTTTTTGTGATGACTTTTAATTGTTTAAATAAACATATTAGTAATTAACTTTTTTTAAACAATATAGGCCCTTTAAAATAGTTTATACATATACCTTTGGAAAAGCTGAAAGTTGCTTGTATACAACACCCTTTTAAATAATGTAATGGCATGTGTGTCAAAATATAGATGAGAATAAATTTGGAAGGTATGTCAAATGACCTTTTTACGTAGAGAGGAATTTTGTTTCTTTCACAGTATTGGTCAAAATGCCTCACAGGCTAATTAGATTGGGGGAGAGATTTAAAATAAAATTGAAAGAATGAGAAAACATTTAAGAGAAAATCCTAAATTTTGTAGAGGTCTAAAAGATAGCGGCATAAGCAACACAAACACTTATTTCTCAAGAAAGAATTCTATCATCAAGTATGAAATGAAAATATTTGATGGTGATTCTTTGTAAATCTTGAAGGAGTTCATATTTGTCGGTTTTTTTTTAATTTTAGTTTTTTATTAGATATGTATGTAGATAGATACTTCAAAGGGATAAATATGTTAGTGGGGTTTTACGAAGGTATTTATAAGATGCAAAATTCTGCTAATAACACAAAAAAAAAGTGCAGTTTTTGTACATGCAAAAGATACATGTGGAATGAGCTTGTACTGGTTAATTAATAGAATTTGTTAATTAGAGACCCGCATTGCTTCTTATATGTACCTCATTAATAGAAATTGGACATTACTGGTTCAATGCTGTTAATTAGATTTTACTTAATTCTTTGTCTATATTAATTATTGATTGGATTGGATTGGAACAAGCTTCAATTGTTAACCAAGTAAAAGCTTATCATAATTTGGTTAAATTTGATCGTATTGCCTCCTGTACACTTAAAATTCAAGGTCTTGGTTTTGGTGAGCTAATATCCCTGGCGAATTTTATCTATAATTTATTAATTTATCAAAGCCAATCCCAGTGTAGAGCGCTAACGCCCCTTGTGGTCTATAATGGACCAATTGTAGCATGCAAGATTAATTTTAAGGAGTACACACCCTTGCATGAACAAGTTGCTCCTCGCACAAGTTTTTTTTTTTTTTTTTTTTGAAGAACTTCTCAACCAGAGAAGCTAGAATTTATTGAAAATAAAGGAACAAGAAGGAAAAAAGAAACTACAAAGAAAACATAGAAACTATCAAGCAACAGAGATTAAAAAACAAAGCCATTAATGACAAAGGTTTGCATGATCCAGAATGGGAGATCTCTCCCAAACAAGAAGAGGTTGAGGTGCTGGAAATTGAAGCCGAAAGATGCGAGACTGACAGCCGGGGCTTCCCAAGATTGAGGTATAACATGAATATTGGGATGATTGCAAAGATCAAGTAGGAATTTCAGGTTGCTGATCTGAGGATTAAATCTCCAAAGGGTAATGTCATTGCTGCATTGAAGGTAATCTGGTATAGTATTCGTCGTGCAGAAAATGTGTTTAACTGGGATTTGTTTATCAACAATACACTGCAGCCCGACCTCCATCGCAAAGACGTCGTCCAAAGAGCTAGTATTCATTGGTTGTGAAAGACATCCTGCGATAGAAATAGCAAAATGAGTATTTGCAATAAAAAACCCAGCAGACCTTACCTGGGTGTTGTAGTCTGAGATGACATGAGTGAACAAAAAATTCTCATCAGAAACAGAGAAATTGTTCAGTATAAGCTTTTTCCCAAGGGGCTCATGAGAATTAAATGCAAACTCCTGAACATGAGCCAGAGTCTTGTTCGCTATAGTATAAAGATTGGGCCGGATGCTACGAAAGACAGCGTCACACCTGGCAATCCAAATAAACCAAGCTCCAGCAGAAATAACTGCAAGAGTACGCTGAGAATGCTTAAAAAAGGAGATCCAATTTCCAGAGGCAAAACCACCAGTGAAAGAGATTGATAAATTAGCCCTGGTATTCAGGATATCCCACACAGCCGAAGCACGAGAACACTGACAAAACAAATGTTCAATGGTTTCACGGTGCAGGCCACAAAGGGGGCAAGGATTATCCGGACCAATGTGAATCTGATAAAGAAAAGCAAAGGTGGATATTCTGCCGTGAAGACAAAGCCAAATAAAATTCTTTAACCTTGGAGCAACAGGGATTTGCCAAAGGATACTCCAACCGGGCCAGGATTCAGTCTGAGGATTAGAGCGATTGAGAGTGTGATACACAGCTGAGGAGATTTTAGTACATTTGGATTTAGGCGCCCAGACCCAGTGAGTATCATCATCAGAATCACAGACTTTGGAATTAATGCAAGTAAGATCAAAAGAGTTGCCAAAAAAGAAATTAAAGCTATCTTGATCCCACTGATTATCCATCAATAAATCAGAAATAAAGGACTGGTCGTGACAAATGCTCATATTAATGAATGTAGGTTTTAAGGCTATTGGAATGTCAAAGCACCAAGGATCCCAGAGAAAGGAAGTGCTATTAGGATTGACAGCTTTGATTTTACAAAATTGCTTAAGAACATTAGCAGATTGACATATCCCACGAAAGAACCAAGAGCACTTAGGAGGGGGATGATCCTTCCAGAAATTAATTCTACCGTATTTAAGATGAAGGATCGAAACCCACAAATTATCATAATTGTTAAGATATTTGAAAATGTGTTTAGCCATAAGAGAATGCTTAACAAGAGTCAAATTTTTGATACCTAAGCCCCCCTCAGGCTTACCTTCCGTCAATGTGGACCAACTCACATTATGGATGCCCGTTCCATTGCCATTCCGACTCCAAAAGAATTTCCGAACAACCTTGGAAATATCAGACAGAATGAAGTCAGGAATGGGATAGACAGAAAGATTGTAAATCGGAACCGATAAAAGGACAGAATTAATCAGAATTTCCTTGGCTGCAGAAGACAGACGGAAATTAGCCCATCTCTTACACTTGTTTCTGACCTTGTCAATCAAGGAGTAAAAAGATTGAGAAGCAATGCGCTTAGGAGAGATGAGAACCCCTAAGTATTTGAGAGGGAAGGAAGCTTGACTGAGATGCAAAATATCACAGATTCTTTTAGTTATATGCTTGTTAAGCCAGGATGGAAAGAAGATTTGGGATTTGGTAAAATTAGGACGTTGGCCCGTAAGGTTGGAATAAATGGAGAAGCAAAGGCCAATGCGTCTAGCAACCTTACGAGAAGCATGGGAAATTAAAAACAAATCATCCGCATACATTAAATGATTAAAGTTATTGCTCAAACTATTATTAAAACCAGGGATCGAGTTATTATGCAGATTATGATTAAGCATAGTAGTGAGAATTTGAGAGACCATTATGAATAGATAAGAGGAAATGGGATCTCCTTGTCGAACTCCCCGGGAAGAGGAGATCCAAGGAGAGGGATTCCCATTAATGAGAAAGGCAAAGGAACAAGATTGAAGACAAGAAGAAATCCAAGAAATCCAAAGTGGAGGAAACTTCATCTTGGAGAGGATGGCAAGAATTGCACTCCAGTTGAGAGTATCGTACGCTTTTTCAATGTCCAATTTAATGATCATCCTAGGGGGGCTAACAGTATCATTTTCAATAGAATGGGAAACCTCTTGCATAGTAATAATGTTATCAAAAGAACATCGATCAGACATAAAACCCACTTGCTCACGACCAATAAGTTTTGAAATAACTTTCTTTAAACGGTTGGCAAGAATTTTTGAAATAATTTTGAAAGAGACATTACACAAAGAGATTGGGCGGAAATCAGTGACTCGCTTGGGGTTATCAATTTTTGGAATAAGAGCAATGTACGTTCTACCCCAAGAAACAGGCATGGAAGAGCTTTGAAAGAAAAAATGAATAGCGTCAAACAAACGATTGCTAATCACAGGCCAAAAAGTACGATAAAACTCGACATTGAAACCGTCAGGGCCAGGAGACTTACCTACGGGGAGGGAGAATAAGGTTGAGTGCACTTCCTCAAGAGAAACATCTTGGATAAGTAAGGAGCTGTCCGAATCCGAAAGGCAAGGGAGGTCCGGAGGGAGAGCTCCAATAATATCGTTGAAAGAGTTCAGAGGGGCGGTCCAAAGATTTTTAAAATGATCAGTAAAGGCTTGACAGATACCAACAGAATCAGTAATCTCGATCCCATCCCCAACCACAATCTGAGAGATAAAATTTGTGTGCGAGCGAGAACGAGCTAAAGCATGGAAGAAATTTGTATTTTTGTCACCGTCTCTAATCCAGAGCAAATGAGCGCGCTGGGCCCACTTGATGTTGCACTGACGCTGCAAAGCGGCTAACTTAGCATAATGCTCCACCAAAGAATGTTGAACAGTGGGATCAGAATCTGCAAGCTCAAGATTAGAAATCACAGTTTCGATATGAGAGATGGAGGACTCCAGATTATTAACACCAAAAAAACGCCAAGTGTTAAGATTAGTGCGGGTACGATGAAGAAGATGACTAAACCTTTGCATGGGATTACCATGGGGGGAAAAGTTCCAAGCATTGCGAACAGAGTCATGACACCCCAGATACTCCATCCAAAAGTTTTCAAACCGAAAAAAACTCTTAGCAGGAGTTGGAATGGTATTGATAGTAAGGAAAAGAGGGGCGTGATCAGAAAAAGAGCGATTCAAATGTTTGAGGGAATAAGACCTGAAAACGCAATTCCATTCCACATTAACAAGACACCGATCAAGTCGAGCCCAACGGCGAGCAACGCCAGTTTGATTGTTGCACCAGGTGAAAGGGGAACCAATATTTTTTAAATCTAAAAGATTGTTAACCTCCACAAATTCCAGGAAAAAAGTAGATTTGCGATTATAATACGAAAATGTACCCCCTTTATGCTCATTCCTGGAGAGAATAGTGTTAAAATCTCCCAGTAAGAGCCAAGGGAGACCGAGGGAAGAAATCCTGTACAACTCTTGCCAAAGAAGACACTGACGTTTACAAAAAGAAGAGTTATAAATCACTGAAATGATGAAGTTTTTAGAAGAGTTAGAAGAAACCACAATATGCAAAGCACGACGGGAGACAGCCAGGGGGGTAACTTTACCAATAACGGGGTTCCAAAGGACAATAATACCACCTGAATAGCCGTCAGCTAAGATAGCGGCCCACTCCCACATCTTAGGAATCCTCTTACAGAAACGATAAACCCGGTCAGAATTAGCTCGCGTTTCAACAAGGCAAATCAGCTGAGGTTTAAGAGTTTTGATGATTTTATAAACCCTGGAAGAAGTATCCCGAGAAGAAATACCCCTGCAGTTCCAACAAAAGATTTTAGCTGAGTTCATGTAAAACAATAAATTAAAGAGATAAGAAAGAAACTTCCTTAAGATAGGGAGGTAATCCAAGAGGTAAAAACGAAGCTAAGATGGGGAGATCTCAGCCTCAACTCTGCCCTTTTTAGGCGAACTTTCGGTGTCATGAGCACTCTTGCGAATGAGGGCATCTCTTCTAACTTCTTCTTGGTATTGTTCAAGTGTCATGGAATCGTCAGGTCCATCCTCATCACTGGACATATCCTCGTCTTCCTCAACAGAAGTATCACCGTCTTCTTCACTATCCTCTTCCATAGCACCAACATCCAGGGCAGAGGAGACTTTTTGAACTATGGAACCATGATCAAAGCTGGAGGGGTCTAAAGAGAATGTTTGAATGGATGAGCGGAGGATAGGGGGAGGAGAGATGGATTTAGGGGGAGCTGAGGGGTTTCCAACATCACGAAAAGAGTGGGCTGGTGTTGAGCGGAGAGGTGGGTCAAGATGAACAGCATCTCGGGAAGAGGATGGAGGAGGGGGGGCTGACGGGTTTCCAACGTCCCGAAAAGAGTAGGGAGCTAGGTTAAGTTGGGCGGCTTCTCGGGAAGAGGACAGAGTGGCTTCTCGGGAAGAGGTTGAGGGGGTTTCGTGAGAGATAGGGTTGGTCAGAGATGAGACAGGGGGATTAGAAAGGACATGGGGAAAAGAAGAACCGCCTGAGGCTCTGTCAGGTTCAGAGTGCTGGTTTTCAAGAGGGTCAGGAGGGATCTCGATGCAAGGATTAACAGCATGGACTTCAAGTGAGGGGGAAGTGGAGTGCACTGTAGCCATGTCAGTGCTTGGGAAATCGTGCGAGCCACGAAAAGCAGTGGAACCTCCCCTGCCACCGAAACGATGGCCACCTCGAGCAGAGTGAAAGACATTGTCGTTGGACCTAACAACGGCAGGGATCTGCGCGGCTGCTGCATTCGAGGTCACGTGCGTGGCACGAGTACCACCACCGCGACCGCGAGCACGGCCTCGCCGGCGAGAAACCAGGAGCCAGGGTCCAAATTCTGAATCAGATTGATCGGGAATCCCGGCTGTGGGAGTTTCAGCTATACTGGGGTCAGAAGTATCCATGGACTGAACAGTACTGTGCGGATCCAAGCCAGAGTTCTCCACCCGCTCCCGTGCATGACGTGAGGGCAAAGAAGCTTCGGCAGTTCCAGACAGCATCGGTCGATCACACTTGCTACTTCCATGACCAATGAGACCGCAGTTATAACAAAAGGTCGGCAACCGTTCATAAAGAACCACCACAAAGACACGATGAACATCGTCACCTACCCAGAAGCCTCGGCAAAGAGGTTTAGACAAATCAATTTCGATGCAAACCCGCGCATACTTGGATCTAGCCAAGGAAGAGGTGAATTCATCAATCTTGATAAGGTTTCCCAGACTGCTGGCGATGGTCTCCAGCGTATCACCGTCCCAACACTCAATAGGAAGGTTGTGGAACTGAACCCAGATTGTGGCGGAATTAAGTTTGGCAAAGCATGGCTCAAAGAAAGGCTTCCAGGGTGACAGCTGAAGTATCATGCCGTTCACTGACCAAGGACCTTCAAGCAGGAGATGATGCATCACTTGCTCAGAGGAACATCTGATCAGCAAGAATCCATTCGGGAGATCGGAGATGAAAATCGTGCCAAACTCAGCCCACTTGGCGAGGAGAGAGGTTTTGGTTTGCTCAAAAGAAGGGGATTTACCAAACAGCTTCCCATAGAGGGCATATTGAAATTTCATTCTACCACGGTGAAGAGCATCTTTATCCAGTCGAACGAAGCTAGTAGTGTTTTCCTTCAACTTGTTGAGCAGTTGTACATTATGGAGGGGGGAGTTATCGATGGTTGGAGTGAGAGATGAAGCTATCTGTGACTAGGATTTTTTGGGAGGCTGTGGTTGGTCCCCGCTTGCCATGGCAAGGGGGACTAAGAAGCGGAACAAGGAATTTGCAGAAGCAAGGGACAGCAATCTCACGCAGGGCACGAGTTGGGAGATCACACACTTAGGTTATTCAACAACACCAACAAGTCTTCTCTAAGTTGATTTATCATGCTATTAATTTGTAGATTGTGATGTGATTCTTTTCTTAGTGAATTGTATTGCGAAAACAATGCAAATGAGAACAAGGTCTCATAATTTGCCATTTGAGATATCATTTGATTGTTTCAATAAATTTCTCTTTCCATGAGTTAAAACTAGCATTTGTTTACTATTTTCACTTGTACTAAATGCCAAATACATTAGCAACTCATATTGGTACATGAAAATGGTCAACCGACCTTTGTTATGCAATCATAATTCATCAATGTTCATAATTCTCTTTTCAAAATGTATCGGCCACTTGAAGATAATAGTTTTATATACTTTTTGATGTTGTGTATGTATTTATGTCAGTAAGACTATATGCTCTTCATTCCACATTATCATTATACTGTTTTAGTGATCGCACAATGAAACAATGAACTCAAATTATTGTTTCAAATTTATATACTTATGGAAGTTTTTGTTTAATGTTTTGTATTAACGCTTTTTGTAATAATTTTTTTGCTTCAGTGATGAATTATCATTGTTATTTTATATCTTTAGAAATGCAATCTTTACCAGCTTATGAAAGATAGAGGAAAACCTTTCTCTAAAGTTGAAGTTCGGAATTGGTGCTTTAAAATATTTCAAGCTCTTGCTCATATGCACAATCATGGAATTAGAAAGGGTCTAAATCCTTGGATTGCTGATAAAGATGTTTCAGAATGCTATGAATTCAAAGTTCATCCTTCGTGCAGAATAAAGGTTAAAAGCTAATGTTTAGTTCCTTGCTTTGTGATGTATTTTCTAAATACAAATTATGAGTTTTTGTATACTATCTACATATAAATATTATTAATTTTAATGTTGATTTTATTTACAAATTTTTAGTTGTGTATCAATATTACAATTGTAGATGTTGATTTTTAATGGTATGTAAACAAGTATTAGTAAAAATTGAATTATTATTGTATTTTAGGTCGTTGAATATATATATAGTGGTGCAACCTCTATAGGCATTTAGTGGTGGATTTTTCCGCCACTATAGGGTATTTTTCTTGTAGCATGGCCCATTAATCTTAATCATTGCTATTCCATTTTTTTTTTTGGTCTTGCTATTATTATTTTTTAAGGATATTTATTTATTTATCATAAACTTGAGTATGGGTTATGCATTACCACTTGGATGGGCATTCAACTTGGGAAATGTACTCTGTGGCTGTTGTGAAGAATGGGAACTGGATGGGGTGTTCATTTCCGTGGAAGTGATTTACAGTGGAGAAGTGAGGAAAGTGCTACTTCTCTGAAGTGGGGTGAAGTGATATCATTTTCAATACTTCTGATATTCATTTGTCGGAAAGTAAGAATAGAATCAGAAAGTTCAGATGTTGGATGGAGTTCTATAGATTAAAAAAAAAAAAACTTTAGAAGTAAGGGGAAGTGAGTTTTTATAGATTGGCTTACTTCCCTCTATTTTAGTAAAAAAAAATGCTGAAGTGGGTTTAGTCAAAATTCACTTCAAAGAAGTATCATTTCCCCCATTTCAGAACAAATAAACACCAGAAGGGAGGTAAATCATATAACTTTTCTTCACTTTCCTTGAAACAAACGGCGAATGTTCTCATATGACTATCTCCAAAGAATCTATATGTTAATTGTGATTTTTGAAATTTTTTATTATATATATATTTCTATTTTTATGATAGCTTTTTGTGAACATGATTGCAATAAGCAAAACGGTAATACTATTTACACCTCTGCCGAAAGATGAGGATTCTATATTTAAAGCATGGCCAAACACTTTGTGGTATAGCATATTGACAGTGTTTCAAAATAAAAAAGAAAACCTAAGAAATTTTTTTTTGTGCTTTTAATTGTTTCCCATGTTTATTGTCACGGGCTTGTTATTTCGTTCAAGATTCCGTGCGATCCTTGGTTGGTTTTTGTTCACACTTCACGTGTTTATTCAAGGGGTTCAAACCAAACCAAAGTAGCCTTCCCACTTATATAACTTAAAGATTACAAGTTTGCAAATATGAAAATGCAAAGTAGGCAAGAAAGTAAAGCAAGTAAGCACTTAAAGAAAATATGCAAAAATACAAGTAAAAGAACAAACAAGAAGATGAGGAGAAATCTCTCTTGTATATTGGATGCTTGAAGCTCACTTGTGTGTCTTTACAATTGTTATGAGGGGTTTATATAACCCTTCACCTAACAAACCAAGAGCTAGGATCAATTTGATCCAAGGGCGCAAATTAAGGGGGTAGGTGGCACCTACCACCAAATACAATAAAATAACCCCCACTCTCATTCTCTAACTACCACCAAGTCATGACAAGCAATGAGAAATGTCATTCTTGCCTTCCTATGGTAATGGAGAAAAATGTCGGGTGTGACATTATTATGCACTTTGCCAAACAATTAAAGATGTGCCAAATTGTATGTCATTAAAATTATGGATATGATATATATATATATAATTCTTGTTAGAAAATTAAAAATGAAATTCCATAAAGAGTTAAAATAAATCTTAAATAGTAAAATATTGTTTGCATAATATATCTACTTGAACTGTAATACATACGATTTTTTTTTCATAATTATCAATGTTTGCACTTGAGCCTACTTATGTGTTAATATTTTATTTATTAGAAAAAATTTATAACAAAAATTTTAATTTATTAAAATTATCCTATTGTTTGATTCTGGGAAATATGCATTAAATATGATTAAATATTAAAACATTTGTTTTTTTAATCAGTATTAAATGTTTATCAATATCAATATCTTTAAAATTAATCACTAAATATTTTTATTTCAATAATTAAATATTGTAAAGAAAACTTCTTCCCTTGGAACTTTATGACTTGTAAGTGCAAATTGTATCAATTGAGTTATAAGTTGACAAAAAAATTAAGAAAAAAATAAAAAAACAAAAATAATAAAAATTTTAATTGAACCAAGTTTGGTGATTTATCCAAGATTGATTATTCAGAATACTCATAACCTTTCCTTGCTAGTCTACATCAACATACCATCAATGCTTAGGAAACATAATAATAAAAAAAACAATAAAAATTAAAAAAGTTCCCTTGATGCAATCATGCAACCATAAAAAACAATATTTCTTCGAGCAAGAACAAAAAAGAGCATAAATTTTTAAAAAATTGGGCATTTTGCAATAAGCTCTTCATAGAGCCACATTATTTTGATTTTAGAGTTTTAAAATCTTATCTCATTTAAATTTTTTGACAAATTATTTATCTTTCTCAAATTTATTTTTCTAATTTAATGATTAAAAAAATTATATTCGATATTATTATATAAACGAAAATACTTTTAGGTACTAAAAAAAATCCTAAAAATTAAACTAAAAATCCATATCATTTTAAAAACATTTAATATTATTAGTAATTAAAAAAAAATCCAAGGGCCACAAACATGGCTTAGAGATCCTTATCACACATCTGAGACGTATGAAGTGCCTCGAGATAGGGAACACCAAATCTTAAATCACAACGTCATCATCTGCTCGAGATATGAACCACCAAACAAGTAAACACGTGGACGGCTATGATGCTCCGAATCAATCTCCTCTTCTCCTCTTCAAATCCTCGACCACTCCCAAGCTCTCCACGCAAAGCATCTCTCTTTCTCTCTCTCTCTCTCTCGTTCGCTTGCTCGCTCGCTCTCTTTGATGGGGAACGCACCATCGATGCTGACTCAGTATGACATCGAGGAAGTCCAGGAGCACTGCCACTACCTCTGTGATGATCTTATTCATCTCTGTTTTGATTTTCATTGATTGTTGTTTGGTTGATGCTGAATGGAGTGTTTGAATTGGTTTTGTGATTGGATTTTTTGATTCAGTCTCGCAGCAAGAGATTGTGGCGTTGTACAAGAGGTTTTGTCAATTGGACCGCAATTCGAACGGGTTTATAGCTGCTGATGAGTTTTTATCCATTCCTGAATTCTCTCTCAATCCGCTCTCTCAGGTTTTTTTGATGTTGGATTTTGGTTGGGAGTGATTTTTGTTTGTGTTTTCCTTATTAAATTTGATTTTTTTTTAATTGTTATGTAGAGATTGTTGAAGATGGTTGATGGACTGAACTTCAAGGATTTTGTTGCTTTCTTGTCTGCTTTTAGTCCGCTGGCCACACCACACCAGAAGATGGAGTGTATGTAAATTGGTTGGCTGGTTGATTAATTGGCTCTGAAAGTCTTGTTCTTTTTGTGTGTGTGTGTGTGTGTGTCTTTGGTGGAAGTCATTCATGGCGATCTTTCAATTTTGGTGTTATATTTAGTGATTCATATGTTTTTTTTTTCCAGTGATCTTCAAAGTTTATGATATTGACTCGAAAGGGAGAGTGACTTTCAGTGACTTGATAGAGGTGCTTCGGGATTTCACGGGATCGTTCATGTCAGATAAGCAAAGAGAGGTGCATTAATCCTACTAAAATTGTTTTATTTTGTTTTCATTGATCATTTGGATGATTATTGCTTTATATATAGAAGGGAATAAAGCATGAATTATATGGCATGGTACGGACGGATTTCTGATATTACTTTCACAACTGGTATATGCTCAATCTTTACTGTTTGGTAAATAATTAATGAAAATACTTATAATAAGATAATCCCATAGGATTTTAGAAGCTGTGTATGTCTATTGCAATTTTATGCTGATGCCATTTAAATTACTGTCTTTTGGTGATCTGTCAGTTTTCGGCAAAAGATAGTTTCAATACAATTTCTGAGGAGCACTAGTAGATTGGTAGGCAGGATATACGGGCGAGCAATATTTCTCAACTGAACTACCTCCTTGGCAGTAACTCTAAATTTTAAGGAAGTCTAAATGAGAGAGAAAAAGTATTAGACTGATAAAACTGCTACTTAACTTTGGTAGCGGAATTATAAATAGGTGGTGAAATATAACTTATTCCCAAGATAGGCCTTAGAAAATTATCTATATGCAATGCTTATGTTATCATGTATCAACTTGTACAATTCTTTGTGTATTTTATGTTCTTGGAAAGTAAGATCAGAGTGCACCAAAGCTTTCTAGGGAATATGAATTTATTGATTATGTTCAGAATTTCATCCATAATGAAGATTTAATTGGCAAGGGTACTTTACATTCTGAAGAGTTTGTTATTGATGAATATTAATGGTTGAGCTCATTTTTACTTTCTCTTTTTATCGACAATGTCAAGTTTGAAAATGAGAGAGATCTTATTTGCTGATAACAAAGGCCTTTTTTATATATGAAAAAAAAACTGAGCATTAAAGGGGAAAGGGTCACATGTAGAGCTAGGTTGTTGATTCTTCTTTTCCTTCTGTATGAAATTGAAGATGACAATATGCTCATTTTTCACCTTCGATTTGAGAGTGATGGGGACTATTTGGCTCTTTTTGTCTTGGTCCAAACTGATGTTTTTGTCTTTAGCTATCTGGCAAAATTAGCATCCGAGATAATCTTAGGTTTTGGCCTTTAGAACATTTGGTTGGAAATGAGGCTGAATCCATCACCAATTAGTATATTTTAATGCTTAATAAATTGTCAATAGTTTCCCAGTTGCAAGTTTTGGAGCATGCTATAAGTAGTGTATTAAAAGAGAACAGGTTTACTTTCATCGTTTTTTAAGTTGTGGTAGTTTTTCTATGAGAAGCATTCTTAGCCTTTGAAATTTTGGTGAGTGTCTTAAGCTGAAAGACATTGTTTTTTTTTTTCGGTTTTTTAAATTATTTTTTTGTTTTTGCAAAATATCTTGCTTATGAATAATACTAATCTAGACTCCATTAGGTGACCTTTATGTGCATGCTTCATTGTTCGCGCATTTAAAGTTTTTCCTCTTTGATTAATAATTTATCCTTGCTCAAGTGTAACTTATATTACATTTTCTTACTTATGTTAACAGCAAGTCTTGAGCCGTCTATTGGAAGAAGCCGGTTACACCAGGAACTCTTCTCTTCTCTTGGATGATTTCATAAAGGTAATTTTCTTGGAATCTACAAACAGTGCCTTTTTATCCAAGAGTCTTAATGTTCAATTTATGATTTATAGCTCAATTTGCTTACTAGTATGTACTGATGGAGACAACAGATATTGAGCATATGATAGATTTGTGTTTCTAATGGAACTGCTATTATCCTCATAGTATCATTTTATTAAAGCAATATATTACTTTATTTACTCAAAGAAGTTATCTGCACAAAAATACTGATGCTGTACCAAAATTTGAGCTGATCGGATACCCTTGGTATTTTTGTTGAACGAGGAACAATATGTTGTTCTGGTGATATTACATATGCTATCTATAGTTAGTGCAATTTTTTTATGGTCTTCAGCCATTCAATCAGGTTCGAATGACAATCTTCTCATCTCAAATTGTTCTGCTACCTGATGGTTTTTTCAATGCAAAGAAACAAGAAAAAAAAAGTGGCACCGTTTGTCTTTCATGTGTGACAGATATTTTTAATCCTTTTGATTTCAGTGTAACTGAAAAATATAAAAATGAACAACCACTAAAGACGGCATGGACAAGCTTAATAGTTGCCAAGAAAATTTTGCTATTTATGAAATTTTTTGCTCTTGCAAATGTTTATTATTTCCTTTGAAGCACACACTCACAAAAAGCTATTTAGAAGCAGTAAGTGACAATTCCCAAAACTTCATGATAATTGTCTCTATATTTGGTACTCTGTTGTTTACTAATTCTTTCAATTAAGGATTTCATGCTTTCTGCATAATAAACTGGGCATCAACTTTCTTTATATGTGCTTTGTACTGTGACTGTTTTGCACTCGACGGCTGTTTAACTGTCCATGTTGTTTGTTTCTAAAAAATATCGTACATATCTCCACCCACTGGAGAAGAGCAGATAAATAAATTTCTTTACTTCTGAAGTTCAATTTTCTGTTATATGTACTCATGATTTGTGTGATTACCCAACTGTTTTCTTTTTGAGTGATACGAAATTCTCATTTCTGCTGTGTACTGTGCATTCATGCCTCTTACATGCACACATCTTTCAGATTCTTGGCAAGTCTGGCATGAAAATGGAGGTTGAAGTTCCAGTTGACTAAATTGGCCTTCCTATACATAAGAGGCTCCAAATCAGACAAATGAAGTGTCTGACTTATACACTTTGTATCCATAATAAGAAATGTTCGCCATTTTTTATCTTGTAAATTGATTTTTCTTATAGTTTCCAAATTTATTGTTGAAAAAAACTGGCAGATGAATGCACGAGGAGAAAAGTTGGAGCAACTTTTTCTTAGGTGTAAATTTTCTTTTTCCTTGTCTTTATTTTTTTGGTCAACATCTTGCAAAACTTGCAGCCTTGATGGCGGGTTTAGGAAGTTAAGGCCAGCTTACTTACAGGCAGGAGCATGAAAGTAAGGAATATGAACAAATACAATTGAAAATGGTTTGATAAATATAGGCTTATGTGATTTTACTTCGATGGGCTTGAGCTTTGGAATATTTCCATTGGAGTCTACTTCCAAGGTATTATTATTTAGAAGCATTGTTTGGCTCTGCAAGCTGTCATCCTTGGCTGTAAGGTGGTACTCATACCTCACGTGTCTTCTAGCTCTGGAAATCTTGTGATGATGAAAACTTGATCTTCTTTTGCCTAATTTTGAAACTTTTTTACTGTGGAATACTCGAGAATTGATATACACTTGACTTGTTCTATTGCCTTCGAGGTTAATCAAGAGCACTGTTATCCCTCTCTGCAAAGTGAAGCCAAAGAAAAATGAATACAGGGAAGAAGAAAAAAAGGTATTTTGTCTTTTTTATTCTTACTGATTCTCTTGCACAGTGAGCATATGCTCTGATCTTATTTGTGCTGTTAAAGCTTGTTTCTAAAACATTTCGCCCCATCAATCGGTGCCACAAGAGCGCACTGTATTGTGAAAGAAATGAATTATTGATGTGCATATATATATATCATCTTCGTTTGATTGATATGATTTTTCATTTACGTTGTTTGAGCAATTGCAGACGCACCTGTAGTAATCAGGATTTGGTTTGAAGGTGGTTGTGTTGAGTAGACCATAGTTCCCACCAATCAAGCTTTGTCTGCAGTAAGTCTTGGTGTCATATTTTGAAGCCATTCCAAGCTGATCCAAATACCTACCGTGTTGAAGCCGAAACAAATGTGAGCAAATTACTAGTTTTTCTTTTACTTGACTTCGAAACTATGTTGATATATATGGCATTGTCTCACCAAAAGCTGAAAACAAATGAATTTGTTACAAGGTTTCTGCCACTGTTGTAGGCCCCTCCTGCTTCACCAACCCAGGCTTTTGCCGAACTTCCTGAGCTTCTAAGCATTCTCTGAAGATTCCTGAAGACCGATTCCTCACCATCAAGATACTTGGGATCAAGAATCTTGTCAATCAAGTGTTCATCCACACCTACCAAATATCAGTATCAAACTTGTCGGAAATCAGAGTCACCAACTGAAATTTCACTTTTCAGGTAACAAATTTAATTACCTGGACCAAGATTATATATGTGGTGACTGACTACATCCAATGAATTTGCCTTTGTTTGATTGATGAGTTTACCGAACCAAGCTGCATCAAAGAAGCCCCCTGGTGTAATCACCAGTGGCTTCTTCACTGTCGAATTTTTATAAATTTCATTAACTATTGATTTCAGGGTGATAACATCAGCAGCATATTGATTTGCAGAAATTCTTGTTCCAATTCCATTCCCACTCAATTCATTTCCTAACAAGTACAGATGCAGAGTGAGTTCAGGTGTTGATAACTGAAATCCCAACATGAACATTACTGCTTGAAGGATGTTTGAACTTACCAAGCTCCCAACCATGGATTTTGTAACCCTGGTTGGCTGTATAGCGAATAAGTGCAGCGGCATTTGTTGAATTCCAAGGTCCTCCTACTGAACCATCTTGCAGAGGAACCCGTCCATTTAGTGCATTCAATCCGAAAACAACTACTGCCCTACTTAGGAAAACAGTGTGGATCTGAAGCAGTTATTGTCAAAGTTCAGTAAGTCAAGAGATGATCACTTGAATGAAAGGCTCAACAGAAACAAATACCCGGTTTTTCTGAAGAAGTCATTGAGTTCATCCCATCTAGACTGAGGTAAGCAGCCTTGAGTAAAACCGAACATTTCGGAACTGTTTTTGACAAATGAAGTACAAGGTTCTCTGGTATTCCCGACTCTGTAAATGACTTTGTCTTGCAATGTACCGCCAAGACGGAGTTTAAGTGACGAAAACTCTGCAAGAATAATGAAAATCAGAGGAAGGAAAACATCGTCTTATGCTCATCCGTTTCTCTGATATTTTTTAGTCAGGAACAGCAACTTGCCTTTGACAGCATTTACCAGAATTTTGCTTGATAGATTCTGCATGAAGCAAAAGGAGAAACATCTGTGTCAATCATATTTCTAAGAAAATGACTTTATTTATTGCTTAAGGAAACAAATTAGGATATTCATGGCAGACTTTTCAATCTTTTGATCTATTGATCAATTATTGATAATTTTTTTCATTTTAAAAAAATTAATTATTCTGGTCATTGTATTGTGCTCATTTTATCTAAGTATTTTGAAAATGTCTAATATTAAGTATTGCACTTTATTTAGTTTTATAGATGCTATAATCAGGGATGGTAGAGTGGTTAATGCTTTTCCTTGTAAAAGACAATATAAGGGGGACCCATCTTGATGGAGATCTCTAAACAAATCCATTCTATAAATATATCTTATAATGGACCTAAACAAGCATCTAAAAAATATACAAATAAAATCTTATTTTATAATCAAAGTTTAAGAAATTATTCTTAATAAAATCCTATATATATATATATATTAAAATTTAAATATTAATGACCAAATCTATTTGTAATAAATATTTTAAACATAAAAATAAAACATTAATTAAAAAAGTGATAACATTTTAAACCAAAAACTTGTATTTTTTGCTTTCGATAGTTAAGGTATTTCATTCCCATGTGGGGTTATGAATTTAATTCCCACCAAACCGGTGATAAATAGTGTCTTTTATGCACAAATAGTGGCTTGTCCACTTTGTCAAATATATATTTCTCATTTGATTTATAAATAAATCATCTTAAAAAATGTCAAATAATGGGAGAAAGACATCCCTATCACCATCAACATATACAACATCTATCTCTATGAATTATATATATATATATATATATATATATATATATAATACATCTATAATTTTAATAAATACAAACCATTCAATAATTATTCTCTTACAATACCAACAGATTATCATTCTAAAATACAATAAAAAAATGAAACAATTTCTCAAAAAAGCAGTACCAATACAAAATCAATAGACATACCAGATTGAGCAAAGAAGCAGAACCCCAGCTACATGTACCATAGTCACACTTCTCCGGCGGCCACCAGTCAACGGTGGCGCAAATAAACTCACCGTCCGTCTTCGCCACCGCCACCTTTCCATCAACCATCACAACTACTTCATTTCCTATCAAACTACCACCATTGCATTGATGAACTCCTCCCAGACTAAACAATACCAATATCATCCCATACAATAACCATTCCAAATTACCAAACTCCCTTCTCTTCATCATCATCATCATCATGATATATATGTATATATATTGAAGATGATTAATGGAATGAGGTGGTAAAGAGGAAGCAAAAGAATAGAACTTAAAAAAGGAGAAGTTTGGTGTGGTTGGGGGAATGGGAGTGAGTTTTCTTTGTTTTCTTGTAAGCAAAGGGTTGTGGTATTGTGAAGAGGGAGGGATGAGAGGTTTGGTATATTTGAAAAGAGTTTTTGGTTTGCTTTGGTTTGCTTTGGTTTGTTGGTGGATTTGGGAAAACTTATGTTGGGGGTTATGCAATTGTAGGGGGGTGTTGAGGGGTACCTATGAAACAAATTGTGGAGTATTTTTATTGCAAATTATGTAATATATTTATGATTTTTTATCATTAGGATTCTCTTTTATATGTTTAATTATAGCCTATTCATTATTTTCCTATTTCTCTTTTATAATTTTCTTTCCATATATATATATATATATATTATAAGTATTAGAAAAATATATATAAGATCTACTTTACATATATAACATTATTGCTTGGAAATATGTGTGAAAAAGATGTATCTAATTTTCATCTATCATTAAAGGCTGTGTTTGATTACAATATGGAAAATTGGTGGAAAAGAAAATTTTTCCAAAACAAAAAAATGGTTGTTTGATTGGTATTATTTTTTGGCTAGAAAATCAAGAATTTTCTATGAAAAATTTTTATTTTGTTGTTTGATTGCTCCTATTTTCCATGAAAAATGTAATATTTTACATGGAAAAAATCTCATTTGTTGTTTAATTGCATCAATTTTCCCAGGAAAAAAAATTACATTTTCCATGGAAAATTTTTTATATTCTCCAAGGAAATTGTATTTTTGGTTACCTAAAATTCTATTAATCCTAATCAACCGTTTTTTTTTCAATTTTGTGATCATTAAAAAAAATTATTTATGCATTACTGACTTTAAAAAATCATCATACTAAATCATTCAAATAACATAGTCATTTATATTGCTTAAAAAATTGATATAGTAAACCTCAAAATTCGGAATTATCTTTGCAAATATGTCTATTTTGTGATTTCCAGTTTAGGGTTTAGGGAGGGGGTTTTCAGTTTATCATTTACAGGTTTATCTTTTACGATTAAATATTTAAATTTAGGATTTAGATATTAAAGAGAAATTATTTTTTTTTAAGAAGTGATAAAGAAAGAATGACGTGGATGTTGATATGGATGCCAACTTGACATCCACGTCATTCGAAAAACCTATTCGGGAAATGTATTCGCTAAAAATATCATTACTCATTTTATTTCTCTCTTTATTCAAAGGTTGAAGAATCTATCCCGCATTTTCATATTTATATAATAATAATAATAATAATAATAATAATAATAATAAAAGCTTCATTACTGTATATATCTAAAACTTTTTTTTTTATTCTGTAAAGTATAATATTTTTACCTATATAACCTTATAAATGCTTTTTCTATATTTGTTGAAAATTTGAGTTGCCAATATACAATTTAGTTAAGTTAGTTGTTTATCATCACATTTAAAAATGTATCAAACTAGGTAAAATGTTGTTCATTCGCCTTATATATACGCACCATAAAATAATTAACATTTTCAATTTAATATTTTAACATTTTGCATTTTGAGTTATAATATTAATAAAATAAATTTATATTTTGAAAATTATAGCTATTATATTATTATCATATTTATACCATAATAGACGCGGGAGGAGAAATTTCAATATATGTGACATGTAAAATATTTCCTTATCAGTTATTTAAATGATTTAAGGGAGATGAAGTTCAAATTTTCTCGTTCTTATTATATAGCCATTAAAAAAATGTCAATTTCTTTTCCACCAGTTTTTTAAAAGCTTTATAAAAATTTTGTGGGGTTCTTTATGTTAGATTTCATCAAATCTTAATTACAACACCTATGTCGTATATCATATGCCGAAGCAGAATCATTTACCTCAAGCCATAGCAAATTTTTGAAGATGACGAGAATCTTTAAGTTCAAGCTTGAAGTAACCAGGAATTCTTCCAATCTATCCCGTTCTCTCCCATTGATGGAGTTAGGTATTTGCAAGAATGATAGATTGGGGACCCCTGGTGCTGCCCTATATATAATCCTTACCACCAAATGATTAACTTCACTTAAAAATTAAGTAGATCATTATCGAAAGTGCCAATTAGAGTTAACTTAGGATTCCATTAAATAAAGTCATGGACCACTTTATACAGTTTAAATTCAGGTTGGATTAATATCATCACGAAGTTAATTCCTAATAGAATTCAAACTAACATTCTCTCACTTGGTTCAACTTTATCATAGGTAACTTAATATCCATCCACATTAACCCAAAAATCCCTACGTCTACATCAAAGAAATAAATTATATGAATCATGGCAGTAAGTCATCATTATAACTGAGTATTACCTTCCATGCATTACGATGTAATCTCTCTCTGTAATGCAAAACCTATATATGGAATTTTATCATAATGAATAAGCCAGATGCTTATTCGGGTCCAACACATGTAAACTAATAATGCATAAACTTAATAATTGTCATTCTCAAACTTAATGTATATGCTTAAAAAGAAGACAAATAAATAACTATTTAAGAGTTCAATACTATAGTGATATCAATTGTTCATAGAGATGGACCAAGTCCAATATGTTCTACATGATCTCTAAACAATTTTGGTGAGATTCCTTTTTTCAAAGGATCTGCAATCATCGACTCTATGCTAATGTGTTGAATGGTTACTTCACTGGTATTCATGTGTTCCTTTAGTTCCAAATACTTGATGTCGATGTGTTTACTTCAATTACCACTCTTATTATTCTTAGAGTAAAACACAACAGCAGAATTATCACAATACATCCTTAATGGCTTAGATATAGAATCAATGATTCTAAGCCCTAATATGAAACTCCTCAACCAAATACGCTGGGAACTTGCCTCAAAACATGAAATGAACTCGGCTTCCATAGTGGAAGTAGCAACCAAAGTCTGTTTTGCACTTCTCTATGAGATAGCACCACCGGCCAACATGAAAATGTAACCGGATGTTGATCTCCGAGAATTAAGACAGCCAGCATAATCTGAACCTGAGTACCCAATGACCTCTAAGTCATCTGATCTCCTGTATGTAAGCTTGTACTCCTTTGTACCCTGAAGGTACCTCATTACTTTCTTGCAGCTTTCTAGTGGTAAACCCCTAGATTACTTTAATATCTTCCCAACATCTCCACAGCATATGCAATGCTTGATCTCGTACAGATCTGAGCACACATGAGACTTCCAATGGATGAAGCATATGGGATGTTTTCCATTTGTTCTTTTTCCAAGTTATTTTTAGGACACTGGTCCAAGTCAAACTTGTCATCTCTCACAATAGGCACGACACTAGGCGAACAATTTTCCATCCTGAATCTGTTAAGAATTCTATTAATATAGGCTTCCTGAGACAAACCCAAAACACCACGAGATCTATCTCTATGTATCATAATGCCAATGACATAAGATGCCTCACCCATATCTTTCATATCAAAATTCTTAGAGAGAAATCGTTACACCTCATGCAACATACCTTATCATTGGTTGCAAGCAAAATATCATCAACATGTAGGACTAAAAAGCAAAACTTACTCCCATTGTCTTTATAGTATATGCATTAATTCTTAATGTTCTCAACAAAACCGAATGATGAGACAATGTTATAGAACTTCAAATACCACTGTTGGGACACTTGTTTCGGTCCATATATAGATTTCTTAAGCTTGTAAACCAAGCTTTCACCTTTACTAGAGAAAAATCCTTTAGGTTGTTTCATAAACACCTCTTCATCTAGATCTCCATTAAGGAAAGCCGTTGTCACATCCATCTGATGTAATTCCAAGTCAAAATGAGCAACTAATGCTATTATAATATGAAATAAGTCTTTTTTTGAAACTGGAGAAAATGTCTCATTATAGTTGATGCCCTCTTTCTGAGTAAATCCTTTAGTAACCAATCTAGCCTTCTAACTCTCAATGTTTTACCTAGCGTGTCGTTCTTGGTTGTGTAGACCTACTTACACCAAATGGCTTTTTCCCCTTCAGGCAACTTGATTAGATCCCAAACACCATTATGGGTCATGGATTCCATCTCATCCTTCATAGCATCATACCCAAGGTTTTCAGACCCGGACCGGGTATCGACCCGGAAAAGGTTAGGGGTCAGGGGTCGAGGGGTTGAACCGGGTTGAACCGGGGTCGAACCGGGGTCAATAATTTTTATTAAAAATAATTTAAATTTTAGTCATATGTGATTAAAAAAATCATATATTGAAGAATAAAAAATATAAAAATATAAAAACATGAATTTTAAAACTTTAAACAAACATTCTACATAAATAAATATTGAAATACACCACATTCAAAATATGAAATACATCAAATAACATAAAAATAACCTAGTACAAAATCAATTGAAAATATATAAAAAAAATCAATTAAAAAATAAACAACTAAGAAATCCATAAAAAAAAGATGCATAAAAATATTCAATCTTCATAATTCAAAATTTCAAATACATCAAATACCATAAACATAAACTTGTTCAAATCTCCATAAATTAAAATATAAACATAAAATAAACAACTAAATAATCCATAATTGAGAAACATAAAATTGTTCAATCTTTATAAATTAAAACATAAACATGAAAGTTGAAACATAACACAAAAAATATGCTCAAATCTATAAATTTGGATCCATGCCATGATTGTCATAATTTGGAGCCCCTCCTAGTGGCCAATCTTCTGAATCATTGCTTGCATTGCCGACTTCAACAAATGACTCTAAATTCACTTCTTGATCAACAATGTCATCTAGATAAAGAAATAAAAATACAAGTATTAATGTTATGAAATTTTTTTTTCTTGACAAACTCATAACTTGTATTTTATATACTAGAAACTTATTACTAACCTTGAATTTGATCATAATCAAGTATAGGAATAGCATCATTCACATATATTGCTTCTTCTATAATCTCATCATAATCAAGTTCTGGAGGAGATGATTCCTCTTCTTCCATCACCCAAAAATCTACCTCATCAATGTGCTCATAATCAATTGGATCATAATTCTTCTTCTTATGATGATGCCTAGACAAACAAATAAGTTAAAAAAAAAATACATATTAACAATTACTTAAATTGAATAATAATTCTTAACTAATATACAAAGTTAAATACCTATTCTTCAAACGCATATTGTATGATGCAAAAACAATGTCATTGAGTCTTTGATGCTCTAATCTATTTCTTTTCTTTGTGTGAATGCGCTCAAAGACACTCCAATTGCGTTCACATCCAGAAGAGGAAGCGGTTTGGCTTAAAAGCCGGATAGCTAATCGTTGCAAAATTGGAGCACCATAACCAAATAGCTTCCACCATTCATCTTTAAATCAAATAACATAATGTAAACATTTTTAAAACATTTAATTAAAGCCATACAAGTAATAATAATGATGAGATGTTTAATAATTAACACTTACGGGGTCTCTTTGCTTTATAAGTGTCAATCGCGAACCGACGGCCAAAACTTTCTTTTCATTCACGATACATAGCAATCTCATCCATTACTTTGCCACTATCACTAGGCTCTCTACACATGTTTGTCTTTTCAATCACATTCAAGAGACCATGGATAATTTCTGGAGTATCAATAAATGGTTCGTCGCCATACCTAACAATAAAAAAAAATAGTTAGTATATTAATATATCAATGATATATCAATCTCATCCATTACTTTGTTACCATACCTGAAAGCCGGATTCAAAAAGTAAGATGCAAGCATAAATATCACGACTAAAATGCTTTTCCCATCTACTATCAATGATATTAATATATGGAGTGTAAAACTTCTTCTTGTTTCCCAAAGTAGCCATGATTCCTTTACGAATCCTAGTCATACCTTCATAAACATAACCAAGTGAAGGAGTGTCGTCACCATCCACAATGCGCAAAAGCTTGATTATAGGTGCTGCAATCTTCACCATAAGCAAACAATCATCCCAAAATTTATTGTCTAAAATAATATCATTGATAGCTTTTCCAGTGGCACTTCTAGACAATCTATTATCTCTGTAATGCTTACTTGTCACCAAAGCTTGCAAGTCATGCTTATGATCATGAATGCTCTTTAAAGTAATAAAGACGGTGGCAAAGCGAGTTACCCCTGGCCGCACAATTTCTTTCCAGCCATCTCTTTTTCTCAACCAAGACAACAAGAATATATGGTTATAAACAAAAATAGTCACTTTCGAAGCACGGTTTGCAAGCTCAACCACATGAGGCATTTTACCAATATCTTTCAACAACAAATTTAAGCAATGGGCTGCACAAGGAGACCAATAGATGTGCTCATATCTCTCTTGCAATAATTTTCCAGCTTTCATATAGTTACTTGCATTATCAGTAACTAAATGTACTACATTAGAAGGCCCAATCCATTCAACTATTTCTGCAAACAAATTACACAAGTTTGAGGCATCCTTGACAATATCTGACGCATCAATGGACTTGATAAATGTTATTCCAGCAGGGCAATATACCAAAAAATTAATTAAAGTCCTTTGTCTTTGATCAGTCCAACCATCACCCATAATTGTGCATCCAGAGTTAACCCAATTGCTTCTATAACCATCAATCAAAAGTTGACATTCTTTCTTGCAATTTGCCAACAAATGAACTCTCATATCATTGTAGGATGGGCCCTTATATCCACTACCAATCATAGCAACAGCATCCAAAGCAGACTGAAAGTAAGGAGACCGCAACGCATTAAAAGGAATGCTTGAGTCTAAAAACCATCGAGCGATTGCCATATGTGCCTTTTGAATTGCTTGTTTGCCACATAGTACACTTTTGATACTAGGTTGAGACCCTGAAGTAGTTTTTGGAATCACATCATCTCTAACTGAATCTTTTGCCTTTCTTTTCCCTAGTAGTTTCTCAAAGGCTGAATTTTTTTCTTGTTGCTTTGGTGGAGGATTTAAATCTTGTAACTCTTCATCATCATCCCCTTCAACAACTTTATATACATCTTCACATTCTTTCTCCTTTTGTTTCAAAGAATTAAGATGTGCCAAAAATTGCTCACGAACATCATGTGGAACCTTTTTACAAGCCGCAATGTTGCCACGAATTCCAGCTAAATGGTACTTCATCCTGTTAATGCCTCCACCTTGATATTTAGATCCACAATAAAGACATTGAAATTGGTTTTTTCCTTGATCATTAGTGGTTAAAGCAAAATGGTCCCAAGCAGGATCACTCTTTGAACGAACAGAGCTAGAGACCGATGATGATTGTGTATTAGACTCCATTTCCTAAAAAAAAAATAGAATACAAGAGATAAAAAAAATTATAGTATGTATACACATTAGTAAACATTACATCTTGCTATCTTGAAAGTATATATAATATATATAACAAAAATACAAAAGAAATGTATTACCATTATAGTGATACCAAATATAAAATAAGTTGTGTGTGTGTGTGAAACAAACTTAAAATTTAATTTGCTCAATAGATTTTTTCCAAAAAAAAAATTATTGATTTCCACCACAAGGGTTAATGTGGATAAGTTAAGCCCAATAGCATCACTGGAAAACAAAGCAGCTCTAAGTTTAGGGGATATGATTATTACAATGGAGCAATTATTTATATGCAGTAAGGTGCAAAAGGAATATATAAAAAAAAAAAAGAAATCAACTCTTGCGGGTTGCCAGAACAAGGAAATATGTGACCAAGAAACATGTCTTGTTTCACTAAAATTGGTGTTTGCTATTGGGGTGAAAATCATGTTGATAAGAATGATGGTGATTACCAAAGTAAAGAATACCTTTAAATTCTATTGGATGTATGTTTTCTAAGATCTTATTATGAGATGAAAATGGGTGGAAGACGTATCCCATCCAGAGAAAAATATTGGAGAATGTTAAGTAAAGAAACTACATCACTCAGCACTAACAACAGGAAACTTTTCTCTTGATTTGATTACTCAGATTTGATTACTCACAAGTTCAATGAGCAGTGAGCACACAAGAATTAGACAAGAAAATAAAGAGAAGGATTAGTGAAGAAATATAGCACTTGTCAGAGAGAAACAACACTTTTTCAATGAATATTCATGTAGAAAAAAAAAACAATTTACTTCCTTTTTCAGTAAACTATGTTCTAGAGGTCACTTAACCATTAAATTTAGCATCTGAAGTTCAAATTAAACAGGTTTCCAAGGTCAAAATTTTATCTTTTTTTTAATTAAATGGAAAAAAAACAAAGATTGCGCATTTATTGAGGAAATCTGAATAAAAAAAGCAAAACAAATTAATATAAAAGGAAAGGAAGCAGAACAGGCAGGATTAGAACAGAGAAGCTTCCAGAGAGATTATGAAATCAATAAACACATAAGTAAGCCAAAATTAACAAAAGTTCCCATAAAGATCAAACTTTCCAACACTCTAATCAGCAAAAGTTAGAAGAACAAAACCTCATAATTTGATCAATGAGAGAAAATTATTCCATGTAAGGTAATAAGTTACAAGAAATATTTTTACTCACCAGTCACCACACAAACAAAGGCATCAAGGAATTACTTTTGAATCTTTGATCACAGTCCTTTGCTAACAAAGTAACAGGCCAATGTCAAGGAAAGTCCTGAAATCGAACAGCAACAATAATTTCATTAGATCTAAACATAGTTCAGCACTTCATCTTCAAGACTTCAACAAACTAGTTTCTAGATTAACTTGAAGACCATCCCTTGAAGAGTTAAGAAACCAACAAAATAAAAAAAAAATAAACAACAAAGAACTCACCTTGAAGACCAGCCCTTGATGTTGAGAATTGGGAAGGAGTGAATGAGAAGTTGGGATTCAGGATCCGATTCTGAGGGACGGATGATTCAGATCTAAGATCTGAAATTTTTAATAGTAAAGACTAAAGAGTAAATACCTTTAGACTTTAGTTTACACTTTTGCATTTTAACCCCCCAAATATTAATATATTATAAAATTGAATAAAATTAAAAAAAAAATAATGCAAACCCGGGCTGGTGACCCGGCCGGGTCACCGGGTCACCGGTCCGACCGGCCGGGTCACCGGTTCAACCCCGGTTTTGAAAATCCGGGTTAATGTACTAGACCGGACCGGCTTAAAGGCCGGGTCCGGTTCAACCCGGTTCGACCGCCCGGTCCGGTCCGGGTCTGAAAACCTTGATCATACCACAACTTAGAATTACTACAACTAATAGCTTGTGAAAATATTTTAGGATCATCAGCGGCTCCAAAATCATAGTCAGATTCTTGTAAATATACAACATAATCACTAAATATTGCCGATTTCTTAATTCTAGTTGATCTTCTTAATGCCACATCATTATCTTCTTAATGAATTTGTTACTCAATAACTTCATATTGATGTTGTGGGGCTTGATCAACTGGATCAACAGGATGTGGTTCCTCAATGATTGCCATTTCAATGTCTTCCAAATCTTGATGGTTATCATGTTAAACAATCAATCTTTGATTAGTGTTGGGAGTTTCTTCATGATCTTCTTTAAGACCCAAGTCTAGAGGTTGATCACTCCCACTAATCAAGTCATTCTCAAGAAATTTGGCATTTCTTGATTCCACAATTCTAGTGCTATATGATGGACAATAAAACCTATAACCCTTGGACTTTTTGGCATAACCAATAAAATAATCACTAACAGTCCTTGGGTCCAACTTTCTCTCATGAGGATTAAACACTCTTATTTCAGCTAGACAACCCCAAACACGCATATGTTGCAAACTCGGTTTCCAATCTTTGAACAATTCAAATGGAGTTTTAGAAACTGCCTTGGTCAGAACACGGTTTAATATATATGCTGCTATTTTAAGAGCCTCAGTCCACATAGATCGAGGAAGCTTGGAGTTTCTAAACATACTCCTTACCATATCCATTAAAGTGCAGTTTCTTCTTTTAGCTATACCATTTTGATCTGGTGAGTCAGGCATAGTGTATTAGGTCACAATACCATGCTCTTCTAGAAACCTAGCAAATGAACCTGATGCTTGTCCATCCTCTGTGTACCTACCATAATATTCTCTACCTCTATCTGATCTCACAATCTAGATTTTCATACCGCATTGTTTGTCTACTTCAGGTTTAAAGATCCTGAAAGCATCTAATGCTTCACTCTTATTATCAAGCAAGTAGAGATACAAAAAAGCGTGAATAATCATCAATGAAAGAGATGAAGTATCTCTGACCATACGAGTCCATCTCTGAACTACAAATGCTTGTATGTATGATCTCTAATAAGTATGAACTCTTCCTAGCACCTTTCTTAGATTTGTTGGTTTGCTTCCCCTTTACAATCCACACAAGTTTGAAAGTCGGTAAAATCAAGAGAGTCAAGGATTCTATCATTCACCAACTTCTCAATCTCTTTATGGAGATATGTCCCAATCACTGTAATTTTACCTGACAAATATGTAGAGGGACTTCAGGTAATGAAAGACGGTGAATGGATCAAAGTGACCACTTCCGCTGATGCTTTGAGGAGATCAAATGGAGGTAAATACTTTTAGAAATTTCCATCGTTGTTACTTTCGACAAAATGTAATTAACATGATAGCATTCTTCTAAACTATGCAGATAATGAGCAATGGAATATTTAAGAGCCCTGTTCATAGGGTGGTCACATTTTTGGAAATGGATAGGATTTCTATTGCTATGCTTTGGAGGAATTTACCTGAAAAAGTGATAGCACCAGCAGATGAACTAGTGAATGATATGAGACCAACACTACACCATATAGGACTTTCCGCAGCGTTTTTCCAGGCCTTTCGCGGCGTTTTTAAATGCTGGTAAATTAACCACCGGTGTTTATATAAAATGCCGTGACTAGTGCCGCTAATATGAATGTCGGTAATTTAGCGGCGTTTTCTAAGTTAAACGCCGGTAACCTAGCGGTGTTTTTATTAAAAAACACCGACGAAAAATGGTGGCGAAGTAGACATGTAAGGCATCAATTTGCCGGCGCTTTATAAACAAACGCCGTCGTTATTGCGGAATTTACTATGATAAACGCCATCAAATAGGTGGGTTAAAATTAAAAAAAAAATGAAAAATAGTGGCTTTTCAATGTAAAAGTGCCACTACAGTAGTGGCGTTTCCAAGATCAAACGCCACTACTTTAGTGGTGTTTATAAACATAAACAACACTAATTTAGTGGCATTTTTACAATTAAACGCCACTAATTTAGCGGCATTTTATCATATAAACGCCGCTAAATTAGTGGCGTTATTAGTTTAAACGCCACGAGTTGTTCTAACTTTTAAATAATGTTAATGCTTGTTAACTGCTGTTTTTCGAGGAAACGCCACTAAAATAATGCCCTTTTTCACAGCTACCCAGTGAAATTAAGTAATATTTTTTTTATAAATTGCTGCTACGCGTTGCCGGCGCTTTTGTTATAAGCGCCGCTAAATTTATTTTGAATACAATTCCTGCAATTTTGCAAATTTATTTATGCTTATTTTTTACATAAAAAAATGGTAGTACTAAGACATGGAATTAACATTCAAAATAACAACATTCACATATAGTCATTTATATACACAAACACAATTGTTGATATTCAATAATTTAAAACAAATTATAAGTCACAAACGTCTTTGATATTAGTAAATAGTTAGGTTTGTGATTCTTGTCTTACTCCAAATAATACAAACGAAAACAAACATAACTAAAAACTTCCATAGCACAATGAATGGCACTACTGATCTCCAGAAGGTTGATCCTGCAATTAAAAAAAATTATGACAAAAGATTCCAATGATTTTAAAATTATAACAAAATAGATATAAACATAGTAACATTGCCACTTTCAAATTACCTGTGACTGAGAAGTCGAGCCAACTATGTCAACTCCAGGGATATTAACTCCAGGAAATCTAGTTTGTAAAAACCCAAGAAGAGCATTATATCTAGCACATTCTTGTGCACGTTCCTGCTCACGTTGTGCACGTTCTTGCTCTCGCTCCTCTTTCAAATGTTGCATTTGTTGTTCCATTTGATGAAGTCGCTTAATAAACTCACTTGATTGGGTGCTTGAGGCAGTAGAAGTTTTGCTAGTCGTACCCCTATAGTAACTTTTGAGTGTTGGACCTAATCCAAGCCCTCTTACTCGCCCACATCGTTCTTTTCCAATGACTTCTATAAGAATTTGAGTTTCAACCATATGCATATCCTCATCCACTGTTTCACATTTAGCTAACTTCTCATTTGCTTTATCCTGTATATATTGAAAAAAATATTATAAAGAAATAATATATTTCACAACAAATTACGAATTAAGAAATACTTAAGACATAATTATTACCATAATTTGTTTAGTTTCCACATTCATGTGAGAACCATCCTTTTTGGTATGGGTTGCTTTAAAAAATTCGAGCCGTCCTACTTTTCTTCCACTGTTAACCTCCTACAAGTGTTTAAACAAAAAAAATTGTTCGAATCACAAACATCAAGAGATTGAGTTTAACACATCATTAAAATAAAAAGGAAAGTAAAAACAACATTTATAACTCAAAGTAACAATTTAATTCTTAATATATATTTGCTTACCATTTCCTTTTCCTTTCTAGCAAAGCTCTTCGACCCAGAGGTATGAGTATATTTTTGTTGTTTACTGTTAGCAACCCCAAGTTTTTCTGAATACTACATAATGACATGTACACTAACTTAGAAATAATAAAGATATGACAATTTTAATAAAATAAGTAAAATAACTATTCATACCTCTCCTTTATTTGAATACCAAAAATCGACTAATTGTTCCCATTGCCATCGAATGGTTGCATTTGGATGCTTTTCTTTGTTCTCTTGCAAACCATCTTCCCTTTTGAAGTGACGCTTTTTCAAATCATGCTTATAATCTCTCCATTTCTTCCCCAAAGACTTTAGCACATACTCTTTGGAAATTCCAAGAGCAAATCGTAACTATTTGAAGACATTATAAACATTTTAGTTTATTAATGTAACTTGATGTTTATATATTTATAGAAACAACATTTGAACAATTAAATTATGTGGGTTTACCTCAATAAATTTGAACAATTCATCCTTCAATGATTTTGGCACTTTATGCCAACTCTCATACTGGAGGCCAATTTGTTGACTGGTTTAAGCAAGCATGCCGAGAAATCCAGCCAATAGTTGTGCTTCGGGCCCAATTGGTTGTCCCAAATGATTTGCACTCACCACAATCCTCTCTTCTGGTGGTAATGACCACAAGTCCTTCAAAGTAGTTCGACCTCGTTTTTTTTTTTTATTGTCCATTACTATCAACTGCAATATGTTACATATCAGTAGAAAATTACAACATCAATGCAAATATAATAAATTATGATTGAAATTGAAGATATGAAATGAACCTGCGTTTAAATTTTCTGCTTCATTAACTGCGGGAACGTTCTCTAATCTGGTACTATTGTTTTGGTTTGCCTCTTGTTCATTATGATTTGAATCAGCTGAAGATGATGGAACCGAGCAATGAGGTGCAACCTGAAGTGTTGGAGTGGATCTGTTCGAACCAAGAGGGACTGATGGATTGGAGTTGCAAGTGTTGCTCATTCTAGCACCCACACCAGCGTCACCCCCAGTACCATTATTTGGAGCATTATTTGTACCAGGATCTAACACGACCATTTTCATACACTTCAATTTTAATTTCGGCATATTTTCTGTTATCTGCATCATATAAAAAAATGTTACAACATTCTGAACAAGTTAATATATTTTGTAAGATAATTTGGAAACCTTGAAGTGCTGCAATCACAAGATGAAGATCAACCTAATGAAGTAAAAGGAAAAGTTTCATGAGAACAATCTTCTAACTGAATTTCAGCGAGTCTTGTCTCAAATGTCAAGTTGATGAAACAAATAGTGCATGCAGAGAGCAATGCTCCTAAGAAATATACAATTACAAGAAAGAATGTCTCTTTTCATGCTTGATATGAAAAGGCAATTTATTTATTTATTTTGGTTTTGATGTAAAACTAATGTGCCAAGATTATAGATAGATGCAATTTTCAGTACGAGTAATCTTCGTTTAAAACTGATTGTTTCCTCTAAGAACAATGCTAAGCCAAACTCATTGTGGATTGAAAATGCTAGTCCATTATACGGTGTTATTAAGTTTCATATAGTTGTATGGTTTTGTATTTTGTCAGATTCTAACTATGCCTATTGCTACTAGTATAAGCTAAATTGCTAATTCATGGGAAGTCCACTTTCACTACAAGGAAACATGCATTTTACGGCACTCATTTCCCGGTGGTTTTATTTAAACCGCCACAATTATCCACATTATCGGCAATTTATGTGGCGGTTGGTGCTTGGCCGTGAATTCATTGCTTTTCCTGGCGGTTATAGTGAATAACGGCCGCAAAAGTCAATGAATTCACGGCCGTCTTAATTTAACTGACGTAATTACAAAAATTTCCCCGGGGTTTACAATAAAACCGCCGTGAATTACAAAAATCTAACCGGTGAAAAGTTATTTCATCTTTACCAATTCCCCTTCAACTTTACCAATTCTCTAAGGGCTTTGATTTTGTTCCAATAAACCGCAGCTTCAACCTCGATCAGCATCTCTGAGCTTCAACCTCGATCAGCATCTTTGAGATTCATCGCCGGAGCTTCAGCGTCGGCCGACGGATCTTCATCGTCGGTCGTAGGATCACGTCTCCAAAAAACCCTAGCGCTTGTGTTTCTTCATCGTCGCCTTCGATTCACGATTTTTATCGGTGGTGAATTCTTTGGGGTGTTTGTTCTAGGGTTTGAATCTATTTTTCTTATATCTGTCTGCTGACATTGGAGCAGTTAGAAGGAAAAAGAGCAATGGTGATGATTGGTAGTGAGATCACCGTCATTCCAGTTGAAGTAGCTCATCTGAGGAGTGAAAGAATTGAGAACTGGTACCATCGGAGGTGAACTCTTTAGCTTTTCTCCTGCGGGCCTTTTGCCGGAGTCGTCACTGGTACTACAAGGTAGAATATGATTACCTTCTACTTCTGTTTGTGGATCTGGTGCTGTCTTACTTCTCGATTGTTCATCATTTCGTTTCTTCTTTTCATGCATTTGTGAAATTTTGGAATTCAAATTGTGTTTATTCGATAGATAAATAGTATAGAAACTTGTATTGATTCCTGTGTTTTGCTTAATTTTTGGGCATTTTGTTATTTTCTGTGATTGATGTAGGTTAGGGTTTCACAAATTCGTTGTTTTTGTGTTGTAATGTGATGTTGTTCATGGTTGCTAACTGAATTGAGTAGTGGTATCTTTTATGCATCTATTGGCGTGCAAATGTAGACCATTCTGAATTTTATTGTTGTGAGAATCCATTGTTCCTAGGATTATTGCAATGATGCTCCATGGACAGCAAAACTATCTTTGCAATTTTATTTGAAGATATCTCAATGCTTTTCCAGAACTCATGAGAATTTTAAAATTTATAAGAGTATGGTGTTTGTGCTTGTTTGATTATTTAGTTAACTTATATATGTTTAGTTTAAATTTTAATGTGCAATGCTTGATTGTTTTATTGATGAACATGTTTTTGTAGCATCTAGCACATCATGCATGATTTCTGCATAGCATCACTATTAGTTATTTGTTTTGGTTTGTAAGCGACAGTGATGTGATTACTTTTGTGTGATTAGAGTATTTGTATGTGTGTGCCATGGAATTATTGTTACAATCTGGACTTGAGATCAAGTGTGAAGGAGGAAGTGAAACACAAGCCTTGTGATTGAAAAAGAAAAGAAAGAAACAAGGGAAAAATGTTAGGCTGGAAAAACTCAAAAGACTTCACTTCATTCATCTCACTCTTCACTTGAGAGCTTTTACATAATTTCAAAATGACCAGCCAAATGCCAGCACAACCCCGACATACCTGACACAAAACATGACTTTAATTGATAGCTTAGTACAAGACCAACTATTTCCTTACCCCACGAAACACAAACAGACGAGAGCCACTCCACACTACTTTTAATGTAGCCATTTCATCAGGTTCTCAATATAGCTCCTTCAAACTTCAGCCATGTGATTTTAAATCACTCTTTTAACAATTGTTACTTATGGTTTACATATTAAATGATTGTTAGAGTAATATGCTCAAAGCAAGACAATTGAAATGAAGTATATATCTAAGTGTGCATATAGAAAGGTTGGAGCTAGTTAATATTACCTTGACTGCAACTTGATTAAGATCGTCCCATATTCCCAGTTCACTTCTTTTTGTATGACTAGCATTTCCAAAAGTTAACTGAGCGTATAGTAGGATCTGGGGCACCATCTCAGGCTTCCTATTTTATTTGTGGAATATTTTGATCTGTGGTTTTATTTTGGACATGTGCTAATGCATTAGGTTGCTTAGAGCATTAAATTATTTTTTCATTCATGTTCATGGGTGTTGCAACAGGTTTGCATGATCGCATTCCAAATGACTTAAGTATATTTTCCACATACTTTCTCTGTGTAACAAAAAATACGATCTTCACTCTATTTAACTTCAAGTCCAAGAAAGTAATTCAGTGTGCCCAAGTCTGTCATCTCAAAAGTTTTTTTCATGTCAAGCTTGAACAACTCCAACATCCTTTGCGAAGAGCTCATGTAAACTATGTCATCAACATAAATACACATTAATAGCATGTTATCATCTTCACTCTTCTTCGTGTAGAGTGTGTGTTCATTAGCACTTCTCTCAAAACCCTGTTGTAACAAGTGGTTGTCAATTCTTGCATACCAAGCTCTAGGCACTTGTCTCAAACCATATAGAGCCTTCCTTAATTTATACACTTTGCTTTCATCTCCATTCTTCACGTACCCAATCGGTTGCTCCACATATATTTCCTCTTGTATTACTCCATTCAAGAAGGCCGACTTGACGTCGAAATGATATACTTGCCAATTCAACTGTGCTGCAAGCGCAAAAAGAACTCTCACCATTTCCATCCTTGCAACTGGTGCGAAGACTTCGTCGAAGTCAATCCCTGGTTGTTGTACATATCCCTTAGCGACTAAACGGGCCTTAAACTTCTGAATATTGCTTTCTGAATCATACTTAGTCTTGTACACCCATTTGAGGCCTATCACTTTCTTGCTTGGCAGAAGATTTATCAACTGCTACGTCTCATTTCTCTTGATTGAGGTGAGCTCTTTGTCAATAGCCTTTCTCCAAACATCATCTCCGAATGCTTCTTCATATGTGATCAGGGTCTGCAACATTGAGAACAAAAGTACAGTTCTCATAAATATCAGTTAGTAGCCTCACCTTCCTTGCCGGTGACCCATCAGTTGGTGCTATTTGTGGAGTTTCACCTTCTAAAGTGTTGCTGGTGGTGTATTCAGTAGTCCCATTACTACCAAAGGTGACATTCTCCTTAACAATCAAAGGGGGACCTTCTAATGGCCTTGAATCCATTCCACTTCCTTCTACCCAACTTTGGAGTGGTGTTCTTGTAGAAACAGATGCTATTTTCTTCCAATTCCAGCTATCATTTTCATGAAACACCACGCCACGACTAATAATGACTTTGTGAGTTGTTGGATTGTACAACTTGTAAGCTTTGGAATTCATGTTGTACCCAATGAAGATACACCTCTCTGTTTTCTCATCTAACTTATGTAGTTTTTTCTTAGGAATCAAGGAGAACGCTATACAGTCGAATGTCCTTAGATGACTCACGGAGGGCTTCACTCCATACTAAGCTTGATAGGGTGTCATTCCGATTACTGCACTTGTAGGAGAAACATTAATCAAGTAAGTAGCAGTGACCACCGCCTCTGCCCATAAATAGTTTGGAAGCCTCTTATTCTTCAGTAGACCTCTGGTCATCTTCATGATTGTTCTATTCTTTCTTTCCACCACACCATTCTGCTGGGGTGTGTAAGGTACGGTGAGTTCTCATTTAATGCCGTGGTCTTCACAGTAGACAATGAAGTCATTGTTCATGAATTCTCCACCCCTATCCGAGCGTAGAGTCTTAACTTCATGTCCTGATTGCCTCTCAACAAAGATTCTAAATTTCCGGAAAATCTCCTATGCATCAGCCTTGTACTTATACAAAATACCCAACACATTCGACTACGATCATCAACAAACAACAAAAAATATTTGTTACCTCCCATGGACTTTGTTTGCATAGGACCACAGATATCCATGTGTACAAGCTGAAGTTTCTTAGTAGCTCTCCAAGCTTTTCCCACAGGAAATGGGTTTCTACTTTGCTTTCCAGCAACACAATCTTCACACTGATCTCCTTCTATGATGCGTGGCAGTCCCTCTACCATTTCTTCTTGTTCCAATTGTTTCAATCCTTTGTAATTCAAGTGGCCATATCTCTCATGCCACAATTTTGAATTCTTCTGAACAATCTCAGCTACATTCAAGCTTCCCATGTTTGTAACATCAAAGGGAAACATATTATTATGTGTACGCGGTATGCTAATCAGTTGCACACCTATCTTTGAGTCATGAATGGTGCAAGCTTCTTCAACGAATAGAACCAAGTAACCATTTGATAGCAATTGTTCTACACTTAAAAGATTTTGAGCTAATCCGGGGATGAATTGAACATTGTGAAGAAGCTTCACTCCTCCCTGCAAAGTGTTCAGAGCCACTGTGCCTTTTCCTTCAACGAAGATCTCCTTGTTATCACCCAACCGAACACCGAGTTTAAAACTTTCATCTAGATCTCTGAAGAGATTCCATTCGCCTGACATATGGTTGGAGCAACCACTGTCTACCAACCACACTGAATCATTTTTTACTCTTGACCCATGTTGTGCCATGAATAGATTACTTTCTTCTGTTTCCTCTGCAACAAGAGTGACTGGCTTTTCTTGTTTCTCTGCATTCTTATCTATAAACCAACAATCTGCACGAATATGGCCATATCTCTTACACAAATGACACTGAACACTGCTTTTGTAAGTCGAACATTCACCCTGCTACTGATTCAAGTATGAGCTTCTTGACCTTCCTCTGCCTCGGCCTCTTCCTCGAGGCCAACTCCTACCTCATCCTCGATATGAATACTCGTCACCTTCCCTGAAACCCGATGCTTCACTCCGCACATGGAGCACTTTCTCTTCGGGATCATCAGCATGGTTTTTAAGGCGAGCTTCTTGAGCTCGCAAGGGTCCGCTTAACTCAGCCATAGTAAGCTTGGTTTAGTCTTTCGATTCTTCAATTGCGACCACCACATGATTGAACTTAGGTCCCAAGCTTCTCATCACTTTACCCACCACCATAGATTCTGACAGAGTGTCTCCCAAGCACCGCATTTGATTCTCTAGATCTGTCACTCTGGACATGTAGTTCTGAACTCCTTCACTGTCTTTGATACGAAGATTCTCAAAAGACTGCCTTAAAGCTTACAGCTTTACAGCCATGATTTTGGTGGTACCCTGAAACTCCCTTTTCAGAGTATCCCAGGCTCCTTTGGAGGTCTTAACAGCAGCAATCCGTGAAAACAAAGGACGATGCAAAGCTTGTTGGATGAGAAACAGAGCATGAGCATCTCTCTTCTTGTTTTCTTTCACCTTAGCTTCATCACCTTCTTCTGAGTAACCATTTTCAACTAGATCCCAAAGATCATGAGACCTAAATAGTGTTTCCATCATAATACTCCAATGTTCATACTCTTCCCCGTCAAAAGCCGGCATTGAAGTCTGAGACATATGTGGTGGGTTGCTACTACTGGACACCATGAGTCACTCTTACGCGCAGGGATAGTGATGAACTTTGCTGGATTGTGGAGCTCTGATACCACTGTTACAATCTGGACTTGAGATCAAATGTAAAGGAGGAAGTGAAACACAAGCCTTGTGATTGAAAAAGAAAAGAAAGAAACAAGGGAAAAATGTTAGGCTGGAGAAACTCAAAAGACTTCACTTCATTCATCTCACTCTTCACTTGAGAGCTTTTACATAATTTCAAAATGACCAGCCAAATGCCAGCACAACCCCGACATACCTGACACAAAACATGACTTTAATTGATAGCTTAGTACAAGACCAACTATTTCCTTACCCCACGAAACACAAACAGACGAGAGCCACTCCACACTACTTTCAATGTAGCCATTTTATCAGGTTCTCAATATAGCTCCTTCAAACTTCAGCCATGTGATTTTAAATCACTCTTTTGACAATTGTTACTTAGGCTTTGCTTGAGAGAGGGTAGATGGAGGTTTTATAAGGTAAGGTTGTCAACCTACCCTTGTTTGGATCCAGGGTTTTGGAAAGGGTAGGGTTTGAGGGGGTTAAATGGAGGGTTGAGAAACCTCCATTTACCCCCTTTTCTCAACCCTCCAAATTGGGGGGTTGAGAAGGTTTTGGGTTTTTTCTTGATGAAAATACCCTTGATCTTATCAAAAATTACATCCACTTGTTTAGGTTTTCCAACATTCAGAAAATTTTGCCGAGAGCTTCACCATCGCTGCGTGAGACATCCATTTCTCTTTTCTCTCTCTCGATTCAGCTCTGCGGGTTGATCATCATCCCTCTCTGTTCGATGTAAGTGTTTTTCTTTCTCATTCTTTCTTCATGTTTGAACCTCTTTTTTTTAATTTAATTTAATTTTTTGGATTTCTTTCAGCTTCATTGTGCCTTCGAGCTTCACCATTGCTGCGTGAGAAGGATTTTTATCTCATCCACTTCTCTTTTCTCTCTCTCTCTCTCTCTTCAACTCTGCAGGTTGATCTTGATCTTTCTCCTTCGATGTAAGTTTTTTCCTCTCTCATTCTTTCTCTGTGTTTGAATCTCTTTTTATATATTTTTTTTTGGGATTTGTTTCTTAATTTTATCAACAACCTTGGCTTCATGAAACAATTTATATTGAGAATTTATGCTTGTTTGTCTGATATATTTTGAGTTTATTGGTGTGATTTTTTGGGATTTTTGAATAATCCAAAATAGACAAAAAAAAAGCAAGCATAAAACATAAGGATCAAAGCTAAAATTCACAAAACATATCTGACATTCCATCTTCCTTTCATGTCAGCATTGAGGGTCCAATTGTTCTCCTTCAGTTGCGGTAGGGCACCTGCTGTCAAAGAACACAATTAGTAAATCATGACTTGAAAATCAATAACCATTACTCCTTAACCATTGTGTTTCTCAATCTAAAGTTTTTATTTATAAATTATAATTTCCTGATTTCAGATAAAATGACCGTTAATCAGAATGTCTCATAAATAAACCATACAAATATCGTGAGAAATAATTGTTGGGTCTGTAGCCTATACAACAGTTTGTCATGCATGAATACAAAATATATTGGCACATGAAACTTTGGTATTCTTGGTATATTTGGCAAACACAAGACAATTACTATGTCTACTATTCTTTCTATACAAAATATTAGTTCTGATCACAAACCATATCTTATGCCCATTTTCCTCTCACACACCATAGTCTGAAAATTCTCTCAAACTAGCACTTAATGAGCCTGCGGCTGGCAGTACATGCTTTGGCAAAAGTTCAAGAAGCATCCATGTTGTGTTTATATTAGTTTAGCTTTTCTTTTATTATTAACACTTGTAATTTTCTTGCTATTTATTTATTGATTCATTGATTCGTCAGCATCCATGTTGCGTTGATATTCCTGTTCTGTATTAGATAAATGTTTCATATATAGTTTCCAAAATATTTTGATTTCTTTTTAAAGTAAATGCTTTGGTGTATGGTTTTTGGGTGTTTACGTTCAACAACAACCAGATTTGCCCAGTTTTTGGGTGTTTAGTGTTCAGCATCCATGTTGTATATTTTTTTAAAGTAATTTCTTAAACTATAACTAACTCCCAAAATTAGAGCTTTAGCCATAGTTTCTCCTCCTAATATATTTCATTTCATCTTTATTTCAGATCTTTCTTTTTTCACACCATTATTGTTTTTCTGGTCCTCTTGTGGGAAAGATATTAGGCCAAATGTGGTCACGACATAATGTTTCTAGTCATATTAAAATAGTTTTTTTTTTCATTTTATTAATTTTTTTATAATTAATTTTTTATAGATGGCCGACAAAAAAAAACTATTGGACAATCCTTTTATTAAATTGCAACGATTGCACCATTTAGCAGCAGCTCAAGTTATTATTCTAGTGATTGGTTGGTTTGTGAGGCGTAAGAAGGAGCATAAGCATGCTAACATTCAAATTGCCTGTGAATTACGCCTTCATGGAGACCAAGCAAGAGATGAGCTAATGTCACATTTGTTGTCAAGTGATCTATGTCATAACATGATAAGAATGAGTCCTAGAGCTTTCTTAGGATTATGTGAAACATTAGTTAGAGACGGAGGTCTTAGACCAACTTTGCAAGTGTCCATTGAGGAGCAAGTTGCAAAAACTCTATATTTATTAGGTCATAATGTCTCTCATCGTGAACTATCTTTCTTTTTCCGTCGTTCGTGTGAGACAATCTCCCGTCATTTTCATAATGAATTGTTAGGGATGCTATAGCAGCTGAAATGTGGACTAATTACGTTGAGTGAGGCATTGGTGCGCTGTTAAATAGATGATGTTGTTGATGTAATGGATGGTGTATGTTTTGCATTGTTGTTAAACATTTGTTATTAAATGGGTGTTGTTGTTTTTGCATTGTTGTTAAATGGATAATGTATGTTTTGCATTGTTGTTAAATGGGTGATGTTATTAATAATTTTGTGTTCTTCTTGATGTAGTTTGAAATATGTCAAAGAGAAAATCAAATTCAAATGTTCATGATGGAAGTAACACGTGCGTATGGACATTTACTATGGATGATGCTTTGATTGATGCATACTTGCATCAACAAATAATGGGAAATAGAGTAGGTGGAACATTCACCACACATGCATTGGCGAACATAGTAAATGAAGTGAGAAGTAAATTTTTGGATAAGCCAATAGACAAGGAAAGGGCCCAAAACCGCATGAAAAAATTAAAACGAGCATTTATAAGGTGCTATGACATTTTCAAGAATGGAATGAGTGGGTTTGCATGGAACCCAACTACAGAAATGTGGCATGCTGAATGGATGAATGGACAGTACCAGAAGCTGATGAATGGATGAACAAAAGGGTCAGAAATTATGAAAAACTTGTTCAACTTTATGGACAGGACCGGGCAACTGGGATACAAGTTGAAACTGCATCAGAAATGAGGCAACGAAGGCGAAATGAGAGGAATGCTTCGGGAAACACAATAGATGAAATTGGTTTGTTAGTTTCACAGAACACTGTCAACTTAGAAAATTTGGGTGAAAATCCAAATACAGGTGTGCATGATGACGAAGAGCAAGATGAAGCATCACCAATGGCTACAAATCAACAATCTCAAACTCAAGGTCCAAGTTCTTCTAGCCTAAAAAGAGTAAAGGAATGAGTAATGATGATGACAACGGTGACAAGATATCTACAACGATTGAGACTGTAGCTAATGCAATTCTTCAATCAACCAATATACTTGTTCAAGCATCTATCACTGATCCTACCAAGGATTACGACGTGTGGGGTATGCTTAAAGATTTAGGGATCTCACACCCCATTCTTGGCAAAGCTTACAGGTTTCTCATAGGAGATTCTAAGTTATTGGAAGGTTTAATTAGATGTCCAACTGAGGAACGCAAGTCTTTATTGTTGAGTTGGTTGGGTGAATGTTAAAAGACTCTAGTAGTGGTCATGAACAATTTGAACTTGTTTGCATTGTTTTTTATGTTATAACACTCTAGTAGTGGTCATGAACAATTTGAACTTGTTTGTATTGTTTTTGATGTTATAAGACTCTAGTAGTGGTCATGAGTAATTTGAACTTGTTTGGATGTTTTTGATGCTTTTGATGTCATAAGACTCTAGTAGTGAATGCATGCTTTGAATTTGATTTTGAGGTTGCATGTTTTGAGGTTGCATATTTTTATTTTGAATATTATTCTATTGATGTTGAGAAAGTTGAGGAAGTCCACTTGATCGGTTTTTTTTATACAATTTTTTGGCTAGACATTTAATTAGCCTTTTAATTTATATGATGAGAATACTATGATGAGAATAAAACCTTCTAATTTATTTATTTAATGAATACTATGATGAGAATAAAACCTTCTAATTTAAATTTTAAATATATAATTAAAAACAAAATACTCTTCTTATGTTATACCTTGTTATGTTGTCTATTCCGTACTCCATTTTATTTCCTATTTAATTAATATATATGATATATTCATTTTATTTAAAAAAATATAAATAAAGAAAATACTCGTATATCACATCAAATTTATGAAAAACATGGTTTGATAAATCTAAATGCATTTATTTTTATAATTGGAGGTATTATATGTCTTATGTGTCTTTTTTTATAAGGGTATTTTTGTAATATTACCATAAAACCTTACCCTCTATTACCTTCCATCCAAACATTATAAGGTTTGGTAACCTCCATTTACATTACCTTTCTCCCAAACAAGGGATAACTTAAAACCTCAATTTCCCGTACTTTACCCTACCCTACCTTCCATTATGAACCCTTCTTTCACCTCTCCCAAGCAAGGCCTTATGGTTTACATATTAAGATGATTGTTAGAGTAATATGCTCAAAGTAAGACAATGAAGTATATATCTAAGTGTGCATATAGAAAGGTTGGAGCTAGTTAATATTACCTTGACTGGTACTTGATTAAGATCGTCCCATATTCCCAGTTCACTTCTTTTTGTATGACTAGCATTTCCAAAAGTTAACTGAGCGTATAGTAGGATCTGGGGCACCATCTCAAGCTTCCTATTTTATTTGTGGAATATTTTGATCTGTGGTTTTATTTTGGACATGTGCTAATGCATTAGGTTGCTTTGAGCATTCAATTATTTTTATTTTTTTGGCACTTCAGGATTAATGGACTGATAATTGGTGTCTAAAATTAAAATTTTATTGTAGGAAATCTTTGGTCAGACTCAAGGTATTGATCTGGTTGTGAATTTCAAGTGTATTTCTTGAGTTTAATTATTCACTTTGGTGGCATGCTCTTTAATATATATGTTATCAAGTTATGGATTATTTGGAAATCCTTGATGTAAGAATCAAGTTATTGCCACTTGGTTTTTAAGTTCAAGTGTATTCCTTGAGTTTTAGTATGGTTGCATGTCCTTTAATATATCTGTTGTCATTTAATGGATTTATGAGGCTGAAAATTGATGTTAAATTTAATCACAGAAAACCCTTGATCAAGCTCAAGGTATTGATCTAGTTGTGAATTTCAAGTGCAAGAATCAGACGAGTTTGGAGTCTGCCTCTAATCATGCTAATGCCAGTTCTAGTTTTGTATTATTTGTTGATGAATTGGAAGTCATGTTAGTTGTGCCTTGGGGTGAATGAGATAAACAAAAGCATGAATAATTGATTGTGAGAATCGAAACCTTAGACTTATTTGTGCTTTGGAATATAATGGTTCAGAGATGAAGTTGATGATAAAATTGATTTGAATGGTGGCGATTATGATAGCATACTTGACAATGAAGAAATGGGACAGGATAACAGTAAGAGGATTCGTAGATCAATATGTAGATAAATAATGTAGGTATGATAGCGAGGAGTATGAAATGTGTGCAATGTGGATGAGGCCACTAACAAGGATGAACAGAACCTGGGCCACCTGAATGATAATGTTGACAGGAGGAAGTGCATAGAGTTGCTATCTCTTTGGCTTCATGACTTCATGGTTTGCAAGTAACTATTTCTGGATGTCCACATGACTCACAATAGAGGATTTGCAAGGGCTTTGTGAAAGCTTTTGGTGAATTTTTTGTGGTTATAGTAGTTTTGTCACTCAGCTCCTATTTTGATATGTATGTTTTGTCTGTCAATTAATTTGAAGTTTAGAAATAATTAGATTATGTTGCTATTTTGTCACTTATGCCAAATGCAATCTAGCATGCTGTGTTTTCCTGTTAAAAATATTCATGGGTTGTGCTCACTATCATTGTCTTTATTTAATGTTTCCCTCTAATAGTATGTCTTTTGGTGGTATCAAGACCAAATTTTGGGTGTTTTTCTCATGCCAGTTTATCTCCAAAGTTTGAGCTGGTCAGGTCTTGAGTGCGATTCTTTTTTTTTTTTTTTTTTGGCTTTTCAAATCTGTTTTAGCTTATTGTCTGACTTAAATTGCTCTATAGAGATGACTTATTAATTTTGCAATGTCCCAATAATATTTCAAAACCAGGTTTTTCTTGATGCTGGCCAGCATATTGATTTTTTGTGACACATGCTTTTAGGAGAACATCAACAGAACTTGCATGTCAAGACTTGCAAAAAGCAATTATGAGTTTTGTTACTTATAATAACAACGGCTCCAAATGCTCTTTCATATATAAGAATGAAGTTAATTAAATTCAAAATCAGATCATGAATCTGATTTTGAATTTAATTAGATTCCTTTACTTTCCCTTCACATATCTTTAGGAAAATAAACAAAAAAACTGAGTTTTTAGCACCAAATTTGTCCAAACCAAAGAGCTTTTATAAAGGTTTGTCATGAGTCATGTCAAACCAACTGGTAATGTGTGATGAAAAGGCATGGAAATATGATGACATACAGTTTCCAAGGTGGATTGAAAGATTAAAAATTTGAAATGTTTCTAGGGGCTTGGAACCATGTTTAACTTTCATTACAATATTGCCAATGAAAATTGGATTTTGGGGCAAGAGAAGAAAAATATTTCCATTAATGAACATAATTTTTAATTTATTTTTTAAAACATTTTATGGTGAATTCACAATTCCATTATTAGTAGCAAGGGCAAGAAAACAATTATCTACCTTTTAGGGTTATGGTTGGAAACCTTCAATTGGATCACTGAAACTCATCTTAAACATGAACATAAACTGAGTACTTTAGTTGGGAGAAAAACCAAAAGCCCACTGTTTCCAATTTAGGGTTAGGGTTCCATATAAAAAAGATATTTGCCAAACATCAAGTAATAGAGAAATACGGATGAGTTTTACTTGCACTGCTTAAGCCAAAAGAAATAGATTTTAGGGTTAAGGCTCTAACAACTTCAATGAATCACTGAAACAACAATAGAAATAGTGAAACTGAAAAATTAATTATGATATTAATTAGAAATTTTAAAATTAGCAGAGATTTTCCATTGGAATTTAGCAATATAGAAGAGAATGATTTGGGCCTATAATTCAACTTTAATGACCAATAATAAGTTAGGCCTGCCATATGCTAATGAATTCACTACATATATATAAAACTAAACAATGTTAACCTGAACATATATAAACAAATGTAGAACATATATATGTATATGTATTATATACTTTCTGCTTTTCTTTTTATGATTTTATCCCATCTTTGCTTCAGTCCTTGCTAGTGGATAATTAGCATCAAGAGTTGATGATTCATTGTTGAGAAAGCACTACTCTCACAGGTACAATAACGGTCGTTTAGCTTCATATATATATATATATATATATATATATATATATATACTATTTATTATTTTTTCCTATTTATTGTACAGGATTCTAAAATCCTTACATATATGTATATAATTGTTGTAGATTGATGGCCTGACAGTCAAAAATTCGTACTTGGTTGTCTTTTTTGGTCATTATGCAGGATCTTTTTCTGGTTTGATATTTTTCATAAGTTGCTATTGGTGGTGGTGGTCTCCATCAATTCAGGTACCATTCGATCTTGATATTTAAACTTGTTTAGCAAAATTATTATTGCTATGATGTCAATATGGATAAATTCTAATAAAGCATTTACAAAATAGATGTAGCATCTGAGAGGATCATTTTATAGAACAAATTACACTAATAATATGAACAACTTGTACAATGTGAACAAACAAATATAACACTATAAATCTTGGTAAGTGTTTATTAATTCATTTGTCTAGGTTTGAACAATTTATAATAATAAATAAATATTGTGTTGTTTACTTCTAGACAGTTTTTAACAAGCATGGACAAATCATGGATTACAATGCCGAGAAACTCAGTTGCGTATGACCAATGTGTTAAGAATTTTATTAAATTTGCTTTCCGGCATGGTTCAATTAATGATATGATACTCTGTCCATGTCCTATGTGGGGATTTAGTGAGCGTCAAAATCGTGCCGAGGTATATGATCATCTAATTTGCAAACAATTTCCAAGAGGTTATACAATTTAGAACCTTCACGGAGAGTCCCATCCAGGAGAAACAACTAATGTTCCAAGCAACGTTGAAGTTGCTTCACAAAGCAATGTTGTCATTCCAGATCCAATTATTGTTAATGGTTACATTTATAGGATTTCATTGTTTTCCTCATATTGTCTACTGAAATTTTTTGACATAGGAAAATGTGTGGTCGCCAATTATTGGAAGACGTTCATCACAGGGTAGTCACACGGCTCAAGGCAACCATAATTCAGATGGATCTACGTAGGATAGATGCGATAGTAAGTTAATTAAGTCCTCGTTCTTTATTTTTCTATTTGAAGTATGAAATTATAGTAGTTCACTATATTTACTTCATTGCTTTCACAAATCATTTCTCTGGATTTAATATTAGCTTACATTTTATACCACTTTAACACATTTACTTTGGTTGAATTAATATTGTTTGTTTCATATTTTTTTCAGAGGATGTGACTCCAATTCCCACTGATAGCACTCGTAGAAAGGGTGGGAGAACAAGAAGGAGGCTTTAAATTCACTGCAACATGCATGCTTGCTCCAATGGACTTTCTTTTTTTCTTTTTTTTGTTTTATTGGGAACTTGATGTTAGTTGAAGATTTTGTTGTTAGGATTTTATTTACTCTGATAAGTTTTGAATTGGTTTTATGTTCTTACTAATAGCTATCCACCATGTTATAAGCTTTAAAAACAAAAAAATTCTGAGAATTGTTTCTAAGCTATTTAGAACTTTGTGTCCCCCCATTGTAATGAAGATATACCAATTGAGGTCCACACTATTGTAAAACAGGTCTGTTGAGCTACCATTTTCCTATTAGGGAGTGCATATCATTTTTATTCAGTAAAAAGCATTTCAATCCTTCCTGATCTGATTTTGTTTCTGCAACTTCTTGGACTACAGATAAACGCAGAGAAGTATTACTTTGGAATAAGAAAGAGCCTTGTTGAGTTTGACGAAGTCTTAGAGGTTTGCTTATTATTTACTTGTTTGTGGTGAGTCACTGTGAGTAGAAACTTTGTAGGTACATGCAAGGGGTTGCAGATGAAATTGTATTTGCAACTGTTGATCCACTTAAGGTATGCAGTTTTATGCAGTATGTTTCTCTTTTTTGTTTTTCTTTTTGTTTTCACTTTTAGAGTGGGTTTTCTTTGTTGTGTGTATTTGTGTCATTACTTGTTGATAATTTATTGTTAGTGTTAGCCCTAGCCCTAATGCGTTGATCTGAACCTTTATTAGTTATATGTTTTTTAATAAAACCTGGCTTGTTTTATCTTACTACATTTCTGTGCATGTATGCTTGGATAGAACTATCCCTGAGAGTTTGTTCCACACAAGTTGCCGAATACGTGATTCGGGCAGTAAAACCTTGGTGCATAAAGGAACAACTTTCTAAACATCCCTAGTCAATTACTATCATGGGAATGATAGTAAACTAAGACTAGTATGCCTATTGTGTGATGATCATGTTTTACGGATTATAGGACATGTGATGTCAATCAATAGACATAGACACGTGTTAGTGAACAGCGTGTCTGGATCGATCCACTCACGAGATCACTACATGGTTGCAAAGTCATAAGTGGTTCTCGTGTAACGCTTATACTGAATCCTTAGACTCAAGGTCGCTATAGAGCTTGGATGAATGTTGGTGTACTTTGACATACGCCTAACGTCATTCGTAATAGAGTGACAAGTGTGGGTATGATTGGGTGCATCGAGATTCATAGCGAGTAAAATTTGCGATGCGAGGGGATTGCCACTCTCTGAGGAGAGAGAATATCACCGGCCACTTGATCGGTGAAACTGAGTAGTGCGTGGCCACGCCCAAGTGAAATGGTAAGGGTTATCATTTATTTGACCTAGTCAGTTCACCGAGCATCAAGAAATCGATCGACAAATAAGTAAGGGTGACTAAGCTCCATGCCTTATGTTGATCGAGATATTCAATTGGCAAAGGAATCATATAAGGTTACGAGGTTAGTTGATTACCCAATCGACCTTTGTTTTAATTCGTGTAGTCACATTGTCATGCTAGACAATATTTGTGATTTATGGGCCTTAACAAGGTTAAAATCCCATTGCCGATTTTAAAACGGGCCTACAGGATCGCACACGTAAAAGCCGTGAAATCCGGACTCAATCTAATGAGTCGAATAGCTAAATGGTGTATAGATAAATCAAGAGTTGATTTGGTCTAACCGCGAATTTGTAAAGATTGAGTTATGAGATAACTTAAAAATTGAGGGACTTAATTAGAAATTAAGTGTTAGCTTATTGGATCTAATATGATTAATATCCAATAAGAGGAATCAATGGTTGATATTGCATTGGGATTGGTTTTAGGGTTTTTTAAATACATGTGTATTAGAGAAAACCCTAACCCTAATCTTTCTTCTCCCTCTCTCCCTCAAGGAGGCCGCCGGTCCGCCCTAGGCAAGAGGACGCCGCCGCCGCCGCCGCCGGCGGTCAAAGGTGCTATCCACCTTTTTCCCACCTTTTGGAGAAAGTTTTCTCCATCCGGATTGCCATTACTCGGCTCCGGCAAAGGTATAGATCGACACTCTTTTGATATTTCTTGTTTATTCATGTTTGTTTGTTCACAGGCCAGCTTTTTCATTGATATTTCTTTATCAATGGAGATCGTCGGAATGAGAACCTTTTTGAGATTATTTCATAATGGTTGTGGAATTTTTCTCAAAAGATTCTCACATGTGAAACATTCGCCGAGTGTCGGTTTTGGATTTACAATTCCTTACACATGTTTACGATTAGGTTTTTGAGATCTAATTTTAATTGCTATTCGTATTTCTCGATAAGAGTTATCGTTGGATACTAGCAATCCATGCCGAATTGTTTCCGGCTTGTGTGTGTGTGAGAGAAGAGGGGAGTCGCGTATATGCAGTCCCTTTTTCGACTACACCCATGGAATTGTATTTATTTATTTATTTTAGTATTTTATATCTTTATTCGCTTCCATTGCATGCTAGGGTCCATGCTAGTTTTGTTTGTTATCCGCTGTGCATATTTTTGCTTCTATCATGCTCGTAGACCCTTTTTGATCCCAACAGTGGTATTAGAGCCAGGTTTTCTTTTGCATGCTTTGGACTTTGGTTTTATTTGTTCTTATCTTTCATATTTTTTTTATGTTTGTTTAGTTCAAATAAAACATAAAAGCTTATGGAATTGATTGATTGATTTTAGCACAAATCAATTAATAGTGAGTTCAAATTTATCGATTGAGATCAAATGGTTTGATCTTATGGGGTAACTTGAACACATGATTCCAAACGTCTTAAATTAAATTGTTTATTTAAAATGCGTTTTATATCATGTGATGATAGAATGCATGAGTGAATGTTTATTCATATGATGAATATTTGTATGGTGAATGTTATGAATGTATGATTTATTTCGTGCTATCATGGGCCTTAGATAGACACGGCCTGCGTGCCGTTTTTACATTTGGATACGACCTGCGTGTCGTGGTAATTTAATACGGCCTGCGAGTCATTTTTCATTGTATACGATATGCGTACCGTTTATTTATTTTTCATTTAATTCCTTTTATGAAGACGGCGAGATTCAAAGAGGCGAATCCAGACGAGAAGCCCTAGCCCAAGAGATAGTCTCTAGGTTTAGGTTTTTCGGGCTCATGATTGTCACCATGTTTTTCGTGTTTTTATTTTTATTTCATTGTGAATGGATGCATGTTAAGCCATAAAAGATTTAAATTCCATTTCAATAGTAAGTCTTAAAAATGCCTTCCACTACTCAAAAGTTGTTAAGGCATCGATCGTCGAAACGGACGCCATGCCGTTGCTGGTGTGCGCTAGATTATCTTTGTGAGGCAAGTGCCGGAATAAATGTTATGTCCGACATTTAGGTAATGGTTTGACTTAACAAGGGTATTAGTGATAGTCCTAGCCTTAGGCATTAAAATGGGAAGTGCTTTAACATAATAGTTGTTAATCCCATTTGATCCAAGGGTCTCATAGTGATGTGATTGGAAAGAGTTCCTACCTAAATAACCGAGTCTTGGGTGTACAAGCTCAGCTTGACCAGGACAAAGTGAAATATGGACCTTGGCCCACAATAAAACCACTAACACGAATTATTTTTTGAATATTTGTGGGAATATTATAATAGCCAAAAACTAATACTATTTTGCACATTTTCTGTATAGTTTCAATGACAACCGTAAATCAGAACACTTTTTCTTTGCAATCTGTTCTTGAGAAGGACAAACTTAATGGGCCAAACTTTCTAGACTGGGCTCGTAACCTAAGAATTGTTCTTAGGCAAGAGCAGAAGTTAGAGGCCATTGAGAAGCTGCTACCTGATCCACCGGGTAGGAGCGCTACGGCTGCCGTCAGAGAGGCTTTTGAGAAAGCCAAGAAAGACTCTAACGACGTCACCTGCATGATGTTGGCAACCATGACTCCTGATCTACAGAAACAGTTCGAAGATATGGAAGCCTATACCATCATGGTGTCACTCAAGGAAATGTTCCAAGAGCAAGCCCGTCATGAAAGGTTCATGACTACGAAAGCGCTTACCTCCTGCAAGATGGCTCCGGGTACTTCGGTTAGTGCCCATGTGCTCAAGATGAAGGGTTATATTGATACCCTAGATAAACTTGATGCACCCATCCGTAAGGAGCTTGCCGTTGATCTTGTTCTTGGGTCTCTGCCCGAGGCCTATGATCAGTTTATATTAAATTATAATATGCACGGCATGGATAAATCTTTGGTTGAGCTACATGGGATGCTTAAAAATGCTGAACCAAGTATTAAAAAGACTATCCCGGTGATGATGGCCAGAAGAACAAGGGTCAAAGTGGAAAGAGAAAGGGAAAGGCCAAAGCCAAGCCAAAGGAAAAGGTTGGACCTTACACCAAGGGCAAGGCGGACAAGACTCCCAAGTCCAAGCCTCTAAAGGAAGGCAGCTGCTTTCACTGCAAGGGAGCTGGCCACTGGAAGAGGAACTGTCCACTATATCTAGAAAATCTGAAGAAAGGAAAGGTTCCCCCTGCTTCAGGTATTTACATGATAGAGATCAATCTCTCTATTTCTACTTCTTGGGTATTAGATACCGGATGTGGTTCTCCCATTTGTTCAAATGTGCAGGGACTGAGAAATAGGAGGGTATTGAAGAAGGGCGAAGTCGACCTAAGAGTAGGTAATGGCGCAAGAGTTGCGGCGATGGAGATAGGTGACTATTCTCTGACTTTACCTTCAGGATTAGTGATTCAATTATCGAATGTTTATTATGTACCTGCTATGAGCAGGAATATTATTTCGATTTCATGTTTAGACAATGATGGATTCAATTTTGTTATTTCGAATAATGAATTTTCCATTCATCGTAATAACATCTTGTATGGCAATGGTGTGCTAAGCAATGGTCTTTACGTTCTAGACTTGATTAATCACAAATCAATCTATAATGTAAATAGTAAGAGGATAAAAACAAATGAGTTAAATCCCTCTTACATCTGGCATTGTCGTTTAGGACATGCAAACGACAAACGCATCTCAAGACTCCATAGAGACGAAGCACTTGGGTCATTTGATTTAGAATCATTTGGCATATTCGAATCTTGTCTGCATGGAAAAATGACAAAGAGACCCTTCACCAAAGTTGGTGAAAGATCTAGCGACTTATTGTGTCTCATACATAGCGATGCATGTGGACCAATGAGCACGCAGGCCAGAGGTGGTTATGTGTATTTCGTAACCTTTACGGATGACTTCAGCAGGTTTAAGTACGTCTACCTGATAAAGCATAAGTCCGAAACCTTTGAAAAATTCAAAGAATTTAAGAACGAAGTACAAAACCAGCTTGGCAAAAGTATTAAGGTCATTCGATCTGATCGAGGTGGCGAATATTTGAGCCAAGAGTTTGATCATTATCTCAAAAAGTGTGGAATTGTTTCACAGCTCACTCCACCTGGAACACCTCAGTGGAACGGTGTGTCCGAGAGGAGAAATCGAACCCTATGAGATATGGTTCGATCGATGATGAATCAAACGAGTCTTCCAAGATCCTTTTGGGGATACGCCCTTGAAACGGCTGCGTTCCTACTAAACCGTACTCCAACTAAGGCACTAAATAAGACTCCATATGAGATATGGTATGGGCGAAAGCCCAATATGTCTTTTCTAAAGATCTGGGGGTGCGAGTGTCATGTTAAGCGGTTAACATCGGACAAACTCGCATCCAAAACAAACAAATGCCTGTTTATGGGATACCCTAAGGAAACAAAGGGTTATTCGTTCTACAACCCCACCGAGAACAACGTGTTTGTTGCTCGACATGCTATTTTCTTAGAGAAGGAGTTTCTTCTCAAGAAAGATAGTGGAAGTAGAGTTGAACTTGAAGAGATTCAAGTCACACAGACTCCGACTGAGGAAAGGTTGGAAATGGAATCGAGTTCACAAGATGTTGTGGAACCCGAACCCATTACACAAGCACCTAGAAGGTCCGGTAGGGTGCGTCACGAGTATATGAGATATGGTTATCTCATAACTGATGACCAAAGCTTAGAGCTAGTGGATCAGGATGAACCCACCACCTACCGTGAGGCTATTGAGAGTCCAGACTCAGACAAATGGCTTGGAGCCATGAAATCTGAGATGCAATCAATGTATGATAATCAAGTTTGGAACTTGGTTGACCCACTGGAAGGTGCGAAGATCATTGAGTGCAAATGGATCTTCAAGCGTAAAGGCGATAATACCTTCAAAGGTAGACTAGTGGCGAAGGGATTTCGACAAACTCATGGTATAGACTATGACGAAACCTTTTCACCAGTAGTCATGCTCAAATCCATTAGGATTCTACTTGCCATAGCCGCATATTATGACTATGAGATATGGAAAATGGACGTCAAAACGGCTTTCCTTAACGAAAACCTTCTTGAGGACGTGTACATGACACAGCCTGAGGGTTTTGTCGACCAACAGAATCCTACAAAGGTTTGCAAGCTCCAGAGATCCATTTATGGACTCAAGCAAGCATCCCAAAGCTGGAATCTTTGATTTGATGAGACAGTCAAAGAGTTTGATTTTATCAAAAATGAAGATGAGCCTTGTGTGTACAGGAAGACTAGTGGGAGCATAGTCATCTTCTTAGTGTTATACGTCGATGACATTCTACTCATTGGGAATGACATCCCAACATTACTAAGTGTTAAGCAATGGTTGGGTAAGTGTTTCTCAATGAAAGACTTAGGTGAAGCCGAAACTATCCTAGGGATAAAGATCTATAGAGATAGATCTCAACGGCTTCTTGGACTAAGTCAATCTAGATACATAGACAAGGTGTTGAAGAGATTCAGCATGTCTAACTCCAAGAAAGGGTTCCTACCCTTGTCTCAGGGAGTAGTTCTTAGTAAAGGGGATTGTCCTAAAACTAAAGAGTAAAGGGAATACATGAGTAGGATTCCTTATGCTTCTGCAATAGGATCTATCATGTATGCCATGTTATGTACTAGATTGGATGTCGCTCAGCACTGAGTATGACGAGCAGGTTCCAACAGGATCCAGGTGAAAACCATTGGATTGCTGTCAAGAATATCCTAAAATACTTGCGAAGAACTAAGGATTATTTCTTGGTGTATGGTGGTGAGAATGAGCTCGTTGTAACTGGTTACACCGATGCTGCATTTCAAACCAATGCAGGTGATTGCAAATCACAATCAGGTTACGTGTTCTGCTTAAACGGAGGTGCTGTTAGCTGGAAAAGCTCAAAACAAGACACCGTCGCCGATTCTACTACAGAGTCTGAGTGCATAGTAGCTTCAGATGCTGCTAAGGAGGCTGTTTGGCTTCGAAGGTTCTTATCTGGGTTAGGCGTTGTTCCATCAAGCCTAGATCCAGTTAGCCTTTATTGTGACAACAACGGGGCCATCGCACAGGCTAAGGAGCCTCGATCACATCAGAAGTCCAAACACATACTCAGGCGATTCCATCTCATCCAAGAGATCATCGACAGAGGAGATGTGAAGGTGTGCAAGATAGTTGGAGAAGATAACGTAGCTGACCCCCTGACCAAGCAGTTGGTTAAGGCAAAACATGACCATCACATGATATCAATGGGTCTTAGGGCTATGCCAGATTGGGACTAGTGCTAGTGGGATATTGTTAGTGTTAGCCCTAGCCCTAATGCGTTGATCTGAACCTTTATTAGTTATATGTTTTTTTAATAAAACCTAGCTTGTTTTATCTTACTACATTTCTGTGCATGTATGCTTGGATAGAACTATCCCTGAGAGTTTGTTCCGCACAAGTTGCCGAATACGTGATTCGGGCAGTAAAACCTTGGTGCATAAAGGAACAACTTTCTAAACATCCCTAGTCAATTACTATCATAGGAATGATAGTAAACTAAGACTAGTATGCCTATTGTGTGATGATCATGTTTTACGGATTATAGGACATGTGATGTCAATCAATAGACATAGACACGTGTTAGTGAACAGCGTGTCTGGATCGATCCGCTCACGAGATCACTACATGGTTGTAAAGTCATAAGTGGTTCTCGTGTAACGCTTATACTGAATCTTTAGACTCAAGGTCGCTATGGAGCTTGGATGAATGCTGGTGTACTTTGACATACGCCTAACGTCATTCGTAACAGAGTGACAAGTGTGGGTATGATTGGGTGCATCGAGATTCATAGCGAGTAACATTTGTGATGCGAGGGGATTGCCACTCTCTGAGGAGAGAGAATATCACCAGCCACTTGATCAGTGAAACTGAGTAGTGCGTGGCCACGCCCAAGTGAAATGGTAAGGGTTATCATTTATTTGACCTAGTCAGTTCACCGAGCATCAAGAAATCGATCGACAAATAAGTAAGGGTGACTAAGCTCCATGCCTTATGTTGATTGAGATATTCAATTGGCAAAGGAATCATATAAGGTTACGAGGTTAGTTGATTAACCAGTCTCCGTTTTAATTCGGGTAGTCACATTGTCATGCTAGACGGCATTTGTGATTTATGGGCCTTAACGAGGTTAAAATCCCATTGTCGATTTTAAAACGGGCCTACGGGATCGCACACGTAAAAGCCGTGAAATCCGGACTCAATCTAATGAGTCGAATAGCTAAATGGTGTATAGATAAATCAAGAGTTGATTTGATCTAACCGCGAATTTGTAAAGATTGAGTTATGAGATAACTTAAAAATTGAGGGACTTAATTAGAAATTAAGTGTTAGCTTATTGGATCTAATATGATTAATATCCAATAAGAGGAATCAATGGTTGATATTGCATTGGGATTGGTTTTAGGATTTTATAAATACATGTGTATTAGAGAAAACCCTAATCCTAATCTTTCTTCTCCCTCTCTTCCTCAAAGAGGCCGCCGGTCCGCCCTAGCTAAGAGGACGCTGCCGCCGGTCAAAAGTGCTGTCCGCCTTTTCCTCACCTTTTGGAGAAAGTTTTCTCCATCCGGATTGCCATTACTCGGCTCCGGCAAAGGTATATGTCGACACTCTTTTGATATTTCTTGTTTATTCATGTTTGTTTGTTCACAGGCCGGCTTTTTCATTGATATTTCTTTATCAATGGAGATCGCCGGAGTGAGAACCTTTTTGAGATTATTTCATAATGGTTGTGGAATTTTTCTCAAAAGATTCTCACATGTGAAACATTCGCCGAGTGTCGGTTTTGGATTTACAATTCCTTACACATGTTTACGATTAGGTTTTTGAGATCTAATTTTAATTGGTATTCGTATTTCTCGATAAGAGTTATCGTTGGATACTAGCAATCCATGCCGGATTGTTTCCGGCTTGTGTGTGTGAGAGTAGAAGGGAGTCGCGTATATGCAGTCCCTTTTTCGACTACACCCCTGGAATTGTATTTATTTATTTATTTTAGTATTTTATATCTTTATTCGCTTCCATTGCATGCTAGGGTCCATGCTAGTTTTGTTTGTTATCCGCTGTGCATATTTTTGCTTCTAGCATGCTCGTAGACTCTTTTTAATCCCAACATTTATCTGTTGTTGTTTGTGTTTTTGCGGAACTGTTTGGATTGGATATTTGGATGGAGTTTGTGCTGATAATTGATGTACCATCTTGGACTCGGGCAAAACAATCATGCTACAAAATTCGCCAACTTGTTCTTTGATGCCAAACAAGTGGAAATGCATTTGATGTTAAGTGTGAACAATGGGAGGCTCCGGAGAAACTTCTGATTGTACTGATTTGAGTTGCACAATATGCATGCAATTAGGTTCATAAAATTGTTCGCAATTGCAGATAACATATTACCAGCAGTTTTTGTTTATGACATGAACACTGACCATCTTTTGATAGTAACCCGTAGAAATAGTTGCGTGGAATATTAGAAATAGTGTTTTTTGCATTTATTGGAGAATTAATCCAGACATGTATCTTCCACAAATATGTTTGTTATATTTGTTTCTTACGGTCAGCATGTCAATAAAAAAAATAAAGAATTGATTTTTATGTGACCAAAGGATTTAATTAAACAGGTGAAAACCCAAAGGGTTTCTGCTGATATAAACTATCATAAAGAAGTATTGCTGGTTATATGAACCAGATAAATATAGTTCACATTAAAATTATGTTCTGTATCAGATATAGTTTTTGACCATATCCTGCTTGGTTTCCTTATGATGTAAATGTCTTAGTATCATTTCTATTTTCCGTTAGTTTGGACAGATTAAGTCTGCTATCTTGTACTTGTCTCCAAGTTAGAAATGCTAAGCTATCAAGCTAGCATTGATATTTTTCTAGAATGACTCTTAGTTCAACAGGTCAATGGCTTGAACTACATTGGAAAGTGATCAAACATATATATGATGCATATCCATTCTAAAACCTCAAATGTCTGTAACCATAGTTTCATCTCATTCTTGATTCTCCTTCAACATTGTAGGCATTATTATGATCATATATGCCTGAAATTTGGGTCTTTCTTTTTAGATATAGGCTGTCTGGATATTGCTCTCAATATCTACCTTATATTCTCATGCTCTGGATTATTGAATCCAAAGCATGTGGACTGCTTGAATGTCATCATCCTAGGTAGACAAGTCGCGTACTCTTCTTCTTGAATTTACAGAGTCAGTTAGAGATCGTCACAGGGCCGGGCTGGCCTTATGAGAAAAACAGACTATGAAAGAAGCCTAGTATGGAACTCAATATTAGGATTTAGACATAACCAGTCCTAGCCAACCATAGTTTAGTCAAGTTCAAGGCCTGGGCTTCCTTAGTATTTTTTTTTTTTTTTTGGGTGGATCTCCATTAAGTCTGGCCCATTTCTTTAAGCAAGAGATACCAAAACATGTGCATATAGATCCATGAGGAATATCGCATAGCATTTGATTATAGTTCCCTCGTCCCCAACTCTCACAAGTGAGGAAGGACCATTCTTCATTTGACAGTGTACCAAAAAGCATGATATTAATCAGTTCCAGTGCATCTGATTTTATTCAATGTTGGATCAATTCAGGTTTGAGTCTTATGGGGATTTGCACATGACAAAATATGTACCCACTGCAACTACTAAGAAATAAATTCTGCAGCCAGTTGATGGCATGGTCCCTATTTGCTAAAGTTGGGGACCATCTTCCATTTCATGTGGACCTGAAGGTGAATGTAAAACAATCCTTGTTGAGGTGGTAACTGACTAAGGTATCATGAAAACTTCATACTCTTTATTGTTTCTATCATTTTGTACATTTACCAATTTCTTCTTGTGGTATGAGCCTCCTGATGTATGGAAATAAGGTAAGGTAGTAGTACATGTATCAGTACTGACATTTTTCTCATATTCAGATAAGAAACACCCAAAATTATCGGAATCTGCATGCTTGAACAAAAAAGTTGAAATGTGAAATTACTATGGCGAAGTTTGTAATTATATCTACTTTTTCTAGAAAACTGATACATGTCGAATTGCTCTTATCAATAGTTGTATATATGGATCAGAGCCACAAGCTCTTCTTTGATTCTCATAAATTCTCTATATCTTATTAGATTGTTCTTTTCATATATCTGAATCTATAACAGGTTTAAATATGTTTATTCTATTCAGTTCTATTTGTATCTTGTGAGAAATTTAATCAGTGATTGTTATAATGAGTTGTTATTATTCCTTGAACTGAAAACCTAATGATCATTCTTATACATGCCAATACACAGGTTTCTTTTGGATCATCCATTTAGCAAGGAATACATGGAAACACACTGCAATTTGTCTTAAATGCTCAGCAAGCATCAACTGTGCACAAACAGGTAAGTAAAACTGGGGCCTTTTGATATTTAATTTCAAAGATAGAATGTGCTGGATTAGTCTGTTTATATATGTTAGGGATTGAATGCCTAACAAATGTAGTTGTAGGTGTTAATGGTTTATTCTAAGATAAAACAATAGCAAAGGTAGTGAAAAGTTGGTAAGACATGTCAATCGCATTGGCGTATAATCTTTCAACTGAATCTATAAATTTTACATTGCACAGAGTGTGTTGGCCATTGAGTCTATTCATAAACATAACTATATCCATAGGCTAGTGTTTTGTTTCTCTCAGTGATTATTGCATTTCGGCTATGATTGCGATTGTTTTTATATCGCTGATATGCATCACCAATCTAGTTTAAAACTATATGCAGGGATATTAAACCTGACAATCTTCTGTTGGACAAAAATGGTCATATGAAGATGTCTGATTTTGGTCTTTGCAAGCCGATTGACTGTGCAACTCTTTTGACTCTTAATGAAAATGAGCCCTTGATTGATGAAAACCTTGAGTCAATGGATATTGATGGAGGCTTCCCAGATACTCATGGAAATAACCTGTGGAAAAGTCCCCATGAACAACTTCAGCACTGGCAAATGAACAGGAGAAAACTGGTATTCTTTTTTTTTATTATTATTTTTGCATGATTTGTGGCTTCTATCTGCAACCTAGAGTTACTTTGCAGGGTATATTTCTTGTTAATTTTCCTTCTTGGTTACAAGCTTACAATTGCAACCATGTCCGGACTCTTCATAATTTTGCGGCCGCTATATAACGCCGGGAAGTGTCGTATACATTTCGCGGCAGTTGTTCCGGCCGTTCTATAAAACTGCCGTGAATTGTTCCGCGATGTTGGTATTCGCGGTGGTTTTATAACTGCCATTGGCATCATTTAGTGGCGGTTAAAACCCCCGCTAAATGAGTATAAAACCGCCCCTAAATGCATGTTTCCTTGTCTGTTTCATACTTGGTATTTGAAAATGTTGCCCATTTTAAATACTATTTTGAATGAATTGTGTTTTGTTGTATTTAAGACATTTGTTTATCTAAGTGCTACAATCATGTGCTCAGATATAAACTTGAACATATACACACACAACAATATAGACAGCCTTAGAAAATAGATATAGCATCAAGAGCATGAAGAGTAATGCTAATCAATGTATGTATATATATTAAGTAAAGAAATTAAATTACTGAAAGATGGTAACAAATAAAGATGGCCGGACCTTTCAGGCATGACTTATCATGTCCATAAAATGGAGGGGACCAAATATGTGATCGGAGTTAATGTTCTTGTGACGATACCTTTTAACATCCATAGACATGAAAGATAAAGTATTCCTCTCATTTAATTCATCTGTAGGGTTAATTGTGATGAAAACAAAGTAGAGTCTTTTCCACAGTCAATTAAGTGGTCATGATATATATTATTAATAAATTTAGATGACTTCTCTCAATTAATATCTTTTAGAGTTCAAATGCAGGGAAATCAAAGAAGAGAAAACTCTAGCAACATGCATATGGCTTGATTTCATTTGCTCATCCATCTCAATCAAGACTTGCATTCTAAACTCAAAAAGATAAAGAAACCAAATTAAAAGGAGTTACCGAAGAATCTAGGTAATATAACAGTAGTATTAAAGCTGAAATTTTTTCTGATATCCATTGAAACATCAATCTAATCTTCTCCATATATGGCATATTTTCATCAAATTAATTTTGTGAACGATCATCATGCATATATACAGTTCCTTCCTTCCCTATAATCATATATATATATATAGATGTATAACATTATATATACAATATTAATCTTCATTGCAAAGTGATGATCTTTAATCACAACAGCAAAGATATATATATATATATATTCAAAAGCATGCATGCAAGATGCTGAAAGATATATAGGAAATGATACGTATAAACATAGTCATGTATTTCAATGGTGGCACACTCTCCAACTCAATGAAAAAGAATAATTATGCCTCCCACTAACAGATCAGAGTCCTGTTTACAAATCCTTTATTAAAAAAGTGCTTCAAATGATCCAGTGGGACAACTATATATATATATATATATACACTGTGGTCCTTATAATCAATTCTATTTCACTCTGGGACAGCCCTCGTGCTGTGGTCTCCTATACTGACGTGTTTTTCCATAGATCTATTGATAGTCGGGTCCTCAATAGAACCTTCACAAATGGTGAGAATTCAAATCTTGGGTGAGGACACATTTCTGGGAGTGTGAGTAGTGGTTGTGTGCGGGTAGTCCCTGCGTCCATGTGTGCGCGGATCCCGCTCCCACTTGCTCCGCCGAGGCTTGTGCACACCTCTGTCTTAGCGGCTAGGCCGCTCATCTTGACCCAAAAAAAAAAAAGAGGGGTTTTGATTGGGCTCAATTCTAATGAAAACACTGAGACTATTCAACAATAAAAAGACTTGTACCTTGTAGCCATAATAATACACATAAATGTGAGAGAAGTTTCAGGATATGTGACAAGTGAAATATTTCCTTGTAAGTTATTTAAATGAGTTAATGAAAATGAAGTTAATGTTTGGTTCTAGTTTTTATCATATATATCCTATTGAAATATATCAACCTATATTTCTAAATATATTTATCATCTCTCAATCGTATATCAAATATATTTCTAAATAGATATATAATATTTATAAAATTTTATTGTTTAACCCCTTAATTTTTTACTTATTCTTACATAAAAAAAATTAATGATTGTATCCCTGTAACCTCTTTTGTTTTTTTAATTAGATCTGCCAAACAACAATGTCGTTTAATTAATTTGACTATATTTAAATAAAAAATTTAATAAAATCTCCAAAACTTATTTTTAGTTCTAAGTGAGTACCTTTTTATTTTTCTTCTAGTTTCACCACTGTCTAGAGGTTTGCCCATGCTTATAATATATATATATATTATAAGAGGTAAAAGAAATAGTAATTTGTAGTTAATTTTGGATTGAAAAAAATAAATAACTCATATAATAAGTAGAAACACAATATACAGATACTTTTAAAAAATTAGGATAGAAGGGGTAAAAGAAATAGTAATTTGTAGTTAATTTTGGATTGAAAAAATAAATAAATAAACAATATGTAGAAACACAAAAAAAATAAATAAATATTATATATATATATATATATATATATATATATATATATATATATATATATATAAGGGAATATTGTCAATTTTGTCATGCAGAGCACTTGGTACGAAAGCCTGAACAAAACCAGCCAACCATCCACGACTACAGAGCACCGTTCTCGTTTCTCTTCCTCTCTTCCGTTGAGATCATCAATGGATGCTCGGATGAGCCCACCGGTGAAGAGCGTGAGCACCGACCGCAAGATGGTCCAAGAGAGGGCGGAGGCCGGTGAAGCGCCGCTCACTGATTACATCTTTTTCAAAGAGTCCCAACACCCACTCGATGCTCCGCCGCCACAGCCGCTGACTGCTCCGCTTGCTGTCGTCCATCTTGGCCAGCCGGACGAGGCAGAGGTGATCAAGACTGCCCTTCAATCCTGGGGCATGTTTCAGGTGAGCCCTTTTCCATCTTTTCCTTTTGGGATTTGGGTTTGTTTGGGTTGAGGACGAATTGAGAAAAGATGAGATTTTTAGGGTTTCTTTGTGTTTTTTTTTCCTTTGTTAGGGTTTTGATTGATAATGAAATGAAAGAAATGTTTTTATTTTTTATTTTTTATTTTATTTTGGTCGAGTAAAGAATAGGAAAAGCAGAGTAAGCAAAGTAGGGTTATATATGATTTAGTTATGATAAGATGGAATTTTTTTTTTTTAACTTTCTTTAAATTGTCAGAGTGATCATTTTAAGTTTTTCATTTATTTGAAAATTAGATACTATTTATGTTGAAATTGGATGTATTATGCAATTAATTTGGTCAAGTAACTGAATCAATTGAACTAGTTATTTATTTAGTTAATAATTTCTTTTTTTGCTGTGATTACTGATTGAAAAAGAAGAGCTGGCTTTAATGGAAGTGGATTATCCACCTTTTTAATTAAAAAAATAAAAGCTGCTTTTGGATAATATGTTGAGATAAATATTATGGTACAAATCTCAATTAGCAGACATGTTCTGATTCATGAAATACAAATCTCATACTGGCTGTTGAATTGCCATAAATGAATAAGATGGCAATCTACTAATAATAATTGAATGGAATTGATCATACATGTTGGACAGTGGTAGGGAAGCATATGTTGAAAATTTTTTGCAGTTGAAACTGTTCCACCACTACCCATAAAAACCACAAACTATGAGCTACAAATTGCTGAGCTTGCTGCTCATCGGCTTTGTATCTTTTTATTCCAAATTTACTATATTAGTTCAGCTTCCTTGATTGGAAATAGGGAGTGTGTGTTATACTGGTGCTACTATTGACTTCACTTATATTCATCTCCAATCTATGAAATTGTTTTGAAGCTTCATGCAAAACAACAGCAATTGAGACGTTGTCTTTCTTGTTCATTAGCTCTTTGGTGTGAATTATGAAAAAAACAGAGAACAAAGCGAAGCCAAGAATTTGGTTTGATTGCTACCCTTTAAGTTACTAACTCTATTGTGCAAGCTAATATATATACTTTGACAGAATGGCCACTGTGTTATTATATTTCTGATTTCTTCATTAATGAACTCATTTTATACATATGATCTCCTGCACCAATCTCATGTTTTAGGTGGTCGATCATGGCATGGCACCATCCTTTCTGGATGAACTACGAGATGTTGCAAGAGCTTTCTTTAAACTTCAAATGGAGGAGAAGCAAAAATATAGCAATATAAGAGATGGACAGTTTGGACAAGAGGGGTATGGAAATGATGAAGTTATAGTAGAAGGCCAGATCCTTGACTGGACTGACCGCCTTTATCTCTTAGTCCAACCTGAAGATGCAAGGAAACTAGAACTTTGGCCAACAAATCCAAATTCTTTGAGGTATTGGACAGTCTTTACTGTCATGAAGCTTCATAAAAGTATTGCATTTGATGTGAAAAACTTATCACTTGTTCCTTTAATTTATAACTGATGGTCAATTACCAAATGTTGAAAAGGCATGCTTATTGAATTTTTTTTTCTAAACTCTATTTGGTAGAAACACGCAAGTGTTAAAAAGGTTGCTTTGTCACAAATTTTAAGTGTAAGTACGCAAATAATGACAAATCTCATGGAGAAAAAGCAGAGACTAGGACTTAGCTCTAGTTTAGATGTGGTTGATAGAAATAACATTTTGGTTCAGTAATTCATTAGCATTCATCATGAATTCAGAGAACTATATCTTCTAGATTACTGAGCATACTCCTACAATTGTATCTTGTTTGAAAATTATATTGCATCTGATTATCATGTTTACACCTTCATTGAACATAAAGAACTCATGGTGAAAATTGAGAAGTGAACTGCTACATTGATGCATCTCATGGTAATTAGAGTTTTTGCCAATTATAGCTGATCTCTTTTGTATGCCCAAGATTATGACAAACAAATACATTAGTGGCTTGCATAAATTATGCATGCAGGGATATATTGCATGAATACACAATGAACACAAAAAAGTTAGTTGAGAAAGTCCTGAAGACAACTGCAAAGTCACTGGAACTGAATGAAGATTTCTTCGTTAGCCATCTTGGAGACAAGTTCACTATATTTGCAAGATTTAATTACTATCCATGTTGTTCGAAACCTGATCTTGTCTTTGGCCTCAAACCTCACACCGATGGCTCTCTGATCACTGTAATTTTACCTGACAAAGATGTGGAGGGACTTCAGGTAATGAAAGACGGTGAATGGATCACAGTGACCACTTCCCCTCATGCTTTGATCTTTAATATAGGAGATCAAATGGAGGTAAAATACTTTCAGAATTTTCCATCCTAGTTACTTTCGATAAAATGCAATTAACATTATAACATTGTTCTCAATTATGCAGATAATGAGCAATGGAATATTTAAGAGCCCTGTTCATAGGGTGGTCACATTTTCGGACAAGGATAGGATATCTATTGCTATGTTTTGTTCGAATTTACCGGAAAAAGTGATAGGACCAGCAGATGAACTAGTGAATGATATGAGACCAAGGATGTACAAAAATTTGAAGGTGAAGGACTATCTTGAAGTGTTTATCCAGAGGTTTTTACAAGGAAAGAGGGCCATTGATTGGGCTCAAGTCTGATAAAAACACTAGAACTATTCAGTGACAAAAAGACTATGTATCATATAGCCATAATACACGTAGGTGAAAGGGGAAATTTCAGGATATGTGACAAGTAAAATATTTTCATGTAAGTTATTTAAATGAGTTAATAAAAATGAATTTAATGTTTTGTTTTTGTTTTTATCATATATATCCTATTGAAAATGCCAATTTTATTTTTTTTTCTTTTGCAAAGATGGATAAATGGTATGCAATAAAAAAAATGAAGTACAACGAAAACGAAAGAAAGAACATTAACAAGACAGAGGACTAGAGAAAAAACAACAATAACATAATAACAACTAATCAATTAGGAGTGGGTTTACAATAGGATAACAAAAAATCTCCTCTTTGGCTTAAGAAGGAAAGTAGATACTAGTCATGACTTGAGAGGGAACCTCCTCATTGGTATTACTAGCCGCAGTTGTCTCGGAGCGGAATCACATGAACTTCAAGCTATGACAAATAGCAATCATGGAACCCTCCATTTTCTCCTTTCTTCATTTGGCACTGCTTCCATCATTGAGGAAACTATAGAATGATTTGACAGAGAATCTTCCCTATGCTATGAAACTCCACCATTTATTATCCTTTTCTTGAGCATAAAAAGCATTGGTCCTAGTGAAAAAATCCACCACTTCCGAGTTTAGATCCAAAGGCAATGCAGATAGAAAGTGTGCGAACTCTCTTACAAATCCCCAAGGCAAAGATGAGTCTCTATAACTCTATGGCGAAATGTTCATCAAGACATAACCATTAAGCCAACGGTTAGCCCAAAAAAAAGTGGTTGCCCCATTTCTAATAGCTCAAGTGATGCACCCCTTGAAGGTCGGTAAATAGCTAAGAATACCATTCCAAAAAAAATGATGTTATTTTGGGGAATGGGAGGAACAAATTTCAGTGGCTATAATCCTAAAAGTAATTGAACATAATTACTTTGAAGCTGCATTAGGCTTCACTTGTAGCTATCTTCCACAACCACTTCCCCAGCAAGGCCTTGTTGAAATTCTTTGAGTACAAAATACCCCGACCACCTTGTTCTCATACCTAACATAATTGTTTCCGACTAACTAACTGACAGGAAGGGTGTTCAATGTCTGATCCAGGACAAAGGAAGTCCCAACATAGTCGCATATTTCTTTGAAAGCCTAGAAGGGCAGTTTGAAGATTGACATCTAGTAAATGGGAACAATTGAAAAGACTGAGTTTCCTAGAGTTAGCTGAGCTCCCAAAGAGAATAATTTGGTTTTCTAGGTTGACAAAAGCATTTTGACCTTCGAGATTAGTATTTCCCAATCTTGACGCCGAAGTCTCCAAGCCTCCTTTCTGAAATTAGGACCTCCAAAAATGTGAGGGGAAGAAATCCTATTAAATAATTTAAATTTTAAGAGCAATCACTGGTGGGAGCTAGTCTAACCGAGTGGATTAAAGACATGTTTTTGATAGGGACTAATGTTACTTCTAAAATGCAAGTGCACGCGTCGATCAAGTAGTAAAGTATACTGAAGAGTAAGGTTATCGATCCATGAGAAACTTAGAATTACTAGTTGATGAACTATCCGCAAATGCACGAATCGTTACCCGTAATAAAGTGGTACCCCACAAGGGGATAGGGTTGTCAAACAACAAGGAATAGACTTCTAGTACTAGTTAATCCTCTAATATCTAGTCAAACTGAAAGGGTGATAAAGGAGTTAATTACTACACAAGACTAAGGAACAAAAGGGTAGACAAACAAAGTAGATTAGGGTTGAGTTTCGATAATAAGAGAGCAATATCCCTGGATGATTTCTATGTGCTCAAGATACCGGCTTGAGTCTAATGTCTAGCAAAGTACATTCTAAGATTTTTGTGGGTGCTCAAAAACGTTGTTGCATCTACGACTATCAAATACACCAAGTTTTGCAAATATAACTATAGGTATCATACATGACAAGTTTTGCAACTACACTAGGTAATCACAACTACGGTAATCTACACATGCCAAGTTTTACACAAGCATCTACGCAAATCAAGCACGGTAAGTTATGCAACATATGAATTAGCACAAAAAAGCAGTAGAACTCCATAGGCATTAGAACTCAAGTAGTCAAAGTATAAGAGACAACATAGTTTACAATCTCGGGGTACCGTGGAACGGTTAGCCCCTCATGAATTCATACAAATGAGAGAATAAGATAAACATAAGGAAGAGAGACATCTAAACTTCCCTGTTTCACAAGATCTCTTCATTTGTACTTCAAGAACTCCATGGAATGGGTAACTCTACTTCTTTAGCATCTCCAACTCACCCTTGATCTCCTTAGCTTGTGTGGTGATGGTTGATCATCTTCTCTTGAGAGTCTCCACGCTGGAGAAGAAGACTTCCAAACAAAAGATGATAAGGGCCCTCGATCTAAGAGTTAAAAAGGAACTTTTGGGCTCAACACGGTCTAAGCACGGTCATGCTCTACCCGTGCTCAGCTTGAGCAAGCCCCTACAAGGACCACACTGATCTTGCTTCCCCTTTGAATAGATGAGGCTCCAATTCAGAGAAAATCACAAGGAGAGAGCATGGTCATGCTCTGCCCATGCTTAGCTTGAGCACACCCATGAAAGAAGCACGCAAACTGTGCTTCCCCTGAAAGCACAAGCAACTCCCATCGAGAGATAATCACGAAGAGATAGCACCACCATGCTTCTGCTGAAGAGTAGAGGAGTTCTAGACAGAGAAAATAATGGGGAGATGGCACACCCGTGCTCTGCCCGTGCTTGCATTGTACACTTGAGAAATTGTCTTCTTTGGCTGATTTTGTCCCTGATTTCATTACCTATGTGGTTTGAGCCCTAAAATCCTACAACAAAGATAAACATACCCATAATAGCATCATTCATTAACAAAAGGTGCTAAAAGATAAGCAAAAGAATGCATTGAAGGTAAGTAAAATATGATATGAAATGCAATTATCAAATACCTCCACACTTGAATCATTTCTTGTCCTCAAACAATTTCAGTCAGCTCCACAAAAAGAAAAGGATGAGTGTGTGACCTCTGATCTCATTAGAATATAAAACTCCAAAGTCTAGAGGGATTAAAGGCAGTTAAGGAGAAGATCATGAATGCTCAAATAAAAAAAAAAAAAAAAAACCTCACTCTTATTTGAAAAACTTTATTAGTGTGCCACTAGGTTAACAAAGCTAATAGAGACTTTAGTTCTGACTAAACTAATTGGTAGTAGAAGCATACACCCTGAAGGTAGCCTTTTCTCTCTGTAGGTCATCAAATGTACACTTGTAATGCCCACAATGTGACTACTCAAGAGTGGCTTTCACTCTTTTAGGGCGATAGCTCTTTCTACCATTTTTTTACACAGTTTTTACAAACAACCGGTAGGGCTTTCCACAAGGAATTCGAATTTCCAGTTTTTTTTTGTTAAAGAAGTCTTTCAAAATAAACACACAAGTCTTTGAAAAAAATTCAATCCCAAAACAAGTTGCTCCATAACTAGGGTGATGTGAATTGATCTAGGTTTTCACAACAAGAGTGAGTAAATAATTTGGCTCATAATAAGGACCTTAATATGCACAATCCCCCTTGGACTTAAATATTTCCATCAATACAATCATAGATCATCCTAAATCATGCGATCGTCCATAAGAGTAAAGTAAGAACCCTCCCCCGCACTTAAATAGTGTATTATCCTCAATGTACAAGTATATGCAATAAAATCTAAAGATTGAGAACCAAAATAAAGAGGGGGTTCATATGACTTTCTTGAACATGGAGAGTGAAGTTGCCGCTCTCAACTTGCATTCCAACAGTCATCCAACCAACAAACTCCATGAGATGAGACAAGAGGCACACAAGTGAAGCTCAAAATTTGAAACAAAATACAAGGAACAAGAACTAAAACTATAAAACCTTGGGTTTGATCCCAAGAAGCGCTTGTTTAACGTCACTAGCTTGATGTACCTGTTCCGCTCGTTCAAAGAGGTTTTTAAAAGCGAGACCTCTCATTGCCACTTGAAATATAATTGCAAGAATATGGTGCTAAGGTGTTAATTAAATTGATATCACCAAATTTTCAAAAAATTGAATCGTGTTGAGGTTGGTGGTAGAATAGGTGGTTCTCTTTTTCTTAGGATCACTTGTTTCCACCATCTCTTGGCATGGGAGGACTTTTTCTTGGGCGATTCTAGAGAGAAAGGCACTTTGGTGACCGCCACTTCTTGATAGCATACTTTCTGCATCAAATCATTTGGTGCATCAACTTCAGGGGCTTCATTTAGAGCTCCGACAGTTCATCCTTCATGAATGTGTCCTTCACATATTCAAAAACAAACTCATCAACCACATCAACACAATAACAAGTATCATCAAAATCCATAGAGTATCTCATCCAGTCTCGGAGATTGAAAGTGATCTCTTCCTCTCCTACTCGAAGTACCATCTGACCATCCTTCACATCAATTAAGGCTTTCGAAGTTGAAAGCCTTAATTGAGAGACACGTCCATCTTGTCTTCCATATCTAAGATTACAAAGTCCACCGGATAGATGACTTGTCTACCTTTACCAACATATCTTTGGTAATGCCCCTTGGTTATCGAATGGACCTATCCGCCAATTGTAATGTCATTGTGGTGGCCTTTAATTCTCCTAGCCCAAGTTTTGGGAAGATTCGGTAGGGCATAAGGTTGATGCTTGCCCCAAGATCGACCAGAGTTTTTTCATCCACAAGCCCTCCAATTGTGCATGGGATGTTAAATCCTGTAGTGTCTTTCTCTCTCTTGGGAAACTTGTTGGTGATCAAAGCCAAACATTCTTCACTAAGTGTCACTGAAGACACTTCCTTAAGCTTCCTTTTGTTAGTAAGCAGTTCCTTTCAAGAATTTTACATATCTCGGCATTTGTATAAGAGCTTCTACAAATGGGACATTTTTGTGCAGGGTCTTGAACACGTCCAGAAAATTTCATGTACTGCTCTTTTTTTTTTATCTTTCTTCATATTCACTGGATAAGGAAGTTTGGGCTGATACTCAGGCAATTTATTTTTCTCCTTACCATGTTCCTTTCCTTTTTCCTCATTGTCAGTAGCAGCCTTAGGATCAAGTTCAACTGTCTTCCTTGCTCTTAACTGAGGTACCACAATCTCGATCTCGGGTTCACTCTTGGTAGGGCTTGGAAGTTGCTTGCTACTTCTCAAAGTCACGACCTTGAGAGATTCCTTGGAGTTGACTTCCGTGTTACTAAGGAGAGAACCCGGAAGTATTTCCTCAATTATCTTTGACATTTGGGCCATATGATGTTCCAAATTCTTCATGATGGCATTGGAGTTCCTCATCATTTCTTCATGCCCTGAAACACGAATTTCATTATCCTTAATATACCGAGTCAACAAAACTGCGAGTTCATTAGAAGGTACCGGCGGAGGAGATGGTTGAACATTCAGTTGTGGGGTCCTAGGCTGTTGTTGTGCCACTTGCCAATGTCTTTGTTGACTCTACGAAAGGTTCGGGTGATTCCTCCAACTCGCATTGTATGTGCTACTATATGGGTTATTTTGATAACATCTATTCTGCCCAACAAAGTCAACTTGTTTAGGTTGCCCTGTACCCATATCAGAATAGGAAAAACTATTAAGATCACTATGAGACCCAAATTATCACAAGGAGGTCCTAAAGCTTGAGAGATTGACTACATGTTATCCAACCTCTTTGTGATAGCCTCAACCTGTGCTGCTAAAGTAGTAATGGCATCCACTTGGTAAATCCCAACTGCCTTCACTGGCTTGTTCCTTTCAGAACTCCACTGATAGCCATTGTTTGCCATTTCCTCGATTACACTGTATGCGCCACTCGATTACTTACTGCATAAAGATCCCCCAGAAGCTGTATCGAGCATCTGCTTGGTAGTATAGTTCAGCCCATTGTAGAAGATTTGGATTTGCATCCATTCCACTATTTCATGTTGCCGGCATTTCCTCAACATATCCTTCTATCTCTCCCAAGTGTCATACAAGGTTTCAGACTCCAACTGTAGGAAGAAGGAGATATCACTCCTCAACTTGGTGATTTTTGTCGAAGAGAAGTATCTTGTGAGAATAGTCTCGGTCATCTGCTTCTATGTTGTTTAGCCATTACTTGGCCCTTCCTTGCACTGAGAATGGAAAAATTCTAAGATGAATAACATCCTCAGACACATTGTTCGCCTTGAAAGTGTCGCAGATTTCCAAGAAATTCTTCAAGTGTTCATACGGGTCTTCATCCTGAAGCCCATCAAACTGGCACATCTGCTGCACCATTTGTATGAAGTTGGGTTTCAAATCAAAATTGTTCACTGTAACAGGCACACGAACAATGCTAGACCCCACTCATTCCAAGTTTGGCCGGGAAAAATCTGAAATGCTTTGTTCTTGATTCCCGGATATTTCCTCCTCTTGATTAACCTCAATACTCACGTCCATAAACCTAGCTTCGTTTAAGTTGACTTGCCTCAATCTTCTTTGAAAATTTCTCTCGACTTCGGGATCGGGGCTCACCAATGGAGATGAAGCTCTTCTATGGGTCATACAATTGTTTATTCACATAATAAGATAAAACAAAATCAACTCAAGATTTAAAGGGAAAATAAGAAAATACAGATAAAAAATCATCAAATAAATAAAAAGAAATATGAACAAAATAAACAAACTAGATCACCAGAATCCAAATTTTCCTAAAAGTTGCCAGTCCCGGGCAACATAGCAAAAACTTGATGAACTCTCCGTAAGTACAAGGATCGTTACTAGTAATAAAGTGGTACCCCATAAGGGGGTAGAGTTATTAAACCATAGGGACTGGACTTCTACTTCTAGTTAATCCTCTAATGTCTAGTCATACTGAAAGGGTGATAAAAGAGTTAATTACTACACAAGACTAAGGAATGAAGGGATGGACGAACCAAGTATATTAGGGTTGAGTTTCGATAACAAGAGAGCAATGCCTTGGGATGATTCCTATATGCTCAAGATACTGACTTGAGTCTAATGCCTACCAAGGTATATTCTAAGATCTTTGTGGGACTCAAAAGCTTTGCTACATCTATGGCTATCAAATATGCTAAGTTTTGCAAGTGTGACTACGGGCTTCATACACGTCAAGTTTTACAACTACACTAGATAATCACAACTGTGGTAATCCACACATGCCAAGTTTTACACAAGAATCTACTCAAATCAAGCAAGCCAAGTTATGCAACTCATTAATTAACACAAGAAAGCAAAAGAACTCCATAGGCATTAGAACTCAAGTAGTCAAAGTATAAGAGACAACATAGTTCACAATCCCAAGGCACCGTGGAATGGTTACCCCCTCATTAATTCATACAAATGAGAGAAGAAGATAAACATAAGGAAGAGAGACATCTAGACTTCCCCCTTTCACAAGATCTTTTAAAATGTACTTTAAGAACTCCATGGAATGGGTAACTTCACTTCTCCGGCGTCTCTAACTCACCCTTGATCTGCTTAGCTCATGTGGTGATGGCTGATCATTGTTCCCTTAAGAGCTTCCTCGTTGAAGAAGAAGAGTCCAAAACAAAAAATGATAAGAGCCCTAAATCTGGGAGTTAAAAAGGAACTTTCAGACTCAACACAGTCTAAGCACGGTTATGCTCTGCCCATGCTCAGCTTGAGCACGCCCATCCAAGGAGCACACTGACCGCACCTCCCCTGTGAACAAATGGGACTCCAATTCAGAGAAAAACACAGGAGAGAGAATGGCCATGCTCTGCCCATGCTTAGCTTTAGCATGCCTATGCTCTGCCCATGCTCAACCTGACCACACCCATAAAAGGAGCATGCAGACCGTGCTTCCCCTTAAAGCACAAGCAACTCCCATCCAGAGATAATCACATGGAGATAGCACCCCCGTGCTTTGCCCATACTTCTGCTAAAGAGTAGAGGAGTTCTAGATACAGAAAACCATGGGGAGATGGCAGTCCCGTGCTTGTATTGGACACTTAGAGAAATTATCTTCTTTTGTTGATTTTGTCCTTGATTTCACTCCCTATGTATTTTGAGCCTGCAACAAAGACAAACATACCTAGAATAGCATCATTCATAAATAAAAGGTGCTAAAAGGCAAGCAAAATAGTACATTGGAGGTAAGTAAAATATGATATGAAATGCACTCATCACTAGTACTAACTCTAGTCTAACTCTTCACCCTAAACTAAGATCAATGGTGTCAAATAAAAAATAAAAGCAAGAAAAAGAGTCGACTAATTGCGAAGATAAATTGACAACAAATCAAGCATTAGATGGAGGCATTCAGACATAGACTTCTCCTAGGTATAAAATGAAGTTTTGGAAAAGGTTGCACTAGTTAGTTGCAAATGGAATAAATCAAGAGAGTTTTTAAAACCTATTACTCCCATTCTCAAGGCGAGCAATAATTGGTCCTATAAGGCATTGATGCAGACTACCCTACGACAACAATATGAGTGAACTCTTTCTAGATAACACACGGGTCCAAAGAATAGATAATCCATCTCTGAAAGCGATTGCCCTTAATCCCAAACAAAATATAGATTAGAATCTCTTCCTCAAATTTACTCCCTATGGTTAGATGGCGTGTGGAACCATAATGTTAACTCACTAGGAAGAAACACGGGGAAATAATTCTCAATCCTAAAGTACAATATCTCTAAGTAGACTCATGTTTCCCTTCAATTACAGTATGTTTTTTTATGGTGGACATTTTGATCATCACACACATACATCAAACATGAAATTCCAAGTCTCATAATGATTAAATTAAATACAATAATAACACGCGATTTAATTCTAAAGTACGATAACATAATATGAAGTCAATACAAGATTAAGAGTCTACAACCATTGTCATCAAAAGGATAAATCCTAGGTTCTATCTTTGCCCAAACACCATGAAGTTTAGTTCTCTATTAATGGAGAACATTCATACCATCCAAGAGAAGCAATAAAAGGCATTAAAACTTCCTTAAGGTTCTCCATCCTGAATAGATGATGAACCCCCGACGAGTTTTCCACAAATGCTCAATGGCATCCTTGATGTCAAAGATCCTTGTTATAACTTTAATCTCACTTGGATTATCGAAAGAAAAACCCTAGAAGTCTTTTTCTCTATTCCCTTTGTTAGGCTACTAAAAAATGCTCTCAAAATTCTCAGTAAGTCTTTTTATACCTAATTCTTTACAAAACACTTATAGACGTAAGAACTTGGAGATAAAAGGTCGCATGCCTTACTAGCATCTTATAACCATAACCTCCACCTGTAAGGTCTTATGTCTGGGTGTTACGGTTCAGCTTACGATCATAAGTGCTGGGTTGTAACCTTCTCTATCTAATACTTGCAACCTCCCTTACGGGCATATGTCTTGCCCATATGTTCCTCTATTTGACCCTTATGCCCTGTCTTACGAGCGTACACACTAGTCATAAACCCTTCTATTTGGGTATTATGCTCTTGCATACGGGCATAAGCATGCCTATAAGTTCTTCTATCTAACACTTATGGTCATAAGTGTTGGTTGTAAGTGTAATTAATATTATAACATTACAAAATTGTTCTAAATTTTGCAGATAATTGATGTGCTAACCTCAAGTGCACTGGTTGCAAGCAAGTAGTAAAGTGATACCTCATGAGGGGTAGGGTTGTCGAACCACAGGGAATTGTACTTAAAGTACTAGTTACTCTTATGATGTCTGGTGAAATGCAAAGAGAGAAATTGAATCTAGAAACAATAATGAATAGATAGAATGGTGAAGATGATAAGAAGATTGAGATTGAGTGTTTATCAATATGAGAGTAATGCCCCGAGGTGATCCCTATAGACTATTACATGCTATCTTACCCTAAGTGCCTACCAGGTGCATTCCAGTGATCCAAGTGTGTGCTCAAAAGCAATGTTGCATCTATGAGTTCTCAAATACACCGAATTTTGCTAAGGTAACTGTGCATTTTTTGCTAAACAAACCATGCACCGAGTTTTACCCTAACAACCGTGCAAATCAAGCACATCAAGTTATGCAAACATAAGATTAAACACCAGAATCAAATAGAACTTCATAGAACAAATAGAACCAAGTGTTTAAGCAATACAAATCATCTAAGTTCTTAAACCCCAAGGCATTATGGCCAATTAGCCCTTCGTGGGCGGGTACAACAAGGAAGAAACGATAAAAGAACAATAAGAGGAAGACATTACTCCTTTATTTACTCTAGATGATCTTCCTTGTCGAGCTCCATGTGCTAACCCCACCTCTCTTTATGCCTCCAACTCGTCCTTGATCTCTTTATGCGGTGTGGTGAAGCTTGATCTTTGCTCTCATCAAAGTCCTCCCGGTGGAGAAGAGAATCCCCAAACAAAAGATGAGAAAAAACCCTAAAATCTGGAGTTGAAAAGGCAACTTCGGGGCTCAACACCGTCGTGTTCAGCCCATGTCCTTTTCTGAGAATTCCTTGAGTGAAAAACCCAAGATAATCAGGGCCAGCCGCATGGCCGTACAGTCCTCGTGTTTGCTGACGCACGGCCATGTAACAGACAGCGTGCCCATGTTCCTTCTGAAGAAGAAGAGAAGGCTTTATCCCGAGATTTGCAGTGGAAGAAACAGGGGTGTGTAGTGACCGTGTTCTGCCTGGGACACTCCCTTGTCACGATCCGGCTAATTTGCTCTTCAGGCTGGGAAGATCAGGGGACAAAGCACGGCCGTGCTCTGCCCGTGTTCAGCTTGCTCTTTTCCCTTGGTCAACAAACACGCACGTTACACCCTCAGTTTCACTCCAAAATGATTCAAGCCCGAGATTCCTACACAATGAACATTATACCTTGAATAGCACCGATTATACACAAAAATATGCTAAAGGACGAGTAAAAGAATAAAGTAGAGAGCATGAAATCATGATATAAAATGCATTCATCAAATGCCCCAACACTTGAACTGTTGCTTATCCTCAAGCAATTTAAATAAGCTCAATGAAAATATAGATGAGTGCAACAATTCTGATCTCAAATGATCGGTAAAGTTTAAAGCAAAGAAAGAACAATGAGGGTTAGAACAACACGATTGATTCATATAAGGCTCCCATCTACATTAAGAACAATGGGTAGTAGCTTCATACACCCTAGCGGCTACACTTGTAATGCCCAAAATTCGACTACTCAAGAGTGGCTTTCACTCATCTAATGTGATAGCTCTTTCTACCATCTTTTCACACACTAAAATCAAAAATTTCGACTGGTAGGGCATCCCGAGAAGGGAATCCGACTTTCCAGGATTTTTTTTTAATCCAGAATTACCAAGATGAGCGGCTCCACACTCCGGGTAAAGTGAACTAATTTTTGGTCTAAAAAGTAAAAGAGAGTCTACAATTAAGCGCAAATGTTTCCTGACACACCCATGTCCTCCTAAGTTTAAGCCAACCAAGCAAGCAATCATGGATCATCATTAGTAATGCACTCATCTATAACAAGCATGCAACCCTCCCTCACACTCGAAACTTACATTATCCTTAATTGCGGACATAAACATAAAGTATGGATGCAAAAGTCTTCCTTGAACATGGAGAGTGATGGTGCCGCTCTCGCATGCATGCTATTCAATCCCAAATGTACATACATGGAAAGTGATGTTGCCGCTCTCAACATGTTGCCAAATCAACTCCAAGCAACCAACACACACCTGAGATATGTGGAAGCACACAAGTAAAGAACACATATAACAAAATAGGGCTGAAATAAAGTACTGAAAGTAAACAAACCAAAATGCCAGTGGAGCAGGGGACTCCCCTTGCTACTAGGCTACAAAGTACTAAGTATACAATTGAAAATAAAATAACATGCTGAAAATAAATGAAGTAGACACTGTGATCGAGCAGTCAAGGCGTGACGCTGTCATTCTGAGAGTTGCCGCTGGCTTGGGAGTCACTGCCAGGCTGAGACTCACCGTCAGAATGAGAATCACTAGTAGCAGGAGTAGCAGGGACCTCAGTAAGTGGAGCAGGAGGACCAGAGGTATCTACCCCTATAGGATGTGACGGGCGCTCTAAGGAAATCGGCTCGGGTGATAGACGGACACCCAAGTGCTCAGTAATGCGAGCAAAGGTTCCTGGCTGTGAGGATGAGGCCAAGGGAGAGGGGGGAACGGTTGAGAGATGAAGAGGTGCGTGGTGCTGAAGGGTCACGCTGGCTAGGGTTTCCCTTTTTCTTAGACAAGGTAATGGCCGAATCCAAAGGGCGTGCCTTCACACGCCCTTGACACGCCATGTCCCAAAACACGCGGGTGAGATGAAGCGAACACGGTCATGTTCATGCCATGTCCCATCCCCTAAAGATTACGAAAGAATTTGTCGAGTTCGCAAGGATTGTGACACGGTCGTGTAACGCGCTTCCTGGCCATGTTCACAACCTCACATGCCCGTGTTCGGCCCGTGTTCATCCTGAAAATCTAAAGAATTTAAAACCTGTAAAGATCGATGGCATGGACATGGCTATGTCATGATAGTGTCAAACCTGAAAATTTACAGGATGAACAATTCCCCTCCAAAAAACATGTATAAACCTAACAAAGACTAATCTTCCCTGAAAATGCCAAACAAGGAGACTGCAACAAGGAACACATAAAGAATTGATCACAGAAGTCCGAAAACAAAACCTCAAAAACTAAAGAACACTAGAACTAACAGAGAACAAAGTAAAAACACACAAACATAAAGACTTGGGTTGCCTCCCAAGAAGTGCTTGTTTTACATCTCTAGCTTGACGTACCTGTTTTGCGCTTAAGGAGGTTCGTGCAATCGAGACCTCACCCAGTAAGTTGGACAACAACAAGTATAGGGAAGCGATGAGTCAATTAAGCTACTCTCACCAAAGGTCCAAGAATGAGCCAGTCTGAGTATATCAGGTTCCTTTGGTGGTGTTGTTGCCCCAATCTTCTTTGTGACTGCCTTGTGCCACCTCTTCGCTGCGCTGGAGAGCTTCTTCATGGGTGATGCAGGCGGTGCTACACTCTCTACCACTGCTAGTTCTAATAAGTGCAGCCTTCCTCAACGAGCTCGTCACTCAGGGGATTGGTTCCCAAAAGCTCTGATAGTTCATATTTCATGTAAGTTTCCTGCACGAAATAAGTCGCAACATCATCAATAACATCAAAAAAATAACAAGTGTCATCAAAATCCATCGTGTGCCTCATGGAGTCCTTGAGCTTGAAGATGACTTCTTCTTTACCCACTCGGAGTGTCATTCGACCATCCTTGATATCAATTAACACCTTCGAAGTTACGAGGAATGGCCGCCCCAAAATCAGAGTCACATCTATTCTGTCATCAATATGAAGTATGATGAAATCCACTAGAAAAATGAATTTGTCCGCCTTGACCAACACAACTTCAATTATCCCTCTTGGTTGCCGAATGGACCTGTCGGGGAGTTGTAGAGTCATGGTGGTCGCCTTGGGCTCTCCAAGCTCCAATTTATGAAAGATCTTATAGGGCATGAGATTAATACTCGCCCCAAGATCCACAAGAGCCTTCTCATCAACTAGTCCCCCAATTGTGCATGGAACAATGAACCCACCGAGGTCCTACTCTTTCTTGGGGAGCTTGTTACTGGTCAAGGCTGAACATTCTTCACTAAGTGTCACTAAAGACACTTCTTCCAATTTCTTCTTGTTCGTGAGCAGTTCCTTCAGAAACTTAGCACAACTCGGCATCTGAGCAAGAGCTTCAACAAATGGGACATTGATGTGCAAAGTCTTGACCATGTCGAGGAACATTTTATACTACTCATCTTGCTTGTCTTTCTTGACTTTTGCCCGGTAAGGGAGCTTCGGTTAGTACTCTTGCATTGTGCTCTTCTCCTTACCCGGTTCCTTAGTGATTTCCTCTTCATTTGGGGTCTCTAAATCCATAACAACGGTGGGGTTGGCCTATTACTCTTCAGGCTCCTTCTCTATAGGGCTCGGGAGGTGTTTTCCACTCCTCAATTGCACACCCTTTAGAGATTCCTTAGGGTTCACCACCGTGTTGCTCGGGAGAGACCCAGGTAGTCTTTCTTCCAACAACTTGGACATTTGGGCCATTTGATGCTCCAAATTCCTCACCGTCGCATTAGTGTTCCTGATCATCTCCTCATGACTAGCAAAATGGGATTCCGTGCTCTTGATAAACTTGGCCATCATGCTAGTGAGGTCGGGGGATGGTTCCGAAGATGATGAGGAAGACGGTTGATGCACATGCGGCGGTGGAAGAGCATGTTGTTGTTGCTGTGCCCGCTGTCCCTGTTTAGACTGATTCCAGGAGAAGTTGGGATGGTTCCTCCATACCGGGTTATAAGTGTTGCTATATTGATTGTTTTGGAATCGGCGGTTCTGTCCCACATAGTCAACTTGCTCCACTTGCCCCATACCTGGATCGATTGATGAAGAAAACGCTATCTCACCAGAAGGACCCCACTTGTTGCACGAGGGTCCAAAAGATTAGAATCGAGTGTTTCAGTAATATGAGAGTAATGCCCTGGGGTGATCCCTATAGACTATTGCATTCTATCTTATCCTAAGTGCCTACTAGGTACATTCCAGTGATCCAAGTGTGTGCTCACAAGCAATGTTGCATCTATGAGTTCTCAAATACACCGAGTTTTGCTAAGGTAACTGTGCATTTCTTGCTAAATAAGCCACGCACCGAGTTTTACCCTAACAACTGTGCAAATCAAGCACATCAAGTTATGCAAACACAAGATTAAACACTAAAATCAAATAAAACTTCATAGAACAAATAGAACCAAGTATTTAAGCAATACAAACATCTAAGTTCTCAAACCCCAAGGCACTATGGCCAGTTAGCCCCTCATGGGTGGGTACAACAAGGAAGAAATGATAAAAGAACAACAAGAGGAAGACATGACTCCCTTCTTTACTCTAGATGATCTCCTTTGTCGAGTTTCATGTGCTAACCACACCTCTCTTGATGCCTCCAACTCGTCCTTAATCTCCTTAAGTGGTATGGTGAAGCTTGATCTTCACTCTCATCAAAGTCCTCTAGGTGGAGAAGAAAAATCCCGAAAAAAAAATGAGAAGAAACCCTAAAATCTGGAGTTAAAAAGGCAACTTTGGGGCTCAACACGGTCTGGACACGGTCGTGTTCAGCCAGTGTCCTTTTCTGAGAATTCCTTGAGTGAAAAACCCGAGATAATCAATGGCAGCCGCATGGTCATGCAGTCCTCGTGTCTACTAACGCATGGCTGTGTAACAGACAGCGTGCCTATGTTCCTTCTGAAGAAGAAGAGAAGGCTTTTTCCCGAGATTTGCAGTGGAAGGAACACAGGCGTGTAGTGACAGTGTTATGCCTGGGACACTCCCATGTCACGATCCTACTAATTTGCTCTTCAGGCTGGGAAGATCAATGGACAGAGCACGGGCGTGCTTTGCCTGTGTTTCCCTTGGTCATCAAACACGCACGTTACACCCTCGGTTTCACTCCAAAATGATTCAAGCCAGAGATTCCTACACAATGAACATTATACCTTGAATAGCACCGATTATACACAAAAATATGCTAAAGGACGAGTAAAAGAATGGAGTAGAGATCATGAAAACATGATATAAAATGCACTCATCAATAATGAACAATGGAATTTTTAGGAGCCCTATTTATAGGGTGGTTACATTTTCGGATGAGGATAGGTATCTATTGCCATGGTTAAATTTACCCGAAAAAGTGATAGGACCAATACATTAACTAGTGAATGATAAGAGACCAAGGATGTACAATAATTTGAAGGTGAAGGACTATCTTGAGGTGTTTATCTAGAGGTTCTACTAAGGAATGAGGGCCATTGATTAGGCTCAAGTCTAATAAAAACACTAGAACTATTCAGTGATAGAAAGAGTACATACCTTTTAGCCATAATACACATATGTGAATGTGACAAGTAAAATATTTCCTTATAAGTATTTAAATGAGTGAATGAAAATGAAGTTAAAGTTTTATCCTTGTTTTTATCATATATATCCTTTTGAAAAATATCCACCTATATTTCTTAGTGCGCGCGCACACACACACACACATATATTCTTCTCTCAATCGAATATCATATATTAATAAATTCAATATTATGTGAATAATTACACATTGAATATATTATATTTTTAAGAAATATTGGGATATTAGACTAATCATTGATATCATTTTCTAATTAACTAGTACATATTAGGTTAACTAGGATGTAAATTAGGAGAATATATTTTATCATTTGACCATATTAAGCCATCCTTGTACTATGCAATACATGAATGAGAATTATCATATCTTCAAAATTTCTTTTGGCATCAGAGCTATTGTTCCCAAACTCTAATCCTAACAACCGCAGTCATTGCCGAGGAGCTAGCATCAATCTTCTCCCTTTTACTTGCATCCCTCTGACAACCTGGGAAGCACGCTCATCTCATATGTTCTAACCAGAGACAATTATCCTACATGGGCGAGGGATACAAGAAGAGCGTTAAAGGCGAAGAACAAATTAGGGTTCGTGAATGATCACCAAACCAGGTCTGACAGACCCGAATTTCAAATGGTGGGAATCATGCAGCAATATGGTTGCATTGTGGATCTTCAACACAATGGAGAAGACAATCCAGTATAGTGTGACGTTTGTGGAAGACATGAAGGGATGTGGAATGAACCGAAACAACGGTTCTCCCAAGGTAATGCACCAAGAATTCATCAAATTAAGTCTGAGCTTAGCCTATTGTGATAGGACAAATACAACGTGACCAACTACTTCACACATCTCAAGGCCTTATGGGATGAACTTGTTGGATACTCTATGGTCCCGTAATGCACGTGTGTGGAAGGTATTGAATTTGCCAAGGAGAAAGAGGAAGAGAAAATCCATCAATTCCTCAGGAGACTTATGGAATGATAAGGTCGCAGATCTTGAGCATGGAACCTCTCCCAAACATGAATAAGGTATATTCTTTGATTATTCAAGAAGAATGAGAACGAATCATTACTTATGGCAAGTAATCCAAGGAGGGATCATGCTTGGACCGAGCAGTGTGAACATTATGGGAAGATAGGCCATGAGAAGGCCCATTATTGGGAGCTTATCAGTTACTTGACCAATTGGGAGCCAATTCACAGACAATAGGGATGGAAGAGCAGTTCTAGTTTAGGCAACAACTCAGGGGGCACCTTCCAGAAATAGTCAGCTAATGGGCGAACACCAACGGCGGCTCATGCGGGCCACGCTCGATTGGCCAAAATTTAACAACTGACATAAAGGACCTAAACTCTCACCGATTCTGAATTCAAGCAATTTATGTCGTTCGTCAACTCCTTAAAGGCTTTTGATAACTTTGTCTCTCAAGGGTAAGACAGAAAAATTTGGTGGTGTGTCGATCTTTGGCTCATAAGCTTCTGAGCACATAATAGCCCAGATTGATTTTCTCGTTAATCGATAAAAAACACATGGTCCTTGCCTAATCATGACACCGGATTGGAGGACAACCCATGCCATTGAAATGGGCAGCGTGATTTTCTTGAAAGATGTCATTATTTTGAATGTTTTATATATTCTGGATTTCACATGCAATTTAATTTCTATTTGGAAGTTAGGTCATGATCGTAATTGCTCAGTGACATTTTTTTGCTCTCGATGTGTTCTGCAAGACCCAACCTCGAGGAGATTGACTAGATTGGGTGAATTATGGGTGGATGTCTACTGCATCTGTTGTGCAAGTGCTCATGCTAATAGGATAACCAACACTGACATGGGGCTTTGGCATATGTGACTCAGTCATCCGTCAAACCGTATTCTTCAAATGATTTCTAGTTCGTCTTTGAATAAAGATTGTGATGAATTTTACTACGTTAATTTGTCATCTGGCTAAACAAACACAATCTCCATGTCCTTTGATTACTAATAAAGCAAATTCTTTGTTTAAATTGATACATTGTCATATGGGATTATACATCAAACTACATGTACTTATACTCCTCAACATAATTGGTGGGCCGAACGCAAACATAGTCATCTCCTCAATGTGGCTCAAACTTTAAAATTTTAGGCCCACTTACCTATTCACTTCTGAAGGGAGAGTGTGTTAACGGCGGCCCACGTCATCAACCACATGCCCACATCCTTACTCTAGGGAAAGTCATGACTCAAAATTCTCTGCAAGAAACCCGCACCATGTGATCATCTCTAAGTCTTTGTCTCCTTGTGTTATGCGAAAGTCCTTCCGAAATGCAATGACAAATTCGCAAAACATGCACGTCGATGTGTCTTCTTAGTATACCCATCCAACAAGAATGGCTGGAAGATGTTTGACTTGGAGGAAGGAGAGCTTTTTATTTCTCAAGATGTGGTTTTTCATGAATGGATATTTTCTTTTCTACCTAATACTGCAAAATTTGACTTTCAGCATAATTAGCCTACTCGGGCCATTATCACTGCTTGGGGCCCACATGATCTCCCTAGCTTGGGCCAGCTCGATGTTCTGGCACCAATGCTTGACCAACTCATTGCTTCTGTACATCCACAACGAGAAGTTCAAACTATGCCTGCCCATCATCTGGCCCAACCCAGCTCTTCCGCACATGATAGATAGGCCCATTAGGCATATTATAGCAGATTCCAAGCCTAATCAATCTGAGCCCCCTAACTCACGACGCATTGGTTAGACTTATCCTCACTGCACTCGCTGACCGCTCAGGCACCTTAATGACTATGTATGCTTTAAAGCTACCCTCCTTATATTGGGCTCCATCAATCTCCTCAGGTACGATGTATCCCCTTGAACATTATTTGTCTTATAAGCATTTTACACCGACTCACAAAGGCTTCATAGCTACTCTTGATTGTAATTCTGAGCCTAAGAATTATAGTGTACAGTCCGGGATAGTCGATGGCATGACACTATGACTGCAAAAATTTGAGCCCTGCAGAAAATGAAACTTGGATCATCGAGTCTCTTTCGCATAGCAAACGACCCATTGGCTGCAAATGGGTCTACAAAATCAAGTGCTGGGTTAACGAGACCATTGAATGTTACAAAGCCTGACTTTTTACCAAAGGCTTTACTCAACTCGAGAGGTTAGGCTTCCATGTGACTTTCGCACAGTTGGCAAGATGACGACTATCCGGTATTTACTTGTCCTAGCACTACATCGTAAATGGGAGCTTTATCAGATGGATGGCAACAATGCATTCTTATATAGCGACCTCAAAAAGGAGATCTACATGAGACTCCCAACAGAATACTCTTCCTATGGGCCAGATCATGTATGTCATTTACGTAAATCTCTTTATGGGTTGCGTCAGGCCCCTAGGAATTGGTTTACCAAATTCGCCAACACTTTACGATGCTACAGCTTTACACCTTCACTTACTAATTATTCCTTGTTCACGTACGAGAGCGGTGATGATTTTCTTGTTGTTCTTGTCTATATCAATGATTTAATCATAGCAGAGAATAATTCTTCAAGGTGAACGGCTTTCAAATCCTATCTACAAGCCTGTTTCTGCATTAAAGACTTGGGTCCCTTGAAATATTTTCTAGGGATTAAGATATCAGTTACCCGGTCCAATCTTTTCCTCTCTCAGGAGATTTTGATTGAATATGGTCTTTTGGTTGCTAAACCTTTAGCTTTTTTGATGGAGCAACGACATCACTTATCAAACTCAACAACTCTGGTTCTTGCTAATCTGAGACACTACTGACAATTGGTCAGGCAACTCTTGTATCTAACCATCACTAGGCCTGAGTTATGTTATTCTGTTCACACTTTTGCTCAATTTATGCATGAGCCGCATGAACATCTTTGGGATGCGACCATACTGGCCCTTGTTACTTGAAGCGCAGTTTGGGACAAGGGGTTTTACTTCATACCCTGACGTTATTATAGCTAGTCGCCTTTTGTGACTCCGACTGGCCTAGTTGTCTTATTACATGCCATTCCACCATAGGCTATTTCATTATGCTTGGAGGATGTCCAGTCTCTTGGAAGACCAAGAAGCAGACAACAATTTCTCGATCCTCCTCAGAGGCTGATTTTCGTGCTATAGCAACAACCACGAGTGATCTCATCTAGGGGTGGCAATAGTTTGTCTGGACCCGCCGGCCCAGTTTTGTCCGACCCGGAATAAAAACGGTTCGAACATAAGTTTTGCAAATCCAGGCCGGGTCAAGACATCACTTAATTAGTTGTCCGGATTTAAATCCGGGCCGGGTCCGGACATGGAAATTCGGACAACCGGGCCCTTTTACTTTTAAAATTTTAAAAACCCATAATCTTAGGCCCATTTGTTTTAAGCCCAATCTTGTAAAAACTTCAAACATATATTGTTTTTCCTATGAAGACTTAGATTTTTGTATGATTTGAGTTGAGTTTTGGATTGTTGACATCGTTTTTTTTTTTTTTTTGCATTTAATGTGAATTAAATAATTTTTGCATAATTTAATATTTCAGTGAACTTAAAAGTAGCTTATAGAATTCGGACAAATTTGGACATCCGGACAACCCGGTTTTAAAATAAACCGGGTTTGGACATGTTAAGTTTGTCCGGATTTAAAACCGGGCCGGGTCTGGACATAAGTTTTTCTATATATATTAGTAGTTGTCCGAACCCGGTTTTGTCCGGACCCGGATTTTTGCCACCCCTAATCTCATCTAGCTACAGAGCATTCTCACAGCATTTGGAGTTCATCTTAGCCAACTTTTGGAACTCCATTACTACAACAAATAAGCTCTCCAAATCTCCGCCAACCAGATATTTCATGAGTGTACTAAGCATATTGAGATCGATTGTTATTTTGTTCGTGAGTGTATTCAGTACAGTGATTTGATTACTGTCCATGTGCCCACTAAGCTTCAACTAGCTAATACATTTACGAAGGCTCTCAGACGTGATCAATTTCATTTCCTTCTTCGCAAATTAGGCATTTGTGATCTTCATGCTCCAACTTGTGGGGGAGTTTTAAGAAATATTGGGATATTAGACTAATCACTGATTTTATTTTTTTATCAGCTCATACATATTAGGCTAACCAGGATGTAAATTAGGAGAATAGATTTTATCATTTGACTATATTAAACCATCCTTGTACTATGCAATACATGAATGAGAATAAACATCTTCAAAATTTCTTTCCTATTTTTTAAAGAAAACGGTAGAAACACATATTTTTAGATAAGTGTCTAATTTGTAAAATATTTTTTATGCCTTATTTTCAAAAATGAAAAAACTTTATATTTCTAATAAAAACACAAAATAAATCAATTATAGGGAAAATAAAATAAAATGTAACGATATACTAAAAAACACATGACATTTAAAAGCATAATCAATCTAAAGTGTTAATTTTTGAAGAAAAAAAAAACTTGACTTAAATAAATGCTTATATATATATATATATATATATCATACACACAGTCTATGAATATTTGTATATAAACAAAATTACTTGCATACCCTTCTTAAAAGTGAATAATTTCATATATATATTATACTTATTTATATATAAATTATTGTTTAAATTTTTTTAAAAGCACCTCTAAAATAGACAAATTATAATGAAATTAACTTTGATAAAAAAAAAATTAAGAGTTTTCCTTTATTTTAAAAACACAGTCAACGTAGGGATGCAAGTGGGACAGGGAATCCCTATTCCCCATGGAGACTCGCCCTGAAATAACCCCCCCCCCCCCCCCCCCCCCCCGGTGGGAAATGGGGGAAAACCCCTCCCCGACCCGCGGGGCGGGGCGGGGACAGGGAATGTATTCCCCGCCCCGCTCCCCGTGGGGATATTCGTGGGGAATCCCCCCGGGGAGAAAAATTCTCCAATTTTTAAATTAAATGTATACTATATATATTAAAAATAACTTATATGATTCATTTTATTTATTATAAAATAAATATTGATATAATATTATAATTACCAAATATTTAGGTTTTAAAAATTTTATTTTTGGTATTTATTAATGATGTTTTAGATTTTTAATAAAAAATTAGTTTTACTCCAATGCAATACTTGGAGATAATTATATGAAAATTTGTTTTAAAAATTATAATTAAAACTTTTTTATTTCCTATTATAGATAAATATGTTATATTAAAATTAAGATGAAATTGATTCATTTATCAACTTTATTGAAATCTCAACTTGTAAGTAGAACATCTTTTATGAAATCCCAACTTCCGCAGTTCCCCTTCTTTAGTTCTTCACACCATCGATTACTTCGTTAGTTTGTTGTTTTTTCATACATTAAATAATGGTTATTTTGAGGGATATTTTGTCTATTATTTTTTTAATTTCATATATAATGTGTTATATGTGTAATTAGGAAAAAAAAAATTTGGTGGGTAGGGATTCCTCAACCCCGCGGGGGAGTGAGTGGGGGGAATTTCTCCCCGCGGGGAATTTTGAGGCGAGGAATCCCCACCCCGTAGGAAGTGGGGATGGGGATGGGGATCCTATTCCCCATCCCGCCCCGCCCCACTTGCATTCCTAGTCAACGCCCCCAAGTCTTGTCCACGTTTGATATATATATTAAAAATTAAATGGAGAGAAGTGGTTTAATTCACATGGGATTAACTTTTAGACAAAAATTAAGAGTTTAATTCTTTTGCAAAGCACAATTGATAAATTTGGGAGCCTATAGAGGGGTTCATTTCACTGGTGGCCACAAATGTTTCATCATTATAACGTTGTGGCCACAAATATTTTTTTTGTAACATTATGGCTACAAAACTATTCTTCGGTTGCACTGATGGCCACAATGACATGTTTGGGGCCTATTTTTGGTGAAGTTGATGATGTGGCCTCAAAACACATGATCCACGTGGAAAGCTTTTGTGGCCACAACGTTATAATGATGAAACATTTGTGGCCACAACGTTACAAAAAAAATATTTGTGGCCACAACGTTATAATAATAAAACAATTTGTGGCCACCAATGAATGTACCCCGCCTATGGAGACTTGTACACATTTAAAATATGGTATAATCACCAAAATAGTACTTGTATTTTCTCTCTTTTTCTTTTTGGCCTTGCACACAAACCAACTCATATTGAGTCCCTCTACTTTCTCTCTCTCTCCTTTTGGTCCATTTACATAGAAATGTTCCCAACTAATCCCTCTACTCTTGAAAATGAGCTAACTTAGTCTCTCTACTCTTAGTTGAGAAAGAACTAAGTTGACCTATTTTTAGTGATTTTGAGTGCAAAGACCAAAAGAAAAAAAAAAACGAAAAGTACAATAACTATTTTAGTGATTATACCCCTCTCTCTCTCTCTCTCTCTCTCTCTCTCTCTCTCTCTCTCTCTCTCTCTCTCTATATATATATATATATATATATATATATATATATATATATATATAAAGGGTATATGCAATTTTGCATGCCGGCACTTGGCATGAAAGTCTGGACAAAACCAGCCGGCCATCCACGACTACAAAGCACCGCTCTCGTTTCTCTTGCTCTCTTCGTTGAGATCATCGATGGATGCTCCGATGAGCAGAGCCGTGAAGAGCATGAGCACCGAGCGCAAGATGGTCCAAGAGAGGGCGGAGGCTGGTGAAGCGCCGCCCACTGACTACGTCGTCAAAGAGTCCCAACACACACTCGACGCTCCGCCGCCGCTGACAGCACCACTTCCCGTTGTCCATCTCGGCCAGCCGGATGAGGCCGAGGAGATCAAGACCGCCCTTCAGTCCTGTGGCATGTTTCAGGTGCGCCCTTTTCCATCTTTTCCTTTTGGGATTTGGGTTTTGTTTGGGTTGCTGACGAATTGAGAAAAGATGAGAGTTTTAGGGTTTCTTGGTGCTTTTTTTTTTATTTGTTAGGGTTTTGATTGATAAGGAAATGAAAGAAATGTTTTTTTTTTAAAAACGAAAATTTTGGTTGAGTAAAGAACAGGAAAATCAAAGAAATCAAAGTAAGGTTATATATGATTTAGTTATGATAAGATGGAAATTTGTTTCAACTTCTTTAAATTGTCAGAGTGATCATTTAAGTTTTTCATTTATTTGAAAATTAGATACTATTTATGTTGTAATTGGATATATTTTCCATTTAATTTGGTCAAGTAACTAAATTAACTGAACTAGTTTTTAATTCAGTTATTAATTTCTTTTGGCTGTGATTACTGATTGAAAAAGAAGAGCTAGCTGACTTTAATTGAATTGAAGTAGTTTATCAACATTTTTATTAAAAAAAAAACTGTTTTTGGATAATTTGTTCAGATAAATATTATGTTACAAATCTCAATTAGCAGACATGTTCTGATTCATGAACATACAAATCTCATACTGGCTGTTGACTTGCCTTAAATAAATAAGATGGCAATCTACTAACAATAATTGAATAGAATTTATCATCCATCTTGGACTGTGATAGTAAAGCATTTGTTGAAATTTTTTTGCTGTTGAAACTGTTTCACCATTACCCATAAAAGCCACAAACTATGAGCTACAAATTGCTGAGCTTGCTTCTCATCGGATTTGTATCTTTTTATTCCAAATTTACAGTATTGGTTTAACTTTCTTGATTCGAATTAGGGAGTGTATTTTACTGGTGCTACAATTTGACTTCACTTATATTCATCTCCGATCTTTAAAATTGTTTTGAAGCTTCATGCAAAACAACAGCAATTGAGGCCTTGTTTTCCTGTTTCATTAGCTCTTTGGTCTAAATTATGAAAAAAGAGAGAACAAAGCAAAGCCGAGAATTTGGTTTGATTGCTATTCTTTTAGTTACCAATTCGATTGTGCAAGCTAATATATATACTTTGACAGAATGGCCACGTGTTCTTATATTTCTGATTTCTTCATTAATGAACTCATTTTTGTTGGAATTTAATAAAGGGTAATGGACCCACTAGGAGGTGTATAATTAGATTAACAACAATGGGTTTTTATATTAGGGTCTTTACACCAAAAAGCCCTAAGGCTTAATGGCTTAACCCTTTATCTTTATTTATACCCATTTTGTTTCTTTACCATAGCCGATGTGGGACTATCATTCTTCCAACACCCTCCCTCAAGTTCAACTGGGTCAATTCCTTGTCAGTTGAACTTGCTCAGACTTGTACACCAAGTACCCTTTTTACTTGTGTCTCAGAGGTCTGGTTTTTACGAGGACTTGTACACCACTCTGTGTATCAGAGGTCCTATTTTAACTGACTTGTGTTCCTTCAGGAACCTCAGAGGTCTTTTTTACTAGGTCCACTATGACTGTCCTTTTTTTTTACCAGGATCATTTTTTTCCTGTATCTCTGATACCATGTTAGAATTTAATAAAGGGTAATGGACCCACTAGGAGGTGTATAATTAGATTAACAGCAATGGGTTTTTATATTAGGGTCTTTACACCAAAAAGCCCTAAGGCTTAATTAATGGCTTAACCCTTTATCTTTATTTATACCCATTTTGTTTCTTTACCATAGCCGATGTGGGACTATCATTCTTCCAACACCCTCCCTCAAGTTCAACTGAGTCAATTCCTTGTCAGTTGAACTTGCTCAGACTTGTACGCCAAGTACCATTTTTACTTGTGTCTTAGAGGTCTGGTTTTTACCAGGACTTGTACACCACTCTGTGTATCACAGGTCCTATTTTAACTGACTTGTGTTCCTTCAGGAACCTCAGAGGTCTTTTTTAATAGGTCCACTATGACTGTCCTTTTTTTTTTTTACTAGGATCATTTTTTTCCTGTATCTCTGATACCATGTTAGAATTTAATAAAGGCTAATGGACCCACTAGGAGGTGTATAATTAGATTAACAACAATGGGTTTTTATATTAGGGTCTTTACACCAAAAAGCCCCAAGGCTTAATGGCTTAACCGTTTTTTTTTTTTATGCATATCTACTGCATGCACCAATCTCATGTTTTAGGTTATCGATCATGGCATGCCACCATCGTTTTTGGATGAACTACGAGATGTTGCAAGAGCTTTCTTCAAACTTTCAATGGAAGAGAAGCAAAAACATAGCAATATAAAAGATGGACAGTTTGGACAAGAGGGATATGGAAATGATGGAATTAGAGCAGAAGGCCAGATCCTTGACTGGACTGACCGCCTTTATCTCTTAGTCCAACCTGAAGATGCAAGGAAACTAGAACTTTGGCCAACAAATCCAAATTCTTTGAGGTATTGGACAGTCTTTACTGTCATGAATCTTCATAAAAGTATTGCATGCGATGTGAAAAACTCATTATTTGTCCCTTTAATTTATAACTGATGGTCAATTACCAAATGTTGAAAAGGCATGCTTATTGAATTTTTTTCTAAACTCTATTTGGTAGAAACATGCAAGTGTTAAAAGGGTTGCTTAGTCACAAATTTTAAGTGTAAGTACGCAAATAATGACAAATCTCAAAGGAAAAAAACAGAGACTAGGACTTAACTTTAGTTTAGATGTGGTTGATAGAAATAACATTTTGGTTCAATAATTCATTCACAATCATCATGAATTCAGAGAACTATATCTTCCAGACTACTGAACATACTCCTACAATTGTATCTTGTTTGAAATTATATTGTGTCTGATTATCATGTTTGCGCCTTCATTGAGCATAAAGAACTCTTGGTGAAAATTGAGAAGTGAACTGCTACATTGATGCATCTCATGGCAATCAGAGTTTTTGCCAATTATCGCTCATCTCTTTCTGTATGCCCAAGATTACGGCAAACAAATATATTACTGGCTTGCATAAATTATGTATGCAGGGATGTATTGCATGACTACACAATGAACACAAAAAAGTTAGTAGAGAATGTCCTGAAGATAACTACAAAGTCACTGGAGCTGAATGAAGATTTCTTCGTTAGTCATCTCGGAGACAAGTTCACTATATTTGCAAGATTTAATTACTATCCATGTTGTTCAAAGCCTGATCTTGTCTTTGGCCTCAAACCTCACACCGATTGCTCTCTGATCACTGTAATTTTACCTGACAAAGATGTAGAGGGACTTCAGGTAATGAAAGACGGCGAATGGATCACAGTGACCACTTTCCCTCATGCTTTGATCTTTAATATAGGAGACGAAATGGAGGTAAAATGCTTTCAGAATTTTCTGTCTTAGTTACTTTTGACAAAATGCAATTAACACATTATAACATTATAACATTGTTCTAAATTATCCAGATAATGAGCAATGGAATATTTAAGAGCCCTGTTCATAGGGTGGTCACATTTTCGGACAAAGATCGGATATCTATTGCTATGTTTTGTGCAAATTTACCTGAAAAAGTGATAGGACCAGCAGATGAACTAGTGAATGATATGAGACCAAGGATGTACAAAAATTTGAAGGTGAAGGACTATCTTGAGGTGTTTATCCAGAGGTTCTTACAAAGAAAGAGGGCCCTTGATTGGGCTCAAGTCTAATAAAAACATTAGAACTATTCAGTGGCAAAAAAGACTATGTACCTTGTAGCAATAATATATATAGGTGAGTGGAGAAATTTCAGGATATGCGACAAGTAAAATATTTCCATGTAAGTTATTTAAATGAGTTAATGAAAATGAAGTTAAAGTTTTGTTTTTGTTTTCATGATATATATTCTATTGAAAATGTCAACTTTTTTTTTTTGCAAAAGATGGATAAACCACATGTATTAAAGAAAAAAACAAAAAGAAGTACAGCGAAACCCAAAGAAAGAACTTCAACAAGACAAGATTAGAGAAAAGCAACCATAACACAACAACAATTAATCCAATAAGAGTGGATTTATAGCAGTATAACAAAAACCAAAAGCAACATATAAAACATACCTCTAGATTGCAGGATCCTAGGGAGAAGAAACTCAGAGTAGACACTATCTCATGACTTGAGAGGGAACCTCCTCATTGGCTTCACTCACCGCAGTTGTCTCCAAGTGGAATTCCATGAACTCCAAGCTACAACGAATAGCAATCATGGAACCTTCCATTTTCTCTCTTTTTCCATCTGTCACTGTAAATAGCTGCAACAATATCATATAGTATTATTGAATGAAGAATAAGAGACTTTCAGTAAAAATATGGTCATCCCATGCTAGCCAAAGATTCCATTTGATTGCCCATATCAAAATATCTCCGATATCAAGTATTGGGGATCTAAAAGATTTTCTCCACGAGCACCACATATCTTTTAGAGAATTTGGAATTTATGATAGTTGAAAAGGTTGGCTGAAATATTTGTTCCCGACTTACTTGGCAAAATAGCATTGGAGATAGAGGTGTGCAGCTATTTCAATAGCTAAGTGACATATGACACATGTCAGGGCTAGGAATTTATTACACTTCCTTTTGGCGAGATTCTCAAGTGTCAAAATTTTATTTTTCCAAACTAACTAATTAAAGGGATTTATCTTTCGTGGACACAACTTAGTCAAAAAGATTTGGGTCCCCTTACATTTCATGCTTCCATTGTTTAGGAAACTATAGAATGATTTGACCAGGAATCTTCCATTAGCTGTGGGACTCCTCCATTTCTTATCCTCATCTTGAGCATAAAGAGCATTGGTTTGAGTGAAAAAAATCCACCACTTCCGAGTTTAGATCCAAAGGCAGTACAAATAGAAAGTGCGCAAGGTCTCTTACAAATCCCCAAGGCAAAGACGAGTCTCTAAAACTCTATGGCTAGATGTTAATCGAGGCATGACCATTGACCCAACGGTTAGCCCAAAAAAAAGTGGCTACCCCATTTCTAATAGCTTAAGTGATGCACCCCTTGATGGTTGGTAAACAACTTATAATACGATTCCAAAAAAAAGAATGTTCTTTTAGGGTATGGGAGGAACAGATTCCAATGGCTATAATACCGAAAGTAGTTGGACAAAATTAGTATGAAGGTGTGCTAGGCTTCACTTGTAGCTATCAACCACAACTATTTCCCCGGCAGGGCCTTGTTGAAATTCTCTTAAGTACAAAATACCCCAACCACCTTGTTCTCATACCCAACATAGTTGTTTCCGACTAACTAATTTATAGGCAAGGTGTTCATGTCCGGTCCAGATCAAAGGAAGTCTAATGGATTAGCTCTATTTGTTTGATAACCCAGAGAGATAGTTTGAATGATGACTTCCAGTAAATGGAAACATCTGAAAGGGTTGAGTTTACTAGAGTTAGCTGAGCTCCCAAAGAGAGAAATTTGGTTTTATGGGTTAACAAAAGCATTTTGACCTTCGAGATCAGTATTTCTCAATCTTAACGCCGAGGTCTTCTTCCTGAAATTAAGACCTCTAAAATGTGAGGGGAAGAAGTCCTATTGAACAATTTAACTTTTAAGAGTAATCATTGGGTGGGAGCTAGTCTAATCGACTGGAGTAAAGACATGTTTTTGATAAAGGCTAATGCAACTTCTAAAATGCAAGTGCACGTGCCACGATATCTTGGCTTGAATGGTTGTCTTCAATGCCAACCTTGTATATATAAAAAAGATGAAGGCGAAGCACTGTTGGAGTTCTTTGATGGTTGGAGTGAGGCTAAGAGGAGCGGCGAATTGCCAATTCTTCAACAAGTTTCAGGTAGGTCTCTTTGATCTTTTGGTTGTTGTAGAACTTGATGCATAAGTAGTTGTTTTGAAGCTTGCTTGAATCTAACTTATTTGGTGCATGATTTTGCATGCTAAAACCTAGTATGTCTATCCTTTGTAGCAATGATCTGGACTACTTATTTTCTTTCATTCCATTCCATTGAGCTCGCTTGAACCAGGCTTGTTTAGGACCTTATCTTCTTTGCTACTACTTCTGTGGCTTAGTTATCATGTGATGTCTTGGTTCTAGCTTTTGAGGTAGTGATGAGTTGTCCCCAAGCTTCAGATTTAAAATGTCTTTGCAGCCGATAACCTACAAATTTCAGGCCAACACTACAACCATCTTTGATTCTAGTTTGTGAATAGTGTTTGATAAAAGGATTGGATATGGATACTCTCAAGCCCAAGTTGAGATCCGTGGATGAGTGTATATAGTTACTTGTGTCTGTATATATATGTGTATATTCTAACTTTCAGGGTTTTGTATATATATATTGTTAGGATATGGTGGTTAGCTTTGGTTTTTTGTTTTTTGTTTTTTTTTTAAATGTTCAATTTTTAAAACTTGAAGTGTTCCTTGCATGCCTAAGTATTGAACTTTCCGATACATTCTTAGGTGTTTAGGGCTTAATTCGTGTTTAGTTAATGCATGTGCTCCCTTATGCATAAGGGTACATCTGTAGGGTAGTTTTAAGGTGATATTTGTCTGTTGTCAATCTTTGGGAATTAGGACCATTTTGAGAAGTGATATTGGAATTCAAATCGTATCTTGGAGTTAGGTTACTAGGTAAGTAATCTACTTAAACTCATGCTTTTTATTTTTTTAATGAATTTTATAATTTCTGATAAACTACACTCAGTTTTTCAACTATTATCTGCCTATTTGTTTATTTACTTGGAAATATAATTATCCTCTTCATTTAATTGTTCATTTAATTATTTTTGTCATTCTTTAAGCAATTGTTATCTTAGAACATTAACTATTTTATTATTCTTTTGTTTAATTAATTTTTTATTTGTGGTTGTGCATCCGGTTATCAACATTAATTTTCAAAATTTTGTGATTATTAAATTTTATTTATTTATTTACTCTTCCTTAATAGTTTCGATTATTGTTGTTTATCTATCACTTTATTTTGTAACAATTTAAGCTCCTACATAAATTGCTTATGGAATTATTCATCTAGTATTCGGAATATATGTAAAATGTGGGGTTCTATTTGCAAATATGTCTGATTATATATGGTTTTATTAGTCTCCAAATGAACTGTAGTTAACCTTGTTGACAAGAATTTTTCAGTAAAAATGAGACTACAATTTTACATTGGTCCATTAGTGAAATAATAATGGCCTCTGATACTCAGTCTCGGGTTACCAAGGATAAATAAATGACATGTGCTATTCTGGCTCAGGTCACTAAGAGTAAACAAATGATTTATGACACCTATAGTGAACTTGGAGACAAACTCTGTTACTTGACAATATAATACTCTTCTGTTTTGCTTCACTAGTTCCAGGATTTTCCAATTACAAAAATTGTGGGTTAATGATTACATTTGACCTAATTATGCTACTATCTTGCTTTCTTTTAAAAATGTTGGCAAACTCTTGTTTTGGTCTTGATTACTTGATATATTTCTGACTCGAATTTCATTTTCAAATTTTGGATTACTTATTGGGATAGTGAGCTCATGAAATTGTTTTAAATTCTTTTCAGATCATGAGCAGCAGACCCAAGAATTGTTTAGTGAGCTACCAATAGTTGTATTTTTTGTTGGAGTTATATCTTGTGTTAATTTTTTTTTTTTCTTTTTTTTGTATTGACACTAAACCTTGCACTTTGTGACATTTTTGTAATCTGGTTATTCTATATTTGAACCTATGATGTATTCCTTAAGTTGTACTTGTATTCTATATTTCTGATAGTTTATTATATTCTCCTCTCTAAGTTAGGTGTTGAGGCCTTGCATGCTCATTGGGCTTACGCCCTGTGGGACTGCGGCCATTTGTCTGCCTACCGGGTTCAGCTTGGCCAGGTCCGGAGTATGACAATAACACAAAAAGAAGTCAATACAAGATTAAGAGTCTACAACCATTGCCATCAGGATAAATCCTAGGTTCTATCTTTGCCCAAAAACGATGAAGTTTAGCTCTCCATCAATGGAAAACAATCATATGATCCAAGAGAAGCAATAAAAGCAATAAAAGGCATTAAAACTCCCTTAAGATTATCCATCCTAAATAGATGATTAGCCAAGAACATTTCTTAACGGCTTCCTTGATGTTATAGACCATTGGTATCTCACTTGGATTGTCAAAAGAAAACCCCTAGAAGTCTTTCTTCTCTTTCCCTTTGCTAGGCCACTAAAAATGCTCTCAAAACCCTCAATAAATCCTTTTATACTTAATTCCTTATGGATCAATTACAGATGTAAAAAACTGGAGATAAAAGGTCACGTGCCTTACTACCATCTTACAACCGTAAAGCTCCACATGTGAGGTCTTCTATCTGGGTGTTATGGTCCAGCTTGCGGCCATAAGCGATGGACCTTAAGCCCTTGTTTGGTTCAAAGGGGGAGGGGGAAGGAGGGGGAGTGAGGAGGGGAGGAGTATGGAGGGTTTGAGAAAATATTGTGTTTGGTTCATGGAGAAGTGTGGAGGAGTGTGGAGGAGTAATTTATTTATTTTTTGTTTGGTTGAAAAGAGGAGTGGGGAGGCGAGAGAAAAAGTGTAATGTATATTTGACTATTTTACCCTTTACAATATATGAGTAATATTATATATATATAATTAATTAATTAATTAATTAATTGTATAATAATAATAATAATAATAATAATAATAATAATAATAATAATAATAATATATAATATATGATAAACATTATAAAACATATTTATACATAATACAATAATTAGGAAAAAATATTTATTTGAAAAAAAAAAATGATGAGGAGTCATACATAATACAAGAAAATGGAACTTTACAATAATAAAAAAGTAATAAATCACAATAATAAAAAGCATGTATGATTTTTTCCCCATAACATAAACATTAAATGAGAAAGATAGGGTTATAATAAGGAGGACGTAATGGGGATTATGCAAATATGTGAGGGGTATTATTGACATTTTGTATTATTTAAAAAAATAAAAATAAAAACAAAAAACACCCAATTTTCTCACTCCTCCTCACTCCCCCAATTTGGGGGAGTGGGTTATGAGGGGTGAGGAGCCCTCTCACCCCCCTTCACCCCCCCCACTCCCCCAACCAAACAAGGCCTAAGTTTCTTTGTTAAATACTTGCGACCCCCTCATGGACATATGTCTTGCTGGTATACTCCTCTATTTGACCCTTATGCCCTGGCTTACAAGGGTACACATTGCTCATAAACCCATAAGTGTTGGCTGTAAGTGTAATTAATATCATAACACTATAAAATTGTTTGAATTTTTGCAGGAAACGAGCAATGGAATATTTAAGATCCCTATTCATAGAAAGGTCACATCTTCGGGCAAGGATAAGATATGTATTGCTACATTTTGGGCTTCATTTCACTCATAATCATAAATGTTTGCACTTTATAACATTGTGACTACAAAACTTTTTTTTTTGTAACCCAAAAGCCACTTAACTTCGCTCCTGTTGCACGTGAGGACATAATGGGCTATTTTGATGCTATTTCCGATGAGTTTGCTGATGTGGAGGTGCTGAGCCAGCGTTATGTCAGCTCCAAGTCAGTGCCATGTCAACAAATTAGGCGGTAATAGTCTCAAAACAAGCCATAATGGCCTTACGTGTGACTGGAGAGAAGTTAAGTGATTTTTGTATTACAAAATAAAAATCTCTTGGCTGCGACGCTATAAAGTGCAAATATTTGTGGGCATGAGTAAAATAAACCCTATATTTTATGCAAATTTAATTACTTGGAATGATATGATTTGAGACGAGCGCTGATAAGGACAATCAGACAAGCCCAATCAAAGTGATAAGACAAGTAGATGAACTAGTGAATGATATGAGACAAAGGATGTACAATAATTTGAAGGTGAAGGACTATTTTAAGGTGTTTATCCAGAGGTTCTACCAAGGAAGGAGGGCCATTGATTCGGCTTTAGTCTAATAAAGGCACTAGAACTATTTAGTGATAAAAAGACTACGTGCCTTGTAGCCATATTAGACACCTGTGAGAGAAGTTTTAGCATGTGACAAGTAAATTATTTCCCTGTAAGCTATTTGAATATCCTATTGAAAAATGAAGTTGAAGTTTTGTTGTAGTTTTTATCGTATATATATCCTATTGAAAAATATCAACCTATATTTCTTAACACATATCTATTCTTCGTTCAATCGAATATTAAATATTAATAAATTCAATATCATGTGAATAATTACACATATTCAATATCTTATAGGCCCATTTTAAAAATAATTGGTAAAAACACATATTTTTAGATAAATATCTATAAAATATTTTTTATGCCTTATTTCCAAAAAATACAAAATTTATATTTCTAATAAAAACACAAAATAATTCAATTAAGGAAAAATAAATAAATTTATAACAATAGACTAATAGTGAAAAAACACATTATATTTCAAAAATAATCAATTCATTCGTGATCTAAAATATTAATATTTAAAAAAAACTTGGCTTAAATTCTTGTGTATTTTTTTTTTAAATCATACACTGAAATTTTATGTGCATAAAATTTTTCTCAATCAATTAACCTCACTTACATAACAAACACAGTCTATAAATATTTGTATACAAAGAAAATCACTTGTATACCTTTGTACAAATGAATAATTTCTGATATATATATATATATATTCATAAAAATTATATATATATATATATATAATATTTTTTTGAAAAAATATTTTTCTAACCCACCGCTAAGATAGACAACTAATAATGAGATTAATTTTAGAAAAAAAAATTAAGAGTATAACCCACCGCTAAGATAGACAACTAATAATGAGATTGATTTTAGAAGAAAAAAAATTAAGAGTATGACTTTCTTTATATATATATATATATATATATATATATATATATATATTATAAGGGTACGTTGCCAATTCGCATGCAGGGCACTTGGCATGAAAGTTTGGACAAAACCAGCCAGCCATTCACCACTACAGAGCACCGCTCTCGTTTCTCTTCCTCTCTTCCGTTGAGATCATCGATGGATGCTCCGATGAACCCACCGGTGAAGAGCGTCAGCACCGAGCCCAAGACGGTCCAAGCGAGGGCGGAGGCCGGAGAAGCGCCGCCCACTGATTACATCATCAAAGAGTCCCAACACCCACTCGATGCTCCGACGCCGCTGACCGCTCCGCTTCCCGTCGTCCATCTCGGTCAGCCGGATGAGGCCGAGGAGATCAAGACCGCTCTTCAGTCATGGGGCATGTTTCAGGTGAGCCCTTTTCCATCTTTTCCTTAATTCTTCTCCTCCTTTTGGGATTTGGGTTTGTTTGGGTTGTGACGAATTGAGAAAAGATGAGTTTTTTAGGGTTTGTTTCTGTTTTTCTTTTTCCTTTGTTAGGGTTTTGATTGATAAGGAAATGAAAGAAATGTTTTTTTTTTTTTTTTTTGGTTGAGTAAAGATTAGGAAAATCAGAGAAATCAAAGCAAGGTTATGATTTAGAATTTTAGTTATGAAAATAAGATGGAAATTTTTCTAGGAAAAAAATTGAAACTTTCTTTAAATTTGCAAAGTGACAATTATTAGTTTTTCATTTATTTGAAAACTAGATACTGTTCATGTTGTAATTGGATATATTTTGCATTTAATTTGGTCAACTTAGTGAATTAATTGAGCTAGTTACTTCTTCAGTTATTAATTTGTTCTTGGCTGTGATTACTGGATTGAAGAAGACCTTATGGTTAATATGTTGAGATAAATATTATTAATACAATAATCTCCAATTAGCAGATGTGTTCTGATTCATGAACATAGATATCTCATATTGGCTGTTGAATGTTCAGTCAAGATGGATGCCATAAATAAATAAGATGGCAATTTACTAATAATAAATGAATGGAATTTATCATAAATAAATAAGATGGCATGATGAAACAGAATCTGTAGATGCAACAACAGTTTTGCTGTTGAAACAGTTCCAACATTGCCGAGCTTGCTTCTCATCGGCTTTGTATCGTCTTCTTCCAAATTTTTGGTAGTGGTTCAACTTTCTTACTACTTCACTTGTAGTAGTTGTTCAACAATATTTATAATTGTTTGAAGTTTCATGCAAAGACAACTGCAATGAGGCCTTGTTTTCCATTGCCTCTTTGATGTAAATTACTTAAAAAGAGAGAGCAAAACCAACGTAATAATTTGGTTGGATAGCTATCTTGCTAGTCACTATTTCTATCATGCAAGCTGATATGCTTTAAGACAATGGCCATTGTGTTATTATATTGCTGATTTCTTTATTAATGAACTCATTTTATGCATATGATCTGCTACACCAATCATGCTAGATAAGATGGCATAACTAGTTTTACATATTTTAGGTTATTGATCATGGCATGCCACCATCCTTTCTGGATGAACTGCGAGGTGTTGCAAGAGCTTTCTTTAAACTTCCAGTGGATGAGAAGCAAAAATACAGCAATATAAGAGATGGACAGTTTGGACAGGAGGGATATGGAAATGATGGAATTATAGCAGAAGGTCAGATCCTTGACTGGACTGACCGCCTTTATCTCTTAGTCCAACCTGAAGATTCGAGGAACCTAGAGCTTTGGCCAACAAATCCAAATTCTTTGAGGTATTGGACCATCTTTACTGTCACAGAAGTTTCAGAAAAGTATTGCATGTGGTTTTTCACATAAACTGATCATTCATTTCTTTTATAAGTGATGATCAATTACCAAAATGCCCAAAAGGTATGCTTGTCTGAATTTTTTTCTTAACTCTATTTGGTAGAAACATGCAAGTGCTAAAAAAGGTTGCTTTGTCTGCAATTATCAGTGTTAGTATGCAAATGATGACAAATCTCATGGAGATTAAACAGAGATTAGGACTCAGCTTTAGTTTAGATGTGGATGAAAGAAATAACATTTTGGTTCAGTAATTCATTAGCAATCATCATGACTTCAGGGAGCTATATTTTGTAGATTACTGAACATACGTACTCCTACAATATACAATTGTATTTGTTTGAAAATTATATTTCTTCTGATTAACAGGTATGCCTTCACTGAACATAATTAAGAACTCTTGATGAAAATTGAAAAGTAAAATTGTTATATCAATGCATCTCATGATAATCAGAGTTTTTGCCAATTACAGCTTATCTCTTTCTATATACACAAGAATAAGGAAAACAAATACAAAATAAATTCATAATTAGTGGCTTGCATAAATTATACATGCAGGGATGTATTGCATGAATACACAATGAAAACCAAAAAGTTAGTCGAGAATGTCCTGAAGACAACTGCAATTTCACTGGAACTGAGTGAAGATTTCTTCATTGGCCATCTTGGAGAGAAGTTCACAATAGTTGCAAGTTTCAACTACTATCCATGTTGTTCAATGCCTGATCTTGTCTTCGGCCTCAAACCTCACACCGATGGCACTCTGATCACTGTAATTTTACCTGACAAAGATGTTGAGGGACTTCAGGTAATGAAAGACGGTGAATGGATCACAGTGACCACTTCCCCTCATGCTTTGATCATTAATATAGGAGATCAGATGGAGGTAAAATACTTTTAGAATTTTCCGTTCTAGTTACTTTCGACAAAATGCAATTGACATTATAACATTATCACATTGTTCTAAATTATGCAGATAATGAGCAATGGATTTTTTAAGAGCCCTGTTCATAGGGTGGTCACATTTTCGGACAAGGATAGGATATCTATTGCTATGTTTTGTGCGAATTTACCTGAAAAAGTGATAGGACCAGCAGATGAACTAGTGAATGATATGAGACCAAGAATGTACAAAAATTTGAAGGTGAAGGACTATACTGAGGTGTTTTTCCAGAGGTTCTTACAAGGAAAGAGGGCCATTGATTTGGCTCAAGTCTGATAAAATCCATTGCAACTATGTAATGATATAAGGACTACTGGACTACCTTGGAGCCATTTTATTTGTCTGGTTGAAAAATATAAATATATCTAAAGATATTTAAGGGTATCTAAGGATATCCCAAAAAAGTTAAAAGAAAATATAAAAATATTTTTGCCTTTTTTATTTATTAAGTGCACTGCTCCAAGTGTGAATTTTATCTTATATGTTCATGATTTTTAGTAACTATGGGTTATGTTTTCTAATTGCCACCTTGGAGTTTTCTGCAATAACGTTACATGTGCTATTAGCCTTATTTTTAAATTTTATAATTACCAATAGGTGACAAGTGCTATATTTAACCTTAAGAAAATTTTTCGGCTTACAATTCTAGAGAGATGAAATCACTGTTTCTCCAATAGAAGATTCACACCCGTACCTGTAAATAGTATTAATGAACAGTGGGTGTATAGTGCATGAACAATACATGAATAATAGTATTGGGGGAAAGATTTAAACCCTCACTCTCCCTTTGCACTTTTGTTTGTGTAATACTATTGGGCTATTCAATGGTTTACAATAATAGCTAATTATTCAATGGTTTACGCTATTAGCTAATTACAAAAATATCTTGTTTTGTGAAATATTTGATGGAGGCATATGAGAAAAGACCAAAAATCAAGTAATATATTAATTTATATTAAATCCCATTGATATTAATAACCATGCATCATCCATTAGAAAAGTCTATTTAAATTTTTAAATATTTAGCAAGCATCCATGTGGCTTGTTTATTAAAATTATTTTTCATTATTTGTTTTTATTTTATTTCCCAATTTAAGAGATAAAACTCATATGTTAAAGCCTCAATTACCTAACTCACACCCCACCTACATATAAAGTCAACAATTGCTAACATACATAATAAATTCACAACAGTTATATTTACTTACATATTTTCCTAATTAAAATATATTTAAATTTTCTAAAAAGTCTAAACTGATTTTTTTTTCTAATTTGAATAAGGAGAAGGGAAAAAAATAATTAAATTTTTTCTAAACTTTTTTAATTGAATTTTAGTTATATATATATATGTGTGTGTGTGAGGCTGCGTCTTCTAGAATGTATAGCCATTGGATTTCAATCCAATGGTTATAAACCATCTCATTCAATTCTATGGTTGTTCGTGCATAGCCATTGGATTTCAATCCAATAGCTGTAAACCATCTTGTCTAATGAATATCAACCTTGCACAATGCTATGATTAGTGTAAAGTGTGATGCACATTTCTAGGAACAGTAGCACAATGAAAAGTAGGATGTAAAGTGCTTTGATTTGAACAGTCAGATCTAAATCGTAACAGTAACTCAAATAAATGTAGCCGTCCAATCCAATTTCTACTAACACCCTCACAAAGAATTTATAAAAAACTAAGCAAGCACCCAACTACCCATTTCAGAACCAAGCACATGATTTTCACGAACATTGTTGCTGATACTGTTGATCTACCCATTTATCTCTATCTTTATCTATCACTAACTTTTTCCATACTGAGGATGTTCTATGAATGTCCGCAATTGACATATTCACTATATATATAATCAGAGAGATGGAAAAACCATGTTTATCACCTTCTCTTTAAGACAAAAAATAGAGAAAAGAAAAATTGTATAGCTAACACGCGGAAAACTGAGTATTCTTGAAGAATGAAACCCTATATTGGTTTTTTAAAGGTATATATGGCATTATATGATCATATTCTAATTTATAAACTTAACCTTAACAAACTTCTCCTGTAAAAAACTCTTAAGACTCTTATGGAGAGTAGAATGCTCCTTTATTGACAACTCATATATATCCATCTTCTAAAACAATAGGAATTGAATTTTGACCAACTTACCAAGTAAAATTAAGACACTGACAACACAACAGAGAAACCAAGTAAGATGCATTAATTTGTAACACTCTTGCATTGGATGAATCTTCTTTGATCTAAAAAGCTTTTTCTTCAAAATTCTCTGTCAAACAGTTAAGTGTTACTTCATGTTCTTACAATAAGCCACTAAGTTCATCAATATATAGAGTAGTCGAGTCCTCGGCCTCCTTAATCGCAGCCACAACATGATCAAACCTCAATGACAAACTCCTCAACACCTTTTCCATAATAGTATGATCAGATATATTGTCTCCATAGGTTTTCATTTGGTTAACAAAGTTAGATTTTTAGATTTGCAAAATGGGCCTTACTAAATAGTTGGTCTATGATAATTCAAATTAATGAAGGCTAATATACAAAAAACCTCAAGTTTATTGATATGACCCCACTTGAACTATAAAAGCCCATTACACTTTTAGAATTTTATCCGATGTGGGACTATTACTCACTCCATCATTCCAACATCTCCTCTCAACTTCAACTGGTTATATGTTCAGTTGCAACTTGTCATTTTTGTCTTGGACTTATTCTTCAAGCTTTTAGAACCTCCAGAGGCTCTTTTTTTTCTGCCTGGGATTGTGCTTCTTTTATTGTGCTTGAGTCTCAAAAGTCCTCTCTTTTTTTTTATTAGCACAAAAAAGGGTTTTTTAACTAGTCCTTGGAATATTTTTTTCTTTTTGGGCTTCTAAGCTTAATCAGCTCTAATACCATGTTAGATTTTAGATTTGGAAAGTGGGTCTTACTAAATGGTTGGGCTATGATAATTCAAATGAATGCCAATGTACCCAAAACCTCTGAGTTATTGATGTGACCCACTTGAACTATATAAGCTCATTACACTTTTAATATTCATTCGATGTGGGACTATTAATTATCTCACTCCATCATTCCAACAAACAACACCAACTATTCTTGAGATAAACTCATGTACAAATTCAGAGGCCTTTATATGAAGTGTCTCAAACTTGTGCAAAAACGTTTAATTACAACTTGGCTTAACCTTAGATGGACATTGAAATTTGGTTTGTAAAATACTCCATGCTTGCGTGAAGGTAGTAGTAGCAACTTTCCGTTGGTTGAGATTTGGAGCTATTTAACAATGGTTGGGATGTGAAAAAGCATTGAACTCTGAACAACCAATCACAACTGTAGAATCAACACTGTTATGAGTGCATCTAATGAGATCCAGTGTATTTTGTATCTAGCCATTATGTTAGAACTAGAGTTAAATATTTTTAAATGTATGCATGGTCTTGAGTTCACATGATGTGCTAAGTATGCCTTAAAGAGAAAGGCACTCTCATATATGTAATATTCAGTAGCTCTTTAACGGGGAAATAAAGCTTCTCTGTTTTTCCTCATTCCTCTCTTATTAATGCTCAAACCAATAGTGGTATCCGAGACACTCCACCCCTCTATCATCTCCAACACACACCTCGCTTCAGAGTGTCTTCATGGCCTTATGGCCAAATACTGGGAATGGTTCTCAGCAGTATCTTCCATCGTCAAGGGGGAGAACTTTGAACACTAATGTATTAAAATGCACGTGTTGCTCAAATCATAGGAGATGTGGCAATTGGTAGACAAGGGCTTCGTTAAGAAAGAGCAACACTTAAGGGACAATCTAAAGAGAGATTCAAAGGCCATATTTCTCATGCAAGACGTTGTGCATGAGACTTTGTTCTCTCATATTGTAGCAGCTACGTCAACCAAGCACATCTGGACAATATTGCAAACATAGTTCTAAAGGACCTCCAATGTGATTACAATGAAACTCCAAACATTCAAGCTTGAGTTCAAGAACATAACCATGAAAGAGAGTGAGAATGTGTGAAAGTATGTCTCTAGAACAATGGAAGTGGCGAATCAGATCTGAACTTATGGAGAGGAAGTTCTGGATAACATTGTGGAAAGCAAGATTTTTAGAAGCCCCACTCCCATGTATGAGAACAAGGTTACGCCCATTGAAGAAGGAAATTAAGCAAACTAACTATTGAACATGTTGAAGGATTAGTTTATTGAAAGTTCAAAGAAAAGGGAGAGGAGAGGTGCAATAGTATGGTTCAAGATAGGGTTTGTGTATGGTTCATGCATGAAACTAGACTCTAATTCTCTTGAATTATTGGATTGGGAGAGGTGCAATAGTATGGTCATATCCTAGATTTTGAATTTGTTAGTTCCGATGGTGTAGTTGTGTGATAATTTTTCTCTCAACCTCGAATACACACAATCAATCGTGCAAAAGAAAGAAAACACACCAATTGGTTATCCAGTTTGGCACAACCTTGCCTATGTCTGAGAGGCCAAGCCCGGAGAAAACAATCTACTAAAAGAGGAAAAGGAAGGAAGAGTTACAACACTTACTCTCTCTCACACAATAAAGAATAACCCTCTCTAGATTGCCCGATGCCAACTCTCTTCAAACCACACATTAGGGTCTCTTACTCATGGAACATCCTAAATATCAAAGCAAGGTATCTTATATGGGCGTCCCTACATCCCAAGAAAGCTTACTCTTTTAGACTCCGCGGCTTCCTAACTTTGACACCTTCCAAAGTTAGACATTGCAACTTCAGTTGCAACCGAGCTTGCACCGCAGCCCACCTACTGATCTTGACTGAGTTCCATCTCCCATTGTAACACGACTTGCGATACCTCCAACCATCCGGGTTGCTCCAGTTCGTGTCGACGTAGTCCAATACTCCTGAGTTCCTACAACCAGCAACTAGCCTCTTTCCTCACGTCATATTAGTAGGTCTCTCTCCCTAGGGTTGTACCCACCAAAGAGAGAATCCATCTCACCAAAGATGGCCTCCAAAGATCTCTTAATCTTCTTTCCAAATTTGGTCCAAGTTTATTTTTCACAAAATATTCAAACTTGATCTTCATTCATTTAAGTTTGGTTCTTCAGTCTTCTATCAAATCTTGCAATAGATATCTTGTATCTTTGAATAGTTCCGCCCATAAATAGCTTTGAATCTTTACTTCAAATTACTTTGCTAATTATGGTCTTGAGAATCATGTTGGCTTGCCCTTGCCTTTCTTAGTTTGTGTCTTCAAATAGCTTCAATGCAATCCAAACATACTTGCCAATAATAGATTATTCCTCTTTTTAGAAATCAACCTCTCATGAGAAAAGAGTTTACCAAAGATAGATTATAATATATTGGATCTTACCAAAGATGGATTAAATCATATCAAGAATAAACTTACCTTCAAGAGAGATCATTTTACTTTGATACTTATTGCTAAAGATAGATTTTCTCCATATGATTCATTGAGAGAAATTCTCCAAACATAAGCTCCTCCCATGATCTTCTAGCTTTCATGCCTTCATTTCACTTCTTGCCACATTGTCAAGTGTCTTTTCCAAGTCATTATCCTTGTCACTTTGTTTCCTAAATCATTGCCTTTGCCACATCATCATTGCTTGTGCCACATCAGCTTCTTGCTTATCATATAATGCCAATTTAAGCTTCTAGATCTAACCAGATGCATTATCTAAGGAGATTTCTGATAGTGTTGTGTATATGACTACTGCTAGTGAAATCTGGTTGGGATTAGAAGAAAGATTTGGGCAGTTGAATGGCCCACAACTATTTCAATTTCAAAAAGAGTTGAGTCAAATTAGCCAAGGCTCTAGCACTATCATTTCCTATTTTACCAAGATCAAGAGGTTATGGGAAAAAATTCATTCACTTGGCTAGTTAATTACCTCAGTGCACTTGTGGTGTTACTCAAGAGTTTCAAAGATTGGAAGAGAATCAGAAATTAATGCAGCTATTGATGGGGTTAAATGAGAGCCTTATTGTTGCAAGAGGAAACATTCTCATGATGGAATCCCTTGCCTTCAATTAGGCATGCTTATTCATATTCACTTTGTGATAATGATATGTTGGCTTATGCCAAGGATAATTTTGTGATAGTTAATTATAAGGCATGTGTGTTTTGAGATTATAAAATTTCTTAAAAATTTTATACATGGTTTATTGTTATTTTAATTATTACCTAACTATGCTTAATTATTTTACAAAAATAAGTATTTACTTATTCGCCTATTTAATTGTTATTTGTTATTACAATTGATTATGAACTCCATGTTTTGTTGTATTCTTTACCCTGATTATTTCTTATTATTTTTAAAACTGTTGGTTTATTTTTCGCTAAAGTGAGATCATGAAATTCTACATTTCTTCTTGTATGAGTATTTGGGAAAATTTGTGAATATTTCTGTACTTTGACAGTGAGTTTTGTTTGAACACTTTTGTCTTCAAATGAGCTATGCTCAACCTTGTCAATGGGGTTAAATATTTACCTTGTTAAGAAAAATTTTTAGAAAACGAGATTGCAGTTCACACCGGTTCATAGATGAAATAATAAAGGCTTATGATATTCAATTTCTGTCAATGAGAGTAAATAAATGACTTCTGTTATTCAGTTTCAGGTCACTGATGATAGCCAATGATCTCTGATATTCTGGCTCGGGTCACTGAGGATAAATAAATGATTTTTGTTATTTGTGGTAAATTTGGAGATATATACTTTCACTAGAAGATTTACTATACCTTTGAATTGAGTTTATGAAATCTGGAATAGTATTTTGGATAACAGTATCACTTTGACTATACCTATGATAAATTCACTTTATCCAGTATTATGTCTAAGTTATATTATTTCTGAGTTTGAGCCTAATTATTCTCAGTATTGAAATTTGAATTCTTAAATTCTAATGATTTCAAATTTTTACAGTGGATTATTTGAGTAGTAGCTTGACAAGGTACTTAACTAGTTGTCAGTAGATGTCATCCTCCCTTATTGTAGTTTGAGTTGTTGCATGTGTAATTTATTCTTTACCTGAAAGTCTTGTATTTAGTATTTTGTATTCCCGAACCTTGTTGTACTCTTAGAATTCAAAATTCTGTAATCTTGTAGTTGTTATATCTTCTACTCTAAAACAAGTTCTAAGACCTTACACATTTACTAGATTTGCGCCCTATGAGACTACGACTATTTGTTAGCGCATCGAATTCAATTTGATAGAAGGATTGGTACTCTGGGGCAGTCTTAGTGAAAATGGGACCCTAAGCAAAATCATAATAAATTTTTTAAAATAAATTTTATTAAATAATAAATTTCATAATAAAAATATTGAATATAAATTATTATTATTAATTACAATAAATAAAATATTGAGTAAAAAAACATAGAGATTTGGAATTGTTCTAATCCTTTGTTTAATTACCTGCAATGCATAAAAAAACCCCATTGATAAAATAATATTATATGGATAGGATAATAGTAAATGAGAATTATATATATAATTTTTTTTTAAAATATGAATTGCTGGGCCTTTGTGTAAGACCAGATTTATTACATATTGATATTATTATAAATTAACTTTTTATAGTTTAAAAGCACCTATAATTTTCAAGATTATAATTATGTGGACATGATAATAGTAAATAAAAAATTTAAATATAATTTAAAAAAATTATTTATGGGGTTCAAAAAATTATGCGGCCCTATTAAAGCCAAATTTATTGGATATCAATATGATTAAATTTTATAATTTAAAAGGTAGTTAAAATTTGAAAAATTTATTTAAAAGTCCCTGAAAGTTTCTGAATTTTCCGAACAATCCCTCTGACATTCCAACATTCCATATAGTGCTTGAGATCCTCGTTGTTAACCACGTGTTCTCCTTTCATGCGTACTACCGAAAATGCCCTTGTGAGATGAGATTAAAGAAAACTAAAATTTTCCATCCCTGTCACATTGTGCATAAATGGTATTGTACTTTTTACCATGCTGACGGAACATTTTTACAGTTTTTTGTCGTATCCTTTTAATGTTGTACCTTTATCTTTATTTACAAGTAAACTCTCCCTTCTTTGTCTTCCTCTTCATGATAAAAATGTGAGAAACTAGTCTGATTGTTATTCATCTCAACCTTTGGGGAGTAGGGTGGAGGAGTTTCCACCATTGGAGAAGCTGAGTATGTGTTTTATGTTCTTATATATGTCTCTCATGTCTAATGTTTGACACCAATGTTCTACAAGGATCGTGAAGTTGGTTGGTTTATCATTTAATGGACACCTTCTTTGTTGTTGCCATTGTGATCCATATTTTTTACCCAGTCAATCCCAAAGGCCGGATGGAAATAAAAGAGCCCACAATATATATTGATTTTATCTTTCGAATTATTATCCATCAGAATAAGGATTTAGATTTTTTTTAATATGAATATGGATAACATCGAACTTTTATTAAAATTAAAATTTCCTATATATATAATCAGCAACTAATCACAAATAACTCATTAAACAATCAAATTGAATCTGACTTGTCTGTGCAGTCTGCATTGGACCCCTATGAAAACTTTCAATCAACTTCAACACACACTTGGTATTGAAGTCTACACAAAACCAACCACTCATTAACCATTACAAGCATTGCTCTTCTTTCTCTTGCTCTGGTCTTAGTAAAAATAGTAAATGGGGCCAAGTAAAATCATAATATTTTTTTAATATATATTTTCTTAAATAATAAATTTCATGATAAAAATAAAGAATATGAAATATTATTAATAATTACAATAAAATATTGATTAAAAATATAGAGATTTGAAATTTTTTAATCTTTTGTTTAATTATCTGTAATGCATAAAAAACTCATTGATCCAATAATATTATATGGATTGAATAATCGTATATGAGAATTATATATAAATTTTTTAAAAAAAATATAAATTTGTGGGGCCCTAGTGTAAGACACAATTGAGTACATATTGATATTATTAAGGTAGCGATACACATTCACTTCAGTCTACATGATAATGATGTGCATAAGGTACAGAGCGGGCCCTAGACGTAGACATAGACCTATATTTTCATTGTCATATTTAAGGTATAGGACAAGCCCTAGACGTAGATGTAGACATAGACTTTGGTCATTTATGACAACAATTTTTTAAGTCTTCATAATTTTTTATTTTTTAAAACTATATTTAAAATATTTGTTTACTATAATCCTATCACATAATTATAATATTAAAAATGTTAACTGCTTTTAAAATTATTGAATTTAATCTTATTCATATCCAATAAATTTGGCTTTAATAGGGCCTCATAATTTTATGAACCCCATAAATCATTTTTTAAATTATATTTTATTTACTATAATCATTATTATGTCCACATAATTATAATCATGAAAATTTTAGGTATTTTTTAAACTATAAAAAATTAATTTATAATAATATTAATGTGTGATAAATTTTGTTTTACACTAGATCCCCACAATTCATATTTTATTAAAAAGTATATAAATAATTCTCATTTACTATTGTCCATGTAATATTATTTTATCTATGAGTTCTTTTTATGCATCGCAGGTAATTAAACAAAAGATTAAAAAAATTTCAAATCTCTATATTTTTTTAATTGATATTTAATTTATTGTAATTAATAATAATTTATATTATTTATTTTTATCATGAAATTTATTTAAAAAAATTATTGTAATTTTACCCGGGACTGTTTTCAATAAGACGAGAGGGCAAAAGAAAGAAGAACAGTAACTGTAATGGTTAATGAGTGGTTGGTTTTGTGTAGACTTTTCATGCTAAGTGTGTGTTGAAGTTGATTGAAAGTTATCATATTGGGTCCAACACAAACTGCATAGACAAGTCAGATTCAATTTGATGGTTTTAATTAGTTATTTGTGATTAGTTGGTTTAAGTACACTGTCTGGTGTAAGTTCCATGGATAGCATGAAGAAAATCAACTTCAACACACACCTGACACGAAAGTCTACACAAAACCAACCATTCATTGACCATTACAAGCACTGTTCTTTCTCTTGCCCTTTAGGAGGTGTTTGAATTGGGGGGATAGAACACTACTGGAATGAGATTGATAATAAATAGTGATTTATAACCATGTTTGGGTATGTTACTATTAACTTGGGAATGGATACTATAGGTAATATCATTATGCATAGTAAAGGCATTTCATTACCCCAAAATTGGGGGGCATGGAGGGGAATGAATACTATTGATAGTGAATTGACTTTTTTGCCCTTAGTTAAGATTTAATTAAATAACTAATTATAATAATTAAAGTAAATTATAATAAAAATATATTGAGTCATTTAAATATTATAATAATTAAAATAAATAATAACTAACAAGAATTATTTAATATACATATTACATTATAATAATTAAACTGAAATGACATATTTGCCCCTATATAATTAAATAAAATAGTAAATAAAAATATTTCATTATGGCAATTAAAGTAAAATGACACTTTTAGCCGGTATATATTTAATTAAATAAACTATATAGTGAAATGACAATTTTGCCCCTAGTTTTATTGAAATCAGTAAACAGGGCTCAGGTAAAAATATAATAATCTTTTAAATAATTCTTATTAAATAATAGATTTCATAATAAAAATAAAGAATATAAATTATTATTATTAATTACAATAAATTAAATATCGATTAAAAATATAAAGATTTGAAATTTTTTTTATCATTTGTTTAATTATTTGTAATGCATAAAAAACACTCATTGATAAAATAATATTATATGGATAGGATAATATTTAATGAGAATTATATATATATGAATTGTGGGGCAATAGTACAAGACAAAATTTAATACATATTGATATTATTATAAATTAATTTTATATATTTTAAAAAGCACTTAAAATTTTCAACATTATAATTATGTGGGCATGATAATTAATAAATATAATTTTAAAATATAATTTAAAAAATGATTTATGGGGTTCAAAAAATTTTGGGGCCCAATTAAAGACAAATTTATCGGATATCAATGAGATTAAATTTTATAATTTTAAAATTAGTTAAAATTCTTAATATTATAATTATGCGATAAGACAATAGTAAACAAATATTTTAAATATAATCTAAAAAATAAAAACTATGAGGCCTTAGGAAATTATCGTTATAAACAGCCAAGATCTACGTCTAGGACCGGCTTTGTACCTTAAATATAACAAAAAATAAAACTATGTTTCACGCTATCCATGAAACTTATGCCAAGACACGTGTACTCAAACCAACCACTAAATCACACATTATGGATACCAACTAATCGCAAATAACTAATTAAACCATCAAACTGAATCTTGACTTGTCTGTGCAGTTTGCATTGGACCCATATGATAACTTTCAATCCACTTCAACACACTTGGGATGAAAGTCCACACAAAGCCAAAACCACTCATTAACCATTACAAGCATTGTTCTTCTTTCTCTTGCACTCTGGTCTTATTGAAAACAGTAAATGGGGCTCCGGTAAAATTATAATAATTTTTATTAAATAATAAATTTCATAATAAAATAAATAATATAAATTATTATTAATATTTACAATAAATTAAATATCGATAAAAAATATAGAGATTTGAAATTTTTTTAATCTTTTATTTAATTACTTGCCATGCATAAAAAAAATTTATTGATAAAATAATATTTTATGAATAAGATAATAATAAATTAGGAATATATTTATATTTAAAAAAAATGAATTGTGGACCCTAGTGTAAGACAAAATTTATTACACTTTGATATTATTATAAATTAACTTTTTACATTTTAAAAAGCACTTAAAATTTTGTAAAAAATAATTATGTGGACATAATAATAGTACATAAGAATTTTAAATATAATTAAAAAAATTGAATTATGGGTTTCGAGAATTATGAGGCCCTATTAAAGCAAAATTTATCAAAATTGATTCTGACATGTCTCTGCATTGCCCCATATGATCATCACTTTCAATCAATTTCAACACCATTTTTTTTAATGTCCCTTCCCCCATAATTCAAACTCACTGTGAAATCTTAAATATGAATTTGTGGGGCCCTAGTGTAAAACAAAATTTAGTACATATTGATATTATTAAAGTAACCATACACGTTTGTGTCAGTCTGCATGATAGCGATGCACATAAGGTACAAGTCGGGCCCTAGACATAGACGTAGACCTATATTATGTTTTCTTTTTTGTCATATTAAGATACAAGGAGGGCCATAGACGTAGACGTAGACCTTGGTCGTTTATGCCGACAATTTTTTTTAAGTCCCCATAATTTTTATTTTTTAAAATTATATTTAAAGTATTTTTTTACTATAATCCTATCACATAATTATAATATTAAAAATTATAATTGCTTTTAAAATTATTAAATTTAATCATATTCATATCCAATAAATTTGACTTTAATAGGGCCTCATAATTTTCTGAACCCATAAATCATTTTTTAAATTATATTTAAAATTTTTATTTACTATAATCATTATTATGTCCACATAATTATAATCATGAAAATTTTAGGTATTTTTTAAATTATAAAAAATTAATTTATAATAATATTAATGTGTAATAAATTTTGTCTTACACCAGATCCCACAATTCATATTTTATTAAAAAAGTATATATATATAATTCTCATTCACTATTATCCAGATAATATTATTTTACCAATGAGTTCTTTTTATGCATTACTAGCGATTAAACAAAGGATTAAAAAAAATTTCAAATCTTTATATTTTTTTTAATCGCTATTTAATTTATTGTAATTAATAATAATTTATATTATTTATTTTTATCATGAAATTTATTATTTAATAAAATTTATTTAAAAAAATTATTATAATTTTACTTGGGACTGTTTTTCAATAAGACGAGGCGGCAAAAGAATGAAGAGCAGTGACTGTAATGGTTGATGAGTGGTTGGTTTTGTGTAGACTTTTCATGCTAAGTGTGTGTTGAAGTTGATTGAAAGTTATCATATGGGTCCAATGCAAACTGCATAGACAAGTCAGATTTAATTTGATGGTTTTAATTAGTTATTTGTGATTAGTTGGTTTAAGTACACTGTCTGGTGTAAGTTCCATGGATAGCATGAAGAAAATCAACTTCAACACACAACTGACATGAAAGTCTACACAAAACCAACCATTCACTAACCATTACAAGCACTGTTCTTCTTTCTCTTGCCCTCTGGTTTTATTGAAAATAGTAAATGAGGCTCCCGTAAAATTATAATAATTTTTATTAAATAATAAATTTCATAATAAAATAAATAATATAAATTATTAATAATTACAATAAATTAAATATCGATAAAAAATATAAAGATTTGAAAATTTTTTAATCCTTTGTTTAATTATCTGGCATGCATAAAAAAATTTATTAATAAAATAATATTTTATGAATAAGATAATAATAAATTAGAATTATATTTATATTTAAAAAAAAATTGAATTGTGGACCCTAGTGTAAGACAATTTATTACACTTTGATATTATTATAAATTAACTTTTTACATTTTAAAAAGCACTTAAAAATTTGTAAAAAATAATTATGTGCACATAATAATAGTACATAAAAATCTTAAATATGATTAAAAAAATTGAATTATGGATTTCGAGAATTATGAGGCCCTATTAAAGCAAAATTTATCAAAACTGATTCTGACATGTCTTTGCATTGGCCCCATATGATCATCACTTTCAATCAATTTCAACACCATTTTTTTTAATATCCCTTCACTCATAATTCAAACTCACTATGAAATCTTAAATATGAATTTGTGGGCCCTAGTGTAAGACAAAATTTAGTACATATTGATATTATTAAAGTAACGATACACGTTCGCGTCAGTCTGCATGATAGCGATGCACATAAGGTACAGACGGGCCCTAGACGTAGACATAGACCTATATTATGTTTTCTTCTTTGTCATATTAAGATACAAAACGGGCCATAGACGTAGACGTAGATCTTGGTCGTTTATGCTGATAATTTTTTAAGTCCCCATAATTTTTATTTTTTAAAATTATATTTAAAATATTTTTTTTACTATAATCCTATCACATAAGTATAATATTAACAATTTTAACTGCTTTTAAAATTATTAAATTTAATCATATTCATATCCAATAAATTTGGCTTTAATAGGGCCTCATAATTTTCTGAGCCCATAAATCATTTTCTAAAATTATATTTAAAATTTTTATTTACTATAATCATTATTATGTCCACATAATTATAGTCATGAAAATTTTAGCTATTTTTTAAACTATAAAAAATGATTTATAATAATATTAATGTGTAATAAATTTTGTCTTACTCTAGATCCCACAATTCATATTTTATTAAAAAGTATATATATATATATATATATATATATATATATAGCTGTAATGGTTAATGAGTGGTTGGTTTTGTGTAGACTTTTCATGCTAAGTGTGCGTTGAAGTTGCATTGAAAGCTATCATATGGGTCCAATGCAAACTGCATAGACAAGTCAGATTCAATTTGATGGTTTTAATTAGTTATTTGTGATTAGTTGTTTTAAGTACACTGTCTGGTGTAAGTTCCATGGATAGCATGGAGAAAATCAACTTCAACACACAACTGACATGAAAGTCTACACAAAACCAACCATTTACTAACCATTACAAGCACTGTTCTTTTTTCTTTTGCTCTTTAGGGTCGTTTGGTTCGCGGTAATATTTTCATATTACCATGTGTTACGTGGTAATCTGAAAATATTACCACATTGGCATTGCACTGAGAAAAATTACCACTTGTTACGTGGTAATCTGGATGGTAACATCACATTACCAACATGAGAATATTAACAAAAAGGTGGTAATCCTCCCTTTATGTTTTGTTTGGAGGGTTGGGGAGGTTTGAATAGTAATTTTTTTTTGTTGACCAAAATGCCCTTGGCCATTTCCAAGAATCCCAACATAATATTATTAAATAATATTATGATATTAATTAATTTAAAAAATAAATATATTAATATTATATTAATTAATTATATTAATATTATATCAATATTAATATAATATAATATTAATGTTTATTTTTAAAATTAATATTATATTAATTAAAATGATTTATGGGGTTCAAAAAATTTTGGGGCCCAATTAAAGACAAATTTTTCAGATATCAATAAGATTAAATTTTATAATTTTAAAATTAGTTAAAATTCTTAATATTATAATTATGCGATAAGACAATAGTAAACAAATATTTTAAATATAATTTAAAAAATAAAAATTATGAGGCCTTAGAAAATTATCGGTATAAACAACCAAGATCTACGTCTAGGACCCGCTTTGTACCTTAAATATAACAAAAAATAAAACTATGTTTCATGCTATCCATGAAACTTATGCCAAGACACGTGTACTTAAACCAACCACTAAATCACACATTATGGATACCAACTAATCGCAAATAACTAATTAAACCATCAAACTGAATCTTGACTTGTCTGTGCAGTTTGCATTGGACCCATATGATAACTTTCAATCCACTTCAACACACTTGGGATGAAAGTCCACACAAAGCCAAAACCACTCATTAACCATTACAAGCATTGTTCTTCTTTCTCTTGCACTCTGGTCTTATTGAAAACAGTAAATGGGGCTCCGGTAAAATTATAATAATTTTTATTAAATAATAAATTTCATAATAAAATAAATAATATAAATTATTAATAATATTTACAATAAATTAAATATCGATAAAAAATATAGAGATTTGAAAATTTGTTAATCCTTTATTTAATTACTTGTCATGCATAAAAAAAATTTATTGATAAAATAACATTTTATGAATAAGATAATAATAAATTAGGAATATATTTATATTTTTAAAAAATTGAATTGTGGACCCTAGTGCAAGACAAAATTTATTACACTTTGATATTATTATAAATTAACTTTTTACATTTTAAAAAGCACTTAAAATTTTGTAAAAAATAATTATGTGGACATAATAATAGTACATAAGAATTTTAAATATAATTAAAAAAATTGAATTATGGGTTTCGAGAATTATGAGGCCCTATTAAAGCAAAATTTATCAAAATTGATTCTGACATGTCTCTGCATTGCCCCATATGATCATCACTTTCAATCAATTTCAACACCATTTTTTTTAATGTCCCTTCACCCATAATTCAAACTCACTGTGAAATCTTAAATATGAATTTGTGGGGCCCTAGTGTAAAACAAAATTTAGTACATATTGATATTATTAAAGTAACCATACACGTTTGTGTCAGTCTGCATGATAGCGATGCACATAAGGTACAAGTCGGGCCCTAGACATAGACGTAGACCTATATTATGTTTTCTTCTTTGTCATATTAAGATACAAGGAGGGCCATAGACGTAGACGTAGACCTTGGTCGTTTATGCCGACAATTTTTTTTAAGTCCCCATACTTTTTATTTTTTAAAATTATATTTAAAGTATTTTTTTACTATAATCCTATCACATAATTATAATATTAAAAATTATAATTGCTTTTAAAATTATTAAATTTAATCATATTCATATCCAATAAATTTGGCTTTAATAGGGCATCATAATTTTCTGAACCCATAAATCATTTTTTAAAATTATATTTAAAATTTTTATTTACTATAATCATTATTATGTCCACATAATTATAATCATGAAAATTTTAGGTATTTTTTAAAATATAAAAAATTAATTTATAATAATATTAATGTGTAATAAATTTTGTCTTACACCAGATCTCACAATTCATATTTTATTAAAAAATTATATATATATATAATTCTCATTCACCATTATCCAGATAATATTATTTTACCAATGAGTTCTTTTTATGCATTACTAGCAATTAAACAAAGGATTAAAAAAATTTCAAATCTTTATATTTTTTTTAATCGCTATTTAATTTATTGTAATTAATAATAATTTATATTATTTATTTTTATCATGAAATTTATTATTTAATAAAATTTATTTAAAAAAATTATTATAATTTTACTTGGGACTGTTTTTCAATAAGATGAGGCGGCAAAAGAATGAAGAGCAGTGACTGTAATGGTTAATGAGTGGTTGGTTTTGTGTAGACTTTTCATGCTAAGTGTGTGTTGAAGTTGATTGAAAGTTATCATATGGGTCCAATGCAAACTGCATAGACAAGTCAGATTTAATTTGATGGTTTTAATTAGTTATTTGTGATTAGTTGGTTTAAGTACACTGTCTGGTGTAAGTTCCATGGATAGCATGAAGAAAATCAACTTCAACACACAACTGACATGAAAGTCTACACAAAACCAACCATTCACTAACCATTACAAGCACTGTTCTTCTTTCTCTTGCCCTCTGGTTTTATTGAAAATAGTAAATGAGGCTCCCGTAAAATTATAATAATTTTTATTAAATAATAAATTTCATAATAAAATAAATAATATAAATTATTAATAATTACAATAAATTAAATATCGATAAAAAATATAAAGATTTAAAAATTTTTTAATCCTTTGTTTAATTATCTGGCATGCATAAAAAAAATTTATTAATAAAATAATATTTTATGAATAAGATAATAATAAATTAGAATTATATTTATATTTAAAAAAAATTGAATTGTGGACCCTAGTGTAAGACAATTTATTACACTTTGATATTATTATAAATTAACTTTTTACATTTTAAAAAGCACTTAAAATTTTGTAAAAAATAATTATGTGCACATAATAATAGTACATAAAAATCTTAAATATGATTAAAAAAATTGAATTATGAATTTCGAGAATTATGAGGCCCTATTAAAGCAAAATTTATCAAAACTGATTCTGCATGTCTTTGCATTGGGCCCATATGATCATCACTTTCAATCAATTTCAACACCATTTTTTTTAATATCCCTTCACCCATAATTCAAACTCACTATGAAATCTTAAATATGAATTTGTGGGCCCTAGTGTAAGACAAAATTTAGTACATATTGATATTATTAAAGTAACGATACACGTTCGCGTCAGTCTGCATGATAGCGATGCACATAAGGTACAGACGCGCCCTAGACGTAGACGTAGACCTATATTATGTTTTCTTCTTTGTCATATTAAGATACAAAACGGGCCATAGACGTAGACGTAGACCTTGGTCGTTTATGCTGATAATTTTTTAAGTCCCCATAATTTTTATTTTTTAAAATTATATTTAAAATATTTTTTTTACTATAATCCTATCACATAAGTATAATATTAACAATTTTAACTGCTTTTAAAATTATTAAATTTAATCATATTCGTATCCAATAAATTTGGCTTTAATAGGGCCTCATAATTTTCTGAGCCCATAAATCATTTTCTAAAATTATATTTAAAATTTTTATTTACTATAATCATTATTATGTCCACATAATTATAGTCATGAAAATTTTAGCTATTTTTTAAACTATAAAAAATGATTTATAATAATATTAATGTGTAATAAATTTTGTCTTACTCTAGATCCCACAATTCATATTTTATTAAAAAGTATATATATATATATATATAGCTGTAATGGTTAATGAGTGGTTGGTTTTGTGTAGACTTTTCATGCTAAGTGTGCGTTGAAGTTGCATTGAAAGCTATCATATGGGTCCAATGCAAACTGCATAGACAAGTCAGATTCAATTTGATGGTTTTAATTAGTTATTTGTGATTAGTTGTTTTAAGTACACTGTCTGGTGTAAGTTCCATGGATAGCATGAAGAAAATCAACTTCAACACACAACTGACATGAAAGTCTACACAAAACCAACCATTTACTAACCATTACAAGCACTGTTCTTCTTTCTTTTGCTCTTTAGGGTAGTTTGTTTCGCGGTAATATTTTCATATTACCATGTGTTACGTGGTAATCTGAAAATATTACCACATTGATATTGCACTGAGAAAGATTACCACTTGTTACGTGGTAGTCTGGATGGTAACATCATATTACCAACATGAGAATATTAACAAAAAGGTGGTAATTCTCCCTTTATGTTTTGTTTGATTGGGGGTTTTGGGAGATAGGGTAAAGTAAGGTTTTGGATATAACTATGTTTGGGAGAGGAGGTAAAGATGGAGGTAAAGTTTTAGAGGGTTAGATGGAGGTTTTAAAAACCCTCATTTTCCAACCCTCCAAATTGGAGGGTTGGGGAGGTTTTGAATAGTAATTTTTTTTGTTGACCAAAATGCCCTTGGCCATTTCCAAGATTCCCAACATAATATTATTAAGTAATATTATGATATTAATTAATTTAAAAAAATAAACATATTAATATTATATTAATTAATTATATTAATATTATATCAATATTAATATAATATAATATACTATTAATGTTTATTTTTAAAATTAATATTATATTAATTAAAATGATTTATGGGGTTCAAAAAATTTTGGGGCCCAATTAAAGACAAATTTATCAGATATCAATAAGATTAAATTTTATAATTTTAAAATTAGTTAAAATTCTTAATATTATAATTATGCGATAAGACAATAGTAAACAAATATTTTAAATATAATTTAAAAAATAAAAATTATGAGGCCTTAGAAAATTATCGGTATAAACAACCAAGATCTACGTCTAGGACCCGCTTTGTACCTTAAATATAACAAAAAAATAAAACTATGTTTCATGCTATCCATGAAACTTATGCCAAGACACGTGTACTTAAACCAACCACTAAATCACACATTATGGATACCAACTAATCGCAAATAACTAATTAAACCATCAAACTGAATCTTGACTTGTCTGTGCAATTTGCATTGGACCCATATGATAACTTTCAATCCACTTCAACACACTTGGGATGAAAGTCCACACAAAGCCAAAACCACTCATTAACCATTACAAGCATTGTTCTTCTTTCTCTTGCACTCTGGTCTTATTGAAAACAGTAAATGGGGCTCCGGTAAAATTATAATAATTTTTATTAAATAATAAATTTCATAATAAAATAAATAATATAAATTATTAATAATATTTACAATAAATTAAATATCGATAAAAAATATAGAGATTTGAAAATTTGTTAATCCTTTATTTAATTACTTGTCATGCATAAAAAAAATTTATTGATAAAATAATATTTTATGAATAAGATAATAATAAATTAGGAATATATTTATATTTTTAAAAAATTGAATTGTGGACCCTAGTGCAAGACAAAATTTATTACACTTTGATATTATTATAAATTAACTTTTTACATTTTAAAAAGCACTTAAAATTTTGTAAAAAATAATTATGTGCACATAATAATAGTACATAAGAATTTTAAATATAATTAAAAAAATTGAATTATGGGTTTCGAGAATTATGAGGCCCTATTAAAGCAAAACTTATCAAAATTGATTCTGACATGTCTCTGCATTGGCCTCATATGATCATCACTTTCAATCAATTTCAACCCCATTTTTTTTAATGTCCCTTCACCCATAATTCAAACTCATTGTGAAATCTTAAATATGAATTTGTGGGGCCCTAATGTAAAACAAAATTTAGTACATATTGATATTATTAAAGTAATGATACATGTTCGCGTCAGTCTAGATGATAGCGATGCACATAAGGTACAGGTCGGGCCCTAGAATAATAGTAAATACGAATTATATATATATTAAAAAAAATATGAATTGGGGGACTAGTGTAAGACAAAATTTATTACACTTTGATATTATTATAAATTAACTTTTTATATTTTAAAAAGCATCTTAAAATTTTTAAAATTATAATTATGTAAACATAATAATAATAATAAATCAAAATTTTAAATATAATTAAAAAAATTGATTTATGGGGTTTAGAAAATTATGGGGCCCTATTAAAGCCAAATTTATCATAATTGAGTCTGACATGTCTCTGCATTGGAAGCATATGATAATTTTCAATTAATTTCAACACATTTTTTTAATGCGCTCTTATCCATAATTCAAACTCACTATCCTTGTCAAAGTTTCTAATAATGAGCACCAAGTTACTAATAGAACGTTTGGTCGTTGGTCGATCAACTTCAGCACACTTGCATGAAAATCTATAAAACCAACCACTCGTAAACCACTACAAGCACTGCTCTTCTTTCTCTTGCCATCTTGGTTGAGATCAACAATGGATGCTCCGATGAGCCGAGTGGTGAAGAGCATGAGCACCGAGCGCAAGATGGTCCAAGAGAGGTCGGAGGCCGGTGAAGCGCCGCCCATTGAGTATATAGTCAAAGAATCCCAATGCCCACCCAATGCTCAGCCGCCGCTGACCGCTCCGCTTCCCGTCGTCCATCTCGGCCAGCCGGATGAGGCCGAGGAGATAAAGACCGCCCTTCAGTCTTGGGGCATGTTTCAGGTGAGCCATTTTCCATCTTTTCCTTAATTCTCCTCCTTCTCCTTTGGGATTTGAGCTTGTTTGGTTGACGAAGAATTGAGAAAAGATGATATTTTTAAGGTTTCTTTATGTTTTTTTTTTTTTTTTTGCCAAGATGAGCGGCCTAACCGCTAAGACAGGGGCGTGCACAAGCCTCGGCGGAGCAAATGGGAGCGGGACCCGCGCACACATGGGCGCAGGGACCACCCGCACACAACCATTACTCACACTCCCAGAAATATGCCCTCACCCAAGATTCGAACTCTCACCACTTGTGAAGAGTTCTATTGGGGACCCGACTACCAATAGACCACATGGTCGTTGGTTAAGGTTTCTTTATGTTGACTTTGAGTAAATTAAGGAGAGGAAAATCAGAGAAATCAAAGTAAAGTTATGGAGTTTTGTAGAATGGATGGTGATTTGGCTTTGATATAATTAGTTGGAAATTGTTTTAAGAAAAAACATTGAAGCTTTCTTTTTCAAATTTGCATAGTGATTGTTTTCGTTTATTTGAAAGTTAAATGTTATTTTTGTTGCAAATGGATATATTTTGCATTTAGTTTGTTCAACTGATTACTTAAAAATTAAAAAAAAAAAAAAAAAAAAACCTTTGTCCTTTCCCAGTTTTTTTTTAAAAAAAAAACCGTTTTGATACAGGGAGAACGAAACAAAGCCAAGAATTTGGTTTAAATGCTGTTTTGATGGTTACTAGTTCTATAATCTATTATATTTAATCAAGCATGCAAGCTAATATGCTTTGACACTATGGTCGTCAATGTGTTATAATACTTCTGGTTTCTTCATTAATGAACTCATTTTATGCATATGATATGCTGCACCAATCATGCTAGATAAGATGGCATAACTAGTTTTACATGTTTTAAAGGTTATTGATCATGGCATGCCACCATCCTTTCTGGATGAACTAGGAGATGTTGCAAGAGCTTTCTTTAAACTTCCAGTGGAGGAGAAGCAAAAATATAGCAATATAAGAGATGGAAAGTTTGGAATAGAGGGATATGGAAATGATGAAGTTATAGCAGAAGGCCAAATCCTTGACTGGACTGACCGCCTTTTTCTCTTAGTCCAACCTGAAGATCAAAGGAAACTAGAACTTTGGCCAACAAATCCAAATTCTTTAAGGTACTAGACCATCTGCACTGTCATGAAATTTCAAGTATTGCATGTGGTTTTTTCATATATACTGATCATTTATTTCTTTTATAACTAATAATCAATTACCAAATTGCTGAAAAGTCATGCTTATTTGATTTCTTTTCTTTTTAAACTCTATTTGGTTGAATCATGCAAGTGTTTCAAGGGTTGCTTTATCTGCAATTATCGGTGAACTATGCAAATACTGACAAATCTCATGGAGATTAAAAGGAGATTTAGATGTGGTTTATAGAAACAACATTTTGGTTCAGAAATTCACACACAATCATCATGAAATCAAGGGATTATATTTTATACATTACCAAACATACTTCTATGTACATTTGTATCTTGTTCAGTTAATTATATTTTGTCTGATTAACATGTTTATGTCTTCACTGAAAATGAAGAATGCATGATGAAGATTGAGAAATGAACCATTATCTCGATCCATCTTATGGTAATCAGAGTTTTTTGCTATTTATATATAGCTTATCTCTTTCTATATGCACAAGAATACGGCAAACAAATAGAAAACAAATTCATTAATAAAGGCTTGCATGAATTATGCACGCAGGGATGTATTGCATGAATACACAAGGAAGACAAAAAAGTTAGTCAAGAATGTCCTGAAGACAACTGCAAAGTCATTGGAACTGAGTGAAGATTTCTTCATTAGCCATCTCGGAGACAAGTTCTCAATATTTGCAAGATTCAACTACTATCCATGTTGTTTGAAGCCTGATCTTGTCTTGGGCCTCAAACCTCACAGTGATCGCACTCTAATCACTGTAATTTTACCTGACAAAGATGTTGAGGGACTTCAGGTAATGAAAGACGGTGAATGGATCAAAGTGACCACTTCCCCTCATGCTTTGATCTTTAATATAGGAGATCAAATGGAGGTAAATACTTCCAGAATTTTCCATCCTTGTTAATTTCGACAAAATGAAATTTAACAATATAACATTACAACATTGTTCTAAATTATGCAGATAATGAGCAATGGAATGTTTAAAAGCCCTGTTCATAGGGTGGTCACATCTCCTGACAAAGATAGGATATCTATTGCTATGCTTTGTGCAAATTTACCTGAAAAAGTGATAGGGCCAGCAGATGAACTAGTGAATGATATGAGACCAAGGATGTACAAAAATGTGAAAGTGAAGGATTATACTGAGGTGTTTTTCCAGAGATTCTACCAAGGAAAGAGGGCCATTGATTGGGCTCAATTCTGATAAATACACTGGGACTTTTCAGTAATAAAAAGACTGAACTTGTAACCATTTGTGTATTATGTGAGAGGAGAAATTTCAGGATATGTGACACTTGAAATATTTCCTTCTTGGTGTGTTTGATTCGCATATGGGTTATATTGTTCTTTGTTTGATATGCAATGAACAAAACTATTAAATTATTATAATATTTTTTATATAGTCTCATGTTATTTTGAAATAATTAAAAATTTTCACAAGGTACAATATTTTGAAGTTTGCTATATTGAATGACCAAACTTTTTTTTTAATTTTTAACTAAAGGCAAATTAAATTATTTTTTGGTTGTGTTACGTATTGTTAAAAGTTATATTATTAAAGGTTGTACTGTGATTTTAGAAGAATAAATTTTTTAACAATTTGTGTTGTACTCAAACAACTCCATGTATAATATATTTTTGTAAATCAAATAAGGTACAATAGTTTCTTGGGTGTTGTGGTCCCTCATTTTTTTCACATATCAAACTCATACTTAAAAAAATTTGTTCTCGTTTTGTTCGTATATCTTATTGAAAAATATCAACCCATTTTTTTACCTATTTTCCTAAATCTCTAAAAACTTTTAATAAAAAAAGTTTTTAAATTTGCCAACAATGTGTTATTTAAAGAAGAAAACTACAAATTTACATGCAAATCATATTAAAAAAATTCAACAAAGTCTTTTATTGTTTAAAAATTAATAAATATCTATTAATATTAGTATTTTAACAATTAATTATGAAATATTATTTAAATAATTAAATCTATCAAGCCAAAAGATTCTCTTAACACATTCTTCTCTGAATCGAATATCAAATATTTATAAATTCAATACATTTCAATAATTATACATATTCATTATATTATAGGCCCATTTTTGGAAAAGAAAAAATTTTAGAAGAAAAACACATATTTTTAGAGAAATATGTAATTTATAAAATAATTTTTATGTCATATTTTCAAAAATCAGAAACTTTATATTTCTAATAAAAATACAAAACAAATCAATCAAATTAATTAATAACGATAGTGGAAAAACGCATTACATCTATAATATAATCAATTCCTAACCTAAAGGGTTAATTTTGACAACTTGACTAAAATGCTCGTGTATTTTATTTTATTATTTTTTATTCATATAGGCAAATTTTGTGTGCATAAAATATTCTTCAATTAATCATTTTCATTTACTTAACTCACACACATCGGCTTTTAAAAAAAAAATATTACAAAATTTTAAATTATTCACGTAAATGCCAATGCTTCATTTTATTTACTGAAATGCGCTAATGCTATAAAAAAGGTAAACCATTTGCCATCTGTTAAAGAAAAAAGATAAATGGTTTATAGCTTTCTATATGTTATTATAAAAATATTAATAAAATATCAAAAATGATAAATAATTCACCATTTACTTTATTAAAAAAATTAGTTTACCATTTTTTATAATATAATATATAAAACGGTAAATAGTTTACTGTTTTCAATTTTTTTTTATCCAACTTACTATATTATTTATCATTTTCATTTATAAAAAATGCTTCTCACACGCTAATTATAGGACTGAATGCATGCATTAACACTTAAAATGTGCATTAGATGGTAATTGTTTTGTGAAAGGTTTTAGGGAAGTGTATGAAAAAAGCCCAAGAATTAAATAATAATATAATTATTAATTTATATCATATTCTATTGATATTAATAAGCATGCATCATCCATTTGAAAGTCTATTTAAATTTTAAAATATTTAGCAAGCATCCATTTAGCTTGTTTAGTAAAATAATTTTTCATTATTAACATATGCATTTTTTTTATTTCCCAATTTAAGTTATATATAAAACTCATATATTAAACCTCATATACCTAACCCACACACCACCTACATATAAAGTCAACTATTGCTAACATACATAATAAATTCATTACAGTTATATTTACTTGAATATTTTCCTAATTAAAATTAATTTTTAAATTTTCTAAAAATCTAAATTGATTTTTTTGTTCATCTAGATTGAATGAAGGAGAAAGGGACCAAAAAAATAGTTGATTTTTTTCTAAACCTTTTTTAGTTGATTTTTAAGGAGAAAGGCACCAAAAAATAGTTGATTTTTTTCTAAACCTTTTTTAGTTGATTTTTAAGGAGAAAGGGACAAAAAAATAGTTGACTTTTATCTAAACTTTTTTTAGTTTATATATAATTCATTTGTGGATTTACGCAAATGACTGTTCACTAGGGATGTTTATTTACCATTATTGAATGATGATTCAACACCTATTGTTCATAAGGAGACTATAAAAATACTATATATAATTACTGTGTAATATTGTAGAACATTGTTGGTTACTATTTGAGACTATTTATAAATGGATCATAGCCGTTGGATTAAAATCCAATGACTAATCCAATCAGACATTGTTAGATCTAAAAAGGGTGTTTGGCAGGTGTAGCTCTGAATAATTTTAAAATTGCATATTTGTCCCTAAATAAAAAATAATTATATACATACCCCTGAATAATACATATAATTGCGTATATATCTCTGTGATTTAAATTAGTTGAAAAATCATCCATTAACAAAACGACAAATATATAAAATAACTATTAAACTTTTTGCATATATACCCTTAAAAAAAATTATTGTAAATAAAGTTATACAAGGGTTATTTTGGACCTTGTGTATATCTTAATCTAAGTTATAACTAGTTAATAAAGTTTAATTAACTGAATCTAACAGTAGCAGCATATCCATAATTACCTATATTTTTTATTTAAATAATTATATTTTTTCTGAAGATAAATATGCAATTATAGAACTTTTGAGTGTTTAAAAATAATTGGAGAGATGGAGTAATAAATATAATTTTTGCGAGGGTATATAAACAATTTCTCATGCAGGGACACATGGTATGAATGTCTTGAGAAAACCAGCCGGCTGCCGGCCCCTGTTCACGTCTACAAAGCACTGCTCTTGTTTCTCTTCCTCTCTTCGTTAACATCATCGATCAATGGATGCTCCGATGAGCCGAGAAGTGAAGAGCATCAGCACCGAGCGCAAGATGGTCCAAGAGAGGTCTGAAGCGGGTGAAGCGCCGCCCATTGAGTATATAGTCAAAGAGTCCCAACGCCCAGCTGATACTTCGCCGCTGCTGACTTCTCCGCTTCCCGTCGTCTATCTCGGCCAGCCGGACGAGGCCGAGGAGATCAAGACCGCCCTTCAGTCCTGGGGCATGTTTCAGGTGACTTCTTGTCTTCCTTTTGGAATTTGGGCTTGTTTGGATCGAAGAAGAATGGAGCAAAGATGGGATTTTTAGGGTTTCTTTGTGTTTTATTTCGTAGGTTGGGATTTTGATTGATAAGGAAATGGAAGAAATTTTTTTGGGGTAAAAGTGTTGACTTTGAGGAAAGAACAGGAAAATCAGAGAAATCAAAGTAAGGTTATGGTTTTGTAAATTGAATGGTGATTTAGTTATGAAAGCAAGATGGAGATTTTTCTTAAAAAGAAATTGAAACTTTCTTTGAATTTGCAAAAGTGATCATTATGAGTTTTTCATTTATTTGAAAAATAGACATTATTTAGGTTGTATTTGGATGTATTTTGCTTTTAATTTGGTCAACTAACTGAATCAATTACCAAGCATTGGGGTATTAACTTCCCATATATATGTTCATCCCTGACTTCCTTTAAATAAAACCAAAAAAAAATGAATTAATGGAATTAGTTACTTGTTCAGTTATTAATTTGTGATCAATTAATTTGGTCTTTCAAATTTGTTTTGGCTGTAATTACTGGACTGATGAAGAAGAAGAGCTTCTTTTCGATAATAGGGTGAGATAAATATTATTGTACAAAGCTCAAATTAGCAGATATGTGCTGATTCATGCTGAACATATATACAAATCTCAAATTGGCTGATGAATGTTTAGTTATGATGGATGCCGTAAATAAATAAGATAACAATCTTCTAATCGTTCGTTGAATGGATTTTGTCATACATGTTAGATTGTTAGTGGATCATATCTTGTAAAAATGTTTTGCTGTTCTGAGCTACACATTTCTGAGCTTGCTTCTCATCTGCTTTATATCTTTTTATCCTAAATTTTGGTATTGTTTCAACTATCTTGATTGGAATTAGGGAGTGTTTATTTTACTGGTGCTTGGATGTAAATTCATCTCCAATCTTTAAATTGTTTTGAAGCTTCATGCAAAACAACATCAATTGAGGTCTTTTTTTTTTTTCCAATTAGCTCTTTGATGTAAATTATGAAAAAGGAGAGAACAAAGCAAAGCCAAGAATTTGGTTTGATAGCTATCTTGCTAGTTACTAGTTCCATCATGCAAGCTAATATACTTTGACACAATGGTCACTGTGTCATTATATTTCTGATTTCTTCATTAATGCACCAATTTTATGCATATCTGTTGCACCAATCATGCTATATAAGATGGCATAACTGGTTTTACTTGTTTCAGGTTATCGATCATGGTGTGCCACCATCCTTTCTGGATGAATTAAGAGATATTGCAAGAGCTTTCTTTAGTCTTCCAATGGAGGAGAAGCAAAAATATAGCAATATAAGAGATGGACAGTTTGGAAAAGAGGGATACGGAAATGATGAAATTATAGCAGAAGGCCAGATCCTTGACTGGACTGACCGCCTTTTTCTATTAGTCCAACCTGAAGATGCAAGGAAACTGGAGCTTTGGCCGACAAATCCAAATTCTTTGAGGTATTGGACCGTCTTTACGGTCATGAAGTTTCATAAAAGTATTGCATGTGGTTTTTTCACATAAACTGATCATTCATTCTTTTATAACTGATGGTCAAATTCAATTACCAAAATGCCAAAAAAGGCATGCTTAATTATCTGAATTTTTTTTAATAACCATATTTGGTAGGATGCAAGTGTTAAAGGGGTTGCTTTGTCTGCAATTATCAGTTGTAAGTATGCAAATAATGACTAGTCTCATGAAGATAAAATGGAGATTGAGGACTTAGCTTTAGTTTAGATGTGGTTGATAGAAATGACATTTTGGTTCAGTAATTCATTCGCAGTTATCATGAAATCAGGGAATTATATTTTATAGATTAGTGAGCACACTCCTACAATTGTATCTCGCTCAGTTAATTATATTTTGTCTGATTAACATGTTTATGCCTTCATTGAACATAAAGAACACTTGATAAAGATCGAGAAGTGAACCATTATATCTATACATCTCATGGTAGTCAGAGCTTGCCAATTATGGCTCATCTCTTTCTATGTGAACAAGAATATGGCAAAAAAAAAAAAAAAAAAAAAAATACAAATTAGATTCATTACTGGTTTGCATGAATTATGCATGCAGGTATGTCTTGCATGAATACACAATGAAGACAAAAAAGTTAGTCGAGAATGTCCTAAAGGCAACTGCAAAGTCACTGGAACTGAATGAAGATTTCTTTGTCAGCCATCTCGGAGAAAAGTTCCCAATGTTTGCAAGATTCAACTACTATCCATGTTGTTTGAAGCCCAATCTCGTCTTTGGCCTTAAACCTCACAGCGATGGCCCTCTGATCACCGTAATTTTACCCGACAAAGATGTAGAGGGACTTCAGGTATTAAAAGATGGCGAATGGATCAAAGTGACCACTTCCCTTGATGCTTTGATCTTTAATATAGGAGATCAAATGGAGGTAAATACTTTAGAATTTTCCTTCCTAGTTGCTTTCGACAAAATGTAATTAACGTTATTAGTTTATAGCATAACATTGTTCTAAATTATGCAGATAGTGAGCAATGGAATATTTAAGAGCCCTGTTCATAGAGTGGTCACATTTTCTGGCAAGGATAGGATATCTATTGCTATGTTTTGCTCAAATTTACCTGAAAAAGTGATAGGACCGGCAGATGAACTAGTGAATGATATGAGACCAAGGATGTACAAAAATTTGAAGGTGAAGGACTATTTTGAGGTGTTTTCCCAGAGGTTCTTGGGAGGAAAGAGGGCCATTGATTGGGCTCAAATCTGATAAAAGTATTTGCAATTATTTAGTGATAAAAATACGACATCATAGCTGTTTAATTTGTTTAGTTGAAACATATAAATATATTTGAAGATATTTTAGTAAGGATGCTGAAAAAGTTAAAGAAAATCCAAAATTATTTTTTTCCTTTTCATTTATTAAGTGTACTGTGTATGGTATTTGATACTTATATGTGCCATTAGTTTACTCCTTAACAATTCATGATCTTTTATAAGGATTTTTCTGCTATGTAAGGTACATGTGTAATTTGGCAATTTCAAAGACATTGTTTTATGGAAATTTCTAGGGAGGTATATGGAAAAAGTTAATAAATAAATAATATAATTATTAATTTATATTAGATTCTACAAAAAAGCAAAAAAGTAAATTTATATTAATCGAGTCCATGGGATCATCTCTCATGCATCATCCATTACAAAAATCTAATTTTAATTTTTAATATTTAGTAAGCATCCAATTTACTTGTTTGTTATGAGTGCTACAATTATTGTGAGTAAGATGTGGATAAAAGGCCCCAAACCCAAGCTATAGAATTAAATATTTTTTTTGCTGTGACACCAATACCGTTGAACCGAAGGCCCTGTTATCTAATCTTTTAATTTTTTTTAACTATGTTATTTATTTTCTTTAAACATAATCTACGGTTCTACTTATTTTTTTTATCATACAATTAAAAAAATTATTTTTTTTAATAAGTCAATGTCATATCTAATCAATGATATAAAAAAAACATCTAAGTTTTAGAGGGCATACAATAATATTTTTAAATAAATCATGACAAGCAATTGTTTTAGATTTTTGTTTGTTTTTCCTTCAATGATTTGTGGGATTCTTTAGCATGCAAGAAAAAAAAATATTCACAATGATAATGGAGCCAAAAAAAATTTTGAATTTAGTCATTGAATTAAAAATGAAATGTAAGACCCTACCATATTAAAAAGAATTAAGTGATTTTTTTTTATTGAAAATTAATCAAAATAAATATTCTTTTACTATAATTATATATACACACACACATGAATATTTGTGTATGCCATTGTCAATATATATATATAGGTAGAGGCTCAATCCTTTATAAGGCTTTTAGCACCTTTTATATATGTATATGGATAAAAACTGTGTATAGGTCACTCTCATCATTTGGCCAAAGGCCCACGGACCGACCCAAGGCCAACCTAAGCCCGATCCAAATCCAATCTAAAGTTTGACAGGGCCCGATTTAAACAAATCTTAAATTGGATATGGATATCATTTTTAAATGATGAGTCAACCTTTTTGGATCTTTTTTGGACTGATCCTACGGGTTGGCACATGAGCTGACCCATTGAATTTATTATTAAATATTAATAATATAATTTTAAAAAAAATATCACAAAGAATATACAATGATAGAATGAGTAGGTGTCAACCTAGTTAGAATTTACCCATATTTTAGTTTTGCAATATTTTTCTCATGTAAAAATTTAATAATACTAATCAATTAATAAAATTATTCATTTTTATTTTTAAATCATCACAAAGATTAATTAAGTAAAGTTAAAAAAAGAAAATAACAGCGGGCCGAATCCAACAGGCCAATCTTAGTCTGATCCAATAATTGATCCAAAAAGCCAAGCCCATGAGCTGGGTCATGGGCTTCATATTTAAAATTTAGCCTGGCCCACACTATTCACGAGGCTCATCGGATTTGGGCTTGGGTTGGGCTAAAGTCTAAATTTTTTGAGCCAGGCTGGGTGATGAGAGTGATGTATAGGAAACCAGTTGGTTAAAGACAAAAAAACTATGTATATACACACACGTAACACACAAACACAAATTTACATTTTAACATTGCATAAGATTCTTAATTCTCATCACATTATCAAAAAATAAAAAATAATAATAATAAATCATGTTTCATCATGTCTCATGCCCAGCCAGAGAATTAAATAGACCAATCACATTTGTATGAAGAGTGACCTTCTATGTAACAAGGTCTCAAATTAAAATGAAAATAACAAAATAGAGGAATAATATAAATTATAAAAATATTACACAAATACCACAAGGTTGTCGATGGAACACATAACAGGTTCAAATTAGGTCATACATCTATCCCTAACAAAAACAAGTAAACAATACAGAAATATACAATAAAAATACTCTCAATAAACACATGAAATAAAGGATAAAGCTACACCAACAAAACTCTTTTACCAAATGGGCTACTAGTTACTCCCTATGATCTAAAACAGAGAAGTCATGAGGAGGGTCATAAGCTCAAAAGCCTAGTTATCTAGCAAAAGAAAAGAAAAAAACGATTTAAGACATGTATCTTATACAATGAAATATAACATATAGTAAAGCATTTAGAGAGAACCATGTAGTTAAACAATAAATGTTGGGACATTCCATAACAAAAATCAGCATAATAATATTTCTCATTTTGAAATCAAATTAAACTGTCTCCTCAAATATATTGCAAGCAAATCTATTATCAAATGGCAGATCTATTATCAAATGGCAGTGCTAGATGTAAAATACAGAAACTTTGCAACTGAAAGGGATCAATTTATTCATCAGAAAAGAGAGCTATAAATAGCCTTACAAAAACAAGAATAACAACCCACAAACAACATGAACAAAAACAAATAACAAACTCTATCTTTTCCTAAAGACTAGGACTTCCTAAAGATCAGAACAAACAACTCAAAACAATTTATTCAAAGTAAATAACCAACAATCCCTCCCTTAAGCTAATTCGTCTGAACTTAGCTTACTTTAGCAATATCAATCACTCCAAGCATATTACGAAGCCTCTCGAATTGCTCCTTCTTCAATGGTTTTGTCATGATACCTGCAATTTGATTCTCAGAGGTGCAGTAACTTAGCTTGACAACTCCATCATTCACCAAATCTCTAAGAAAATGAAATTTCACATCTATATGCTTACTCTTTCCATGGAAGACTGGATTTTTGGACAGCTGTATGGTAGAGCTATTATCACACATAATGACAGTTCCTGACTTCTCTGCAACACCAATTTGTTCTAACACTCTTCTAAGCCAAACACATTGACATGCACACAAAGCTGCTGCTATATATTCTGCCTCCGTGGTGGAAAGAGCTACTACTGGTTGTTTCTTCGAGACCCAAGAAATAGCTCATGACCCCATCTTAAAAACAAATCCAGAAGTACTTCTTAGATCATCTAAATCTCCAGCATAATCACTATCAGTGAAGGCTAATAGCTTCAAATTGCTTCCTCTTTTTCTATAAAAAATTCCCATATTAATTGTACCTTTTAAGTACCTTAGGATTCTTTTTGCTATGAGCCAGTGCGACATTTTGGGACTAGCCATGAACCTGCTTAACAAACTGATACTGTACATCAGATCTGGTCTAGTTACAGTTAAGTACATGAGGCTTCCAACCAATTGTTTGAATAAAGTTTCATCAACTCTAACACCATTTTCATCTTTACACAACTTTGTGCCAAGCACTATTGGATTTTTCACAGCATTGCAATCCTCCATACCGAATCTTGCTAATACTTCTTTATCATATCTCCTTTGACAAATAAAAATACCATCTGGGCACTGTTTCAACTCCACTCCAAGAAAATGCTTCATTTTTCCCAAGTCACTCATATCAAACTCCAACATCATTGACTTTTTAAACTCTTCACACATGCTTCTATCATTTCCAGTAAAAATTAAATCATCAACATAGAGGCTGACAATTAACAAATTACCTCCTTTTGACTTTGTGAATAGTGTATGTTCACTGGGGCATCTTACGAAACCTTCCTGCATAAAATAGGCTTCAATTCTACTATACCAAGCTCGCGGTGCCTGTTTAAGACCATAGAGGGCCTTTTTCAGCTTGTAAACTTTATCTTCATCTCCTTTCTTTATAAACCCCTCAGGCTGCTGCACAAACACTTCTTCTTTGAGCTCTCCATGAAGAAAGGCGCTCTTTACATCAAGTTGAAAAACTGCCCAACTAAATTCTGCAGCTACAGCAAGAATTGCACGGATGGTGTCAAGTCTTGCTACCGGAGCAAACACTTCAGTGTAGTCTATTCCATGGCGTTGAGCATATCCCTTTGCTACCAATCTCGCTTTAAACTTGTCTACATCTCCATTTTCATCAAGTTTCATTTTGAATACCCACTTGACTCCAATGGGTTTGATTCCTTTAGGCAAGTCGGCGAGCTCCCAGGTTTGATTCCTCTCAATGGCTTCAATTTCCGATGGTATTGCTTCTCTCCATTTTTTGCTTTTAACTGCCTCTTCAAACGAAGTTGGGTCATCTTCAATCATCATCAACATCACATTCAAATTTTCTATTTCAGTAAAAACTTCACCTGTTTCATAATCTTGCATCCATGCTGGTGCTCTTCTTTCTCGCATGCCTCTTCCTAATTCATTATCATTAGAATCTGGCTCATTTGGAGTTGAGTTGGAGCTGCTGTTTGAACTGCTCGAGCAGCAGTTTGGAGCAATATCCGAACTGTCTCTTGAATTGGTTCCTTCTTCATGCTGGTGATCAGCTTCATTATCATCCTCTCCCCATTCAAGTATTTCACGCCTTATTTCTTCATCAGATCTGCCCCAGTCCCAGCTCTTTTCTTCCTCAAAAACAACATCTCTGCTTGTAATTATTTTCTTCAAAACTGCATCATACAACCTCCACGCCTTAGACTCATCGCTGACCCCAAGGAAAACACATTTTTTGCTTTTGTCATCTAGTTTATTCCTCCTTTGATCTGGTATATGTACATGAGCTACACAACCAAATATTCGGAAATACTCCACTGATGGTTTTTCTCCACTCCATGCCTCCTCTGGGGTTTTGTTTTCAACTGCTACGGTTGGGCTCCGATTTTGAATATGTACACACCATCTTGCAGCCTCGGACCAGAAGTTTTTTGGAACTTGCTTGTCATGTAGCATGGATCGAACAGCATTCAAAATTGTCCTGTTCTTTCTCTCGGCGACGCCGTTCTGCTGAGGTGTATAAGCTGCTGTCAATTGCCTACTAATGCCTTGTGATTTACAAAATTCTTCAAACTCATTTGAAGTGAACTCGCAACCCCTATCTGTCCTTAAACAGATAATGAATTCACATGTCTCCTTCTCAACACTAGCTTTATAGTTTTAAAACATAACAAAAACTTCTGACTTTTCATGTAAGAAATAAATCCAAGTTTTACGAGTAAGATCATCAATAAAACTTAGAATATACCTCTTATTACTATGTGATGCTGGTTTGATGGGACCGCATATATCTGAATGTATCAGCTGCAGTCGTTTTGATGCTCTCCATAAACTCTTCTTTGGTATGGATTCTCTGTGTTGTTTTCCAGTCAAGCACGTAGTACATATCTCCTTGGTAAGTTTTAGAGAGGGTAGTCCCATCACCATCTTGTTGTAAGACAAGGTTTTTAACCCCTTGTGATTCAAATACCCAAATCGACAGTGCCACATATGAGCTTCTTTCTCTGAAACTTCTTCAGTCTGTAAACACATAGAATGCTTTTGCTGCATGGATGCTAACAGATAAAACATTCTATTTCCACTCATATTTGTTTGCATTATTAATCCCCTCCTAGAATGAAACACCTTACAGGTTCCATCTTGAATCAAAATGGCTAAGCCCTTTTTCTTGAAGTTGTCCTATGCTTAATAGGTTGCTTTTAAGCTCAGGAATATAGTAAACATCAGATATTACCTGGATTTTGCCATTTATTTGCACCCTTATACTTCCTTTTGCCATTACTTCCATCCTTGTATCATTTCCAAGCTTCACCGTCTGATTGAAATCTTCTTGTAAATTTGAGAACCATTCTTTGTTTCCCGTCATATGATTACTGCATCCCGAATCAAGGAACCAGATTTCTTCTTTCTTTGCTTGATGGAGATCTACATAGGACATCAACAAAAGTTCTTCCTCTTCTTCTGCTTCAGCATAGTTGACCTTCTTGTCCCAATTAGGGCACTCATATTGAAAGTGTCCTAAGTTGTGACATTTAAAACATTCAATTGTTGCTTTGTTCAAAGGTTGTCTTCCTCTTCCTCTGCCGCGTCCTCCCCTCAACATGTTTCGACCTCTTCCTCTGCCTGATCTAATGTCTTGAGTCACTTTTAGCACTTGTTCCTCTTCTTGGTGGCCTCGCATCCTTTGTTCATGAACAAGGAGACTCCCATGTACTTCATCGATGCTCATGGTACTTAAGTCATTTGACTCCTCAATCGAGCAAACGACATAGTCAAAGTTAGGAGTTAATGATCTAAGTACCTTGCTAACCACCATACTTTGCTCCATTGTCTCACCATTTGACTTCATCTTGTTCACCACAGTCAAGGTACGCCCCAAGAAACCGTCTATCTTCTCTCCTTCTTTCATGGTGAGCAACTCGAACTCCCTTCTCAATGCTTGGAGTTGTGCCCTTCTCACTTTTGTGGACCCTTGATACTTTTGTTTCATTGAATCCCAAATCGCCTTTGATGTTCTCTTGTCAAGGATTGTTTCTAGAATCTCTCTATCAATTGCTTGGAACAAAAAATTCTTGACTTTCAGATCCTTGAGTTTGGCTTCTTCCACCGCTTTCCTCTGTGCTTCACTTGCTGCTGACGCCCCAATTGCAGCCGGAGGAATTCCTTCATCCACAAGACTCCACATTTCCTTGCTTTTTAGGAAGTTTTCCATTATCATCGACCAATGATCATAATAGCCATCAAACTTTGGAATGGATGGCTGCACAAGAGTGTCTGTGGTGGACATTTTCCCTCGTAGTGTTTAACTCACACTTTCTCAATATCACTCACTCAATTTGGCCCTTTCCTAGCTTTGATACCAAATGTAAAATTCAGAAACTTTGCAACTGAAAGGGATCAATTTATTCATCTCAAAACAATTTATTCAAAGTAAATAACCAACACTAGATTATTATATACTGCTATAGTCCATAACATAATCAAATAGAATCTCACCACATAATTGGGTAAGAAGGGCACCATGAACACCATGTGGAAGATGGAGCAATAAATTTACTAAAATATACCAATAGAGTCTAGGAATTCTTCACTCTGAGGAGCAAATTATTTTTGGGTATCCAAATTAGAATATGAGATATGTAATTGGGTCAAAATACAGATATTTGAGATATGTGTCAACATGGCCAATATGCCCTCCACTGGCAAAGCAACAGCATACAGTCATATACAAAGACCAATATAGAATTTCCCATTAAATATATAAAATAACCAACATCCAGTTAAACAAATGCATTTAACCCACAAAAATTTCCTAAATTTTCAAATAATAATTGTTAGTTCCGCCGGTTAGGGTTTGTGAAATAAGAGGAACACTCACTCACTTAAGCATTCAAGAAAAATAAACACAAACCACAAAGAGGAGACACAAGACGTTGGTAACCCAGTTCGGCATCCACTTGCCTACATCTGGGGGGCCATGCCCGAAGATCAACAATCCACTAAAAAGGGGTAAAAGATAGAAGAGTACAAAACACACTTGTCACTCTCTCACATACAAAGAATACTACCCTCTCTAGATTGTCCGGTACCTCCCTACTCCCTCTTTCAAGAGTCGTACCCAATCCTAGACCAAGGAAGTATATATAGACGCCTCAACGTCCCAAATATAGCGCATACCCTTTTTAGAATCTCCGCGGCTTCTAACTTTGGAACCTTCCGAAATTAGATGTCGTAACTTATATTGTAACATTTGTTGCGACATTGGCCCTGGCTGCTAGCTTGGCTGAATTCTGGCTCCATTGCTAAGCGACCTCAAGACCACCCGTCCGAGTCGATTGTAGCCCGATCACCTTGACCCGAACTACCAGCAACTAACCTCCCTCTTCAGCTCCTCACCACGCAGCCCCCTCGCAAGGGGCGCACGTCCTATGTGCGTCTTCATGGAACTTGCCAAACTTAGTCTTCACTTCACCCAAGTTTGGTCTTCAAGGATCTTCAATCCATTATCCAAATCTTGCCATCAATAGGCGCATCTTCAAACATACCCATAATAGACTTCATATCTTCTCTATTATGGTTCTTCAAATCTTCAACAAGAATCTTCAAATCTTGCCTTCAATAGTCTTCAAGAATCATTCCATTGATAGGATTCTCTTCATTTAGCTCCACCCATATTTAGTCTTCAATCAATCTTCTAAATATGGTCTTGATTGGGATCTTGTCTTCAACTTGATGCTTGCTTGATCATCTTGCCTAAAATAGTTTGTCACAAGATCTTCATTCAATTTTCATGAGAGTTGCTCCTTCTTTCCAAAAATAGCTTCTACAAGATCTCTCATGATATTTTCCACCTAGCCAAGTGTATTTGCCATGTCATCCTTCATTCCATGTCTTCATCCATGCCACGTCATCATGCTTGCCATGTCACCTTGACTAGGTGTCAAATTATGCCAATCATTAAAGTGCATTTGCACTAACAATCTCCCCCTTTGGCATAATTTGACACAACTTCTTCTGCTCCCAGACTGACCATTGTTACAACACTCTGTTACAACATTTTACTAGGACACAGACTAGACTGACATTTGTTACAACATCCAGTTATAACATTTACTGGAAACCAGACACCAGACTTGACAAGTTAATCTGCTAGTTGCTTACAAAGAGTAAAAACATTCTTAAAGACAATTGCAACTAGAGAAAAACAACCAACTACGGTTAAACATAACTAACATAACAATGTTCGACATAACCGATATAACAAACATAACAATGTTCCGAACCAACAAAAACATGAACAACCAAACATAAACAAACTAAAAGAATAGTTTTAAAGAATAGTCAGTCTGGAGATTGCAGTAGCAGCAGAAAACTTCTCCCCCTTTGTGCCATAATTGATGCCAAAGTCTTCATCGTTGTTGCAGAAATTGTTGCAACATTTTCTGTGACTCCCCCTGTCTTCAAGACTCTTGGTCATCTGTTTCCTTCTGCCTCCTCGCGAGAGTATCAAGTCGTGCAATAATCTTCTGCTTTTGTTGAGCAATGGTAAATAATTCGGCAGAAAGTGCTCTTTGTCTTCTCTCCAATTCTTCAAGATTTTCTTTCAGAATCTTTGCATATTCCTCTTCAAAGTCCAGGCTAGTTCTTTGAGCTTCTTCTTCAGTTGATGGAGGTGGAGATGCTCGACCAACAGGCAGATCAATCTTCTTTCCTGCAGAGAACAGCTTCTGGGAAATCTTCAGCTTCTTCACTGTGGTAAACACTTCTCCCTTCTTAAGTTGTACTCCATGTTGTAACAAATAGTGCGACAATAGTGCTGGATAGCCCAAAGAACCTGCAGTACTCACACTGTCTGCTTCCTTCACAATGTTTTGAAACACTAATCTCCCCAGATTAAACTTCTTTCCAGTTCCGATTGAGTACAATAACAATGCCATATCTTTCACTAATCCTGAGTTGTGTGGAGCTGGTAGCCAATTAAGAACACAAATTCTAAACAGAACATTATACTTAGCTGTGAGCAAAGATGCTGGCAACCGAGTCTTTTCTCCCCATGCTTCAGTTCTGTCCCCTGTGATTTCCTTCAGGACTTCTTCATTAATTTCAAGTCCTTCTTCGAAAATTCCTTTCACATCTGCCTTGAACTCCAAAAATCTGTTGATAGTTGCTGCTGTAAATGGGATCCACTTCCCTCGAACGAACACTCTGGAGATTCCATTGCTGGATGGAAGCAAGTTGCTATAGAATTCCTGAATCAGTGAAAGACTGTAACCCTCAGCAAAACTAGCTGACTTGTACAAACTCCTTTCCTTCAAAAGATCAGTCACACCATACTTCAGAAACTCAGTATCATCAATTGATCTCTCCACAACAACTCCTCTCTTCTCTACCTTCTTGAACTTCATCTTGGCTTCTTTGTCTTGAAATCTTTCCTTATCAGTATCTTCTATCACCTGGAAGGCCTTCTTCTTCTTTCCCATTTCTGCCTTAGTGGTCTTCTTCTTTCCCTGGGATGTGACTTCAGTACCTTTACTGCCCTTGGCTTTCTTTCCTTTCTCAGCTATTGAGGACTTTTTCTTCTCCCCCTGTTTTGCAGCATTTGTACACTTTCTCTTGGGCCTGGGACTTTCTTCTGGATCAGCAAAAGACTTCCTCTTCTGCTCCTTATTGACTTTCTTCTTCTGATGTTTAGAAGACACAGGTTTCTTCTTGTCAGTTACCTTTGATAACTTCTCCTTCAATGGTACATTATCAGAGCTGTGGGAACTTCCAGATGTTGCTGCAGATGTTACAACAGTTTCTGTGACATGGTCTGTATCTTGATGAATACTCTTCAGAGCTTCGGCTGCTGCTTCCTCAGCACTGGTAGGAGGATCTTCTTTATCCTGTAACCCTTCCTCGGTCTCGGGTTGTTCATCCTCTTCTTCTGAATCGGTTGAGGAACTGTCCTCTTGTTGAACATATGCTCCTGGAAAGGAATCTCGTATCCATCTGAGGAGCTCGTCTCGATCTTTTTGACCTGGGGGTGCATCAGATGGTCCAGCAGGTTCAGTGAACTCAGCATTAGGAGATACAAATGGAACAATAGCCTTTGAACGCTCTCATGTCTCTTCAGTTCTTGGCGGGCTTCCATCATGCTGTTTCTTTTCTTCTTCAACCCGGGCAACAATCTCTTGAGGTGTAACTCGAGCGCGCTTTGCCATTCTCTTGGTCCTCATCTTGGCGTTCGTCTGATTCTTCTTTTCTCCTGTCACGAATTAGCTTCACAGTGGAGAGTAATTTGGGGAAGAACTTAGGGTTTTCTTTTTAGGGATTTTAAACTTGGTCTAATAACCATAAATAGGTTATAACTTCCAAGACAACTCTTCATTTTTCAAAAATTTCTTTTGAAAACAATTTCTCTTTTCTTTTCATTTTCCCTCATCTCCCTTTTTTTTTTTTATTCTATTTCTTCCCCTTTTTTTTTTTTTTTTTTTTTTTTTAAAAAAAAAAATTCATCATGAAACCTTGTATGTTGACCTTCTGGGTCCTCGGTCTAAGCTCTGCATGTTGCACCTTGATGTTGTAACATTCTGGTTCATCCTTTCTGTCATTACACAATTTGTAGTAGAGCAAACCGCATCTTCTTTAGACACTTCAATTTTACGAATCCACATCTTTTTAATGACGATAGTTCTTCCTCTGACTTTTCTTTTGATGGTAGCTTGCACATGACCAATCACTCTTCCATTTTTCAAGTCTTCTTTTAATTTGTTGCACTTTGGTCTTATATGTCCGATTTCTCCACAATGAAAGCATGTAGGCACTTCTTTTATGTGCTCCTTCTTTGCTTTGACTTGCTTCTCTTTTTGTTGAGCAGTTGACTTGACAAAAGTAACTCTTGAGCATTCAGTCTTGGCACTTAAAGTCTCACCAACATATCCGATGCCTTTCTTAACTTTACTTGGTCTTCCAATTGAAAGCATTTCATCAAGCTTTGCTTTACCTTTGTTCATGGACTCTAGAATCTTCTCCGCTTGGCTCAACTTTACTTGACATTCAGTCAGTTCCTTCTCCAGATGTTTGTTTTGTATCATCATCTGGTCAAACTTTGTGAGCATTAGTTTGTAACTCATGAGAAGATCTTTTTCTGTTACCTCATCGAATTCACTGTCTGATGTTGTAACCGATGTTGTAACACTTTTTGCAACATTTCTTGATTTGCAGGCTGCCTTACTTATGATTGCTGGAAACGAGATATGATGATTGCAGTTGCCTTCATCTTCTTCTTCGTCCATGCTGTAGTCTGAGTCATCACTCCATTTAGCATTGAGAGACTTTCCTTTCTTTTTAAGAGTGTTAGCACACTCTAATTGATAATGTCCAACACCACCACACTCCCAACACTTGATCTTTTGTTGATTATCTTCTTCTTCCTTTTCTTCTTTAGGAACCTCCTTCTTTTGGAATCTGCTACCCTTCTTCTTATACTTTCTGAACATATTGTGCAGCTTCTTTGAAAGGAAAACAAATTCTCCATCTTCATCATCTTCATCATCTGTTACAACAGTCTGTTGTAACTCTTTCTGCTTGACTCCTTCTATCTTCAAGGCAAAATCTTCTACTTTTCTTTCAGGGTTCAGGTTCATTTCATATGCTTGCAATGATCCTAATAACTCGTCAAGCTTCATGGTTGTGATGTCTTTTGCCTCTTCTATTGCAGCTACTTTTGCTTCAAACCTTCTTGGAAGAGATCGGAGAGTCTTTTGCACTAACTTCTTATCGGAATACTTCTTCCCAAGTTGATAGGCTTGATTCGCAATATCCATCAACTTTGCATTGAAGATGGCTATTGTTTCTTCCTCTCCCATCCTGAGATTTTCAAACATGGTGGTTAACATTTGAAGTTTAGATGTTCTTACCACATTCGTGCCTTCATGAATTGTTTGAAGAATCTCCCAAGCTTCTTTAGCACTTTCACACGTAGCCACATACTTGAACTGATTCTCGTCCACACCTCCAAATATTGCATTTAGAGCTTTTCCATTTGCATTAGCTTTCTTCATGTCTTCGGTACTCCAGTTGATCTTCTTCTTCACAGTCTCTTTCTTTTCTTCATCAACTTGAGTTGGAGGGGACCATCCTTCTTCAACAGCAATCCAAGCACTCTCGTCCAAAGATTTAATGAACGCTCTCATCCTTGCTTTCCAATATGGGTAGTTGGAGCCGTTGAGCAATGGAGGACGTGTAACGGAGGCACCTTCTCTTCCGGCCATCATAGAAACTAGATAGGATCTCGCCGACCTTGAAAACAAAGTTAACACGACGACCTAAGCTCTGATACCACTTGTTAGTTCCGCCGGTTAGGGTTTGTGAAATAAGAGGAACACTCACTCACTTAAGCATTCAAGAAAAATAAACACAAACCACAAAGAGGAGACACAAGACGTTGGTAACCCAGTTCGGCATCCACTTGCCTACATCTGGGGGGCCATGCCCGGAGATCAACAATCCACTAAAAAGGGGTAAAAGATAGAAGAGTACAAAACACACTTGTCACTCTCTCACATACAAAGAATACTACCCTCTCTAGATTGTCCGGTACCTCCCTACTCCCTCTTTCAAGAGTCGTACCCAATCCTAGACCAAGGAAGTATATATAGACGCCTCAACGTCCCAAATATAGCGCATACCCTTTTTAGAATCTCCGCGGCTTCTAACTTTGGAACCTTCCGAAATTAGATGTCGTAACTTATGTTGTAACATTTGTTGCGACATTGGCCCTGGCTGCTAGCTTGGCTGAATTCTGGCTCCATTGCTAAGCGACCTCAAGACCACCCGTCCGAGTCGATTGTAGCCCGATCACCTTGACCCGAACTACCAGCAACTAACCTCCCTCTTCAGCTCCTCACCACGCAGCCCCCTCGCAAGGGGCGCACGTCCTATGTGCGTCTTCATGGAACTTGCCAAACTTAGTCTTCACTTCACCCAAGTTTGGTCTTCAAGGATCTTCAATCCATCATCCAAATCTTGCCATCAATAGGCGCATCTTCAAACATACCCATAATAGACTTCATATCTTCTCTATTATGGTTCTTCAAATCTTCAACAAGAATCTTCAAATCTTGCCTTCAATAGTCTTCAAGAATCATTCCATTGATAGGATTCTCTTCATTTAGCTCCACCCATATTTAGTCTTCAATCAATCTTCTAAATATGGTCTTGATTGGGATCTTGTCTTCAACTTGATGCTTGCTTGATCATCTTGCCTAAAATAGTTTGTCACAAGATCTTCATTCAATTTTCATGAGAGTTGCTCCTTCTTTCCAAAAATAGCTTCTACAAGATCTCTCATGATATTTTCCACCTAGCCAAGTGTATTTGCCATGTCATCCTTCATTCCATGTCTTCATCCATGCCACGTCATCATGCTTGCCATGTCACCTTGACTAGGTGTCAAATTATGCCAATCATTAAAGTGCATTTGCACTAACAATAATAATCAAACAATACTCCTTTCTTACCCAAATGCTAATAAAATCAAGTCACATTGCGCAGAATTTACCTGGAAATTAATGCTTTACTAAACAACTCTAGCAAACAAACAAGATATATTCACCAAAGTTGAGAATAGTTAATATCACAACAATATAATGTAATTTCTAATAATATACATTCCAACAAATTACTAAGCCAATCTAATACCTTATTTTTTTTTAAGTTTACAATTATGCAAATTTTTACCCTTGATAATATCCAAACACCCTTACATATATGGGTGAATACATACATATATATTTATAAAATAATTATTCAAGTATTCTAGAAAAATATATATTGAAATATGTAGAATTATTTATGCATAAATACATAAATAACAATACATATGTAATTCCAAAGATTATATTATATTATATTTTATATATATATATATATATATATATATGAGTGTGTGTGTGTGTATAGAGCTAAGAAGTTTCTATTGTGAGGGAGTTTATTTAATCATTAATAATTTGATAGTCAAATAGAGATGAGTTTGTTAAAGTTTTTATTTAGATATTTATAATAAAATGTAATATAATATATATTATATTTATGATATATATAATTTTAATAATTAAATTATATAATTTCGGAGATGGAATCCGGAAGAGGGTATTTTTTGCCTCTGCCCCTATCCTCATCCATGTTTCTCAAATTTTCTCCGTCCCCAACCCAGTCAAGGCAAAAAATTGGATTCTCCTTCAAGACCTAGGCAAATTGACAACCCTAAACTAGAAGAATTTAAAAATATTAAACATCCAATTTTAAGGAATTTCACCAAATTAATGAAGATTTAAATAGCCATTACAAAATAGAGCGAGAGACACGCATTAAGTACAATGAAAATTAAATCACTTTCACATATTGCTAATTCAAAACCATAATGCTAATGCTACAAAAAAAAAAAAAAAAAAAAAAAAAAAAAAAAAAAAAAAAAAAAAAAACTAGCTAGGGTGAAAGGTGGATGATACACAAAACCAAATTGAGACTTATAATCATGAAAATCAAGCATAAGAGGATACTCCAATGCTAGTTCCTAACTAGACATCAAGCATAAAGTAGCAAATACCATTTTCCTCCTAACATTAGGCTACTCATGAAGGCACTAAGCATAATAGTGAGTTTTCAAAGGCATTGATAGCAAAACTAAGAGCATGCCAGACAAAATTTCCCAACTATCAGTCACTACTAGTGAGTGGTTTCCCCATCCTTAAGAACCCAAACAGTAAGTTGAAATTTTACAAGGTTCAAACACACACTCAAATGCAACAATATCACAATAAATTGAGGTCACACAATCTTCAAGAACTCACTGATATCATCACAATGTCTAAAGTTTCTCCATCATCAACTTTCATGCTATCAAGTCTAACCAGCGCATGAACATCAACAGACAGGTTGTCTTACTTGGGGTCCATACATTGGGCATTTTGAGGCTTCAGAAAAAGGTACTATAGAGCTAGAGGCATAAAAATACCATTTTACCCTTATAGTAAAACCCAGATCAAACTATTCTTAAAAATCCAACAAAGTTTAAAGGAAAATAATAATGATCTGCGAAAAAAATAAAAGACAGTACAACATAATTTTTTTGTGTTGTGTTTGATTTGTAAATGAGGTGCGAGTCCATAACAAAAGATTGGTGAGAGACAACACAACTTGATGGTTTTTTTGTACCACCAAAATCATGCTACAAAAAATTTAAGTGAGAGACAAACAATTAAAGACATTGTTGTCCTTAAGTAAAATAAAAAATTATAGTGATGTTTCGACCACCATATACCTCTGTTGGCCATTGTTCACCCCCCCAGATGACCACAGATGATCGTCATCGACAGAGAACCATTGACAATCGTTGGTTGGCCATCCGGCCACCGTCATTGACGGGTCACTAGCCACCATTGACCACCACGGCTAACCACCGATATCATCCCACCACTGTTGTCGTTAGGCCATTAGTTACCATCACAAGTTGATCATTAAAATAGCATAAAAACTATTATGATAATTTTACTTTTTATCCGGTCACATATTATATTATTCATTGAACATCAAACATAAAATAAAAATAACATAAATATTTCTGTTGTGCTTTACTCATTTATGTTGTATTATACTGCTTGTGTTGTACCTATAAGCGAATGAAACTAACCCAAAATTCAAAAGAGTATCCACAAAGTTACAGCTGTAGGTGGTCACTGCAAATTAAAACTCAATAAGCTGTCCATGTCTCAACTCTCAAACCTACCAAAATTTGTTTCGGATCCGGACAACGCTGGATTTAAACAATTTACACTCAATCCATACTAGCCCACTTGCATGCAAACAAAGAGAACGGTCCCCCACCACCTTGACTAACTTAAATTAACAACCCAAAGATATTTTTCAGTTATTTTTATATATATTTATTATATAGATGGTGATCACTAATGAGTGACTGATGAATGGTGGTGAATTGGTGTGATAATGAGTGAGCAAGAGATGAAGATGGTTCAAGAGATGGCAGAGAACCAGGAAGAGCCACCCCTTCGTTATATTTGGAGGAACTCCGATGAGCAGGTCCATGATGTTAATCCAATCCCTGTCGTCCATCTGGGTCAACCAGATGAAGCTGAGCAGATCAAGACCGCTATTCAATCATGGGGTATGTTTCAGGTATATATAATTCTAACTATAATATTAATTTTATAGATGTTTCATAAAAAAAATTATAAGTTGTAAAGCACCGGATCTCATAAAACTTGGTGAAAAAATATTTGTCTATACATATATTTTGGTATAATGTTCTATTTTTTTATTTTTATTTTTATAAAAATTATATTTTCTGTTTGTTTGTGAGTTTTATTTTTTAATTAAATCTTTAATCACTGGCTTCCTATGAGTATCTCTAAATCAGTTTAGGGTAAAATATTGATACTCTCTATCAAAGAGTAGATTTCTCCCTTATGTTGTTTTTCAAATCCATAAAGATTCAAACTCGAAAACACTTGTTTGAGAGCCCCAATCTTCGACCACCTAAATCAACTTTTTATTATTATTATTATTATTATTATTATTATTATTATTATTATTATTATTATTGTGTGTGTGGGGATTTCTCCCGTATGTTGTTTTTCAAATCCATAAAGATTCAAACTCGAAAACACTCGTTTGAGAGCCCCAATCTTCGACCACCTAAATCAACTTTTTATTATTATTATTATTATTATTATTATTATTATGATTGTGTGTGTGTGAGAGAGAGAGAGAGAGAGAGAGTGTGTGTGTGTGAGAGAGAGAGAGTGTGTGTGTGTGTGTGTGAGAGAGAGAGAGAGAGAGAGAGAGAGAGAGTGTGTGTGTGTGTCACACCTTTTCCAGATATCCCTCTTATTCTATTGATAATTTTTTTTTAAAAAAAAAACTATGCTGTTCTATTAAATCTTCTAGTCACAAAGAAAAGGAACTAATTTCAAACTTATTGTAGTCTTAATATAATGGGTGGCATAAAATATAGCATATAGGATTGACTCCTGATGCTGGAAGTAAAATGTAATTATATTATCAAATTTAGGTTTTTAATGTGAGTTAAAATTTTTAACAATAAAATGCCATAATTTAACAATGATTGCATCCACATACGAATGCAAGTGGGGCGGGGATCCCCACCTAATTCCCCGTGGGGATACCTATGAGAAATCCCGACGGGGAGAAGGATTCTCCTAATTTTAAATTAAATATATACTATATATATTAAAAATTACTCATATGATTAATTTTATTTATTAAAAAAATTCAATATTGATATAATATTATAATGACCAAATATTTAGGTTTTAAAAATTTTATTTTTTGTATTTATTAAGAATGTTTTAGATTTTTAATAAAAATTAGTGTTACTCCAATGCAATACTTGGAGATAATTATATGAAAAATTGTTTTAAAAATTTTAATCAAAACTTTTTATTTCTTATTATAGATAAATATGTTATATTAAAATTAAGATGAAATTGATTAATTTATTAACTTTATTGAAATCTCAACTTGTAAATAGAACATCTTTTATGAAAGCCCAATTTTCGCAGTTCCTCTTCTTCAGTTCTTCATACCATCGATTACTTCGTTAGTATGTTGTTTTCTCATACATTAAATAATGCTTATTTTGAAGAATATTTTGTTTATTATTATTTTTTTAATTTCATATATGATGTGTTACGTGTGTAATTAGGGAAAAAAATTTGACGGGGTAAGAATTCCTCAACCCCGCGGGGATTCCCCGACTCCGCGAGGATCCCCGCAGGGGAGTGAGTGGGGGAAATTTTTCCCCCGCCGGAAATTTTGAGACGGAAAATCTCCACCCCGTGGGAAGCAGAGATGGGGATAGGGATCCTATTCCCCGCCCCACCCCACTTGCATCCCTACATCCACACAAGAAACCAAATCTAAACCTATGTAATAACTTCAACAAACGCATTTTCTTTAACTTTTAAAATAAATAAATAAATAACTACAGTTATTACATTGTAAGAACATCCAAAACTTTGAAATTACACAAATTTTGGATTTAAATTAGTCTTCTTAAAGTCTATTGCTATAAATCACTTAATATGACACATCTATTCAAGTGGACAAAAGGAAAATCTTTCATATTTATTCAATGTTTTTCAGTTCATACTTCAAACAATATCAACACAATTTTCGGTCAATAGCATAACACAAAAGCTACTCTATCAAACAGATATTCGAAGTTCCGACATTTCTTCACTCATTCAATAAATATCAATCTGCTTCACACTGTTATTGCACATGTTTCAGGTTATCGAGCACGGTATGACTCCGTCGTTCCTAGATGAAGTGCGCGACATTACAAAAGCATTCTTTGAGCTTCCCAGGGATGAGAAACAGAAATACAGCACTATGAAAAATGGCAAATTTCAATTTGAGGGATATGGAAATGATGAAGTTGCAACAGAAGACCAAATCCTTGACTGGAACGATCGCCTTTATCTCACGGTGCAACCTGAAGAAAAAAGAAAATTAGAGCTTTGGCCGGAGAATCCGAGTTCCTTCAGGTATCATAAATATCTTAATCATCCTTAAAATTATATAACTGGAAGAAAAAAAAACAATCCAAGGAAAGAGTATATTGGCATAATCACTCTCCAAAGAAAAGCCAATTTTGATTCAGATGGTGACATACAATGTGATATATAAGCAAAAACTTTGATTAATATGTTCATTTCAGTCTCTATACTAAAATGTTCTCACATATGCCTTTCAACACTCTTTATCTTTTTACTTGATTCATGCTTTGTCCTCTTTGGAGTCTATCCAATCATGTTAATTATGGTGATAAAATTATGTCTGTTAAGAGAATAAACTAAATGCTGACAGAAAAAAATTTTGCAGGGATGTATTGAGTGAATTTAGCACAAAGACAAGGAAGTTGCTAGACGATGTCCTAAAGGTGATGGCAAAGTCACTAGAACTGGATGAGGATAGTTTTATCAGACAGTTTGGAGACAGGCCTTTGTTAGATGCGAGATTCAACAATTACCCTTGTTGTCGGAGGCCTGACCTTGTCATTGGCGTCAAACCGCATTCGGATTCTTCGGGACTCACCATTATTTTGCCAGACAAAGATGTAGAGGGACTTCAAGTTATGAAAGATGGTGTGTGGGTGAAGGTCATCACTGACCCTCATGCTTTGATTGTAAACATGGGAGACCAAATGGAGGTAAATGCTCTCTTAACTAATTCACATCGCAGAAGTTTTCTACACTTGATATGCTATTTTTTTCATAATAAATTATTCTCCGATTTTGTAGATAATAAGCAATGGAATATTTAAGAGTCCTCTGCATAGGGTGGTCACAAACACGGAGAAGCATAGGATCTCCATCGCTATGTTTTATACACCTGAAGGAGAAACAGAGATAGGGCCAGCAGATGGGCTAGTGAGTGATACGAAGCCAAGGTTGTATAAAACATTGAAGTCAAAGGACTACCTTGGCATATTTTTCCCTAGGTACTTGCTAGGAAAGACGACCATTCATTTGGTTAAAATTTAACCCCAAAAAAATCAGGCACATCATCAGGAAATATCCTTGGTGAGTGGCATGTAACCATCTAGTGAAAGTGTGTATTGTGCTTTAGTGGGGATTTTATCCTCACAACACCCCCTATGATATGTATGTCTGGTTAAGCAGTTTGCGAATATTATCTAATTATCTGTAAGTCAATAAAGAAGTGTTCTATATCTCTGCATTGTGGTATATTTGGGTAACCTATTCGGAATGCAAGAGGAACACAACAAGAGTCAAGCATCATCTAATTGAGTTCTCCTATAGTGGTGTCCTAAAGAACTGTACTTTATATATCTTCTTGGATGCTACCATGCTTAACAAATAGAAAGAGTAACTAGATAAATTCAACAAATGGCAGTTTGTCTCTCTGCTCCAGATCTAATGTTTCTGGTTCAAGATAGTGTGATAAGTCAAGTGAGCGATAAGCAAGCAATCGCAAAACAGATTTCTCGAACAGAGTAAATTAAAAAAACATGCAGTATAATTTCAAAAGATGCGTCATCAATTCAAAGGAGTTCGGCAGGAAACTTATCATTCTGAATTTACGTTGCTTCTCTCAGAAAATAAATCTCTAAAATTTGAAGAAAGAATGTAAATGATACACCAAATGCTAAACCCATAACCACCACCATCTTCAAATTCAGAAAGAATTTCACATTTGAAGCATAAGTAGCATTTCCCATTTCAACACAGTCAACACCCAGCAATTGGCACTTGAATTAATTTTGCGTCTGTTCAGTTAATTCAATACCCTCTTCATCGCCTTCAAAAATGAAACCCTATTTTTAACTGTAAAAGCTATATATTCCGCAAGAACATTTGCTAGTTCATAAGGTTTTTCAATTCTTTCAATAGCAACCTTGTGTCTGCAATTCAAAAAATAAAACTCTGCTTGTACATTTATATGTGATTATTCAATCCCTCATGCATCAGAAGTATAAAAGATAGGTCTAGCATGCAAAATCCTAATGATTCAAAGCTATTCAATAATATATGTCAGGATGAACAAAGTTTTACTTTAGCACTTGAAACATGGAACAATGGAAGCTTCTCACCATTTACCGCAACAACTAGTTAAAATGCAAGTTCAAGCTGAAGCAACAAGCTCTTGAAAACGAAGAGGCACACTGGGTCTCCAAGTGGTTCCATCTGGATTATCCATGAGGGCAATTCCCACAGCAGCCAACTCCTTCCTAATCTCATCAGATCTATCAAACTGTTTTGCCTGCCTTGCTGAACTCCTTTCCTCAATTTTCTGCATGACTTCCTCCTCAGTTAACCCTGCTCTCTCCAAAGCTTTGTCTCTCAACTGTTGTAGAACCTGTATGATAAAAGGTGATTAACATGGGAAGGTTAATTGTGAAGGGAATGGAAATTAAGTCATTCAATATATGACAGTTTTTCTCACCTCAACATAACTTGATGACATCAATCCTAGAACAGTGAGAACTCTCCTAACTTCCCTCTCAAGAGAATAAAGGGATTCTATTCTTAACTCTTGCTTCCTCCCCTGTAATCAGACCAAAAACAAGCAATCGAATAATCATGTGGATTAAGGAAGCAATGAAATTTGCCCAAAGTAAAACCACAACAACAACAACAACAAAGATTGGATAAGTTTTATGAATAGATGGTTAAATAAATAGTGTGATTTTATGCCATTTTCTGAGAAAAACTAAATAACTATAGATTAATTTTTCCAAACTTATTCCAATATGTTCATATCATAGAAGTTAAGGAGCATATTCATACTTTACGAGTGTGCAGGAGATCATTGATAGTTTTTAGGGTTCTGAGAGAGCAGCCAACACAACAGGTGTGTGCAGATCATCAGACATTGAATCTACAAAGTCACAACGAAATCTTTTGATGCAGTTTTCGGTGACAGATGGAATCAAATCCTTCATATTGCCTTTGTCATGCTTGCTCAAGATTTCTTCACAATCATACAGTGTCTGTCATCATTCCAAGGAGACAATCAAGAACCAAAAGAAAAAAAAAGAGTTGCGAAACAAATAGACACATCAAGGACAAAGAATCATGTTGTGATACCTGATAAATGTAAAATAGTCGATCAGATGCTGTTTCAAGCTGAGCAGATGAGTGGTTAATCGGAGACCTGTAGTGTGTACTGACCAAGAAAAGCCTTAAAGCCAAGGGGTGGTACTTCTCTATCACCTGAAACATTTAAAAGTTCAAGAATATATAAAATATGCAGAGGTAGACAGAAAGGGGCTGGTTCCAGTAACGATAATGACTAAACAATAGAAATTCATTACCTCACGGATGGTGAAGAAGTTCCCGAGAGATTTAGACATTTTTTCATGGTCAATGGTAACAAAACCATTATGCATCCAGAAATTTACATTGCTTTCACGGCAGGCAGCACAACTTTGAGCAATCTCATTTTCATGGTGAGGAAACACAAGATCCATCCCTCCACCATGTATGTCAAATGAATGCCCCAGATATGCTGCACTCATAGCACTGCACTCAATATGCCAACCTGGTCTTCCTGGTCCCCAAGGGCTCTCCCAATAGGGTTCACCCTCCTTCGCAGACTGAATTCAAAGTATAACCAGCCCATAATAATTAATTTCAGAAGTAGAGAACAGACATAACATTTTTACAGAGGACCAGAAAAAAAAGAATTCTCTTACTTTCCATAAAGCAAAATCAGCAGGATTTTGCTTCCTTGCATCCACGGCTACTCGTTTTCCTGCTTGATTATCATCTAACCGACGGCCAGATAATCGACCATATGAAGGAAACTTATCAACAGAGAAATACACATCCCCATTGATTGTGTAGGCACAACCATTATCAATGATCTGTTCAGAAAAGAATGAAGACAAAGTCAAAGCTCAATTTATGCATCAAGGTTAAAAGGAGACGCAAGTTTTTTTCTGTAAATAACATGACAAATAGATATATCTATATCAGTGTCACAAAAAAGATGATAAATGCTATTGTAATAACTTAAGTTAAGCAGGTAAGAGATATGGTTTTGTCTACCCAACATGGCTCAAAACCAGACCTATAGCATTATCAAATATCTACCTAGCCAGCTAGCCCAACATAAAATCAAAAACAGAAAATCTAAACTCTCAAAAGTAATAAATCATAAACCTTTCGGATCATTTCAATTAGTCAAATAGGCAAGCAAGTTTGAGAATTGAGAAACAAATAATGTTTATATTTCATATTTTTGAGGATAAAGAACCTATTTTTCTTATAATTCAGAAGGAAATTCTAGGCACCGTAAATAAGCCCAAATTTAAATGTTCCACACAAATCATCTAAAAAAAGAAAGCTAAACACATTGGAAATGCTTCAACTACTAGCAATACAAGTCAATCTCATGAACATAAGTTGACATTATAAATTAAGATTATTTACTTTTACAAAACCTATAAATCAAAAAGAGAAGAAGGAAGAAATGGCAAGAGGACAACCAAAATATTGCTTGTGAAAGGAGATAGTGGATGAATTCACAAAATTGTACGCCAAGTAACTAGAAAATATTATTTAACATCAGATCCTTCCGTAAGACAAGAATTAATACAACATATGAAGTTCATTTAAAAAAATTAAAAAATATATATATTACTTAAATATCCATTGTCTAATTGCACACTTTAGCGGAACTTACCTGCTTGATCAAATCTATAATCTGATTCATGTGAGTGGTAACACGTGGTTCAACAGTAGGGGATAGACACTGAAGATGAGCCATGTCAGCGTGGAATTCATCACAGTAGCGGCTGCTCAAACTTAGAGGATCCTCCCCTGTTTTGTTCGCTCTATCAATGATCTACATAATTCCAAAAGTGGCAGAACTCAGGAGTCCTGTCATGCATATTTAACAGTAGTTGGTATACAAGTTCTGAGGTTAATAACCAACAATAGATACATCACCCACATTTAAAAAGCCAGTATACTAACCAAAACCTTTGCAGACAAATCAAATAATTTTAGAAGGCTATGAGAAAGATCCTGCAAGAAAATTTGTTGAACAAAGTTATACAGAAGTTTGCAACATATGAGATTTTCTCGACCGTTGCTAGTCCAACAATAGTGCATGTAGATCTCTATTGTGTCTTTACTATTTGTAAATTCAAAAATCAAAGACTCAACAAAAGAAACCGCCAAATAACTATAAGAAATGAAAATAACATAAGTTGTTTCCTAAAGGATATAATATTGCAATTATCTTCAACAGAAGCATTTCTATGATTAACCACTATTAGTCTAGAAACCACAAGGAAATGACTTATGCATAACCACAAGGAAATGCTCAAAAATCAGTTTTCTCATTACTATATTCAAAGTTTTTGGAGAAAGCTCTTGTTTAGCAGAGTTTGAACTCTCTTTTAACAGAAGCTCTAAGAAGGGTACTACAACACATATATATATAGATACCACAAGGAAATGACTTATGCATAACTACAATAAACATGCATTCGTAGTATACACAGCACACTGGATTACTCATTCAGAGTAACTTGCCCACCTTATCATCCACATCTGTGAAATTCCGTACATAACAGACTTCATAATTTAAATGTCGTAGGTATCTGCACAAAACCCAATAAAATTTAATGTTACTTAAACTACATCCACTAAAAACAATATTTTTTGAAAAAGAAACTTTAACAGAAAAGGTAAAAAAATCCTCTTAAATATTTTAGAACCTGTAAAAAGCAAGTGGCTACTACGGTTATTTCTCAATTTCAGCCGACGAATATGTATAGCAGTATCGTGGGCAGATATTGAGGGCAAACAATGTAACATTGCAAACTAATTTACAGATTTAACTTCAAACAACAAATACTTCAGTTTAAATACACTTGAAGTTGGCTATAAAATCCTAAGGAAAAAAAAGCTATTTTAAGCCAATCAAATGACATCCGGAAATGGTTTTATAGCTTATACAAATTCAATTTTTCGCATGCTTTCTAATATGTTAGGAAATTAAGAAGACCCTAATAAAGAAATCCTACACACTAGCGACTCCAAAAAAAAAAACCAATCTTTTTTTTAGAGGAAGAATACAATTCCAGCTCAAGAGGGGGAAATCAGAGTAGCTGATAGGGAAACACTGGCCTGAAAAGAACATCAAAGGTGACATAGACGCGGGCATGGCCGATATGGCTGAGATCGTAGGGGGTGACGCCGCAGACATACATACCAACCTTGCCAGGGACCAGAGGCCGGAACGGCTCCTTGCGCCGGCTCATGGTGTTGTAAAGATGCAGCTCCGGAGTAGATTCCGTACCATCTTCTCCGCAAGGCTCCGGGCGAGCCGAATTGGTGGAGAAGCAAAGGGCCCGGCTTGAAGAAGAAGGGAGAGAAGGTCTCTTCTTACTGGATTTGAGGAGGAGGGAGGAGAGGAGATGGAGAGGGAAGTGGGCTTGGATTCTGGGAGAAGAGATGGAGGAGCGGCGAGGAGAAAGGATGGGGTAGTAGAGCTTGAGGAGAGCCGTCGCCATTGTTTTCCTTCGATGTGGTTTGCGTTTTGCGAACTGAGGAGGCGGGTGGGCGTTCTTCCGGATAGTGATGCACGTGATATGCACGTGAGTTCAAGGATATTTTAGGTATTTTGTTTAAATTCACTAAAATCTGGAGGAAAAAAATGGAGAAGAAAATAAAAAGGAAAGAATTAAAAAGAAAAAATTGATATTGTGATAATATTTTTTTTCAGTGATATGATCTTAATTTATTAAGTTGGAAAAGTGAGTTGTTTTATAAAAACTAATTTTCCCCGCTTACAGTACTCTTTTGAATTTATAGAAATTTAACCAACATCCAAACTCTTTAATTTTATTTTCACTTTCTAACAAATGAATATCATAAATATTGAAAATACTTTCCCATTTCAAAGAAGAAGAAATACTTTCTCCGTTCTTCCTAATATCCCTTGAAGTCTATATAAGGCTCCCTTGTGTTTATAAGATATATGACCAACTTGGAATACCAATCCTAAGCTTTGTTATAAATCTCTTTCTATACGCTTCCGATCCTTCTAACCTTTACTTCGCTTTATTCTCTAGACCCATTACTGACGAAGACCAAAACAAGTTGAAAGGTACATCTACTTAAGTGGTATCAGAGTTACGGTTTCAATCCTCAAGAACAAAGTAATATTCATCATGCAGGGGTTAACCCTTGACAGGGCTCCAACATGTAGATAGTTAGCTTTAACTTGATTATATAGCTTTTATTGACCCATTACTTAATTAAAAAAAATCTTAAAAGTGAAGCTTGAAATAGTCTTTAATATGGAAAAGATTTGATCAGCGGGTAAGATGAATTAGAGAGCACTAATAGTACTCGCCAGAGAACAAGGATCCTTTAAGGGAAAGAATGTGGAGGTAATTCTTAACTTTGAAAACTGGAATGAGTTTTTAATATTTAAAATAGGATTGTAACTGTGGACCCCATTTTTTATTTCATTTTTTTAATTTAAAATTTGTTTTAGTTAAATATATTTTTTTAAAAAAAAAATAATAGATCATTATCTTATCCCAGCCTCCCTAATTTCCGGTTCCGTAAATCCAAGTGAATATCTTCACGTGTTATTTGTTTTGGGTTTTAAAATTTAAGAAGAGTAGTAAGCTTGAGAAACTCTACCTTCTCTTGTGTGGTGTTTCATGTTGTCTTTGGTGACGAGATCTCAATATTTTCTCTATTGAGTTTGGCATCGATAATTCAAGGTAGGTTGCTTGCATCCTTTCCATCGTTATGTTTAGATCTTGGTACTCAGCAAATTTATTGGTGAGGTTCTTAGTTGAATTTTAATAGAATTTTGTGATGATTTTGTCTAGTGGTTGGGTGGCGTTTTTGTTAAATGTGTATACATATTAATAGTGTAGGCAAACACGTTTTACAGAGTGTATGTTCTGTATGATTGGTTGGTGAGTTGTTTCATGCAATTAGCAAAAGATCTATTAAATCTATTGGAATTAATCCGATATTACACCTATGGTTATTGCATCGTCACATGTGTAATGGATCACCAATGTCAGATTTTTTTTTAAACTGTCTTTGTGAAACCTATTAGTGTTTATTTTGATCATTGAAGAGCTATGACCACGTAATAGTTAAATTAATGCATGATTTGTTGATGTCATTCAAGCCATATTTGTTACTAGCTTATGTGTTAGCATCTTATTAGAAGTTATTAGAAGTTCTATGATTGTTGTTATCATGTGTTAGATATTACTGTTGGGATGTCATCAAGCTTTTCCTTTGCTTGAACTAGATGCAAATTCCTACTGTCAAAGAAGAAATGTGATATAAGAAAAAGGATACATATGTTTATATTTTGGCATGTTGTGGAATGGGTTAGTGCTTTAAGGAAGTTGGGGTTTTAGTAAAATCTCATGTACAACGTATAAGAGCATAAGCTATATATACCATATATTATGATTACCGACTAATCCCCCATATTTTTGGTATGTATAAGTACACATGTAATTTGTAGTATTTTTCTATGTATTAAGTATTAACTATAACTTATGGTTATAAGTTTATAGATATAGAACTACATGGTTCAAAATGGAGTTAGGTTATGGCATCATAATTTCTATGTTTGAGTTGAATTTATGTCTATAGGCCTTGTGCGAAGGGTTGATTGGGGTTCAATTTGAGTTTGGAAATTTAGTGGATACTAGGTAAATATTCCACATATATATTTTATTATATGTATAAACTCTAGTTTTTGAACATCTGAAATTTTGAGAAGAGTATTGTTTTTATTTATTTATATTTTAAATTATTTATTTATTATTATTTTCAGAATTATTTTAAATTAATTTAAATTTTAAGTTAATGATATGTTATTTTGAATTAGAATTATTTGAAAGGTTTAAATATTTATTTAAATTTGGATTATTTAATTTCTGAATTTTTAAATAATTTATTTAAATTCCGATTAGTTAATTTCTAAATTTTAGATATTTTGTTTACTTTCTGATTAATTATTATTATGTTTTTTTTATTATTGTTATTTGTTCATGTTTGGATTCAATTAATTGGTTTATTTTGATATGATAATGGGATCATGCGACTGCAAATTTCTTGTAATTTGCCCAATATGAATTTTGATAGTTTATTATTTTGTGAACATGAAGGATTTTGAAACAATAACTAGTTCCCTATTAACTATGCACTAACCCTATCACTGGGGGTTAAACACTGATCGTGTCGACACGTATTTTGTTCTAGAAACTATAGTTTCTCATCGCTTTCCATCAGTGAAAAATAACAATCTCTAATAATTTTGGCTTGGGTCACCGAGAGTAAAAATATGATCTCTGGTAATTTTGTCTCTGGTCACCAAGGGAAAATATTTGAATTTTGTTATTTTGTTTTGGCAATAATTATTTGGGGGACCTATATGCTCAGTATTTTGACATCTGTATTTGTTTGAAATAAATCTGATTTCTGATGTTTGATTTTATTGTATTTTGACTTTTTAAATGATCCCTATAATTTTAGTGGGTACTTACGGGCCTTTTGAGTTCATTATGTTGTTGATATTTCTTTTCATATCAGGAGTAGAGTTTGGTGGCGGATAGCTTAGCGAGAAACGTTAGGCAATTATCATTTATTTAGCATGTAATAAGTCCCGTTTGTTGTGGGCCTAAGTTTTATTTGAATAAGCTTGTATTGAGTGCGCAAAACACTTAGTTTGTTTATCTAATGTTGAACTCTGTTCTTATGTTTTTATATTTGGCCTTTATTTTGTTAGATATTGTGATTGTTGAGAAACAGATTTTGAGACTTTGCACGCCTACTTGATTTCGGCCTTTTAGGTGTGCGGCCGTTTGTCAGTACATTATACCTGGAGAGCCAGGTTCGAGGCTTGACAGTAACAGTTCTATAGATAATGGAGAATCTTTGTATTCCACATCATGTCAATCAAGTCTCTACTATATATAGTGGAGAATATGCGTTCTCCTCTATTATGTCAGTTAAGTCAGAGTCTTGTGAGGGTCTTGTCATAACCCTGTTGTAAAACCTTGGGCTTGAGTGGTAAAAGAAGAAGTCTGTTAGTGCAAATGCACTTTAAGATTGACATAATTTGACACTTAGTCAAGGTGACATGGTAAGCATGATGACGTGGCATGGAATATGACGTGGAAAAAAGGATGACATGGCAAACAATCTTGACTAGGAGGAAAATATCATGGGAGATCTTGGAGAAGTTATTTTTGGCAAGAAGTTGCAACTCTCATGAAGATTAAATAAAGATCTTGTTGAAACTATTTTAGGCAAGAGGATCAAGCAAGCAATATCATGGAGTCAAGATCTCATCAAGACCATATTTAGAAGATGTGATTAAAGACTAAATATGGGTGGAATTAAATGAAGAAACAACCTATCAATGGTATGATTTTGAAGACTATTGAAGGTAAGATTTGAAGAACTCTAATAGAGATGATATGAAGTCTATTAAGGGTATGTTTGAAGATGCTCCTATTGTTGGCAAGATAAGGATGATTGACTGAAGATCTTTGTTGAAGATTTGAAGACCAAACTTGGGTGAAGTGAAGACTAAGTTTGGCAAGTTTCATGAAGATGCATATAGGACGTGCGCCCCTTGCGAGGGGGCTATGTGGTGAGGAGCTGAAGAGGGAGGTTAGTTGCTGGTGGTTCGGATTAAGTGATCGGACTGCATCGACTCGGACTAAGCATGGGTCTTGAGGTCGCTTAGCAATGGAGCCAGAAATCAACCAAGCCAGCAGTCAGGGCTATGTTGCAACATATGTTACAACATAAGTTGCGACATCTAATTTCGGAAGGTTCTAAAGTTAGAAGCCGCGGAGATTCTAAAAGAGGTATGTGCTATATTTAGGACGTTGAGGCGTCTACATATACGTCCTTGGTCTAGGATTGGGTACGACTCTTGAAAGAGGGAGTAGGGAGGTACCGGACAATCTAGAGAGAGTAGTATTCTTTGTATGTGAGAGAGAGTGACAAGTGTGTTTGTACTCTTCTATTTTTACCTCTTTTAATGGATTGTTGATCTTCGGGCTTAGCCCCCCTGACGTAGGCGAGTGGACGTCGAACTGGGTTACCAACGTCTTGTGTCTTCTCTTGTGTGGTTTGTGTGTGCTATTCTTGAGTGCTTAAGTGAGAGATTATTCTTCTAAGTTCACAAACCCTAACCGGTGGAACTATCAAAGTCTTTCCTGCATAGGCTTGTAACTATAATAGTATTGTAAATAGTGGAGAATATTTGTACTCCACATCATGTTAGTCAAGTTTTGTACTGTAGATAATGGAGAATATATGTCCTCCCCTATCATGTCAGTCAAGTCAGAGTCTTGTCAGGGTCTTGTCATAACCTTTTTGTAAAACCTTGGGCTTGAGTGGTTTTAGCCCATGATTTTGTGCCCCTTGGAGTCTATATAAGGCTCCCTTATGTTTGTAAAAGATATGACTCTAGACACATCACCGATGGAGACCAAAGTAATTTGAAAGACACACTAACTTTAGTAGTATCAGAGACAAGGTTTCAATCCTCAAGAACAAGGTAATATTCATCATGTAGAGATAAACCCTTAACAGGGTCCCCAACATGTAGATAATTAGCTTTAGCTTGGTTATATAATTTTTATTGATCCATGACTTAACTAAAAAAATCTGAAAAATAAAGCTTAAAATGGTCTTTAATATGGAAAAGAGCTGATCTACCTGGTATAAGGAGGTAAGATGAACTGGAGAGCACCAATAGTACCCGCCAGAGGATAGGGATCTGTTTAGGGGAATAAGTGTGGATGCATGTCTTAACTCTGAAAACTGGAATGATCGTCCATAGATAATTTTCATATTTGTTTTTTAATATGTAAAATAGGCTTGTAACTATAGCAATATTGTAGATAGTGGAGAATCGTTGTACTCAATATCATATCAATCAAGTCTGTACTGTAGATAGTGGAGAATATGTGTCCTTCCCTATCATGTGAGTCAAGTCAAAGTCTTATCAGGGGGGCTTGTCATAACCCTATTGTAAAACCTTCGGCTTGAGTAGTTTTAACCCATGGTTTTGTGTCCCTTGGAGTCTATATAAGGCTTTCTTGTGTTTGTAAGATATATAACCAACTTGGAATACCAATCCTAAGCTTTGTGATAAATTTCTCTCTCTCTCTCTCTATACACTTCTTTTTTTTTTTTTTAGGAAGAGCTCACGGAGGAGCTAATTTTATTAATAAAAACTAAAGAGTTTTACACAGTAAACTATTACAAAGCAAATAAACAGAAAACAAAAGACAGTACAACAAAGAAATTAAAAACAAGCTCCTAAACAAATAACTAAGAACCAAAACAAATTAAGGAAAGTAAAAACCATCCCGGGAAAAAGACTTCATGACCCAACGTGGCAGGTCACGACCAAAGAGAAAAAGATTCAGATGTTGATGATGAAACCCCAGAGTGGAGAGATTGACAGCCGGTTTCATCCACGCGGGTGGGATTTATTGAATGTTGGGACGAAAGTGCATATCCATCAAGAAGTTAGCATTTGAAATTTGATCACGAAACCGCCAGGAATGAGTCTGATTCGGGTTGGCAAGGATTTCCTGGGCACTAGAGTTGCTGGTGAAGATGTGTCTTGCCATTTTCCTTACGTTTAAAGCCGACAGTAAGGCGACTTCCACCGCACGGAGGCTGTCCGAAGTATTGTCATCTAAAGGCTGAGAGAAGCAACCTGCAATGGAAATTCTATAATTAAAATCAGTAACAAAGAAACCAATAACACATAACTGGGTACAAGGGTTGGTCGAGGCATGTGTGAAGATGAAAAAGCTATCAGCCTCAGTGAAATTGTTCAGTATAAGCTTCTTCCCGAGAGGTTCATGGTTGCAGGAAGCGAATTCCTGCACATGAGCAAGGATTTTACTAGCAATGGCAGAGGGATTGAGAGAAATATTTCTGAAGATAAAATTGCAGTGACCCGTCCAAATGAACCAAGCCCCGGCAGCGATCAAAGCAAGACTACGCTTAGATCGTTGGTACTTAAGAATCCAATCGCCAGAAGAGAACCCGCCAGCCCAAACAAGGGAAATATTTCCCTTTGATTAATGTAACTCCAGACCCGCATGGACCAAGAACAATTGTCAAAAAGGTGATTAATAGTTTCACGATGAAGCCCACACAAAGCACACATATTATCAGGCCCTAGCTTTAATTGATGCAGAAATGCAGTAGTGGAGAGGCGACCATGAAGACATAACCAAATGAAATTTTTTATGCGAGGTGCAACAGGAATTTGCCACAGGAGGTACCAGCCGATCCAGCTAGCCGTCGAGGTAGGTTCCCTGTTCAAGTGATAATACACAACAGAGGAAATTCTATGGCCATTATATTTAGGTTGCCAAACCCATTGATTTTCAGTATTAAACTCGACCTTAGATAAACAAATCATAGAACTATCAAGAATACCACCCAAGATATTGTTAATAGCAATATTATTCCAGCAGTTATCCAAAGTGAGATCAGAAAGCGCAATATACTCCAAATCACAATCCATGTTAATAAAAGTAGGTTTAAGAGCAATCGGAATATCGAAACACCATGGATCCCACAAAAACGAGGTTTTATTTGGGTTCACAGTATTTAACTTGCAATAGTTAATAATAAACTTGGCAGACCGGCAAAGCCCCCGAAAGAACCAAGAGCATTTAGCAGGAGGTCTATCATGCTAGAAATTGAGATTCCCGTATTTAATCTTAAAGATATCCACCCATAAAAAATTCTCCGAATTGATCAGTTTGAAAATGTGTTTGGCCATAAGAGAATGTTTAGCTAAAGATAAGTTACGAATACCTAACTGTACTGTAGACCCTTCTAACTTTTACTTCACTTTGTCCTCTAGACCCATCACAGACAAAGATCAAAGTAAGTTGAAAGACACACTAATTGTACTGTAGCAGTATTGCAGATAATGAAGAATCTTTGTACTCCACATCATGTCAGTCAAGTATGTATTGTAGATAATGGAGAATGTGTCCTCTCCTAAGTGCCCTTGAATGTGCATCAAGAAACACCCAGCCACGCAAGATTGACGACACACCCCAGAGACGGGCCAACAAATTGCTTTTTAAAAAAATATATATATTTGAATGAGGACTAAAACGTTAAAAATAAAGGGTTGAAAAGTATTTACAAAAATCAGAGGGGTTGATTGGGAAAGTTGTAAACTTCAAGGGACTTATACGTAATTTTGTCTTTAAATTAATTTGACAATACCAATATTTAATTATTTCTGTAGATATATATTGAATTGCTTGTTTTGTGCAAGTCTCTTAGAAGATTTATTTTTACTTTTTAATAATGAGAATTTTAAATAAATATATATATATATACACACACATACATATTCCATCCTGATTTCAAGTATCTTATTTTGACCACAAATGACAAAGGCATTCGATATAAATTAAAAACATATGACATAAAGGCATTTTATTTTCCTCATATATATATATATATACCTATTAATTATTATAAATATAATTTTCATTAAAAAAAAACAATTAAAAAAAATTCATCATTAATAAATGGAAAATTTATTAAGCAAATAACACAATGAACTATGTAAAAAGGAAACTTTTATAGAATTAAAACATTAATGAAACATATAGCTCCGCCAAAATGAGTGTTACTTGAAACACATGATGCTTCTTCAGAGTTTGTAGAGAACTACTGTTGTAATGAGTGAGCAGTAAGATATTTGACTCCCATATAAAAGATAGAAAACTAATATCTTTTTCAATGCGCGGTTAAAGAGCTACAAAATATACTCTCAAGTTGCACTTAATTACAAATTTGTTCTAGCTTTAACAAGGGATATAAATTTCCTTTCGATGTAACATATAAGTAATTAGGTTTCAGAATGCATTTAGTGAAAGATGTTGAAGGTTTTAAACAGTTCACTTTTACGAAAAAATTAGAGTTGTATCAAGAAGCCTTCAAAGCGTAAATATCCACATCCATGATTCTCATATACATGTAAAATGTTCTCCAATGATCGATGCAATTAGCTAAGAAATAGAAAGAAACCGTGTTTTCTTCCTATGAACAAAGCTTTGATCAAATTAGCTAAGTTTTAGATCACACTTATGGGGTGTTTGTTTAGAGGTATTTGAAGTTACAAGTAACTTCAAATACCCTACTCTTGAAATTTGTTGTTTGGTTGGCTGACTTTAAAAAACCCTAAGTAACTACAAATACCTCTCTTGATGTATTTGGGCGTAAGTCCAAATTCTTGTAAATTAGAAGACAACATGCATCACCATGTGATCACCTGACAACTTTTGGCGTGGGGTATGGTAACCCCATAGCATCTCCTCAACTGAATTTTATTTTGATCACCCTGGTTTTTAAATCATGATCATGCAATTTAATACTAATCATTCATTGTGTTTTCATTAATCCCGTCAACATGCATTAAAGGCTAGTGGAAAGATTAGTTAATATTTATAAAATCCACATTGTGTTTATAAAGGAGCTTTAAAATTTTTTTAAAAAATGAATTTTCTCCTTCTATTGATTTAATATTTAAAATTAATAATTTTAATAATAAATTCAGATGTAATAATTAATTTTAAAAATAAAATTAATAGTTAAAATGCTTACTACAATTATTAAATAATATACATACATTTAAAAAAATATTTTATAAAATTATGTGAGGGTAATCTTATCTTGGATATCCTTATCAGATGTTTTCAAATTTCAGACTTACAAATCTCTCCAACTAAACATAAAATTTTATAATATAGGATTTCGAGTACATCTAATCAAGCACCAGATTTAACATCATTGCAAATAAAAATCCAAGTAACTTCAGTTACATTGTAATTAAAAATCCACTGTATTTACAGTTACGTTCAACCAAACGTCACTTTAAATGGTTGGTTTCGAGTTTAATTTTTTTTTGTATGAAAAAACATCATATCAAAGATATCTACTTATATTTAGAGCTTTCACTACCTCATCTCAAACTAGTATAGAGACTCTTAAGAATTTTTTAAAAAACCGATTGATTAACAACTTAAAATAAAAAACTAAATATCATATTTTATAAATAGAAGTTTCCTAATATCCTTGACATGCTTTTATTTTTTTTTTCAATAAATCCATCACAACTATATATATTAAAACAACCTACCAAATGCTACAATTTTAATGCATATCCTGCCTCAATAATTTTATTTAAATAAAAATGTAATAAACTTTTAAATATATATGAATTAAAATTTCCCATAAAAAACATTATGTTGAAGTATTATTACTAATGGTATGAATTATATGTGTGTATATATATACATATATAATTGAAAATTTTTAATTATGACCTAATAATAAATTTGAAACCACACCCCCCTAATGATATTTATGAACCAACCATAAACCAATTCATTAATTATTATATTAATCAAATATCTTTGGCCGGGCTACCCAACTTGAAAAATGTATAAATAGATCATTAATAAAATTAATGGCCATAAGCTCGCATTATCCTTCCAACATTTATTGTCATATCATTAGTAATCTTCTTCTAAAATTTATAAATAAAAAACAAAAAAGCTTTTTCACTTATTGCGCCCTGAAAATCTCAAACTTATTCATTGTCCTCCATTATAATTTGTTATTTACATTCCACCACTTGGTATGAATTTTTTATAAGAAAATAAATATTAAATAGATGTGAGATTATTCTCGTACCCCCCATTCAGTATATAACTATTTATATAATTAGATATTCCTTAAAAAAATTAACAAAATACAATGGTGAAAATTAATTGGAAAGTTCGCATGATTATATGTATAAATCCCTCTAAAAGTTATGTCTTGATATATATCTTCAAAAAATCAATATTTTTTCATAAAACACTAGAGGAAGTTAATTTTATTACCCTAATTTAATTTCATATATAACATTATAAAAAAAAGAGTAATATTAAACTGCATTTTTATTATTTATTTATTATTTTCTACATGTGATAAATATTGTCAAAAGGATAAGCTTAGAAGTACATTAATTATGGTGAGTTAATAATTTTTTAGGAATTTATCATGTGAGGTGGGCTAATATGTGAGACAATAACGACCTGCCACATGCATCCAAAATGATATATCATAAACAATAATCTAATGATGATAAATCTCTTTTGTTATGCAACTTTAAAGAGAATACAACTCCTGGATGATATATCATAAACAATAATCTAATGATGATAAATCTCTTTTGTTACGCAACTTTAAAGAGAATGCAACTCCTCATAACTCAATGAATTATATACCATTTGCATTATATATATATTGAAAAATGTGGATAAACCACAACTTTATTGAAGAAATTAAGAAAAAACAAGAGACCAGTCATTTTAGCAGAGAATACAACTCCTCATGACTCAATGAATTATATACCATTTGCATTATATTGTAAAATAAATAAAAAAAAAACCAATGGGATATCACTATGCTGGTTCTCAACTGCATATTTATTAAAAAAAAAAATCAAATTCATATACATATGTTTGTAATTATGCGTTTGATAGGAGTCGATACATAATTCCACAAATTAATGGAAGTAGATCTCTCACAGATGAATAATTATACAATATTGTAGGGGTTTAAAAGCAAAAAACCACATAAGGCAGACGAGCTTTGAAATGGCTCTCATGGATCTCTTCAGAGAATCCTCTCATCTCCGGCGCCGGCCATTCCCAAGTCTTAGGGTTCCATTTCTCTCCGGCGATGATCTCCCTCTGCCCTAACCCTAACCCTTCTTTCCTCCACCTCCACCATCGTCACCGGCATCGCCGTCGTCCTTTCTTCGTCCGCTCCCTCGACGCCGCCCAGCCCTTCGACTTCGAATCCCAAGCATTGGATCGCCTCAATGCCAAATCCAAGCTCAAGATCGCCGTCGTAGGCTTCGGTAACTTCGGCCAGTTCCTGGCCCGCACTTTCGCGGCGCAGGGCCACACCCTACTCGCCCACTCCCGCTCCGACTACTCCACCGCCGCAGCCGCCATTGGCGCCTCCTTCTTCCGAGACCCTCACGATCTCTGCGAGCAGCACCCTGATGTGGTTCTCCTCTCCACTTCCATCCTTTCCGCTGCCGATGTGCTCAACACCCTCCCTCTCGGCCGTCTCCGCCGGTCCACCCTCTTCGCTGACGTCCTCTCCGTCAAGGAGTTCCCAAGAAATCTCCTCCTCTCCGCCTTGCCTTCTGATTTTGACATTCTCTGCACTCACCCCATGTTTGGCCCCGAGAGTGCCCGCCATGGCTGGGCTGGCCTCCCCTTTGTCTTCGACAAGGTCCGCATTGGTGAGTCAGAGGAGAGGATCAGCCGATGCAATCGTTTCTTGGAGATTTTTGAGAAGGAAGGGTGCCGGATGGTGGAGATGTCATGTGCGGAGCACGACCATAAGACGGCGGAAAGCCAGTTCTTGACCCACACCATTGGAAGGATCCTCGCAAAGCTTGGCCCTGAAGATGTGGACATTGGTACCAAAGGGTACCAAACGCTGCTTGAGCTGGTGCAGAACACTTGTAATGATAGCTTTGATCTCTATAATGGCTTGTTCATGTACAATAAGAACGCGACGGAGCTGTTGGACAGGTTGGATGTTGCGTTCACTGAGTTGAAGAAGGAGTTGTTCGGGAACCTGCATGATATATTAAGGAAACAGCTGTTTGAGAACCCTGAGGAATCAAATGAGTAAGACTGGTGGCAAATTACTTTCTTTTTTTAATTGCTTTATTTCATTTTTGATATTTAAGTTCATGTTGTCTCTTCCAAGCATTTGATGTCTTATTTCAGGGTTTTCTTTCATATCATTATCATGATGTAATTTTATTTCCTTTTTGAGCCTAGGAAGGTGTATGTGATAGGGATCAAAAGAAAATCAACTAGAAATTTATTGATAAATTAATCAAAGAATACCATAGTTTGGCATATAATTCAAGAGACAGACCAATCTCTTGAAAACCTAACTACTAAGAACAAAAAGAAGTATGACCCCCATCTGACTAAAACCCTAAAAAACTAAATTACTAATTTGGTCCCGACTGACTCTCTTAATCCCTGAATAATTAACTCTTTCCATATTTGTGGAACATGTATTAATATTTTGCATAGATTTCTAATTGATGGAAGACTAGATAGGAATTTCATTACAATGCATATATCTTTTAGAGGGCTGAAAATTTCAGCGCATACATTATATGCGCTGAAGCAAATGTTATCAAATTTAATGTCACATCTAGCAATCTCCAATGTATTAAACAGTTGACAATTGATCTATTTGATAAAAATATTTTCCAGGTAAGCTTTCATGGTCAACTGATCTGTGGTTTCATTTCAGTAATTTGGATTATATTGTTGTCTTGTCTTTGTGTTTATTAGTGTTCTCTTTATATATATTCTCTAAAGAGTTTATACTTTAAGCTAAAGTCTTTGAAAAAAATCCAAATGCATGATCGATAGTAATAAGTGTGTAAATGTAATTTATGAGGTAAACCACTAACAAAATAAATGGAGATATATGCTTATTTCCTATATATGGTTGCAATGTTAATTTGGACATGTAGCCTTGAAAGGCATCTCATATTTCATCAAATATTTTGCAAATGAGGTATCTTTTTGATGTCCTACCCTCCAATATTAGTCATTGCTGTGAGTAGTAGAGAACCATCCCATCCAATGCTTTACAATGGATTAATTTTTGTCTGAATGATGGCTCTGTTATATTAAGAAAAAAATGCAATTTTTTGATGATTTGATATTAGTTTTTTTTTATTAGATGCAGAAACTGTACATGCTAACAACTATTCATGGTGATGATGCCAAACATGCTAACTGGTTATACCATTTATAAGAAAATTCATCTATTAATTTAGCACAGATGTTTACATGGGAGATTCTTGAACACAAATATGTCATTTTGGTTTGGATAACAATGGTGAATTAACCTTCTATAAGTTTGACAATGATTTGTTTTTGAATGAACAATGGCTATTCTCTAGTATTTGTTGCTGCTTGAAGACATCTCCACCATGAGTTGAGGAAATTGCATGTGACAACCATTTTGTTTATTACAATTATGATACAGAGGGATAATCTCTCACAAGGAAAGTGAACTACTGGCATGGATATGAGTATTCATTGCAATTGTTGTTGTATACCAAGAGATAATCTTTCACAAGGAAAATGAAATATTGGAATGTAGGACACCATTATTTAGTAGAATTGATACTATGGATTCTAGAATGAGTACTGGTAAAGGTATAATGGAAGAGCGTAGAAAATTTTATCATGTAGAATATATGTATTGTTGAATTAATATCATTCATTAGTTTCAGCTTTTGTTAGAAAAATTATCAGAAACTGAAAGGATGGGAAATGGTTTAGTCATACAACAAAACTGATAAGCTGATGATTACTATTACTTACTGCTGCCGCACAAGAAACTCCATTCCAAACTATAGATTTTAATCATCTGATGTTGGTAACTTGTTCCACTAGTCAATTTTATCTGTGTGTATGAACCCAAATTTGTGATCTAGTACTGTGAATTGTTATTTGAATATTTATCTGAGTTGCATATTGAAGAACATATAGAAGAAAACTGTAAGGGTATATTAGTGTAGCAAGTTATGGACAATTGATTGGATTGGTAAGATGCATGAATTCAATAGAAAGTTTTTCACTCATCAAAATATGCTGGTATGCATGCTGCATATATATATGTGAAACTAAATATCAACGTGGAAAAAGATAAGCAAGCATAAATAAATTTTGGCATTATTTTAGGTCATGTAATTTTTTTTTTTATTGACAAATATATTTGCATATCCCTTCAAATTGATGATCCTTCCATATATTACCTTTGGTGTTTGGCATATAATTGCCTCAACCTCTTTGCTCTTGGAAAAATAAATTTATGCCCATTTGTGTGGAAAATGAGGGTTTTCTTGTAAGGGTGTTATTCTTATTTTTGGACACATAAGAAACATCAGAAGTGCAAGAGTCATATAGGTCAATATGTGTTTGAGTTTGTACATATTTTGTTGTAATTTTAGCGTTGTGCAAATATATACAATTGAATGCTTTAACTTCTATTAGTGTTTTGTTTGGGTGATCAGAATTGATACCCAAGATTGTTTTTTTCATGAATGTGATGCCTGAGGTATGAAAATTAATGCTTGGTTTGCATGTAAATGTTGATGAAATACGTGTGCATCTTAGGTCCTTTCCTTGATCTATAATTTGAATGGTTGTTATTTAACTTATACTGACTAGAAAAACTTCACACTGACATTTATGTCTATGATTATTTTATTATGATTTAATCATATAGCCTTTTTGACTCAACCAACAGAGGTACATTTCAGTAGAACATTGTGAAAAATATTTCATTTGTTTGCATAAATTTTCAAAAGAGTGTGTCAACAAAATTAGTATATGTAATTATCAATGCTAAACCTGCAACAGATCTTACATAAATATTGATAAATAGTACAAAATTCACAAAATCATGTCCTTTCTACACCTTTTCATTATCGAGAGTTTGAATATACAAAAGGATGGTTGGCCACATAAAATTGAGATTTCAAATGAAGTACTGACCTATGCACATAAAGCTAATTATGGTATCACCACACTTTTAGACTCGGAACTAGAAATTAACAAAAATGGCATGGGCGTCATTAGTTAAAAAAACTATTTGGCCCGGACCATACATATTTATATTAGGCCCAAATGCAAAATAAGGAAAGTGTTAGTCCAAAGAATTTCACTAGATATTTAGGTTTTATGTCTGGCAGAATCTAGCCTTTTACTAAGAAACTTTAGTTTGTGGTGTCGAAATTTGGAGAGAAAGAAATGGTCCATAGAGTTCTTTGACTTTAAATAAAGTAAACTTCTTGTTATCTAACATTAATTTAAAATTTTCCCTCACTACTTACCTTAATTAAATATTAGTTTCCTAAATATATTACATTCATTTCTTGATTAGTGGAAAATTTTATTGGCCAATTTAATTATTATTATAAAGTAACATATAACCCTTGAATAGATTTGGTCTTGCTATAAGTGCAACAATTGTTCCTTGGCATGTATAAAGGTTCAGGTTAAAACTTTTTCTAATGCCATTATATTAAATTTATCTTCATTTTATCATATATATTCTTCTTTTTTGCTATTTCTTTGGATCACATTTTTGCTATTTCAAAGTTTACTTTAAATGATTTTTTACTTGTTTAATTTGTGTAAGTTAGAACTTGGAAATTAAAATTTGGGAATGGAAAAAACTGATGGCAGCTCAACACTAGCAAATGCAACACCATCATCAACTTCAGCAACACAATCAAAATTCATTTGAGTAATCATCCTGATATGTTCATTCAAAATCTAATTTAGCTGGACTTACATCATCGAATCAAGAAGTAACAATAGGAAAAAAATGTTCATTTGTAATTTATTGTGCCAAAGTAGTGAAAAGTGAAGATATGTATAGAATGAAAATATATCTTGTTGGCCAAAGGGGGTGATGTAGAGCCATGTAAGAGAGGTCTTGCAAATGTTCATTATAGATTGCAAGAAAGTTTAAGAAAATTTCAAGAACAAAAAATTGCTAATGAATGGGAAGCAATGAATCCATTTAAATATGATTGAAGGTCAGGATATTGAAACTCTTCAAGATAGTAGACCTAATGATTTTTCAAGACAAAAGAGAAAAGCTGGGATTGCATCTTATTTCCCTAGTAATAGCCAGTGGCAAGGCGGTATTGCATGAAGTGGATAGTCAGGGATTAAAAGAGTCATTCAGGGGTAGATTAGAAATTTAGCTTTTGAGGGTCTTAGTATATATAAGAGATTAAGAAGTATGGTGGGATCATACCGTGGTTTGTTCTTTTTGTTCTTAGCAGTTAGGTTTTGCAGAGATTGGTCTGGTCTTGAATTATAGGTCAGCTTTGGTGTTCTTTGATTAATTTATCAATAAATTTCTGGTTGATTTTCTTTTGATTCTTATTAAAAACTTATTGTGATAAGATAGTGTGATTATGTACTCAAATATGAAAATTGATAATTTGTTATTTACAACTTAAATGAAGGATTTCCATGGTTTAAGATGTGAACGAAATTGGAATGTCCATAGACATCCTAGACCAAGATCTGATTTCTAACATGTTATTCTGAACCATGTGGAAGTTATGTCGTTGTGAGTTCATTCGCAAAGTAGTCATGGCTTGTTAGTTTTCTCAAATAATGACCGTTTCATGTATAGCTTGCATCCTTTATTGAAATAATTAAAATGTGGCATTAGCAATGGAAGTACTGTTGTCAATGCTTGCTATGTTATGAAAATGTGCATGTTCAAAATGTTATAAATATTATGCGAAATTCTCGTGATTGCCTTGCCTTTTCATTTGCATTCATCCCATTGCTTAATATATCGGTTAAGGTATTAAATATTTGAGGAAATTGCTAGGCATTAGCCTGATATGTTATGGAAGCTCATTTTCAAGCTCTTTTAATTTAAAATGCTGTTATATCATTTGTTTGATAATTATCTATCACTTTGCCTTTTCCATGCATGTATGCACATATTATAGCATGTTAGTTGTCACGGGCTTGTTATTTCGTTGAAGGTTCCGTACGGCCCTTGGTTGGTTTTGTTCACACATCAAGTGTTTGTTCAATGTTTAAACCAAACCAAGACAGCCTTCCCTTTTTTGATTACTCAAGAATTACAAGCTTGCAAGTATAAAAATGTAAACTTGGCAAAGAAAGTAAAGCAAGTAAGCAATAAAGAAAATATGCAAGAACACAAGCAAAGTAAACAAGCAAGAAAATGAGGAAAAATTTCTCTTGTATAATAGATGCTTGTAATGAAGCACTCTTGTGTGTTTTTACAACTTGTCATGAGGGGTTTATATAGTCCTCCACCTAATAAATCAAGGGCTAGGATTATTTTGATCCAAGGGCTCATATTAATGTGGTAAGTGACACCTACCACCAAATAATATAAAATATTCCCCACTAACTTCCACCAACTCTCTCCATCTACCACCATGTCATGACAAATATGGAGAAATGGCATCCTTGCCCTTACATGTTGATGGAGAAAAATGTGAGATGTGACATTTTCCTCCACTCAATCCGGCGACATCCACATCGCATCTTCCTCATAGGCCTTGAGGATGTGCCGATGGTTCCATAGCTTGAGAGCCAGTTCCCAACTTGCCTCACTCATAGCAAGCCCCTCCATTTGACAAAGTACTCCTTGTAACTCGGATGCGCACCTCACCTTCGAATGGTGCGATGAGACAATATCTCCTCTACATCCCGTTCCTCAAAGGTTGTGATTGCCGTAGGCGCCCTCCTTGTCTCCCCTCGGCTTGGCTCCACCTTATCGGCATGGTAAGGCTTTAGGAGACTCACATGAAACATGGGATGCATCTTCAAGTGCGTCGGTAGCTTCAATTAGTAGGCCACCTTGCCTATTATTCTCTCTACCTGGAATGGCCCTTCATACCTCCGTACTAGGACTTTGTGCACCTTGGAGATGCATCCCATGTTTCATGTGAGTCTCCTAAAGCCTTACCATGCCGATTAGGTAGAGCCAAGCCGAGGAGAGTCAAGGAGGGCGCCTACGGCAATCATAACCTTTAAGGAACGGGATGTAGAGAAGATATTATCTCATCGAACAATTCGAAGGCGAGGTGCGCATCCGAGTTACAAAGAGTACTTTGTCAAATGGAAGGGCTTGCTTATGAGTGAGGCAAGTTGGGAATCGGCTCTTAAGCTATGGAACCATCCGGACCTCCTCAAGGCTTATGGGGAAGACGCGACGTGGACGTCGTCGGATTGAGTGGAGAAGGATGTCACACCCCACATTTTTCTCCATCAACATGTAAGGGCAAGGATGACATTTCTCCATAGTTGTCATGATATGGTGATAAGTGGAGAGAGTTAGTGGGGTTGGTAGGGAATATTTTATATTATTTGGTGGTAGGAGTCACCTACCCCATTAATATAAGCCCTTGGATCTAAATGATCATAGCCCTTGATTTGTTAGGTGGAGGGCTATATAAACCCCTCATGGCAAGTTATAAAAACACACAAGAGTGCTTCATTACAAGCATCTATTATACAAGAGGGATTTCTCCTCTAAATGCCTCGATCATGTCAAAAGGAGGAGAAATCTCTCTTGTATAATAGATGCTTGTAATGAATCACTCTTGTGTGTTTTTACAACTTGTTATGAGGGATTTATATAGCCCTCCACCTAACAAATCAAGGGCTATGATCATTTAGATCCAAGGGCTTATATTAATGGGGTAGGTGACTCCTACCACCAAATAATATAAAATATTCCCTACCAACCCCCCACTAACTCTCTCCACCTACCACCATGTCATGACAACTATGGAGAAATGTCATCCTTGCCCTTACATGTTGATGGAGAAAAATGTGGGGTGTGACATAGTGTAGCGAGATTTCCGCATTTTGCTTCTTGACCGACTCAATGCAGCTATGAAATGGTTGATCATGTACAATGTAAAATCTAAAGGCTTTCATATATGCTTCAAATGCTATTTACCGTTTTTTATAATCTCACCTAGTTCCTTGCATTAAATTTCTGTCTTATGAGAATTGTAATGTGCAATGTTTTTCTTAAGAGAATCTTGAAATTGAGATTTGCTAAATGACAAATCCTGACTTCACAACTACAGTAATTTTAACTAGCGAAGCGAAAAAAAAATAAAAAATCCAGTGCTAAGAGGAAGAACCAAGCTGTTAGATTTTTGTATCATAATTCATGACAAGTATATGGATGCGCACAAAGGGATTTATATGATTAAAACAAGGAGGGCCATCTATAAGTTTAAATCATGATGCCACTTGGTTTATTCTGGTTTTGAAACTCATCATTCCTGTTCTCTGCAAAGAAGGAAGCTCCATTAGGGAAGGTAAAATCTTAGTCTAAACAATTTGAACCAATTAAAATGAGAATAAATACAGCTGGAGTTGTTCAGATTAGATTATTGAGATTCCTGATGATTGCATTTTCCAAAATGATCCACATAAGGCGTTTGTTTATTAATAGTATTGACATTGAATGATGAAGAGTCGTTGCCCAAGTTGTGAAGCCATAGCTTGATACCATTAACTATTAAGATCTGTTTCAATATGTTTTACAGCAACTGATGCCATTGATTGGAAGAATTGCTTTGCAATTAAGATGGTTGAAAGGTACTTCTCAATAGCACTGGTCTCGAAGACATTGAGAAATCTTGCGCCGGTGTATTTGTTATCATGCTTTTTTTTTCTACCTGTATTATTGTTTATGTTTTTGTATCTTGTTACAGATTGATCCTAATTGCAGGCCAAGTTCAGCATGTTGTTGGTATGGATCATTGAAGAACTTCATCTTGCAAGTTTAGCTTCTTATTTCCTTGCGATTTAACCTTGAAAACATTAAGCAATCCTGCACTGAAGTACGTCATCATGCTTGTTTTCTGCCTTAATTATCATTTATGCTTTTGTACCTTGTTCAAGAGTGACCCCAGTTATAGACCAAGTTCAGCAAAAAAATCATAGCAGTGAAACAGCCATGTTGTTGGTATGGATCCTTGAAGAATTTTATCTTGCGAGTTTAGCTTATTTTCTTTCTGAAGGTAACCCAGATACATGTTCAGAATTCACCTCTCCTGCCCTAGTTTATCTTTTAAGGCTCCATTGATTTGTGAATTAAATAATTTTGTTCGCTTTACTTTTGAATTAGATCCAGACATTGTTGTTGCTTAAATGAAAAAGGAGCATTAGGAGACTGACTTGATCATAGAATATGTATTTTGATGCATGAATTTTGATTGAAGGTACAATGCGGGATACAACATGTTTGAAAGAAAATGTGATTAGGTGCAAGCATGCCAAACTGAAGTAACATGAAATTAATAGACTTATCGGAAAACATGCAATATATCCTGTCAAGACAAGTATTTATATATGATTTGCATTTGTAACTTCTTCCTTTCAATTAATTACTTTATGTAATCGCATTCGGCATTCTTACTCAAAACTCTCCCTGTATATGCATCTGTCCTTGATATTTCTGATAAAAATTTGTTGAGAGTATCTGATTTCTAAGATGAAGATTTTCTAAAGTAAGTCGCATCAATTTCTTCACTCTTCACTCCGGCATTTCTCTCATGCTATTCTGCTCGGTTCAACGATCCGGAGTCTTGAGGAGTGATTTTTGTTAACACTAAAAATGCATTATCTGGGACCTGCACAGTGTACAATATGAAGTAATGTAAGCACTTTTAGGAGTATATTTTGTATAATTCATCATGTGTCCGCTTCATCAATGTTTCTGTTTTAATTATTCTTCATGTGTTCCTTTTCATGCTTATAACTTATTTAATTCCTTGGACTATTTTTGTTGCTTAGATCTTCAAAGCATAGCTTTTCAGTGCTGAGGAACCTTCATTTAGGTCCATGTTTTTGTGTTGATTTTGGTGTTTTATTAGGTTGATAAAGCAACCAAAGAGGTGGACATGTTTGGTGATAAACTTCTGCTTGGGCTTGTTTGTGCGCCAGAATTATCAGGTGCTACTCTAATTCCATGTGTATCATTCTCTGCATTATTACTTCACGTTGTTTGAGTGCCTCTATTTGCTTAGTGTTGCTCAAGATGTCACCCTAAAACGCCTCTTTACTGAAGAAATAGTAAATTTGTTCAAATTTGATTTTTATCATAAAAGAAAATTGTGTGTGATACAAATTTTCTATTGTTAATCCAAATTAATTATAACTCAATTCTTTTGAAAAAAAATATATATATAGTATATATTTTAACCTTTCATGGCCCTCAAGCAAACTTTTGGGCATGCGTCCTTCCACGGAGTAAGCCGGGCAAAAAACAAAAAAAAGGGAGCAAATTAAAAAGAAAGGACAAAATGTAGAATAAACTATAATATACTCTCTTTCTAAATATACTGAGGCTTATAAATAATGAATCTAAAAATACTAAAGCTTATAAATAATGAATCCGGATGTAACCGGAAAGCATTCAACTTATTTATATGCTCACCAACTATACCAAGGCTTATAAATAATGAACCTATATAAAATCGGAGAACACTCAACTTATTATCTACATCAAAGTATTCATTTCAAAGAGAACCCGAAATTAAAGTTTAAAAACACATACAAATAGAGTGTTTGTTTAAAAAAAACCTAAAATTAAACTTTAAAAACTCAACACAAAATGAGAATATGGTAGCGATTATTGAGCTTTTTTTTCTGTCTATGAATCCGTGTGTATTTAAATTAAACTTTAAAAAGACGCCCCAATAGAGTGTTTCAAAGAAAACCCAAAATAAAACTTTAAAAATTTACACAAAATGAGAACACTGGTAGTGATTATTAAGCCTTCAAAAAAAAAAAAAAAAATCCTTATTATATACTACCTTCCACTATTTTTCTACTGAATCCTGTTATCAATAAAAACAAACCCTAAACCAATCCGCAGAAGCATAACTAGGGATGGCAATGGGACAGAACGGTGGCGGGGCAAGCTTCTACCATCCCCGCTCTGTTGTCACTCGGGGCAGGTGGGGCAAGCCTTTACCATCCTCGCCCCGCCCCGTCCCCTTTTTTTTTTCCATAAACCACCCACCCCGCCTCGTCCTACCCCGCTCATAATTATAAATAAATAACTAAAATTTTTAAAAACATTTTTAAAATAGATTGTTTTTATAAAACATATACTTATAAAAATATGCTCATAAGAAATTTATTCAAATTAACAAAAAAAAATCATTTACCCCTACACTATATAATATTTATATTAAGTTAAATTAATTACAAAGCAGGGTGGGACGGGGCATAGAAAGACCAAACCCGCCTCGCCCAAAGTCGGGTCGGTTCGAGACGGATCGAGTCGGTAACCTCAGATCGGTTCGGTTTTTGCCCCCATTCTAGAGTTGTACTTTTCTAACGCATACCCACACTTGTAATCACGCCTAATTAACTTGTCAACATTATAAATTCGTCCGAGAAGTCCCAAATCAACTAAAAAAACAATGTTCCAACTCAATCCAAACCTCTGAAACAGATGAGTCCCTTCTTTCAGGCTAATTACTGCAGACACAAACATCACACAAGGAAAAGCCATACAGTGAAAGTTCAATCCAATCCAATCCAATCCAAACCAAGAACAAGAACAAACAAAAAACAGACACACAGACAAGAGAAAGAAAGATTGGGCAAGACTCCATTAAAATGATAAAATTATCATCACCGTTGCGTTGAAACAACGCATAACTGGACTTTTTAATCGGCATCATTTGGAAAATTTGCTATTATCTAGCAGCATAAAGCAAAGGAAAAAAACTTTTCCATGCCCGCAGACCCACAACTCGACCGGGCAATCAAACTACACTTTAGAAACTAGATGATGATGATGATGATGAAAGATGAAGATGATGATAATATGCTGATAATGAAGGAGATGGACGCAACACCAACCCTAAGGAAAGACTGGCATAAGAGCGGAAAGTGGAAAAATGGTAGCCTTGTTTAACTCAGATCTTGAACAAGAGACCACCATGAGCAGCGAAGAATGGTGCGAACACCAGAGATTCGACAGCCATGAGCTTGATGAGGATGTTGAGAGATGGACCAGAGGTGTCCTTGAGAGGGTCTCCAATGGTGTCGCCAATAACCGCAGCTTTGTGTGGGTCGGATCCTTTCGGACCTAGGGTTCTTGCATGCTCAGAAGCGCCAGCCTGAAAACATGCCAATGAGTTGAATAAAAGCTATAAAACATTTGAACCAAATGCCCCCAGTGAACAAAAACAGAAATATGGCAAATTGCATTTTACCTCAATGTATTTCTTTGCATTGTCCCATGCACCACCAGTGTTTGATGCAGAAATGGCAATCTGTGTTAGTTTTTCATTGCGTGAGTCACAATTCGTCTTTTATACATACAGATAAATAACAGCAGAAGGGTAAAAGTGGATAGACAAACCTGAACACCAGAAACAAGAGCACCAGCAAGAACACCAGAGAGAGTTTCCACTCCAAACAAAGTTCCAACAATGAGGGGTGTCAGCATAACAAGAGCACCAGGGGGGATCATCTCCTTGATGGAAGCATCAGTAGAGATCTTGACACAGGTGGCATAGTCAGGCTTGGCGCTACCCTCCATGAGTCCAGGTATGGTATTGAACTGCCTGCGGACCTCTTCCACCATTTTTAGTGCTGCGCTACCAACACTCTTCATGGTCATGGCTGAGAACCAGTATGGGAGCATTGCTCCAACAATCAGCCCAATGAAGACTTTGGGGGACAAAACATTCACTGAGGCGATTCCTGCACGGCTGACGAAGGCACCGAAAAGTGCAAGGGATACCAGGGCAGCTGAACCGATGGCAAAACCCTACAAGCAAGTGAAAATCGATTGATGCACACGAAACATTGACAAACAAAATCAACAGTAACATAAAAACATGTGTGTCATGTCACTATTACTCCGGAAAAAGAAGATTGGGAAAGAAATAGGCATTGAAGCCAAGTGAAAATAAATGCAACCTATAGGTTAGAATTATCCAAAGCTGAGAAAGATATAGCAGTGGCATTTATCAGGCACAAAAGCTCAAGCATGCATTGCCATGTCGCCATCTATCCAAAGCCCAACATTAAAATGCATGATATCAGCTAAATAAACCATGGACCAGACTTCATCTTGAAAACCATGGTTGATACCATGTAAACAAAAAACAAGTCGAATATAAAATATTTTGTCAAGCAAACAATATAAGGCTTGCAGGATTTAAAGATTGCAAAGAACAGTGTACCATGAAAACAGTATAAGTAATTTGAAGCAAGTAAACCACCCAATCATGAAATATCTCATGCATATTAACATGAAAAAGAAAAGGAAGTACCGAAAAACATCAAAGTAAAATATCTCTTCAAAGAATAATGATCATAAAACCCAAAGGCTAACATGCTGCAGAATATGGCACCCTACATACATTGATGAGTTATATATATATATACCTTGCCAATGGCAGCAGTGGTATTGCCAGCAGCATCCAATGCATCAGTCCTCTCACGGATCCTGTGGCTCATGCCAGCCATCTCTGCAATGCCTCCAGCATTGTCACTAATGGGGCCATAAGCATCAATGGCCAGACCAGTAGCAATGGTGCTCAACATTCCAAGAGCAGCAACAGCAATCCCATACATGGCAGCAAGACTAAAACTGACATAAATGCTAACAGCAATAGCAAAAATTGGAATAATAACAGACTTGTATCCCAAAGCAAGGCCAAATATGACATTAGTGGCAGCACCAGTTCTGCAGGAGTCAGCAACATCTTGCACCGGGCTACAGAATTAAGGAACATACATCAGAGTTATACAAGAACCAAGCTAATTACAAATGACTAGCATGATCAGTCACAGACAAATTTGATCATGCACAACAAGAACAAGAAACTCACCTGTATGCATTACTCGTGAAGTACTCAGTCACAAAACCTATGATAAGGCCAGCCCATAGCCCAACAGCAACACAGAAGAACAACTCCCTGTCATATCAAACCAAGTCGTTTAAAGAAAAAGAAACACAGCAAAAATAAGAACAATTACTTATCAATTGGGATATCAACCAAAATGCTCACCAATTCTTCACTGACTTCTGAGTACCGAAGTCGTATATTGTGAACTTAGATGGAAGAGCAATCCAAGAAACAATTGCTATTGCAACGGTCATGAGAGCAGTGGAGATTATGAGCTGTTTCTTCAACGCTGGCTCAATTTCCTTCACTGCCTTGATCTCAAAGAAGTCAGTGGCAAAGAGGGTAGTGATCAAGCAAACAATAATGCCGAGAGAACTAATCAGTAGTGGATAACACATTCCAGTGAAGTCATGGTTAATTCCAAATGAAGATATTGAGGCAACAACAAGGGCTGCACATGAAGACTCGGCATACGATCCAAACAGATCTGATCCCATACCAGCAATATCACCTACATTATCCCCAACATTGTCTGCAATCACCTGGAAATATGCCAACGATAAACATATCATCCTCCCCCAACAAGTACGCATAGGAGGTCAAAAAACAGTAAGACACCGTTAAATTGAGACTTGAGAGCAACAAAAGATAAAACATGTGTATAAATACATAAATCATGAAAACACAAATAAGAGCTATTAATGTGCAGAAAGATTTTGTGAGGCAAAACATGAACTTACAGCAGGATTTCTTGGATCATCCTCAGGAATGTTTCTCTCAACCTTACCAACAAGGTCAGCACCAACATCAGCTGCTTTTGTGTAAATACCACCACCAACTCTTCCGAAAAGGGCCATTGAAGAACCACCAAGCCCATAACCAGTAATAGACTCAAAAAGGCCTTCCCAGTCTTCGCCATAATAGATCTTCAACAGGTTAATGGCAATGTATAGTACCAAAAGCCCATTTGCAGCCAAAAGAAATCCCATCACTGCACCAGATCGAAAAGCTGTAATGAAAGCCTTACCAACACCCTTCCTGGCCTCCAAGGTCGTCCTCGCATTTGCATAAGTTGCAATTTTCATTCCAAGGAAACCAGAAACCAAGGAAGTGATCGCACCAAGCAAGAAGGAGACAGTGCTGAAAATGGCATTTGCAAGAGCTGGTTTGCAAGTCTTGGACTTATCATAGGTGCAGGGATGGCTTTTTGTGCTGAAGCCCTCCACAGAACCCAGGAACAGGAAAATAAGGACGGCAAATGCAATCATGAAAATTCCCACATACTGATACTCAGTGAAGAGGAAAGAAGTAGCCCCTGTTCACACATAACAAAATAATGAGTGCAAGAATCTCACAAATTCAATCTTAAAATCAGTCCAAGTTCACAAACAAAACTACAAAAGATGTTAACATGTTCAAATCACAAGCATAACAAACTCAAAGGAATCAAGAAACTTTAAGAAAATTAATCATTGCTGTACTACAGTCAGAACGATTTGAAAAGGATTCAGCACTATTATATCCTGGAACTAACACAAAACACCATCAAAAGTCAAAATCTCGACTGACACGTAAAAGACAACTCCAGAGATCTACCCTTTTATTACAATTTCCACAATATCTAAGAATGGTTGGAATAAAACAAACGCCCGCTCAGAAGAACCCTTGAAATCAGGCTATTTAGATTGAAATTCATAAAATTTCAAACGATCTTTTGCAAGTATTCTAAAATTTACTTGATTTACAGTGAGTTTTAATTAAAAATGCAGTTATAGGAGGGAAAACACAGGAAATACAACTAAGATAAACCCGTCACATGACACACTATTTACACGGAACTTGGGGGAAAATCAACTCGGGTTAAAAATAGTAATTTAGGGAATACTATGATTCACCAGATTTACCGGAAGTACCAATTAAATTTGGAAATACTCGCGAGGCTTCTTACAATCAAACAACAAAGCACGTTTTCACATATGACACATAAAAAATCTAAAAAAATATCAACTTGATGGACGTCAGTCAAGGAATTGGTCCACCAACCACCCTGGGCTTAAACAACGAGCACTTGCTGGCCATATGAAAATATAATTAAGAATAAATCAAATAAAAAATTTTAATTCTCTACCAGGATCCTAGAACCAGAAAGGCTAGTCAGATCTATAACAAGGAATCAAAGATCCAACTCAAACATATATATAAAAAACTAGATCTATATCCATTAATTTTTAACCATGAAATTAAATCAAATTAGCAATGATAATTTCTTCAATTCTACGGATCAGAGAGAAAAGAGAAACACTGGGAGAACTATTAGAACTAAAGATTTGAGTATCCATTTGGAGCTATTTAAGGAATGGAACGGAGAACTTCCATCAAAATTGAAGTAAAATAAGTGCAGAAAGAGTGATTGAACAGCAAAAACAAAGCCGTATGGGGTTTCACTTATCCACGACCCCACTCCCACTCCAAACCAAAAAGAAAGATAAAAAAGACAAATCATTTAAAAAAAAAAAAATCAGAACCCACCATTAACCACTGTTCAAGATATCATCTCCAAAAACGCAAATAAAATAAAATAAAATAAGAGAGAAAACTTTGTGAAAATGGAGAAAACAGCCTCAATGCTTCAGCTAAAAGAAATTAAAAAATCAAATTGCTAAAAACAAAAAAGAAACTTCAATCAACCATTCTTCAAAAAAATCATATAAAAAACACAAACAAAAAAAAATCTAGAGAGAAGATAGACTCGCTGTTTCACTGAGATCTAAAAACAACAAAATCAGCACAAAAACCATCAGATCTATGTGCAAAAAAAGAGAAAAACCAAGAACAATAACCTTCAGAAATGGCGTTCTGGATCTCAGCACACTTGACAACAACGTTATGATCATTCAGCCCTTCCTCCTCCTCGATGAGATAATCACTATACCCATTCTTATTAGCTCCCTGCGCCGGCCTCTCCGGCGTCAGCTTCACCTTCGAAACCAGCACCCACTGCAGCAACGCAAACCCGATCCCCACCGCCGCAGCGACCGGAATCAACACCTCCGTCAACAGATCACTCAAAATCGCCCCACCCATCCTTCGATCTCACTTCCAACACCACTCCCACCTCACCGCCGCTGCCGCCGCCGAGCACCACCGCCGACGAGCAAACGAAAACGATGCACTAAACCCCTTCTCTTCTGCCCTATTTATAGCCCTCTCTTCTCCTCCACAAAGCTCAACACTTTCTAGAAAAAGAAAGGGCTGCGGTACACCTACCTTCAGGATCAACACACTTATCCTAAACACGAGTACGTGGCCGAAAACCCCCGCACAGTAAACGTGTATCGCCTTTATGTTAACACGTATCTGGAGTGATACTATTCGTCCACGTCATCGGTTCAGTTTAGGGAAACGATGACGGAGGAGTAATAAGTTGGGATTCTCATGAACGAGGGAGGGCATATTCGGGTTTCCACGCGTTTGTTTAACGCCTCAACGTGTCCACACTTGGCTGATCCGCCGGATCAGGTTAATTTCAAATCTCTGAGGTTTTTACTGGAGGGAAGGGTGTGACGTGGAGGGGTTTCATTGGTGGTGTAGGTTAGTGTAGGTTGTACGGGGTGTAGTTGATTGGTTGTTTCGTTGCAAGTCGATCCTGGCCGTTGGATACGGGGTGAAAATAAATGCGGTGAAAATAAGAGTGGGGTTGGATAAGGGGAAGGAGATGGACGGTTGAGATGAGGCAAGGTGGAGGTGAGGTGGAATGAACGGTGGAGATGGGATAAGGGGGTTAGGGCTGACGTAGGTGACGTAGAAGAACCGCACTTTGAATTGCGTGTTGGGGCTGCACCACCCCCCTGCCTCATCGGAACGGATGGGAATGATGAGATAAAGATTCAATTATTTTTTCATTTTTTTAATTTTTTAAAATTATTATAAATTATTATTATTATTTTTAAGGTCACGTTTGTCTTTTGGCTTATTTTATTTTTTTATTACTTAATTACATGTTGAGGATAATTTTTTCCTTTTACCGTAAGTTATATATATATATATATATATATATATATATATACATGAATGGTGTGTTTACCGGCTCGGAATTAATCATCCAATCTATACTCTCAACCGGGGATGATAAGAAATTTGGGTTATGAGCCCACATCCATAATTAATAACCTGTTATTATTATTACGTTTCAACTCGATATATTTTAAATGTTTTACTATTGTTTTTTCACAGTAAGACAAAATACTATTAGACTATAAAAACTTTGGTTTGAGGGTAATTTTTGTTACTATGTTTTATTTAAGCCAAGATGATTTTACATGCATGCCCTAAAAAAGTGTTTATGTAGGGGAAAGATTTTGAGAAATTGAAGGGTGTTTTGGTCTTTAGGGTCTTGGAATAAAAAACTTTTAAAGCACTTTCTCTTTTGTCTTTATCTTTTTATTATTTTGATCAAAATTAATCTCCACTTGTCAATGTTTTCTTACCCCAAATTATATTTAAAATTTTTCTATTTATTATTATCATTGAACTCTTCAACAAGGATCAAGATGGTTGTTTTTTATAGATATACCCTTATATTTTTCACTTAAATTTACACCCTTGCAAAGTTTTCAATTATGGATTTTTATAGGGGTGTATATATAAATGATTCTTCTTATTTTAGCCAACTAGAGCTTTGAAATTGATGAAAAAGTCCCTCAAAGAAGCTTTATTAAAAAGTCACACATTCTCAATTAAAAATTATAATAATTTAATCATAAACCAATCTATTTACTCCATCTAACTTAACCTCCACCCTTGAAGTCCATTCCCAAAATATTTTATTTAAAAAACTTTGGATTCATTATCAAGTTTGAACTTTGTTTTATGTGGTGTGTGTCAAACTCAAGCTCAAAAAAATATAAATTTTTCTTTTAAGTTATGATAAATAATGTCATTTAATGAAAAATTAACAACCAAGGACTTCTATTTCTAACTATTCAATCTTAACAATTATAGGGACTTCTTTGCATAATAATTATAATTTTTATTATTTTAAAAAGCATGGAAAGTGCATTAAAGGACTTACATATTTTTATAATTTGATGATTAGGCAATAGATAATCTTTACCTTTTTTTATTTTTAATTGTTAACTTTTGAATATAATAAAGTCAAAATTAAGATTAAGATTAAGATTAAGATGAAGATTAAGGAGCACGTGTTGAGCTCGATCTTGGGAACTTAGCACTTGGCCCCACCCACTTATAAATTTCAATATTATCATCAAGGAATCAATTAAATTATTTTCAACTTTAATTTTTTTTACCAAAAAAAAATCATAAAGTTTTGATTTAGATTAGATATAAATGAGTACGTGTTTGAGCTCAAATTAAAGTAAATTGCATTGGTAGGAAAAATTTAGAAATATTTAGAAAATTTTTAGATTTTTTAATATATAGAAATTTCTAAATTCTTACATCGAATTTTTTTTTAATTACTAAAGCGACTAAGAGTTATAAATATCATGAGCGTACAAGATTTCGGCTGTAAACCCAATCCACACTCATAATTAGCGATCTGTTACCATTAATTTTTTTTATTTAAATATTTATTAAATTTATTTTTTATATGATAATTTAAATAATTTTGTAAAAATTTATTGATTTTTTTAAAGAATTTGTAACTAGTTATTGAAAAGCATTGGCATAAATTGGGAATAATCAAAAGATATGGGTATGATGATAATTTCTTGCATATAATTTTTACAGTAGTTTTATGTGTTATAAAATAAAAACAAAAAATGACTCGTGCTCAAACTTTATTATAAACAAGTGATCTATAGTACTTGAACTCTTAATTATGTAAATTTACTTATTATTAAATACAAAATATCACTAAATATATCAAATACCTTAAAAATAATAATAGTATCCATTATTTGAAACATTCCAAATAATGATTTATTAAACATTGACTCATTAAAATCTTGTAACCATTTGAATTGTTTTTACTAAATCATAAATTAGTGAAGTACAAAGTGTAAAACCACTTCATATAATATATACCAAAACATATTTAGGTCAATTAGTACATAAATCATTTCACTTATGTGAGACATGAATTTGACTTCACGCTTTTCACAAAAGGTGAAAGATGTATAGCAGTTGAGCGTGCTTCTCATTAATAGAACCATAACTCTTTTTTCATGTTCGTACGTCTGAGATAGTGACTTGTCCGTTTAAAAAGAACAAAATAAACTATAGTTATATATATTTGTAAAAAAATAATGACCATTTATAATAATTATTATTATTATTATTTATTTGCTTAATTATTTGGTAATGAATATGCTTGTTTGTTCTTTAGTCAGCCATCACCAAAGGCTAGAACCAGTCAGTATATTGTTGGACCATACACAGAAATCTTTAGAGCAAATATATATATATATATATAGTTGGACCATACACAGAAATCTTTAGAGCAAATATATATATATATATATATATATATATATATATATATATATATAATAAATAAAAAGAATCAAAGTAGGAAGTTGGAAGACTTTGTATGGCTCTAAATTTATGATGACTAGATTGTGAATGGTATAATCAATAAGTTCAATTAATCTATGCAACTTCAACATCAATTTGCCTTCCAGCTCACTCAAAGTGTTCCTCTTTTTTTACACATATACCTTTGTGTATAAATTTATGCATAATTTTGTACATGTTCATAAAAATCCTATTCATGTTCATGTATATATATGAATATATATAATTTTGTTTTTGTTTGTCATGTTACATTGCACTGTGAGATTAGAGGGGGAAATTAATATTGTTTATAACTTTATGTATATTTTTAAGGGATATAAAAGTAATTGTAAGCTTTTAGGGGGCATAAAGGATATATATATACTTGAATTAATAAAAAAATAACTCAATTAAAAATCTTGGTGCAGTGGTTGCAAAAGCACAATTTGGTGGTGCAATGTTCAAAGTTGTTGCAACATTTGGTTTTGATGTTTTAAAGAATTATTTATTGAAATTAAAATTTTGCACATATAAGTATGACACATGTATGAATATTTATTATTATTATATATGTAAAAGTCATTTAAACAGTTACAAAACAATAAGTTAAACTGGAGTATATAATAATTCAAGTGTCACATTACACAATTTAATTGTTTTTTATATTAATTCGGCTGTCATATTTAACGGTTCACTTTATAAGGACAAAAGTGCAAAATTTATTAATTAGAATTATATTAAAATATAATTTGATAAAAAAATATCAATGTGCCAAGTGGCAGCATGTACCTCGAATGAGTAGTCTTTTTCTTTAAAATATGCATATAATTACAAATTTCATATGATCACATAAATTTAAAAAATATATATATACACACATAAATAACTTATTATATTTATTTCTATTATATAATTTTATTTATTTTTCTTCTCAATTAAAACATTCATAATTCCTTATGGCACAAACTCATGATCCGACATGAAATACATTAGAGTTGAGATATTTCTAATAAAGGACCTTAATTTGGAGGACACATCTACAGCTATGAAGCGAAATTAGAGAAGTGACATTTTTTTAAAATAATTAGAAGATAATATTTTTTTTCAATAATTTCAATGTTAATTTTTGCATTGAGTGGAAAATCCTAAAATGGGGAAATGTTAAGCTTATATAAAATTTTACTTCTCCCATCTAAGCGAAAAAATTCCGAAATGTGTTTAATTTAAGATAAAAAAAATATTTAATTGAAAGAAGTGTCACATTCCTTATTTCAAGACAAATAAACATATGAAGTGAAGTCAGTCTACTTCAGTGACTGAGTTACTATTTTCTCCGAGTGAACACATTTTAAGCTTGTCACAGTCCATGGTAGAGCATGAAGAGGATGTGGACATATATAATTTAAAAAATAATAAATAAAAAATATTTTTTTGCATTATTGGACATCTTAAAAATGAAGAGATGTTTTGAGTGCTTAAGATGCCCTAACACTTATTAATGAAAAAATATTGGGAGGTTTTGAAGTGCATGTCAAGGGTGTTGATGGTGTGTGTGAGTCTTTGTATTTTGTTGCTTGGAGGGACCTTTCATGTGTTGTTAGTTTGTTGGCAAAGCTTGGCATGATGTGGTGAGTGATTGCCCAACTCATTCCATCTCATTCCTCTTGATTTCCATATATATATATATATATATATATATATATATATATATATTATGTATTTACATATTTATACCGGCACACGCATATATATTTATTAGCTAAAACTTAGAGATTCCAAATGTCACAGTTTTTTAAGTTTCGAGTCAGCAAATGAATTTGCAAGATTTGTTGATGCCATTGTCTGAAAAACAATCAATTTAATTTTCAATGTCTTTTTTTTAGTTAGCAATTTTTTTTTTCATTTATACAATTATTATTAAAAAATATTAAAAAATCACGTGTTAAAAGGTAGCAAATGAGTGGAATGTGAATGGAAACTAGCAACACTTGTGCTTTTCATCATGTAAAAACTGAGGTTTAAACCCGTCTCCTCAATGAGATATGATAACTTTACGTAAGGTACACATTGTTAATAGACTAACTGATCGTTAATATTTTTTTTTATATAGTCGACAAGTGATAAAGCAAAGGACAAACGAGTAAGGAAGTGCACCAATTATAGTAGTTTGACTGACTTCTTAGAAAAACCCTCTTGTCATGCAACTTTAGAGAGGAGAGCGAAATGTATTTCTCACACAGAACTTCCACAAAAGGATTTTGAAAGTAAATTGTAATATGAGAGGTTGGAATTTGAGACATCCTAATCAAAAGCATGGGTATCGGTGGGCTAACCCACGATTTTTGTCGTTAGCATTTTTGCACTATATAAATGCAAATAAAGATTTATTAGATAATTTATTTATTTTAATAAATATAGACAAAGCATGTAGCTGAGCTTTGAACTTTTAAGTTATGAGGTTGGTAAAATATCACTTTTCCATTATAAATGTGGTACGTTTAGATTTATTATTATTTTTATTTATTATACACTCTCATAGACTCATAATTTAAATATTGCAAATCAAACTAATAAAATTTCGGATTTTTTAAATTATAATTTATATATTTTATTTAAAAATAATTAATTAAAATATATTTGATTTGAAATTATATAATATAACTCTTTGAAAAAAAAAACTAAGAACTACAAAGAGAGTAAAACAGGTAACAAATTTAAGTTATTTAAAAGGGTGTACATGAAAAAGAGAAAATTAAAGGGCCCAACAATGAACATAGAAGACAAAAGTAGCAGAGGATAATTAATTTTTTTTAAAATGAGAAAATATATGATTTTCATGTTTGATATGGAAATGTTGCTTCATTTATTAATTCATATTTTTTTTGTCGGTGTCGGTGTAGAACTTCTTCAAGCTTTTTCCTTTTTTTAAAAAAATTTCTTCACATTTTTCTTTTTCTTTTTCTTTTTGCCTTTTGTGTTAATTCAGTTGTGTGTGTGTGTACGTGTCACTTCTTATGCACATGCAAAATTTAATTTTTGGTGAAATAATTATAAAAAAAATTAAATGATAAACCATCAAGGTTAGTATAATAGTCTTTAGTCCCTAATACAATATGGAAGAAAAGGTTATCATAAAAAGCTTTTATGGTATTTATAATTTTTTTAAAAACAGGTGTGTATATATATACATATAGCTAAACTAAAAATAATAATAATAATAATATTATTATTATTAGAGTAATGATATTTTTATATAATAGGTTTACCAAATAGCTTTACTGAGTGCCTTAGATGCCAAGTCAGCATTCACGTCATTATCTTTCATAGTAATTTCTTTTTTTTTAAAATTATATATTTTTTTGTAAGTTAAAACCTAAACTGTAAATGATACTAAAACCTCCTTTCTAGACGTTGAATCGTAAATCACAATAGGGAATAGCTTTCCTGAATGACATAAATGCTAAGTCAGCATTCATGTTATTTTCTTTCATAGTTTTTTTTCAGTTTTTTTTTTTGTAAATTAAACCCTAAGCTGTAAATGATAAATCGAAAACCACTTTTTAAATGCTAAATCGATAAATCACAATAAGGATTTGCAATTTACTATTTAGGGTTTATGGTTTAAAGTTTAGGGGTTTAGGGTTTAGTGTTTAATATTTAGGGTTTGGGGTTTTAGAATTTTGGGTATGGTTTTATAGTATTGGAGTTTTAAATTTTAGGATTTTAAATTTATTGTTTTATAACATTTTATAGTTTTTTGAGTTTAGGCTTACATAATTTGAATTTAAAATTTATGGAAAAAAAAAGTATGGAAACTTATAAAACCAAATTATAGATTTGATGAAGGTCTCCGTCAAGGAACAAGGAAACTTCAACACATTAGTTATAATTGTGGTTGTTTACTATTGAACAATGGCATTAACTGATAAAAAATAATAAATTATAAATCATTTTTAATTATTTTAATTATTTATATTGTCAAATGATTGTACACTCATGCTTTCTGTCTCTAGTGTTAATTACCCTATTGTAAGAATCTCTCCAAACAAATGCAAATAAGATATTAAAAAAATAATAAAATAATTTATTAATCTTATAAAACAACAAGTACATGTACTTGATTCAAGTTACTAAAACTTGGGACTCTAATTAAAAAAAAAAAATCTCATCTTCTTATCACTGTAAGTGCTCTGAACTAAAAAAAAAAAAAGAGGATTGTGACACTACAATTTCTCCTTATTTTCTCTCTGACAAGTGCTCTTGATTTTGATTTTTTTAAATTTATAATTATTTATTTATTTTGAGTTTTTGGATTTGCATCTTAGAATATTTCTTAGGTCTCAGTTTATAATCTCATATATTTATAAGTGACAAATTTTGTATCCTTTGAATTTAGTGTCGGAAGACTTTTATGTTTTATGTTCGTGTAAGCTTCGAATCTTTAACTTTTGTGACTCTTAAGTTTTTTAATTTTATTGCTTTTGAAACTTTGAAATTACATTTATCATTTCTTTGATATTTTTCAAGTTTTAAGTATTCTTATACGGTCAACTATTGGATAGCCTAATGGTATGACACCAAAGTATAAAAAGGGGAGGTTATGGGTTCAAATCATTTCCCCGACAGTACTGTTCTCCCATACTATTTATACACTATTCATTCACTGTTTATCCAGGTTCTAATATTATTCATATACTATTCATACAATGTACATCCTGATCTAGTACTATTCTTAAAATCCCTTAAGTAAGGGGGCGCTTGCCGCCTATTAATTATAAAAAAAAAAAAAAGTATCTTATATGTCTTTGAATTTTGACTTGATATTTTCATCATGAAGGCAAGGCCTTCTGATTGAGTTTTCTTTTCATTATCTTCAGCTTTCAAATCTTCTCTTTAATGACTTTTGAACTTTGTATTCATTGACTTAAGAGAGAGACCCTTGTTATCATATCCATTAACTTATAAAAGACCATTGTTTTCATATAAAGGTATTTTTTTACATATTTATTAATATCTGAATTGATAATTAAACTCAATGCAAGTTTTTCATATTTATTATAGAAGAAAGCTTTCCTCTTCATTTGCATACCACCAAAGTTTTTTTTTAATCACATAGAACATCTTTCTTCATCATTATTTATGAAACTCTTTTCTTATTTTTAGTTAATTTAGAGGAGTTTTCTTGTTTATCTCTTGATGGTACTTATTATTATTATTATTATGGTCTTTGTTTCTTTATCAATTGAGAGAACCTCTTCTCTCTCTTCTTTTTTTTTTTTTTTTTGAAAGAATTTTCTACTTTATTATTTGAGGAATTTTAACTATATTTTTTGAAATATAAATGTTAAATATTAGTTGTGAGAAATCAAATACTGCACTAATTATCTTTTTAAGCATCAGTATGCTGCTAGTAATAGGAGACCATGTACTACACTGGTCATCATATTGTGTGATTTTTACTTTGAATTGTGTCAAGTGTTTACAGCGAATTGCATTAATCACCTAAATAACTTTAAGTTTCATCCCTTTTGTTTTAGCACCAGGAGGCAGAGATGAAACTTTTTTTTTGGAAACAATAGTCAAAAGCAACAACCACTGCTTAGAGCCCGTTTGGATCATGGAATAGGAATGGTAATGGGAAAAATAATAGTAATGATAATGAAAAAGGTGTTTGGTTGGAAAGAATAAATATTGGAAATGAGAAAAGTGGAATAGAGAATTGTATGTAAATTACTTTAATGCCCTTAAGTAATGATACTTTAATATATAAAGTAATTACATATAAATAAATATCTAGTTTTTGTAATTATTATAATTCAATATTTAGAACAAACAATTTATTTAATTAAATCTCCACTAGAAGCAAAATTGTCATTTCAGTATCAATAGTTTATTTAATTAAATACATACCGGCTAAAAGTATCATTTTACTTTAATTGCCATGATGAAATATTTTTATTTACTATTTTATTTAATTATATAGGGGCAAATATGTCATTTCAGTTTAATTATTATAATGTAATATGTATATTAAATAATTCTTGTTAGTTATTATTTATTTTAATTATTATAATATTTAAATGACTCAATTTATTTTTATTATAATTTACTTTAATTATTATAATTAGTTATTTAAAATAACTATTATTTAATTAAATTTTAACTAAGGGCAAAAAAGTCAATTCACTATCAATAGTATTCATTCCCCTCCATGCCCCCCAATTTTGTGGGTAATGAAATGCCTTCACTATGCATAATGATATTAGCTATAGTACCCATTCCCAAGTTAATAGTAATATATCCAAACATGGTTATAAATCACTATTTATTATCAATCTCATTCCAATAGTGTTCTATCCCCCAATCCAAACACCTACTTAGTGTAGTGGTTTGTTACTTAAATAGTGAATGGGCTGACCCAGGATCGAATCTTTGGGTTGGCAGTACTGTTACAGTAATGTGCATATAATGTAGATACTGTATAAATACTGTAGCATTAATGTTTATAGGTCCCTTGTGGGAGAATGTTGTTTCCCTCCCATCCAGGGTTGTAGGGTAAGGGGGATTTATTAACTTGGTTTGGTTTTTGAAATATCTTTTGGGCATGCACATGATAGGAATCTAATTGCCCATGTGACGTCTGGTCAAGTTAATAAATCTCTAGGGGTCATTAAACCACCGTAACTAGTGCACCACCATACCTGTCTGTCCCTTTGACACCTCATTGTGGGGTAGCACTTGTCACTTTTGTCAAAAAAAAAAAAAAAAAAAAAATTGTCAAAAGCTACTTTAGCCAATGTGAGTGTTAACCATCAATGTTAAGATTATATGTAACAAAATAGTCAAACACAGCTTTAGCCATATAAAAGACTTTTAACTTCGCATGCATGGTGTTTTTTTCAACTCTAAGAGGCAATAGGAAGACTTTTTAACAAAAGTAGTAGTAAAACATTAGGTTGATTTCTCAATAGGTTTTTGGAAGTAATTGTGAGACTTCTTAGAAAGTAATCAAACATTTTTTTTTTTTTTTTTTTTTTTGCATTTAACCCATGGTAGGTCCTTAGAATATATACCAAAAAAAAAAAAAAAAATATTTGAACTATGGCTCATTCTCACTATTCAAGCTCACTACCATAATGAAAAATAGGTATTTAAGAAATTAAATAAATTTTCTTCTTCTAGACTTATTTTCACCAAAATACAACTTATTTACCCCACAATAGGTCCTTAGCTTTATATGTTGTCTTAAGCAATCTCATGTGAGTTGAGGGATAATGGTGAAACTTTCTTTAAAAAAATAGTCAAAATACTGCTTTGATCCTACAATAATAAAAGCTTAACTTTACATGTTATTTTCATCAATTCTTATGAGACGGTTTTAAGAGCAGTAAAGCATTGAGCTCATAATAGTTTTTTTTTTAAACATACCCAAAAAAAAAAAAAGATAAAAGAGATTTTTTTTTTGCCCCTTTCCAAAAATTTACAATTAATCCTCATTTATTTATTTATTGCATTTCAACATCTTTAATGCAATTTTTGCACAATAGACCCCAACTTCTCTATTTTTTTCCTTACAAAATTTCATAATTTATGAAAATAAACCACTGAATTATTGCTTGTTCTACATTTTTTTATTTATTTTACAAACTCAAAATTTTCACATATTTCTACAAATTCTATAAATAAATCCATAGTTTTCACATTTTTTATATATTTTTGTAAATGAATCCACTTTTTCAATTTCTTTTTTACTTTTTTTTTCACATTTTTTGCAATTTTTTTTTTCGCAAATAAGCACTAAACCTTTTTTTTTATTATTTCTTCCATAAATTTATAAATAAAATCAAAACTTCTCTTTGTCTTGAATGTCTTCCTTCTCTTAGAGGTTCCATAAAACATGGCAAATGAATGCTAAAAGTTAAGGATGTTAAACCTTAATAATATCTAATAAGAAAATTTAGAAGTCACTATTTATTTGTTGGGTTGTGCTTAGCTATGTGGTAGAGTTCACAAACTAGGTCTAATGATTATTAAGATACATTTATGTTTCAATAATATATAGGGCCTCACATAAACTAAGATTTGCAACAAAGGGAAAAAAACAAAAAAACAAAAAATGGGCACCTTAATGTTTTTTATGGTCCCTTCATTTTCTCACTTTTTTTTCTCTCCATTTTTCCCTTTTTTTTTTGAAAAAAAAAAAACAAATCTTATGGGAAGGATTACATGAGTCCCACTCCCCCTTAAGAATCCAAATCACTCTTTGTTTTCATGTGCATGGGAAGATAAAATAATGTTTCTCTTTTTCTAATTTATTTTATTTTTAAAAATTCACTTATCTTATTTTCTTTCCATAAACAATAACACCAGTTGATAATTTAATTAATACGAATTAAAGTGAATAGTATGAAAATAATTTTTTTTTTATCTAATTGATGGTGGATGTTTATGAATATTATGAATTTTAAATATAAATTTATTTGTATAGAGGGTGTTTTGTAATACTTTTCATTCTTTAATTTTCTATTCATTAAAAATGAAAAAAAAAAACTTCTTCCTCTTGTTATCAAAGTTTTTAAAACAAATTTATGTATTTTTTTAAAATATTTTAAAAATATATATATAAGATGATAAACGTATAAGTGACGCATATAAATTTTGTGCTAAAAATATTATAGTATATAAGAAAATATATTATTTCAAAATTAAAAAAAACTGTTATACTGTAAATAAGTGATGAGTTTAACTATCGGATTTTTTTATTAAAAAATCATATATATATATATATATAAAACAAACCGTTACATGGGCATGGGCATGCATAAACAAGTTAATACTTCAACTCATCTGTGTAAGTTCTAACTCCATTCTAACTCCGTCTTCTCCAGAGGCGAAGCTAGGAGTGTGCGAAGAGGGGCCATGGTCCCCTTGTTTTTGTTTTTTTTTTGTTTTTTAAATTATATATATACTATTTAAAAAAGTTTAGTTTTAGAAAAATATTTATAAAAATCCAATATTTGCCTTATTCACTCCTTGCTTGTCCTCTAAAAAATTTTTAGCTCCTTTTAAAAAAATTTTTGGCCCCCTTTATAAAAAATTTCAGGCTCCACCCCTTGCTATTCTCGAGGAGGATAAAAACACTCTACGCAGGGGATCCAGTGCCAATAGACCGGTCATTGCTTTATTTAGAATAGATTTGATCCATACATATTAAAGAGAAGCTAATATATATTATTTCATCATGTGGACTATGGTTGTTACAGTGGAATCGAGATTGTTTCAATTTAATAACTTTTATAGCAAGAGGCAGCATGAAATATAATATTCTTATACTGTCTCGTTATGAATATTTTTATATTAAAATATAAAGTACAAAGTTTTAAAGAAAATTAAATTAATGATAGGAACCGTGAGCTAGCCTAGCGGTAACTACTTTGTAGTGTGACCACATTGCATTAGATCCCATGTGAGAGTTCTGTGTGAGGAATACCTGTTGCCCTCCCCTCCACAGTTGAATGGCAAGAGGGTTTATCCCTAGAAATCATTCAAGCCACTGTTGGTGCACCTCTGTACCTGTATGTCCTTTGATTTGGTGCTTGTCGCTTTTGTGAAAAAAAAAATCTAATGATTAAATATTTGATTTTTTTTTAAATAAATAAATTTAAATAATATATAATCAACTAATAAAATCATTACAAATATTTATATGTAAATATTTCATAATTCCTATGAAATCTAAAACTATAAAGTTTTTGTTTGCACAATATTATTGCTGTTTGTCTTCCATATGAAATAAATAAATAAATAAAATGAACGTGCCAAACACTCTGTGATTTTTTTTAATTATAAAACTAAACCAATAATGATGCTGAAATGAACCTTGAATTAAAAAAATATTAATTTGCACTCTGTTTAAGATTTTAGTTGTTGGTGAATACAACCAAATACCAATTAGTACTAGTTTGAATGTGGTTAATAAAATACATATATAATATATAACAAATATTAGTTGTTGGTGAAATAATTATAAAATAAAAGATGACACACCAAGGTTGGCACAATTTTATTTATTTATTTATTTTTGTCTCTAATGAGATATGGAAAAAAATTATAATTATTGCAATTTTTATGTGTTATTACAAAAAACTCTATAAAAGTTTTCTAGAGTAATTAGTACTTCATTAAATGTGAAGGGCATTTATAGAAAAGTATTTTAAGGATTTATAAATATTTGAAAAGGAAATTAATAAAATAAAATATTAATTTAATATATTCGTAGCTGAACTAACATTATTAATCCTGTAATTATTTTATTTTATTTTTTTCTTAGCAAGCAACTAGACAATGGAAACTTAAAATCTAATTATTGATTTGGTGATGGTTTCCATCAACGAATAGGGAAGCTTCAACACATTAATTATAACAATTGATAACTTGCTTTAATTATTACCAATTAAAAATAAATATTCTGAAACTAAAATTGTATTTATTTAATTGATGATGGGTGTTCATGAATATTATTAATTTTAAATATAAATTTATTTATTTAGGGGGTATTTTGTAATGCTTTTGGTATTTCAAAAAATGTATAAAAAACTAATTTTTTTATTATATTTGAGTAAAATATAATATTTATTATTTAAAATAAATTACAAAATTAGAAATATTTTACATTAAAAAATAGAAATAAAGTTTTGTATCTTGCTCATCAAATAAAATTATTACAAGGACTTATATATAAAATCTCATAAATTTTATAAAATATAAAATTAAAAGTTAATGTGTCGGTATGAACAAAAATGTAATAAAAAATCAGAAACTATTTTTAACGGTTTGCAAATTATTTTTGCTATTTTTTCTTCATATTAAATTAAAATTAAAATGAACGTCCCAAACACTTTCACTGTGTGTTCTTTTAAAAAAAAAAATTGTAAAACTAAAACACTAAATGATGCTGAAAAGGACTTTGAATTAAAAAGAATAAAAATAATAATTTGTACTCTTGTTAGTGTTTTAGTTGCTTGTGAGTTGTGAATACAACCAAATACCATTTAGTAGTAGTTTGAATGTGGTTACAAAAATAAAATTTTAAATTATATTTTTTTTATACGTTTTATGAAAGTTAATTGGAAAGTCAGAAGTGTTATTGATTTCATAATATTGTGGTGCAGTTTCTCTGAAAAAAAAAATTGAATTTAACAAAATGATACGTGATCATATGGACACAGTTAGGTGGTAAACCCATATGTGACTCATCCTCATTGGTTTGTTGTTTCAATTTAGTACATAGCTAATAATACATAGCTAATAAACACACACCAAAACTCATTAATACATAGCTAACAATAACTTATGTCTCTGTTTTGTGGTAATTATTACAAAACAGAGTCCACTAGATTATTATTGCTAACAAAATATCCTTGAACCTCTTCGGACATCATCATAATTATTTAAAATTTTTGAAGAAATATTTCTGAAAAAAATTGTATGTTCAGCTTATATATAAAAATTTAACTGTTTTTTAATAAAAAAATAGGCATCATTCCGTTTGGGAAAGGAAAAAAAAACACCCTAGTATTTCAATAAAATTATGAAAATATAAAAGTTTTTTTTTTTACAAATAGGTGATAAGTGTCCACCCATTTAAAGAAAATAAGGGATGTGAACAGATATGAAAACAAGCTCATCAAACACCTGTGCTCTCACGGTTGTGTGGGCTTTGGATCATGGTCAATAGGTCAATAGACCTTTGGTGAAAATATGTAAGAGTTCTCAAAATTTTAAATGCAATAAACAAAAAATAAAAATAAAAATGTATAAAGTAATGCAAAATAATATTTTAAGTTTACAAATGGATTGATTGGAACTAAACTTTCATAAATATATAATTTCCCATAATAATCAATTCTGATTGAATAATTAATGCACTAATAAACTTGACAATAGTAAAGATGAATTTAAATTGCTTTCATCATAATTTCCCATAAACTATTTGGAATCATTTACATATTACTAGGTGAAAACACAAGAAATGAAAACCTAATTAAGTGCTATTATTAAATTGTTTTCATCATTTTATAATTCTAATCAATTTTTGTAAAAATTGACTTAGATAATTAAAAGAGTAGTAAATTAAATAAATAAGTATTATAACAATAGTAATATTTATTTTATTAATACAATAAATGAAATTTTATTTTACTAATAATATTTATTTTGAAATTCTTTTATTTGAATTAAATTGTAAAGTTCAAAGCTGCTTGTTGAAAATAAGGCGAAGAGCATTTTAAATTAAAAAAAAATATCTATAGCATTTTCACAACCACAATTGAAAAAAACAAAATAACTCAATTTGGTTGAAATCACAATCTTTTAACTATTTTTTAAAGACCCTTTGGGCATATTAACCTGTTACATTGTAATGTTTATTGCAGTACTATAACAGAGGTAATATTGATGATAATATAAGATTAAAAATGATGAAATTATTAAAAAAAAATATTTGTAATCATATTACCACAAAAATAGAAGCTAATTTTAAATTATCGAATGGCAATAATCTAAAAGTATTTTTTGCATTGCCTTTTTCTTTACAAACTGATTTTTAATGTATATATGTATCTTTGTGTGTGTGTATATATATATATATATATATATATATATATATATCTGTATAAGTACTTATATATTTGAATGTATACACATGTATATATACGTGTATTTAAATACACAGATAGATAAATATATATATACAAATATGGATATATATACATGAATATATGTATATGTTCATTCATATATATATATAAATATATACACACACATGAGGTTGAGTCATCTACTAACGTCAGTAGATTCGTGAGATGTATAGTGACTTTTATGATGGGTAAAGTAGGACGTACAATAACTAATAAATAGTAATCTTTATGAATAGTAAAAAGTTTGATGAACAATGTGAAGTACATATTTGATTTAAGCCGTCTAAATTATAAAAGACCCAACACCCTCTCACCGGCGACGTTGGTTTGCAGAATACGTTTGCTTATATATATAATACGCAATGTATATATATATATATATGTGTGTGTTTTGATACTAGACTTTGTTATTAGGTTAAAGGATATTTTGGGAATTTCAGCACTTTACCTAGTTGATTAAGACCAACCAAATACAAAAATAAAATATTTTCAATAATATAAATTCTCAAACAAACATAATTTTATCAAATTACTATATTACCGTGGTGATTATGTGTTAAAACATCATTACTATGAACCAAAAGGGTTCTTTCAATTTTATTTATTTTCCATCACACTAGTTGAGTAACCATTGCGTATCCCAAATAACAAATACAAGTTTTCACTATATCTCAACATAAATATAACCATACACAACCAAGTGAAAAAGAGAAGAAAAAAGCATCAACAAACAATGTGTTTCTATGGTTAACTAAAAACAGGAAGAACAACTTATTCAGATAACCGAAATTAAGGAATAGAAGAACACCCCAAAGAAGAAGAACGAAGATTAAAGTTTTCGGTTTTTGATTATTGAAGGAGACTTACATTGATAAATCAGCCAAATCAAAGGTTCTCGATACGGCTTTGAACCAAGACTCATTTCGCTTCTTCCTCTGTTCTTCACCTAGTTTCGGGCGAAATACGGTCGGCTTTTCCTTGTGCTCGAGATCGAATATCTTTTCTGTTGTCCAAATGCCGATGGCTAAACCTGCAGCATATGCAGCTCCAAGAGCTGTTGTTTCTATATCTGCAGGTCTAACAACTGCACTGCCCAACAAATCAGCCTGCAAGCAAGAATGAATTATAGCACATTTCGATGTAGAGAAAAATAATGGTGCAAGTAGTAGATGACAACCAAAATCAATTATAGTTTGCATTCATCTGAGAAAAAAAAATACAGTGCAGACACATGATTCTACTTCATTTGATTTAGGTAAGATTGGTGCACAAATTAAGAAGATGAGGAACTAAACCGAAAGGTGTTATTTAAGACATTGCTACATCTGATAAAATGTTTTTAAACTTGCAATGAAGTCACCCGAAACTCGATAGAAACTAGATCATAGGTTGGACTCTATAGTGCATCTCTGCTAGATAGGATTTATATTGAGAAGCATAGTTAATTAAGTGACCAAGCATAAAGCATGTACCAGTGTTCTCATTAAATTGCTTTATGATATGTAAGGAACCCTAGTTAATCAGTGAACTTTATTTGAAGTCCAAAAATTATTAGTTTCAGAATGTTTAAACAATCAAAGCTAGTGTCACACAATGAGCTAAATAGATTTGACTCCTTAATTTCGTTATGTTGTTGACTCTTGATGCATATAAATCCAATAAGCTTTCACTAGGCATCTTAAAACATAATGATCCAAATATGGAGAACAGGATGAGATACTAAAGATCCAGAACTCATCCAATAGCCAAGGACTCAGGAATTTTCATGAACTCAAAAAATTCAGACACCAGCAGTTAACAACCAGAGCATATATCAAATAAATGATCTTACCACAATAGAAGGAACCAATATTCAAGCCTTTGGCAGCAGCAAAAGAGAAATGAACAAACCATTAAAGCAAATCTTACCAACTTAAGCATGAATGGAATGAATGATTTTAACTTATTTGCAAAGAGAAACTCTATTTGGAAAAAGAAAACGCAAAGTGGCCAAAGTTTTTGAAAAACAGTATAACATTCTAAACTCATTTCCTAATCTTATATAAGAGCCACATAAATGGTACACGTGCAGTATTTTCTTTTAATTTTTGGGGTGCTAAGAAATATTAAAAAATGTTCCAAACAAGCAGATGGATTGGAAAGGCTCATCTTTTGTATTTCTGGTACAATGTTTACCCGGCCTTAAAATGTCAAGGCAAAGCAATTGTACAGCCAGACAAAAGCTGCTAAAGTTGACAGTCCAAAGTATGAAAGTAAATTAGCTCAAAATTTTTTTGGATTCCATATTTTTAATCCTCAAACTCTGATAGAAAGCACAGAAAACAGTTTTCACTAAAATGAAAAGGATTGAAGCTCCCAAAATTCTTAAACTTTATGGATCTTCTGGGAAAATGGGAGACTGAACACTCAGTTTGGTATATTGGCTCATATTTTATAAAACAATTGTACTGGTTTGTGTTTTGTTCTTACCTTATCTATTGGTACATAAAACACTTTGAGACAACTTTGCAAAATGAAACCTTCACTGATATCCAACTAAAAATAATTGGGATGAGAGTTGTAGACCACACATCTCAGAAAATTTTTTTGGCAAAACATCACTAAAATAAAAATTTAAATCATGATATCAATATTAAGAAAACAATAAATATAACTAACAATCTGTATGAACAGAAAGTTGAAAATCAGGATGAAGAAAGAATTGACTATGAAAAAAAATAATAATCAAGGAAGAATTTTCTGCCAAACCACTTTCTAAATGCTTTTATGAGAGAAAAACAATGTCATTGAAGTGGTTGTAAGGAAGCTGGGGCCCTTTTGTGATACTACTTCGGGTGAAACAGGAGGCAATCCAATAGCAAAATAAGTGACCGGAATAAGAAAAGCAGCTCACATAAATGGACAAAGGTAAAGAAAAGGCTGCATATTAACAAAATTTACAGTTAGCCACATGGGAAAGGCAGCAAATCAAACAAAAGGCAAAAGAAAGGAGAACCAAAGATATGCCTGACTAAAGTAGCAGAGGAATATAACACAAAAGGATTGAATAGTGGCAGCAATTCACGCAAATCATTTAAAAAAAAATCAAAATAAAAACCAAGAAATTAAGAAGCCCTTGTTAGTGTTCCTCCAAACTGTGGCTATAATAAAGTAAAATCACAATACCTGAATCTGCATGAGAAGATTATTGACAGTGGCGCCCCCATCAACCCGCAGCAAGAACTCCCCTTCCTTCATCACCTTTTCTTCAGCATCTTTGTGCATGGAATCAAGCACATCCTTCACCTGAAAGCACATACTCTCCAGCACTGCCCTAGCAATGTGTCCCTTGTTTGTGAACCGAGTGATTCCCAGGCACACTCCCCTTGCATCATCACGCCACCATGGGGCAAACAGCCCATTGAATGCTGGTACAAAGTATACACCACCAGAGTTCTCCACAAGCAGAGCCAAGTCCTCAATCTCCTTGGCACTCTGAATGATCCCAAGGCCATCCCTAAGCCACTGAACTGCTGCACCAGCAATGGCAATGGACCCTTCCAGAGCATAGTTTGTTTCTGCATTTGGGCCTAGCTTGTATGCTATTGTACTGAGCAGCCCATTAGATGAGTAAATTACTTCCTCACCAGTGTTGAGAAGAATGAATGCACCAGTCCCATATGTGCTCTTGGCTTCTCCCTTCCTGCACAACTGACCAAGCATTGCTGCATGTTGATCCCCAAGGCAACCAGCAATTGGAACACCAGAAAGTGGCCACCCATTGGCGATCACACCAATGGTCTCAGAATTGCTAACAATCTTAGGCAAAATCTCAACAGGTATGCCTAGTGTCTCTAGAGTGGGCTTATCCCAATCCAGTGTCTTAAGGTTCATGAGCATGGTGCGAGATGCATTTGAGCAGTCAGTGACATGAACTCCATGGACCTTGTTCTGATCCCTGTTAAGCCCGCCACATCCACCAGTGAGGTTCCAGATCAGCCAGGTATCAATGGTGCCAAATAGTGCATCTCCCTTTTGAATGGCTTTCCTGACATCTTCAACATTTTCAATCAGCCATAAGATTTTGAGAGCACTGAAGTAAGTACTGATAGGCAGACCACATGCCTCAAGAAAATGGGTTCTGCCACCAGACAGCTCTTTCTCTAGTCTCCTGTAGTAACACAAAAAATGCAAAGCACATAAATTTATCATTAATCTCAAAGACCAACTCCTTTAACATGCTAATGAAAAAGAAAATGATTCCTATGGCATACACTCTGCTTCTTTAGACATGAATGTGCTTTTCATGCATCAAAAGCAAACGTTAGTATGATCAACAAATCCAATACAAGGAAATTGCTCACTTGAAAACTTCAAAAAGAATACATTTATGGAAGCTAATTTATCCACGGAGAAATCTATCTAAAGTATGCCTTTGTAAACCTTAACTACACAAGAAACATAGTGTCATTGGTTAGCCTTTTTCTGTCAAAAAGTAGATAAGTTTTAAAAAAAAGTGCCAGCAACAGAACCCAATATATTTATATAGATATATATTGCTCAATTAGGCTCCAAAAGAAAAAAAGGAAAAAAACATTCACAGCCATATATTGAACCAGCTCACAAACCAAACAAACAGAACATTATAGAGAGAAAGTTCAATAGGATACAAGAAAACAGGAATTGAGATGCTTGATCCAGTTCACAAGCCAAGCAAACAGGAATTGAGATGAATGAAATGAAACCAGACATTCCAACTGAGAGAAAATTCAATAAAATAAAAGCAAAACAATTGAAAGCACAAGTTCCAAACAAAAAAAATCAGCGATAACAACAAGGTCAACGAGAGAGAGACGAAAACCTGCAAATAGAGCTAGTCCTAGCATCCATCCAAACAATGGCATTATAGAGCGGAAGTCCCGAGGACTTGCTCCAAATCACCGTAGTCTCCCTCTGATTCGTCAGCCCGATCGCCTTCAACCCTCCATCGACATTAAACCCCTCCGCCGTAGCCTTATCCATCGCCTTCGCCGTGCAAACCCTCACACTCTCCAAGATCTCCATCGGATCGTGCTCCACCCATCTAAAACCACCATGAATAAAGCAAATCAACCAAAAAAATCCAAAGAAAACAACAAGGATCGAAGAAAACAGCGTAGTACCCGGCCTCGGGGTAGAACTGCGTGAATTCGACCTGGTGAGAGGCGACGGCGCGTGCGTTGGCGTCATAGATGATGAAGCGAGTGCTGGTGGTGCCCTGATCGATGGCTCCGACGAGGCTGCCGTCCATGGCCATGGAGTTCTCCTCGATGTTTTCGCCGGAGCTCGAGAACGAAGCTTGAGAGACTTCAATGCGCGAGTTTTCGTTTGTTGAGATTTGAGGAACAATATTAACTAACTCTAAAAATCTCTTTTTTAAAATAAATAAATAAATATAAATAAATAAGTAAATATAAATAAATAAATAAAAGTATAATACTCGAATTGGTCCCTCTACTTTTCTTTCTCTTCCCTTTTAGTCCCTCTACTTTTGAAAATGTGTGAGAAATGCTTCCAATTAGTTCCTCTATTTTTTAAAATGGGACTAAGTGGAGAGACTAAGTGGGCTCATTTTTAAAAGTAGAGGGACTAGTTGGAAGCATTTCTTACTAAGTGGGCACATTTTCAAAAGTAGAGGGACTAGTCGGGAGCATTTCTGAATAGAGAGACCAAAAGAGGAGGGAGAGAAAAGTAAAAGGACCCATTAGGGTATTATACCATAAATAAATAAATGAAGAGAGAACGGGCCTTGAGCCCGGATTGGAAGGGCTTAGAACAAAAGGTTGTTATTATTATTATTATTATTATTTTTTACAAAAGCAACTAGCATTTAATAAAAAAAAAAAAGCAACTAGCATTGTTAGTTAATGAATAGGCATGTGTTGAGGTGCATCAAGGTAATACTTTATATGATAAATTCTCAGTTATGTAATTCTGAAAAAAAGGGAAAGTATGATGCAGGAGCAAGGCATTTATGCCCAGAGACTTTACATTTTGGTGCAGAAAAACAGAATTATGATAACCTCTTAATTTGGAAGGAAATTACAGTAAAAATTTGTAGTGACTGGGTTGGTAAATGAAGTTGTACTATATATAACTGGAAAGCCTTGGATTTCTAGTTTCCAATGCTGCAAACCCAATTTTAATTGGAGTTTTCTAGCAAAAGATATTGATGTTTGAAGAGGAATTGGTCATGCTGCTAGATTTCTGAATTCTTGCAGTTATTTCCTTCTATTTGGTGCTAAGTATCATTAAGGTCTTAATTAAATTATAACAGAATTAGTTGACTACTTTTACTTTTGTTTTGACTCCCAATGTGGTGGGTGTTTTAAATAGCTTGTATGTGGTTGTAACAAGTGATGTTAACTTATTTTTAATATATATTTTATTTTTTATATTTTAAATGAATTAAAATTTTTAAATAATTTATTTATTTTTAGATAAGACCCACAAATATACCATTTAAGCTCTCAAGGCTAGTTGCCCAATCTTATCAGCCTCCAACAATGGCTATAAATTTGGTGGTGAAATTAAAATAATTTATTAAACAGCTATATGCTACCATGTAAAATTAATATTTTTGTATTTTTGAAAAATTAAAATAATATTCTTTTAAGCATATAATTTAAAATTTAAAATTAGATATAGTTAAATATATAAACAAGATTACTACAAAATCCTTTCATTTCAACTAATTTCTAACAAATTTCTAAACTTTTCATGTACCTAAAAAAATTCTTAGATTTAAAATCATTTATTTTTAAATATAAATTTATCTAAAATTACTAATATAACTTGGGGTAGTTGTCGTAATTTAAAAATAGAGGACCCATCATCTAGGAATTTCTCTAAATTTCATCTATAGTAGTATTAAAATTCATTTATGAGCAGTATTAAAATGTGCTATCATCATCCAATTACTAAAATTCATTTATGAGCAGTATTAAAATGTGCTATATAGTGATATACGATATCGTATAGTAATCATGAACAATAAATCTGTACAATATCTATATAAATAATAGCCGTTAGATCATCATCCAACGGTTGTAAACAAATATCTCTAGTAAACAAATATCTGCTTACCTGTGCAGATGACTTAAACCCTTAAAAATATATTTGAATAAGGATAAAAAGATAAATCAAAACTAAGGATAGAGAAGTATAAAATAAATATCAAAGGGGCAGATAAGGAATGCTGCAAACTTAAGAATATATAATTTTACCTTCTTTACAGACCTTTTTTGTTTTTTTTTTATTCGGGCTCGGTTTGTTAATTAATGGGCTGGGTTGACCCTGACAGGGATGATGGCTAAGGTTGCAAATTTTTTTGGGACTTTTTGTTATTATTTTATTTTATTTTTATCCTATCTTTCACCTTTTATTTTTTATTATTATATTGGGAAAAAAAATATTTCCTTTATCAAGGATCAAAAAATAATTAAAATAAATAAATGTGTTTGATGCTTGTGATTCCTAATGTCAAGAGATGAGATCATGCGAATCACGTGATTGTCTTTTATCTTTTGTATGCCTTTGACTCATTTTCGTGAGTAATTTATGTGATTTATTATTATTATATAAAAATTATGTATATATCTTGTTATCTATCTATGGGCTCATAAAAATTATATATATATATATACACACATTGGCCATTACTAGTCTTCAATTAGGAAATTTTAAAGAATAAGTTGGGGATGAAATAATAATATATGTTAATATAAGAGTTCTTTAACAAACAGTTATTGAATATATTTATTTAAATAATTAACTCTTGTGGATAATTTTTTCTTTTTCTTTTATCTTTTTTTTATAAATTTAGCATGGAAAAAAGATAGATGAAGATGAATTTTTTAAACATAGAAATATGCGGATACAAAATTACTTGTTATTTTTATTTTTATAATTGGAAATAAAAAGTCCAAGGATTTAATAATGTTAATGTTTCCATGAATGATGGATGTAGAAATATAATATAGCATTTATGGGTGGGGGTTGGTCATTGGTAGGTGACAAATAGTCAAAGTTTTAGATAAAGATGAATAATGGAAAAGGTAGTTTATCAACTCACGTTTGTGGATAAATATGAATGGTTTATTTAGTATTCCATTTTTTTTTTTCTTTAACAAAGAGTAAGTCATTTTCAAGTTATATTTTCTAATCCTTGTTATGTTTTGGATATAAATTTAAAAATTCGGAGAAAATTTTGAAAGCTCGCCCTTTATTTTAAAAAAAATATATTTTCCCATCTTATTTTTATTATTATTATTATTATTATTATTATTATTATTTTGATATTAGGCGACAAGTACCCCCATTTAAAGTTAAGTCAGGGATGGGTACAGATATGGAACACACTCGTAAATTCAACAAGATCTTGCCTTTGCTTGCGTAGGTTTCAATTTCGGAACCTCTTCAAATAAAAATCTTACTTAAGAGACCTGATAACAATAGGCCAAACAACCATTAGTTTCTTATCTTATTTTCTCTATATAACTAAAATGACATGCATAGTAAAATGGCCTGAATATAAGAAAAGAAAACAATGATTGGGTTGTACAGTGCTTGTTGTATAGATGATTTATTATTATTATTATTTTTTCTTTTAAAAACAAGCGTTTTATTTTTTTTAGTTTGTGTGAAAATATAATGTTATTTTGAAAATATTAAAAACATATTTATTATTATTATTCACATAAATACCAGGGTTTTTATCCGAACTGATTTAACTCTAAATCTGTCTTAAATCCATTTTGATCAAACTAAACTACCTGGATTTGAAAAACCCAGGATTGAACCAATGACCCGAGAGGCCGAACTTATGAACATGTGACCTGATTAGGTCTTAGGTCTGAATTTGTATTTATTGATTTTTAAATTCAACAAGGAGATATTCCTTTATGTTATATTTGGATTGAAGGCTGAGGGAAAATAAAGGACAGCGAGGGTTACAAAGGGTCAAAGTTAGCCCTCCACTTGTTTGGATAGTTTTTTTAAAATTAATGGGAAAGAAATGAAGGGTTAATTCTGACCCTCCAAAATTTATTTTTTCTAGCCCCTCAATTTGGGGACGCCGAGGAAGGGAGTACCTCCTAAAAATTTTATAAATTTTAAAAAGACCTTAATACCCTCATTTTTTTATTTAATTACATAACATCAATTTATAAAGTTCTTCTTCAACTTTTTTCAATTTAATTTTATTGTAATTAAAAGTTCACTAGGCACTAATCATTTTGTTTTAAAAAAAAAGATTCTTACACCTTATTTTCGACTCTTGTTGTTAATTTCACATATCTTGCATCGAGTTGATCTTGTGTTTTTGATGTTTCTCTTTTAACTTATAGATGTAAATTACACATCTATATTGCCTTGAATATTGCTATATCATTAGATTTCTCCATTTTAGGCTTTTATTATTATATTATTTTTGTAATTATGTGTTTATTAATTGTTTATGGTGAGCATCCCATTGTTATCATATTTTAGGGTTTACGTTTTGCTAGTAAATGTAAAAATTTCTATCAGAAAATATAAGAAATTATAGTTTTAATGAGTTTACGCCACACCCATCGCAAATCCTTGTTACTATGTATTTCTGTTTTGTTTGTTTATACGTTTATTAGTTTGTTTCTGTTTTCTCATATTAATAAAAAAAATGTTACTCAATTAAAGGTTTAATTGATCACCGGATCTATATTGTCAATTTGTAGTTACATATAATCCTGCCAAAGTAATTGGAATAAGATAATTTCAAATAAAAAAATTCAATCATTTCGATTTTTTTTAGGAGGTAAAAATAGAAGCAAGATCTATCTAAATATTAATAAGAATTATTCATGAATCTCAATGATGACATAAAGGGATCATACAATACCCGCAATTCTGGAGTAATAATTTCAATATTTATAAAAAATACTTAAAGTTTGAATTTGTTTGAAATACTTATAATTCATGTATGTAAATTAATTTAATAACAAAGATATAATTGGTAAATCATATTATTATATGGCCTTTTCTTTCTTTTTCTCTCCTTAACCAAATAAAGTTTATCAAATAACCCTCATTTCCTTTCTTTCCATAAAATTTGACTATCCAAACAAAGGTCTAGCTTTTTCTTTCTTTTTTCTTACTTTCCCTCCCTTCATTTCTTTTACTTTTCTTTTTATTTTTAGATCCAAACACTATGGTAGTCTTTATGACCCATATATGTCCATCAACACTCACATCTTAGTTGTTTAGAGCAATTTTTTTACTAACCCGGGTTTGAATTCTACTCTTAATGAAAGCATGTAAGTGTTTTTACTTGTTATATGTGGGCCCCACACCATTATTTTTATTTTATTTTTTAAAAGAAATTCGGTTTGCTAGCATTTATGTAATTATTAAAAAAGGAAACCTTTTATATTCTTTCTTTTCAGTTTCCAAACCCTAGCCGACTCCTCATTTCTTTTGTAGTAGATCTACGATTGGGTTGAGAAAGAGGGAGAGATCTAGCCTCTTTCCTTTTCTCTCTTGTTTTTTTTTGTGTGTGGTGCCAGCGGCAAGGACAGAGATAGATCTCGTCGTCAAGGGTTTTGTGTCGGTTGTTGTGAGGTAAGCGTTCTTCTTCTAGGATTTAGGGCTAAATGATGAATATTTTTATTGATTTGCTAGTTGTTTTTACTTTCATTGATGCACAAGTTGTTTGAGTTTTATAAAAAAAAAAAAAGAAAAATATTATATTTTGTTGAGAGAAAAATCAGATTTTATTTATTTGATTATTTATTTCCTAAATTCGGGTTGCTATTTTAAAGTTCTCATTTGAAAGGTTAGAATGGTTCCTGTTGGGTATAAAATTAGGTTCTTTATATATTGGTATATGTTGCTCTTTATTCTAGGGAAGCATAGGTTTGTAAATAAATATTATATGAAATTTTGATTAATGGAACGGATTTGCAGCCACTCTTATATATATACATATTATAGTTGATTTAGTTGTCTTCAATTCTGTGCATGTTTTGATATCTTAGGGATTGAGTTGTCTTAGAGTTTGTGCATGTTTGATATCTCAGGGATTAGAAAGCAGAATATATATATATACACTACAAGAAAAACAAGAATTTGGCACGGTCATTTTGTCACGGATTCGGGACTAAAAACCGTGACAAATTAATTTTGGCATGGTTTTTGGCACGGAATCTTAACCGTGCCTATAACATGCGTGACAAATATAATTTGTCACGGTATAGCAAACCCGTGACAAATTTTGTCACGATTTTTGGCACGGGGTATATTTTGACACGGTTTTTGGGACGGTGTATATTGGCACGGTTATTGTCACGGTTTAATTTGGCACGGTTGTTGGCACAGTAATATTTGTCACGGTGGTTGGCACGGTTTTGTTTGTCACGATTTTTGACACGAATGAAGTTGTCACGATTTTTGGGACTGTTAGATTTGTCACATTTTTTGGCACGGTTAAATTTGTCACGATTTTTGGTACGGTTGGATTTGTCACGGTTTTTGGTACGGTTGAATTTATCACGGTTTGTGGCACGATTTGTCACGGTTTTGTTTGTCACGGTTTGTGTCACGGAAGTTGGCACGATTATGTTTGTCACGGTTTTTGGCACGTTTTTACAATATTTTGCACGGTTTTTTGTCACATATGTTGTCACGGTTTTAGAATTTATATGATTTGTAACACATTTTTTGGCACGAATTTTGGCACGGAATTTGGCACGGAATTCGGCATAATTTTATTTATTTCATGAATAATTAAAATTTATTTTGCTAAATAATGGTAGATTCATTTATAAAATATGTCCTGTAGCATTTATAAAATTTATATAATAACCTACATTAATTTACCAAAATATGTCCTATAGCATTTATAAAATAAACATAATTGTTATTACAATCATTCTAGTCCCGACCAACGTCATCCAACAAAATACTACAAAACTCTAACACTCTACATCATCTTAATCCCGGCCTACATCATCCTCAAAGTCATCAAGAGAATTATCTGTAGACAGGGAAACCCGAGCTCTCTTCAACATTGGAGAGTGCTCGTCAGCATGTGTTTGGGACTCTCCTGTTGGTGCTCATGGGGCATGTGGTGTACGAGCAGTAATAGGCATGCTAGAGAGGTCAATACCTTGTACCCGAAGTGCAGCAAGCAATGATGATTCAAATAACTCACGTCGAGCCAACTCAGCATCAGCCTCAGCGCGAGATCTAGCAAGCTCCTCCTGTAACTCTTTAACTTTGTTGCGAAGTTGTTCAGTTGATTCGGAAGGCCCCGCGCGTGGCTTGTAATTGGATGAGGACATTTGCCTAACAATGTTACCTTTTCCTACAACCCTGTTATGACTTCCAATAGCTATCTCATCCCATAATTCATCTTGATTAATAGAACCCTCATCTACGCCTTGACTGCATTTGTCTACAATAGCTTTCTCAAATTGTTCCTGCATTTCAAGTAAGCTTTCTTTCAAAATGATTATATAAATATTATCCAAAGTCAAACAAAATCTAAACTCAAAATATTCACACTAATGTTTTGTTCATTCAAAAGTTTAACTGAGCATGTGAGAATTCCTAATACACATGTATAACTTACATTGGGTTTTGGAAAATTAATATTATGTTCCTTATACTACATCTTTTCCTATATGAGATTTCCAAATGCATTTAGAACTTCCATGTATAACTTCCATTGGATTTTGGAAAATTAATGCATGTATAATTTCCTAATGTATGTTTATTACTCTTGATAATTACTTTGCATGGTTGTTAATAGCAAAAACACAACATTTTCTCACTTGTAAATATCACAACATTTTTTTACTTGTAAAGCCTAAGTAAGCATGTGATAATTCCTAATGCATGTATTTCCATTGGATTTTAGAAAATTAATACTATGTTCCTTATACTACATCTTTTCCCATATGAGAGTTTCAAATGCATTTATAACTTCCATGTATAACTTCCATTGGATTTTGGAAAATTAATACATGTATAATTTCCTAATGTATATTTATTATTCTTGATGATTACTTTACATGTTTGTTAATAGGCAAAGCACAACATTTTTCACTTGTAAATGTCATTTATTTAATACTAAATGAAAGACAACATTTTTTTTCATTTGTAAAGCCTAACTAAGCATGTGATAATTCCTAATGCATGTATGACTTCGAGTGGATTGTGGAAAATTAATACTATGTTCTTCATACTATATCTTTTCCCATATGAGACTTGCTAAAACATTTATAGCTTCCATATGTAACTTCCATTCGATTTTAGAAAATTAATGCATGTATAATTTCCTAATGTATGTTTATTACTCTTGATAATTACTTTGCATGGTTCTTAATAGCAAAAACACAACATTTTCTTCACTTGTAAATGTCCTTAAGTGGTATGACATGTCAACAATAATTGGCTTAATTGATTTTATAAACATATATTTCAATGAACCATGGCACATTAAAATGTAATTTCTAAAACTTTCATCTTTTGGCTCCGATATTGTTTTATTTAAAAAAAAAATATTATACGTACAACAATTTCTGTGGCACGCCCAGCCTCAAGTGTGCCATCTTTCCTTCCATAAGTGCGGATAAAACATTCTTTAGGTGTTGGCTCCCTGCCCAATTCCTCCGCCTAAAAAACAACATAGTAAATAAATATTAAATAGTCAAACACAACAATTATAATGGTATTTAAATGGATAAGGGACATTACCAGCCTAAGGCGGTGCACAGCAGTACTAACAGATCCACTACGATAAATAACAGTGGAGGAGCTTCCAATTTCTGCTCTATTTTGTTTGTTCTTTTCACTTATTTTCTTAAAGTCTTCTGACTCCCAATACCTCTGCAAACCCTCCCAAACTACAGGAGCCATCCATGGAAATGGAGCCTTATACAATTTATGTGCAAGATATAAATTTTTTTTCAACCATTCACTAGCTTCATGATTGAAATGTCGTAACACTGATGACTCATGTTGTGGCTCCCATGTATAAATGCCCTTAAAAAATATTAACTAAGGTAATGTTTCATTACAATTAATATGTATAATTAAAAGATTGGAGCATTTAATTAATTACATGATACTTACCTTAAAAGCAGTGAATATTCTTTGCCTCACATCTTTAGGCACTTTTCCCCATCCAGTCCATGGCTCTTTATAATGACCTTTGACCAATTCATGTACTGCTCTCTTAACTACACAATCTCTACATAAAAGAGTTATGTAAAACAAATTTACTTAAAACTTATAAATCTTTTATTAGAAAAATTATATATAATATTATCAAATTGTTATAATATGAAATGCTACTTACATAATTAAACTGTCCGGTGTGATCAACCACGGTGGCCCAGTGCTCTCAGACTCATTGGATGGCACTTCCATTGCCGGGGAGTGGTCCTCAGAGGCATGGGTAGAAGCCTCTCCATGTGGAACTGGGGGAGACTGCGCTAATGGTATAGCTGGTGAAGGTTGTATTATTGGTGGTAAGGGAGTCATTGTTGTTGTTGGCTGAATGCTTGGATGTATACAAGGAGGCATTCCCAAATCCGTCACAGTATTAGGTATTGATGTAGAGTTGTCACCCGATCTTTGATGAATATTCGGGGTGGAGCGACCCTGGCCCGATGTGGAACGACCACCATGGCCCGATTTTGATCGACCACCAGATCGACGTCCAGAATGACCCCGTCCTGAGAGATAAGTATAAGTAAAAATATAAACGTACATACATATACATGAATGATAACAAGGTATTGCTATTGGTGGATAAATTCAATGTGATTCAAACAAATTGCTATTTTACCAAATTTGATATTCATTCAATTCTAATTTAGCACGATGGTAAAAATCCTACACTCTTTATTTTATATCCATGTCATCTTACTTAATTGAAAATAAATATGTTTATTGACATAATTATTGTGTTAACAAAATAAATTTGAAAACAATTTTAAGAAAAAGTAAGATTAAAATAAATGAAAATTCAAACCCGATGTTGTCCTAGAATCTTGATAACGATCCATCACGCTTCAAGTGAAATAATCTACCCACCTACATGAAAGCACAAATGTGAACAAAAAGGGTAAAACCACTTATCACATTAAAAGCATGAATGAAATTCTCACAACAAGATTGCATAGCAAGTTTTTATTCCAAATAACATAAAACCACCGACTTGATAAAAATAAGAGGTTCATATCAAAAGGAAGTACAAACAAAGAGTTTATCAAAATAGTGCATAGTTTGTTAAAAGTCATGTTCTTCAACATCATCATCATCATTACAGTCACCATCATCATCATCATCATCATCATCATCATCACCATCATCAACATCAATTTGTTCGTTTTCTTCAATTTCTGTTAGCTCATTTTCTTCGTCTTCGTCGGTTTCACTTTCCGAAATGGGTTGCAGTTCAGACAAGTCAATAATAAGTTGTATGCCTTGTGGGTCAAACAAAGGAGGAATTTCTTCTATAATACTAACACCGGTTGAGGACTGGATTTCCTCCATTTGATATGCAGATGCATCTTTTTCTGGCCAACTTGTCTCAACCATTCCCCTAGCTTTTGTGGGATAAACAACCAACCAATCAACTTTGTTTTTTTTCATGCTCGGGTATGCAACATAGTTTACTTGAGTGGTTTGTTGGGCCAACACAAATGGATCATACTTTTGATAAAACCTTTTACAATTAATATCAACCAACTTATATAGGGGGTGAACCTTGGTGCCATGCAATGGGTCAAACCATTTACACTCAAAGAGTACTACATGATTCCATCTGCTACCATGGTACTCAAGCTGCACTACATCTTCGAGCAAACCATAAAAATCACAAGATGAATCCTCCGAATTGCTTCCTCTTACACAAACACCACTATTCATGGTGGTCTTCTCCATGCCATGTGCGACAGTATGAAAGTTGTAGCCATTAATGAAATATCCCGGCCATGTTGTCACTTTCTTTGATGGACCCCAAGCCAAACTCCGTAAGAGAGGATCGGTTACTTGATTAACTTCATTTTCCACCTAAATCCCAAAATATGTTAATGAAAATTTTCATTATTTCTTAGTACAATTTAAACATGTTTGTCTCATTACTCACAAAATTTTCAAACCATTTTGAGAAATGCTTATCGACTGCTTTATCAATGGCATCAGATGTGTTCCCTTCCAAGTAGGTGACAAATATCCTAAGAATGTGCATTCAAAAAAGAAATACTTATATATCAAAATTGGATCTTGAACATGTACACATTATAAATTATATTTCTCATTATTCAATAATAACTTACTTGTAATATGGATATACTTCTGGACAATTTCGTAACACATAAGTATGTGCTACATGTAACTCATCTTCAGATAACCACCTAATTTTTGGACGACCTTGGCCTCGACTAGTATAATTGAATATTGAGAAAGGTGGGAAAATGTCATTGCTACAACCCTCATCATTTCGTCGCAGTCTCCTCCTTCTACACGATATATGAGGTTCAAAGTAATGCTCTGCAAAAATGTTGATTTCTTGAGCAATATATGCTTGGAAAATTGAACCCTCGACGTGTGCTTTATTTTTTAAAGTTTTCTTTAATTCCTTGAGAAACCTACATGTATAAAAATAATAGAACTCTATATAAATTATGTAAAGAAGGAATTGAAGTCAACAAAATTAGGTAATGGCGTGTATTACCTCTCGAAGGGGTACATCCATCTATATTGAACAAGGCCTCCAATTCTAACTTCATAGGGTAAATGAACAATGAGATGTTCCATGGAATCAAAAAAAGCTGGTGGAAATATTTTTTCCAAGTTACATAAAATCACTGCAACCTTTTCCTCTAACTCAATAATTTTGTCAATATCAACTACAGCAGAATATATCGTGCGAAATAACAAACATAATTCTGTCAGCGGATTCCAAACAAACGATGGCAACAATTCTCTAAAGGCAATTGGAATGAGCCTTTGCATAAAGACATGGCAGTCGTGACTCTTCATGCCAATCATTTTCAATTCATTCATGTCAACACACTTTCCAAGATTAGAAGCATAATCATCTGGAAACCTTAACTCTTGAATCCATCCACAAATGACACTCTTCTGTTCTTTTGTTAAGGTATAAACTGCTTTAGGAATAGTTCGACTTGAAAAGTTTGACGGAACCGCTATTTCTTTATGGTCACAAAGAATACCAACATCTTTTCTTGCATTAATATTATCCTTACTCATCCCTTTCACATCCATAACTGTGAAAAACACATTATCAAAGACATTTTTTTCTATATACATCACATCAAGATTATGTCGAATTAGATTATTTTTCCAATAGGGTAGATCCCAAAAAATACTTTTTTTTGTCCACTTATGTGTTGCTCCATACCCTGGAGGTGTGTTAACTGGGTCTTCAACTGCTGTTGGAAATAGCATAACCTGATTAAAAATTTCGTCACCTGACAATCTCTGTGGTGAAGTATTTTTCTCCAATCGACCACGTATAAAAGATTTCTTGTCCTTGCGATATGCATGATTTCGTGGTAAGAACATCCGATGACAATCAAAATAACTTGCCTTCCTACCATGTTGTAGATGAAAAGCATTCGAGTTCTCCATACAAATTGGACATCCCAAAACCCCGGCAGTACTCCAACCAGATAGCATCCCATATGCAGGAAAATCATTGATTGTCCACAAAAGTGTAGCTTTCATGAGAAAATATTCATTTCTTGAAACATCGTAAGTCATTTCACCAAATTCCCACAAATTATTCAACTCTTCAATTAAAGGTAGCAAAAATACATCTATGTTCTTCTTCGGATTCTTAGGCCCTGGACAAATTAGTGATAAGAACATATAAGGTCTTTTCATGCACATTCCTGGTGGAAGGTTGTAAGGGGTCACAACTACTGGCCAACATGAATACGTTCTCCCAAACTGCCCATGTGGTACAAAGCCATCAGCACACAAACCCAAACGAACATTACGGGGTTCTTTGGCGAAATTGGGATAAATTTTGTCAAAATGTTTCCATGCTTCACCATCAGATGGATGCTGCATTACTCCCTCATTTCTTTCATGAGTAGCATGCCAAGTCATGTGTGTTACTGTAGCACTAGAAGCGTATAACCTTTGCAATCTTGGAGTTAGTGGTAAATATCTTAATATTGCTTGCGCATTCTTTTTATGCCTGCCATTATCAGGTAGCCTGCGTCGACCCTTTATTTGTTTATACCTCGGCTCTTTACAGAACTTGCATGAAATGTGCATGTCATCGTGTTTCCAAAATAACATACAAACCATTTTTGCAAGCATCAATTTTAACCACAGGCAGCCCTAATTCATTCATGGTTTTTCTGTGATGGTAATAATCTGTTGGCATTGTATTATCTGAAGGAAGAACCTCTCTAATTGCAGTAATCATGGTATTAAAATTAGCCTCAGACATATTGGCATCAGATTTGATAGATAACATTCTTGCAACAAAAGACAATTGAGAGTGATTCTCATAACCTTCGTACAAAGGTTGATCAGCAACTTTTAACACATCAAAAAATCTTTCAACTAACTGACTTCTTTCCCCACCCTCAAAATTAGAAACTGGCTCAACTAGTGGTGGTTGTACACTTGGACCTGCTTCATTGTTATAATTAGATGGATCCCGTGGCGGAACATGAGAACGAAAACAATCATATACCATCCTTTGATCCCAAGTCATCTGCCCATAGTCACCCGAATGTGTCACTTGTTCCACAACATGATCATGAACCTCATGTTGCTCCTCATTAGTTGGGAATAATTCTTCACCATGACAAGTCCAATTCCAATAGCATTGTTTAAAACCACGACGATATAAATGCGTAATGACATCATTTGGGTGAACAAACCGTGCATTTCTGCACTTAAAACAAGGACACCTAATATTTTCTCCATTCTTATATGAGTCATCTTGATTAATTGCAAACTGGATAAATTCATCCACCCCAACAATAAATTCGTCAGTTAATCCTTTTCGCCCAGGTAGATTTCGATTATACATCCACTGTCTTGACAACATTTTTGTCCTATAACCACTATTTTTAATTAAATATTAGGCACCATCGAATGTTAATTCCTATACTATGTATATTAATACATATGTGAATAAATAATTTTAAAAGCATGCAAAACAATTGACAATACATACATGCATGAATAAATATTAAATGTACCAAGAGATCTTTTTGTTTATTGTTTTTATCATGTAGTAATCTATAAAACTTACGTGTTAAATAAATCTCGCCATAAATTTTAATGTTTATATATTCAAATGTCTCAACGTGTAGCAATTTTTCATCTAAATAGATTTTAGTCCCTTTTTTGACGGGGAAAGGCCAGTGGATCTTCAAAAATTAGAACCACAATTACAATGGTGGAGCAATAAAAAGAACCAATGATAATCAATATAACATATATACATTAATAGCATGAATCTTCATAGCTAAATGTTGATCAATTATGCAAAACCAAAAGTTTTGACTATTGAGAAAGTAGTAGTACCAGATAAAGATCTAGATAGTCAAGTTGTAAGTCTTTCAAGGTTGCTTCCAGTGCCTCTAGTACATCTTTTGGATCATGATCACCATTCCTGCATACCAATCTTGACGCTATTACATGAACTTGCATACAATCAAATGAACTTATGAGCATGGGAAGAAACAAACCAATGTTTGGAGGTTATAAATAGTTCTTCACGTTTCACCACTCCATCATCAAACAACTTTTTTAACGCCAAACCAATCTATGATCACCAGAAATCAGATCAAAGAATATCTAAGCTCAAATGACTAAATAAATGCCTTCATTAAAAACTTTAGGCTCAGTTGTCAAGCCAACTCACACAAAACCATCATGGTTATTTATGATTAAGAAAATAATCCACACATAAACATTATTAATATACCTCATTCTCATTTCCATAAATCCGTGCACAATCAATATGCCTGTAGCCTGCCTGCATTCAAGTAAAAGAAGAGAAACAAACAGACAATTTCATTCAATAACAAGAAGAATCACATTTTAAGATCATCCAAAAAAAATTAAGAGATGTTATAAAATTATGTATATTTTAAAATGGATAAATTAATTTAAATGGTTTGATATAACCAACCATTACTCTCCTCTCAAAAACCACATAAAATAACATTAATTAATTAAGTGATAAATTAATGTAAATAAAATAAAATATTTATTCAAGGAGAAATATTGATGGTAATTAGATAGTCCACCGCAAAGGACAAAAGGTTAGCATGAATCTATTCTTTGCGTTTGTGGCCCATCACGGACTTTGTTTTGAAGTCATTGGCATTATATATATATTATTAAAAAAAACTGAATAGTGAGGCTGCATGTGTTCTCATCTACGCACTAATTCTTGTAGTGGAGCTGCACCCTGTTTTTGGTTTGTCTTGACAACTTTTAAGGAAGCATGGGAATTGGTCAGCAAATTTCATTTGGAGTACATCAACATGATAGGCCAAGAACTGTGTACTGGTGTGTTAGTAGTCTATTTATTTTTAAGATCGGATGATTATTTTCCTATTGTATGTCCTTGATATAATTACTGAAAAATAGTGTAATTAAACACGTCTTTGGTATCATTCTTTCCATGTTTCTTTATTTTTGGCATCTTCTCTTATGAACACCAAACCTATCATGACGAATGGGGTCAACAAAGGTTGTTATTGTTTTGAAATTAGTGGCACGCCCAATGTGTGTGTGTGTGTGTGTGTGTGTGTGTGTGTGTATATAAAGAAATGGTATTAGAGATAAATCCAATGCTCAGTTAGTGGGGGTATTTCATGACTCATTAGTGCAAACACGTTTTAAATCCAATGCTAACTATTGAATAGTTAATAATAATTCAATGAACCCATTAGCCTATGATAGTGATGGCATGACCAAAGCTTCGACCACTAGTAATTAATGACTCGCCCCCCCCCCCCCCCCCCCCCACAAGCATATTTTCTGCTGAACTGAAAATGATTCAAAAATAATTTGTATCAAATCTGGTTGCATGAAAAACACCACAATTGAGCTAAAGAGTCCAAGCAAGTCATTGAACAAACAACAATGCTTGTGATCTGCCAGCAGATAAATACGAAAATTTGAGTTTCACTAAATAGAGTTCACTGAACAGATAAGCAAGAATATGGGGACTTACCAATATTCATAGCTATTGGTCCAAGTAGCTATGAGTATTAATCTATATATTAATAAGAAAAGAATCTCATTTTCCAATTATGCATGTGTTAGCCTTGTCAGTTCTCAACATAATCTACTGGTCCAAGTAAATTCATAGCTACATTATATTAATCTATATTGAAATGATGCTTCATAATAACCAGTGTCCTACTCGTAATGACTGACCCAATGTATTAATCTTTCAAACCTTAATTTTTCCATCATGATTAATTAAGCCATGTGGATCTCAACATGTTATTTAAAGCTAGAAGCTAATTTCTATCATGTAATAATTTGCTGAGGCAATTTAAATCTGCATTGTCTGTATGCATGTTGCAGTTTGTTCTAATGCGGTGCATATGAATTATAGGGATCGAAAGAGATTTTTACCCTCAATATCTAAAAACCCTAGCTTTGATCCGCAGGAGATCGAAGGAGAAGAGCTAAACAGATCACCAGATGATGCTTGAGGGCTCACCAAATGATCGCCATATGATCAAGTTTCGCCAGATGCGGTGGAGAAAAGTTAGGGTTGGAGCAAGAAAGGCTGTGAGAGGGCATGCGATGACGCGCGGGGGTGGCGTTGGCGAAGGCGGCGGAGGGGATGGGTGCGGCAGCGTGGGGAGGCGCCGATGGAGGTTGGGAGAGCGGTGGTGGAGGTTGCAGAAGGATTGTGAGGCGAAGGCAGCGAAGGTTGCAGTCCTTGAGGAGTGCGGTGGTGGTGAGGACTAACTTTAGTAATGAAACAGAGGATGGGTTCTTTTATGACTCAGAGGAAGAGAGAGGGTTTAATTAATGGGTTCTTCTATGGTTTCATAAACCATGCAATAGAAAAGAAGACCTACATAGAAACATATAAAGAGAGATTCTTTTATAAATGCAATAAATATCTATAAATTTGGATCTCAATTGTATTAAAAAATAGGTATAAATATCAAAATGATCCCTTTATTTTGCGATTTCCGCCCTTTTAATCCCTCTAATATAAAATCAGCCCTTTTGGTCCTTGTAATTGCACATTTTTGTCCTTAAGCTGTAAAATCCGCCCTTTTGGTCCTTGTATTTGCACATTTTCATCCTTTTTAGTCCCTCTAATTTATTAGCTGAAAGGACCAAAAGGGCTGATCCGTCAATTAGAGGGACTAAAAGGATAGAAATGTGCAAATACGAGGACAAAAAAGGATGATTTTATATTAGAGGGACTAAAAGGGCGGAAAACGCAAAATAGAGGGACCATTTTGATATTTTGACCTAAAAAATAATGAAAAATCAGGGACATATTTTAAATAAAATAAAGTAGATAATGAGATTATATTTGAATGCAAATGGATATATTTTAAATAAAATAAATAGATAATCAGGGATATTCTTTTATGATTTGAAGTACTAGTTTATGCATATGGATATTTATATATTTTTTATGAAAAAAATATATAATATAGCAATGAAATTATTTGTCACGGTTTTTGTCACGGTTCTCGGCCAACCGTGCCAAATATGTTTGTTTGGCACGGTATTTGGCACAGTTGTTACGAAACCGTGACTAATTCCGTGCCAAATATAATAGTGTCTTGTTATTTAATAAAAAATAAATTAAATTGAATTATATAATATGTGTGTGTGTGTGTGTATATATATATATATATATATCTATAAGATACATACATACACACATATATGTACTATATATATGCATACATAAATACATGTATCTATACATGTAGATATATATATGTTTGTATACATATATACATGCATACACATATATATACACACATGTATATATAGTAGATATAGGATGTAAATCTATATGTATATGTGTGTGTGTGTATATGTACCTCCATATATAATTTTTTATGAAAAAGATATATAATATAGCAATAAAATTATTTGTCACGGTTTTTAGCACGGTTCTCGGCCAACCGTGCCAAATATTTTTGTTTGGCACGGTATTTGGCACGGTTGTTACGAAACCGTGACTAATTCCGTGCCAAATACAATAGTGTCTTGTTATTTAATAAAAAATAAATTAAATTGAATTATATAATATGTGTGTGTGTGTGTGTGTGTGTATATATATATATCTATAAGATACATACATACATACATATATGTACTATATATATGCATACATAAATACATGTATCTATACATGTAGATATATACATGTTTGTATACATATATACATGCATACACATATATATACACACACATGTATATATAGTAGATATAGGATGTAAATCTATATGTATATGTGTGTGTGTATATGTATCTCCATATATAATTTTTTATGAAAAAAATATATAATATAGCAATGAAATTATTTGTCACGGTTTTTGGCACGGTTCTCGGCCAACCGTGCCAAATACTGTGCCAAATATCTTTGTTTGGCACGTTATTTGGCACAGTTGTTACAAAACCGTGACTAATTCCGTGCCAAATACAATAGTGTTTTGTTATTTAATAAAAAATAAATTAAATTGAATTATATAATATGTGTGTGTATATATAGTATATCTATAATATACATACATTCATGCATACATGTACTATATATACATACGTACATACATATATCTGTACATGTAGATATATACATGTGTGTATATGTATATATATATATATGTGTGTGTGTGTGTGTGTGTGTATCTCCATATATAAGTTTTTATGAAAATAAAATATAAAATATAGCAATAAATTTAACTACTTTTTCCCATTATGTTCGCTCTAAGTAGATTCACATGTTACCAAATTTATCGATGTTAATTTTATTATTTTATTATTTATATTTAGTTGGTATGGAGTTAATCATAATATTTGTGCTTGTAAATAAAAAATATAATTTTTTATGAAAAAAATAAAAATTATAGCAATGAATTTGCCAAAGAATATCCAAAGCCGTGCCAAAAACCGTGACAAATAAATTTAGTTGTCACGGTATTTGGCACGGCGTTTCCAAAGCCGTGCCAATCCCCGTGCCAATTTGTCACAAAAATTGGCACCAAAACTAAACCGTGACAAAGTTTGTCAAGGTTTGTTTTTCTGTGCCAATATTTGTCACATTTTTTTTTCCTGTGCCAATTTCGGTGAAAAATTGCCACGGATTTTTTTTCCGTGACAAATTCCGTGAAAAATTTGGCACGGTTTTCATTCCGTGACAAAATGACCGTGCCAAATTCCTGTTTTTCTTGTATATACATATATATATTAAACACACACATAGGAGTTCTGGCGCCCATAATTAGTATAAGTTTTATTTGTTTATTTATTTGATTTGGGTGTGTATATATATGTTGGATGTATAGTGGGGTTTAATTTTCAATGTTGGTGTCCACTTATTGTGTATTTATATTAAATTGTTGACATTTTGAGTATGGTGTTTATTAGGGTAGGAAATTGATTCCTTGTGTATCTTTGTGTGGTTTTATTATATATTTGTGAGATCTTAAACCTATTAAACTAGTATTAGAGATTTTAGTACTCTTGTCTAAGCTCCGTAGCTTAACTTTATCATAGTTGTCCATAAGACTTAGTTTAGAAAAAGTTGTCTTTTAATGAGTGAGATTAGTCTGGTATAATTTTTAGCTTATGTGGTCATTGTTATTAATATTCTTGGAATGTGTTCTCAAATATAGGGTATTTCGTGGAAGCTTAAATTCGGAGTATATTTAATTTTTTGGCGAGTTTTTGGCGTTAGATAGGTAAGTAAACCACATATAAATTTATATATATGTATATACAAATTTCTAAGTCATAATTATTTAATTTATTCATGTTTTTACTGTTTAATGAAAACATTTTTATATTATTCAAACTTCATGTTTGGACTCTTGGTGCCCATCTTTTAAATTCAGAACCTATAGATTTTCATTTGATTATTTATCTTTTAGATCAAAATGTTGTGTTTAAATTCGGATTACTATAGTTCAGATTGTGAAGTTCTTAACTGTTGGAGAATTATTATTATAGTTATAATAACTTAGCTATTTGATTTTCTGGAATATGAAATCAGTTGTTGATTTATTATTTGGATTTTATATACATATTTAATTAATTGATTATTTGCTTTATTTTACTGGTTGTTAAGTGTATTATTGTTTAGAATAATTGATTATTTTGTTATTAGAAAACAGAATCATTGTATTTCGGTATTATTGTGTTGATAATGACTTTGGACCCAACATATTTTTGTTATAAAACTCGTAGTCCCCAATTAACTGTGCAATAACCTTGTCACTGGGGATTAAACACTGACTGTATCGACACATACTTCTGACATAGAAACTGCAGTTTCCCACCGTTCCGTCGGTGAAGAATAACGGTTTCTGATATTCTGGCTCGGGTCACCGAGGGTAAACATATGAACTCTGAAATCTGACTCAGGTCACCGAGTTTAAATAAATGAATTCTGATGTTTTGTTTTGGGCATTAGTTATTGGGGGACTTATATTATTTTAGCAAATTAAATCTGTTTTGAATTATTTCTGAACTCTGGATTTCATTTTGATATGTATTTCGTTATGTTACACCTCTTGTGTTTATTAAAACTAATGAATATTTTTGTGATCCCGAAATTTTTAGTGGTTGCTTACTGGGCTCCCAAGCTCATTAAGTTGTTCAATTTCCTTTTCAGATCAGGAGTAAGGTTGGGTGGTGGACAGCTTAGCGGAGTCGTTGGGCAAGTCACCGTCTAGCTTTTATCGAGTTAATACAACTCTTTTACTGTGAATTTAGTTCTCTTGTCTTTGTTTAAGAGTTATGTCAAACTTTGTTATGTGTTTCTTGGTGTTACAAACATTGTGGTTTCTTTTGTTTTGGAATAAGTACTCTTGTTAGATATTATTCATATTTGTAAGACAGGTTTGAGGCCTTGCATGCCTACTTGGTTACGGCCTTGTAGGTAGGCGGCCGTTTGTCAATGCTTCGGGTTCGGGGCGTGACATTATATAAATATAAACTTATTTTATAATAAAATGTCAAATTTATTTTAAAAAAAATACAAATTCATGCTCCTCTCAAAATGCATTGTTTTTTATTTTTTTTAAATTATTATTTTATTTTGGTGTATGTAATACATATGATCTAGCATTTATTATGTAAACATTGACAAACAACTATGATCTAATTGATTATTAACAGATTTATGAATTTGTTTTTTAAGTAATGGAAAAGAAAAAGAGTCCTCATCTTCCTAACTTAATTATGTTTTAATTCATGGAAATGCCAACATTTTTATGTTTCTTAGTTAAGGATAAAAACATGCAGGTGTTTTTACTTTTTATATAAATTTAAATTTACTTTAGAATAAAATTTCATAATTTCCTTGTTTTAGAAATAAAATTCATGTTTCTCTCAAAATACATTATTTTTTGTCATGAATTGATGCGTTGTGAATTATAAATGTGGATAAGTTTCTCCTCCATTAATATCCCTTTCGTCACATTAATATTGTACTATATATAGAGGTTCCGATAAGTGTTTGATATACAACTATTTTTCTCACTATATTATTTCTTATTTATTTCCTATAGGTAATTTGGGTATTAATTTTACTTTCATTTATTTATTTTACTGCTGATTTATATGTCAAAAATTTCTTTACTTTTAAAGACGTTATCAACACAAATTTGCTTTTGATATATATATATATATATATATATATATATATATATATATATTATTTTGATTTACTTCATACATGCTTTATCTTTATATTGACTAATGTTAAATTTATTATTTGTCATTTCCATTATTTCAGTATTTTATTTTAATTGTTTATTGAATTATTGTTATATCATTTATTTTCTTTAGAATTTGATATCATGCCGAATATCGCAAGAAGAGAATTTGAGGTTCTTAATATCTTTGAGAGCAATTATATATCATGGAACCTCAATGTTAAGCTCCATCTAAATGCCAGAAACCTAGGAAAAATAATTGAGGCTGCTAACAATGAGCTAATTGATAATAAATTAAAAGCATTGATATTCATACGGCATCATCTTGATGATAACCTGAAAAATGAATACATGACTATTAAGGATCCACAGGAATTGTGGTTTTTTCTAAAAGAGAGATTTGAACATCTCAAAATGGTTTATTTGCCAAAAGCACGTAATGATTGGGTAAATATCAGGTTTCAAGATTTTAAAAGCGTGCAAGAATATAATTATGACCTATTTAAAATAATTTCAATGTTACGTCTCTGTGGAGAAACAATGACAGAATATATAATGCTTGAAAAAACATTCACAACATTTCATACTCAAGATGTTATATTACAACAATAATACAGGGAAAAGAATTTTACTAAATTCCCTGAATTGATTTCTTGTCTCATTATGGTGGAGAAAAATAATGAATTGTTGATGCTAAATCATCAAACCCGACCATTTGGATCAATGCCACTGCCTAAAACCAATTATGGGCAAGGAAAATGGCATCGTCATAATGACGGTTATTAGAACCAAGGTAGAAGAGGTTATCCTGGTGATCGTGGTAGATGTGGTCGTGCTGGAGGCCGAAATTATTTCAGACCACACGATGGTAAAATAAATGTGCATCATCAAAAACAACAAAACCATAATAATAGATTAGACAAGAAAAGAGATACATGTCACCGTTGTGGACTGGTGGGTTATTGGTCTAAAATTTATAGAACCCCCAAGTATTTTGTCCAACTTTACCAAGATTCACATAAAAACAAAAAGGGTAAAGGCGTTGAGACAAATTTTGTAGACAACTCCACAGAAACTAACTTTGTTGATGATATAATTTAGAATACACATTTAGATGTGTCAGACTTTCTAATAGATTAGATTTATAATATATGTAGTATGTTTTTGTTTTTATTCAATATGTTATATTTTTCATTAAAGTTATATTCCTTTGTTATGCTTTAAATAAAATATGGGTGATGATGAATGCATTGTTGACTGTGGAACAAGTCACATTGTATTGCAAAGTAAATATATTTTACATCCTTATTAGTGAAAAAGGCTTTTATAGCCACAATAGCTGGGTCATCAGACCTGATTGAAGGTTCTAGTAGAGTAATATTGGTATTGCCAAATGAGACACCTGTGCAGATTAAAAATGCTCTATATTCTCCAAAACCCGGAAGAAACCTTTTAAGTTTTAAAGATATACGTCTTAATGGATATCATTTAGAGACAGTTGATAAGGAGGGGGAAAATATCTTTATATTACTCAAGATGTTTCATGCCAAAAAAGTGTACTTGAAAGCTTTCCTTGTATATCTTCATGATTATATTGTACACGTATTAAAGTGATGGAATCACATACGGTCTTAACCAGGAAGGTTAATGATCCAGAAATATTTAAACTATGGCATGAATGACTTGGACATCCGGGTGCTATTATGATGCGTCGGATTATTACTAGTGCCCATGGACACCCATTAAAGGATTATAAAATCCTAACAAATATTGAATATGCATGTTCAACATGCTCAATGGAAAAATTGATAACTAGACCTTCTAAAAATTGGAATACAAGTTGAGCATCCAGTAGCTCATGTATGTACCCAAAATGGGTTGGCGAAGTCATTAATTAAAAGTCTCCAAATAATTGCTTACCCAATATTATTAAGAACAAAACTGCCTACAAGTGCGTGGGGTTATTTTATTTTGTATGCTGCAGTTTTAATACAGATCCGACTTACTGCATATAATTCATATTCACCACAACAACTTGTTGTTGGTAAAGAGCCTAATATTTTACATATAAGAATATTTGGTTGTGCAGTATATGTGCCAATAGCACCACCAAATCGTACCAAAATGGATCCACAACGTAGACTAGTTATATATATGTTGGTTATGGCTCTTCCTCAATTATATGATATTTAGAGCTATTAACGGGAGATGAATTTACTGCAAGATTTGCATATTACCATTTTGATGAATCCATTTTTCCTTCATTAGGGGGAGACATAATTATTCAAAATGAGCGAAAAGAAATTGATTGGAATACATCCCAATTATATACATATGATCCTCGTAAGAATGTGATCTTGAAGTTCAAAGGATCATTAAATTGCAAAATATTGCAAATGAAATACCTTATGCTTTTACAGATGCAAAAAGGGTAACCATGTCATATATATCAGCTGTCAATACTCCTACAAGAATTGAGATTTCAATTACCCCATTAAAAGAAAAAGAAATAGAAAACAAACCACGCCAAAAATGTGGAAGCCCAATAGGTGCCAAAGATTCAGCTCATAGAAAAAGGAAGCATAAAAATAAAACTCTTAAAGAGAAGGATCTCCCATGTGAAAAGGGAGATGAAAATATAAAACCCTCAAAGCATGTTAATGAAAACAAATTAATGGGGAATGATATCTCTGAAAATACTGAAAACCCAATTTGTTATGTAGATGATGGTAAAATAATAAATCAGTGTGAAGCCAATATAAATGATGTATTTATCTATAATGTGGCTACAAACATAGAAATAAATACAAATAATGATCCAGAGCCACGATCTATTGATGAATGTTGACAAACAAAGGATTGGTCAAAACAGAAAAAAGCTATCCATGCTGAGCTAAATTTCCTTTCAAAATGTGATGTGTTTGGGCCGACAGTGCCAACACTTGAAGGGATAAAACTAGTTGGTTACAAATGGGTATTTGTGAGAAAATGAAATGAAAACAATAAAATTATAAGATATAAAGCTACACTGGTTGCTCAAGGTTTTTCCTAAATGCCTGGTGTTGACTATAAGAAGACATATTCTCCTGTAATAGATGTGATCACTTTTCTATTTCTAATTGCCATGACAACAAGTAATAAATTAAATATGTAGTTAATGGATGTTGTCACAACATATCTATACGGATTACTTGAAAAATACATATATATATATATGAAAATCCATGAGGGACACAAAATGCCAGATGCTTCAAAGTAGTGCATTTGCACTCTATTAAATTACAGAGATCTCTTTATGGGTTAAAACAATCTGGACGGATGTGGTATAACCGTCACAGTAACTATTTGATAAAAGAAGGTTACCAAAATGATAATATATGTCCTTGTTTATTTATTAAAAGTTATACTAACAGATTGGTTGTGATAGAAGTATATGTGTATGATTTAAATCTTGTAGGTTCTCATGAAATTGCAATTGCAGCATCATATCTAAGCAAGGAGTTTGAAACGAAGGATCTAGAAAAGACAAGATTTTGGCCTTGTTTGGATTAGCTTATAAAAAAAGTACTTTTTTTTCAGTTTAGTAAAAGTGCTTCTGGAAAAAAGTGCTTTTTCATAATAAGTTAAGCACTTTTTTGTAATCTGTGTTTGTATTAGCTTTTTTGTAGAAGCAGAAGCTGTAAAATAATCTAAAAAAAACAGCTTTTTTCAGAAGCTGATATGACTAGCTTATGAAAAAAGCTGTTTTACAGCTTTTTTTTTTTTACAGCTTTTGTTTTTGAAGAAAGCCAATACAAACAACTTTTTTTGAACCCATAAGTGCTTAACTTATAAAAAAGCACTTCTGGGTTTTCCAAAAGCCAATCCAAACAAGCCCTTTGTCTTGGTATACAAATTGAACACTTACTTGCTGGGATATTTATTTACTAGTTAACTTACATAAAAAAGGTATTGAAAAGATTTAATATAAATAAGCCCTATCCATTAAGTACCCCAATGGTTATCTGCACACTTGATGTTCAGAGAGATCCATTTCGTTCACCTAGTGAAGAAGAGGAAATTCTTGGGCCAGAAACTCTGTATGTAAGTGTAATAGATGCATTAATGTATCTTGCAAATAATATCAAACCAGATATAGCTTTTGCAGTAAATCTCTTGGTAAGATATAGTTGTACACCAACACAAAGACATTGGAAAGAAGTTAAGAGTGTGCTACGTTATTTACGAGGAATTATAGATATGGGTTTGTTTTATCCCTAAGAGTCTTCATCCAATCTCATAGGTTTTGCAGATGCCAGATTCTTGTCTAATTCTCATAAAGGACAATTTCAAACTGGATATATATTCTCTTATAATGGCACATCTATTTCATGGCGCTCTACAAAACAAATTCTTACATCTACTTCATCAAATCATGCTGAAATCCTAGCTCTCTATAAAGCTAGTCGGGAATGCCAGTGGTTGCGATATATGATTGGACATATGTAGTCATCATGCAAATTGCTATCAATTACAACAAATGCCACAATAATTTATAAAGACAACAGTGCTTGTATTTCTTAAATACAAAGAGGCTACATTAAAGGAGATAAAACAAAGCACATATCACCAAATTTTTTCTACACCCATGATCTTCAGAAAAAAGGTATTATATAAGTCCAGAAAATTCAATATAATGAGAATCAAGCTGATATGTTCACTAAATCACTACTAAAATGTATTCATAAGAATCTTGTGCACAAAATCGGGATGAGAAGACTCAAAAACATCATAGCTGAAACAAGTTGACAGTTACTCTTATGGGGGGAGACTGTACTCTTTTTTCCTTTGCCACGGTTTTTATCCCATAAGATTTTTTCAGGGCAAGGTTTTTAATGACACAACAATTACTTCATATACCAAGGATCATGTACTCTTTCTCCTTCACTAGGCTTTTATTCCATTGGGTTTTTCCTGGTAAGGTTTTAGCGAGACATATCTTTTGGTTATATGCATCCAAGGGGGAATGTTAGGAATCGATGCGTTGAGAAGTATAAATGTGGATGCGTTTATCCTCCATTAATATCTCTTTCGTTACATTAACATTGTACTATATATAGGGGTTCTGATATGTGTTTGATATACAACTATCTTGAATATTATAATCCTTCTTCCCACTATATTATTTCTTATTTATTTCCTATAGGCAATTTGGGTATTTATTTTACTTCTTTTATTTATTTTATTGCTTATTTATGTCACAAATTTCTTTACTTTTTAACAATTTTTTATTTTTAAAATTATTATTTTATTTTGATATATGTAATATCTATTGTCTAGTGTTTATTATGCAAACATTGAAAGGGTGTTATGATCCAATTGATTTAGTATTAAATACTATTTAATTCATCAACATTGGTTGAAAGTTGAAATGGTATTTAAATAGATAAATGATGAGAAAATAAACTACATTTAATTAATTAGTAAAAACAAAATATCTAAAAAAATATTTAAAAAATTTTAGATTGTAATAAGTGCATGTTAGTAAAAAAACTATCACGTCTTGATCCTTAATTAGGCATGTAACAATCGTCACACGATAATCCAAAAGGAGGTGGTCTAAATCATCTTCTTTATTTTTTTTTTCCTCCAAAAATTTAAGGAATCCATGGTGAAATAATGGTTAGAACTATGACGTTTTTCAACTAAAAAAAGGAGTATGCGTATAATGTAAAGAAATCATGTTGTGTATACATAGGGAAAAATGACAACGGCTATAATTATAACGGTTATATTTACAACGACTATTTTCTAACGGCTATTTTTCAAATTTTGATTTCCAACGGTTATAATCCAATGGCGATTTTTATTATGTAATAGTTATTTATTATGCAAAACAAACACTCATTCTGTAAGAAAAAAATATGTAATAATTTATGTAATAATTTTTTATTTTGTTACCCAAACACCCATTCTGTAGGAATAAAATATGTCATAATTTCTATAATAATCAGTTGCACTTCTTATATAATAAAATTATGCGATATTTTTTTATTTTGCATCCAAACATGCCATTATAAAATGAATCCGATCCAGTTTAGACTATGCAAAAATAAAGTATAAGTTCCATTCGTGACACTTGTGACTTATAGAATTTGAGTTCCTGCCAAGGGTTTAACAGCCAGACTGGTCAGCAAATTGGTTGGCCAACTGGTTTGCGGTTTAACCGGTCCAACTGGTTCATCTGGCCAGTTCAACAATTTCCCTTTTTTATTTTTTTAAATAAATTATGATGCATGAAAAAGGCCAAAATTTTCAAACTTTGCTTCGTCAAGTGTCTTTCCTCTCATCTTTATCCCTCTTACTCTCAACATGCAAGGCAAGCCAGAGGCATCTGGCTACCACTCCACCATCGTGCCACGTAATCCTCCTCTCGCGACTCACATACGCGCTGTTAGTATGCCCCACTCTTCACCTCTCCTCTCCTCTCTCTCTCTCTCTCTCTCTCTCTCTCTCTCTCTCTCTCTCAAAGCTCAAGCTCCATTTCTCATCTCCATGGATCTTCTTCTTCTCTTCTTGATGGCCTTGCCCTTCATCTCCGCCTTTTCTCCCACTGCATCTCCTTCTCTGATCATTCTCCCATCGTTCACTGTCGACCCCATCTCTCTCACCCTCCGCCATTATCACTATCTCGCATGCTCCCACTCCCTCTCTCCACCTCAAAGCAACCTCTTCCCCACCAATTTTCCCTCCGATCAATGCTCCCGGTCCTACTCCCATGGTTGCTTGACCCTCCCTCCTTCGACTATTTCCACACCATCACCAATGTTTCCGCCCTTTACCGCCATCGATCTGCCACAGTTGCTACCCCAACCATTCAAATGCCATCACCGACATTGTCTTCCTTAGTTATCGCAACTCCACCAGTTGTTGCTTCTACACTCCCAACACCGACACTGACATTGCCTTCCTTCATTCTCATTGATCAACCTTCTCCTGCCTCAACGCTATTGACGCAGTCACCGACATTGCCTCCCTTGGCTGCCACCAATGAACCCGTTATTACCCCCTACACTCTCAATGTCGACATCGATATTATTTCTCCTTGTAGTCGCTTCGGGCTATCCCCGATTGTGGCTTCTAACCCACCAGCCTTCGCCGCCCCTACCCGGTCAGTCCGGTCGAACCGGTTCACTGGTTTCTGGTTAAAAGCCGGTTCATGACAAGTTTGATCAGAACTCGGTTCAAGCTATATGAGTGAACTGGACTGGCGGACGGTTCCTTGTTGAACCAGCTGGTTTGGTCCAGTTTTTAAAACCTTGGTTCTTGCTAATCCTTTGCCGCACCCTTACCCTTGCCAAAGTTTTCGCCACCTATACCACAATCAATCAAACAAACAAGTGACAAAAGTCAAGCTTCAACTAAATAAAGCTCAAATCATGCATTCAAAGCCCAAAATGTGATGCATGATAGCTCCAAACTTGATCTAACCAAACCTATCCAACATTGAGAATATGAGAAACACTAGAAAACACGAATCAACCCAAAAGAAAATACTTTATGCCCATTGCTATAGCAAGCAGTGCCCTTGCTACAACAACCTCACCTAAAACATAAGGTATAGTATGAAAATTATGCCCATTTCTCTACAAATTTTCAGAGAAGAACAAGAATAATAAACTTCTTAATCTTTTAGGCTACTCAAATCTCTCATTCAAAACTCAATAAATGATCCCCAAGAAATTAGGTTTCATTTATGAATGTAAAGGATTGAAATTCAAATGAAAAATAAAGAATACAATAACAGAGCCAGAATTATAGATAAAGGGGGAAAAATTAATAAATCAAAATTCAAATATAATCAAAATCATATAATTATTTTTTAAAAAAAGTCTTTTACATAAACTAGAACAATAAAACATCAATAAAAATAAATTCATAATTGTTTTCATATTTTGAAAACAATGAATATAAATTAATATTCTACATTTTGTTGCGGCGTGAAAGCGAGGGGAGCCGTGAGAGAGATTTTTCTTTGTTATTTTAATAAATTATTATAAAAAATAAATAATAAGAACTAAAATTAAGGGGTCTAAAATAAGTGTATTAAGTAAATGAAATACTTTTTAAAAAATATAAATTAATAAAGAGGATTTTTATAAAGAATAAATAATAGGAACTAAGATTAATGGGCCAATTATAAAATGGATGGGGGCAATTCGCATATTAAGTAAATACAATACTTTAAAAAATTATAAATTAAAATCAGGGATTTTTATAAAAAATAAATAATAAAAACTAAAGAGTAAAGAGTAAGGGTCAATTATCAAATCAAATTGATAGGGGCAATTGACATATATTAATTAAGTAAAATATTTTAAAACAAACAAATTGAAAGGATAAGGGGGAAATTGCCCTCTTATCTCAAATGTGGCTCCGCTACTAAATACATCAATGAAGGATTGCAATACATCTCACAACTTATTCAAAGAGCTTCCAAACAACTTAAAAAGATTTCATGAAACTTAAAACAATTTTAAAAAATTAGAAGAGAAAAAGATTCCTTACCCAGAGGTTTGCAAAATAGTAGAAACTTATTAGGAGAATAACGAAAAAGAGAAAAGATAAAGAAGAAAATGAAGGAAAGGTTTGGAGAAAGGAGTGGATGAGAATGAAAAGGAGTGGATAAGGTTTTTAAAAAGATAGAAGTTAAGAACTAAAAAAATGGCAAATAGCCATTTTGCCGTTTTATACGAAAAAATTTAAAATATAAGGATTTTGATGAAATTAAGTATTCCAATGTTATTTTAACCTCAAATAAAAACACAAAGGGATCACTCCAAAAAGATTACTCATGAGTCAATCCAAATATTTCTTTAGGATAGAATTGAAAAAAAAACTGAATTTCTTATGCAAGTTCCTAGCCCTTGTTTAAACTGGAGCTGAATATCACAAGAGCCATGTGCACGGGATGAAAATTGACCATCCAACCTTATGCGCCCTTATACGGTAAGGTTTGGGCTGCAAGCCCATAGACCATAATAGAGAATCTGTTTTTACTATATTCAACAAGACTTGAACTCAGGATTCTTAAATCCCCACACCACATCTTTCACAATGTAGTCAATACCGCTATGCTATGAATTTGATAATTTAGATAATTTTCAAACATCACATCTGTAAGATGAATATAAAAATATTCTATAACATCATATCTGCAAGATGAATGCAAAAAAAAAAAAAAAAATCTATATATGGTTTAAATATTTGAATTAATAATATAAAAATTAAAATAAGATTTGTTTAAATTAATAAAAAAAATGCTTAAAGATTTTTAAACAATACTAGTAATTAACTTTTATATATATATATATATATATATATATATATATATATATATATATATATATATATATATAAATTGCCATTGACAGGCTTAGTTGCAAGTTTTTCAAGAATTTGCAAGTTATTTTACCTTTAAAATATAAAAAAAACATATAGTTTTTCAAAATATTGACAATTTGAAATATATATATATATATATATATATATATATATATATATATATATATATAAATTGCCATTGACAGGCTTAGTTGCAAGTTTTTCAAGAATTTGCAAGTTATTTTACCTTTAAAATATAAAAAAACATATAGTTTTTCAAAATATTGACAATTTGAAATATGACCAAAATACACTATTTTTTTTTTCATTTTTCCAATTATGTGATTTAGGATAAAAAATGGAACCATCTAAATTGTTTTAAAAGTAAAAAAAATATTATAAATTATAAAAAAATAAATAAAATAATTTAGATCAATTAATTAACTGTTCTAAAAAAAAATCTACAAATACAAAATGCATTTTAACCCAAAACTAAGCACATAATATATATATATCTATATATACACCCTGAGCTATTGAGTTAAAAAAAAGAGTGATATGATCCAACGGCTAGAAAGCGCCCAAGCTTGATGCGAAGTGATGTTATAAAACCCTCGCATACACCGTGTTTGTAGGGTTTGCGGCTCGTGTGGCAAGAAAAAGGGAGCTAAAAACCCCACCAAAACCCTATATTTCTCATTAGCAAGCCCTCGATTTCCCCAGGTTTCTTGTTTTTCCTGACTTTTTTTTCTTGATTTCATCGTGCTGTTATCATTTGGCACTGTTTGATCCTAGAAAGTTTTGATCTTTGTGTTGTCTTTGCGGCAGGATTCGAAGCAGTCGTTGTTTTTTTTTTTTTTTTTCTTTTTTGTGTGCGTTTGTCTGGTGGATTGATCCTCCGATTTGTCTTTCTTTGTAGGTTTTTTCATTTAAATGTTGAACTTTATTTTGAATCTCGTTCTTGCTTGCTAAAAAAACTGTAGTTTTTGATGGGATCTTTTCGTAGATGTTTTCTTGTATGACTTGAGAACCATTTCGGGAGTTTTCAGGGAAAGTTTGTTGCTTTAGTGGTAATTTTCTCACATTTTTTAAAATTTCTTTGAAGGCTTTGGTTGGCGGTGAGAAGTTTGTAGTAGTCCTCTGTGGTTTGGAGAAAATGCCACTAGGGCAGAGAGCTGGTGATAAGAGTGAGTCGAGGTACTGTGGTATTGAGACAGAGTTCAACGATGACATGCCGCAAGTCCTTCATCAGAACATCTCCGGTGGCTTTGATTTTGTGGTGGCCCCATTGGTTGGTTTATGTTCTTCCTCTTCAGTAAAATTTTTATTCAATTTGATTGAGCCCTTAGTAACGTATCTTTATGGTATATTTGCACTTTTCCGGTTTGAATTATTTAGAATTGTATTCGTTGATTGGTACTTGTCATTTTCCATCAAGTGTATGGATGCGAATGGTGCTTCATTTTTTTTTTTTATTACGGTGGTCAATTAGCCTTTTAAGTCTAGCCAAGCCAAGCTGGCTTCCATTTTATGTGAATGGTCAGTAAGCTCACATATAGTGACTTGTGTTGGCATCCATTATTCAGGAATAAATTCTTCTTTCTATAAAATGCCTTCACTCATATCGATTGGAATTGACTTTCTTTGGGGCTTGATTCGCAATTGAGATTGGTGATTGTCATCGACTGGACATCCTACATTTTCAATATAAAATATCACCTTTTTTTAGTTTACAGATGATGACATTGCTTTGGCAACATCCAAAGTTAAGTTTAGTGGTTACTTGATGTTATTGTGCTGCTTGCTTTCAGGTTGGAAATCTTTACTCAGGAAAAGAACAATTCTTGCAAGCTGTGTAAAGTTTTAGCATTTGTGCTTTAGGAATTTTGATATGGCCTTTAAAATGCTGTAAAATATCTTTAATTGCTTGCCGATAGAAATGTGGAATCCTCTCTTTTGTCTAAACTTTTGATTGGTTTGCCTTGAATCTGGACATCCTGATATTGGTTGGTTCATGATTGAGTTTCATTCTGTCAACAAGTTCCATGGTGGCCAATTAGCCAGTCACATATCAGCCATTTTGGTTTTGTTCTTTATGTGGATGTTCAGTAAGCTCACCGAGAAAAAAGCAGGGTTAGTATTCTCTTGGAAAGTCTTATAATGTTTTTCCTTCGGATACTCCACTTAAATTTAAATAAATATGCGTTAGGCACCTGCTTATATAGATTTATTTAGATCTAGAATCAGATATATTAACAAGATCCATGGTGGCCAATTAGCCAGTCACATATTAGCCATTTTGGTTTTGTTCTTTATGTGGATGGTCAGTAAGCTCACCGAGAAAAAAACAGTGTTAGTATTCTCTTGGAAAGTCTTATAATGTTATTCCTTTGGATACTCCACTTAAATTCGAATAAACAGGCGTCAGGCACCCGCTTATTTTGATTTATTTAGATCTAGAATCAGATATATTGACAAGATCCTTGGTGGCCAATTAGCCAGTCACACATTTAGCCAATTTGGCTATCTCTTGTGTGAGTGGTCAGTAAGCTCACCTATAACCTTGCAGTGTCAGTATTTCCCAGGAAAGCTTACTATGGTTTTCCATCAAATGCTCCACTTAAATTCCAATAATGCGTGCAGTGAATCAACCAATAATGGAATTAGAATAGGTTACATAACTGAAAATTTAAGAGTGGTGAATTAGGTGGGTTTTATGTCAGCCATTTGAGCTCTCTTATGTGTATGCTGGTATGCTTACCTCCATGCTTGCAGTGTTGGGACTGTTCAAAGAATGTTATTATATTTTCCATTAATAACATACAATGGAGAAACACTAATTTAGAGATAAACTTAGAATTTTTTATGTTCATTAGGTAATTGGTTGTGTACAGTTTGATAGCTAGTTAACTTGACTTAGGAACCATTGTGACTGGTTTGAGGGAAAAATCAGCAATCTTACTTATTGTTTTTTCTGTGGAGAAAATGACATTGGTTCTACTATTGAGTTCTATTTATATTTAGAAAACCTATCGAAATAGGTTTTTCATGTGTTCTTTAGGTTTAGTATTGCAGCAGATTATTTAGTGGGTGGAGCAATTCAGTTGTTCTTCTGATTCTCTTATTGAACTTTTATGACATGAAAATGAATGAGCTACAAAACCAAAACTAGAGCAGCAACTAGGGATATGTTGTTGCAAGGGCATTGTACCATAATTTGCATCTACTTCTTAATTTTTGGTGCTTATGCTTTGGAAGTAATGTTTGGTATATGGGGACACTTCATCTATTCAAGTAATATAACATTATCTCATCTGGCAACTTTTAAGTATTGATGGATGCCAATTGATGCCATAAATGAATATCCATTCTGTTAATTCTTTTGAAAGAAATATTATTATTTGTTTTAGTTTGGACTTGGTTTAATACGAAGATTCTATCTGAAGGTTCAGATATGGGATTTACGCTTTAGTTATTTCAATTGTCAGAATTAAAATGATTGTTGTGCCATTTGTTTGCATATTTTACTTGGTTAAGAAAAAAATTTTGCCAATGAAAAGCACTTAACAAGTGCAAGTCTTTTGTTTCTGATGTGATGGCTAAATTTTTTGATATTCATAAAGTTGCCAGTGCTCTTCATCTCAAGTTCCCAAGAGAGTGAGAACTCGTAATGCTTCTTTTGTATTTGCTATTTTGTTAATGTTCTGGTACCTTGTTACAGATTGATCCCAGTTACAGGCCAAGTTCTGCTAAAAATGATGGCAATGGAACTTCGGTCCCTCCATTTGCAGCCTCAGATTTAATTTTGAGTCCCTCACAATGGAGCAGTCATGTTGTTGGTACAGATCATTGAAGAATTTTGTCTTCAAGTGCAGCTTCTTATTTGCTTCCAACTTAATCTATCAAACATGATTTAAAATCTTTTTTTTTTTTTTTGAATATTTCATTGATTTAATGAGCTCAAAATTGTTTTTTTTCATTTTTGAATTTGATTGGGTGATGGTTGTAGCTAGAAAACAGGATCTATTAGAAAAAATCGTAAGTTCGAGTATGTTATTCACACAATGCAGATTAACTGCCAGGGCACATATGAGTTACTACACGTGTTTGCTGGAAAATGTGATCACGCCCAAGCCTGCTAAATCCAAACAACTTAATCTTTTGCTACCTGATGCTTCGATAACTTAGGTTTTACATTTTAGGTAGTGTTGGATGACTATTAATTTAATCTTTTAGCCCTACAATTTAGGTAGCGTTGGATACCTAGTAAGTTAATCACAGTTCATCTGATTTATATGCTGCCATGTATTTTTGATGTCAGAGCCAGATATTTTTAATACATGCTTCTAGTCTGATAAAGTTTTGTTCTCTTCCACTTTTAATTATGCCATAGGAGTTCTTAGCATAAGTTTGTTTTCCAGTTTGCTTAAGAGAGGGTGCAATTTAGCCGCTTAGGTTTGTCTCATTGTGAGGAGTTTTTGCCTTAAAATTGTAAGAGGTGGCAAGATGTTTGAAGTTGTAAGAATTATTTGAAGATCTACCATTCAAGTGTCAATTAAACATCAATCTAGGTTTGTTTTGATTTTCTTTTGTTTACATTTCCTTTCTTATTCTGAACCATTTTATTTATAAAGCTAGAATTCCAAGCCTTGGTGCCAATCTATTGGGTAACAAATATTAAAATAATTGCCATATGCCATGTCTGTAGAAATACCAGTGTTTTCTCTTATTTCTATCTTAACCCTAAATGATCTTTTTTAATATATAGTTTAAAGATTAAACTGAAGTGCTCGCGACAGCAACAGTTGCATTTACAAGTATATTAACAACAAACATATGAAGCTCTTGTAATAGGTATAGATCAAAGAAAATTGAAAGGACTAATAAGTAGAGCTGAAGAAAGAAACTTTGTCGAGGGGAACCCGTGCAAGGATCTTAAACACTTGTTTCTTTAGCAAAGCTGTCTGTGAGTGAACAAATCTCCAACTACATCAGAATTTTCAAAAAGTGATCTGTCCCCACACAACCTTTTATGCAGATATTAATACATCGTGCATAAATAGAAACGGAATATAACGCTAAAACTTAGGAAGAGTGGAGATGTGGAAATCATGGAACATAACTGTCCATAACAAATCCTCCCACCTACACTTGGACCTGGTCAGCCAAGAACCCTTGGCATTACCGTGTTTCTTTTTACCTAAAATAGGGCGAAGTGGTGGTATCATATCTTTGTATCTACAAATGTACATGTAAGCACGTGCTTTCCATAGCAAGCTTAAGTTTGGCCATACCATGAGCTCAAACTTTAATTGTTGTCAAGTTTACTGCTTTTATGGCTAAATAAGCCTATAGGAATTATTCGTTCAAATGCTTTTATGATTACTGACTTTTCTAGTACTTACTATACATGTCGAGTTTTTATTATCATGGTGGCTACTCGCTACCCTTAGGTGCACAATTACCTTTCAAAGTTCTCATTCCTAACTTCATCTTATTTGTGATGCTGATATTAATTCTATGTTTATCCTTTTTAGGGAAGATTAGCTCATGGATTGACTTAGACTCAGAAAATGCTGAACTTCGAAGAGATTCTGAGGATGCTTTGAAGACAGAAATTGCATGGGCATCCCATCTCTCTTTGCAGGTTATAGTTCAAATCTTCTGTCTTACAGATTTATTTAAACATCAGACCCATGCCTGCACAAGGATTAGCCCAAGCTTGGGTTAGACCATTCTCTTTTTTAATGTAGGTTTAGGTTTGCAAAATGATTTACATTTAGAAGCTAGACTGTTGATAGGTCTGATGACTGATGCTATTTGCAGAAACTACGCTTATCAAACAGAGTTCATAACTCATTGACAACCATTAACTTTTTCTCGAGATCATGAACATCATATATTTGCTGTTGATCAAGGAGTTGGGTGGTCTATTTTATTGAGCCTAGTTTATACAAATAGCATTTCTGTAATCTGATTGCACTTCTCATGATCTTCCTACATCCAAAGAAAGAGTATAACCTACTTTGTAGCACCAAATATTTTATTGGTCTATTTTGATTTTAGTTATCACATATGGGGCCAACATGTAGAATTTGAATTATTTGAATGGCTTCTGATTAGTTAACAATGCTAGGATGTGCTTTGAAGAATTAAGTGAGCCAGGAGTATTGTAGATTTCATGGTATTGGTTCACTTTTGATATTTATTATTGTCCTGCCTGTGGGCACATTCTGAACTGCACCTTTAAATCAGTGGATTCCTGGTTTGGTCATGCATTTATTTTTTATTATGCTCACTTTAGACAAGTACATCTGCTAAGATGGAAAATAACCCCACACTCACATTGAAGTTTCTGTCTTTTGCTCTTGGTTTATTATCCGTCAATTTGGTTTTGCATATTAAAAAAAGAAATGTATCTTTTGTATAATCAACATCACTGAGACTTGCTTGTTTTTGTTGTAAGTTGTGACCATGTTTTAGGTTTCAATTCTCTATCCATCCCTTTGTCTAGAAGATGGCCTATTCTATTTATTGGACATGTGAGTGGTATATTTGGTTGTTCGCCATCTTATTTTAGGAGTAGTTTCTATCCCAAATACTGGTGATTGCAGTATCTCTACCACCCTATTCTTTGTGTTCGTAGGCTAATTATTTGGTTTATATTTCACAAGATCGTAATATTTGATGAATAAATACACACACACACACACACACACACACACACACATGTATATATATATATATATATATATATATATATATATATTATTGCAAAGGAGCTTCAAAGTTATTGAGATTGAGAATTGTGATGGATGGATCTAATGTACTATTTCTTTGTGAAGTTTTTCATGTGCACCAATCTGCTGTAGTTTTTGGTGTCCTTTAATTTAGCAGTCATTTGTAGGGCAGAGATAGCTTTAAAAGTAGTTCTGAGCATTTTTGCGAGGCATCCTTCTATAGGATCTTGATAGCTTATGATTGGAAACCATGTGACTATGATAACACAGCATAAAAATGATTGACTGGACACCTCTTGAAAGAAGGATAGTTATGCGAACACTATACTTTTGTCTGTGCTCTTACCTTTTCTCTTGCAAATTGTTCTATTGTTTTCTTTTTATAATTTGTGCTTTAGCGGGCTGTTAGTTTCAATAATAATCATCGGCAGGCCTGTATTCTTCCACCACCGAGAGCAACTGGTTGTAGCAACTATGCAAGAACTGTAAACCAGCTTCTGCAAAATGTTAGCAATATGCAGGTATCTTCTTCTAGCTAAATTTTGGATTGTGCATTTGGACATTCCCTTGGTTAGTTGCTATTTGATCTATCATTTATCTTTTTGATATAAAGCTATGGATTAGGTTGCCATTGGAGCAGCATGAAGCTGTTGAGGATGATGCCATTGATACAAACTTCAAAACCTCTGTAAGTGTAGGTTCATACCCCCTAGCAAAAGTGCTACTATCTGGATTGTAAATGAGTCGCATTCAATCTGGGGTCTGGTTCAAACTCGAAATCACCAAAGTTAACCTAGACATGTTAAATTTGAGATCAGCTTGGTTTGCATTTAAGCCATTTGTGAGCCTGGCCAAGCCAATAAGGCACTGGGTGCACAGCTATAGAGGCTTAATGCTGCATTAATGCAAACTGAGCTTATCATGAATCTGGCTTTAATTTTACCCAGACTGGCAAAATGAACTTTGTTTTCTGTTAACACAGGCTGGGCCACCTATCTGGCTACCATTACCTTATCAGTCAAATGCTATAACCACATTTTCTATAGGTATTTCAACTATGTAGTTGTATCTGATAATATATAGGTTCTGTATCAAAACTCATTGTTGACTATTGAAACCAACTCCATATGAACTGGGCTCTGTCCAGTTGACATCTTGAATTTGAGATTCAATTCAAGTTGGCTTGATTGGGAAGAAAGAGTTGTAATTGAGGTGAACACTGAATTGAATGTCAGCAGTTAATGAATTGTGAACTATTATTGCATCTTTTCTTCTAATATCAATATATCAATTATATAAACTTTTCTACCATGTCCAAAGGATTGTGAATTTGTCCATTGGTAACATTACTCAACTATGTACAAATTCATGTATTTTTGTCATGTTAGGTTGAGGTTTTCTTTTCATGTACTCATTATTTTTTTGTAATTTCTTTCAGAGTGGAGGAAGAATGTTTGATTCTTGGGAATGGTGGAATACATTCCGGTTACTTTGTGAACATCACAATCAGCTTTGTGTAGCTCTTGATATCCTGTATGGGAGCAATTGTTCCATGTTTCAAAATTCTGGCCTTGTACTCTTCTTTATTTGAATAATCTATATAAAGTTTTTTTTATTGCAGTACTGAAACTGAATTAGGAATCCTCTGATCATATTTCAGGAGTTCTTTGCCATCTATTAACTCAATTGGTCGCTGGTTTGGAGAACCTGTTCGAGCAGCCATTATTCATACCAATGTAAATATTTTTTAAGGTTTGCATTCTTATAATTGGAAAATTTTAGTATATTATGCCTCGGGGTGTGGTTTAAACTTACTGGCTTCTATTAATGACTTGTAGGCATTTCTAACAAATGCAAGAGGGTATCCATGTTTATCTAAGGGACATCAATACTTAATAAAGTCATTTTTCAATCATACAATTCAGGTACATTTCATTCTTTGTTCTGTCATGATGATAGCATAATATTTGTTGTCCTTTAACTTATAACAACTTATTTCTTCTCTCCAAGTTTTGCTTTCTAAAAGTACATGGAAACTTCTATCAGTTTCCACAAAATCTTACCAGGCTGAGCTAATTATTAATTCTTCTGTCATTTATCTTCAGATTATATTGTCTGGCAATTTGGTCCATGATATTTCACAGGAGAGGATTTTACCTGCCGGTGATGATAATCATTTTGAAGGTTAGGTTTTAAATTCCCTTTACAGTTGTCTTGATTTCCATATATGACCAGTTTCCACATTTTATCAGGTGTGAGTTATGCTAAAAATGACCTCTCGACCAAAACAATCAGTTGGCATTGTTTATAATGCAGATTAGTATGACACTATAGCTTTGTACCACCCTCCATTAGAGCAGAGATGTTTAAAAGAAAGAGCTCTGTGCAACTGTGTTACCTGAAGTTGCAAAGTTTCTTTTACGGAAATGCATTAGATGAACTATTTATTATTGCTAAGTTGTTAGTGTGAAAACTTCACTCGAGGGGTTTCTTTGTTGTCTTTGTTTTCTCTTCTTTGCCTGTTTTGGTGTTGTCTACTCTCATTTTTTAATTACTTATGTGTTTTTTGTATCATCACATTTCCTTGTTTAGGACACTTTTACCAAGTCATACTCTTCTCAGTTAATTGAAAATTGTGTGCTCGGTCAATGAACTTTGCTGTATTTATGGTTTGTATACTCTGTAAATTAGGTTTGCCTATCAGACATGCATTGAGACCTTATCTGGATTATGTTGCATATCTATACCAAAGTATGGATCCACTCCCGGAACAAGAAAGATTTGAGGTATCTGTCGCTGAAAGATGATATTATTATTTATTTCTTGATCTTATCTTTTTTGTTGGAACTTGAGCAAATTATAATTGCAGATTGGTTACCGGGACTTCCTTCAATCTCCATTGCAGGTGATTTCTCTCATTTTCTCCTCTAGTGGTTGTAGTTGTTGTTGCTGTTGCTGTTGTTGCTATTGGTTATTTTTTTTATTTTAATTTTTTTATAAGTATTAATCAGTTGATTTCATTCCCATATTTGATGCAGCCTCTAATGGATAATCTGGAGGCTCAGACTTATGAGACATTTGAAAAAGACACTGTTAAATACACCCAGGTTCGTTTAAAAATTTGATACTTTCTCTGGAATGGGTTGTTAGGCTGTTGATATGGCTTATGATGCTTCATGGTTGTGGTAATTCGCACATGTAAACCTGATTTACTGATTGAACTAATTAATAGAACAAACTTGTATAAGAGGATCCAATTATTATTGATATTTAGATATTAAGAAGGGTCTGTTTGATTGGCCGGGAAAGGAAGAGTGGGAAGCTGTTGGAGGAGGGTTTGATTAATCTTTGATATACTATTGATGCAATCCTTGTTTAGATGGATCATTGCACTGGGGAACAAAGTGATCAAATTTGGGAAAAGCCTAGGGATTATTATCATCACAAGTTTACACATCATGATCTTCCGGAATAGGATAAATATGTACTTGTTTTCTTATTTCATGAAGGGATTAATTAACTATTAAATTTCTTCTGGTGATTTTATTAGAAGTGAGGGTATTGTTACCAAGTCGTGGTTGTTTACCCATTGATTTTTGCTTTAAAATTGTATCTTTCTCTGAAGTCTTACATGATGTCCAAGCATTTCAAAATGATGTAAGTCATCAATGGATAATTAAGCTGTGTGAAATGCTTTTGATTTGATTGCATAATTTAAGGAGATTTTATTGTTCAAAAACAGAATAAGTTAGTCACTTGCATGTGCCTGTGTTTGAGGAGTTGAATAGGCACCAGTATTTTTTTAGAATACGTTGAATAAGTTACCTTTATTGTGGTTAGATGTAATTTGCTGGTGGCTCATAAACATAAAGGGTTGGAATCAGGGAAAGTAGTATGGACATAATCACACTGATAATAATAACTATGAGGTGTTGTTTGCGCTTTTTTGCAAGTCATGGGAGAGAAGTTGGAGATGTTCTTATGCCATGTGCCAATGTTTAATACCAACGTAAACTGTAAATTACTATCGCACTCAATATTCAATCAAGTTGCATTTGTAATGTTGGAAGCATAACACATTTTGCATTATTCTTTAATGAGATGTGAGATGAATGCCTTTACAAATCTAGTTTGATTCAGAGTATAATTATTATTCTGCTTGGCAGTACCAAAGGGCAGTTTGTAAAGCTTTGCTTGATAGGATCCCAGATGAGAAAGCCACAACATCTACTACAGTGAGACCTGTTCCATCTCTTCTCCCTTAGTTTGTGACATCTGTTATATTTGCTTATGGGGCGGTGTTATACTTCTTTCTTCTCAGTCATTCATGTGTTTGTTATTTATTATTTTGAAAAGGTACTGATGGTTGTGGGAGCTGGACGCGGGCCATTGGTGAGGGCTTCATTGCAGGTTTGTTCTGTCGCTGTTTCTGTTATCAGTATAAACAATGTGAAAATATGTCATTATGGATCTTGTTATGAAACAGGCAGCTGAAGAAACCGGACGCAAATTGAAAGTTTATGCGGTGGAGAAAAACCCAAATGCTGTCGTCACCCTTCATGTATGTTTAATGACACAGAAGCTGTTGATCTAAAGTAGCCCATTTGTGTGTGTGTGTGTGTTTGTTGCTACTTGTGGAGTTGAAAACGCATTGCCTGTGTAGTTTGTACTTTTCTCATATAAGTGATGATGCATGCTTACCTTGGTGCACAGTAATGGTCATGATGGCATATATTTTTAATGTATATTTGACAGAGTTTGGTCAAACTTGAGGGATGGGAGAACATTGTCACCATAATTTCGAGTGATATGCGGTGCTGGAATGCTCCTGAAAAAGCTGATATTTTGGTACAGTTCCACCCTTCATCTGAGTAATTCAAATTTCATACCTTTTGCATCACTTTGGTAATTTGTATTTATTTGTACAAGTTTGATTTCATGTATGCCATTAGTAAGTTGTGTTTATTTGTACGTGGATGATGTATCATACTTAGGTGAGTGAGTTGCTTGGTTCATTTGATGACAATGAGCTTTCTCCCGAGTGTCTCGACGGAGCTCAGAGATTTCTGAAACCAGATGGCATTTCAATTCCATCGTCGTATGTTATCTTGCTTATCTTTAGAGCTTACTTTTTCTTTACTCTTTGTTATTGAAATTTATTTCCTCTTGTTGGTTTCAACAGGTATACCAGTTATCTGCAACCAATAACTACAACAAAATTGTACAATGATGTATGGCTTGTCTGAGTTTAGATAAAGCTTTTTGCTATTCAAGTCAGACTTTTTAGCTTATTTGTGCTTCTTCATTGCAGGTCAAAGCCCACAAGGACTTGGCTCACTTCGAGACTGCATATGTTGTTAAATTACACAGAGTAGCTCGACTTGCTCCTCCTCTGGAAGTGAGAACAAATATCATATGTTTCATTAATTATTTGCTAACTGTTTTCTTTCCCTTTCTCACCTAATTAATCCTCATGAATACTCTCAGCCAGTTCATGTCCTATTTGTGTGTCAACCCTTTTTTTGCTACCCATCTAATTTCTCACATCCATTGTATTCTAAATCACCTTGATTTGTTTGTGCGTGTGTGCGTGTGTTGTGTATTTTGTCAGGTATTCACATTTACTCATCCAAATTGTTCGGCCTCAATAAACAATGAAAGATATGAGAAGCTACGCTTTGAGATTCCGGCTGATACAGGATCTACTCTAGTACATGGTATTTCACCGTACCTATATGTCACTTTATTTAGTCATGATAATTCAATTAGACAACCAAAGACAACAAATTCTTCTGAAATTGCTGTTTATGTTTTTGCATGATATATTTTTTTCCTGCTTGTAGGATTTGCTGGTTATTTTGATTCGGTCTTATACAAAGATGTGCATCTTGGAATTTTACCATCAAAGGCAACACCGAATATGTTTAGTTGGTACTTCTCATCAACTCCATTTCATTCCTAATTTTCACTTGTCTTGTTATCTTTACCTAAATGCTCACTCTTCGATTAGGTTTCCAATTTTTTTCCCATTGAGGAAGCCTATATACGTGCCTGCCGGATCTCCCATCGAAGTTCACATGTGGCGGTGTTGTGCTGCAACAAAGGTAATACTAACACTTTAAATCCAATATAAAAATTCTATAAAAAGGCATTTAATTTTTTTATCTTTATCTTCTCTTTCGACTTCCTTAAAGATGGATAAAGACAAAAATAGAATGGTAATTTGATCTATTTATTAAAAAAAATTTAATCAACTTATGGTCTAAGGGGTATACAAGTAAATTTTGTTTCAATAGGGTATATATTGTTAAGAGTAACTAATAGTTCTGCATCGGTTAATTTGGAAATATCAATTTTTCAATATATAAATATGGGTTCTTAAAGTTTTTGGGTTAAATCAGGTCCAAATAATATGTTTGGGTCGCATTTAATACATATTAGTGATGACCAATTTTTAAGGTGTCAAGCAAAGAACCAAAGAAAATACGTTTTCTATCAATACATGTTCTTTCATTTGCTTACTGATCTGCACTCAAATACGATTTGCTCTCGCAGGTTTGGTACGAATGGTGTGTTTCATCGCCGTTGGTATCCCCGGTCCACAACACAAACGGCCGGTCATATTGGGTTGGCCTATAAACTCTGTTCCTTTTACAATCCCTTATAAGAATGACCTTCGACGATCGATAGATTTGTAGATGGGTCCGGCAGAAACAAAAGCTATGAGGACTATAACCGATGATCGGTTGGACCGAAATTGAACTTGCTCAAAGCCCTAATTTGCTACAAGAAGCAGAGGTTTTTGTAAAAATATTGTGAGCTATGATATGGTTATTTTGTGTTGCTAATTTAATTTCTGAGTTGTGGAGTAATATGCCATATGACTTGTTAAATCTAAAGTTATGTTTAATTTCTGAAGAGTTATAAATTTTATTTTTGGAGTGTTAATCAAACTTTTGTGTGCTTAATAGGGCCTATAAATTTCTTGATAGTTTATAGACCAGATGGATTTCATACAAGAAGTAAAACATGCTGAAATTTAACTTTGTTTTGTTTTTTTATTGTTGGAACTAATTAATAAAAATGAAAATAAACAAGAGAAATTTGCTTGCATACCCTTGTAAAAGTAGATATTGAGTAATAATATATAAGCATAAAATTTATATTTGGTTATATGTCTTTACAAAATCGTTGATATTTACTTAATTCTGTTTTCCATTCTTTGCGGTTGAAATTGTAATTGCAAATTTTAGGAGAATATTGATTGATTTTGGGGATTTTTTTTTTTAATTTCAAATTGAATATAATTCTTTTCAAAAATATAATAAAAAAATGGTGAATTTAATTAAGAGAATTATTGGCATGTGGCTGGAAAAGTTAATCTTTGATGATATATACTCTGATCATATTTGTTTATATTTCTTTTGAAAATGTTTTCATTTACTTTTATATCTTTTGTAAAAGTGGATCTTCAATATATATATATATTAAAAAATAGTTTATAAATAAAAGGCATAGTATAAATAGAAATTTATAAAAATATATATTTGACAATATGCACAAGTAACCACGCTTGCATAATAAATTTTTAATAAATTTTCAACCATGTCATGAAAGGAAGTTATAACTCAATTTTTCACATAGAAGACAATGGCATTATTATCTAATTATTGAGTCTGTGGTTGCTTATATATTATTGTAGTTGAAAATCGGTTTAGAAGTTTTATGAAAATATAAATTGATTTTTGAGAAATTTCTTCTTTTTTTTTCCAAAATAAATGGGGAGAAAGAGTATAAAATATTTTATTTTTTTTTGTAAAACCTTTTATTTTATTTTATTTTGGTGCAGAACTATATAACCATATGAAAATGATTGATCCAATGTATGTATAATTAAAATTCATTCTAATAGGGATATATAAGTAATTTCCTCTTTTGTAGGGCATGCAAGCAAAAAAAAAAACTATAATTAAATAATATATGTATAGGAGGGTAGTCCATTTTTTTTTAATGGTACATTAATGAAACATGAAATTATGGCTTACATATGGGGCCTTGAGTTCTATTATTAAGAACAGAGAATAATAATAACATAAGATAGTTTAGGATTATTTTGATGGTGAAAAATATAAAAATAATTGAGGGCATATTTGAAAAAATAAATTCTTATACCATGTTTAAAAGCATGAAATCAAATATATAATTTTAAAGAAAAACAAATTTTTAAATATTCAAAAGTTACATGACAAAAAAAAATATTTAGAAGTCACCCTTTCTTATAAATAAATAATAAGACATTTGACTCTTATGCAGAAAGTTAAGTGTTTGTCTTTTTCCTAATGCATTGTTGAGGCAATGAGGCATTTGTCGTGGTTTATAATTATATCAAATTTCACTTACGGTATTTTACTCATATTGTGTGTATATATATATTAGGACCGATCATCAATGAACATTCATAGATAAATTATCTACGAACGTTTGTCTATCAATTGTTGGATTTGAATCTAATTGCTTTAGATCATTTATTATAGTAAATAGTGATTTATAAACAGTACTATTAACCGTAAAAAAGTGGGATAAACAATGCTATAAAAAATGGGATATACAGTATGATATACAATATTCTCATCTCAACCGTTCCATCCATCATGGTCACACACATTCACCTTCATTTACACCCCCTATCTTTATATGCGGACGCTTTGCAAACCCGCAAATGATGTATTGGATATATATATATAATTGGAAGGAAAAAAAAATTGGAAGAGGGGGAATTCAAACTAATGAAGCTTTCAGAATTCAAATAAAATTTTCTTCTTATAAAAATAAAATTGGAGAAAGGAACTTGTAGCTTTATAGTGTGTTTGTTTCCATGGATTTCAATGTCATTGGATTTATTAATCCTGAGAATTTTTAAATCACATGTTTGCTTATCAGGATTTTGGTTTTACTTTGATTTTCAAATCCCATACATGAGGGATTTCAATGTTCGGCAGAAATGGTGGTAAAACAAAATCCAGGATCTGAAATCCCTCACGTGGGTTGTCACATGATGGATTTAAGGATTCATGAAAGAGCAGTGAGGCAATCTCACCTTGAGCTTGCTTCTTCTCATCTTGACCATGTTTCAACTTGAATCCAAGGTGCTTGCTCTGATTTGTTAACTTTGCTTTGTTTTAGTTTGATTGTAACCTTCTTCTTCTCTTCTTTGCATGCTGCTTTGATTTACTATTAAGCAAAATTTAGGAATAGCTTTTTGAGAAGGTGGTGGTGGTGGTGAATGGTGATATCTAGATGATAAGGTGAGCAGGAAGAGCTTTGAGGTTTCTAGAGCCAGTAGCAGGCACATTTTCTTTTGCCATGCCTTCTTTCTTTCCTTTCTTCTTTCTGTGCGACCAAATCTATAAAGAGAGACCTTTCTTCTTTCCTTGGGACCAATCTACAAAGAGAGACAGATGGTTTCTTTGAAAAAAATTTATTTGTTATTTATTCAGTAATTTATCAAAACTGATAGCAACAAGAGTGCCATAATGCACATGGAATGAACAAAAATCAATGAATTAATAATCACCAAAGTATAACCCCGATGTTTTAATTGTGTTTTAATTATGGACATTCAATGAACTAATGATCACCAAAGCAATCCATTTTGGGGATAGTTAATTAATTATTGTGTTTTAATTAGTACAACTTAAATTATATTAATTAAAATTAATAATAAAATTTAAAATAGTTTACAAATAACTCACTATAATGTAATTGGGAATTTATAATCAATAAATTAATGATCATATTTTAATATAATTCTTAAAAATAAAAGTAATTTGTAATAAAAACATAATTATATTTTAAATTAAGTAATCACATCCATTATTATTATTATTAACATTTAATTATGTATTTTTAATTAATTAAACTTAATAATAACTTAAGGGTGGGGTAACCTCACCAAAGGTTTTTATATCCTAGAAATACATCCAACCAAACATATGTTTTCAAAATCCAGATTTACAAATCCTTCCAGAGAAACACAAAATTTTAAAATCTAACATTTTCAAATACAGTTAACCAAACACTAAATTTGATTATCCTGTATTTTTAAATCTAAGGATTTACAAATACACTGTAATTCAAAATCCACTGTATTTTCAACTACATTTAACCAAACACATCTTTAGTGGAGGAGCTTTTCAGTGGAGGGGCTTTTGATAAAAAGAGATGTTCCCGCCACTTCCCGGAGAAGAATATCAAAATCATTTCCATACAACCAAATAAATTATGGTATAAATACAAATTTATAGAAATAGCTATATATTAATACACTTGTAGCCATATATTTGTCTCCCATGCAAGATACATTGCCCCCACACACAACATTATTGAATTGAATCCATCCATCAATCATAACTGTTTCTTTCCTTTTTCTAACTTCCACTCCACAAAAAGTTTATATTTATTTAATTATTTAATTATTTTTATGAATAGTGAATGCTACAACAAATGTTTAGATCCACATGTTTTTCAATAAGAAGTCCACATCCTTAAATTTCAGAAGATGGAGACTATTTCTCAACTTTCAATGGCACAATCACTAGTGCAATGTACACAAAATCTATATATGCAACAAAGTTGCAAGATTCTTGTACTTCCCTCTCTCTTGCTTGATGTCATTTTTCTTTACCCTTTTTAGTCCAATTGATAGAATATCTATGTTGTTTAGATTATACAAAAAAATGTTTATCCAATAGCTCCATTTTATCCATGCAATTTTTTTTTTTTGCCTTTTTGGAATAATTTTGACTACATTGAACATAATAAAAAAAATGAAAATCATGAGATCGATATAAAAAAGGAAATATCCATATTTTTAGAATAAAAATGTTTTGGATTATGATTTTCAAAAACAAATACACCACTTTCATAACAGGAGAGTGGTAATTTATTATCATTTTTATTTTAAATTAAGGGGTTAACTCTCTCTCTCTCTCACGAGAATGATTAAGGGATGTTTTTTATTTAAATTTATTAAAAAAATTAAATACATAATTAGTGAAAGTGAGAAATGTAAGAGTGGATCCCATTAATTTTTTAATTTTATAAAAATCCATCAATTTTTTGGCATCCATAGAAAAATAAAAAATACAAGTCTAAACAGTATGAAAAATATTAAAAGGGTTAACTACAAAAATTGTAAACTTTCAGCGAGTGATGGATAATTTTCCCTAAATGAAATTGATTTTTCCACTGACATATTTGAGAAATATAAACCAAGAATTTTGAACCTCTACTTATATTTTATATCATTATCCGCAAATGTTTGTCATTTTACTAAAATTCTTATTATGAAAATGTTATTTTTATGAAGATAGTTGATTATTTAATATTTTCGATGAAATCATTTTTTTTTTTTTAGTTTGTAGTAATTAATGATAGAATTACAATTCAGATAGAATTTTTTGTACCCTTTTTTTTTTTTTAATGATTTTTGGGGTTTAAATATTTACAACCATTATATTTTGTCAATTTTTTTAAATTAAATATAAAAAAGTTACACAATAAATACATAAAAAGGCTATATTTCAACAAACTATTTTAAATTATTTATTTTATATATAAAAACACATAAATAGACGTGAATAACTTAACCCCACAACATCCTCCAAAATGAAATTTATATTAAAAAAAATGGTCATTGCCAAAAACCCCCTTATAAGTTTGGTTAATGCACAGTTGACCCCTCATATTTTCGGTATCCCCACAAACCCTCCTTTTCAAATAACTTAATTTTGAACCTTCAGGTCGACAAAAATAGAGTCAGTTTGGGCATTAATGGACAATAATGCCATTGCCTGGGAAGTTGTGGACAACCACCACATGGTGAGAAATGACCATCATGCTCATTGTGTAACCACTTTGGTGCGTGAAAGGAAGAAAACAGAAGATGAACCGGATTATCCCTAGGTAATTCCGAGAGAACTCCATTATTACAAGCGCAGTCTTTTTTTCTTTCTTCGGGACTTCGTCTATTTGCAAGAAAGCATCTGAGATACTTTCCCTTCATCGCCAAGCATCTAAATCCCGAACATCATCTGTTCGTTCGGTTGTCTGTTTGTCCGCATCTCTGCATGAGAACCAGAATAGAGAGACAAAAATGGGTTAAGAAGCATTTCAGTTGGTAGAAAGTGTTCAAAGATTTTCAAAAAGTGTTTGAGAAAATGACATAAAGCTTGGTGATGTAATGAGTCCAAGTACGTTTTCAAAATGCGGACGTGACTAGGTAGTTTTTTTCTCACCAGTTGCGAGGGTAAAGATGGAAATAAAAAAAATTGAAGCTGACAGAGTGAGCTCAGTGGTAATAAATAAAGTGAAACAAAAAAGAAAGGATTGTCTAGTAAATTTAAAAGCAAGAGAGAATGTTTGGGAAGTTTTAAAACAGTTAGATCTAAAAATAATTTTCTCAAAAAAAAATTTTCTATAAAAAGTTATTTCCATTAAAATTAAAGAAAAAAATTACATAATTTATGAGGTTAATGAAAAGGCATAAAAAAGCAAAAATATCTGACCTAACTTAATCCCCAATGTTGATTGGGTCGTACAAAACGACAAAAATATATCTGTTTATGTCATCTGCCTTGTGCATAGGTGGGACCCATATAAAAATTAGAATCACATGGAGTGGGGTCCATAAAAAATAGAGAATGAGAAATTTTTTTAAAAAGGACATCTGGGGTACTTTCCACATAATATATTCCAAGGTTTTTCAACATAATATCTCATCAACTTTTTTTTTCACAATTTTTATTTTACTTAAATTATGTATATTTTTTAATTTTATTTTTCATTTTTCAACGGTTTTTTAATAAATACTAAAATAAGCAGTTTCATTTATAATTACCAAAATGCACAAATAGTACTAATGCAAGGTACTTTTTTAAATTAAAGTATGGTAAACTCATGTTTGGATAGTACTTGTAAACACTTTTTAATTTTTAATTTTATAATCAATTTTTTAATATGATATTTACACTTAAGTCTTTATAACTGACAGTCATAATTACTGATAGATACAAATTTAACCTTATCATTACATATTTAATCATCAAAATTTTTTATAGTTACAGGTTTAATTGTAATAGTTATTGATAATTACAAATTTAATCGTTGTAGATTTTAACAGTTAAAATTTAAATAATTTTGTGAAAAATAATTTGAATTAAAAAATTTATAAGCATTAAGTGTAAATATCATATTTAAAAAAATTATAAAATTAAAAAAAAATTAAAAAGTTTACTCTTTTTCGTGCAGTGAAACTTTAATGAGTTAATTTAAAAAATACCCTGCATTGATACTATTTGCACATTTTGATAATTATAAATAAAATTGCGCATTTTAGCATTTATTTTAAATAAATATAAATTCAACAAGTTCGATTGGTAATCAGAAAGTTACAGTGATTTCATACATACATAAGCCTTTTAAAATCTCATAATTCTGATTAACATCCATTAAATTTTTATCTGAATTATAAAAATGAAAAAGTATTAAAATGTTATTTTATTTTATTTTTTTTAAGTGAAAGAGAGCTGAAATAGTACAAGCAAATTATTAGTCTAACACATTAGAAATTAATTAAGATGTTTAAAAGCATATAAACAAGGATTAATCTAATATATATCTTGGTATCACAATCAAGATAATAAATGCTATTCTTCCTATTAGAATTAGTCCAAATGAATTTTCTCAGTAAGTCCATTTTTCAACACCGACTTTTTGTTGCTATCATGTGATGTGCTTAAAGGTTATTTTTTTTCAAAGAGTGAGCAAACCCTTGAGTATTAAAACTATTATTAGAAATGTTAAAAAAAAAACATAATATTAGATTTTTGTTTAAGCATTGAGTGATTAGTGATGTATGTGATCTATTATTTATTTTTTAATTGTAACTATTATAATATAAAATAAGTTAAGTCTAGAATATATATATATATATATATATATATATATATATATATATATATATATATTATCATTATTTATTTTATCTAATATTAAAACTTTTAATTAAATAATAAAATAATAATTAGTATGATCTTCCAAGTATGTTATCATGAACTCAAATGTAATCACTCAATTGCTCCCTTTAGATTATGGGCAATTACAATATTTAATTATTTTCAAACAAATACATAATTACTATTCATGGTTTATGACATGGTTGTCTAGTTTTGTGGCACCAATTTTCTTCTAATTTACTTATTGTTGTTTCGTTTAATAAATTAGTGATTTATTTATTTTTATAAAAGAATACAATTTTTTTTGGGTGCACATCACTCATGTCTATTTAATAAACCTTAACTATTCAAAAGGATAGGTTGCTTTCTAAGAGCTTTCTTTTCGTGTAAATTTATATAAAGTCATGTAATGTGTATTATAAAATCAATCTGAATTGTTTTATCTTGTATTTTTAAACAAGATATTGTCAATTGATCAGGTCAAAAGCTAAAGAAAAAAAAAATATACACTAAGGGCCCGTTTGACAGACATGATAAAATATAGACATATATGATATGAAGGCCGAATAAGAGTAGGAAAATATATGGACATGATAAGCTTATATCCTATCTTATATTTGATGAGTACCGGATAAGCCACTAGATAGCATTATGTTATACGATTATACATTTGAAGTGGACTGGATAATGACAGAATATGATATGAATGATATATAAATAGACAAAATTACAGAATATGATATGAATGATATGTAAATAGAAAAAATTACCATTTATAATATAGTTATATATTCTTTTTAAAATAAATTTTCTTTTGGATTTTTTTCCTTAATGATTTAATGATTTAGTTATCGGTAGATTTATTACTTCTATTAAATTTTAAAAAAAATGAATAATCTATAAGTAATGTTCACAAATTAATATATTGATAGCAATATCAATAATTTGTGAAGATTATAGTTCATACATATTTCCTTGAAGAAAATCATACACAAAAACATCAATATAGCAAAATAAATAAATCACATCAAATCAATTTGAAAAAAAATCATCTCACTAGAGAAACTAAAAATAAAATATGATAGAAAAACAAACTTAGATGGAAAATAACCTATTCAAGCACGAATTTGACGGAGAAACCCTTCAACCACTCCGAGATGCGAAAAACCTTACTTAAAATAGTAAAATTAATGCCATTTCTAGTTGTTGACAAGCTTTTTATCTCAAACATCGGGGTTTAAAAGATCAAAAGAAAAGATACAATTAAACTTTACACGGGGGAAACATACCGCAAAAAAGTAAATTTAATTTTTTATCATATCCTACATGTTTTCATCCTGACTCCTCCCACAGGATTAATTATCATGTGACTAAAGTGAGCAAATAAGATACTATCATATCTTATTGGCACACCAAACAAAGGATAATAGTAGGATATAATAGTCTATCATATCCTATCGTCCTTATCATGTTCACCAAACGGGCCCTAAATGAATGATCATTTTTATGATAATGTCTTCTAATTGTAATCTCTTATATTATTTTCTACTTTGAAGAAAATCAATTATTTATATTTGTTAAATATAAAAAATAATTCTTTAGTTTGATATCCTCAAAGTTCACTAATAAATTGTATATATATGTATATATACTTCTATTATACATGAAATTTAATTTTAAAAATAAAAATTAATATAGCATGAGTGTAGTTAAAGAATTACAAGTGCATCGCCTTATATGTTTGCCATCTATTGAAGTATATTTAAAATAAAATATTCTTTGAATACACCCTGCGCATATTTTTTTTAAATTATTCTACAATTATCATATTCTATACCTACCATTCCACAAACTTAGGAAATCAATGTCACAAAAAAGACCCTCATGAATATTTTTAAAAATCACAAATTAGTGATACTGTCAATGAGAAACAAATATATACTATTTATGGCTTTTCTAAAAAAAAAATATTACTTTCATTTTAGTATAAATGTTTATTTCTAAATATTTTTTATATCTCAAATTATCTGTTCATAAAATCAATTTAAAAAATAGTTTTTGAATTAACCTATTTAAATATATTATTTTTCTGTAATTTTAAATGCACAATGTTAGTAAATGAAAAATGAAATGAGTAAAATAAAAAAAAGAAGCTAAATGTGATGAAAATTTCTGACTACTTTGATGAGCGAAGGATATACAAAAGTTATTTTATAATTTTTTTTCAAAATTTATACACATCAAAATAAATAAATAAATAAATAAATAATTAATTAATTAATTCTCCATGCCTTGAAATTTTAGTACTTCACATTTTATTGACTGTTAGGTTGCATATTAGACCATCTGGTAAACAAACATTAAAGATAATTAAAACAAAATCAAAAATCAATGAGAACATTCAAGTTTTCTTAATGTTGAAGGTGAAAGTTAGAATTACATTTTTAGAAAAAAAAAAAACTATATAAAAAAAATGAATCAATATATAATTATTCACATAAATGACCAGCAAAAGCATTGAGTCTCAAGGGTTCCTATGAAAAGTTGAAAACTTTCACATTTTATTAAAAAAATAAATAAACTTTGAACTTTTTAAATTAAATAAATAAATAAATTATTGAGGTTGATAAAGTTAAATTTAGTGGGTCCCAAATATTTTCTAATTAAAAATAATTCTATAAATCAAACTCAAGACATGGGTCCCACACCCACGCTGGATGCCACGTGGCTTCGAATCTCTTTCAAAAAAGATTCCCCAAAGATCCGAATAATTTCTTTTTTTACAGTAAACCCCCCGAATATTTCCCGAATATCTCATAACCCCCTCAATCATTCCCTTTCTATAAAGTCCCCCCTTCTCTTTCTCTCCTTTCTTGGCTCTTCTTTTGCCACATCGGATCCCCCGCCAAACCCGTTAACCCGTTAACCCGTTTCCCTTTTTTTCATTTTAGTCCTTCTTTTTCCCTGTTTTGTTTTCCAGTCCTTCTCTCCATCTCTCTCTTCGTCTTCCCGCCATCATCACCGCCGCCGCCGCCACCGTCGAAGCGAGATCCGGCGTTGGGATCGATGGTGATGACGGTGGTGACCCCGCTAAAGTCCATCAGGGAGACGGTGGTGCAAAGCGTGCTGGCTTACCAGCAGACTAGCCCGCACGGGAAGCGCTGCGAGAACTACGCCGGCGGCGCCGTCGTCTATGATGATGATGAGCCTGATGCTTGGGCTGATCCTGATGAGGATGCGATGGAGCTCGTCCAGATTGGCGCTGAGCGAGCCAAGAACGTGCTTGTGCTTATGAGTGATACCGGCGGTGGTCACCGCGCCTCCGCTGAGGCCATTCGCGATGCATTTCGCATCGAGTTTGGTGATTCTTATCGGGTATTTTGTTTTTTTTTTTTTGTTTTTGTTTTTTTTTTTTGGTGTTTTTGAGATTGATTTTGATTTGGTTTGAGGATTTTGGGAGGAATAGGGGAAGATCTGTGCCTTTTCTTACACCTCGAAATAGAAAATTTTGTTCTTTTTATGAGTTCATTGGATCCGAGTTGATGTTTTCTTGGTTTTCTCTTTGTTGAAAAATCAGGGATTTGTTGTTGAGTTTTTTCAGCTAATGCGTGTTTATGAAATATAATTTTTTTTTGGTGATATAATTACTATTAAATTGGATTTGAAGAGAAAATTTTGTTATTTTCATGTGTTCATCGGATGATTCAAGTTTTCTCTTTCAGTTTTGGTGTTATATATAGGTATAAATTGTTTGATCCAAAGAAAAGTTTGAACCTTTTATGAATTTATTATTCCAAGCTTTTTATTTATTTATTTTTTCTGTTCTTTTGTTTTGTTTAATTCTTTTGATCTAAAGAAAATCATGAATTTTTTTCAAATTCAAAATTGAATTTTTTTTTAAAATTTTCTGTTTCAATTGAGCAGATGCTTGGGTTTACTAATTAATTCAACAAAACCTTGGGATCTATCAAAATCCATAGAATTTAGGGCACAATTGGTTTGATTTAAAGAAAATTTTTCACTTTTAAATGGATTGGCAGGTGTTTGTGAAAGACCTTGGCAAGGAGCACGCAGGGTGGCCGTTGAATGACATGGAGAGATCCTATAAGTTCATGGTGAAGCACACACAACTCTGGAAGATGGCCTTCCACTCTACCTATCCTCGCTGGGTCCATTGCTTCTATCTTGCAACCGTGGCCTCCTTCTACGCCAAGTATGCTTCTCTTACAAACCTATTCTGATTTTACAGTACCAAACTTTCTATTCCTTAATCTGAATTTGAAGAGATTGCTGCATATTTTGGAAAGCTTGTTGCATGATTTAATTCAGAATTGTGGGGCTGTGAATCAAGTTCCAAAGCTATCTCCCTATAATTTTTGATCTTGCAAGTGGTTATTCTTTAATTGGGATTTGAGTAACTTGTTGGTATAGTTTTATTCAGAAATGTGGGGTTAGTGCTTGTTGAAAATCAAGTTCCAAAACTATCTTCCTACAATTTCTAATCTTGCAAGTGGTTATTTTTTAATTTGGATTTGAGGAACTTGTTGGTATAGTTTTGTTCAGAATGTGGGGTTGGTTGTTGTTTTGTTCTGCTAATGATTTTCCAGCCATGTTGGTGTCCCTACTGCCAGGATGTGCAACAGGGATGCAACAGGGACAGTTTGACTTGTCTGTTACCTATTTCAAATAGTGAAATTATACTTCTCTGTTTTTTTATTCTGTGTCTTTTGGATTAAATGAATTCTGAGGAAATGTTGAAGATAATTTGTTTGTTTGTTATTCTGTAGAAAGGTGGAGGCTGGTCTGAAGAAATACAAGCCTGATATCATAATAAGTGTTCATCCTCTCATGCAGCACATTCCCCTTTGGGTGCTAAAATGGCGTCTTCAGAAGAAGGTTGTGTTTGTTACTGTTATCACAGACCTGAACACTTGCCACCCTACATGGTAATGCTTAAATATTATTTGGATACTTTGATGATGGAATTTTCGGTGGTTGAGTTAATGTGCCTTCAATTGAGCTAAATTTGGTTCAGGTTCCATGCTGGAGTAAATAGATGTTATTGCCCTTCAGAGGAAGTGTCCAAAAGGGCAATGCTTGAAGGCTTGGAAACTTCTCAGATTCGTGTGTTTGGTTTGCCAATCCGGCCATCATTTTGTCGAGCCATTCTTGTTAAGGTTTGGTTTCTTAATCAACACTTCAACTGCCAGTTTAAGGGAACTTATTTGGATTGATCGATTAATGTTCAGGATGACCTGAGGACAGAACTTGAGATGGACCCTGAACTGCCTGCAGTTCTGCTAATGGGAGGTGGTGAGGGAATGGGTCCAGTCAAGAAAACAGCAAAGGCTCTTGGAGAAGCATTGTTCGACGAAGAGCTTGGTCAACCGATTGGACAGATTGTTATCATATGTGGCAGGAACCAAACATTAAGCTCTACTCTGCAATCAATTGAATGGAAAGTCCCTGTAAAGGTGCCAATCTTCTTCTAACACTAGATAGCGGTGTTAGTAAGAGACTTGCTAACAGTTGTTCATTACTTATCATATAGATAAGGGGATTCGAGACTCAGATGGAGAAATGGATGGGAGCTTGTGATTGCATTATCACAAAGGTATAAGAATTTAGATTGGTCTTTCTCCTCCCCTGTTGTACATGAATGCCAATAAATTTAACAAGTTTGGTGTGCTTATCAGGCAGGACCAGGTACAATTGCCGAGGCTTTGATCAGAGGATTGCCTATCATCCTCAATGACTTCATACCCGGACAGGTCAATTCTTTTTTGTTGATTATTACTTGCATAATACTTAAACAAAACACGAAACTCGTAACTCAAGTTTTATATGATCAAGCAGGAAGTTGGTAACGTCCCGTATGTTGTTGAGAATGGAGCTGGTGTCTTCTCCAAAAGCCCAAAGGAAACTGCTCGGTTGGTGGCTCGTTGGTTTGGTCCTGAAAAGGATGAACTTAAGAAGATGTCCGAGAATGCACTCAAATTAGCGCAACCAGATGCAGTATTTGACATTGTCAAGGACATAAATGAGCTCGTCGAGCAATGTGGACCGATGGCAATTATTCCCTATTCGTTGACATCATCCTTCTCGAACCCAATTTAAAAATGGAAACAAAGGCTGACACAATTGAGCTAATGTATCGTATCATATCTCGCGTCAGGAGTTTGACAAGCTCTGTGTATAACTAGGATTGACATTCTTTTGATTCATGAGGTGGATTCTTTTAGTGCCATGGCTTTTGAGAGAAGGGGGCAATTGATCTTTGGTGGTCTTTAAGAAGAATTAAAAGATTGCATATGATTTCCGTGCTCTTGGTGAAGTTCTAATGTTCAATTGTTGTTCTTTATTGTTGTAATTTGTAAATGATGTGTGTGTTTGATTCATGCTTTGTGTTGAGTTTGAGAAGTTGTTTGTTTGTATTGTGATCACCAAAGAATTGTTGTCAGTGAATCAAAATAGAGCTCTGGCTTCGCTTGTTGTTGTTTTAGTTGTATAAGAATGAAATCTAGTCTTTGTTATTACCTATTTTCATACTTTTTTTTTTAATTTGTTAATTTTATTTTTTTATGTGCATATACAGGTCTTATACATATATCTGAATAGTATTACATGTTCCATGATTTTAATGCAATGTAAAAGTCAATAATCAAATCTTGTTTTAATAATATATAAATCAAAGCTTTTATTAACTTATTTAGTTGTTACTTATTTTCATGTTCTATTGAAGGATGTATTTATTTTTTCATATATAAGCCTTATAAAAGATATTTGAATCATTTGTTTTACATTTCAATATTCCATGGTATTTACATATTCAATGATTTTAGTGCAATGTAATAGTCTATTTCCGTTACAGAGGTATACTAGTGACAGTGGTTTAACAATCCCTTAAGAATTTATCATGTGAGGTGAGCTAGTACGAGTGTCAATGACGATCTATCATATGCACCCAAGATGATATATTATATATCGTGGATTATAACTCCGTGATGGTAAATCCCCTTTTATCATGCAATTTTGGAAAGGTAGAGAATATGGCAAGTGGCCGAACCAGAACTCACCTGTAAAGGGGCTGAAGTCAGAGTGATTTTTTTTTTAATAAAATAATTATCTACAATAAAAAATAGTTCAGTAATATAACCACAATTTGAATATATATAATTAAGCTAATAATTTAGTTATAAAAACATCTATGTTGAACTAGACAACTAATTTATATTTACCATGCCACATTATCAACTTAAAATTTTTAAAAATGATTAAATTGTTTTTATAAATTTTATTAATATTATTCATAAATTTTTATTGAATATTTAAAATTTCAATCCCACATTATCAATTTATTTTTCCCTTAAATTTTTATAAAATTTAAAATTTCAGCAAGTTTTTGAAAATAAAAAACTTGCTTTTAATTAGTAAAAGTATCAAAAACATCACATTGCAACTCACGGGATTCGAATAAGGTGGCTCCTTTGTTCTAATTCCCACCGATCACTCAAGCATGTTCACATTACATGGTGGCTAAATACAAACAAAACATAGTCAAACAATAATATACATATAAAAAAATTTAACTTCATTGCTGGGGGTTGGGGTTGAAACCCCCCACTACTTTAGGTGTATAAGAATCTAGCTTTGTAGTAACTTGTTTATTTGTTAATTGTTCTCATGTTTACTTAACCAAATTGAATTATTTATTTTACATTTTGCTATTACATTTGTGAGAATGAAGTTTTTAATAACTTATATAAAGTGGTACTTATTCTTATGACCATTTATATTATATAATTCACTGTCAAGTGATAAATATCAAATGGCTATAGTGATGAAATACACAATGTAGTCAGAATTACTTATAAAAACTTTAGTAAATATGTAAGTAAATCATATTTTAAATCATTTGTTTTCAAATTAAAATTAGTTTAAACATTTGAAAGAAATGGACGAAAATAATATTTATTTTTAATTGAGTTAAATCTTGATTACCGAAATATATGAATGCAATGATTATAATGAATAATATCAACTCCCACTACATGGAAAGCATTATTATTACACAAGTTGTTTTGAGATTAATGAAGTGTAGATTATGGTTTAACATACTAATTTTAATTTTAATTTTAATTTTTTTTTTGGTGAAAATCCACTTTATCTTATAACTATATTAAAATACTCATCTTTCTCTTGTCGACCATTCCTTTTATTACGTTATTTACATTTTGTTTTTGTTAAAAATGAGACCAAGAGAGTTGAGTTATTAGCAATAATCATATTCATGCACATATTCATTTTGACTACTAAATTAAAAAAAAAAAAAAAACCTGAAGTAATCTAAATTTGTTTTTTTAGCTTTTTGAATAATTAATTTTCAGGATCCGCAAGTTCTAAATCAGTCCAGACAGAGGTACTGATAGCATTACAAAGAGGTATTGTTTAAGTGACCCAAAACTCTATTATTTGAATCAATCCATAAGCAATTTATTTATTTATTTATATATAACTCAGTCAAAAATAATTTTTATTTTTTTTTATTTTTCATTCAAATCTTATTATTTTGAGTTTGGTGATATATCTAAATCACGTTAGTTAATTTCCACAGCGGTCCCAATGGAATTTATTTAAACAAGTCATTCTCAAGTTTCCAACACTCAATTCATAAGTTTGTTTTATGTTCACATTTATACTAGTCATACCATGATATCAACATCAAAACATAAAAAGGTCCTAATCACTTTAATTTTTTTTTTAATTTACGAATAGATGACAAGCTTCCTTTTTTAAATTTTTATTTATAAATAAATGATAAATACTTCCATTTAAAAAATATTCAAAATATACATAAATATGAAACGTAACCGTAAACTTAACCAATACACCTCAAGTAAAAACCCTAATACCAATAAATCTCAAAATATTTAATATTAATAAATTAAAAGATCGTTGACAATTATTAAATGATGTATATTAAAAATATATTTTTATTGTAATTAATTAGATTTGTTCAAGTCTTGTGAGGTGTTTTTTTTTTATTTTATTTTAAGATATATATATATATATATATTAATGAAGTTGCCGTATAATTAATTACAAAGCCTAAGTAGAGACTTCAAAGGAAAAAACAACTTAAAGTTATTTACTTGGAGAAAAAGTAGATTGCTAAATGGCTCTTGCTTAAGCATTCGGTCAGCATATAATTAATTGATTTATAGACTAACCTAGTCAGTGATTTTTTATAATATTTTTCTGAATTTAAAATTTGTTTATTTAGTTTTTTTAAATAAAATAATTTTTATTTGCACCGTTTGTAAGAATGTGTTAAAGAGCTTAACCCCATTAATACTTGCTCACGTGATATAAAAATGATTTGACAACAAAAGATATAAAAGAATTCAATGAACTTGTGGAGAATTCTGATGAACTTCATTATGTGCATAATTTAGAACCATAGTTATAGAAATGTAAATAAGGGCAATAATATAAATTCAAATATATTTTTATGCCACACCAATAGGTATTAACAGGGTTAAGTGTTTTAGTACATTTTTACTGGTCTCCGTCAGTGATGAAGGTCTAGAGAACAAAATGAAGTAAAGGTTAAAGTCGAAAGGTTACAAAGAGAGATGTATGTAAGAACAAGAGAGGGATTTAGTACAAAAGCTTAAGGATTGTTATTCATTCAAGGTATGTCCAAGATGTGTTTTCCTTACACTAAAAAGCTTTATATACATTTCAAAGGATTCAAAATCACTTATAAAACTATGAACTAAAATCCCTCAGGTCCAAAGTTTTACAAAAAGACTATGACAAGACCCTGACAAGACACTAATTTGTGGAGTATTAAAGATTCTTCACTATCTGCAGTACTAAAGTGTGAAAACTCAAACCACAAGTTCCGAATTAATAAAAAAACAAACTATAAAGTAGTTTTTTTAAATTTTCCCATTATTATATTATATTTTGTATGATTTTTATTGGTAAGCTAGAATTCACATATTTCATTTTTTTAATTTAAATTATTGTCTATGAAAAATAAACACATTTATTGAAGGAGATTTACATTTTCTAAAGCTTTCAGTACCTCACTTTGGATTGATAGGAACTTCATCAAAAGACCTTAAAAAAGTAAATTATGTTACCGCAAGTAATTTTTTTTTAAAATAATTAATGACACTTGACATGTATATTACTCATAATGTATCAAGTTTCTCATTTCAAATTAAGAAAAAAAATTAATATAAATATCATCTACAAAATCATAATAATGAGATTACTATATAATGAGGGTATTTAAAATAAAATGATAAAACAATTTTATTTAATATTTCAATAGAATGATAAGATAAAAATTAAGAAGAAGAAAATAAAGAAAATAAATAAACATTTTTACCAAATAAACAAGCTTGTAAACAATAATTAGTTAGAAGCTTGTATTTTTATCAATCTCTATCCATTTTTTACACAATTTTTTTTCTGAATTCTACAGTCTACAACAGTAAAAATGCTCTTCAATGAAGTAAAAACATATAAATAAAATTTTAAAAAAAATGAGTTGACAATTGGTAAGATTTTACCCAATTTGTTTTTCACAATCTTCTCACAAAACAAACAAAATTTCCAAGCTTTTCCAATTAAACCCTTTTTCTTCAGCAATTACACAAACTGGAGCAACATCAAGTCTTTTTCAGAAGAACATTCACAATTGATGATCACCATCTTTCTGCAAACCCTACAATAACAACAAACTAAACACAAAAAGATCATCAACATGCTTAAATGATTTCAGCATAAAGAAATATCAATCACATATACACAAGAATGATTTCACAAATGACAGAATGCATCTAAGTTTTCGGAAAGCCGAATAATAACATACATGAATATAGAAATTGCTTATAAAATGCTACAATACATTTCATGCAAGCAGAAATAAGTAAATTACAAGAATGAAGAACTTTTTCTGCATGAAAAGCTTGCATGGTTTTGCTTAATGACTACAAAAATGAACAGCATGCTGCACCGACATTATGAAAATGCAATTTATGACAGAACGACTGCATACCATTAGTTCCCTGTTGAAAAATAACGACAGAATTTCACAGCATCGGATTTGGTTAACATGCAAATATGCATAACAAAAACACAAACATTTGACTTTCTTTCATTTGCTTTATACATATGTTATAGTATAATCATGATTGCCGGAGTTGAAATTTCTATGTACACTTCAATAATATTTGCAGGAAAACATAATAACATCTCTAATAATTTCAAGTCCCAAACAGAGAAACAGAAAATAATTTACACATATCAGCTCTTTGTCTTTCAAAGATCCTACAAAAGGTTAATCCCAATGAAAACAAAGGGTGCATTGCCACAAAACTCAGCATTGCTTTTGATCAACACTAAAAGAAAAGGAGAACAAAAATAAAATATAACAAAAGTAAAGCGGATATTTGAATGAACAAATCCGATAGATTCATACCTTTAAGTATGCTGGAAGGAACACCTTAAAAATCTAGGTTCCTTTGAGCTTGATTTTGCATATATTATATAGTCCTCAAAATCAGAGAGATGAAATCTCATCAATGAGCAGGCAACTCACTGGTTAAGAAGAATCTATCATATCCCACCAATAAAATATATATTGGTTTATCCGGTACAAAATTTGCTCATTATACTCCGCAAAAACAGAGTGAAAGGTAAACAGCTCAGGGAAGATTGGAAAAAAAAAAATTGGATCACCAATTTTTTCAGCATGAGTACCTTATTGATCATCATTTATGAAATGATCAAGAAGGAGCCACATGCTCACTTGCCTTGTAATAAAGCTTCTTCTGAACATAGAAGAGCATATATGCTTGTGAAGCTCTGACAATATTTTCACTGACATGAGTGATCCATGCATCATCACATTTGTACCATAGATTATTAAGACGCAGAAAAGTTACATAATGTCCAGCATCTAATTTACCACTATGGGTGACCACTGCAAATAATTCAAATTCTGAAGCAAACTCAGTCGATTCATCTGACTCATCACCATCAAATGCAAACATACGATTGCCAAATCTACTTCTCAGAATTGACGAAGAACTATAAGGTGCCATATCTAGAGAAAATGGGAATTGTAGATAGCGGTCGACCTTTCTTGACATTTTTCTGATTGATGAATGCTCGAATCTTTTAATGTGAAAGCAAGTAACCAGAGGAAGCTTCCTGATTGACATTTGTTTCAAGGATTCTTGTCTCACTTGACAGTGTTGGCAGAAAAATTTCTGATCTGATCCTAATCTTTCAGGTCTTGTAAAACGCTCCAAACAACCCCTTAGTGTAGATATGTCGAAGTTCTGGCTACCTGATATTGATTGTGTCTCACCATTACTTGCATGAGATTTGGATGAGGCGACCTTTATTGAAGAATGGTTAGAATCTAAGTCCAGTGAAATGTCCACACACGGGTCATAGGTGGTCGATGTGAAGCCACAAATAGTACAAGTCACATCAGATCTCAAAATACCAGAGAACACCCTGTGGGCTATGCAACATTCTTCATTGCCTGTTTTTTGACAATATTCAATAAAAAGGATATAAGAAAAACAGAATGGAGTCAAAGATGTTGTGATAAAGAAATAAATGAAATGTCTACACTTCATGTCAACATTTATCAAGAAGCAAGATTGGATTTTTCTTTTTGGGAAGATTGACTGAATGAGGGGTATAGAACCTGGGATCCGGTAATGAGTTAAGTCTCATGAAGAGTGGACAGAGAAAGAATACCTGGGCTCGCAGGTTTATGTTCATCCACTTTTTCATGGATCCCATCGAGCATAGAGATGAAAAATTCATGTGCATCCTGTTGCTCATAACTTGCAAGATTTGATGCATGCTGCCACCAACTGTTGAAGCCACAATACCCAGGCACCGAAAAAATGCTTAATTTATTGAAAATTGCAGCTTTACAAAAGTATGCAATTATGTGATTAAAATATGTAACAACACATATCAAAGGGAACAATCTAAACATGCAAATCACCCAAGGCACAGAAATCATGCATCTTTAAAGTAAAATTGCATCACCAATGAAGTAAAGGCAAGCAAAAAAGAACATAGCAACACAGAAGTTTGTTCTACAGTGTACATATATTAATCTGTACTTGACATGCTCATTACCTACACAAGGACAAAAACACTATCATTCGACAGTCAACTAGTACAAAAATTAAAAAGTTCCTGACAAAGCTAAAATGAAATTTGCCATGTTGATGTTTGATACTTCAGCTAGCTGACTGTGTGCAAGGGAAAGACATCTATTATAATGTCATTCATAAAGACATCAAGTCATCCTAAACCTTCTTAAAATAATTCCACCATTAACAATGAAGAAATTGAGCTTTATCAAAGTGAATGATACCCATTAAAGCTTTACATCAAAAGATAACAATAAAGATCAGCTCAACATGGCCAGCATAGCTCTTCCATAATATCAGCACCACATTAGCAGGCATCAACTGATAGTAAATTCCACATACTAGTGTTAACCACCAAGTGGCTTTTAATAGATGGTTGAACTACTAATCATGTCGAAGCAGTAATCTTGAATGCCAATAAGTGGCAATGCATATTGACACACATAATGATGGAGCTGCAACTAGATGTTGCAACCAAGACATGACTGATTAAGATATATTTGGCGGAAATAACTTGGTTCCAGGCAACACGCCATCAGGTAATAGAAACACAATCAAACGCATAGATTAAGCAAAATTTCAATCAAGCAATTTCAGCTTCAAACTTTTCAATTAAGGAGGGATTCATAACAGCAATCTTATTGCTAAAAGTCAGATGGTGGTTTTAGTCTTTAAGACAAACATTTTTATATCATGCCAATATATTTGTCATTGAAGACAGGATTCAATACCAAACGCCATTGTATAATTTCCATGCTGCTTACTGACTTTTTAATTAAATAAAGGAAGCAATCAAATGAAGCAAGATACCTAACAAGTCCACATCAGAACGCATAGATGCACATTACTAGGCAAACAATCCTACAATTAACTTTAAAATCATACAACAAATTAGAATCATTCTGCCTTAGAGATCCATCCAACCAAGTGCAAAGAGGAGTTAAAATTCTCAGATTCTCAAACAGCCACCTCTCTCACTCTGCCTGGTTTCACCCAAAACAACACACCTTTCACGGCAAAGTTTATAAAAATGGTCCAGCAAAGTTTATAGCTACTCTGAGAAGCCATCTATAAATCTAAAAAACGAAAACTTTCATCTTCAAACAACAACACCGGATGAAAAAAATGGTCCAGCATACGCAATTTATGAAGAAATTTATATACTTTTTGAAAACAGAACCAAGCTCCATCAAGATTATAAAGATATCTCAGACAAAACCAACAAGAATGCAAGACATCTAGCATATCCAAAATAAAGACCCAAACTTGATCAATAAAAATCAAAACTTTCAAAGGAGAAGGGAGATCTGAAGACCTGTAAAGGAATCTAGCAGGGCTATACGGCAATCGTTCATCGGAAAAGACAGCTGAATACATTGCATCCAGATCGCAGGCTAAGCAAACCCTACTCTCACCACCATCCGCATTTCCCCCTCTCTTCTTCCTCCCGTTCTGCTGGCAAACGTATCGATTATGGCGATCGCTCAAAAAGTAGTTCCTGAGCGGCGGGGTGTGCAGCAATGCCTGCAACACCGAGTTCATAAAGCAAGTATTCCCAAGATTATTCAACCCTCTCAGCCCTTGCGGCAGCTCGGATCCACCAGGAAACGGCAGCGGGCTCGATCCCTTCCCGACCACCGCCCGCTCGACCGGCCCCGGAGTCCAGGGTCTGTAATCCACCCTCCGGCGCTTCCTCAAACACCCAGACGGTGGCGAGGCAGAGGAAGACGAAGGGATGTTCTGAGCCAACACAACAGCGGCGTCGAAATCGCGATCGTAGACCTGGTCACGGCACGCACAACAGAACAGCTCGGCTCGGTCGACGTCAACGGCGATCTCGTGGCCAGGGCGGGCGGCGGCGTGGGCGGGAGCGTGAGAGGGGCAGGAGACGGCGGCGCAGGCGAGGCAGGCGTAGAGGCGGGAGGAGGGGGAGGGGCTGCAAGGGCCGCAACGGGGGATCTCGTGAGGGTCGCGGCGGATCTCAGCACGGCCGGGAGGGCGAGCGCGGAGGCAGCGCTGGAGGGATCGGAAGGGCTTGGAAAGGCCGTGGGCGTTGGAGCGATAGCCGGCGAGGTGGGGGCACGGAGGTGGTGGCCGGAGAGGATCGCCGGAAGACATGGGAGGCGGCGGAGAGCCAAGCTTCATGGATCGCTCGCCGGTGGCGATGGTGGCTTCAAAGCTCTCCGCCAAGATGGCTTCTTTCTCTACTAAAATCTCTGGTTTTTTTTTTCTTCTTTCTTATTTTTTTCTTGAATTTTTAATTTAATAAATGTAAATGTGTGTATTTCTTGTTGAAGCTTTATACTTGATTAATTTTTATTAATTATGGTGTTTAATGAGGGAGGAAGAGAGACGGTAGACCATGGGTATTAATTTTTTTAATAAAAAATTATCATTAAAATTTAGAAATTGGTTTTTGATTTTTTTTTTTTTTTTTTTTCCTTTTTTTGTTAGATGCAAAAGAGAGGGAGCACTAGAGTGATTCTTGAGGATAGATTTGATGGGGTTTGAGCAATTCCTAAGGTACATTTTTAGGGATGCAACCAAGAGCTTTGAAGTGTTCAAGCTAAGTAAAATTGGTTATAGACTCGAACTTAACCAAGAGTTTTGAAGTGTTCTAGCTAAGTAAAATTGGTTATAGACTCAAACTTCGCTCGAGTTGGTAAAACTAGATTAGAGCTTGATTCCATCTCATTTTGAAAAATATTTATTTATAATAAAATGAGTAGAGCTCATTGAGTTGGAGTGCTGCTCACCAAGCATATTAAACTTGAGCTTCTTAAGCATGTTAAGCTCGTTCATAATAAATTTAATTTAGACTAATACATAAAATTGTAATAATTTGATTACATGATGAATATAACAAATCACAAAATCATAAACTGGTCTATATATGACCAGGCTCGAGAGCTTCTTATCGAGCAAGCTTACAAACCTTAAGGAGTCGAAAGTATGAAGCTAAAGGTTTACTTGATTAGCTATTTAAGTTGCAAAGTGTTAACAAACATGATAATACAAGAATCCTCAGTAGAAGTCTCAATCTGATATACGCATTGTATATTACACTTGGGCATAATGTCAAGATACATATATTATAATAAAACAACAGCTAATCGCATTACACAGGGAAACTCAGCTGAGCTAAGAATTGGCCTTCGGTTGTGCTGCTTCCAGGCCATCTGAAGTGGTCTTCGTTGTAGTATAAGGCGCTTTACTCACCAAACGAGGGATCTAGTACCTACCACTTTACTGTCTGTACAACCCATTGTTCTGTCTGTAACAACAAGTTTCTCATGTCTTAAAAATTTCCTAATTTCAAATTTGCAATTTCAATTAAACTATGAGCAAGCGATGTTGGATACAGAGATGCAGTGGGACTGTGGGAGTGGAAACATATTCTTTTCATGTTTATTAATAAAATCAATATATATAAATATAAATAGCTATATATGCCACATGAGCTTCTAGTGCTCAACCTTTACCACTAATTAACTATTTCCTGGTTCATAATTTGTTTCCAAGTTAATCTCAGTTAATTAATTCTAATAACTAATAATTAACAAACAGGGGAATGGCAATCTGAATGGGAAGGATTTAGATAGCATCTTTGGCTTTATCGAGGCGTATATGGTCTGTCCGAAGACTATCAAAAAACCCTTTCTTCTAAATAGTAAATACCTGTCTCTATGCTTCTCCAAGAAATGTTGGAGTGAATTCCTCCTTGCTGTTGGTAGCTCTGTCGGTCAAGCAAGCACAAAAAAGACTTGAGATATTTCTCACCATTTTATAATATCCAACTTATATAAAACAAAGGTAGAATATCATATTTAGTCCATTTAATATAGTTAATATGTCCCTTTGGTCCCTCTAATATGAATTGTCCCTAAGAGATCCCTGTATTTTAATTTTTAGGGAAACGCAAGTCTTCATAGGGACCTCCTAGGGGATAAATTATATCAGAGAGAGGGACTCATATTTCTCAAAAATTAAAATGCAGGAACCTATATTTTCCAAAAATTAAAATATAGGGGCCTCCTAGGCGCAAATCATATTAGAGATACCAAAGAGACAGACTGACTATATTAGAGGAATTAAATAAAGTATTCTACCTAAAATTAAAAAAAAATGTATTTACTACCTTCAAACAATAAGGAATGCTGCACACCTCACAATACCAGAAACATCCTAACGTAATCCAATATCCCTCGCCATCTTCATGTAGCCCTTTTCCCCCTAATTTTTTTCCCATGAATTTTTTATCAACCAATACTTTAGTAACAACATAATTAGGAAAACCTTCATGCTCAAAGAATAAACCACCTCTATAATATGCAAAGTCTACTTCATCACTAAAGAACTTAGCTAAAACTAGTTGGTGGGCTACAGCTTTAAGCAAAGCTTCCTTGTTTGCAGGAACACGCTGATAATCGTTAATATATGCGACGGGTGTCCTTGCTTTCCATTCCTAGTAGCAACCCTGAGTTCCTGTGTAGGGATAGTTATTTTCTGATGTCACGCCACCATTCCTTATAATATACTTGAATGTATTAATCCTACTGCCACCACAACATCCATGGTTCATCCTGTCACAATCTATAAGTTGTTGTGCAGACAAAGAAACCAAGCGGCCTGTGCTGATCTTAAAGGCTCCCTCTACAGCAGCTAACACAACAAAGGCCCAACAGGAACCTATACACATAAAATAAAATTTGTTGAGGATGTAGGAGAAAAATTAAGAGAAAATTTAATTAATATTATAAGCTTACCACACATGCCTTGTCTCTTTATAGGAGTGATCGCTTCTTTGTCCCTCCAATCCACGGACTCAAGTAAATCAGTGATATTCACATTTTGATACTTGAACATCCTCGTGACATTCACCTTTCAAATCTATCAGTGGTCGAAGACCCCTCATTCTCCAACTGGATCTTCACCTCGAAGTCTCTAATACGATGAGCCTTTTGGCACTGGCCACGAGGTTGTATACGTCCTAGGGCTCTCACCAAACGAAACATGGTCACTGGAGAGACACTGAGAACAAAAAGAAGGATGAAGGAGAAAGTTAAGATCAGCGAGGTCTTGAAATCCATTTCTGTTAATGCCATTTCACACATTGAGTCCTTATAGTCTATACTATTCATAGTTAAGTACATATTTGACCAGATGATTTCAATTTTTATATGAGAAAAAAAAAACCATTTCAATACTTATATTTATGTAGTTGTATCACATTATCTATAAAAAAAACTAGTTCAGTGGAGAGAACACCAAAAAATTAGCATCTAAGTTCAAAAGTTATTACTAATACCTTTTTGCTTGATGGCTGGGAAAAAACACCCGTTCAATGGAGAGAATACCAAAACCAGGATTTTTCTTCTAAATCAAAACAAGGGCTGCATTTGAAGAGGGAAAAAGTATTTAGCAATGTGTTTGATACTGTTGTCGTACCAAAATAGTATGAAAACACCTATATCAAGTGAGAGTCATGTAAAACTGTACAGAGAAGCTAAAATTAAAATATCAGATGATACAATCAAAAGACTTATTATTCAGAATCAAACAAAAAACAAAGCCTTAACACATAGAAATACAAAGTAATCAGATCCCTATGTATTTTACTGGCTCAATGACCAACTTGTGCCTGAAGAACACATGATACCAAAAGTTTAAAATAAATTGCCACCAAACAAATAATAAATCAGAAGTTACTTTTGCAACTTCAAATTTCACATGTACATCACCAAAGATACCACTTGTATTAAATCTGAATAAAAAAATAGACAAAAAATATGCCTAACAAATTTAAGAAAACTTGCAAACATAGGTTCCATCTAAACTTAAACAATCCAATGATCCAATATTAAAACTAAGTTGTACCATCCACCAATAAAACCAAACAACAAATGTAATCCAATTAAAATTAAGGCATTTCTCTCACAAGTGGAGGTAAGCAAATTAATATAGGATAACTAGGCGAATTGACGGTCATAACTGGTGCAGGACCACAACACACAAGAATCTTTGCATCTATATAGAATAATAGTGGATGAATGAAACATTGATTCAATGAAGTGAATTTAGATAAAAATAGCAAGAGAGATTATCCATGTGCTAACTACACAAAAAATTAATACATTAAATCCATAGTTCCAAACCATATAGAATGTGGAAAAATGCCTTAGTGTGGACATCTACAAACCATAAGCTTACTAAGGCAATCATACTGCTAACTTTTCTCCATTTAATTAATTCAACATACTAACATTGAAGGTTTGGCATGCAAAAATCAAATCTTTGGATTAGTGAAAATAAAAAGACAAACATATGAAAATGCCTTTTGGAGAATCATAGTGGTCATACACTTATGCAAAAGTAAAATAGTTGATAATTCTTTACTTAATATCAAATGAAAAATTATTTCCACTTGAACTTGTGACAAATTCTGCATGTACTCCTACATGTGGTAAAGTTACAAATCTATTGAGGAGTTCAATCCCAATTTGTTGCTTTAGAGCAGAAGTAATATATCATTAAAATATAACATTATGTTGTGACCAAACGCATAGGTATGCAAGCAAATAATAATAGGTGGGTAAGATAGTATTAGATTCATTCAATTTATTAAAACTCTTAATAAGTACAATGAGGCTGCACTGGAAGAAGCATGAATATAATAGTGCCATGTGATTGGATACCTTTCCTTTCTTCATTCTCATGCACTTCAAACATATCAAGCTTAGTATATTTCTCAATTCAGTAATGTGGCAAGGATGATATATAGGTGTAATCAATGGTATATACCCAAAATGACATGAATATTAACAAAAGCACAAAGTCAGTTATGAAAAGTATAGAAAGAAAACATCCATCCGATATAGAAAATACATAAAATTAAGAAAATAGTCCTCATCAGACCTTCACACTGCCCATGTTTAGCAGTCCACAAGATTCAAATTTGTCAAATTCTAGAGGAAAACCAAGGAAAGAATTTGTAAGTTGACTTGGATGTGTTGCAAAATGAAAAAGGCATAAGTAAATCATTGACTGACCAATCTTATCAAGAAAAAAACTAGAAAGCAACTAGCAAGCGTCCATATGTCAGTGAGTATCTGACATATGAAATAAATTTCAAGGTACATGAAACAGGCTACACGTGGACATAGCCATAAATGTACAAATAAGGGTATATAACTCACAATGTTTTTAGAAAGATGAAAATCATTAAATCATATCAAAAAATAAAATAAAATAAAATAAAATTTTAAAATTATAATGATAAAAAATATTAGATAAGAAAAGAATAGAAAAAAGATTGTTTTTTTTTATTTAAAAGATAAAAAGAATTTAGAAGATTGAGACTAGAAATTGAAGGTAAAATTAATGAAGGAAATATACAAAAACTAAATCTCATCTCTTTTCCTCAGATAAATGAAGTGGAGGAAGATAAATTATGATCATATGATCCAAAGGTGTTCCCCATGTATCACCATGAGTAGGCATCACCGCATCCTTAATGAATTTTTCCCTCATATCCACGTGTAGATATTCCAAAGGAATTTTCCCTCAAATCACCATATGTAGGTATCCTTATGGAATTTTCAAATAAAAATAAAATTTAACAATGGCCTCATCGGTATCCTGAATTAAATACCCCTCGTGAAATTGCAATTGCACATCATATCTGAGGAAGGAATTTGAAATGAAGGATCTGGGAAAGACCAGATTCTTTCTGGGTATACAAATCGAGCACTTACCCTCAGGAATATCTGTGCATCAATCAACTTATACAGAAAAGGTTCTGAAGAGATTCAATATGGAGAAGGCTTATCCATGAAGTACGCCAATAATTGTCCGGACACTTGATGTTCAGAAAATCCATTTCGTCCACCCAAAGAAGGAGAAATTATTCTTGGTCTAGAAACTCCATACCTGAGCGTCATAGGTGCATTAATGTATCTTGCAAATAATACAAGACTAGATATAGCTTTTGCAGTAAATCTCTTAGCAAGATATAGTTCTACACCAACACAAAAACACTAGAAAGAAGTAAAGAATGTGATGTGTTATCTACGAGGAACTACAGATTTTGGCTTATTTTATCCATAGGAATCTTCATCTAACCTCACAGGTTTCGCTAATGTTGGGTATCTGTATGATCCTCACAAAGGGCGATCTCAGACTGGATGCATATTCTCTTATAATGGTACAGTTATCTCATAGTATTCTACAAAGCAAACTCTTACTGCTACTTCATCAAATCATGCTGAAATCCTAGCTCTTCATGAAACAAGTCAGGAATGCCAATGGCTACGATCCATGATCAGACATGCATAGTCATCATGCAAATTACCATCAATAACAACAAATGTTATAGTAATTTATGAAGACAACAGTACTTGTATTTCTCAAATACAAGGAGGTTATATTAAAGGTGATAAAACGAAGCATATATCACAAAAAAAGATTTTACACTCGCGACCTCCAGAAAGAAAGTGTCATAGAAGTTCAAAAGATTCAATCTAATGAGGATCAAGCCGATCTATTCACAAAATCACTCCCCAAGTGCATTCATCAAAAATTTATCTGGAAAATCAGGATGAAAAGACTCAAGGATGTAAGTACTCATAATACAAAGTAAAGATTATTTATTTGAGGGGGGGAGGGAGAAACTATACTCTTTTTTCTTTAGCCACAGTTTTTATCCCAATAGGTTTTCTCGAGGCAAAGTTTTTAATGAAACAATGACCCTCAAATACACAAAGGATAGTGTACTCTTTTTCCTTGACTAGTTTTTATCCTATTGGATTTTTCCTAGCAAGGTTTTAATGAGACATATCCTTTAGTTGTAGACATCCAAGGAGGAGTGTTATGAATACTTTAAAAATAATAGGCATCTACTACAACAAGTGATAGACTGTAGCAAGCAATGGTACTGTAGCATGCGATATTACTACAACAAACACTAAAGTGATACTATAGCAGGTGACTTATTGTAGGAGATGCCGTGTGGTACTGTAGTAGCCACCAGTACTGTTACTATTCCACCTACCAGAGTATTTTGGATTGTTAAATCGAATCAATTCCGACTGTCCATTCAACCATTAAAGGTCTATAAATACCCCTTTCTTTTTTTTTATATTTTTTTCCTACTTATTTTATATTCCTGTGTATTGAAGATGAATTATTAATTGCAAATAGAATAGTTTTTTATCTTTATTTTTCATCCTTAATATTGACATAATAGTTAAGTAGCACCTAAGCCCAAGTACATGACTGTTTGACTGACTATGACTTCATTAATCAGCCACATGAATTTATTTTTTTTCTACTTTTAAAAAATATTTTTTAACTCTATTAATGCAGCAACAATGTCACATGGTAAAAAAAAAATTGATTTCATTTATTTACCATTTTAATACAGATACTAATTGTCATGTGTCCAAGCATAATGCATTAAAATGACTATATATATATATATATATATATATATATATATATATATATATATATTAGAAAATGAATATGGGCAATACACACTGATAAAACAAAATTTTATCTTCAACTCAAAACACCCTCAAATAATTTTCTTTTTCTTTTTTAAAGAAAGTATGAGTTCCATGTTGCCAACTTGCAGATAGATCATCATTGTGGTAGAGAAATGCCGGTCATTAGCATTCAAGTAAAAGTTACCAGATTTGGAAATCATAGCAATAAACATGGTTTTAACAAAATGCCATTCAATAATAATAATAATAATAAAGCCAATGACTTTGCTGATAACAAACATACCAAGTGATCTCAGCCTTTGATGAGAAAAGACCTGAAACTGAAACCATAAACCGGAAAAATATTCCAAGAATAAAGACCAATCAACCGTGTCGAAAGCTTTTTCGACCATGTTACTATAGAGATAAACAAGCAAATATTTGCACACTATCATCACACATACCTTTAACTTCTCAAATCTTCCAACAAACTTTCATTGATTCGGCTTTTGATAAACTGTGTTTCTTTAATCCTGCACATAAAGAAACCGATCACTCAATTACTTCAAAGATGAGCAGAATGCAACATAAATTACCCGGCCGCCAAATAATTCTCCTGCAAATTGTTCTAAGGATACAAGATGGCCATGTAGAAAATCTATACATAACTCGAACTTTTTACATAAAACTTAAGACAGAATGTTTGGAACAACACAAAATAAGTCACATGCCGGATAAATGGTAAACAAGGCTCATGTTTTTATTGAAGCTATATTATACTTATCGATAGGAAAAAGTAAATGCATCTTCTTGTATTCCAAAAACTCTTCATCAACTCGCCAACGTGCAGATCGACTGTTGAGCATATAACCCACTGACTGCATTTGGAAGTTGGTGCTTGTTCTTCCTCCTCTTTGAGACAACTGTAAATCCTTCTCTGTCCTGGTTTGGTTTTGGCCATTGATGATCACAAAATTGGTCGACAGACACTGACTTAGTTACATTGCTACTGTCACTTCTAGTTGCTGAGCTCTCGCGTTTAGTTGATTTTGGTTTAGTTTCAGCTTCATCTGAGCCTAAATTATCCTGATATGACTTGACAATGAAATTGAACAAAATCTGTCTAGCAAGCTCAGCTTTGCTTGAGCTTTCCATTCCGCAACTTCGTTTGCTATCCTTAATCTTAACCTCCGCTGCGCTTCTGTCGAGTTCTGCTTTTTCACCAGGAAGAACTGTGTTGCAATCTTCTTTTGCAGATGAAGATTCTACTTGAGAACTTGAGTCACCTCCGGGGTGCTGAACTTCTGAAACTCCATCAGATTGGTTTAATTGTTGCGAAGCTTTGCCGGGAACAAACTCAGCTGCATTAGGATTCATCGTACTTGGGCTAATGGCACCTCTATCTGCTTCATTACCAGTCTGAGAGTTTCTGTAACCATGTTTCGTTTGGGAAGAAAAGCTATTTTTGAAGTACATAGTTGACCGAGGACCACGAGGGACTCTAGCATCTACAGAATGAGGAGGCAGGAGATCCACAGGTGGAGGTGGTACTGTTGGATGAGCAGCTCTCATATCATACAGACCAACAACGGCAACTGAGTTATAAGCATTGGGTACGGACAACAAAGATCCTGGATTAAATGGAGGAGCAGATGCAGAAAGTTTGCTTCTAGTTGTGGTGGCTTCTTTGGAAGATGATGAGATCTGAACATCATCAGAATCAGATGTTTCTCTTTCTGATACATTTACTGTTATCTTCACTGCAGATGTCTGAGTCTCTTTCTCACTGTCACTCGAGGATACCTCTTGCAGTGCTCCCTTGGTTGTCATGTCAACCTCAACCTTGGATACCTCTTTAACATCGCTGCCTTCCTCAGGCTCTGTACCTCTCACTGTTTCTTCTGGTCGTTTAACCTCCGGTAGCTTCAATGTTGGCTTCAAGATTGTACCAGGAGGTGACAAAGCTACTTCTTTATAGGATAGGAGATTTGCACCTGCTGTGATGACTCTGCTGATAACAGAAGCCTTAGGATTTTGATCTAATCTGGCCTCTGAATCTGGAGTACTTTGTCGTGCGTTACTTGAATCATCTCCACCATGAACACTTGCAGCATTCCTAAGATTTTTAACAGAAGAAACATCAGTTGAAGGGGTTCTTGTGAATGAAGAATTGCCTTTCAATGTTGGTGACATGGTTCTCCTCTTAAAGCTGGCAGAGGATTCAGAGAATTTTAAGTCCAATTTTGCTAAGGCTGGCCTTTTGGGTCCAGCTATTCTGCGTACATTTCCAGATCGCCCTTTAAAATTAGCCTCTTGCCAACCTTCATCAGAGGATGCTTCCGGAGAACACTCATAGACTTGTGGTTGTTGGCCTTGCATTGTATCATCACTGTCTTCATATTTTACCAGCTGATGTTCTACAAGTTTTTCCTCCTCTTTAGATCCCTCAATGCTGTTATGAGTGGATGAGTACTTTGAATCATCTTGGTAATCATCAGCCAATGTGTTTGACTTCATTTGACTCGGCCTGTTGATGCTCTGCCTCAAATACAAAACATGAAAAATCAGTTAAGAAGCGATTAAAGGAATAAAACATCAATTGAACCAGAAGCAACTTTGGCATGATAACTTCATCCGTGTTTTATTGGGTTTCAACCGCCTAATTCCATGAAGCAATAATTTCAGGACACGCTTTCAGGATCAATGAAAGGTTCTTTGCATTTATAAACAAAAAAGATATGCTAATTTTACTGTGCTAAGCCCACATGCCCAAATTAAAGTCATCATTCAAGCTCACAAAACCCATTCCCTGACCTTTGAAAACTACAATAGTAAATTCCTCATTAAAATTATTCAAAATCGAAGTGTAGGTAAGTGTTGTGCAAATGTGCAATATAAATATCTATATGTATATCTATATTCATTAGTATTTCTACATCCACACATTTGAGTTAGTCTGAAGAGTAAAAGAACTTCTTGACCATCAATAGCAACTAATGCTTGTCTTTACAGGAAAAGGGAGAGAACTTAATGTTTCTAAAAAATTAAAAGCACTAGCAAAAGACTTGATGGAGGAGAAATAAAAGAGATCTTTGGAGATTGATGAGTAAATCAATGCAAAAAAGAGTTATTCTCTCAGATAGATTATGTGCACTATAGCCCCAAATGCATGCTGGTTGGTGTATATGTCTATGTGTGTGATGGCATATACAGAAGTATCTTCAACTATCATGAAGTGTGAGGTGGACAATCAATTTCCACATGTCATAAAATTCTCTCTGCTTGGCAATGCTAGCTTACTTGAATGAGAACTTCAGGATACAGCTTGCATGCCATTGATGAGGGAGAAACAAATTATACCTTCATCCGTTGTAGCCTTTTTTGTGAATCTCTTTCCCTCATTTCTTGTTCTGGGTTGATGTAGTCAAGCAGATCTGATACACTGAAGGGTGGCAAGATTTTGATATCAATAAATGTATTATTTTCTACAGTCAAATAGTATAAGCCAATGAAATGCATTTCACTACCTAAGATGGCCTTTGCTTGCAATAGATGCATCAGGTTTTGGTATACCTCTACGAGCAGCTTCTTGCTGCTCGAGAGCTTTTGATTCAAAGTACTCAAGCCAAGCAGCAGCATCCTGCATGAGAGGCTTTAAAATCAATTTTCTGGCTGCATGCATGTGAAAGAAACTTGATACAATCATGTCCAAAAAAACCTGAGTCCGGAGGTCTTCTGCTCCAAGTTTAGACTGCAGTATCTGCAATGTGGTCTGTTCATGCTGAACACTGAGTGTATAAGCTTCCATCATGGAAAGGGCTATGGCTATTGCATGGTAGCTTGCAGCAGTCTATTAAAACATAAGGTTGTCAGTGAAAAAAGACCTCATTTGTTGCGATCCTCTCAACTATAATTAATTTGATCACCTATTTCAGTGCCATTGTACTAACCACACACACACACACACAAAATTATTACATGCGTATACAAGCACATATGATGCTTAAGAAGACTGGAGATCTGTTATGCTTCTAGCGCAATGCATGTGGGTGTGTGCACATGTATGTTCGTGCGTGTGAGAGCGCAAGCGCACAGACACACACACACACAGAGAGAGAGAGAGAGAGATACTTGAATGTGATCTGCACCCAGTAGTCGTCGATTGCATTTGAGAGCTTCATGCAGGTATCGAAGTGCAACATGAACATTGCCCATACCCTCTTCCATCATAGCAACATTAATATAGGTTGCAGCAGAATTAGGATGCGACAATCCACATGAAAAATGTAGCAGCAGCAGTGCACGGTTGACATACCTGATATAAGATACATATTATTTATCATATGCAAGCATTTGAAATAAAATTACTATACTTTGAGAGTTAATAAAGCATTTCTTCAGTTGGGAATAGTGAAATTGGAAAAAGGTAATTGTCCAAAACAGTTGGTTCCTTTCACATGTGCCTCTAAACCCAAATCAGTAGCTGTACGCAATTCTATTAGACAAATGCAGAAGGGTGATATTCAGGAAGTCATACACAACACAGGATATTCAGGCAGTTAGAGAAAAATCACAAAAAAGACATCAATTTTCAAGAAGAAATTCACGGGAATCTTTTAGTTCATGTCATTGCATTGGTTGATGCAACTCCCGTTGGTTGGAAAATGATACCTCAAGACTTCTCCATAGTCCCGCAGCAGAAAGAGAATCCCATAAATACAAGAAAATGAGAAAATACCATAAAGAAATTCCCTCCATCATGATCAAGTCATCTTAGGCATGAGGTTTTTTTTTAATATATGTTTTTCACTATGAAGGCATATGACCTAAAAGGTTTACCATTTAAGTGGCAATCTATGTCTTCACTATTGAAGTTTTCTGTGTCACTCGTCTCAAAACACTTGAGATTTGACACACCATCCATTTCTTGGGAACCTGATGGCATGAAACTTAAGGTGGCAATATGACCCTTGTGGATCCAATTCTAAAAGCAAATAACAGGTTGTCAGCTTAACTCTTTTATAATGCCCAAAATAAAGGATCTGACAATTCATTTTTACACAAGAAACAATAAGAAATTACAAGCTAGACCATAATCAACATTCTAGTGGAAAGATGATTAACTGAGACTTACTTTAGAGCTAATTCAATGTGTTGAAGACGATAGTAAAACACAGAAAGATCTCCATAACTTTTCATAGTCTCTGGATGGTCAAGACCTAGCTCCCGCTCATTGATATCGAGAGCCTTTTGTTGGTATATGGTTGCCTATGAAACCAATAGAAAAGAGAATAAGAAAAGGAAGAAGCAGAAAACTGCTTCTGATCAAAATGAAGAACAATGTCAAAAAAAAAAAGGCTAAATTTACTGATGCATGAAATGAATACGAAATGCCAAATGATACAAAAATCCCAAAAACGACTAAGTTTAATAACGAAAATAGTATGAAATGCAAATGAACAAAAAGAATCCTGTGTACACAGCTGAACATTAATCATCACACAACAGTGTAGCCTGTTGAACTAATTCGCAAGAAGCATTTTGGCCTTTTAAGAAACAAGTATGTCAATTTCTTAACATGATAATATTTGCTCATGGAATCCAGAAAATGAGTTACCTGATCAAAGTCTCCAGTGTGGTAAAGAACCACCGCAAGAAGACTGTACGCATTAGCAGTCATACGATGATAAGGACCACAAACTGCTATCATTTTTGACAGTGCCTTCATATTATAAGGAGAGAAAACATATTTGTCAATCAAAGTGAATTTTTTTAATAAGTGATGAAAGCTTAATGCAGAAATTGTGAGGAAATGTATCTGTGATGAAAAATGAATTCCAAGAATTAACTCAAATTTTGCATCAAATTTGCAGATTACATCAACAACATATACCTTTGTACCATATGTGACGGCATCCTCTAGCTTGCCTTTATCCAGTGCAACCTTCGCAGATTCCAATAAATTCCGGCCATCCGGTGATGAGCAAGCCACATGCTACACAATGAAATCAATCATCGAAACATACCAAGTTAGAATTCATCTATAAATATGAATTTTAGTTAAACCACTGAAATAAGCTGAAACATACTTTACAAACAGGAACTATGCTGATAATATCAGATTTCTTGAATGGGCTTGGACTCTCCAAGTCATAATCTCGAGGGGCCAACTCTAGTCCAACCTACATTAAGAGACCACAAGATAAGATCATTCTAAATCAAGTACCAAAAATTCAAGCCAATCTGAAAGCTGATTCAAAATAAAGTACCTTCTGACAAAGTCCTCTGAGAATTGCGAACTTCCGTAAGTGTTGAAATTCATTCTTTAGCCTCCAAGAAAAGCGTCTTAAGAGAAATTTCTCAAGCCATTTCATCTTTAGAGAATGATCATTGATTTGATCTGGCTCATATTTTTGTGTCTCTGTTGATCCTAGCAAGATATTCAAAGTTGCAGCAATTGCAGAAGAAAGATCTGACAAGTTGTTTACAGCAGCAATGACAGCTCGTAATATGTACTTGAAGGAACGTGTAACCATCTCATGAATACAAAGTGACTGTATATGTGGTAACTTTTCAGCGAGATCAACCTAGTTTTCCAATAAATTAATATGAAAATGTTAAAGCAGGTGCCCTTGACAAGAATATAGAGAGGAAGCAAAAATATTTCACTCACCACACGCCCCAAGGAACACATTTTAAGTCCTCGAGTATGCATGAAATCTGTCAAAGTTCTACCATCTACTGGTGATAGCTCAAGTGAAGCAAAATCTGCCACCTGGAAATACAAATATTTGACAATTAGATAAAGATGGATCAAGTCGTGGTAAACAAAAAAATCCATATCATGAATCATGATAAGAAATACTTGCCAGCTTGGGAAGAGCAATGTCATCATAGAACTTATGTGCCATACAGGTAAGCTCATCCAGTGACTGTCACAACAAGAGTAAATAAAACAAATGAAGCAAGTTACACAAAGAGATAGCCAAACACTAAGTATAAAAGCAAGGAAGGGAGAAAAAAAGATGTGCATAATAATTCCAAAATGTCCTCCAATGTCCTTAATATTGATGTAGCTTCAATTCTCTGCTGGACTCTTGACAACTGGAAATCTTTGTTCATCTTTAAAAAATAAAGGCTTGTCTCAGAATCTACTACATTTTCTCTTCGATGACAATTCATACCCATAATGTGTGTTGGGCAAATAGCATCACTCACTATATATACTCTAGTTATAGGCTTATAGCCCATTTCAAGATTTCTAGTACTTTACTAGCTTAAATACAAGAGCTTTGAATGGAGAGGATAAACAAATTGAGCTTTTTTGTGTTAGCATGTACATGTTACTTAAAACTCTCATGGCAGACTCACTTTTCAATAAATATATTTTCTGAACGTCCAAAGTGACAAAAAGGTCAGTTCCTAATAGATGTTTATCTCGGTATAAGTTGGATTAATGAAAAAACTTGATGTGTACCACTAAAAATATCAATTAGGCAAAATATGTTATATTAAAGATTGTATTGCAGTGATCAGATTCAATTGAGACAGGGGTAGTTTAAACTTTAAACCTTTAGATGAAGACCAGTCCCCAAGTCTTTCAAGCGCAAGAAGGCTTCTTCAGGCAACAGGTTCCTCAGTTCAGTTTCAGCATCCAATTTTGACTGATTTAGGTTATCTGAGCCCACTTCAAAAGAATCATCTTGCCTTATGTCAGACCTGATCCCAGAAGCATCAGCCTTCTTCTTTATTTTTTTTAATGGTTCAAATTGCTTCCCAAGACCTTTGACAATTGGCTGAGGCTTGTCCTCTGCACTTCCCTTGGCCTCTTTAACTGGTAAGTTCTCCTGTTTCTGTAGGTGCTGTACCCAGCAAGAACCAAGTTCCCATCGGATAGACCTCTCAGCAGTGGCAGGCATTTTCTCTAACTTGCTTAGGCTATCATTAAGGACTCTCTGTGCTAAACACCTTGCTCCAATATCATCAGAATTCAAAGGAGATAGTTGACCACCAACAGATGGCTCTGTATTGCAGGATGTGGGGAGCAGAAACCTTAAGCTGCAAATAGTATTATGAAGCATTCAGTGTCTATAACCGAAAAAATGGATTGCCCAAAAGCAGGCATGGAACTTATGCTGTACAAGAGTTTGAGTTTTTCCCCGAAAACAATATTAAGATTTCAGTGAATCCAGCAACAAATTATATTTTTGCCATTTCTATTTAATAATATATCACAAATCCCCAACCACTTTAGATATGGAAAAGAACTCAAAATTTAAATCTTGAATAGAATACTATGCATCATTAATTAATATGAAAAATGTGATTTCCCCAACCTGTTAATGTTTAAAGCATTTGAACCACCATCAGGCTGCTCATCTACATCAATATCTCTTGTAATGTCATCGCTCTTTATATGGCCAGATGCTTTGACAATTGCTGTATATCCACAATGTTTGACAATAACAGCTCCTAAGGTAGCAGTATCCTGCATGACACTATACCATGTAAATAATTGGCTGTGAAAGCTTTCAAGTATTAATTAAGGCAATAAACTGCAGAATTCTTACATTTATAACTGCACTTTCATCAGCTGTTAAACCCTTAAGAAGGTTTCTTCGGGCAATCTCCTTAGCATTCATTTGGAGTAGTTGAGATCCATCTATTTTCTCTTCTGGTTTTATGCTAGCATCAGTAAAATCCTTTCTTACAGTGACATTCAGATCTCCTACATGCTCTTCATGGACAATATAGCCACCCATGACATCTTCAGCAGCATTGAAGCTCCTTTGGGATTGACTAACATGATGAATTGCCGAGATAGCTTTAAATATTGAAGTTTCAGTGAATAAGCTGTGCAATAGAAAACCTTTGCGGTCTCTAATCAACCTCTCGTCTTCAGTTTTGCATGGATATCTAGCCAGAACTGAAAATTCTGTCGACCACTGCCTATGGTTATATTTACCATCTCGGCCAAGCCCACCACCATTCCCTCCCCAGTTCTCATCTTCAATTGGCAATTTGAGGTTTGCCCAAGGAGACTCAGTGAATATAGGAGGGATAATCCAGGTATTTGCACGGAGTCCGTACGGCAAATTCCCAAACTGAAAATGCAGTGACAGGGTTCATCATTAGCATGAAAGTTTTCTTGAGTGACAATTAGCAACCAACTGCAACTCCATCACTAAAAATTCCAATAAACTTGAGAATGAAAACAGCACCTTGTTGTGCTCTACAAAAGCCTTCATTAGCGAATCATATGCCTGCATACAATCATATTGACTATTAGCTCTCGCAAAGTAAAGCTATTAGGACTAAGACTCAATTCAAGGTAAAACCAGGAGGGACCTCCAGCGGACAGAAAATAAAATGAGAGTAAATAATATATGAAGAAATTATCATTGGAGTAGCAGAATGGAAACTAAGAATTTAAAAATATTATATTATTTATAGTTTTTGTAAAATATCACCCACCTTAGCAAAAGCACTACTTAGCTGTTGCAACAGATCCACCAGGGAGTGGCTCTGGATACAATGTTTCCCAGTTGTGTAGAAACCTTTTACAGATGCATTAACATTGAGCAACTTGCCATTGCAAACTTTAACCTGCAAAATCCTTCAGTTCTTTAGCAGCATAATCATGATATTATTATATAAGAAACAAAAAAAAACCTGTCAGGGAATATTACATACTGTTTACGATCAAGAATCCAATGGTAATAAGCAAGCACACTAGAAAAATTCTAACCATATACTTACATGGTTTCATCTTTGCAGAGGCGCGGGCACACACATTTTGGTTACACCATACATCTATCACCATCACATAATAAAAATTTACCTAATAAACTAATCAAATACTTCAAACCATTTGTGCCCATTGTTCTGGAAACACGAGAACATTCAAACATATGGGAGCATTCCAACATAATTTTTTCCGTTTCTTCATTTCTGCGGAGCATTCAACAAGCTATGCATATTCGACATGATAGTTTACAAATGCACCATCCTAACCAATTCATTTCAACAACAAATGAAAACAATATCAAGCACAAAAACTAGAAAAATATCAAACCGGAAATGAATTACCTCCAATTCAAAGTAATCTCCTTCCTTTTTCTCCCCAGCGCTTTCTCCTTCACGTCTCCTCAAATCTGAACAAAAATTCATCCAAAAAAAGGGGAGAGAAACCCAAAAAAATCAGCAACCCAAAAATCACAACAAACAATCAACACAGAAGAACAAAAAAAACACAAAGAAAAGAAGAATCCACATTGAATCGGGGACTGGAGATGCGAGAAGTTGAAAAACTCGTAGAAATCCCCAAGCTTGGGCGGTGGGTGGATCGCCGCCATATCGAACTTCTCCGATATCGCCGGCACCGGATCGTCCTCGTGCTGGACTTTCTCATCTTTACCAGATCCAGCGATGGCCGGAGAAGACGTCGCCGCCGACGAGGGTTTCCCGTTCGCCGGCGAGTTCGGTGGTTTTCGAGATTTCCCGCTATCTTTGCTCTTAGCGAAGCATGTAGTGCAGGCCACGATGTCCAACAGCCGTCGCACGTGCGAAAGCACGTGTTCCTCAGTTGTGTATTCCTCTGCACGTGCGAGACGAACGTTAACGGGTCCGGCCCGAAAAGTTTTTCGGATCCGGATCCGAATTGGACATGCTCAAATATATTGCATAATTATTATTATATTTTTAATTTCTACTCAAAATAAACTATTAATTTGGAAGTTTATTTATTTTAGTAAAAAAAATTATATATTTATATGAATAGAAAAATTGGAAGGAAAAAAATGAAAAGATATATAAAATAAAAAATACATTGAGTTTTTATTAAAAAAATATTATAATTAATCATCCGGAAAACCATATAATGAGATTTTGAGGGTTAAAAAATCAATTTAATAAGATTAGAAAAATATATATATATATTTGTTAATAGCATTTGATACATTTACGATTTATGTATCAATTACAGTAATTGCACTTGTCACACTTATTAAAAAAACTATTTATATATTAGTAGTAGGAGAGTTAAAATATTATAATTAATCATATTTTAAATAAAATAAGTTTATTAACTTTAATAAAAATTATTAAAAATGTCTTTGTAAAATTGATATCTACTTATACACAAACGGAAATTACTTTCATTTATTTATATATTGAAAGACCATTTTATTAAAGTGTGTGTATATATATAGACGTCCATGGATTAAAAAATCTATAGATGTCCATTATCAACCGTTGGATCGAGATCCAACGGATAATAGTAAAATAGTAGGTACTACAATTATTGTTTGAAACAGTAAAATAAAGTGTAATATTATTTATCAATGTCATGATCCAACGGCTGATAATTGTACATCCACAGAGGATGTAAATTTATATACATATAATTGTGTGGATTCTAAAACAATGCAATTAGAATAACATGGTCAAATCAATAGCTTAATCAGACAACAAACAAAGCATTGGATCTAATTATATATATATAACTAAAAAATAAACCTGAATAGCATTAATTATGATTAATATGATTAATAAATTAATAAAATTTTGTCAAATAAAAGAAGTAGGTGAGCAATCCAATGGAGGACGAAACAAGAAACAAAAGGGGGGTGTATGGAGATCTTTAAGCCAATGCATGATAGCCGCCATTAAATGATTCCATTTTTAATTATTTAATTATTTGTCTTCATGTAATAAGTTAAATTGATGTGAATGGAATCCTTCAAAACAGCCAAATCAAAGAATATTTCCTGCAATTAATTTAATTTCAAGGGTTTCCCACCATAGAAAAAAGTCAATTATATTTATATAAGGGTCATTTAATAGTTACTACAATAACATATACGGTGATTACTATTTAGAACAGTAATTACTGTTTATCAATGTCAGCTGTTGGATCGTGATCCAACGGGTGATAAATGAGCATCCATAAATTTCTTATCTATGGATGTCTATAGAAAATGTATTGTCTATTTATATATGTAAATATGTCTATTTATAAGGGTATATACGGATAAATCCATTGCTCAAAATTGTAATGCCATGCATATTTTTCAAGAAACAAGGGTGCATATGAAAAAAAAACTCTATTATCAATGTTTATATATATCCAGAGAAGCAAATAATTTCTAAGTTTATAAGGATATATGCGCAAATAATAAAGTTTATATTCCCTTAGAAAGTTATAATTGCATTTAGAACCCTATAATAGTTGTAATTATTTATGATACATGAAATTATAAAGTTTGTGGGTTTATTTATGCAAAAGAACCCATTTAATATGCAATAATTACATTCCTTGGAAATAAAATTTATAAATTAAAAATATTCAATTTGAAATTAAAAAAAATGAAAGAAAACTATACAAGAAAATGAAAGCACAGAATATTCCTTACACTACCAAATTAAATAATTAAAATTAAATAATCGAAACACCGAGGTTTAAAAGACGAAAATTTCAAGATAGGACTTAGATTGAAGCAATTATTTGGACTTTATGCAACTAAACACACCAAACGTGCAAGAATTAATTTCATTTTTCATTTTCAATGAAAATGAAAACCATTTGGATCCCACTAAAAACCAAATCACATTGTGTGGCATGAAATTGATTTTATTTTTATCACTTTATTCGAGAAACGTGTTTTTTGTTTTTCGTTTTTCGTTGTTTTCTTTTTTTATTTTTCTCATGAAATGATTTTCTCGTGTTGGTTTTTACATAGATATGTAAAAAAACGTAAAAAAAAAAATGCATTTATGAGGGTAAATATGTAATAAAAAATATTTCTTTTTAATTTTTGCATATATATCCTTGGAAAAATATTTAATTAATTTACAAACTTATAAAATAATTTTTTTGGATAAAAAACTTTGAAATTATAAAATTTTGACTTTATTTTTGCACATATATCCCTATATTTCCTTGACAACCCCATCCTCCAATGAATAAAATAGTTTTCACAAATATACCCTTGAAAAATTTGAAATTACTCATACATCCCTGTAAAAACCTCCAAGTGTCTTTTTATTCAAAGAAAAAAAATCAATTTTTCTGGTGGATATGAAATAATCATAATTTGCAAAGTTAACCATACAAAAATAAAATAAAATAAATCTTAACTTTTTGCACATAAATCCCTATATAAATAATAATTACATGTACCAAAAAAGTTGGCTAAACACTAAAGAGGGGTACGTACCAAAAAAAAATAAACAAAAAATAAACATAGAAGCACAAAAAGCATTGAATAATTTAGAAAATTTGGAAGGTTGTACGTGCAAAAGAAACAAAGAAAGTTTGACAGTAAGTACCTGGTTGGATGCTAAGAACACAAGGCTTGAGAGAAACGATTTCCACGCCATCTTTTAACTTGACCCCACGAGCCTGCCAATGTTTCAAATATTTAATTTATTTATTTAATTATTTTTATTTATTTATTTAATAATAATAATTATTATTATTATTATTATTACACTTGTTTTCATTTACAGCACCACCTACCAAACCTTATGATTCATTCATTAATTACAACCATGTGCTTGATTTATAACAGTCATTCATGACCTAATGTACTATCCCAAGCACATGGGAAAATTTTTTAAAATTTTTATCATTTGGTTTCTCTGAGTCACAGGCTTTAAATCAATCTAGAATAAAATATCTAATAAATTTTTTTACTATTTTAAAATATATAAAAAAAATTTAAAGATTTTTAGTAACCGGTTTTTAAGAGTTACAGGCTCTAAATCAATCTAAGTTAGAATATTGAGTGATCTCTCATGATATGCATTTTATAGCTTGAACCAACTCCGAACTCCGATAATAGAATATTTATAAAATATAATTTAAAATAATTAATATAATTAATTTTGGGGAAAATAAAGAATAGTACCACATGAGAGAGAGAGTAATTGGTGAGGTGGCAAGTTTGGACATTTGATGCTAGCAACCTCCTAACATCAAGTATCTTGTCCGTGGATATTCCCTACCATAAAAAACACAACCAAATTTCAGCATGGTAAAAATTCACAAAAAAAATTACCATAAAAAAATAATAAATAAATAAATAAAATTTTATTACCTTGAGTGTAATCTTAGTCTCATATGGAGTCACTACAATCACATCAATCACATTTGGAATAACTGCATCCCAAAAGCGATACACAAATCAGTCCTCTCTTTTTTCCAATTCTCTTAAAAATATATAAATAAATAAATAAATCAATCAATCCATTTTTTAACACATTTGCAACAACTATAAATCCAAATGGCAAAAAAAAAAAAAAACCTCTTGTTCCAAAACACTAATTTCAGGAATAAGGATAAACATATTTTTAATTTTTAAAAAAAAATTAGTTCATTTTTTTCCAAGATGAAATTGACAAAAATAAATAAATAAATAAAATTAGAGAGAAATACTTTTTTCCTCCTTCTTCTTTTTGTCACCACTTCCCTTGACCTTGTTGCCCTTGCCACCTCTAGCTTTGGGAGCCATGAAAATACTCACAAAGAGAAGAAGAAGAAGAAGAAGAAGAAGAAGAAGAAGGGGATAAAAAAAAAAAAAAAAAAAAGGATAAGAGAAGGAAGTGAAGAAGGGATAGGGGATAGGGATAGGGATAGGGATAAGGGAGGAAGAGATTGGAAATGAAGGGCTACAAAGGGATACAAGAGAAATCTTAGCCTCTCATTTAGATTCAAGAGAAGGTTTGAGTGTTATATATACAAAAGGGCACTATGGAATAAGGACATATTTGTGATGAAGCCAACGGTGGATTTGATGCCACGTGGATTATCTCCCCATGTACTTTGTTTTATCAGCCGTCCATTTTCCTCTTGTCCCGTGACCTCATTTTTTTTTTATTTTTACTATTATTGTTTTTTCCCCCTAATATATATATATATATATTGCTCATTTTTTCCATCCGTTCTATAGTGATCATTAGATTCGTGCATAAAATTTAACAGTAAAAATATTATATATAATGTTTATAAATAATAATTATTAGATCATATCTATTACAAATTTTTAAATTTTAAAAATATATATTATTATATATATTATGGAATAAAAATGTTATTAAAATGAGTGAGAGGGTTTTAATGTGATGATAAGAATATGTATGAAAAATAATGTAAATGTACTTAAAAAATTAGGTGTATTTCAGGTTGGGGTTAAATTATGTATTGTACCAAATTATTTTAGGTATTTTTAGGTATTGGTGGATTTGATATTTTAAGTTTTATTTTGTTATTTTAAATTTTAAAACATTATTTATATTTTGGATATTTTTTATGACGCTGACTGTATATAATACTATGCCATAGCATTATTGTATCTATAAAAATATTAGTTGATTTATAGCTATAACTGTCAAATATAATAAGAATATGTACAGTTAGGGGCGTGTGCACAGTTAGCAATTGAACATCTAACTGTGCACTCTCTCCCAATAATATGGAAACCGGTCATTGTTTATTGTAGTAGAACTAATGCTACTAGATCAAAGACCAATTGGCTTGAGATTACTGTGATAAAAAAATTTTAAATTAAAATTATAAAATGAAAAGCCAATGATCATGTGTAAAAAAAAAAAAAAAAAAAAAAAACAAGAGCTGTATAATATTTAAAAAAAACACACATGAAATTACACACGCATAACTAAAAGCATTGATTATTATGGGTATACTTAAAAAAAAAAAAAAGAATTGGAGTATTTAGTATTGAGATGGAAAGTAATAAAATTATCATTTGATCCTTGTATTTTGTTCTTAATTCTCAAATAGTCCTTAAAACTTTAATTTTTTAAATTAAACCTTGGAAATTTTTTATTATTTATTGTAATTTAAAACCTTGTTTAATTTTTCAGTTAAACTGCCATTAGCTGTTGTTGACATGAACTCATCAAAAGCAAAATAATAATTTTTTTTATTTTTTTTAAGATTTTATTGAATAAAAAACTTAGAAATTAATGATGATGTTATTATTGTGTAATAAAATCCAAAAACTAAAAAGTTTTGACAAGCTAAATATAGAATACAATAATTATATGTTATTTGTCGGGTATAAAGCGATTAGTCAATAACTCACTCAAATAAAAAGATAAAGTATAAAGATTATATTTAATATTTTCAGATTGTATATAATAATAATAATAATAATAGAGAAAAAATAATCTAGGTATGTTCCTAGATTACTGTTCTCTAGGGACTTTTAATCACAGCCGTTTCATAGGTACTATATATTTTTACTATTTACAAATACTGTACAATACTGTAGAATGCGTTTTGATACTGTTTATGATGATCGTAGCTGTCGGATTATCATCCGATGACTACTGTGACATCCCTAAATTTGACATCTAGGGATCTCCCAGATTACACATAATAATAATAATAATAATAATAATAATAATAATAATAATAATAATTTAGAAGCTTTGAGAAAGAAATTAGAAACATAAAGCTATTGCTTTATAAAAGGGGGGACAAATTTTAGAATTCCCAAATATCCTTCATCTTTTTATTTTATTTCTTGCCCTTTTAATCTTTTATCATTTGAGAACTTTCTTTTACTTTGTTTGTTTGTTTATTTGTTTTTTAATTTTTTTTTAGAAAATTTGAGAACTTTCATAGCAAAGGAAAAGAAAACTATTAAAAAATAAAAAATAAATAAAAGCTTTAACTTCTCAATAAGTTGCTCACAATTGCATCTACACCCTAGAAAGTTGAAAAACTTCAAATTACACTTAAACAGTGAGACACTATGAATTTTTTTTTGAAGGCTCAAACATAGCACTAAAAGTGAACTAGTAAAAAAATTAAGGGCTCCAGACTCCAAATAATAGATTTTTATAAATGTTTTTTAAAAATTATAATAGTAAAACCATATATACAGAGTAATTTATAAAAAAAAATTAGGGGAATTTATAAAGAAACCCTCTAAAAATATAATTATAAATAAATAATTTTAAAACTTATATATATATTGGCATTATTTTAATTTTTGTTTCGTAAATTTAAAATATATCTATTTAAGTAATGACGAGTTCTGGTAATTGTAATAAAAATATTAATAAATATGTCTATATAGGTATTTGTTAAAAAAATTAAATAAACATTAGCTTTAATTAAATAAGTTGCCCTATTTTTAAATTTAGCTCTAGTCCTCTAGTTAGGTTGAGGCTGTTGAGCATATTATTGTTTTACACATTTTACACATAAAACCCTTTTTAAAAATATATAGGGAAATTTACATAAACACCCATATTACAGTGCTTGTTTTCGCATTTACCTTATAAAAAAATATATATCATATTTCCATACATACATATATACATCAATACATACAAATAATCCACAAAACATTAATATTTGTATATTTGCTTCTAATATAAAAAATGTGTATATCATACTCCTTGAAAAACAATGTTGATTTCATTTTCCCACTCTAATTTTATCATTAAACATGATATAATACAGAAAGAACTAGTCATAACAAAAATATAATTTATATATATATATATATATTAAACCATATACTACTACATGGATACACAGATACACAAAACGATCAACTCCCCTATGCATTGTTGAGATGTAATAATTAAAAGTTTATACCTGAAATATATACACAAAAAAAGATAATTTTTAAGTGAATATAATTCAAATTTATACATACACACAGATGATTTTTAAAAGGGTGTATACACAATTTAAATTTCTAGATACAAAAATGCATATATGCAAAACAAAAAAAAAAAAAACCATTTAGATTTGAGAAAGAAAAGCCTTATTATTATTATTATTATTATTATTATTATTTGGGTTTGGTTGATTGATTGATTATTTTTCAAATTGGCAAGACTTTTGCTTCAAATTTTGGGCATAATAATGAAGGCAGCTAGAAATGCCACAGAGTGGGCCCTAACAAGTCCAAATGAGGAACATTCTCTGTATCTTTTGCAATCCCTCATGAACAACATGGGTTTCTGTTGGTCTTGGAAATATCAATGTTAATGGAGTATTTGATTTCAATTATTGATTTTGAATCTTTGATTGCTTCTCCTTATTTGGAAATATCACCTTGAATTTATTTCACACAAAGCTAAAACTTCATTTATAACTTAGATTTTTATTCTTAATGACAAACAATTTAAATTTATGCATATCATATAATACAAAAAATTTATATATTTTGAGGAGGATTGGTTAGCTGGAGACGTATATATATATATATATATATATATATATATATATATATATATGAAGTTTAAGAATATTAAATAATATTCATTAGATTAAAATCTAACGGTCAAAAAGTCAAACCCTCTCCTCAATCAACAAAAAACAAAGCAATAATTATCCACAACTAGCCTATATACTATATTGGGGACCGCATTAATAGTAAACGTTATCCATAGCAGGTTTTACAGTATCACGTCTCTTGATTTAAAATCTAAAAATGTCCTTATATGATGAATGATATTGAGTTGAGCTCAATTACTATGATTCTGTTTGAGCTTAGTTCAAATTTAATTTTGAGCTCAATTTAAAAACTTAAAATTTTCAAGTTGAGTTTGAGTTTTATAAAGCTAAGCTCGAGTTCCTTGTGAATATCTTTATCTATTAATAAATCTACTTGTAAGTTTAGTTTAAAGTGTTTTGTTAATTAAAATAGCTTTTGTTTATGTAACTGTCTTTACTCTGGATTCTATATAAATATTTGTAGGTGCAATAATAACTTGTATAGATTGTTAATAATAAATTATAAGAGTTAAGAAAAATATTGCCTCTATGATACCTTTAATTAGGTATTCACTAACAAAGGAGAAACACTCACCATTTAAAACCCTTCTCTCCCTTTATTTTATTTTAATTTTTATTTATTTTTACATATCTTACTCTTACTTATTTTACACAATAATATATCATATTTTATAACAATTTATAAACATGAGAACTTTGTTAGTTTACATTTTAGATTAACTGAGGATGAAACTGATTTAGATTCAAATATAAATCAATCTCAATAATTAAGTTGGATATTGGCACTCTCAAGGATACATAAAATGGCAAAAATGGCCATTAAATTCCTTGTTCATTTGCATTCTCCATTACAAACAACATTACTAAATCTTTTGACTTTAATTGTATTATATAACTAACTTATCTCCATAAAAAAATGCTCAATTTTTCTCAACCATATATTTGAATTTTATCATGTAGTATTTTTTATTTCTTTCTATATTTTGTTCAAGAAATTTAATAGTGAATTATGTTGTCCTTGTCACCTTCTTTTTCTCTTTCTTTATTGTAATCATGTTTCACATGTTCCCTATAAACTTCATTTTTGAGTCAAAGTACCACGGCACAATGAAATGCTTTGAATGCTTATCAATAAATACAAAGTGATGATAATTATTAGTCCGTTTTGAAATTTAGAGCTGTTTGAGTTTCAATCTTGGCATTTCCCACTTACATTTAGTTTGGTTATAAATAAAAATCTTAAGAAAGGACTCATAAGTAACTGAAAAAAATTATACATAACTAATGAGGACTTAAAAAAAACAAATACCATATACAGCCTCGGTAATTTAAATTTAAAAAAAAATTATATTTTTTATAACATTATTTTCCAACAATTTTTTTTTTCTTCCTATCGTCCTTTGCATCCATCTTTTTGGTAATGAGCTTGTCTTTACTTTTGCACATGGCCTTTAGACCCCCTAACGTTGAGGTCGGCCATGCAAGCTTGTCCTAACTTTGTATTAGTTTGCAGAGGTCAAGTGAACTTGTTTCAACCTCACAAAAAACTTCGATAGCTCACCAAGCTTATTGAAACAGAATAAAAATAATTTTTACAAATAAAAGAGTGACGTGAAATCTTTCTAAAAGTTAGGGATTTATTTCGCATTATGAATGTAATACAAATTTAGAGATCTTTTTTAAATTTGTAGCTACCTTTTAGTCCTTTTCCCTAATGAAATGAGGTATCATATTAATAAGGGAATATTTATTATAAGTTTATGAAAGTTTTAAAACATCATAATCAGTTTTTTTTACATTTGAATTTTATAGAGTCCTTTTTTCAGTTTGTTTATTTTTTGGTCCTCACACTTCACTAGGTTAGCTTCTTTTTTAAATAATTCCAAAATTGCCCTTCATGTTGGGGAAAAATTCCGCCAATTCCTATCTAATTTTTAAAAAGGTGTATGATAACTATTACTTCAATCGCTTTTCCCCATCTTTTCACTTATGTTTTGCACACAGAAATGCTACATCTTAATCGAGAAGTATAAATATTAAACGAAAATGGAGCATACTAATTAGAAAACTTGTATTGTATACAATCACAATTATAAATAGGAAAGCAAAGTCATAAAAAAAACGTCATGATTCTAAATAAGAAATTAACTTATAATCACCATTTAATCCTCGAGGTTTCCCAATGTCTGATGACGACCGGACAATGAATGGAGGGCATTTTCATCAAAATGCTCCGAATTTTACTCGTTTGCTGACAGAAGGATTGAAAAAGAAACCCGTAAAAAAAAAGACTCGGTATGAATATTGAAACTTGTAGGATTTTTTTAATAACCGAATTTGAGGGAGACTTTTTTTTTGTTCATTTCATGTATTTATATTTATATCAATTGATTACATATAAATAATATATAATAATGTTAAATATGAGAACTTTTACATATGAAACCAAGTAAAAAAATTGTATTTGTACAATGAATGTGTATGCATTAGTTGATTTGACAAATTTACATATTTACCCTTATAAAATGAAATTTTCATTTATATCCGATAAAAGTTAAATTTATGCATATTACTCACAGAAACCACAAAATTTGCATAATTACCCCCTTAGGTAAAAGTAATTCATTTTTTTAAAGATATTGCTTTGTCATCACTTAGTTTTTCTATTATATTTCAAATACAGTGAGATTAGAGTGAAAAAAGAAAAATTAAATAATAAAATTTGAAGAGTGCTTTATTTTAATATATATATATATATATATATATATATATATATATATACCTTTTTCTTTATGCTTATAAATAAGGAAACTATGTAATAATTCAGAAAATGCAACCACAAAGTACTAAATCACATGTGAATTGTCTGAAGTCATTTGTCATACAATAATAGGTTCACATTGCAGGGGAGATATTTAAGAGAATAAATAAATAAATAAATAAATAAACAAATAAACAAACAAACAACCATTTTGGTTGTAAATTAATGGTGGAAATAAATTTTTTGTGGTGGAATATATGTCTATTCATTGTCATGATTGAAACATTAGGCCTTTCAATAGTCAAGTACAAAGAAAAATAGTAATTTCGGTCTTTATTAAAATAATTTTTATATAAAATTTTAATTTGTGGACCAAAACAAATAATTTTTATTTTCAAATTTCAAAATAAAATTTTAGATATAATTAAGAAACCAAGGTAGCGTTTGAATTGTGGAATAGGAATGGGAAGGAGGGGAATGAGAAGAAGGGAGGAGTGGGAATATGAGTAGGGGAAAAGAGGAGGATAATGATGAAGGTGTTTGGTTGGAGGGAATGAGAGTTAGGAATAGGAAAAAGTAAGAGAGAGATATGATGAAAATTACATGTATACCCTTTTGTGTAAATAAAATCATTTGTATAAAATAATGAATTATGTTTAATAATAAATATTTAACATTATTAATTAATAAATATTTAGAATATAATTATTTAATTTAATTTATTATAATCAAATTTATTAAACTTAATATCATTATTTTTAATTATTATTTATTTGAAATTATTATAATTAATTAATAAATTTAATTATATTAATTTCAAATGTTAATTAAATGTAAAGAGATGAATAGTAAAAAATAAGAGAGAAAACTATAGTAAAATTACACTTATGCCTTTTTATATAAATAGAATGATATTTTAAAAAACAATGGTTTATATTAAATAATTAACATGATTATTAATAAATATTTGTAATATATTTAATTATTTATTTTAATTTATTGTTATTAAATATTTCATCTATTTTATATAACTTAAAAAAATTTGATATATTAAATAATAAATAATTAGCATGCTTAATTAGCATAATTTATTATTATTAAGTATTTACAATATATTTACTTATTTATTTTAATTAATTAAAATGAAATAATACAACTAGTTAATATAATGTGTGACAATGGAAGAAAGTTTTTTATATCATGAAGGGCATAATGGTCTTTTCCTAACTAAGAAGAACCAAGCCCCCCAATTTTCAAAGGAGTCACATGCACCCAACTTGGTAATCCCAATCCCATAAAAATTTACTATTCACTCCTTCCCCAATTACCAAACATGGGAGTGGGATGCTTGGGTACTTGTGATTCCCACTCCCAAGGCTTCAATCCAAGATCCAAACGGGTCCCAAAAGTACTGATGAAAAACAGAAAGAATGCTCATCATTAATGGCTTAAAAGCTGAGTGCACACTATTTCATGAATCATAGAAGTGTAACTTAAGTGACTTAGAAGAATATCGGAGGAATATTGTAATGGTGAATATCACAATGAATATGAAAAGGGAGGTGTGAGTGTGCGCAGAGTTGGAACCAGAATTTTTTAAAAAAAATTTAAATTTTTTTTTAAAAATTATCAAGAATAAATAAAAATGAGAAGATAAATAATAGATTTACACAATTTTTTTCAAAATTTTTTTATACCATATATATGTGTCTACTGATTTATAAAATACCAAAAAAGTTAAATAATAAGTTTTTTACCAACAAAAATTACTACTATATAACCCAATTTTATAATGTCAAGATAGGAACAGTACTTTTATAAATATTTTTTTTCCTAAAACTATAACTTTTTTAGAGTATATATACTGAATAATCAAATTGTAAAATATCAAAACAATAAATTATCACAAATACTTTTTTTCAAGAATAATTTTTTTAAGATTATTTGTATTAATTAATTTGTAAAAAAAATTTATCAAAAAAACAAAAGAAAAGGATCACTGTCCTCGTATTGTTTTATCTTGAATTGTGATATTGTGTTTAAAGCTACAACAGATACACCTTCAGTTGGTATTTTATCAAAGATAGCGATGGATAGTGGGTTGGAGGTTTTGTTACTAATATTCCTCTTAGGAAGGAGTATTGGTTTTTTTTTTATTAATAGGTGACAAGTGCCGCTCTATTTAAAAGATTGTCAAAAGAACAGATAAGTACAGAATGCACCAGTTATAGTGACTTATAAACCTCATAGAAAAATCTCTCCTATCTTATAACTTTGGAAAGGTGAAACTACTGTATTTTTCACAGGTGACCTACATTCAGACTTGTAAATAGTATTAATAAATAGTATTAGATTAGAGTGTACAATATATGAATAATATACTATTAGAGAAAAGATTTGAACTATTGTCCTTTTTTGTGTCATATCACTGGATAGCCCAATGATTGATACGAAGTATTATTATTAGTAAAGAGTGGTTTAGTTTTTAATTGAAAATGGAGAAGATTATCATTGTCGTCCTCCCTCTCATTCTCTGCATTGGTACATGATGCAATGTTGTAAGTGAAAGAAAGTTTGGTCAAAGAGGTTGAACGTATCTTTCAAGAGGCAACAAGTTGGTGTATTTTTTTTTTTTTTTAGTGATTACATCGTTAAGAAAAATATGAGTGTGCACAAACCTCACCGGAACAGATGGGAATGACACTTGTACACATATAGGCACTGAGACCATCTATATATTACCACTACTCATACTTTCCAAAATATGTCTTCACTTATGATTCGAACATTCATCATTTATAAAGGATTCTAATAGAGATTTGATTACTAATAAATCACTAGGTCGTTGGTTCTTTTTCTCTTGTTGGAAAAGAATGCGCTTGGCCTAGTTTTAGTGTTTTATGTACCAATGTATATATATAACATTTTGTCAAACCAACTTAATTGGTCCTGCTGGCCTTTTATCGAGCTTTAGCAAAAATAAATAAATAAAAATAAAAATACAGTATTGAGATATAACTTCACACCTTACCGCACATCTTTTGATGTGCTTGTCCCTTTGAAAAAAAAATAGAAATATTCGAGTTTTGTGAACTTTTATTAAATTTAGAAGGAAAAAAATAAATAAAAGAATTAATATATAGAATGGCAAGTCAAGCTTGTTTCTAATTCTAATTTGAGAGTCACTAATAAAATCTAAATCACATTAGAATAATTATCTTACCAACGACCTTCAGGTCTATTGGTATTCAGGTCTCTGCGTAGGGCTTTCGTCTTGGGTTACGAGCGGTGGCTCCCCGTTTCGATCCCCCGATTGCGCAGGTGAGGGTTATGTGGGGTTTTCAAGCGCTTCGTGCCCCCCACGTGCCCGCCCTTTGATTTGACGTTTGTCGTCTTTGTCAAAAAAAAAAAAAAAGAATAATTATCTTAGAATAATTTTGAAAATGGATCTTATAAGAAGTTTTAAAGGGCAGTTATATTTGATTGTAGGGTTAGGAAATGTTTGATTCACCGAAGTAAAGTTCGAAGTGATAAAAATGGGGTCAAAGCGATAAAAATAGGAGTTGATGTGACACTTTTATTTATTTGGTTCATTAAAATAGAGGCCCAAGTGCGGAAGTGGTCATTTCCAAAACTTTTTACTTCCCCTTTGATATCGAGAAAATTTTGGCCAAAGTGGCATCGATTTTTATTTATTTATTTATGTTTTTTTTATATATTTATATATTTTATTGTTTTTATCTTTTATTATTTTTATCTTTTTATTGTTTTTTCTTTTTTATCTTTTATCATTTCCTTTTTTTTTTAAATTTTTTTTACTTACTTTTTCTTCTTTTCTCTTTAATTGTTTATAAAAAAAATAATTTTTAAAAATTATCATGTTAAATAATTATAAACTAAGTAAAATGAGATAATCTCACCCCAATCATGAAGGGGTGAGAAAAACCTCATTTCTATCAACTTTTTTTAAAATTTTTACTTCTATTATCTAAACAAAAGAAGTGAATAATGATTTGACATGTCAAAATTAAAAATTTTAACTGAAGCTTTCATTATAATCGAAGTGATATTTCAAGACTTCCACCTTTGATGGATTACTTCATAACTGAACAACCCAAGGTTATCTCACCAATCGCTTATTATAAGGTTTAATTATTTTAATAAATAAGTTTATTAATTAATTTCAAATAATACTCCAATAATAATGATAAACAATTATCATTCATTAGAAAATTAATATTAATTTTCGAAGATTACCAATGAGAGTTGGCCAAAGTAGTAAAAACTTGATTGTTTAAACTAGGGATTTCAAATTCAAATTTTCATGTCTGTACAAATCACGAAAAGGCCTGTTTGGAGCATATCAAGCTTTATAGGTATGAAATCCATTTTCTCTAATCTTCTAATTAATCAGACTAAATTTATTTTTACAACTATGACTCTACAACGTAAAGGATTAAGGTCCTGTTTGGGTACTAGTAAATTCCATTCCTATGGAATTTAGCATTACATAGGAAATCATAGGAATTGGTGTTTGGATGTTTTTTTTTTTTTCAGGTTAAAATTCCAAAGGAATCATGTGATTCCATAGGAATTTGTAAAACTGGGGAACCCAAATTATTTTTTCCCTGTGTTTTTCGTGAGGGCACGTTCGTGAGGGTACGCAGAGAGAGTTTTCCTCCGCCTTCCACTCTCTTCGCCTCCATCTTCTCCCTCGTTTGGCCGCCACACCTCTTCTTCGACAATTGCTGTTCCAACGCTCTCCCCAACGGCTACTGCCTCATCCAACCATCAGATCGTCATCACGCTTTCCCTCCCAGTTCAAGCTTTGAATGACCTCTTCCTCGATTTCTCCGTCACCGGCGATCTTTTCTGGCCTCCTCCGCTCCTTTCTGGTGACATCACCGGTGGTAATCCTTCTTCTCTTCTTCTTAGATGGTGTATTTATCCCCACATTTCTCAGAACTAGGGTTTTGCTTTTGATTTGGCTCTGAGGAATTTTTTCATTTTAAGAGAACCACCGAGCACACCATGATAACTAACCTTTCAAAATTTATGGAATTCATAACCAGGAAGAACTCCATGATACGGACCACATTTGAACAGCGGAAGCTGTAAAACATTTTAAGCTTCATTGTTTGTGCTTCTCTGATGATAGTTGGAGTTAACTTGTAGCTAAAATTAGTGGCATTTGATTCTTCTCTTGATTTGCCTAATCTCATGTATGTGTTTTTGTTTGTAAAGGTTGAATGCCAAAGGAAAATTTTTGTTTTATTATCTCTTTTATAAATGATCTCATGATATTGTAAATCAATATACAGGTTCTTTCTGCTTGAATCATAAGTATGGGTATGTCTAGATATAATTTCTGAGGAGATTGGGTTTAAGTATACTTGTTGCAAATAATGTACCATCTTTAGCTTATGTCCTCATTTTATATTCTAATTACTTTTGGTAGCTATAAATGATAATAGGTCAATTTTTGTACAAAGGACTTGAAATTTTCAACTATTTTTTTTGTTTTAGTGCGTGAGTTTTAGAGAGCTTCAAGCAATTTCTTGTGCAGAGCTGCCAAATCATTTATTCTTCTCAGAATCAACTCCTTATGTTTTTCTATGGTTGGCCTGTCTCATTTTTTTTTAAAATTTAACAGTGAGATGAGTGAGTCATCTTTACATTGTTGGATTGTTTTAATCAGTACATTGACAACCGTATTCATCTCTTATTGACTTTTAGCATCCGACTTTATAGGTTCAATTTACACATATGTATGGCATATAAACCAATCATGATAGAAAACATTTTAAGCTTTATTTTTTGTGCTTCTTGCTTTGTACTCCTGATGTATAGTTATTTTGATTAATTGGATTGATTTGAATTATATAATCTCAATGTTAGTGTGTAATTGATTTGAATTATATATATATAGATATGCGGATAAGATATATATATATATATATATAGTTATTAAATGGTATGTAGAGAAAATCATCCATAATATTAAGACAACTTTTTCAGAGTGATGAAAAGATCACCATGCCTGCATAATACTAGTTAGGTGAAGAGGACAATTGTGTTTATCTTGTGGTGGAATTAAAAGTTGACAATTTGTGAATACTTGCCTCCAGGTTGTCGAGTATTGTTCTAGTTCTAGTGGTCTATGTGTTTCTTGTCAAACACATGACTTTTATTGCTCAATGTGGATCTAGTCACTTGTCTAACACATGACTATGTGTTTCCTGTCAAACACATGACTTTCAAAAATAATGTTTTATTAAAGAATAATAATGAGTTTGGAGCTTCCTCTTTATTTTGAATTTTCTTATGTTTGTTTTGTATAGATGGCAACTCAAGAGAAGAACGACACAAGGGCCAAATGGAATGAAAATCATAGGGCTCATTTAGTGAAATTATTAGGTGATTATAACGTTCCCGCGTACCGTTCACAAAATGGATGGACTAAAGAGGCATGGAATAGAATATTGCGTGACATGCTAACGAAATTCCCTAATTTAAAATGCACTGTTGTACAAGTTAAAGCTTTAGAGCAAGAGCTAAAAAAAATTTACAAGCTACTGAAGGGGTTTACCGAATTGAGTGGCTTTGGATGGGATAATGAAAAAAATATGGTGGAAGCCATTGAAGAAGTTTGGACACCACTACTTGAGGTATTTATTTTTCTTACATAATTTACAAACTTTATGCAATAGTTTATTTTAATCATTTTCATGAAATTATGCAGAGAAATAAAGAAGCAAGAAGATGGCATCAAAAACCATTTCCGTATTTCACAGCATTGCAGGAGATTTATGAGGGTAGAAAAGTGTTGTTTATAAATGTTTGATTTAAAGATTTCTAATAATTTTACTAATCATTTGTATATTTATTACACAGGGAGATATGCAGAAGGAAGACGCTCTCGTGATGTGGATTATTACTCAAATGTGCCAATGGACACTCCATCTCCAAGCATTCCGGCTCCAAATGATCCCATCGAAGCATTGTCTACACCCGAAATAGAGACAGAGGATCATGATTTTGCACGAGCGGAACCTCCATGCAGTCAACCATATATTTCACAACCACAAACTTCATGTAGTGCAAGACGACAAAGCGTAGGTGATGTGCAAGACGACAAATTCTATATATGTATTAGCAAGAGTAGTAATAGCTTTAAGCACTTTACCAAAATAACAGCTAACCGTTTCGGCCAAATGTTTAAAGCGTTCTTGCACGTCACGATTACTAGCGTTGTGTGCAAGAGTGTATACAAACATTGCTAGTTGTTCCTCGATTGTAACTCTTTTCGAATTGCGAAGAAGAGATCTTTCCCTTAAACAATTAGCAAGTGCTTGAAATATACGAGGCTCCATACGAAATTCGCTCTTACAACGTGCCTCATGACCTTCAAGAATTTCTTGTACATATGCAGCACCTGTTAATATTGATGTATGACGACGCCTGATTTCTGAACTTTCAGGAAATAAACTTGGTACAATGGTGAGCATGAATTCGTCATCATCTTCATTAGTCTTTCTCCATTGATCCAAATCCATATTGAAACAAACGACTTTGAGAAGTAAAAATGTGAGTTCAAGAGAGGCAAGTTTACAAATTGCACAAGGGCATTGGCTTTAAATAGAGAGAAATTGGTAACGACTAGTTTTTAAAAAACTCTAACGGCTATTTTTTCAAAAACTACAACGGCTAGTTTTTTTTTAAAAAACTCTAACGGCTAGTTATATTTTCAAAATTAAAAATTCCTATGAAAAATTCCTGTGCACATCCAAACACTGAATCCGTAAGAAATTTTCCTATAGTAAATTCCATAGGAATCATTTCTGAATCCTTTGGAATAAAATTCCTACAGAAAAAATTACTATGCATCCAAACAGGGCCTAAAACTATTTCATATTTGCTTTCATTTCCAAACCGTATTTACTAAAATGGTTATTTTAATAATAGCAACAAGATGAACACATTGAAAAATCAACACAAGACAAGATGATGTTGTATTATCATAAACTAACTTGATTTTAATTTTACCAAAACTATGTCCCAAAATAACATGGCACATGTCAGCAACAAGTATCAAAAGGAACTACTCACTTGTAAATTGAATTCCTCAGCTTGGAAGTTCAGAGTTCCAAGTATTTCTTTCACTTCTTCGATCCGTTTGTGCGAGAAATCACCGATGGTGAACTTCACCGTGCCGCCTTCGATTTCAATCATGCTATGGCCGGGTTCTTTCTTCACCCCGCTGCCTTTTAACATTTTTCTAGCTTCTGCAACATCATTCCATCTTCCATTCGAAGCATACAAGTTTGACAAGAGAATGTACGGAGAACTTACAGTCGGTTGAAGCTCAAGTAGTCTTTTTGCTACCCTTTCTCCGACAACAACATTCTTATGTAGACGGCATGAAGAAAGCAAGCTCCCCCAAATGATTAAATCATTCCCGAAGGGAAACATCTCAATGTATCGTTCCGCCACCTCTAATCTCCCGGCTCTCCCCAACATATCAACCAAACAAGACAGATGCTCGAGCTGTGGAGATATACCGTATGTTTCTTTCATTGAGTCGAAATAAATCAAACCTGCATCCACTAGCCCTGCATGACTGCAAGCAGTTAAAACCCCGATGAATGTTATAGAATCTGGAGAGAATCCCCAAGTTTTCATCTGTTTAAAAATCTCCAAAGCCGTTTGCCCGCGACCATGATTTCCAAGCCCCATGATCATTGTGTTATACGAAACTAGATTACGGTTAGGCATAGAATGAAATAGGCGAAGTGCGAGTTCAATTGCACCACACTTTGCGTACATGTTGATGAGAGCATTGCAAACTCCAATGTCCAAATTTGGCTTGCTCCTGATCAGATGGGTGTGAATCTGCCTGCCATGACGGATAGAAGCAAGTTCTGCGCAGGCAGTGAGAACACCAGACAATGTGAAGTCATCAGGATGTATGTCACATGCATTTTCCATTTCTCTGTATACCATCAAGGCCTTGGCATGGTCACCAAAATGAGAACAAGCAACAATGAATGTATTCCATGATATCACATCTTTCTCCTTTATAGACCAGAAAGCACTCTCTACTGATCCAATTGAGCCGCATTTTGAGTATATGGTCATAAGTACATTGCCGACAAATGCTGATGAGTCAAGTCCTAGCTTGATTGTTTGACAATGAAGGCTGCGTCCTGCTTCCAAATCTTCTTTGTTACAGGAAATTCCAAGCACAGCAACAAATGAAAACCGATCAGGTTGTAGGCCCTTTTGATTCATGAGTTTGAATAATTCCAAACCTTTTTCTGGTTGTAGGTTCTCTGCAAAACCTGTGATCATTGCATTGTAAGCGACAGAATTCGGTGCAGAAATGTTGCTAAAGATGGAGAATGCATCATCAAAGAGACCACATTTCATGTACATCGACAAAAGTGAATTGGATACAAAGGAAATATACTTGTAACCACTTTTCAGTGAATGTGCATGAACCTGTTTTCCTTGAACCAATGCTGAAAGACTTGCACATGCAGTAATGACACTGGCATAGATGTACTCATTTGGCTGGAGCGGCATCTGAGAGAAAATCTCCATGGCCTTCAAAGGTTTCTCAGCCTGAACATATCCAGAAATTATAGCTGACCATGAGATGAGGTTTCTATTGGGCATAGAGTCAAATAAATGTTGTGCATCACTAAGAACACCACACTTGGCATACATGTTTATAAGATGGTTGCCAAGGTAAAGGTCTGACTCGAAACCTATCTTGATAACAGCTGCATGAAGGGGAAGGCCATGTTTGAAATCCTTGTTTTTGCAACATTGATATAGAACTGCACCCAACTGTTGTAGAAACATGTTCATGTAGAAACATCATTGACAGAATTCCTTTAAGACTAATTTGATGTTCCTGGGAAGAAATAAAAGCATTGCTTCACATCAAAGTTAGAGCAAAATACTTCAATATTTTTCTCCCCACAAAGAGAATCAGAAACTCAAATTAAACAAAGTATGGATATCACACAATGTTGACATGCCAAATCATACAAGAAAGTCAAATTACATGAACAATGTTACTTTGATTTGTATGGAAAGTCATGAACCTGATTCCATTTTTTTTGTAGCATCACTTCCCTTAATGCCAAAAACAAGGAAAAAATAGCAAAAATAGAACTGAGGATAAGCAAGCACACAGAAGATATACACCAGCAATGCCACAGAAAGGTTGCAAGCTGAATCCATCCAAAATGACATTCGAATAAAACAATGCAAATAAGTGGAAAATTCTTATACAATGTGTGTATGGTAAAACAATGCAATCTAAAACAAATTTAAGATCAAACTGAATTGAATGAGTGCAGGTCAGTTCAAGTGGGATTGATAAAAGATAAACCCAATTAGTCTGGTTCAATTTCAAATTTGAGGAAACAAAAAAGAGAGAAGATTTGCATTTATGAGTTCAATAGAAAATAGACCTTCGCACACTCTCAACCCACTCAAGCAAGAGAATGAAAAGTCTTGCATATATGTACAACCACATGTTACCTCGCATCTAAGAGGGGAATAAAACTCACACTACAAAAGTTTTGAAACTTCAAGAATTCTAATGATTTTTCATGGTTGGAACACCAAATAAAAAAAATAAAATAAAAACATATATAAAATTCTAAAAAATTGTCAAAATTCTAACAGTGAGAATGGTGCTTCTTAATTCAGCAAACTTAAAATCCAAAAAACTACTGCAGACAAGCTGTCTTAACTAATTTCTCAGCATATCCATAAACATATATCTTTCCTCATTATGCACAAACAATTGAAAGGTCAAACAAACTGTGAGAACATTAAGTTTTCAACAAGCATACAGTTCAATGCTTACAATTAAAAACTTTCTCTTATTTTCAAACAAAAGCAAGGATGAAGAAAGAAGATCACTAAGCAGTCATTATTAACCAGAGAAACAGAAAATTGAAATACTGAGAAACTATATTATACTACATAAATATTAATACTGAACTTCACAATGCAAGCAATTGAATATCTCAAAGAACATGTATTTTACAAAAAGCAAAAGATCAAAGGCATGCAAGTGAATAAAAATTCTATTCTTGTTACAGAACATAAGAGAGAGAGAAGCCACAAGAACCAATTTTTAACCCAAGAAAAAACCACAAAATCCATATATCAAGCAACCGTACCATCCTTCTTAGACAGTGCTGCATCTATAATATCTAACAAATCCAGCATCGTTAATAACAATACTAAAGACGATCCAATACCAGAAAAAACATAAACTTTCCACCAAGCAAAAGCTTCAAGGCTGAAAAGCAACAAAAAAAAATCTCTTTTTCCAAAACAGAAAACATAAACAAAGAAATTAGCAAGCACCAATGCCACCAAAGAGCAATTTTAAACCCAAAAAATAGCAAATTGAAATAAATAGACCTAGATATTCATCCACTCTATAATCTCAAACAAAATCCCACAATCCATAGTAAGATAAACAGAATAAAAACCATAAAAAACAACTCAATTCCATCCTGCGCTAATAATCTATAACCAAAAGCATAATCTCAAAATCTCCTCCGATACACAGAGAAAGAGAGTATACCAGGATCACACTCAGCAAGTGAGGCCCGACGGTGAGGGAGAAGAAAGAGGAAGGCGGCGACGTTGAAGCCCACGACCGCCGTTCTACGGCAAGAGAGGAAGGAGATGAAGCCCGGCGAGGCGATCGCAAAGTAGGCCAAGCTCCGAGAAGGACATGATTCGGAGGGTTTTGGTTTTTTTCCGGCGAACCGGTTCAAGGCACCGGTTCAGACCGAAGCGAAACCGGTTCATGATTTCCATTTAATAAAAGAGACATTTGCAGATGCACCCCTAGAATAGTATAAAATTACTAATAATTTTTCCAATTTATTGTATACTGCCAAATAAAATAATCTGTTTTTATCAAGAAATCTATGAATGTTTATTCCAAGGATTTAAAAACCGAACTGGATTAGCCAATTCAACCGGTTCAACTAGGAACTGGCCACTAGTCCGATTCAGTCATATAACTTGAACCGGGTTTTGATCGAACCTGTCATGTCCCGAACCTAGCTGGGCATGCACGTGGCAATGGCCATGACAACAAGAAGTGGGTCCCACAATGGCCTCACCTTCAAGTCGCCATAAGGCTCAACACAAACTTGCTATCACAGTTACTAAAGTAGAAGACAATACCAACAATAAAGGCATAATATGGTTCCCTTACATTAGGGACCCTAAATACAAGAAAATATTAACAACAGTACAAGCCAGGATTTTCAAATACAACCAGAAAATACAAATACAAGAACAATACATAAAAGGTCAAGTCTAGTGGATCCATAAAGTTTACAGGCACACTGTTGCAACTAACCTAGACAAAGAGAATAGATAGGTCACTCTACTGCCTGCTCAACACAATCAAATCCAACGTCGCAGTTTGAAAAAGAAGAAGAAAGGAGAGCGGTGAGTAACAGATGCTACTCAGTGAGTGGTGACAGCATAGATATAATAGAGTAATAATTAAAGTATTTCAAATTGTAATTACCACAATAATAATAACATATAAAAATAGTTCCAAGTATTCAATAGTTTAACAGATAACACAATGATTTATCAATAGTACAAGCAAGTAATATTTTCCAACACATTGAACATAGTTTAAAATACAGGCTGGCCTTAAACAATTCCCAAGCTAATCGTGGCCGTGACTAGCTACGGGACCACCAAGGTGTTTCAAAACCTTTTAAAATTTAAAATGTTGCTTTCCTTGGTGTTGGCCACTAAGATCCCTGTGTGGTGACCCCGGGTTTCTCACATAAAAGAACCCCTGTCAGTGGCTCTACGTACCTCTTGACCAAGGTAAACTCAGGTTAACCATGCCATCTCCCATCAAGTCGGACCATGGGACCCCACTGCAGTGTAAGACTAAAGTCCGTAGTCACCATCAAAATCAAATACAACAATGAAATTCTTTCCAATTTCTAACTCAAGGAATCCATTATACAATGTTTAAATACGGAAATGTACATCAAACCATATTCCATTTGCATGTAAATACATACACATGTAAACATGTTTCTTTCAAAATAAATACATATAAGTATTCTAGGTTTAACCATTTCAAATAAATTTATACTCAAAAGATATATATATATATATATATATATATAAATGAAATATGATTTATCATCAAATTTATGTTATAAAACACATAAAGAAATACTGTAGTACTCTTATTAAATCTATGCAATTATGAATTGAACCACTCACAAAATCAGTCGTCTCACCTCGAGACGCGCTCACTGGTCAGCGATTTCCTTCCGCTTGGAGGATACTTCGCCACCTAGATATAAGCAGAGAATCCAAGAACCAATGAACACAAGAATGAGAACTAAAATGCATGCAAATGCAAATATTCGTGTCAAATATGTAACTCTAGGGTTTTAGGGCAAAACGACGTCATTTTAAATCCAAATGACCTTACACTGGAGTAAAACTAGTTCTAATGAATTCCAAGTAAGAAGGGCTTCAATTTGAACCAAAGAAATACAAGAAAAGGTCTAAAATTTTTGTTACTATAGTAAACTCGGGATTGCTACAGTACAACAGGCCCTTATACAAAGATTTTCTCCCGATTTACATCATCTAATCAATAAATTTTTCACAAGCATTCACACAAATGAATAACAATGACATTGGCTTCGATTTGAGCCTACAAATAATCCAATCCATGGATTATTTCTAGGTTTTCAAAGATTTCCAAAAACAAGGAAATACGAGAGAAATATGGAAGAAAAACCTTTAATCGAAGCCTTACCATATTCACAAGTAAAAGAGGAAAAGAATGGATGCTTGGTTTACCGGAAAAAGTCGCCGGAAAAATTTCTCTAGGGTTTGGGTTCTCGGCCAAAAGGAAGAAAGAAACAAAGAGAAAAGGAAAGAGCTAGCCAGGTTTGCTTTAAGTTATTTATTTTTTAATATACAAGAGAAATGACCAATTTGCCCTCCTATTAGAGAATAAAATGAAAAAGGTCCAAAAGACTGAATTGCCCATTGTTTTTGGCTAATTCTCACATAAAAGCTACTATGCCGTCATGCAAGGATGCCATTAGTGCTAAATAACAATTTTACCCTAATGCATACACAAGAATCTAAAGAGGCCCAAGGTCTAAAATCAGGACATGGTATAATAGCACCAGTTACGAACCTGCTTTGGACCGGGAACCGGCGAACCAATTCGACCAGACCGGGTTTGTTAACAATAGCCTCAATCTTAGCACATCTCACACATCAAGCTCCACGACCATTGATTGGACGTTGTTCGGTTCCCGATCACCCTCTGCGGATCCAACACCATTTATCTGATCACAGAGTGAACGGAGGTGATCGGTTCGATTGGCGGCGACAAAGATGAGGCAACCAGCTCTAGCGAGGTCGAGATAGAGCTTATGGCCGATACTAGAGGACGCACTAATGACCATGACCACCTTCCCCTCAAGCTTCTCCCATGGCTGTCGCTGCTGCGTCCCTACCGTAATAGTACTCAACGTTTTACTCATCACCTTCCCCAAGTTTTGAACTCGCTTTAAAGATGTGAAACGGAGACTCAAAAATGATCTATTTTATAATAATAATAATAATAATAATAATAATAATAATAACAATAATAATAATAACAATAATAATAATAATAATAATAATTTATAAACAAGTTACATAGCTCACTGAGCACAATTGCTGAGGTTGCAATTGAAAATTAACAGGGCATCGATGCATGAACCAAGTTGTCGTGGTAGTGGATTCACTCACGTGATTCATTCTACTATTTAATAATTTTAATTTAAAAGCATTTATTCTTCACATTGAATGATGCAAGCAAATATTATTGAACCGACCGGTCGAACGGGTTGGACCCACTGAACCGCGAACCGATTGACCAACCGGTTTGCTGATCGGTCCGGTTTTTAAATCCTTGGTTTATTCAATGGCATAAACATAGAAATTTATGTTTATGCTATAGATTTAGTCACTAACATCTTAATTGAAAGCCTGTCATAGTGTGTGTATATATCTATATTATTTTGAAAAAGTGGATAAACCACTTCAATTGAAGAAAAGAGTAGAACAACAAAACTCTACTAAAACATATAGAAGGAAAAAAAAGATTACAACTGCCACAAGAAGTGGACTCCAAAACGCCAGAAGCAGAAAAAACACTAGCCAGAGAAGAGCATAGCACAAGAGGAGGAACAAAAGCACCATTTCTGCCCTCCTCTAAAGAATCTTAACCAATGCTCGGATCATGAATCTCCCCAGATGTCGAAACCCTAAAAGATTCCTCGGCTCGAGGTTATTTTATCCCTTGAATTAAATATACACTTTCATTTAAATATATTTGTCAATGGTTGTTATATGCATATGATTTTCCATCTTGCAATCCATGCTCATCTTACACACATATAAATTAATACTTCAGTTTGTGGATCTGTGAACTTGGAAAGATGGTATGACATAAATGGTCACTTAAGAAAAGGGAAATGGATAAAGGGTAAGGCTTGCATAACATTAATTTGTGTTGTCATTCATGCATGCATGATTTTATTACATCTAAATTAATTATTTTTAGCAAATGTAATTAATACTTGAGTCAAGGCATCCATTTTTTTGTTGGATTCATTAGGCATTGAGACATAGACATGTTCTTAATTAGTCCCTCGTTAGAGGTCAAAGTGTGTGTGTGTGTGTGTGTATTTTAACTTGAGAGGATGAAAATTAGGGGGAAAAATGTACTAAGATGTGAATAGGCATTTTGAAAGGGAAAAATGGCTTCATGGAATATGACATTTTTGGAGACTATTATCTGGATTTAATTTTTTTTTTTGTAAATCACTAAAATTTGGTCAAATTTCATTTTGATCACTCAAGTTTGATTTGTTTCTAAATGCTCACTGAAGTTACCGGCTTCATTAGTTGGCGTGGACATCGTGAAATGTCCAGTCAGGTCACCGGTGCCATGTCAGTCGTGCCGTGCGGAGTCACATGTCAATGTAAGTTGCCAAGTCAGCTTCCTTCGTCTTCCTTGATCCGCTGAGCGAGAACCTCAAAACCTCCCAAACCTTGGCCAGAACCTCCCAAACCTTCCAACCATACCATGGTGTGTGGCCTTCGCGGAGATCCTAGGGATGCTTTGGTAACCTTGGCCAGAATCTCCCAAACCTTCAAACCATACCATGTGAGCTTGCTGGAGGGTACATAATGTTTGATGCCCTAGGGTTAGTTGGAATTTATGAGTTTTTATTGTTCTTTTTTACCAATCCTTGGAATCTTTAATTCATGGAAGGTCTGTGTACATTCAAATTTAAGCACTCATTGTTAGGTTATGCTAGTGTTCATTGTGGATTTAGTCATTGGAACCAGTTCATTTTGATAGAATTGTTTATAAAATTAAACCTTTACAAATCCTGCAAAAATTATTTCATAAAAGAAGTTTAGAATCAAATCATGTTAAACATAATTTAATTAAGTTAAGTGCTTGAAATTATATATTACAACTGAAAGATTAATTTCCTGTAGGAAAAAAGCTGATCAAACATGTCACACAGAGTTTTTTGAAGAAAAAATTCTGATCAAACATGAGACAAAGGAGGTTTCTGAACATTAACTGAGAAACATTCTGCTCCTGCTTCTGCTAATTATTATACATTGACATTCATATTCACACTGACATGGACATTGACATTCACATTTCAGATAAGGTGGAGCCAAAAACAAAATTTATTGGTGAAATACTAATAACTTATTGATTTGATTTGTAACACTTTCATCATCTGTGTACAAAATTTATTCCATATTAGTTACTTCATTGACTTTCAAGTATTCTATTCTACAGATTCTCAGTTCAAGATATAAGCACATAAACTCAAAATACACTTGGGAATTAATTAAAGTGTTGCTATTACAAAACTTTTCCAGAAAAAAATATAAAAGCATTCATTGTGTTTCTGCATCCCTTCTGTCCTCCTCATGGAAGCCATACTCTATTTTTTTTTTTTTTGAAGGCCCTCTATCAATACCCTTGTCAGTCAGTTAGGTCCTTGACCTAGCTCTGGTTGTAGCCCCTTTACCTCTTTAGTAACCAATTTTTTTCCCTTTGTGGCTATTGTCATCCTCAACCATTGTCCTCCCATGAGGCTTAGGTGTGGAAATCACCTACAACAAAATTTGATGTCAATTTATGTGAAACTATACAATGTGAAGAGGAAAATCTGAAAGAAATTATTATTAAGATGCCTTACCTATGACAAAGGATCTTGTGATCCATGTGGGTGACTTGCCTGCATTGATTCAACTGTTTCAACTGGAGTTTGGCTCATTTCTATAGTTGCACTTACATTATTACACTTCTAGAGAGTAAATTAATACGATAACACAAGTTCAAAGAAAACATAAATTAAATTAATTAATTTTACATGTCTGTTCAGTCCAATGCCAACCCCATCTTGACTCCCAATTGTATCACCCCTGTTAGCCTGCAAATTGAAATGATGATATAAACAATGTATAATAATTTAAATAATTGGATGCATTTAGATGGGAATCTTACCTGATTAGTATGAAATCTTCTATTGTGGCCTTTGTCACCACACAAGCCACATCTAACATGGCCTCCTTTTTTGCTCACCTTCCCATTTGTGAAACCTCTCACTTATTCACCAAATTCTTTCCTTCTCAACATTGTCCTCCTGCCCTTTTTCTTGTTGACTACCAATGGTGTTATCATGGGCCCTTGGTTACTCTTGGGCCATTGATCCCTGCCATGGGTTGGGTTTAAGGTGTGCCCATATGTTGATAGCTATGTGCTCACACTAAAGCATTGATGGATATAGGTTTCAGGTCTCTCATTATTGTAATATATAACTGCCACTTCATGACTGGATGGTAGTCCTGTTAACTGCCAAACCCTACAAGAACATATCCCTTCTTCCTTATCAACAATAAACTGCCCATCAAGGCCTATGACCTAATATTTAGCCCCCCTGACCAAATTGGTGTGTAAAATTTACTCATTTGTTTGAATGTCTCCAATTTTTTAAGGATCTCTGGACAATGTTGGGCTGTGAAATGCTTCATTGAATCTCTTCTTTTTTGTATTCTAACCATCAACTGAGTCTTAATTATTTCATTCATAGACTCTATACCCTTTGTCTTGGCCTCAAGTATATAACTGTTGAAACCCTCACATAGGTTATTCAATAGAATATCACATTTGAATTGTGTTTAAAAATATGCCTTAGACCAATGTTGGGGAGCTATGTTCTTCATATACTGGTATGCCCCTATAGACATTCCTTTGGGGATGTTCATTGCTCTATCAAATGCAGCTCGGTAGGTTGCTTTGGCACAAAGAAACATTTGGTCCTTAAGTCCCTTCCCCATGAGTTTTTTTTTCTGAAATTAGTGTGAATGTGTCTCATATATAACCTATGTTCACTATTAGGAAATAGATCATCAATTGCATTGAGTAAACCCTATAGATTAATAATTGGTGGGCACACCACAACCCATCACCACATAAAGGACAAATCAAGGGGGAAAAAACAAGGTCAGAAGATGAACATTACAATTCAGGAAAAAATGCAATGGTTGTTTTCAATATTAGATCAAGATATAGAAAATGAAGAGTATTAATCTGAATTAGAACTAGAAAAATTTGAACTCCATGAACAAGCCGGAAAAATATTGAGGGAACTCATAATAATTATTTTTTGTGAGGACAATATGTATATCACTTATATCACAAAGATTTGTTCAATGGTCGGATTCATATCCGCACTAAATTCACATAGATGACACATAGATACTAAAAGATAATGACAACATCTGTTTTGGGATTCAATGATGCCTGAACAACAAATCAAAGACTAGAAAAATTTGAACAAAATGAACAAGCTAGAAAAAATTAAGTAGGAAAAAATCTGCTGACCATGAACAAGCAATGAACAAGCAAGGAAAAAAATTTGACACAATTTTAATTTGAACTACAACACCATTGTTCAATCTGAAGTCACACTAGAAATTAAATCATATAGGGCATACTGTTATTCAGAACATCAACCTAATCAAACAGGACACAAAATCAGAATATAAAATGAAAAAAATCAAGCAAGACATACTGTTATTTAGAACATTAACCTAATCAAGCATGATATACAAATCAAAATCAGAATATGATAAATGACATGCAATCATTCAACATCATAAAATCAACCAATTTAATTCAACTACTTATTTGTTAAAACCAAATCAAATCAAAGACTAACATACCTTTTGCCGGTCATTGACAAATGCCCAACCATGGTTGTTTTCAATATTCAGATCTTTATCTAACAATTGCAAGAACCAGGACCACTTGTATATGTTTTCTTTGTTGACAACATCCCAAGTTATTGGGTAACTACAATTGTTTGCATCAATACCTACAGCTGACAGAAGCTAGCCTCTATAAGCTCCTTTAAGGAAACACCCATCAACGCAAATAATCCTCCTACACCCAGACAAGAAACCTTCCCTGAATGGTGCAAGGCACACGTACATAGCTTCAAAATTTCCATCATCACATTTGAACTTGATAGTTAATCCTGGGTGGGTCTTGAGCAATTCTAGCCTATAGTTATACAAACTGGCCATTTGTGTAGCTTCATCCCCATCTATTTCCTTTCATTGAGAAAAATAACACACATCTAACAAAGAGAAAAGCATTAGTTTCACTAGTAAAAAATCAATAATCTGTCATGTACAAAATAATCCAAGACATAATAATGATTGTAAAAACTTACCTTAAAGCAATTGATTTTGGCCTGTAGGCTATTAGTTTGCTGATCTCAACATTTTGATTTAACTTAATAGCTTGCATTATTCCACTGAGATTCCAAGAAGAGTCCGTACTGAACTGTTCCATGTATATTCTTGCTATCCACATTGCATTCACATGTCTATTCTTGTGTTCCTTTGCACATTCATGTTTAATGTGTCCTAATTTGATTTGCACTATACTAACACCCCTAGTCATAAGGGAAGCCCACACATAAAAAAGACACCCTATTGTGCATATAGCTTTGCATCTTGTGCTATCATTTGGCCTAAAGTTCATCACATATCTATTCTTTATGCCATAATTCTTCACAACTACTTTGAATTGATTAAAATCCCTAAACTTCATGCCTATCTGAAGTTGAGGGTCACCCATATCAATGTCTTCATTAAACTCTGAGAATTTTGGTCTAGAAGGCTTAATTTCTTCTAAATCTGTTAAAGAGCAAGAATGTAACGCATCAGATTCTCCATGGTTTAGGCTTAATTTTGTTTAGGCTTACTCATTGGCTACAAATTTTCCTTTTTAGCTTGTTCAAGTCAAGCAATTTAATTTTGCATGGGTGTGTTTTTATTCAATAGTTATGAATTGTGGTGAAGCATGTTGGTGTTATTCATTTCTATATTATGAAGTGTGGTGAAGCTTATGTATGTTAATAATTGCCTTAGTATGATTAATTATAGTATTCATTGGCTTAGCATCATACCACTGATTCTATGGGTTTAACAAACTATCATTGGTGACTTTAGAGCAACTTGAGCTATGAGTTAATGAGGTTGTTGAGCCCTAAAATTTGTCCTCAAATTAACCGTTCGGTCTCTAAATGATTTTTTGAGATTCCTAATAGAGTCGGTGTTTTTTTAGTAGCATAGCTTTTTGGATTTTCTAAATGTTTTAAGTCTGGCTTTGTTGAATCAAATTTAAGTACCCAATGCAGAACTATTCACTATATGTATGCAGCATATAGTAAGTGGTGTACAAGCATTGGCAAGATACGTAGATTATGTATGTACATATCAAATTTCAAGACTTGAATTACTTAGCATGGCAAGAGAATTTAATATGGAGGTAGAAGGGTGTAGTATATGGTATATGGATGCCCATAGTGCAAACAATGGCCTAAAAGAGATAGTAATTGACCTAGATGCCTTAACAATGGCTAATTCTGTTGACTCTAGCAGAGAGATTAAAGTGTGCATCAAGACTGCCAGAATACATTTGGTTTCATGAAGATGTTGCAAGTGGCATTACTGATCAGCAGGCTATCTCACAAGCAATTGGGATTGAAGACTCCCAGGGAGAGTCAGATGCTTTTGAGGAAGATAATTTGGAGGACATTCTCATTGGGGATAAGGCAACTAATAGACTTGTACAAATTACTTGAATAATTAACACCAACAAGCTTCACCACACTTCATAATATAGAAATGATTAACACCAACAAGCTTCAACATAATTCATAACCATTCAATAAACATACATCCATACAAAATTAAATTGCTTGACTTGAAAAGGCTTAAAAGGAAAAACTGTAGGAAAGGAGTAAGCCTAAACAAAATTAAGCCTAATCATACTAAGGCAACTTGTACAAATTAAGCCTAATTAGGATAGGTAAACATTATGAAAGGGTTACTTTACTTTTTATTGAATGATTATTTAAGTTAGGCTTACAATTCATAATCATTCAATAAGCATACACCCATACAAAATTAAATTGCTTGAATTGAATAAGGTTAACCAGGAAAAACTACAGGCAATAAGAAGCCTAATCATAAATAAGCTTGATCATATTAAGGCAACTAATAGCCTTGTACAAATTACCTGAGATAATTGAATTCTCAATATAGGTAAACATTATGAATGATTATTCAAGTCAAGCTTCAACATAATTCAAAATCATTAAATAAAAATACACCCATACAAAATGGACAAAAATAGTATTTCTAATGGATTGGTGAGTGATTCAAAACAATACATATGTGAAAAGAAAAATAAAAAAACTACAAAATCATCTCCACAATCTCAATTTCAATGGGCATGCAACTCAAACCCCATTAAAGTTAGAAGACAAACCATGCTTCACGGTCCTTTCTTATCAACTCAACAATCCAAAAAATAATGGACAAGTCTCTTTGTAAATTAACATGATAAAATATAAACTAATTGAAAAGCTAAATCTATACCTTAGCAACAGATCCAAAAAACATGACCAAAGTTGGCAAAGCCGTTTACACTAAGGGCATGTTCATTTGGGCTGAAGTGTCTGAGAAGTGGGGGAAGTGAAATGACTTCCCCCACTTCATGTGTTTGTTTATCCTTAAGTGGGGGAAGTGCCACTTCCCCTACTTTCACCAGGATGTGAAAATATAACTAGTCCCACTTCAGTGAATTTTACACTGAAGTGGGTGAAGTGGACCCCATATAAAAAGATGACTTCCACCACTTCCCTCATCCATGTGGAAGTCACAAGATCTCATTTCTAGATCTGGTGAACCAAACCTCTTGAGGCGGCAGCCTTTCTCATCTCGATTGGGCGGTGGTACTATTTTTGTTCTTGTCCTTCTTCTCTCATCGCCGGTGCTACGACTTCAAATTGGTCGGACGGTGAGTTTTTCGTTGTTTTCATTCTTGATTTGGGAATATGTTAGTTCTAGTGATGATGCTGATGTTGTGATGATGATGATGATGATGATGATGATGATGATGATGATGATGATGATGATGCTGCTGATAATGATGTTACTGATGATGATGATGATGATAATGATGCTGTTACTGATGATGCTGCTGATGATGATATTTGAATTCTAGGTTAGAATTTCAGTGGGATCTTGGTTGTGGAAGGAAGTCTGAAAACAACGGAGTAACTATTGAGGAATCTGCTAAGTGGCAACTGAAAGTGGTATTTCTCATCTGGATTAATAATTTAGCACATTATTTTAATTTTTCAGTGTTTCTCATCTGGTATTTCCTGAACTGCATCAAATCATTCAGTGTTTCTCATAGACCTTTACTTTTTGCCACCTTTCAAGAAATATATGCCAAATGGTCTTATTAACTTTATCAAAGGTGTAGTTGTTAAAACCAAAACCAGTCTACATAGGGACACAGGTTTATCTTGCAGTATGTCTTCACCATTGTGCACTATCGAGGAAATACAAGCTTGAAAAGCCCGAAGACAGTTTAGCATCTTGTTCCAAATAAAAGACCTTTTGTTCGGCGGTTTGCTGTGTAGGTTCCACTCATGAATAAAGTTTCAAAAGTTAAAAAGGATGATTTTTTGCCCACACTAGGGAGCTTTAGTGACTATTTTCCACCATCATTTTGTTAAAAGCACTGTTGAAGACTTCAAGAATCAGAATTCCCCAACCTCCTTGTTCACGAGGTCTACAGATGCATTGCCACTTAACCAAATGCATTTTAGGGCGATCGATGTCCGGTCCAAACCAGAAGAAGTCATTTCTAATCTTATCAATTGCCTTACCAATGACCAAATTGTCTATTGGTAGCCGGAGCCTCATTAGAACCCTTGACAAGTGGTGAGGGTTTGAATTATAGGTGAGGGCACATTTTGGTAGTGTGAGTAGGGGTTGTGCGCGGGTGGTCCAAGCAACCATGTGTGCATTTGCCATGTGTCGTAAAATAGCCAAAAACCATTGCAATAGCTCTATACCAACTTTTGTAGCAAATGTCGATTATATGTTGTAATTGCCATAGTCGTTATACTTTGTTGTGACATTTCCATGAAACTTCGATACCTATATATTCCGACATTTATAGTGATATTTTCTCAACATTTGTAAACAGTCTCAATATGAATTTTATTCCAACATTTGTATATGGCTTGAGCAACACTTTTTTTACTTTTGACAACATTTGCATATGTCGCCATAAGTTTTTATCACATTAATTTTGAAATATTACAACATTTGTAATTGTTGTTATAGAGATTATATAGTAACATTTGTTAAAATTCTTTTAAATTAATTATATTGACCTTTTGTAAATATTAGGTTAACAAAATAGAAATTTTAAATCCCAATTTAAGTTGATATTTTTAAATGTTAGTAAAAGTTATTCATCATATCTAATTTTAAAATTAAATTTCATTTATAAATATTTATACAAAAATTATTCAGTAACATTTGTCAAGTGTTTCTTAAAACTCTTATGTCGATATTTCATTATTGCTGTTTTAGCCGTATAGTATTTGTGGATAACAATAAAAGGCAACATTCACAAGATATTAATTTTAATATTATTTATATACAATTTAAATATATAAATATGAGATAAAATTTAAATTCTAAAAAATTAATTTAGATAATATAATAAAATAGTAATTAAAATTATTTATCAAAAATACAAAAATCCCACTTAGCACTAAACCACTAATTAAAATATGGATCTACAAATCTCAAAGAAATAGCTTTCAAACATTATAATAAAGCTAATGCTTCAATCATTCGAATTGTTTTCAAATTTATCATCGTGGTCTCTTATCTGCAAAATAAAATATACAAATACATCAGTTGCTATTCAAATCAATTTAAAAAAAAGTGATGAATAAATAATAAAATTTAAAAACACAATCACTAATTAAAATAATGCTAACATGACCTACAAATCTCAAAAAAATAGTTTTCAAAACTTATAATAAAGCTAATCTTTTAATCCTTGAAATTGTCTTTAAACTTATCATGGTGGCCTCTTATCTACAAAATAAAATATACAAATGCATTAGTAGATATCCAAATCAATTTATAAAAGAAAAAGTGACAAATAAATAATAAATTTTAAATTTTAAAATTTTGAAAATGTAATTACTAATTAAAATATATTAATATGATCTACAAATCTTAAAGAAATAGCTTTCAAACATTATAATAAAGCTAAGGCTTCAATCTTTGGAATTATTTTTAAATTTATCATGGTGGCTTCTTATCTGCAAAAATAAAATATATAAATACATTAGTAGATATCAAAATCAATTTAAAAAAGTGATTAATAAATAATAATTTTAAAATTTTAAATTTTAATTAGACAATATTATAAAAATCATAATTTGATCATTATCGTTATAATGAAATTGAATAGTTAATTGAGAACAAGGACTACTTTAATTATCTCCAACCTACAATAATTTTTATATTTAACCAAATCAACTTAATATAACAAAAAAATTAAATAAATAAAATATCAACATATATGATATATTAAAATCAATAATATACTAATTTAAAATATTAAAAAAAACTATGTGGAGGATATATAATTTGCATAAAAAGAATACAAATAAACTTTTTTTATTTAAATGGATAATATATGATTTGTACTATACTATAACAAGAACCCTTAAAAAAATTAGCTTATAAAAAAAGATAAAATATAAAACTTCAACAAACCTATCATCATAACTATGATGATAACCCTATAAAAAATAAAAATTATATAAGGGGCAAATTGTAAAACTTCACCAAAGCTACTAGTGTCTCATAGCAAGAACCTTATAAAAAATAAAAAATTAAAAAACATAGGTAATTCTAAAACTTCAACAAACTAGGGTTAAATAAAAAAACAAAAACAAAAACAAAAAAATCTTAAGTGTCGAAGTCTTAGATCTATACCATGACCACCGCATGATATCATGGCCTCCCCATAATCACATTGGCAAGGAGAAAAGCCAAAACACATTTTAATTTCCAATAAAAAAATAGGATATTTCGGGCAATTTCATCCCAATTAAATTTAATCTCCTTTTTTGTATAAAAAAAATATTCTAAAACTCTAGGATTAGATTAATTAAAATTCTCATACTTTTTTATAACAAAAATTAATTAAAAAATTAATCATCTATCAATCATCCATTAAAATAAACAAAAATAAATAAATATTTAAATAATATTACAAGAAAACAATGCAAAAAATACTATAGGAATAAAGAATAATTGAGGTACTTACTTTTTTCCCTGACAAGAACTTTACTTTTGGTCTTTTACATTATTATGGTTTCTTTCTTATCTAATAGATCTTGTATTTATAGGGCGTGTAGGTTTTGAAATTCAAAATATCACCAATTTTATTTATCGTTAAATAACATTTTTTATTTCAAATTATCTTTTATATTTTTTGAATATATATATATATATATATCCTAACTTAAAATAACGTTTTCAAATATGTCATAATAAATTGATGCAATAAAAGCCATATTGAATTATGACATTTGTTACATAGGTCGTAATAAGTGTCTTAACAAATAGTATTGTACCAACATTTCTTTTAACGACCCTAAAATTTTCAAAAATATCGCAAAACAAAAACCTATTGTGACTATAAGTAGAAATGTCATTATAAACATAGGAACAAATAAAAGTATACCAACATTTATTACAATTATCGCTTAAAAGTCATTTTAATAGTTTACAGTAACAATTATCAGAAATGTTATTTTAAAAATGTCACAATAAGCCTTTTTTGTTGTAGTGTTGTGAGGCTTTGTAACTATTCCTAGAAGAACTTCAATAATAGATGACTTTGATATTAGTGAAACTTTGTGGTTTCTAGTGGCCCTTAACTAGAGTACAAACTACACACAACTAATAAATACCAAAACCATAACCAAACAAGCCATGTACCCAATTGTTTGTCCATAAAGTGACAAGGATGGGAGAGTATCATCTATAAAGAAACTAAATTAGGAGGACCATCCAAATCATTTTGAACAACAAAAGCAAGGCTAGTTAGCACTTTAAGAGATTGGTTGAGCTTTTTTTTCCTCACACACAATAAAATGGCCCACTTGAGTTGCTAAACATTACATATCTAATTCAATTAGGTGCTTGCTAAACCATTAGAAAACACTTGGCTGGTCCTTTATACTTATTACTTCATTAACCAAATCCTTTGTTATAAGTAAATTGGAAAGTACCAACTAAACACAACTTTAAAAAGTTACATCAATTTAATGTCTTCAATTCATTTAAAGAGTTACATCAACTCAAATTCCTACCAAGTACCAACTAAACACAACTTTAAAGTTGAACAAACATACCCAAGTCATCTGATAAAGTTCAATATATGTTGATTAACCTAATCCATTAGATTTGTGCATACTGTTAAAGATCTAATTTTTGAATGACAAGTTGGAAAAGTATTCATGCACCAACCCCATCATTCCATTTGCCCAGGTCCTGTCCAAATTTATAATTGATAAACACATGATATATATATATATATATATATATATATATATATATATATATATATATATATATATATATATATATATATATATATATATAACAATTATGAGATCATGGACTTGTAGCTTGATTGACCATAGTATAAGAGTGACTTTTTCCTGAGTCTCATAATGTTATGTGGTTTTTTATTTTTATTTTTTATTCTTATTTATTTTAATTAAGAATTCATTTGCATGATGAATCCTGACCTGTGAACTATCCAAGATATAATTTCAAGTTCAGAAGATTATGATTCTAATTGGATAAGAAGAGTTGAACATCAGTGACTAAATATTGAAAACTATTATTGTAGAAAACAAAAAAAATTCTAAACATTGAAAGCTTATATATATATATATATATATATATATATAGTTGAACAAAGCTCATTAATTGATATAAATAGTTACAAAGCAAAAAGAGAAACTCCTATTCACTAATGTTTAGTGTCTATGAATTTCATGGATGATAACTTTTAGCATATCATGAACTTTAGAATACTTATCACTTATATTTTACTTTAATGTTGTTTGTAATATTGATGATAGACATGATGGTGTTATAGGAATCCAATATTAAGTTATGATATTTTGTGTTCATAAACCCTTTTTCCACTCTCGCATAGGAATTCAATGGCTAATGATACTTTGGATGAACTTATTTTCATCCACGCACCAGTGTTTGCAACTATAGCTGTTATTTTAGTCATGATGTCTAATCGTGCAAGGACGACAATCACTTCCTCGAGTGCCGTACTTAGTTAGAAATTCTCAAAGGAATGCACATATGGCTCGTATACTAGATGGAAGGGTCCATAACTGTGTTGAATATTTACAAATGACCAAAGACACTTTCCTTAGACTATGCGCTATGTTACGAGAATGTGGTCATTTGACGGATATGATTCACGTTGGAGTGGAGGAACAAGTGGCGGTTTTTCTCCACATAGTTGGTCATCATACAAAAAATCGGGCAATGAAAATTGACTTTGTTAGGTCGGGTGCAACAGTGAGCCGATATTTTATTGATGTTCTCTGAGCTATTTGTTGTATTAGAAGTATGTTTGTCAAACAACCAGATGCATCAATACATCCCGATGTAGAACTCAACCCAAACTACTATCCTTTTTTCAAGGTATCACTCTAGATGCATCAATCATTCTACCCTTTACAACTCAAGTGGATATTGTCCTTTCTTGTTGTGTGTTGCACAATTTTATAAAAGAAGTAGACCTTAGTGACATATTGCTACATGCAGATGTTCCAATTGTGGAGGAAGTGTCTACACAAGAAAGACCTATCACATATGGTGAACGACGAGAGGCACAAGTGCAATGGCAGGAACTTCGTGAGAAAATTGCGGGTGACATGTGGCTTGACTACGTTAGTCAGGGGCGTACTTTGGAATAATATTTTGTTTGTGTTTTTGGGTATGTTTTGTTTTGACATTGAGGTTTTAGGTTAAAATGGATGTTGTTTAAATTATGGCTATACAAGAAAAACTATGTTTGTAATGCTATTTATTTGATTGTGTTATGCATTTTTTTTTTGTGCTTTCAATGGCATGTATGCTTGAATGATTGATTTATTAAAAATATGTACATTGCCTTCATTGTTCCTTCCTAAAAATATAATGTGTTGAATTTTGTTCATTTGATGGATATAAATAAAAATATGATTATTTCATTTGCATACTCCTATTAAGTGTTAATGCTATCACTTTTTGAAATGAGATAACACATGTTTTACTTTTATTTTGCATCTTTGTCTTGGTATCATATAAGATGTCAAGTTCACATAACATTGTTGATAGGGCACCAAGTGAAAAGCGAAAAGGAACACCAAATAAAAGGTGGACAAAAGAAATGGACAATGTGTTAATACTATTGCTTGCGGACATGGCAAAGAGTGGTTTGAAGGTGGATAAGTCATTCAAACGTCAAGCATTTATTGAAGCCGCAAATGTTTTCAATACTAGATTCCCTAATGCTTGTATGGACGTAGATAATGTGGAGAACCACATGCGCACCTTGAAGCAAAAATACCAAGACATAAAAAAATTAATGACTCTTAGTGGTGTTGGGTGGAATGACTCGGAAAAAATGCTAGTGCTCAAGGATGAGACATACCGTACTTATGTGGAGGTACTTGATTGAATTTAATTTATTTCAAATCTTTTCTTTTTGTAATTCATACATATAACATATCTTTGATGACTTTGATTTAATTTAATTTTTTTCAAAGGGACATCCAAAAGCCAAAGAATACTTGAACAAGCCCATACCTTTATTTGAGGAGTTACGTTTGGTTGCTGGAGATGATCATGCCACCGGTGATTATGCACGATCAGTCTATAACCAATTTGGTGGTACAATCCATGAAGATGACCATAATACAATCCTTGATAATGTTACTGCACCTAATGACCCAATGGACTGCGAAGCTTTTGAGGCAAATAGTCGAAGACATGAAGTATTAAGGTCAAATACAAGTAAGACAACCGCTAGGTCTAGTCGCACAACAAGGACCATGGGTGAAAATGGTGGAATGGAAATTGTTGGAGATAAATTGGGTCAATTGGCAACATCAATTGACCGAGCAAGAAAAAAGACATTGAAGGAAAAACTATCAGATGCTTTATGGGACATGGAAGGTTACGGCGATAAGGACATGTGAATGGTATTTGACAGACTAATGACTAACAAAGCACAAGCTGAATTATTCTACTTAAGGAAGCCATCTCTCTAAAAAATATGGTTGGATGAATATATTGAATCCATAAAGTATTCTAGCCATTGATATTAACATCAAAGGTAAGGATTGCATATGTATTATTTAATACAAACTGAATATCGAGTTGGATTTAATATGATTGCTTGTTTTGCAAAGATGCAAACCCTTGATGGCGTTTCTTGTGATTCAAAACTTGGAACATATAAATGGTGTTTATTGTTTCCTTGGATGATTTTGTAATATGTTTCTTATAACTGTTGTTTGTCATGAAAACCTTGGAACATTGTATGGTGTTTCTTATATTTGTGATGCAAACCTTGGATTGTGTTTCTTGTTTCCTTGGATGATTTTGTGATGCAAACCTTAAAACATTGTATTGGTGCTTGTAATTAACACCTTGTAATGCAAACCTTGTATTTCTATTGATTTTATGATGCAAACCTTGTGTCAATGTTTCTATATTTGCACTTGTGGATTTATATATATGAGATTATTGAATGAATGAATTTTTTTAGCCATACATAATTTGAGATCATTTTAAAAGCATAAAAATAAAGCATTCATTTCATTCTCATATATTTTTTTTAATTTGAAAAAAATTGTTTTATATTTATTTTATAGAATTATGTATATAATAATATTGATCAAAATAATAACAACAATATTATTTTATAGGAATTATTATCGTTATACTTTACATATCATTATAAAGTATTTAAAATTATATTAATTATAATATTAATTGATTGTTACAAATATTTATTATTATAGTTTACTCCCCTCACTTCCCCTCACTTTCGTAGAAAGAAACAAGTCAACGAAGTCAATCCTGAAGTGATCCCACTTTCTTACAAATGAACATAGGAAGTGAAAAATTGGGCACTTCAGGAAAGTATCACTTCAGCCCAAATGAACACATGAATAACCAGAAGTGACACTACTTCATCCACTTCCTCCACTTTCTAACTTCCATTGAGTTCAGAACATTCCCTAAAAGAAAAACAAAGTTCTACATTTAAATCTTCACAAATAGAACACAAGAAAAGTTGGCATGCATAAACAACAAACAAATTGACTTAACAAGTTGTTTTTACTTGTAATAAAGACTTAACTAGCTACTTCTGTAGAAGATCAACTAGTAAACTTGGTTTTGAAATTCTTACTTTGAACTTTTTGTGGACACAAAAATGTAGTCTGACTTGAAATATTTTTCCACTAAATCACTCAAATTATCACTTAATGTCCCTTATGATTTGCACAAAACTGTAATGATGCATATTTTCCATCTCCTATTCTATATTTAAACTCGCAAATCACCATATCTTCCCTAAGTTAAAACATTATCACTCTATCTGCCAAAGTTATACAAAAACCTTTCACAAATTTATGGAAGATTGAGATGTTACTCCAATTCTTGGAAATTAGTGGACCATGAACACCTATTAATCTTACATCTCAAAGCATCTAAACAAAACTAGGATTTCCCATACACACACACAGAGACTATTCAAAAGTCCTACTAGAAGCAACATCAGTAAATGCATTACAAGCATTATGCTATTGTATCCAAGATGAATTTAGAACTATGACGGAATATGTGAATGTCCAATTACAAAACAAGGACTATTTCCCATTCTACCAAAAAATCACAATAATCACATTAAAGGAGTAGCTTCATATTGATCATACTACAATCTCAAAACAAAGTGTTTAAATCCCAAAATCCCATCACTGACCACTAAGAACACTAATACACCAAAAATTGATCACAAAACCAAAATCAACTTCCCAAACATCAAAAGCAAACAATGCATGAAACTTCCTTCCCAAATTAAAACTATGATTTCTCTTCACAACCATAAAATCAAGACAAAAATAATGGACAAGTCTGATTGTAAATTAACATGATCACATATAAAGTAATTGAAAAGCTAAATCTACACCTTAGAGACAGATCCAAGATCTACACATCAGCAATAGATCCAATGTTGAGGGATTCACCAAAATTGAAGGCACTTACAATACTCCGGACCTTCTTCACCATCGCTTCGAATCTCCCAACTCATCGACATTCTTAATGCATCCAAGCTCCTCTTCGTCTTCAACACTGATCTACTTTCCCTCCAGACAGTTGCCATTCCCTCATTGTCTTGCTTCAGAGATGAAAACAAAGTGAAAGAAGCCTAGACAAGAGATTATATTTTAATGATGATGTAAGTAACAGGGCACGACTGACATGGTGCTGGTGACCTGATTGCACATTTCACGGTGTCCATGGCAACTAATGAAGCGGGTAATCCTTCAGGTGAGCTGCATTTGAAATAGTTAGTAACTTCAGTGAGCATTTAGAAACAAATCAAACTTGAGTGATCAAAATGAAATTTGACCAAACTTTAGTGATTTACCAAAAAAATTAAACCCTATTATCTGTAAAGCATCTAGTAGTAGGACTTTGTAACCCTTTTTTTTTTTTTTTGAATAATGACTTTGTAACTCCAAATATCCTATGAAAACTCCAGCCTTAGCTCCAGGTTGATATTTGTCTCTATATTTGTCTATATTTAATACATAGTATAGCCAACAAAATGTTTTGAGATGACAATAGCTTGGTAGCATTCCAAATAAAACCTCAATGGGTGACTTATTATTTAATTCTTTGGATAAAACCTATCAATTAAATGTGTGGCAGTAAGAACACATTCTCCCAAACATCTAATAGAAGTTTTGATCAAAAGAATAAAGGCCGGGGGGTTTCTAACAACTGCTTGTGCTTTGTGGAGTGTGAATGCAAGTAGTTTGATGAAGAATATCTTTCTCAACAAAAAAATGCTTTAACTTTTAAACTAATTGTCTAACTCTAGTTTGAAATTGTGTTTCAATCATTTGAATGAAGTTTTTTAGAATAGTAGTGGCGTCTCTTTTAATGATGAATAAGTAGGTCCGTGTGACTCTACTGGGGTCATCTACTAGAGTAAGGAAATATTTGGAACCCTTATGAGTGGCAGAATGATAAGGACCCCAAATATCAATGTGAATAAGTTCAAAATTTGAAGTTAAATGAATTTTGCTGTGAGGGAAAGGGAGTTTATGCTTTCTAGATTAAGGACAAATGCTACAAAGAATTGTATAATCTGAATTCAAACTAGAATTGAACAAAGCAAGCTGTTTATTTTGTGAAAAGGAAAATGGCCCAGTCTATTATGCTTAAGTATAATAGTAGAATTTTAATAATGTTAGTGGAGTTTGGAATAGAAATCCAAGCAAAATGAGAATTGCCAACACAACTTTGATAATTAATCAAACCAAAAGAAGAAAATTCAGTAGATGTTAATTGATTTCTTCCTTTGAGTGTGCAACAGATATAAGCCCTTTGAAGCTCTACCAAGAACCATAGGCCTTCTTAGTGAATGGGCCTCTAAAATGCAAATTTCAGGAGTAAAAATGATTTTACAGCTTAATTGCTAAATTAATTTGCTAATGGAGAGAAGGTTATTATCATTCCCCTACCCATAGTTAGGTATGTGACAACCATCGGAATGAATTGGGAAGGGACAATTGTCACCTACACCCAAGTCACTACAAGGCCAAAACAAACCTGGATTTACAGATAATGAACACATAACCCAACAAATTCACCTTGAATTTAGGAACAAAGTTACAAACACGCAATCTACATTAAATGTAACTAATCAGCTACAACCCAACGGATCCAGTCTTACATATACAAGATACAATCCATAATCCTATACAATGAAACTCTGGGTGAGCCGCATGACAAAAGGTTCACAACATGCATTACTCAACCTGAGGAAAAAGTAGAAAATAGAGTGATGAGTAATATGATTACTCAGTGAGTAAACAAGGCACATAGTTCAACAAGGGCAAAAATGAAACCATAAAGAACATTTAAATTTATAAAAACATATCCTCACATAATTCGCATAAAAGCTGTAGATTTATGACATAATCGTGTCAAACTCATGAAAACTTTTAGGCTAGCCGCAAAGAGTGTTCCCCCTTGTTCTCGTCACAACTAGGGTTCGAAACCCGCCAAGGTTATTTTATTAGTTATAATAAAACTAGGTAGCCCTTCTTGGCGTTGGCCTTTGGGAGCCTCGTGTGTTGACTATGAGGGTCTCAATCAAGCTTGGTCCCATTCAGGCTTTCTAAGTACTGTTAGGAAAGAATAATCAAGATAGTATATTGAGAATAATGTTATAATGTATATATATAGGTACATAGGTATATATATGGTATATATACAAACATGGATATACAGCTGTGAATACAGCTGCATTTCCTAACACCCTCCCCCAAACTCACGAGGGATTAGACACTGAGAGTTTGGACAAAAGAAAATCATGCTACGCCCGTGTCTGAGACTTAGTAAACAAATCCGCAAGCTGTCACTCAGAGGGAACAAACTGAGGAGCCAAGATGCCTTTGCTGTGCTGATCACGTAAAAAGAAAGCATCGACACCAATATGTTTGGAGAGAGAATGTTTGACAGGATTCAGAGTGATCTGAATAGCACCTGTGTTGTCATAATGTAAAGGAGTAGGAGCATGTGAGACAACACCAAGGTCGTGCAAAAGCCATCGCAACCAAACAATCTCCTCAGTAGTAGTGGCCATGGCGCGAAGCTCAGCTTCGGTGCTAGACCGAGAAACACCTGTTTGCTTCTTGGACTTCCAGGCAACGAGAGAAGAGCCCAAGAACAAACAGAAACCAGTAACAGAACGACGATCAGACGGATCACTAGCCCAAGTAGCATCAGAGTATGCACGGAGCTCTAGAGGACTGTGATGAGAGAAGACAAGGCCACGAGATGGAGTCGCTCGAAGATAACGTAAAAGCCGTAACAGATGAGCATAGTGAACAGAAGTAGGTGTACTGACAAACTGACTCAACACATGCACAGCATAAGCAATATTTGGTCGAGTAATGGTAAGATAGACCAGACTCCCAACTAAGTGTCTATAGCGTGTCGGATCAGACAAGGGGACCCCCTCATCAGCACGCAACTGAAGATGCAGCTCCATAGGAGTAGTTGCAACACAAGAGTCAGAGATAGCTGCCCGTACTAGAATATCAGACGTGTAACGCTATTGGGACAACTGAAAACCAATAGTAGTAGAGGTGACCTCAATGCCCAGAAAATAACTTAGTCGACCAAGATCAGTCATCTGAAAATGCTGATGAAGGTGATGCTTGACAAACTCCACATGAGCAGGGTCATCACCAGTAATGATCATATCATCCACATAGAGCAACAAAAGAGTCCGACTACGAGAAGAAGAGTGCACAAACAAAGTTGGATCATGCAGACTAGGCTGAAAACCAGCAGCAGCCACAGCAGAACTAAAACGCTCAAACCAGGCCTGGGGAGCCTGTTTGAGACCATAAAGAGCACGCCGTAGGCGACAAACAAAACCAGAAGGAGAAGAGAGGCCAGAGGGTGGAAGCATGTAAACCTCCTGCTGAAGATCCCCGTGAAGAAAAGCATTCTTCACATCAAGCTGAAAAAGTGACCATCGACGAACAGCAGTAACAACAGCAATAAGAGCTCGAATGGTAGTCATATGAGCCACTGGAGCAAAGGTCTCATTATAATCACGGCCCTGCTCTTGCTGAAAACCACGGGCCACAAGATGAGCCTTGTATCGTTCCACAGAACCGTCAGAGGGAGTCTTGACCTTATAGACCCACTTGCAGAGAAGATAGATGAGAGCCACTAAGAAGGCCAAGGCGATGATGCCACTGATGAAAACAAACTGAGGAAAGACTAAAGGCAGATGCAGCTGGAAATGAAGAGGAAGACGGGAGACGAAGATGATCGAGCACATACACCCCACTATGGCGATGGCCAGTTCCAATGAGGGTCCCTGTAAGACGATCCTGCACACGACAACCAAACTCATCAAAAATAACAAGATAGCCAAGGGAAGTGAGTTGGCTGGTAGAAATAAGGTTCATGGATAGTTGGAGTACGAAAGCAACATCGAGAATATGAAAGTGAGTAGTATGTAAAAGGCCACGATTAGAGATAGGAAGGGTAGTGCCATTAGCAATAATGACACGAAGGTCTGAAGAAAGTGGGTGAAGGGAGTGAAGGTGGGTAGCATCATAGGTCATATGGAAAGAAGCTCTAGAGTCGAGCAACCAAGAGGAAGAAGAGATACCTATAAGAGCAGAGGCGACTGATGGATGAGTGGAGACGTTTGAGTCATCCTGAGTGAGAATTGGGGCCGAAGAAGCAGAAATCTGACTTCGGGAGAACTGCTGAAGAAGTTGCTGAAACTGCTCGGCAGACAACGGACTAGCCGGAGAAGCAGAGGGTGGAGAAGTGACAATGCGCTGCTGTGCTGTCTGTTGAGCTCGCTGGAGCTTGCGACAGTCAGTGCGAATATGACCAAGAGCATGACAGTAATGGCACCAAACAGACCGTCAATGGGGCACACTAGATCCCTGCCCCGGAGACTGGGAAAAAAAGACGAACATGAGTGCTAAGAAAAAATATGTTTCAAGTGAATTAGCATATATATATATATATATATATATATATATATATATGTGTGTGTGTGTGTGTGCGCGCGCGCGCACGCGCGCGAAGAAAGAGGCTTCACAAGTGTGAAACATTGAGCCTTCAAACTCCAAAACCAAAAGAAATCAAGTCTATGATCCGAAAACAAAGATCACCCACCCCCCAAAGTCCACGAGATATTCTAAAAACAAACAAGTCAAAGTAATCGAGTTAGTGACCCAACCATATGAGAGATCATAACTTAGAGATGCACAAGCTAAGTCTCAAAAGCATAGGAGAGTCAAGGCTTGAAAAGCTCAAATGATGGGACAAATGAGTTCATGAATCTTGAGACATCAAAAGTCAGAGTCAAAAAGCTTTATAAGTCTAAAACTGAAAGCTTCATAAACGTAAAATGCCAGAGTTTTCAAAAGTCTAAATCAAATGAAATCGAGTTTGTGATTCATAAACATAGAGAAGTCACAATTTGAAATCCAGTTAATATACACAAGCTAAAGAAATACATTCAAAGCGCATGGTATTGTAATATATTATTTTTATATGAAAAAATACTTTTGATATATTTGAATTTATTGTTTAATTTTTATTTAATATTAGTTTGATCCGAGGAAATAAAAATTCTTGATTTGTCTCTGCACTGGGGTCTCCAGTTCCGTGTCAATAATTGTTAGCTTAAGAATAACCACAATAATTATTGGTGACATTTACATTTTGTGTTTTTTGTTTTGATGTTGTGACAAGTCATATACTCATCAATGAGCATCTATAATTTGATGCGGAAAGATCATTGCACAGCACATTTGGAAAAAACATAACAAAATAATTTTAAAATATGATAGAATCATCAACAGGAAAATATTTTCATATTGTTAGCATCATGTATTTTTTTTTAAATAACAAATCTGATTTAGTTAAAATTATTAGAATATTATATAAATGTTTTCTAACTAGTTTCTTAGTTTTTTTAAAATATAAAGACATTTAATAGCATATTTTAAAATATGTGCAGAATTACTATTAACTATTGTGCTTCATTAGATATTGTACATGAATGAATAGTGTATGTTAGATTTACATTGTACATGATCCTTAGATATACCAAATAAATAATCATGTTATTTAATTATTTTGTATTTAAAAAATAATTTCAATGAGTAATTCAAATAATGGTTGAGTTTATGAGGCTAAATGTAATTATGACATGATTTGGTTATTTATTATTTATTTATTTTTATGATTTTAAGCGAAGCTCAACTTGAGATGGGTTGAAATTTAGTGAAAATAGATTTAGATTTAAATAAGGTAATGCATTTAATAATTATAAAATTTTCTCAAACCTTTTCACCAAAAAAAAAAGGCTCAAACCTTCTAATAGTGAAATAATTTAAGAAACTCTTACAATCATGGTTTAAAACTTTTAATAAAAAATATTATGAAACATTAATTTATTAAATATTTATTTTATATCAATTAAATCATGTTCAACATGTATTAATTATGTTCTTCAATAAAGTTTTTTTTTTAATTTCCAAAATTTCTTCTATGAAAAACATGCTGGTTTTAAAACATTAAAAGAATCTATTTTATATATATACACAAATAAAAAAACTCTAATTATTATTATTATTATTATTATATATATATATATATAAAGGTTTTTTTTAGATTTTTTTTTAAAGTAGAAAAACAAGTTGTCTGTGTTTATCTCTAGAAGATGCAGAGGCTGATATTTTAGTGAACCCTTATAAAATGACAAAACTAGCCTCGTTCATGATAATATTTAGAGAAAATTATTTTCTTCACCTTAAATAAGTGGGTAATTGCTAATGTATCTTTATAAAAGTTTTATTTATTTCTATATATTTATAATAAAAAAATTTATTTGCTTGTATATTTTTGCAAGTAAAAATCGATTCATAAATTGTATACAAACAAAATTTCATCATTATCTTTTATTTTTTAAAATAAATAAAGTAAATAGAGAAAAAAATTGTTAATTTTTTTTTTATAAAATTCTTAGTCGATTTCAAATCAAAAGATATATCGAAAGCAAATATTATAAGTAAAAAGCTTTGATAAATAGTTTCGAATTTAAATTTGTGTATATATAAAACACCTATTTAGAAAGATCTGACTCTCGCTGCCTAGTCCCACATTGGTTTAGAATCTGTCTCCTACAAAATCAGTGCATATGCATCAAAAACCAAAAAAAACCAAAATTATATATAAGCCATGCTATTTTTATTTATTAGATTTTCGAATAGATTTCTAAAATGTTGTGAATGCCAACTCAAGCTAGCATCCACATTTATTCATGTTATTTTTTTAACCGTAAACTTCAAATCAAATCATATAAATCCAAAACTCTGAAAATTATAAAAAATTATAAAATCTTAAAATCTAAACTCAAATACTAAAAATCTATATACCTAAATTTTATAACATTTAAACCTAATTTTTTTTAACTCTAATGCCGAAACACTTAATACACTAAATGAAGGGATTTTTGATTTATCATTTATAATTTAAGATATAAATTTATATTTTGGACGATAAAGAAAATTAATTTTTTTTAAATTAAAAATTAAAATATTAAAAATAAAAAATGATGTGGACGTTGATGTGGACGTGATTTAGAATCTTATTATATAAAAATACCATTAATTTTAATTTAATTAATGTGGTCTATATTTTTCCAATATATATACACATCCCCACATATATTTTATAAGATGAGATAAATTACTCGTCTAATTTTAAAGTTTTTTCCCAAAATTTATAAAATATAAAATATTATTTTTCAAAATTTACTTTTATATTAAAAGTATTTCTACAACATTTAATAAATCACATTCAACTACACATTATATTAAATCATATTTTAAATAAAAATAATTTTAAAATATTAATATAATTTTTTTATAACCGATTTTTTTATCCATATAAATTAATTAAAATAGACAAATAAAACCCACCAGAGGAGTAATAAATAAACAACAAATAATAAAGTGTGAATAACATGTTTCATATATAATAATAATAATAATAATAATAAACTTAATTCTAACACCCTGCTTCCTCTCTCCTTCCTCTCACGTGCTACTCACGTGCGCCTCAACTTTGTGACAACTCCGACTTCTCCAGACTCCACAGCGACCCACAAAAAGAGAAACGAAGAAGCGTCTTCACTGAGGACTCTTATCCATGGCTTCCGACGAGCTCCGTGACGCCGGCGGCGAGCCGGAGCCCATTGACGACCAAGACCTCCCTCTTCTTGACGACGAACTCCGTATCAACCTCCGCCGCACTGCCTCCAACGCCACCTCCCAAGTTGCCCTCATCGGCTCCAATGTCTGCCCCATTGAGAGCCTCGACTTTCGAGTACGAAAGCCCTGGCCTTTGGTACTTGTTCTTATTGTTATTCCTACTTCTTTTGGTGTTTGATCTTTGTTTGGGGCCAGAATGATCGAGAACGACTTCGTGAAGCATGATTGGCGAAGCCATAGTCGGCCTCGGACCCTTCGGTATGTCCTGCTCAAGTGGATTCTTTGCTTCCTCATCGGTGGGATCACCGGCTGCGTCGGATTCTTTAACAATCTTGCTGTTGAGAACATCGCCGGCGTTAAGTTCGTGGTCACTTCCAACATGATGCTGGCTAACAAGTGAGATTGGTTTTGATTGGAGATTTGATTTGATTTGTTTGTTTGTTTGTTTGTTTGTTTGTTTGTTTGTTGTTTCTTTGCTGAAAAAGTTTGGTTTTTGTTTGCGATTATTAGGTATGCGTGGGCTTTTATGGTGTTTGCCGTGTCTAATTTTATTCTGACGATGTTTGCTTCGGTGATCACTTCTTGCATTGCGCCGGCGGCTGCGGGGTCAGGGATTCCGGAGGTGAAGGCTTACTTGAATGGCGTTGATGCTCCGGATGTATTCTCATTGAGGACTCTGGTTGTCAAGGTGAGAGTCTCGTTAATGGTGTGCTGTTTTAGGGTGATAACAACGAAGAAATTCAGGTTTCTGGATTGGATTTTAATTTGTGCTTTTGATGTTTTGATGTGGGTGTTAGAATTTAGAAGAACGGGGACGAATCTGTTGTTTTTGTATTTTGGTTCTCAATTATTGGTTTTATGGTTGAAGATTGGAAATCTGCAAGGATTTTTTTTTTTCAGTTTACTTCTTTCTCATTTTGATTAGAAATCAGGACATTTTGAAGTGAAATAATTTGTTCGGAAGAAATGATGTGTAGTTGAACAAGAATTTTAGTATATTCTTTTTCCGAAAGATTAAATCTGATCATATTAGACTCTTATAATGAAACTGGTTTCTGAATTCAGAAAATCAGCATTATTTGGGATTCATGTCCTCATTTCAATTGCAGATTGTCGGTAGTATTGCTGCAGTGTCTTCATCTCTCCATGTGGGTAAGGCTGGACCTCTGGTGCACACTGGTGCATGCATTGCATCGATACTAGGTCAGGGAGGGTCACGAAAGTATGGCTTGACATGCAAATGGCTTAGGTACTTCAAAAATGACCGCGACCGGCGTGATCTTGTGACCTGTGGAGCTGGCGCTGGGGTTGCTGCCGCTTTCCGGGCACCTGTTGGTGGTGTACTGTTTGCTCTTGAATGCGTGGCATCATGGTATGATCCTTTATGTTTTACTTTTCCTTCAAATCCGTTTTCTTCATGTGTGGTAGTTGGTTCCTTAAATAAAATATCTAGGATCGTGTGCTTTCTTCTGTTTATATATGCTGTATTGTAGATTATTTATTTGTTGTGTTGCATTTTGCAAATTATGCACCTGAATGTGGTATTGGAATTTATAGGCTACATCAGATGACCTAGTTACCAACAGTGAAAGTTAAAATCATTTTGGCCTAGCTGTTTGCTGCTCTTGTTTGGAAGTCATTAACTATAGGTTTGTTCTTTGAACTAAGGTTACATTGATTAGTGAAATGGGTCATCATGAATGTGACATACTTTTTTCTTTCATGAATTGTGCTGATTTAGAATTTTCTGTGATCAGAGGTCCTGTTTATTATATACCTATTGAGGGCTGATGCTTGTGGAATCTGGTTGAAGCTGCATTTTCTGTACTTATGGCAATTTCTTATTCCTGCTTTTTTTGAGAAATTATGTAGATATTGTGGTTTTTAAGCAAAACATAGAGTCAAACAAAACACTTCTAGAAGTCTAGAATCACTCAAGTTTTTAGAGTACAAATTCTATCTTCATAAGTCATCTATTTCTATAATATTATCATCTTCATCATTTAAACTAGCTTCAATCCCATCACTAGATTTAGAGTGCGACTTTTGTTGATTCTTCAATTTTCTCTTGTGAATTAGTTAGCCCCTTAATTTACTCATTATTTTTTAAAAAATAGCAATTGTACACTTTAATCACCTAGTTTTACTCTAAATTTATTTCATTCATCTTAGTAAGTGTGCATTTTTAAACTCACCTAGTTTTTCTCCCCGAAATTTATTTCCCTCCTTATTAGTAGGCATGTTTTTCTAAAATCGCCTAGTTTTTCTCCTCTAAATTTATTTATTTCCTTATTAGTAGGTGTGCTAATTAAAATCTCCTAGTTTTTCTCTCCTAAATTAATTTCTTCCTTATTAGTAAATGTGCCTTTTTAAAATCCCGATTAACAATAATTGAAAACATTAAATATATGACTGATAGCATTAAATAAAATAATAAAAAAAAGACAGGCGTGCTTTTTTTATGCCTGTCGCCCGGCAAAAAGCGCTCGCCTAGGCTCGCCTCATTGAAGGCGCCTTGCCTGGAGGGTGTTGAGGCGCTAGAGCCGAGCCTCGCCTCGCCTCGCCTGAGCGCCTAGGCGAGCGCCTTTCTCGCTTTTAATAACACTGGGTTTTTTTAAGTTCTTAAAGGGTAAACATGTTAACTTTTGGTAATATTTGTACCTCTATGACACAGGTGGAGAAGTGCACTACTTTGGAGAACATTCTTCACAACCGCTATAGTTGCTGTTGTTCTGAGAGCATTGATTGACGTTTGTAAGAGTGGCAAATGTGGCTTGTTTGGACAGGGTGGGTTGATAATGTATGACGTAACAGCTGATAAGATTACCTATCATCTTGTGGATTTGCCTCCAGTTATCGTTCTTGGTATCATTGGAGGAATATTGGGTAGCATTCACAATTTCCTTTTGGAGAAGGTTCTTCGAATATATAACCGGATTAATGAGTGAGTACCAGTTTCTATATCCTTTCTTTCTTTCTTTTTTCTTGTTCATTTCAGTTATGGATTCTTGAGAAAGTTCGATTCAAATAAGGTCTTTGGTATTTGTATATGAAACATTGCAGAATTATTATTTCACTGACCATGCATCTTCTTTAAAAAATTGTTGCTAAATTTTATCCTTCTGTCTACAAGACGTGTTTATCTAATTCACCATTCTGTATATCTTTTCCTCAGGAAAGGCCTTGCTCGCAAATTTCTTCTTGCCGCCAGTGTTTCCATTTTGACTTCATGTTGTCTTTTCGGGTTGCCCTGGCTCGCATCTTGTAGGCCTTGTCCAACTGGACTAAAGGAAGCTTGCCCGTCGATAGGAAGATCAGGCAATTTTAAGAAATACCAATGTGCTCCAGATCACTACAATGATCTAGCAAGTTTATTTTTCAACACCAATGATGACACAATCAGAAATCTTTACAGTGCTGGAACGGATGATGTGTTCACTAAATTCTCAATCATACTGTTTTTTGTCACCTCCTTTTTTCTTGGAATCATAAGCTATGGTGTTGTGGCTCCTACTGGGCTTTTTGTTCCTGTTATATTGACGGGTGCAACTTATGGTCGCCTTGTCGGTATGCTGATGGGTTCACGCTCAACGCTTGATCACGGCCTTTTTGCAGTTCTTGGTTCTGCTTCCCTTCTCGGTGGAACCATGAGAATGACAGTTTCTGTTTGCGTAATCATCCTAGAGCTAACCAACAATCTCTTGCTTCTTCCTCTTGTTATGTTGGTTCTGCTCATATCCAAAAGTGTTGCCGATACTTCTACTACAAATATCTATGATCTCATCGTAAAACTGAAGGGGCTCCCATACCTTGAAGCCCATGCTGAACCATACATGAGACAACTTACAGTCAGTGATGTTGTCACAGGTCCTTTGCAAATGTTTAACGGCGTGGAGAAAATCAGCAACATAGTCCATGTTCTAAAGACAACGGTCATCATGGGTTCCCTGTGATTGATGAGCCACCATTTGCAGCTTCACGGTTGCTCTTCGGTATAATTTCTCGCGCCCACCTTCTTGTTTTGTTAAAGAAAAAGAAATTTCTGCCTGCATGCACCTTCTCCACTGTTGAAGACATGAAGCGTTTCTCAGCCGATGATTTTGCTAAGCGTGGCTCAGGCAAACATGACAGCATTGATGATATTGAGCTTACTGCCGGAGAGATGGAAATGTACATAGATCTGCATCCATTTGTGAACACTTCACCTTATACAGTTATAGAGACAATGTCACTGGCAAAAGCTGTCATACTTTTCCGGGAAGTCGGATTGAGGCATCTCTTGATTATTCCAAAGTCATCACATGTAAGAATTCTGGTCTAATACTAGTACATTCTTGTCTTGCTTATTAGTCGAATACTAACTATCGTGTCGCTGCAGAGAGAACCAGTAGTTGGCATTTTAACGAGACATGATTTCATGCCTGAGCATATACTTGGACTGCACCCGATCCTGAAGCGGAGCAGGTCGAAGAGGATGCGGTTCGGTAAGGCCGCTCTGGTATCACTTTGTAAGGGCTGTTTTCCATGGTGTGAAGATGACTTCTGAAGCTTTCTACAAAATTTAAAGTGAAGATCTCATCTTTGTGGTTCCATTGTACACATCTGAAACATCGGAGACTCAAATCCGAGGCTCGGTAATAATATTCGAAAGCTGTTTTGTGCTATTTTTGCTGGCGGAATTCCAGTTGTATTATTGATATTGTAGTTTTTACAATAGTGCTTCAAGTTTCTGTTTTGTTGGTAATACGATTGTCTCGACATGTCGAACTATTATCTAATTGGACTGAACATTGTCCCGTTTGGATTCATTTTAATTTTTATCAATGTGTTCAGTAGAGCAGTTCAAGATGCCTTTGTCATAAAATTAGATGTATTTGGTAGGTCTTTAAGGACTGATTTGTTATTTATTTATTTTTTAAATATCAGGTTTCATTTTGTTATCAGAACTCAGAAACACTAGACTTGTGTGTGATGGATGGTCTCTGGCTTGATTCTACTTACAAACTTACATATAAGATACAGGCTATTATTTTTGTTTTTTTATTTGTTAATTAAAATGATATAAAATTAATAGGAGGAAACAGAGAAAGAACTTATTTTGATATAGTACGTACATATATTTACTCATAGTTTTATGGTATCTATTATTGGAAAGGTTTTTTAGAACTCTAAAAACTATAATTTGGAATTTGTAATCAAAAGCTTCATTATTTTAATGGAAGGCTGAACCAACCAACAAATATCACAAGTTTTTTTGTTCTAATATATATATATAAGTCATCTATGGGCGTCCATTATCAGCTGTTGGATCAAGATCCAACGGATGACATTGATGAACAGTAATTACTACAGTAATACAAACAGTAATCATTGTTTATCAATTACCGTTCATCAATGTTAGCCTTTAGATCACAATCCAACGGCTGATAGATGGACATCCATAGATTTCTTATCTATGAACGTCCATAGAGGATGTATTGTCATATATATATTCATTCTTGAGAATGAAGAATTGCTAATTGGTAATGTAATTATATATTTTGAAAAAATAAATATCATTCAATATCAATTGAAAGAACTGATAAAATAATTATATATTTTGAAGTTAAACATTCCGGTAACACAAAAACACTAAAAAATTTATTAAAAAAAAAAAAATAGAGAAAATTTCTCTTCTAGTCTAGATACCTTCCCTCAATCTAAACACAAACATGATCAATGAAAAGAACAACAAAAGAATGAGCTCCATGTTTTTTAAAGCCAATCAATATTATTGATTTATTTCCAGGATGCTACAATAGCACACATTCTGTACCTTCAAATTGGTTCAATTCATGCAAATCTTACAAGCACCCTGACAAACACATGAAGCACAAACTATACAATAAAAATCACAACATTAAGTTTCTCCCCAATCTATAATGTCCTGCTAACAATCTTTAAATCCTGCTTGAGAAGAACATCATGTTATAATTTCAATTCTCTTTTTTTTTGCTTGTGGAGTTGATCAATATAAGAATCTACGGTACCGTCCTGTGGCTTTTTCTCCGGTAGTCCTTCCGAATGTCCCAGAGCTGTTCAACAGCTTCTTTCATATCCGGACGATCTGCCCGCGTAGGTGCAGCACATTGAAATGCCAGGCCGAGTAACTTTTGTAGCACCTCGTCATCTATAATTTCATCATTCAGTGCAGGATCCAATATATCTCTGTCATTTCCTTTGCTGTGCTTGTCAAATGCCTGCAACAAAATATCCGCTTAGTAATCGGGATATGTTCAATGCTGAAGTTATTTAAGTTATGCAAGACTTACCCATCGGACCGTGATTCTCTCATTAGGCGGTCTCTTCACTTCTACCGGCCGACGTGCAGAGATAAGTTCTATTAACAACATACCGAAGGAGTAGACATCGCTCTTGGGCGTGAGTTTATATGTTTTCAAGTACTCTGGATCGAGGTACCCCGCCGTTCCTTTGACTTTTGTGGAGATATGCGTCTTATCAGGTTGAGTAGAACCACTTCTAGCAAAACCAAAATCGGCGACCTTCGCTCTGAGGTTCTCTGTCAGCAGAATGTTTGATGACTTCACGTCTCGATGAATTATGGTTTTTTCTGACAACCAATCAATTTGAGCAAGTAACCCGAAATAGTGTCAGCACTGTAAATGGAAATTTCATTTTAAGTTTTCAAAATAAGTTTTCAAAAGAAGAAGGGTTAATAAACTTATTAACATTGACTCAACTTTATTGCTTCTTTCTGCGAATGTGTGTGTGTGAGAGAACCTTTATTCTAACTTTGTGTCTTTTTTTTCTTTTGATTGTCGGGTAGTTTAGATTGCAATTGCATCTGAAATATGTTCATAATATTCAACCTAACTATACAAGAGATTTACCTGCATATAGGTGGAGATAAGTTAGGGCATGTGCGACATCAATGGCAATTTCTAGACGTTGACTGAAGTTCAAAATTTTCCCACGTCGACCTGCTTACGAAAAAGATCCATCATTTCGTTACCCACAAAAATATTTATTAGGTCTGGACAATCAAATCTTACCATCTAGATGTTCCCTGAGTGTCCCATTAGGAACATATTCAGTAAAAATTAAGTACTCATTTTCTTGATCATGGTAACCAAGTAACCTCACAAGGCTCCTGTGTTCGATTTTGGTGAGCAGTGCAACTTCATTACTAAATTCAGCTTTTAGGGCTGCAAAGTTTTCCTGTAACAAGCTCCTATCAATATAACATCTACAAATTAAACTATATATGCTATTTCCTGTTCGATTAGTTGAACAAGAAAATTACTTTAAAAAAAAAGATAAAATGTTGATGGCGAAAACGACCAAAATAATTTTTTTTGAAGATATTCTTGAGTATATGAGTGTCAGATCATTTTAAGGGAATAAGCAAAGTCATGCTAAGAAATAAAATACCTTCTTCGCTCGCTTAATAGCAATTATCCTACCATCAGCCAACTTAGCCCGGTAAACACTACCAACACCTCCTTCTCCAATCTTACACGAAGATGAAAAGTTCTGAGTAACTTCTCTAATGTCATTGATGCTGAGTTGAATAGTTCCAACCACTGATTGTTGAGGAGACAATGAGAAGCGTGGTGGACTCGGAGCTACCCGCAATGGTGCATCAGAACTAGTGTTTAATTTAGAGGTAACTGACTCCTCTGTAACTAATAAAAAATACAGGTAAATGGAATTTTCATGAACGAGAGAAAATTAGCCACATGCAAAATGAAACAAAATATTTGTGGTGTCACAGACATTAAGAATGAACATATGATTAAACACTACAAAATTATATACAAATACACGGTTGGGCATTCTCCAAAATGAATATGTTTGGACTTAGATTTGTTCATCTAAAAATCATTGGTTCATGTGATCAGACTATAAAGGAATCCAAATGTAAATAAGCTGTCATCCAAGCAGTTCTTACAGACCCTCGACAATTTGAAAACTCCAGTAGAGGGATGTGTGTAATGTTTAGTGATTTGAGATGATGGGTGATGACTTGGTTTTTCTAGAAATTGATCTCTGTTTTGGTTGATGGATGGATGGAGGAAGATTGGTGTGTGTTTATTGACATTGGGCATGATCGAGATTGTGAGCTCTCTTTATATATATAACTCACAATCTCCATCCTGTCCAATAAATAAAGCCCACAAATATATAAATTGCAATATCACCAAAAGCAACTTGCAAAAATTACACGGCATACCTTGACAAAAATCATCATCAAAGTCATCAACATAGCCAAAAAAATAAAAGTAACACTCATTAATAATAATAATAATAAAAGTTCAAGTCACTGCCATAAACAAAGTGATATTACCAAATAACAAAATTTTTGTCTTAAAGCAAAATAGATAATCTTCAAAAAAAAAAAAAAACATTGACTTCGTAAATGAGTTAGGGTAAAAGGGCACAAAAATAAATTTCTTTATGTGTACATGGACAAAACGATAAATTTCTTTATGGAGGAATATGATGGATTTAGAAACCCTAGACGAGCGAGCAAGAGGTAGAGAACAAAATCCTTCAATGGAGATTGGGTAAAAGGGCAAAAAAAAACCTCATTTTTTTATCCAATGTTACCATTTTTGTCCCAACCCTCCCCATGAAACTAGTTATCAGGTTGTGATTATGGGTAGGATAAAGTGGGTCAATAAGATAAAGTATCATATCATATTTACCCACCAAACAAAATATAAGAGTAAGATATGATAGCTTATCTTATCCTATCTTCACACGCATTTCAATAAACACTATGGTGCTCAGCGATTTGTGGTATGCATCTATTCCAAGGTTTTCATCTCATGTACATCTCGTGCGTGTGTGTATACTGATAAACATTATATAAAAATTTTGATTTGGCTAAAATAAACAGTAATTTATTTTATAAAGTGACATTTTTAAAAAATAAGTATGCCTAGATCACTATAAGAAACTTAGGCTGTAGTGGCAGCAGATTTAAAAATTTGTGCTACAAGTATTTAATAGTTAAAATGTGTCTGTTTATTGCTATTTAACAATTTTTTTAAGAAAAGAGTTTATATGGAAAATTTTTAGAATAAATTATTTTATTATTTAATAAATATAAAATCAAGGAGGTGAGTTCTTTGTGTCCATTAAACCTTCCTTTTTCTATATATTATTTTATTATTTTAGATTTCTTGAATGACGTGGATGCTCATCATCATTAATTTTTATATAAACTTCAAATTTAAACCTTAAAAATCCTTAAATTCTTAAAATTAAAAAAATAATAATAAAAAAATCATATCTAAAATCTTAAACCTAAATACTACGAAATCTATACCTAAAAATCTAAAAACTTGAAACCTAAATAATAAATACTAAACCCTAAACCCTAAATCCTAAGCCCTAAACCTTAAATCGTATTCCCTCAACCCTAAATTATAAACCACAAACCCTCCTATGAGCGTTTGAGATTTACACTTTAGGATTTAGGGAGGGAGTTTTCGGTTTTTCATTTACGATTAAAAGTTTAAATTTAGGATTTAGATAATAAAGAGAAATTTAAATTTAAAAAAAAACATAAAGAAAGAATGACGTGAATGCTAACATGGATGCTAACTTGGCATCCACGTCATTTGGGAAATCTATTCGGTAAAAATATCATTACTCTATATATACCTTCTTCTCTTCACCCAATTCCAAAACTTGGTCACATCCTCATCGATTCCCTCCATATATGGATCCTCCCTCCCTTCCCTTCCCTTTCCTTTTCTCAAATGCAAGCTCCATTCCTCCATTTACTTCTCTTGTTGCTTTTGTGGTGATTGTGATCCAAGGTGCTGGACAGGCGATTGTTATTGCACCTTCGTTTCTCATGGTGTAGGCCAGCATCATCACCACCTCTGCCATTCCAAGTATTTTAGGTATGATCCTCTTGATTATGCCCTATGCCCTTAACTTCAATGATAGTGCAAATGCCGACGAGGCTTACCTTGCTTGATATGCGTCTAGTACTACAATTTCTCTTTCCGTCTCCCGGCCTCAATGTTTGTGTTTGTGTGTGTGTGTGTATCGATATTAAATGTTTCCCTTGTGAAGTTAATTGATACCCTTAGATTATTTCTATGATTTGGACAATGTAAATTACTGAGTCACACAATTGGTGTCACTATCATACTTTTCTAGATAAATTTTTTTAGGTATTTATTTCTGATAAGAATACAAGAAAACTACAGGATTAGAATCGGGAAAGTAATCACTCTTTTAGATTGAAGAATCTCATAAGAAACAAAAGGGTGAAGTGAAAACCGGTCACACATGTTTTGTTATTTCACCCATGTTTCCCACTTTCCATATGAAGTGTTTTTTTGTTCCTAGTGTCAGTTATTTTCTCTTAAGAAAATAGTTGCACAAGTCATTGTTTTTAAGATTAATCTTCTATGGCCTTCACTTGATTCTTTGCTTAATTATGATATGCAGCCTCTTGTTGACCAGGACATCACTTTCACATACCTAATTTCAGGTAAATGGACTTCCTCACTTCCTGGAATGTATTTGATCAGAACAATAAAGAATAGAGCTGCTTTAGAAATCCCACCACTACTTGGCTAATTTCAAAGTTAAATAGTTTAGGAGTTATAATAAATATTTTCTTGATTTTATATTTGTTGATTAATTGGTTAGACTAAAATCAAGAAACAAAATTTTTTATTTTCAAAGATATTTGAACAATTATAATACTTTGAATGTTAATAAATAATTAAAAATAATGTTTTGCACATGTTTAGAACAATGGTTTATAATTCTTTATCATTTTTCAAACATTTGCTTCAAAGTTCTCTCTCCATTATTAACTGTATGTAGTTAAGGATGTGTTGTTTGCTTTCTTTGTGCTAATTCCACTTTTGAGCTCTTTGTTGGCCTTAAAGATTTTAAGGTTTGATGTTTCATCTATGGGCATTTAAAGGTCCACAGTTTATGAAATTAATGTAGTCTACTTTATTTGCAATTTTAATATCTTATCAAGCTTCATGTCTTGGAATCAATTCCCAATCCAACTTCATGTCTTAATCAATTCCCAATCAAGCTTCATCTCTTAATCATTTCTCAATCTAATATGCACTTGCAGTAACTGTTAAAGAGTCGTTGGCATGCTTTGCATAAAAAATAAAATTATTATTTGGGCTATTTCTTAATCACAAATGCTTCATGCTATTTTAGTTATACAGCTCATTGCTTCCTCTTTCATGAACTTTATTCAAGAATGAATTGATACTTCTTTTGGATAAAATAGAAAGTAATGTACCCCTGTAAAAATTGTATACTTTCAGGTAGGTACTCATGTTATATCTTTTTCACTATTTGTCATGGTTTTATTTTAAAACACTTAAGTCATTTATGGAGTAGAACTAGATCTTTGGCTTTTGTATGCACTCCTCCGTCCCATTATAAGTTTCCACTTCTAAAGGCTTTTCATGTCCCAAATTATCTGTCTACATACCTAATTTAAATATTAACCTCCAAATTTAACCTTACCAATTTATTTAAATGCATTATTCTCCATCACTATCACCTTAAATGATCAACCTTAGCAGATGAAAAAAGATATGTGCAATATGGGAAATGTAGGGTAAATGTTAATGAAATTTTTAACTCTAATTACTTTTCTTACTCTTTGTAGGACAGTTAAGTTGGACACTTATAATGGGGCAAAGAAAGTACTTTTAAAAATTCTAAGGGCTTGTATGGAAATTATTATACAATTTAAACCAGGGAGAACCCAGAACATTATTCATTTTACAATTTTAGGGAGAGCTGGTAGGAGGTAATTAAAGAAATAGTTATATGGGTAGAGAAGAAAAGCTTAAGGCCAGCCACAACATAAGCTATGTATCATCTACGATACTTGCTTTTGGCCTGAATTCAAAATGAAACTCAGTGGTTCATTTTCTATAAGTTCCATTGTAGATTATTGAATTTAAATTATCACAAAATGTTGAATTCTACAATCATGCCCAAAATAGATAAGGCATTAGGCGCAATTTTGCTTGTATAGTTTTTCTAGAATGATTAAGAAGCCTGAAGAAGTTCAGAGCCAGCCTGGATTTAAACTAGCAAACTAAATATATGGTAGAAATCAAATTGATCATAAGGGTATATGTGATTTTGCACCATTAATCTGAATAAACAGCATGGTTTCACGTGTTTGTATCTCCAAGCATCATGTATGAAAATCTATGAATAAGGAAACACCTCTTCTTTGAAATCTCTCTCTCTCTCTCTCTTTCTCTCTCTCTCTGTCTATCTATCTATGCTTCCTTTGTGAATACTGTGACTTAGATTATATTTATACACATACATATATAAACCCAGCACTTGAGATGCATATCGCTATGGTGACATACAAGCTCAAGCCAACTTTCCCTGCTAGATTTGCAATAAGAAAGGGCATACTACTTTGAAGTGACGGAAATATTAGCCTTTATAGACCAGGCCAAGTTTGCTTTACGAACACATGAACACAATCCCAATCCTTTGCCTCCTAGGTTTCGTGCGACAATGATTGCGGACTAAACTTTTCATGGGCGCACACATGTGCACGCGGGCACACGTGCGCAGACACACACACACATAACATCTCTATTATTTGGTTACCTGTAGGATTGAAATTTGACCTAACACATGAGCTTGATCAAGCATCATGGCATGGCCGGGCCTTGTAATGACAGTGGCACAGATGAGTCCTCCAATCTCCAGCCATCTTTTTTCTGTTCTCTCCGTCTTCTCTGAGTTTTTTCTCTAATTATCCAATGGCTATATTTCCAACCGTTGGATCTAGATGTCTAATTATCCAAGTGCTTAACTTATGAAAGAAACACTACAGTGTTATAGTTAACTACCATAATCATCTAATATTAGTGATAAATAAACCAAAAGCATAAACAAGGGGACTATTCACATCAAGAGGTTATTTCAGATTAAAAGATTTCAATACAAAGAAAAGAGAACTTATAACAACCATATTCTAATTTTACTCACTTGAATTTAGCTCTTTGGCTGAAAGATTATGTGCAGTCCCACCTTCCCCTTTTGGTGAAGAGCAAGGACAAAATGGACTGCAGCAGAGCAAATTCATAGCTACATAATCTGAAAGTAAAGAGAACATAGAATGTCATTTCTGCAACTGAAATTGTCATTTTCACCAATTTCAAGGATGAAATGGATTCCAAGAAATGCATGAAACATTCTATTTATGTTTTTTGAAGCAGGTCCACTGAAATATACTGAAAAGTTGGATTCCATAAGCCACAAAAAAAAAGGTATAAAAGAAAAAAAACATTCTGTAACTGAAATTCACAGATTCATGTATTGACAACCTGAAATAACCAAAATCAATCAAAAGGCAATTTAAATAATTAAATATTAAATACAGGAACATATCAAAAACATTGATGCAATTGATTAACACAAACACTATAAGCCTATTCACATGCTCTCTATAGCACACCAATTGATCGAGATCAAATGCCCATAATATGCATTGCATTAGAAATTACAGAAAATAGAGATGACAAAATAAAGACAGGAAAGCAGAAAAGCTATCTGGACAATTTAAATAAAAAAACAACCATATAAGCTTATATAGCATTTATCAGATTCGTAACTAGTGTAAAAAGAACCTATTGCCAAGTACAACAAGCAGCCAGAATATAATATTCACATGGCTGATCAGTTTTTACTTACTCCAATCCAAAGCAACTTACAGGAAACTACTTTGACAAGGCTGCCTCATAAGCTGAAAGGATAGTTGATGAATAAAAACATGATGAACTTTCAAATTATCAGTTTCTCAGATGCACCTTGGGTATTCCCTTCTTCATGGTTCTGGCAAGCACTTCTTTCTAAATGGAACGCATCATGATTGGGATTCATGTTATCACGCTATGCAAAGAGGGAAGGTAAAAAGAAAAATGAAGTGCAGGGAGAATGCAGAGCCTAGTCGAATGCATGGTTGATTCAGCAAAAATGAGTTACCATTGGAATAAAAACTATACAAAGAACACCAGCTTAGTGGAGACCCTCTAAGAAGAATGCCTCATTCAAACAACCGCAACTTCAAGCAAAAAAGGAACCTTTACACCAATTAAATATCCTTAAGTGTCCAAATCAAGGGCCAAAAGAAATCTTATCTATACAAGTACACACAATTTGGACAAAAATTAGAATAGTTGTAGGAAGCAGCAATAATAGGAACTCGAGGGTGTAACTTCCGATTACCTTATCCAAGATGATAAGGAGATGCCAAAATAACCGCGATCAAATAGAAATAGATTAACCATTACTTTGAAAGGAATTCGCAAAACATCTCCCTATGATAGTCAAAAAATGATATGAAAATCACAATCTAAATCCAACGTAACCAATTATCATCGTAGTTCTTTATCTAGACCTTTTGTTTCATTTCCTCCAACAGTACATCACAAATAACATAACGTAAGAAGGTGGAAGCAAATGTTAATTCATGTATGAAGGTATCACTGCAAAGAAAAAAGAAGCTTTAAACAAGATTGCAACTAAGTCTCAAAGAAAAGTTCTCACGCATCCTCTTAAAACATAGGCCATAAACAAGCTAAGGAGATTGTGTGAACAAGGTTGCGACTGAAGTTTGGCATAGAAAAGAAATGATGCATCCGCTTAACATCAAACCAACACTTGTGAATCCTTTTCCCCAACGATCAAACCACCACATCATATCTACATCTAATATAACAATCCAGACTATTTATTATCCTGTGCCAAATTCATGAATTGTCCTTTGGTGAGCAAACTAAAATGAAAGAAAGAAATCAAAACAAAATGAAAAAATTAAATTAAATTATACAAGATAATAAAATCATCACAAGGACTGACCTGTTCTACAAGATCATGCCCTTGAAGAATCTGAGAAAACAACTGAAAATACAAGCATGAAAGAAAACCTTAAAACTATCCCATTTGACATCAGCAAAAACCTTGCTACAATTTCCCAATTCCATGAATCATCATCACAAAGTCAATAAAACAACTAAATAAAAATAATGAATTGGGATTTATCCTCTTAACCTGAAATAATAAATCCTCTCTGACTACCATTAGGATCTTCAACCACTTCTAAATCCTTTTCCCCAATAACCCAATTCCCCAATTCTCCAATCATCCCCTCATATCCACATCTAATACATCAATCCAGACTAAATTTAGGCATGCAGAGCATGAAAATTCACAGCAAAACACTAGATTCCAATAAAAACAAACATTATAGTTACAAATCTTAACATTCTCACAAAACCTCCAAAATTAAGGGGGGCAAAAAGGCACTTTCTTTAAAATTAAAAAGAAAAAAACCCCAATAATTATCAAATAAAAAAGACAAGAAATCAACAAAAAAACAAAATCCCTAAAAAAATCTAAAATTTGCCATTAAAGAATCACAAGATTGAATCAAACAGATGGGAAAAAACAAGAGAGAGAGAAAAAGAACAAAACTTTACCAGAAAGAAGAAGATTTCCAGAGAAAATCCAAGAAATTCTTTCCAAACAGAGAGCAAATGGCATGACCAAAGTTCAAACTTCAAACATATACACACACACACACACACACATATATATATATAGATATATAAATTGGGGAAGGAAAGTGATAACATAGAACTATGAGAAAAAGAAACCGGTTTGAACGGGAATGCGTTTACCCTGGTCACCGGTGGCTTAACTGTACGGATGGGCTGTGAATAGAGAGAAATGACCGGAAACCGGAGCTCCCCAATGCCCATCCGCATGTCCGCGTGGGTGGTGAGAAGGAGATTGGAAGAAGAGGGTGGAGACTGCAGTTTTTAATGAAAGTGAAAAAGTCATAATTATAATAATATTATAATATAATAATAATAATAAAGAAAAGTCTTGGTCTATGTCTTTCAGTGGCTGGGTTTGACTGGACTTTTGTTTTTGTTTTATTTATTTATTTATATTTTGGGTGGAGGGAAAAAAGGTTTTTTTTTAAATAATAATAACAATAAATGTTTTGAGTGTTATGTTGGTATTATTTGGTTGGGGATTGGTTTTTGGGATGGTTGATGTTTTTCTTTTTGATTGATTATTTTGTTAGGAGCTGTTTGGTTACATGTATTTCAAATTACAGTGTAAGTCAAATTACATGTAATTGAAATTACTGTATTTTCACTTACATCATAGTTGTTTGGTTGCCTGTAAATGAAAATGCTGCATTTTCTTTTTAAGTGTTTGGTTTGATGTAAGTTGTGGGTTAGAATCACCATGTAAAGTAAGTGGTGAGATTACTCCTATTTTCAAAATTTTTTATAATTTATAATTTTTTTTAATATTTCATTTAAAATATATTTTATTTATTTAAGTTAATGTATTTTATTTATCAAAATGGATTTAAGTTTTAATGAATTTTATTTCTTTCAAATTTATTTTATTTTATTTTTTAAATTAGTTATTCAATATACATGAATTTAACTTACTAATAAAACCATCAATTGGTGCTTATCACTAGCATACTCACTTGAAATTGAACCTAAAATTCCTCAAATATTCCACTATAAAGTCATTTATAAATTCAACAAACTCAACTTCAATAAGTGTTTATGTTCATAAAACAAGATATAAACTCAACAAATCATATTCAATAATTCAACATGTTCATCAAACAAGTTCGAGACTCAACAACCCAAATTCAACAACCAACACCATTAAATTGTCAATATGTTCATAAAACATAACACAGTTCAACAACACCAAACAAAAACAACATACAAAATAAGAAATGTCCATAAACTTAAAAACACATGAAATAAGAAAATCATAAGAGTAGATCTCATACCCCACCTTCACACCCCAACTGCCTAAGGAACCCATCCATCCAAAAGCATCGAAGGTCATGATCTTTGTTTATAAAAGCAGTTGTGAGATTATTCTGGGCATTCAAATTGTCATATGCTAAACCAAGGTCAGACCTCATCGTATAATCTCTTGCTCAATTGTACACCTTTGTTTGTCTCCGCGGCAGTTGCAAGCCTATCCAATCCAATGGAGATTTTTTGCATGACTTCTAATTCTTCCCGCTTAATACGCTTTGATCCCTTGTTTACTTCTTTGGTCTTTGAAGTGGACGTTGTCGGTGTTTCCGCCGGAGGAGGTTGTGATTGAGTGAAGTCCCAATCATCCAACCCTTGTGGTTAATTGTCAGAATCCAACGTCGGCGGTGTTGATGGCATTTCCATGTGGACACCCAAACTCCTAGAGCTTTGAGAACCTGTTCTTGCAAATGACCTCGTTGCTTGATCGTTTCCACAAACAATAGCCATCTCCTCATAATCTTCAATGGGCTTATTAATGTAAACCGCTTCACTAGGATGTGACTACAAAAAAACAAACAAGGATAAGTAAATAGAGATAATGCACACAAATATTGATTACAAAAATAAAAACCAAATTTCAGATTACCTGTATGTACGTTCGGAATTCTTCAATGCCCATAATGATTTTCTTCTCCGAATCATCCCACGAAACTCCACTTAAACTCTTAAGCTTTTTTATTATTACCCATATTTTTCTTACATATCGGAGACGATTAATAACATGTGTATCACTCACAACCATGTTAAACCTCGTACTAACAACCCTTGCAACTGCATTGATAGCAATACTCTTGAAACTACTCTAAAGCTCTAATTTTTGTTTTGAAAAAAGCACTCTAATGGAGTGAATAAATCTATGAATGTTTTGAATTTGGGCCATCTTCTCTCTTTATGTACCAATAATGCTATATGTCCCGAATTAATGTCCCAAATTAGTGTTCCAATGCAAACGTCACTTACGGGATTATCAACCTTGCTAATTTCGTAGATGTGGTTTGCTAACCTCATAGGTGGGGTTAGCTTAGAAACACCAATTCGGTGCGTATAGCATTACTTCTTATGTAAGGGACATGGGTTATTGGGTGGCTTTAGTGGCTCCAATTTTTTCAATTCTATTCAAAACCCTCAATTTTATCATCTTGCCTAATAGAATTTTCCGTTTTAAAAAAAATTATTTTTAAGTTCAAACGTAGAAGTTTAATGAGTGTCATTTGAAATAAATGAGTTCCCTTATTAGAAGAATGACACTTCCACCTAGTGGTGCGAAGAAATGTTGCACAAGTGGTACATGTGTTTTTTTTTTTTTTTTTTGGGTATGTAGAGAAGGGGTAGTAAACTCACTCCGCACTTGAGCACCTAGTGCAATAAGGGCAACTTCAACTTTAGTAAATTAGCTTGTGCTTAAAAGAGATTTATGATGCATGGGCATTAAGCTGAGATCAAACTATCTTCAACACAGCAAAGATAAAAAGCATTTTTGGCATTTAATATGTTTCCAATGTAACGAGAATTGAGTAGGAAAAAAAAATTAGGTTTTTTTATTTCAATCTGGCCCTCTTTATTTTTTATTAGTAACATAATATTATGAAAACTTTATTCATCCAAATGGTTTCAAAATGTCAAATCAAGACCAACTCATCGTCTAGGTGCTGGTTAAACCTTTCAAAAAAAAAAACAAAATAGTGGTTTTCTTTCAAAAACACACTCTTTTTTAAACAAATCACAAAAATAAAAGCTTTTTTTTTGCTTTTTTAATTTTTTTAAGCTATTATTTTTTAATAAGCTTGTATTTTTTAACCATATTTATTTATTTATTTATTATTATTAATATTATTATAAAAAATGACTTGCAAGTGTATGTTCATGGATAGAAACCGTCGTAACTGGTTTTGAGTTCATAATTTTAGCAACCGATACTTAGACCAAAGATAATTCCATCGGTATGTATAATGATGGTCTACTAGTCGATCAAAGATTAGATGTAGACGTATGCATATGAATAAAAAACCCTAATCGCATTAGGCATAATTTATGCCTTTTTATGTAAACAACATGGATATTATAGAAAATATTTAACCAACAAAGAGTAGAAATATTTAATGTAAAAAAATTAATTGATGTATTTTCTATTTGTACTGAAATGCAATTATGGTTTTTATACTATAAGCAAGTTATTCAACAACAATAATAATAATAATAATGGATTTCCAAAATAAATGTTGTTTTAAAAAATAATAGTAACTTAAAAAAAAAAAGTATAAAAACAAAAAGTTTTATTTTTATGTTTTTTTTAAATAAAAAGAGGGTATTTTAAAAAAAATTACTATTTTATTTGTTTGTTTGTTTGTTTTTTTTTTTTTTTTTTTTTTTGTGAAACATCCAACACTTAGGTGATGAGTTATCCTTGATTTGACATTGTATTGTGAAATCCATCCGAATAAAGTTTTCATAACATCATATTGCTAATCAAAGAAAAAGAGGGACAGATCAGGAAAAAAAAAAACCCTAAAAAAAATTCAAAAAGGAGTTGCTTGGAAGTATAAAAAAGCTTTAATAGGGAATGATTGGGAAAGTTGAGAAATTTTAGGAACTGATAGGTAATTTTGTTTCAAGTTGAACTAATTTTAATTTATTTAAAAGTAGCTAAATTTGAGGTTAAATTCTTTTTCTTTTAACTAATGATGATATTTATTGATGTTCATATTAAAAAAAAAACATTATATTATTTCAAATAAAAATAGAGGTTTAAAATAAAAAAACCAATCAATAATGTCCTCTGTATCAATTATGTTGTGATGTTGTTGCACTAACCTTTCAGTTCACATATTGCATGAAAAAATTTATAAAAACTAAGGTGATTTTACACCTTGATATTTTGGCTAGTTTTCCCAATTTGGTTCTTTAAATTATATTGGTATCAATTTATTTTTTAATTACATTTTATATTTATATCTGACTCAAATTTTACCTTGTTCAAGCTTATTTTTATTTTAAAAATATTGAATATAGCCAAAGTGCTCTTAACCAAGCGCCACTCCCAGTGGCCTTGGTCAATATATATATATATATATATATATATATATATATATATATATATAACTTTTATACAATATATTTTTATTTAATTTAATACTCCCTCAAGTTACTCTAGTAAAATATTCATTAATATTTCATTAATTTCTATTTTTACTTTAATTATTATTTTTTATTCTTTCTAAAAAAATATATTATGTTCACAAAAAAATATTTTTTTATTATTTATTAAAAATATAAAAGTATATAAAATATTAAAAAAATTAAAAAAAATTTAATGCTTCATAAATTTTCTAGATAAACATATTAAAAAAAATTATATAAAAACATATAAATGGGACCGAAGGAAGTATTCCCAAAAAATATTTCATTAGATATTTTAAATTATAATTATTAAAAATATATTTTTATTGAGAAAAGCATACAAACAATTTGTTTATTGATTGGAGTTTGATTATTAGAATTAACTCAATATCAAACTTTTCCTCGGCTCAAATAAATGTTAGGTTAATAAAAATATTTTCTTTTCAAACATTATTTCATAATTATAAATTATTTTTTAATTATATATATATATATATATACTATTTGTTTATTGATTGGAGTTTAGTTATTAGAATTAGCTCAATATCAAACTCTTCCTAGACTCTTAATAGTTATTAAATAATTGATTATTTTGATATAGAAATAAGGGATCATATGAATACGGATATTTTTACGTGGTAGATTACTCTATATTTGCTCAGTCTTAACTTTGATAGTTTATTATTTTGCGAACATAAAATATTTTAACATAGATATTAGTCCCCAATTAACTTTGCAATTACTTTATTACTGGGGGTTAAACACTGACCACGTCGACACATACTTCTAACATAGAAACTATAGTTTCGCACTTTTCCATCAGCGAAGAATAACGACCTCTAACTTTTTGGCTCGGGTCACCGAGGGTAAACATATGAGCTTTGAAATCTGACTCGGGTCACCAAGTTTAAACAAATGAATTATTGTGTTTTGTTTTGACATTAGTTATTTGGGGGACTTATATGCCCGTTATTTTGGTAAATTGTGTATGTTTTGAATTATTTTCTCAAATCTTGGTTTCATTATAATATTTGAGTATGTTTTGAAATCGGGTGATGAGATCCGCAAGTGCACGGGTTGTCAAGTAATACCCCTCGCGCAAGCACGAGAGGGTCGATTTCCCTTAGGTCCCAAGAGCTGATATTACTTCCCCTAGACGACACTATCTAGTCTAACAAATATAGGTTTAAAACAAAATAAGAAAACTAAAAAAAGAGATAACTATAGATAAGTTGGCCTAAGGCACACCACATGAACAAATTAAAGAAGCAAATAATGATGGAAGTGCAAGGCCCGAGCAAGGATCCCCTCGGGACTACTAAAGCTAGACAGATGCTAGAATTATACAGGCAATGGTGGTTTGGGCCAAGAGATATCAGAAAATAGATTACCCCGATGGTCACAGCGATAATCCTTAATCCCATACAATTATTGGCTCGGAATCTCTTTCGGTCAAATCCTCCTACGATTGCAATGCACACAGGGAAATCTCTAATTAGGGCCGATACTCAACCTAGGTCCAACCCTAATAGTTGAAGGGGTATAAAGCACCTGATGGTCACGGTGTATTCATACATGAATCCCCATTAAGCTAAGTGTGTCTAGCACAAGGACGATGGCCATGCATTAAGTACAACCAAACAGTTGAAATGTAGAGTTCTAATGCAAATCAACACATCAAAGTTCACCAAGCTTAAACCACAAACAAAACCAAATGCCATAAATGTAAATCAAAACATCCATACAAGCAAGTTCATCCCAAGGTTCACCAGATACCCGGTGACCTTGGGAGTCTAGTTCATCATCAACAAGGAAGAAAGTATAGAAAATAAGAAATACAAAACAAAGCTTATAACAAACTCCCCAAAGATGAAGACTAGAAGGTGGTGATGGGAATCCGATGGATCGGTGCCGACAAACTCCTAGATGTGCTCCTTGATAGCTCCACTCTTCTCCTCTTAATCTTGCTCCTTAGATTCACCTCTCCAGTCCCTTGAAGCCCTAGAGAATGATGGTGGGAGAAATGGTGGCCAAAAGACTCTTCATTGATGCCCTAGATGTGTTCTTAAAGACTTCTGCCCTGAGCTACGTAGGCGTGCAGTGCCCGCGCGGCTCACTGCCTTTCCGCTCGCAAAAACCCGGGTCAGTGCTACAGTGCTCTGCTACAGTACTGGTTCCGAATTCTGCAGCCGGTCATGCGGGCGTGTAGTGCCCGCGCAGTTCACAGCTTGATTCACATAGGACCCAGCTTCCTTGCTATAGTACCGCTACTGTACTCTTGCTTAAAAAAACATGATTTTTGGTGCCAATTTCACTCCAATTGCGTCTCGAGTTCATTCTAGCTTCTCTAAGGCCTACAACAAGGAAATAACTAATTTAAGCAAAATATGGGCATCGATTCATCCAAAATAGCATGCAAACATATACAAAACCAACGTGTAAATACATACATTTAGGCTCTTATCATTGGTAGTCAAGCTTATTAAGTTGTTCTCTTTCTCTTTCATATCAAGAGCATAATTTAGTGGTGGACAGCTTAGTGGGGTCATTGAGCAAGTCACCGTCTAGTTGTATCGAGTTAATAAACTCCCTTTTGTTGTGGATTTAACTCTTCTTGTTTTTGTTTAATGAATATGTCTGTTATGTGATTTCGTTATTTCAAACATTGTAGTTTCCTTTACTTTTGAAATTTAGTGTCATTGTTATATGTTGTTCTTTTTAGTATGAGATAAGTTTTGAGGTCTTGCGTGCCTATTTGGTTACGACTTTGTAGGTTTGCGGCCATTTATCAACGCTTCGGATTCGGAGCGTGACAAGGGTCTCAAGTAAATGGTTCAATTATGGAGTCAATTGAATAAATGCTAGATTAATAGAAATATTTTCAAATATTATTTTATAATTATTAACTATTATATATATATATATATATGTATGTATGTATACATACATACATAATATTACTATTTGTTAATTATATATAAATTAAATTACTGAAGAAAAACGGCATTATTAATTAATTTTTATTTATATTATATATGATATTAATAATTAAAAAAATTAATCACACATATTTATTTGTACCATAAATGCTCATGAGACTTTTCAAAACTTTATAATTTAATCATAGTTTTTATTGTATGTCTGTATATAATATTGACTCAAAATCCTCAATATTATGAAAACCCGGTACAAAGTGAAGGAATTCTTCTAGTTTGTATAAAGGATATTGCTTTACTTTGCAAGTAGATTGGCTCTGAAGGATTGTTTTTATAAATTTTACTCAAACAAAGGGTCTAATATAAATTTTCTGCCCTTCTTGAGAAGAAAATTGTAAAATCTCATTTTAGCAAGGTGCTTTGTCAAAATATTCACTTTTATAAAAGGATTTGATAGTAAATTTGTTTTAGCCAGGGGGTTTCTAATAATTTTCCCCTTCTCTTCATCACCGATCAAAGCCTTCAAGGGTTCAAGTGTTTTTTGAGGAAATCACAACCCTCAATTTGAAACCCTCATCATATGAAGCAGCGCGGCGGCGCCACGGAATCCTCGTCGCCGGCGGTGATGGCGGCGCCGGAGCTCGACCTCAAATCTATGATCCACGATCAGTGCCTCTTCTTCGACCGGCTGGTGGAGTTGATTCCGGCGAGGTTTTACCTCCCCGCCCCCGAGGACAAGCCATGGTTCCAAGGTCTCAGCAAGGCTGCCAAGGCTTCGGCAAAGAGGGAGTCCCGGGAGAACCTCAAGAAGGCACGCCGCGCTCGCCATGATCCTTCCAACCCCTCCACCACTCTCGACCTTCTTCGCCAGTCTATCCAGCCCGCTGAAACTGAGGCCTTGGAAACGGAGGTGGCTCTGGCTTCTGACCGTGCTGGAACACTTGAGGAGCTTCGGCATCGGTATCGCCTCAAGATGGAGGAGCTTCGCTCCAATCGCAATACGAAGAATCCGGTTAAGCCCCGTGTTGAGAAGGAGAAGGAGAAGGAGAAGGAGAAGAAGAAGAAGGTTGGAGATCGGTTGGAAGGGAAACGGAAGCGTGAAGAGCGGGTTGTAGATGATGGTGATGCGAAGAAGGTGAACAAGAAGGTGAAAGTGGAAGGAGGTGGTGAGGCCTTGCAAGATCTCTCTTTTAGTGTAGTTAAGATCGGAGATGGGGAAGGGAAGGGAAAGAGGAGAAGGGTTTCAAAGGTCAAGGCTTTACACAGGGCTGAGCGGCTGGAGGAGGCGAAGAAGGACCCGGAGAAGGGGGAGATGGTTGCTAAGAAGCATTCATGGAAGGCGGCGGTGAATAGGGCTGCAGGGGTTAAGGTTCATGATGACCCGAAGCTGTTGAAGGAGAGCATGAAAAAGGAGAGGAGGAAGAGGCAGAAGCATGCGGAGAAGTGGAAGCAGAGGGTGCAAAGCAGGGATCAGTCAAGGGAGGAGAAGCAGAAAACAAGGTCGGATAATATCAAAGAGAGGATCCAACAAAAGAAGATGCGGAAAATTGAGAAGAGGGAGAAGAAGCTCATGCGGCCGGGGTTTGAGGGACGGAAAGAAGGTTATATAAATGAGCAGTAATTGGTGGCGCCATGAAAATTTAGCTGGAGTTGTTCTGAGTTGAATGAAGGTAATATGTGCTTTCTTTGTTATCTTTTTAGTTTGTTGCTTATAATTTGTTTGTTAACGGTAACATGTGAAAACATTGTCATTATTGAAGCTATGTTTGATTTCATCTTACTTGATAGTCACATCAACTTGGATCTTTAAGTGCAATTCTATGTAAGCTAAACTCTCGAAATTCATTATGAATCACATTAGAATATTTTTATCAAGTGTGATGTTCATGTTGAAAGTAAAAGGTTTAAACTGAGAGTCTTCTCTCTCTCTCTCTCTCTCTCTCTCTGTGGGAGCCTTCAGTATTGGATGAATTCAATCGCTCGTAAGGGCAATCCTTTGTGCCTTGATATTAACTTTTTGACTTGTTTTAGGTGTTGCAAATGTTGGAAATTATTGGACTCTTCCTAGGAGCTGCTATAAGGCTAAGTGGTGTTGCAACTGGAGGATTGGAAATTCTAGGAAGTATACTATCTATTACCCACTTTTTGTTATCAGAAGTTTCTATATGATAGCCCTTGTAAACTTCTACTATTATTTATCATTACAAGTGTAACTGTTGGTTTGATTGCTGAAATTTCCTTTTTGTCTATTATTTTAATGAACAAGCAGCAGTGTCATATTCCACATTTGTTAAATTTTCCACCACGATTTTCTGTTCATCTGGTATTAGTTTGCCTTGCGCCAAGCACTGTATTTGATGTAGTTAATATGTTTTGTTTGTATTTAATATCTTGTATGCCTAGCTATCATTTTTGGTACGTTGAGCATGTGATGTCATTTCTATATGCAATATGCTTAGCAAATTCTATTTCTTTTACTGTGTTCTCTTTTGTGGCACATTGATCTTCTTGTAAACAATATCTATGTTTAAGTACCCATTTTTACTGGGAACTTCGTGTAGTTCTTTAAATGTTTTTTCGCTGCATATGAGAAATCAGGGAACTACCAAGTGAAATTTGTTTTCTTATTCCAGTCTGGTATCTCATCATTGATTGGCAGTAATTGGATTGACATATTGGGAATTTTTTTCATTTGAAGATTTGAAGAATGAAAATTTTCATATGGCTTCTATATATTTTTTTTAATGATGGCTAGAAGTGTTCATGTTGTATGATTTAGATTAAGTTACATATATATAGCTAGGTTTGATTTCCATGTTTTATTAGTGTTGAGCTTATTAATAATATGAAAAGTTTGTTGATCCATTCAATATAGAATGTCTAGTGTTTTGAATTTCAAACCATGTTCTTTATGCTTTTAGGAGTATATGCTTCATTATTGTGTTTGAAGTTTATGAGAGGGGTCAATAGAATTATGGTTGTCCCATTTTCCTGGGCACAAGCCCACTGACAACTATGTATTGCTTAGGCCATCTCTGTGAATTGATTATCAGTGTGAAGTAAAATTTCTTATTTTGAAGTCACTCTTTGAGATCTAAAGCCATCATCTTCACCTCTATAATGTAATTCAGACTAGCACAACTTTAACAATTGCAACAATTGCACTTAAATGATATGGTATGGTCACTTGAGCCTAAGGGATAAGAAGGAAAACATAAAGTTGTTGAGCATTTGTTGACTTGAGGAACAACTGAATGATAGCATAAGGTTGCAAGAAGTTTTGATAATCCAAAGTCTTTGAAAGACTTGATTAAATGAGCTTGCCAGCTCTTGATAGGCTTTACTTCTTATAGTTCACACTAGGAGCTCACTGAGACTAAAAAACTATTAGTGGGAGTTTGCTGTATTCAGTCATAGTTGGTTGGTTTCACCATCCCCATCAGTTTTGGCTCTTTTCCTTTCATTACATGCCTTAGCTGATCAGAAGTATTACATCCAGTTAACCAGATTAGAAGTAATTTTTATTTCTTGATTTTACTTTATTAATGATCACCAAGAAAATATGCAATTCAATTATGGTAGAAAAGTCATTTGCTATTAGACCTTATCATTCTGGTATGGATTTCACCTGTAGTATTCTGTATACAATGAAATGAAACAAGAAAATTTGAAATATGATATTTCTTTGAGAATTCTCACAAGAACTGATTTGTTCGAACAACATTTGGAACATGACTGAACTTCACTAAGCATCAATCAGAAGGATCATACCATAATTCCTATGAGCATTAGAATACTACATTGTTGTGTATCAGAAATTATTACTCAACTATAGAACCAATATTGTAGGTTCTCAAACAACTTTTAGATGCTAGTTATTGCTAAGGCACAACATTAGGTGAGGGGGCAATTTTAGAAAGAGAAAATATAGGAGAAGCCAAACTAAAGTTTTGTTCAATTATAATAAGAACATCATCCTGAATCTATCAAAGATTTTTCCCCAGCATAAATTTAATCCTGATGTTGACTTGAAAGAAGTTTTCATTGCATCCGTTGCCAATGCCAAGGCTTAAATTTTTTCTTTGGTGCTGTCATTTCATGTAGAAATTCTTGTCATGTTCTTGATACTGTTTATATTTAGAATTCAACCTTGCACTTTGCTTTGCTTGTATTTTGCTTCTTAAAAGACAACTGCGTTAGTGGGATGAAAGATGGCTTGCAATTGTTTAGGTGCTTTAGTGAAAGATAAGCGGTGAACCTAAGATCTGTTTAGTAATCATTTATGACAAAATTTGCCTTATTAGGACATAAAGACAAAAACCTTTAGGTTGATAGACAACTTTGATTTCAACCTTGTACTTTTGTATGCTTTTATTTTCCTTAATGTAGAGCTTTCACATTTTTCTACATTGAGAGCTGATGTGGCATTATTTAGGAGTATAAAGTATTGACAAAGTTGTTAGGTGAAGGTGAGATTTGGTTTCCAATTATCTATGACCAGGCTTTTTGTGATTTTCTTTTTCTCAATTGATAAGGATTCCGATAAAGTTTACAGGACATCTGTGCTAACATAGGCAAGTGCGATATAAACTTTGAACTTGACTTCTGAAGGCATTTGATTTATATTCCTAAATATTATGAAATATGAGAGTTCTTGAAACTAATATTTATATTTTCCAAGACACCTGCCATTCCATGCTGAAATTCTCATCATGTACTTGCTACCATTTATCTACTCGTAAGTACATATTGAGCAAAAGCATTAGGATGCTGGCAATTTAGATTTCAACTTGTACTTTGCTGTGCTAGTATGTTGCCTATTAAATGCCTGCTGCTACTTTGAGCTCTTGCTAAAGTGATTAGGTGAAGCTCAGATTTAGTAATCATCTATTACAAACTTTTCATTGTCAGGACATAATAAGGCAATCAAGATTTTGACCTTGCACTTTATTTGAGAGATGATCTGCTGACCTTTAAGGGCTCTTGCTAATGTTATTAGGTGTATGTAGCTAAGGTTTGATCACCAATTATCCATGACCAAGTTTGTGTTGTTTCTTGTCATATTGATAAGCATTCAATAAAGTATAGGCAAAATTTGTGACATCAGAGGAAGTGCAATTTGAACTCAGCTTCCAAATGCATTTGATTTAGATTCCTGACTATCATCAGAATTGAGAGTTCTTGAAGCTACAATTGTTTCATTTGTGTGTTAGCTTTGATTATTATTATTATTATTTTGTAAAATTCAATTTACCCATCTGAATATTTGGTTGTTTAACACAAGGAGGAAAATCAAGAGCTTTGTGGATGATCATTTTTTTGTCAGGAATGGTAGTGTTCAATACTGATGAACATTAATTGATAGGTTAACTGAAGTGCACAAACAGTTGAGCATATGTGGAAGTGAGGTCTGTTTTTAATATTTACTTTATTTGGAGATGAGTTATTGCAATTAGAAAAAGTCAAATTTATAGCATGTGTACTGTTTGAAACTAAATGCAGATGTCACCATGGATTTGTCAGAAAAACTTGAGACTTGTGGTAAAAGAATGTAATGACAAATTGAAATTGTTGTTTGATTGTTCACTGGAAATTGATTTTGATGACAGAGTCACAATTTTAATTTTTTTTTTCTTTTTGTATTTCTTGCAATTTTCCCTGTTTAGAGCATACAGATGTGGGAGCAACTAAAGTGTGTAAAATAATGAGAAGTGATGTTTCATATATACTAGTTTAAAGACCCGAGCCAACACTGTAGGGTGAATATTTCAAAAAGCGACAAAACATTGCTAATTGTCATTTTTTAAAATTATTTTCAATATGAGATGTATATTTGCGAGAGGTGAATGGTTGAGAAATGTATTACAGCGATATGTTATATTGTTTATTGAACGATGAAAATGATTTTATTTAGATACTTAAAAAAAAATAATTTTTAATATTACATTATTTTAACTTCTATAAAAATTTATAGAAGTTCTATTAAAAAAATACATATGTTTTTGAAAAAATATATCAAATTCATATTATATTATCATTTCTCTATAACTGGTTATATTATATTGCCTAGTATAGAAAGAGATACGGAAAGTTTTATTAAAAAAATACATAATTGTAAATTTGGAAACAAACTAAGTTTTGACCACATAATCGTTTATCTATATTTTAAATATTAAAAAAAACCCATTATTTTCAATATTTTGCTGCAACATGCCCAATTCTTAAATTATGTAAAATAAAATAAAAAAATCAAAATTATTGGTGAAAGTAAACATTACAGCTGTTAACACTAGCATGATTCTATTTAGTCATTATTGTTAATTTCAGTTGATCATCCTTGTTTTATATATATAAAGAATTTTTTTATTAACATTATCAAATAAAAAGATCGTAAGTATAAAATTTACCTGATTTCTTAAATAAGGGATAGTTTTAATTTGTCAAGTTTAAAAGAATCTTAATTTTGGTGTAAAACTTGTAGGAATTAAAACTAAAAAAAAAAAAAAAAATCACTGAATGTCAACATTTCAGCATATTGGTTGAATCACATCAAATCTTTGCAATAAATTATATACGAATTTTAGTAGAGTCAACAATTATGGCTCATATTTATTCAAAAGCGGGGACCTATAAGCATGAATTCAATTGGAAAAAAACCAACTCCAATACTTGCAATATGATCAAGGGAAAAAGGTAAGAAATATACACCAATTTTTTTTTTTACATCTTCAAATCGAATAGGTTTCAAAAGCATTACAAAGAAAAATAATGAGGTCAATAGATGACTTAATACCACTGATCCTTAACTAATTAAAGTAGGTTCATCTAACAATTGATGGTGGTAAAATAAAAAAGAAAATATATGAAGTTGAGAGAGGATTAATACCACTCACATTTTACTAATCACAGAGTTTAGCATCCCACCATCCGGACTTGCACGCAGCTCTTAATTCTCACAAAATACAAATTCATTCTTATTTTCAACAAAGCATAATACATTTTAATCCATTAATCCATCAAAGAAGTGAAGAATAGGAAATGCCTGATTTGATATCAATTGCGGAGCTGTCAGAGTAGTATGAATTCATCAGACCATAAATCTATTCTACATATTATCTCATTATCACAAACTAACTCATTATACACAAAATATAAACAATTTTCTTGTCATTCAAGATCAGCTAATCTTCTATAGAATATCAGAATCCATAAATCCATAAAAAAGGGGGGAAAAATACCTTATTTGGAAGTGACTGATAAACTGGCAGTGCAGTATGAAGGAGTCAAGCTTGTTTTTTTCTTTTCCAAACTCTTGGAACCTAGAAATTCCTAAGAACTTTTTGGGTTTTGATCATCCACATCATCCAATCCCTTTAAAAAAATTTTAAAAATAAATAAATAAATCCAAACAACATATTAGTGAAAAAAACAATTAAATTTCTTTTGTCATCCAACTAAATTAATTGTTTCATCCTAATGCCTCCTCCTAATTCACAGGAAATCAAAAGGAGCAACAGACATGAGATTTTTTTATCACAATAATAGTAATAGTAATAATAATATCTAATTTCTAAACCAAATAATGTAAAGAGAAAAATGGCACCTTAAGCTCTTGCAAGGTATCAGGAATCAACCGTATCTAGGGATACCGATTCTTCCCCACCTTAGCAAGGATCTAAACGAACAAATTTTTAAGAACAAAACTCACAAATCAAATGAAAACCTCTTAGAAAACACAAAACAAAATCTCAGTCCAAATCCACAGATCTCACCTCCACACTCTCCAAAACATTAACAATGTCAGAGATCCGCCTCCGCTCCACCCCCAGCTAGCTAGATGGGTCATCCAAACCCACTATATCAACGCCCATTGATCATACTGCTTCATGAAGCTATACACCAAAAAAAAAAAAATCACACAAAATCACACAAAAACATAAGGAAAAGATCCCCACTTTGAGCAAAGGAGGCTGAGAGACATCTGAAAGAGAACCACTAAAACCAGTTGTGATGGCGAAGGAGCGGAACACCATACAGGGTCAGAGATGTTTACAGATGAGAAATTTTGATTAGAGTATTTCAAGAGAGCCACTAAAACTTGCAGTTACGGCGGAGTAGCAAAAAGAAGAAGAAAAGGGAAAGAGGGAGAGAGAGCGAGAGAGGAAGGACCGCGCTTCCATCTGAATAATGGTTGATGGACCGGTTGAAGAGGACAAAATGTTAAATTGCCATTAAGTTTTTGGTGAGTAACTAAAACCGGGGGTGATGGCGAAGCGGCAACCAAAAAGAAGGAAAGGGAAAGAGGGAGAGAAAGCGAGACGAAAGGGTAGGTTGAGATTAAAACCACAGTATGCTCACATGCGGATGTTACTAAGTACTATGGTTGGCGTTTGTTTGTTGGTTCGTTGACTAATAATGGAGAAATCAAAGAGGGATTTAAGATGGGCCAATGTGTATTACTAATGATAGAAGCCAAGCTATGAAGATCCAATGACATATGGACAAATGTCATATGTAAAAAGAAACTGAAAGGAGGAGATATTTGGGGGCACTACAACAAAAAAGGGTTTTTGTGACATTTGTCATGTGTCGTAAAATAACCAAAAACCATTGCAATAGCTCTATACCAACTTTTGTAATAAATTTCGAATATATGTTGTAATTGTCATAGTCGGTATACTTTGTTGTGACATTTCCATGAAACTTTGGTACCATATATTCCGACATTTATTGTAATATTTTCTCAACATTTGTAAATAGTCTCAATATAAATTTTATTCCAACATTTGTATATTGCTTGAGTAACACTTTTTTTTATTTTATTTTATTCAACATTTGCAAATGTCGCCATAAATTTTAATCATATTAATTTTAAAATATTGCAACATTTGTAATTGTTGTTATAGAGATTATATACTAACATTTGAAAAAGGTCTCTTAAATTATTTATATTGACCTTTTGTAAATATTGGTTTTATAAAATAGAAATTATGAATCCCAATTTAAGTCGATATTTTTAAATATTGGTAAAAGTTATTCATCATATCTAATTTTGAAATTAAATTTCATTTATAAATGTTTGTACAAAAATTATTTACTAACATTTGTTAAGTATTTCTTAAAACTCTTATGTCGATATTTTATTATTGCTATTTTAACCATATAGTATTTGTGGATAAGTAACATTCGCAAGTGTTGTACAATTTAAATATGTAAATATGAGATAAAAATTTAAATTCTATAAAATTAATTTACATAATATAATAAAATAGTAATTAAAATTATTTATCAAAAATATAAAAATCTCATTTAGCACTAAAACACTAATTAAAATACTGTTAACAAGATCTACGAATCTCAAAGAAATCGCTTTCCAACATTATAATTATAATTAAGCTAACGCTTAGAATTGTCTTTAAATTTATCATGGTAGATAAAATATACAAATATATTAGTAGATATCCAAATCAATTTAAATAGGAAAAGTGATAAATAAATAATAAAATTTAAAATTTAAAATTTAAAATTTTGAAAATATAATCACTAATTAAAATAATATTAACATGATCTATAAATCTCAAAGAAATAGCTTTCAAACATTATAATAAACCTAAAGCTTCAATCCTTAGAATTATTTTTAAATTTATTACGGTGGCCTCTTATCTGCAAAATAAAATATAGAAATATATTAGTAGTTAAAATCAATTTAAAAATGAAAAGTGATTTATAGATAATAAAATTTAAAATTAAAAAATGTAATTTGATGATATTATAAAAATCATAATACGCTCATTATCGTAATAATGAAATTGAGAAGTAGTTAATTGAGAACAAGGACTACTTCTAGTATCTCCAACTTATAATAATTTTTATATTTAACAAAATCAAAATAATATAACAATATAAGTTAAATTAAATATCTATGATATATTAAAATCAATAATATACTAATTTGAAATATATAAAAAAAACTATGTGGAAGATATATAATTTGCATAAAATTGAATATAAATAAATTTTTTTTTTTGTTTAAATGGAGAATATATAATTCCTACTATAATAAGAACCCTTAAAAAATTTAAGTTAGAAAAAAAGAGAAAATATAAAACTTCAACAAAGCTATCACCTATGTGTGTCATAACTATAACAATAACTCTAAAAAAAATTATATAAGGGGCAAATTGCAAAACTTCACCAATGGTACCAGTGTCTCATAGCAAGAACCTTATAAAAAATTAAAAAAATTAAAAAAAATAATTAAAAAACAGAGCTAATTCTAAAACTGTAAAAAGGCTAGGGTTAAATAAAAAACCTGAAAGGAAATCTCAAAGGTTGAAGCCTTAGATCATGCCATGCCATGACCACCGCATGATATCATGACTTCCCCATTATCATATTGGCAAGGAGAAAAGACAAAACACATTTAAAAAATTAATAATATGTCAATCATCCATCAAAATAAACAAAAAAATTAAATATTTAAATAATATTACAAGAAAAACAATGCAAAAAAATACTATAGAATAAAGAAAAATCGAAGTACTTATTTTTTCTCCCAACAAGAACTTTACTTTTGGCCTTTTACATTATTAGGGACACTTAGGTTTTGGCGCTCATAAAAAAAATTGCCGCCTAATTTAATATATATATATATATATATACTAAATTAAAATAAGGCTTTCAAATATAGCATAACAAATTGATGCAATAAAAGTCATATTGAATTATGACATTTGTTACATAGGTTGTAAAAAGCGTCTTAACAAATAATATTATTCCGAAATTTCTTTCAACGCCTTAAAATCTTCAAAAATATTGCAAAACAAAAATCTATTGTGACTATAAATAGAAATGTCATTATAAACATAGGAACAAATAAAATTATACCAGCATTTATTACAATTATTGCTTAAAAGTTATTTTATGGTTTATAGTAACACTTATATATATATATATATATATAAATTTGTTGCTGTTAGTTATTTTTTTCAATAATTCTTATTTGGCTCAAATTTTTGATATTTTATGTGTTTTCATATTGTTGTTGCGTCAATTTGAGGGGTATATTGAGGCATTTAAAAGATAGCTACAATTGATGTGTGCCTCATGTCAGCTTATGCATTTTAATTTTATTATTATTTTTTAGTTGTCAAAATAATAAAATGACTGTATTGGGATTGGTTCAATTGAGGTTAGTTCAAGTGACAGAAGCTTGTGATTCGAGTTATAGGCAAAGAATATTTGTTGAGAGGAATCTATTTTATTTTATTTTTATAATTTCAGAATAAAAAACCCAAAAAAATAAAAATAAAAATAAAATATAATAAAATGAATGCGGCATTTTTAATGATAACCGGAGATTTTTAATTTGATAAGGGATTTTTAATTTTTATTTATTTTTACTTAATTGTCTATTCCTAGATTTATTCTAAAAGTAATATTTTAAAATGATAACAAAGTAGAATTTGAATTAAATATTTTATTTTCACCCGGACAAGAAAATTAATAAAAATTGGTGTAAATTAAATTAAAATTTGCCACTTGGATTATTAGGTCCACCAGGTCTTGATGGCAACCAAATATACACCCACAAATGAACTGTCCAACTACCAAACATCCAACATCCAACTACATACCAAAATAGAAATAAAATTGGCATATATACTCGTCAATTATTATTCCTTTTGTTGTATAAAACCCATTTTTTTTTTCTAACAAGCAAAATATTATTTGGATTTTTTTTTAAATTATAGAAATCTCAGAGACAATTCTAAGATCATTTTTATTTTGAAATAAAAATAAAATATGGTTTGTATGTAATGAAATATTGGGTATAAACTCAACCAGTATCATATCAATATCGATATTTTAAACACTATAACATAAAAATGAACCATTTTTTTAATTAAACTTTTTTATATGGCAAACTTTAAAGTATATACACAGATTTTCCTCATATTCATTTAGCTACATATTAATTACTTTTGTGGGTGTTATATATATATATATATATATATATATATATATATTCCCAAAATTGAAACATGGATGCTTAAGTCCAAAGCTAGAGTATGTAAACAAAATATTTAGTTATTTATTAATTAACATCATTATGTTTAGCTTGCCCCATTAACAAGAAACAAGAAACAAGAAACAACTTGTCTTCTCTTAAAATGGGTGGGTAAACAAACAGGTTGAACATATCTATCAATCTTTTATCTAAATATCTAATTAATTATTCATAATAAAGGCTTCTAGTTAGAGTTGGCCATCCTTATTTCCTTGCTTGTATGACCAAAATATCATTAATTAAAAATAATAAATAAAAAGTCATTTACTTGTTCATGAGTTTATTGTTAACTTGGTTATTCCTTTTTTTTTTTTTTTTTGACAAAGATGACAAGCAACGTCAATAGGATAGACATGTACAAAGATGTGCCAATTGTGATAGTTTCACGATTCTTCTATAAATTTATCATATAAGACATGCTAATATATGGGGCGATGACTATCTTGTCTTTCAATCTCTGAGATGCTCATTCACCATTCTAATGAGATACTACTAGACTATCATTGATTCTTTTGATAATTTTATTTGAAAAGTGTATTTTAAAATAAAAAAATCAAATTATTTAAATAATTATATTAGGCATCAAGTTTAATTCCACTCTTAATGCTCGTTTTCTTTTAGGTCAACTTGGTGGTTTTACATTGACATCAAATAATACTGAAATTTAATAACTAGTGCTTGCGGTCACATTAAATAATTTAAGTTGGTTACATGAAAACATAAACATGATCTGAAAAAAAATATTTTGTATTTTATGTTTTATTTATTTGTTTAAACATCATGAATTAAAAAATAAGTATTTTAAATTGGCGCATGCTCATTAGGAGCATATTATATATATTTGAAAATGAATTACTATACACCCTCTTCAAATCCTTATCACTCGCCTTAAAGACCATAAATTAACTTAAAAGTTTATAAATTTTTTTTCAAAAAGGTATAAAAACCAATTCTTTTGTTTTTTTAAGGGCATATATTAATATATATTAACACTAACAATTTTCTTAAAAAAAGAAAAAAAAAAGAAAAAAAGAAAAGAAAAGCAAAGGTTCACAAAACATAACAACATAAATGAAACAGTTGGGAGATGATTGATGCATACACACAGCAATTAAAACCACCAAACACTAACAACCTCCATGGACCCATTTTTATTTGCACGCATATATATATAATATTTAATTAAAGAAAAAATGTGTTTGATTATTCTTATAAAAACCTTATCAAGGTTCTTGAGAGAGACATATACCACCACTAGATGAAGAACACATCTAAGAAGAAAAGCAAAGAGCACAAGAACAAGAAGAAGAAGAAGATCATCAACAACAACAACAACAACATGAAGCATGAAAAAATATATAAACTTTTGCGGTATGAAGAGCTTCCAGAATACATGAAGGAGAATGAGTTCATTCTTGATCACTACCGTGCCGAGTGGCCTATAAAACAAGCTGTGGGCAGCATTTTTTCTTGGCACAATGAGACTATTAATGTTTGGACGTGAGTTTTTCATATTTTTATTTTTATATGTTGTTGCTTGTTAGTTGATAATACGGAAAATAATAGCTTTGATATCATATTAATAATTATTTTTATGATTGAGTTTAGGCATTTGCTCGGCTTTTTTTTGTTCTTGGCGTTGACATTAGTTCATCTTCGAGATGTTCCACAAGTTGCTAATCTTCTTGATCATTTCTCATGGTGAGTTCCTCTTGATCTTTGTTTTCTTTTTTTAATGAAATATGTTATATATTAATGTTTTGGAAGAGGATTTGAGAAATTTTAGTTCAATTTGTGTTTATTTTATGAATTTTTTTTTATAAAAAGTGGATAAACCATTAGGTTTATTTTATGTTTAATTCAGAGGAAATCTCAGCATAAAACCTTGAAAAATTTTAACAAATTAGCTTAATATATTTATTTTCAAGAATATGGTTTTCAAAGGGGAATGGAATTAATCATAAAAAATATATATTTATTTTATTTCAGGTATATCCCATCAAATGCAGCAGAGAATTCATCATACAATCAAGGGAAACTCTTCTATGTAAGTACTTTTTATTTATTTCCGAGAGATTAATTTTTTGGATTAGATACTAACTTCATACTAGGTTTGAAATAACAAACAAAAACCAAAATTTTAATGGAATTAATTGAAACCATAGTCTTGTACCCAACTTCATACTTAATATAGTTTTATCTTTTAATAATTAGTACTTAGTAATACCTTGGAATGAAAATATTACTTCCTTTTTATTCTCTAATATTTTAAAATAGTTGTCGTTTTACAATATTAAGGCAATATTTATTTATTTTTATAATTTTACCCATTTTCAATTTTCTAAGTTATATAAATGAAGAAAGTATTATTGATAGTCTAATATATATATATATATATATATATATATATATATATATAATTCCAAGAGTGGAATAGTTTAGTAATTTAGATAATTTTTATATTAAAATTTTAAAAAATTAATACTATTTTTAAATTTTGTGTAAAATTCTTAAACAACTTGTATTTTGGTAGTGTGTGTATTTTTTTAAAGTAATAGAAAGTGTTATTAATAAACATGAGCAGCTAAAAGAGCAATAAACTCCTCATTAATGATGGCGCCAGTTTGGACCGTATGCCAAATTTATTCCTTTGCAATATGTTAGAGATTGATAATTTATGGCAGTTATTTATTCAAAAAATAATATTTAAATAAATAATAAAATTTGGTTGATAGGTGCATGTGATTCATTTATTTGAAGAAGATTAAATGGGGTTGTTTCTAGTTATTAAAATTCAATGCTACATTCATAGTTCTCTACCTCATTTATTGTTAGGTTATATTTCAATTTTTTAATAATACCATGATATTGTGCATGTTTCCAATTATTAAGATGGTTTCAACATTAAAAAAAAAGGTTGAATCATGAATACTGTTTTATTATTCTTTTTATTTTATTGACTTTTATGTAAACATCATAAAACTTATTTTTTAATTTTGAAAATTTATTTTTTTATTAAAATATAGTCACTATAATGAGCTAATTACTCCAAGAAAGATTTAAGTTATGAAAGTTTTTATTTTTATTCTTATGATAAATGTTTGATGTAAATTCATATTATTTCGAGTTTAAAAGAATTGTTTTCGATTTAAGTATTGAATGAGTGAATTTAATAATATTAGACCAGATTTTCTAACTTAAATTTTTCTTTTACTCTTATGAAACTTAAGTAAAATTTTAATTTGTAAGAATAAAATATCGAAAGAACACTTTATATATATTTATATAGTTTGGGCTATCTAGTTAAGCACAATGAAACCTAATTAACTTGCCATTAAATTTTTTTTTGAATAAAGTAAATAAACCATAATTTATTTACTTACCATAAACTTCACTTGAAATTAATTTTGAACTCAAATTAAAACCAAATAATAATATATACTATATTATAAATATCTAAAATGTTCTAAATATGAAAAAGTAAAAGATTGACAAGTAAAAGGTTGAGTTTAATAAGAGAAGGGAGCATGCATCCCAGAAAATGTAACTTCTATTATAAATATATAAAAATAATATATATATATATATATATATATTAAAGACCGTTGGTAGGTATGAAAATGTAAGGCAGAGTGGTGAAAGGTTGAGTTTAGTGACAACCAAAAATATATATTGGGTCTAATTGCAATGAATCATAAATAGGTTGAGCTAAAACTCAATCCAGCTTGACATGAACCAAAAATACATGCAGGTTACCTCATCACTAGTACAACAAAACCCCATGCAAACCACAACAACTGCAACAACAACAACAAAGACACAAAGGTGGCCATTCTTCATCTTCCTCACAGGCTCAATGTTCTGCCTTCTCTCCAGCTCAGCCTGCCACCTTTTCAGCTGCCATTCTCGCCGTCTCAACCTCCTCCTCATCCGCTTCGACTACGCCGGCATCGCTGTCATGATTGTCACCTCCTTCTTCCCCCCAATCTACTACATCTTCCAATGTGACACTCATTGGCAACTCCTCTACCTCTCCTCCATCTCCCTCTTAGGCCTCCTCACGGTTGCCAACCTCTTCTCCCCTCACCTCTCCACCCCTAAATTCCGGTCTTACCGAGCTTCTCTCTTCGCCGCCATGGCTTTCTCCGGCATCATCCCTGCAATACATGCAGCTGTGGTTAATTGGAATGAGCCCAAGAGGAACATCACCTTGGCTTATGAGTTGGCAATGGCTTTGTTCTATGTGATTGGGACCTTGTTTTATGTGAGTAGGGTTCCTGAGAGATGGAAGCCAGGTTTGTTTGATGTTGTTGGACAAAGCCATCAGATATTTCATGTGTTTGTGATTGCTGGTGCTTTGGCTCATTATGCTGCTGCTCTTGTCTTCTTGGAATACCGTGATGCTGTTGGATGTTTTCATGATCAGAGGTGATAGATATTTATAGATAGATAGATAGATAGATATGGATAGATGATCATAATAATGCATGAGATTGTGTCATGTTATTATTCATGTATGTGCTCTTTCTTTCTTTTTATAAGGAATATTTGATTTGTAAGTGTCATTATTTATGTAGTTCTTGATTTAAGGAAGAAAAAAATGAAAGTAATTTGGAGGTTGAATTGTATAAAAAGAAGATCAAAAGGAATGGGGGAGTTCTCTGTGTAATATTGATTTAGATGATTATTGGGTTTGTTTTATCTTGTATACATTGAGTTCCTAAAAGGCTTAAAATACTTAAGGAATAAATTTTATATATATATATATATATATATATATATATATATATATTTTATTAATAGGCGACAAGTGCCCCTCACTCAAAGGATTTAAGAATATTATTGGACCCTGATGTACATTGCATTCAAGGGATTTAAACATAATACTGGACCGTCATGTACATTGTATGAATAGTATATGAACAACACTAGAGCCTGAGTAAACAGTGCATGAATAGTATACAAACAATGTATGAACAGTACGGAGAATAGTACTGTCGGGGGAATGATTTGAACCCATGACCTTCTTTTTTTACACTTTAAAGTCATACCATTAGGCTATCCAAAGGTTGACAAATAAATAACATTATATTAATTTTATGATTTGCATTTTTTTGCTTTTGTGTAATATTAAATAAAATTGTTGCATGGATATATGCCACATACAACTAACAATATTGAGCTAAAGCGAATTTATAGTCCAATTCCCGTCGTGTGCACACCTCTCAGTAGTAAAAAAAAAAAAAGAAAAAAATCTTTAACAACCACAATATCAATATTGTTAGCTGTGATTGAAGCAGAACAGAATTGAAGGTGAATTGAAGTAGAGAAGTGAGTCTGCAGTTGCTGAGAATGTCCTGGTGTCTTTAGTTTTGATTGGAAGGGCAGTAGGGTCTTTTCAAGTATTTAAATGGCAGTTGAGTTCGTTGAGTTTTGGCTGGAAATCAATCAACGATTGAAATTCATTTAATCAGAGAAAAGGAGTAAGTTCGAGCAGCAGATGAAGCAAGAACCAAGAGAAACAATGAACGGCCAGGATATGATCATCAAAGAGGTTAAGCGGTCTGACGCACCGGGTTAGAGCACGTGGCTAGCTGACTGAGCTGGTTCATTTCATTTTGAGTACTAAAGTTTTAGTTTGTTTAAATAACACTTATGTAAATATAGTTAAACATGGGTTTTTTTTTCTGTTTTTCTCTGTGGCTGTTCATCTTGTGTGAATTTTCCTGAATTATAGAAGTGTTTTTGAGACTTATGATGAATAGAAAACTTGTTTCTCATGAAGTTTAGCATCTATATAGTGATTATCAGTGGTATCAGAGCTACGAGGTGAGTGTTGTTGGTGTTAGTATGCGGGTGAGTTGAGAGGTGATTAATTTTTCTGTGGTGAGGTTTGGTGTTGTGAAGTTTTTTGGTGTGATTATTGAGGGTTTGTGGTGAATTTATTCTGGTAAGTCTTGTCTTGAGTTGTGAGGGTTTCATAAAGGTGTGTGAAGTGTTAATTGAGTGAAGGTGGTGTCAAGATAAATTAATATGGCTTCAAGCTCATCATCTGCATCAACTCCAGCATCTACACCAACATCAGAAATTTCTCATTCTATGTTGCCAATTTTTAAAGGAGAAGGGTATGAGCATTGGCACTATCAAATGAGCCTTTTTTTCATATCGCAGAGGCTGTGGAAGGTTGTAGAGGAAAGTATTAATAAGGAGAAGCCAACTGAAAAAGAAATAGAAGATGATGCAAAGGCTTTATTTTTACTACTACAGGCTGTGGATGAGTCAATTCTTCATAGAATTATGAGGTTTGATTCAGCAAAAGAATCTTGGGATCATCTCAAGAATGAAAATCAAGGTTCAACTTGGATGGTTTCAGTCAGGTAGCAGACTTTGAGGCAAAGACTTGATTTTCTTCAGATGAGAGAAGATGAGATAGTGCAACAGTATATTACAAGGGTTCTAGTTGTAGTAAACCAAATCAGAGGTATGGGAACTAATTTGAAGGAAGTTGAGGTGGTCTTGAAGGTCATGAGAAGTTTATCTTCAAGGTTTGTGCATGTTGTAACCTCAATTGAAGAAGCAAGCTAAGAGACATGAACACAACGACTTTGGATGAATTGAGCAGTGCCTTGCAAGATCATGAAGCTAGATACAATCAGTTTTCTGAAAGGCGTGAAGATGGGTCCGTTGTGGTTCAAGGAGACACAAAAGGTGGTAAAAATGTGCAGAGAGGAAGAGTTAGAGGGTTCAGAGGTAGAGGAAGGTCTGGTGGCAGTTGGAGAGGCATTATGTTGATCAAAGGCAAGGTGGACAAAGACAGCAGTTTTCTTTTGAGAATAGCACATGCCAGAGAGGAAGAATTGGGTCAAGTCCATTTGGAAGATTTTCAAGAGGGCAGAGACAATTTGGTGGACAGAGATTCAATAGAGGAGGCTTGCAAAATATTCAATGTTTCAATTGTAAGAGATATGGTCACACTCAATCTCATTGTTGGTCTCAAAATAGGAATTTTGAGAGGGGTTCAAGTTCTAATTCTCAGGATGATGCAAATACTAGTGAATATGGCAATTTGTTTCTAGTTCATGGAGGAGATGACAGTGTTAGTTCTTCCCTTTAGTTGCTAGACAATGGATGCTCAAATTATATGACAGGGAGAAAGGATTTGTTTTATAGGTTGGATGAGTCAGTGATGCATACAGTGAAGTTGGGCAATGACAAAGATGTTAAAGTACAAAGAAGAGGTTCAGTTTTAGTCATGATGCAAGGAGGAGTTAAAAAGCTAATACATAATGTGAAATATGTTCCTCAATTGGCTCACAATTTATTGAGTATTGGGCAGTTGACAACTTGTGACTATGAAGTTGTGTTCAAGAAGAACTGGCGCAGAATAATAAATGCAACAGGTGAGACAGTGTTGATGCTTCACAAAAACAAAAATAATTTATATCTTATAGAATTCTCTTTAGATTTTGAGCAAGTAAACCTGGTTAGTAGAAAGGATAATGTGTATTTGTTATGGCATTAGAGGTATGGGCATTTGAATTTCCATGGGTTGCAGGTATTAGCTCAGCAAAATTTGGTGATGGGTCTACCTGAAATACAGAAAATCAGTCATTGTGAAGATTGTGTGTATGGGAAATTGGCTAGTTTCCTTTTAATTCTGGGAAGTCATGAAGGGCTAGAAATAAACTTCAATTGGTGCATGCTGATGTGTGTGGGCCAACGCAAACTGAGGCACTTGATGGAGGTAAATACTTTCTTTTGTTTGTTGATGATTTCTCAAGAATGTGTTGGGTATACATTTTGAAGTTTAAGCATAAAGTGTTCAGTTGTTTTCAAAGATTTATGTCTTTTTGTGGAAAGACAATCAAGTTGTAAACTGAAGATCCTCAGAACAGATAGAGGGGGCGAGTTCATGTCAAAGGAATTCCAAGATTTCCGTCATCAGAAAGGAATCAAGCATGAACTGACAGCTCCCTACACACCCTCGCAAAATGGGATTGCAAAGAGAAAGAATAGAACTTTGGTGGAAAATCAAGAAGCATGTTGAAAGCTGGAAATTTGCCAAAACGATTCTGGGTTGATGCAATTTCTACTGCAGCTTATATTTCTAATATTGCACCAACTTATGCAGTTCAAGGAAGAACTCCACATGAAGCATGGTTTGGAATCAAACCAAAGGTAACTCACTTAAAGGTTTTTGGTTGTGTGGCTTTCGTTCATGTGCCTACTCAACATTTACAGAAATTGGATGATAGAGCAGTCGAGGGTATTTTTATTGGTTACTGTACTGATGCTAAAGCCTATAAGGTTTATGTTCCTGATTCTGGGAAAATTTTGATCAGTAGAGATGTAAGATTTTTTTAATCTGAATTTTGGCAGTGGTCTGACAAAGGGGATTCATCTTCTGATGTTATTGTTTTTCAAGAGAAGAAAATAGTCATGACTGCAGGGAATTCTAAACAAAATGAGGAAAATAATTCAGATGCAGCAGCAGCCAGTAGCAGTGATAGTGATACATCTCAGAGACAGGCTGAGCAATCATGTGATTCAAGTGTTGATGAATCTCAAACATCAAAGATGAGAACTTTGAAGGAATTGTATGAAAGTTGTTCCTATGCTCTTAATGTCACTGATCTTGGCAGTTTTGAAGAGGCTGTGAAGTTTGAACATTGGAGAAAGGCTATGGCAGAGGAGATTGATTCAATTTAGAAAAATGGAACTTGGAAATTATGTGAATTACCAGAAGGAAAGAAGGAAATAGGAGTCAAGTGGGTATATAAAACTAAATTAAAGCCAAATGGAAAAATTGAGAGGCATAAGGCAAGGCTTGTAGCAAAAGGGTATTCTCAAGAATATGGAGTCGATTATGAAGAAGTGTTTGCTCCTATGGCTAGAATGGATACAGTCAGGATGATCTTGGCTTTGGGTGCTTAGAGAAATTGGCCAATTTATCAGTTGGATGTTTTGCCTTCTTGAATGGTAGAATAGAAGAAGAAATCTATGTTTCTCAACCCAAGGGGTTTGAAATTCAAGGTAAGGAAGGTCATGTGTATAGATTGATTAAAGCCTTGTATGGATTGAAGCAAGCCCCAAGAGCATGGTATGAGAGGTTAGATGCTTGGTTTGTTTCACAAGGTTTTTATAAAAGTCTGACAGAACACACTTTGTACAAGAAATTGGGAGATCATGCTGAGGTATTACTGGTTTGTGCATATGTTGATGATTTGCTTTGTTTGGGTTCATCAATAGAAATGATCAAGAGATTTAAATTGGCTATGAAGAAGGAGTTTGATATGATAGATTTGGGTTTGATGAAGTATTTCTTGGGCTTGGAAGTGAATCAAAGTGAAAATGGTGTGCATGTGTCTCAAAAGAAGTATGCTAAAGATTTATTGAAGCAATTTAACATGCAGGGATGTAAAGTTGTTGGTGTTCGAAAGAGTCAATGTACCAAATTGAAGCTAAATGATGAAGCTGAGAGTACTAATGCAACCATTTATAGGAGCTTGGTTGGTAAGCTCTTGTATTTGATACACACAAGGCCTGATCTAGTTTATGCTGTGAATTTATTATCTAGACACATGGCTCAACCTACTAAAATTCACTTTGGAGCAGCAAAGCATGTGTTAAGATATGTTGTTGGAACATTTGATTTTGGTATTCAATACAATAGAGATGTTCAATGTGTTATAGAAGGGTATTCTGATAGTGATTGGAGTGGCGATACTCAAGATAGAAAAAGCACATCATGTTTTGTGTTTAATATTGGTTCTGGTGCTGTATGTTGGGCTTCAAAGAAGCAAGAAATTGTGACCTTATCCTCCACAAAAGCTGAGTACATTTCTTTGAGTGCAGCATGCTGTCATAGTTTGTGGATGGAAAAGATATTGGTTGATTGTGAAGTAAACTTTGATGGAGCAATTCAACTTTGGTGTGACAATAAATCCTGCATTGCTATTGACAAAAACCCCACACTCCATGGCAGAACAAAGCATATGGATGTTAGATTCCATCATGTTCGAGAGCTAATTGCAAAGAAGAAGATTCAATTAAACTTTTGTAGTACTAATGTACAGGTAGCTGATATTCTCACTAAATGCTTGAATTTTTAGAAACACAATCAGTTCAGAGGAGAGATGGGAGTCTGTCAGCTTCAATCAAAGGGTGGTTTTGTTAGTTGTGATTGAAGCATAAGAGAATTGAAGGTGAATTGAAGTATAGAGAAGTGAGTCTGCAGTTGCTGAGAATGTCCTGGTGTCTTTAGTTTGGATTGGAAGGGCAGTAGGGTCTTTTCAAGTATTTAAATGGCAGTTGAGTTCGTTGAGTTTTGGCTGGAAATCAATCAACGGTTGGATTCATTTAATCAGAGAAAAGAAGTAAGTTCGAGGCAGCAGATGAAGCAAGAATCAAGAGAAACAATGAACGGCCAGGATATGATCATCAAAGAGGTTTGCTTTAGTTCAAGACAAAGAGGTTAAGCGGTCTGACGCACCGGGTTAGAGCACGTGGCTAGCTGACTGAGCTGGTTCATTTCATTTTGAGTATTTAAGTTTTAGTTTGTTTAAAAAACACTTATGTAAACATAGTTAAACAGGGTTTTTTTTCTGTGGCTGTTCGTCTTATGTGAATTTTCCTGAATTATAGGAGTGTTTTTGAGACTTGTGATGAATAGAAAACTTGTTTCTCATGAAGTTTAGCATCTATATAGTGATTATCAGATCAATATAAGATTTTTTTTTTTAAAAAAAAACATCCATAAAAAAATACAAGAAAAATATATAATGACTCCAAAGAGATGAGAAGTATATATTTATATGAAATGAACACAAACAATGCAAAGAAGAAAATGAAGATCATGATGGAGAAGTTAAAAGTAGTACACAAGATCAATAAAATATTTTACAAAACATCAACCATACAAGTTTGCAAAAACATTAAAACACAACAAAAATACAAGATCAATCAATAAGGAAGCCTCAAATTAAGCCTCCTCAACCAAATAGAATGAAAAACCATACTCAACAAATCAAATCTCTTGGCAGGTCTATGTAGCACAAAATGCTTCTGAGCTTGCTCCACTCCTTCTTGCAACTTCCTAAACTTCTCCACTGGAATCTCTTCCAAGATTCTCTTAATCTCAGGAATCTTCTCCACTTGAATCCCCACAGAAAACTTACTCCAATCAAGCACATCACTGAAAGGAAGTGAATAATTAACAGAAATAATCACAGGAACACATCCCATGAAAATAGACTCCACAATCCTAGGACTTGCAACTTCATAACCACTTGGACACAAACAGTACTTAGATTTGGCCATGAACTCAATATAGTTAAGGTTCTTTGGGAGGTATTCATAGACTAAAAGGTCTTTATCTTTTGATTGCCAATGGTGCATTAAGTGCTCTCTGATGAAGCCATGAGCACCACCTGCAAAGAATGCAAGGATGGACCTTGATGTGGAGGAAGGCTTTGCGGTGGCATTTGATAAAAAGCCATCAGGGAGGTTTACCTCCGGGAGTGTCACATCTTTCTCTGGTTTGAAACCTTCTGACTTATTAGCATTGCATAGAACTCTTATGGATTTGTCATACAGATCTTCATTTGCACCTGATAGATATGGACCCTGCATGCATGCATGCATTGTTATTAATTAATTAATTAGTCAATCAACATATATATATATATATATATATATATATATATATATATATATATATATATATATAATTTCATAAATGAACATGTGAAAAATAAAGAAAAGTATGATGATGATGATGGTCTATTTGAGAGAATAGAGCTATATATTTGAAAAGGAGAAAAGAAAGACAATGTAGTATATTAAGGATTTACACTTAATATAATATTATACTTTTGCTTAGATAGACTATATAGACTAAATATAACATTCAATAAAAACTATCTTAACATAATACTATAATATTAAATATATTTTAACAGATTAGAATATTTTTTATAAACTTTTACTAATATATATGGTGCATATAAGTGTATGAAAGAAAGAAAAGAATATATTGAATAATTATATAATACATTCATTTTTATTATATAGATTTGCATATTTTTAGAATGGCATATATACAAGAAAATATGCAACATATATATATGCTTGATACATGCATTTTTGTTTCTTCACTAAATACATATATTCATATTAGTCCCTAAAACAAATGTTAATTTTGGTTTCAATATTAAACAATACTTGAAACAGCTCATGAACTAACAAGAATATTATATAACCTAGAGTTGCACTTTATTTAATTCTATTAAATATGTAAAATATTTTTATTTTTTATTTTTAACACTCAAACAAACAACATGTATGTAAAGACTAAAAAAAAAAAAAAGGAAGAAAGAAGATTAAGAAGTACTTTACCCAATCATGGCAAGAAACCATGAAATGATCAGCACCAAGAGATCTATTCCAAAAGGGATACTTGTTTGAAATAACAGTGATGTAGTCTGAGATAGGACTTCTAAGAATGTCCCAAAAGTCCAGAAGGCCATCCTTATAAAGGTACCTCACTATGTTTACCACACTGAAGGGAAAGAAGAAGACATGAGCTTCATTAGGGTTCTTAGCTGCATAAGGGTTCCTCTTGTCCTCCATTTCACTCATGAAGTGTCCTTCAATTGCATATATGTTTGCTTCTGGTCCACCATGCATTATAGGGGGCTCTCCTTCTTTGTATGTCCATATCTTGAATCTCTTCTCCATCTCTATGTAGCTCCTACTCATTATAATTATAATTATAATTAAATTAATATTTAGGCTATTTAAACATACATTGAAATCTTTACAAATTTATTTTTTATTATACATATGTATGTATGTATATACATATTTCATGCACATGGTTACCTTTAAAACTAGGGAAACTAATGAATGGTCTTCGTTGAATGCATGTTTCCATCTTTCAGTGCAAAATATATCACAAACTCCAATACATAATTTAATAATAATCATTCTACCTTTTGGTTAGTGAATTATTTCAGATCATCTTGTAACTCTTCCATGAAAAATATATACTAAGACTTTATCTTTTGATATGTCTTGCATGGAAAATAGAATTAAATTAAAGATATGTTTAATTAAGGGAATATTACTTAAGTAGTGCAATACATAGGACTTAACTGATAGAAGGCATAGACATTCCGATATATGGAAAGAGAACCCTCATTAGGTATAACAAAGTCATGATGATCCCTCAATTTGCTAGGAGTGCATTTACGTAAAAGAACAGCTCTTCTAATGGATGCCCTCACTCTTGCAAGATCCTCTTCTATTTCACCCATCTTCACCTACATGCATGATCACCAAGATTTAATACATATACACACATATAACTATATATATATTAACAAAGGAGCGACAAATATGTATGGGAGCAATTTGGGGTTATCACATGTGCCTAAAATGATATATAAGAACCATAATCTTGTAGTGGAAAATCTCCTGTCATGCAATCTGGGATGTAGAATATGACTTCTCTCGCAAAGGAGCCACACTAATTATATAGTTATTTATTAAATTATTTTTAGAGGGAAAACAATTCAAATGGTTTTTACAATTAGAAATATACTTGTAAATGTAATAAAAATTGAGGTAAACTTAGAAACAAAAGGTAGAACTAAAAGACAATTTTGAGTGAAGGAGAGATATTCACTAGTTCACTTACAAACTTTATATATATATATATATATATATATATATATATATATATGTAGAGATAGATATTTAATTCACTCACATAGAATGTATTTGGTTAAAGAAAATTAGGAGTTAAACAATTTTATCACTCCAATGAATGAAAAATACCAAATCTCATATTAATTAATTTAAAACTTTGTGTATATATATATCACTAGGAATCTGGTATTTTGACATACTCGTATAGGTGGAAAATCCTGTATTTCTAAATCCTTTAGTACATCTTCAATCCTCCAATATAGTTTTAGCTAGATGAGTTTATACATACATACAGATATGTATATACAGACACAGAATAATACAGCCTTAGACACTTCTCTACACCACCAAATATAAACTGCATGTATGTATGTGCATGCATATATACATAGCCAAATCTAACTGAGAACTTGGTATTTTGACTCACAAGTGTAAATAAAAATCCTGTATTTATAAATCCTTCACCTTTTCAAATTAACCTCCAACATATATAGCTATCTAAAGATGCATATATCTATATATACATATATAGAAAAATATAGCCTTCACTTCTCCACACCACCAAATATGACTATATATATGTATGCATATATATATACATAGCCAAATCTAACTAAGAATTTTGTATTTTAACTTAATTACAATTATAAATAGAAATCCCACATTTACAAATCCTTTACATTTTCAAATATCCAAAATCATATATATATATATATATATATATATATATATATATATACACACACACACACAGGCAGATATATATATATATATATATATATATATAGAGAGAGAGAGAGAGAGAGAGAGAGAGAGAGAGAGGACTTACCCTGTAAGAGTGCTTCTTAGTAGAAAAGGTCTCATGTTGAGAACGTTTACCATTGTTTGGAAGAAGAGATGATGATGAAGAAGATGATGAGGAAGGAGGTTCATGATGAATTATAATATTATTATTAGAAGAAGTAGTAGTAGTAGTAGTAGAATGAATAGATAGGTAATTGGGTTGGAACAAGAGATCATGGAGATGGTTTTGATTAAATATAGCAACAGAGATGATAAGAACAAAGAGAAGAATAATGAGAGGAAAGAATGAAGCAGACTCACAACTCAAGCTTCCCATTTTCCTTTTCTTTTCTTTTGGTTCTCTTCTTCTTGTTGAGCTCCCACACCATTTATATCCACCTTTATGCTTAACTTATCCATGCATGCATGGCATGTGCTCTTCCTTTCTTGCCTCCTTTGTGGGAATGGTATTATGATTAAAAAATATATATATATATTAAAATGCTATATATATATATATATATATATATATATATAAAGATCATAAACGCTGAAATTTAATTAATTATAAACTCAAAATTAATAAAGTGAATAACTTCAAAAGAGTCAAATGGGTGCTTGGTAGATATGATAAAGGAGAATAAAACAAATAATTATTTCAGAATCTTATTTGTTAACAAAGTTTAACAGAATAAATATTTTTTATTTATGTTTTATGGAAAAAAATTTTATTTTTATCCAACACTTGATGGTGAGATAAATTTGTTGCAATCCACTTTGTATTTTGGAAATTTTGTTGTTGTTATTATTATTATTATTATAGAATTAATTATAAATTCAAAATAAAACAAGTTAAGTTAAAGGTGCTTGCTTGAGTATAAAAGGTCGAAGTTTAGGGCCTGTTTTGTGGACAAGAGAAGAATAAATTATCATATCCTGCTAGTTATTATTTTTTGCTTATATGCCAGGATACGATAGATTTATCCTAGATCCATTTTATCCTACCTGCCCAAGATGAAGTGTCAGAACTAATCATTACACAAATCCTTTCCTACTCATATCTAGTCTTCAAATTATATCCGTATCATATTTTGTTCGAGCTCTAATTGTTTAAAACTTTAAAACTTAATTAATATTGATAAAAATTATATATTTTTAAATTAATTATAATTTTCTTAATATTAATTTTTCAAGAGAGGTTTTTTTTACGTAACTCAAAATAAAAATAAAAATTATATATATATATATGAAAAAGAAAAGCAGTTTTTTTAATTAATTAAAGAAATATGAGTATTGATTGTTTGCACAAAAAGTTTCATTAAAAAAAGTATGATCTGATTGTAATTTAAAATATGAATTTAAATTTTATTTTATTTTATTATATTATTTACAAAAATTGTTTGAATTGAGTGAACGTTGAGTTCAAAGATTGAAAATAAGTAAAATATTTATCCCTTCATTCTACGTAATTGGTAAGAATTATTCTCTTAAAATATCTTATTTGATAGTATTTTTATCTAGATCATCATGAAAATTTCAATCATAATTATCTGCTTAAATTTTTTATATTTTCTTTATCAATTCATTTAAAATGCTGTGATTACTTTAATCCTTGAAATTTATTTTACTTTAAAAAGAAATATTTATAGTTCCTATTTGATAACGAAAAGATTAATTTGTGCTCAATAACTAAATAAAATTTATAAAAAAAAATCTTTTATATAATATAACCAAGCAAACAAAATTATTTGTTCCATGGAAAATTTTACTTTTTCTTTTTACATATAAGCTCCCCAATTTAATAATAATTATATAAAAAATACTAAAAATAATATAAATATATAGATTGAAAAATATCATCCACAACATTCAAGTTTTTTATGCACTAGATTTTTTTTAAATATACATCTATAGAATTTTGAATATAAATCTCTAAATAATATTATTTAAAAAAACTAACGATAAATCAATTAAAGTGTTTTTCGGAGAAGTACATAGTTCCTTTTTTTTTTTTTTTTTGCTAATGTAAATAAACAATTAGTTATTATATTAATTATACGTTACGAATAATATAATATTAGCATTTAATTATATATATATATTAATTAAATGCTATTGCGTAGTGTATACGTTCACAATCTTCCAAAACGGATCACCATCAAAGTGATGAAAAGAAGTCTTAATTGATAAAATAAAATAAGCTCAATAATAATCAAGAAGATGAATGAGATTAGTGAAAATGAATAGTTGGGAATTATTTTAAGTGTCACAAGATCCAATGAAAAAAAATGAAAATTCTTAGAGAGGTGACTTGATAGCTAAGAATGTCTATTGATTTAAAAAAAAAAAAACCCTAATTATTGGAGTGAATTTTGGATCAACATTAATCACATATATTAATTTCACTTGCTTCAAAGTATTCAAAGTATTGGGATTCTCTCTCTTAACTTTTTTTTTTTTTTTTTTTTTTTGTTTTGGGAATTGGAGTGTAATCTAATTAAATTTTTAGCTAATTTTTTCAAAATTTGCAAGCTATTATTCTCTTGTTCTCTAAGTTTACTTTGAGTGATTATGGGGTTACTTTGAGTCAAAAGGCTAATAAATAAAAGACTTTTTAAAAAAATATATAATTTAGGTTGAAAATATAAAAATGATCAATTTTAATAAGCTAAGTTTGAATTAGATGGCCTAAAAATCATAGGTTGTTGATCTATGAATATAATGATCATGCATTAATAAATAATCCAATTTCAACCTTATCATCTTCTTTTACTAATTTAAAAATATGTTATTATTTTATATTATTTATTTATGGTGCATATATATACATTGTGTGGAATAGAGGGGGCACGGGCCAGTTAACCGGGCCCGGCGGGTCCGGGTCTGGTTTTGCCGAACCCGGAACCGGCCCGGCTCCTATTGAAGACCCACTGGGTTCTTTGTTAATCCGGGTCCGGGTCACAAATTGGTGACCCGTGACCCAGCAGGTCTTCAATAGGAGCCGGGCCGGTTCCGGGTTCGGCAAAACCCGACCCGGAGCCGCCAGACCTGGTTAACCGGCCCGTGCCCCCCTCTAGACTTAGAACCACTATTTTTAAAATTTTCAATTCTTAAATGTTCATATTATCTTTAATTTTGTTTTTTATTTTTTTATCCTTTAGTTGAACATATTTATTGTCTTTATATTATGCAATTTATATTTTTTTTAAATCAAATTGAATAATGTTGTCAATAGGATAGGGATTCACTGCGGATATAATCTATGGTCATAGTCCCAAATCTATGAATCTATCCTTTGCCCTAAGCCTTGCACTATTTTCCAGATATGCTGATTTCTCATCTCCAAATTAATTTTTTTTAAATTATTATTCATTTTTTCAGTACAAAATACTTAGGATTTCATATTACCTAAATCATGATTCACGGATCCATTCACCTTTACTATTATAAGTATAGAAAATATTTTATCTTTTAATAATATAAATTTTTATTTAACATGAATAAGTTTCTAACTTCTATTAAATAGATAAATATAGATTTTATTTTTTAAAATCCATAAAATTCACTCGTATTATTTTCATCAACAAATCTTTCTATTGATTTAAAATAAATCATTTAAAATGTTTAAAAATATATATATAATTTAAGTTAGGGTTTTATTTAGTTTTCATCGTTAATAATGTTTATTTTATCATCAAATTATTAAACATATAGGCTTTTTAATATATATATATATATATATATATAATTTTATTTATATATTTTATTTGAAATTTATCCTCAATGATAACCCCTCAAAGTGAGGAATCAGAAAATTGAATTGAAGTGCAAATACCTACTAGCTATAATTAAGATCCTAGTTAAACAACAACTATTGCTACAATCACTTCAAACAAGAGAATTATTTATGCGCATTTGAAAAATAGCTTCATTGATTCTCAAAAGCACATGCAAACAATAAAAATGTTACTCTCCCAAATTTCAACCAATTCAAAACCTGCAATTTCTTTTTCTAATAAAGTTTAATTTTTAGTCTTTTATATGTGATATTAAAATTTAAATCCTCCCGATATTTTTAAACATTTAGTTTAAAAATTCTTTCTAAAATATCTAATTAAATCATCCAATTATTCAAGTTTATGGATAATTATCAAAATTTTAATTTGATCAACTAACTTTAAATTTATAATTTGATCAGCTAACTTTAAAATTATGATTATTTTGATCAATGACATCTACATAATTAAAAATTTGGTCAACTAATTTTAAAATTATGATTATTTTGATTAATAACACCTACACTATTAACAAGGTCCATGCCACTATTTTTTTTTTTTCACGTAACAACATGACATGGTAGTATTTTTTTAAAAAAAAAAATTGTACTAAGAAGGGGATAACATATGGCATTTTGTTAATGTGGTAATTTCGAGAGGACAAGGGGATAAAATTTAGGGAACAAAATTGTAATCATTTTACCCTCTAAAATTCAACTAATTTTTAAAAATTATACTTTTTGACCTTTTTGTTCCGTTTATTTTTAATTAATAACAATCACATCAAATTTCCCTAATTCCATTTCAAGTAAACAAAATCTTATAAGCCTATCCAATACTTATATTAGCTTTGACAGGGGCCGCGCATGCGCGTACCCCCACTACCACAAATTATGACGTCCACTCTGCCACTTGGGCAGATGGTAAGCCAGCGCATCCTCAAAGTGCAATGAGGACCACTGACCTAGGCCACAGTCATTTTTGATCAACCGTTGACCCCGTCCAGGTAAGTATGTTGTTAAGCTGCCCATACCCTTTATTTTATAGCCTCAAACTTTGGGTAACCTCTTCATGTGGCCGATGTGGGACTATTTTTATTATTATTTAAATTTATTTTGCAGCATCATCACTTGGGGAATGTGGGATTTATAGATGATATTCAGGGGTTTCCACTTGTTACTTTTGAATCTTATTTCAATGGTTGTATGATTTTTTTTTAATTACATTTTTATTATTTAATTATTCATTGTAATTCATATAAAAACTGTGATGGTTTTTTGACAAATAATTAAAAAAAATGATATTTTAAAATAAATTATTATTTTAATTTAATGTTTTGGTTTTATATACTGATAGCTATTTTATTTTTTTTAAAACTTTTTTATTGATTTTGTTTTTTGCAAATATGACAATTATAGTATGGTTGGGGATGTGCTCTTATGGCCCGGAGTTAATCATTTGACCCAGACACCTCCATTATGTGAAACAGGATTTATACTACAAACTAGCAATCGAGAGCTCATTATCATGATTGTGCCAAATGGACTTGAACTATAGATTTGAATTTTTTATATCAACTATTTTTCTAAAAAGGCCAAATGTCATTAGGATCTTTTAAACCTTTTTATTGATTTATATGTAATAATTCATATTATTTATAAAAGCACTTCAGCTAACTTTAAAAATGTAACTAAATAGACCTTTAGTTTTAAGTATGTATATATATACAATTAAAAAATATTTTTTAAAAATAATTAAAAATTTTACTTAAATACTTTAATTTTATATAAAACAAGGGTTTATGATGTATGGTCTGTTAACAACCTCTTGACCTATTGGCATTGGTCCCTTGCATAAAGTGAATGTGTGTTCACCTAATAGACATATTCGAACCTCAACTCATTCAAGGTGATGACAAAAATATATTAAGAGATTAACTCCACATATGACAACAATGACATATTTATTTACGTTATAAAAAAAATTCGAAAGATTTAAATGGGGCAAACAAGACAAATAGGACCAATGAAGCCCATCAAGGAGAGAAGTAAATGCATAGCAAAGGTCTTAACAAAAAGTTGTTGTTTAGAACTATTGCTAGGGATGGCAAAACCCGAGCCAATATGTAGTTTTTGACTTGATCCGCCCTGAACTATGTGGTTTTTTCTAGTGGAGAGCGGAGCACAGGTCAGGCACGAATATTTTTTGTGAGGGGTGTGGGGCGGGGCGGTTTTGGTTTTAACTTGCCACGCCCCGCCCAGCTAGACATTTATATATATATATATATATTTTTCAGGTTTTCTTAATTTATAAATTAAAATATCCACTCAATTAAAATTATTGTATGTTTTGATTATATTTTTGCATTTTAATTAATGGTTTAGCTAAAAAAAAATCATATGTTGTAATTGTAATTTATTGATAATTATTATATATTATAGGGGCTTGAAAAAAAATCTTAATTTCTTCCCAATGTAAATAATAATAATAATAATAATAATAATAATAATAATAATAATAATAATAATAGTGGTGGGACGGAGCGGGCCGAGGCATGAAGAAAAACCGTGGTTGTGGTTGTGGTATTTACAATACTACTATTTAAGCGAGGGTGGGCAGTGCAGGGATGGTTTAAGCGCGACGATGGTGGTAAAGGCCTACCCTGCCCTCGCCCAGCCCCATTGTCATCTCTATCTATTTTGTAGATGATTTATTATTAGATTTATTTATTTGTGTAGAAGTTGTGAGTGTTTCTGAAATCTTAATAAGGTTTTTTTTAATTTTTTTAATTGTTTTAAAATAAACCTTCGTTCAAATGGTGTTTGGATTTATTGATTGACATATTTGTAGCTAGACTTGTTTGTAGAAAGGGAAAATGGTGTTTGTCAAATTTTAATTGGTTTTTTTCTTCATGATTAAAATAGAGACTTTGACACTAGTAGCCATATAGGTCAATTGATTGGTTTATTTGCAGTTAGAGTTGTTTGTTTGTAGGAGTTATTGGTATTTGTTAAATCGTGTTGTCAAATTTTGATAGATTTTTTTTTTCAAGTGCAAGAATGGTTTAACAAGTTTAATCGATTCAACTAACAATTTTAACTAGCTCAATTAATGGGTTTCTATTGTTGTAATAAGAAATAATTTTTATAACTATAACTTTAACTATTATAAAATTTTTAAGTCTTTTCTAAATTTAAAATGTTAAACCTAATACAATTTTGAATTTATAATTTCATAGATAAATTATAAATAAAAAAAATCATGGTTCAAATTTTATAATATGATAAAATATTAAAAGACTAGATACAATGAAGTTGGAAAGAAGAAACAAACAAATGCAAAATTTGCCCACTATATATATCAGTATTTATTATCGTGTTAACCACATTTTGGCCTATTAACACCGGGTCTTTTATAAAGAGTGTCATTGTCCTTGTCGAGAAAACAAATTCAAGCCTCAACTCAAGCATGATGAGAGCAAGTGTGTTGAGATAGTACTTCCACATTTGTTCATGCATCTAACATGGCTTGTCATAAAGAGTGCTTGCAAGATGGGAAGAAGACAAGAGGATTTCTACCTGTCCTTACCCATGCTAAGGATGAGGATAGGGAATCCCATCACACGGGAAGGAATAGTCTTTAGATAGTGCCCCAATATAGTAATACACTCATAAATTTAGTTTTTTTTAATTATTTAATACTAAGATAAATATAATTGGTAATATACTCATAAATTAATACTTGTAAAGTTAAACACAAACTACCATATAGAAATTTAAAATACTTCATCATATGCCTATCAATGTAAATCAAACTATTGAATTTTGAGTTTATTTAAGTTAGACAAAATACAAAGTTGAAATTATGTAAAATTTTAAACTACTAATATGTAATTTTATTGAGCCACAGAATAATCTTCCTAATCCAGCCTCATTTTACGAAATAGAGACAAGTTGGCTCCCGTCCATGCATAACCCCTCCTCCTTCTTGTGTGGGACAAGAATCAGGGAATCCCCTCTCAGGTTGGGTCAAGTCACACAGAGATCGGGGATTCTCCACTCCATTATCACCTTTATCTAGCCTATATTTTGTAAAAAATAAAAAAAAATATCATCCCTTTCTCCAATAATAATAATAATAATATATATATATATATATATATATATATATATTATTATTATTATTATTATTATTGTAACAGGATATATATGCATGATTGAATGCATATATATCATCACTTTCTCCTAATAAAAAAAAATGTGCTCCCACTATAATTTCTCTCAAAAACAAACAAATGCAAAATTTTCAATTATTATTTATCATTTATCATTTTTCTTTTTCATTTTTTTAGCATATTAAATCATGGTGTGTGAATGATAGTTTTTATCTTTAAAATGAAGATATATAAAAATGAATGCTGTCGTGATATGTGGTAGTGGATTTATAAAGCAAGGGTTGCAAAATTTAGATCCATATAGGTAGCGTTTGGTTGGATGTAATTTTAAATGCAGTGGATTTCTAGTTACAATGTAACTGGAAATACTTGGATTTCAAAATACAGTTTAATCAAATCTTGTGTTTGGTTGGGTGTAACTGTAATTACTGTATTATAAGATTTTATGTTTGCTTGGAAGGATTTGAAAATCTAAAATTGGAAAATATGTGTATTAGTATATGTATTGAGTATAAATATATATATATATATGTATAAATATATGTATATATGTGTACATATGTGTATATACATATATGTATATGAGTATATATATATCTATATAAGTATATGTATATGTGTGTATCTGTGCATATATGCACATATATACATACATATATAGGTGTATTTGTATATGTAAACATACTATGTACAAGCATATCTAGAAGTGTATATGTATGTTTATATGTATATGTATGTTATACATATATGTAAACAGGGGCGGAGGCAGAGGGGGGGGCAAGGGGGGCGGCCGCCCCCCTGCCGCCGCCGGCCCCCCTCCCTCTTCTCTCTCACTCTCCCTTTATCCGCATCCTTGCCCCCCGGGCAGCCCCCTCTCTCTCTCTTTTGCCACTCTCTCTCTCTCTCTCTCTCTCTCGCTCTCTCTCTCCAATTAGTTTTTATTCTCACTCTTCCCCCCCCCCCCCCCTCTCTCTCTCTCTCATTAGTTTTTAATTATTCTCTCTCTTCCCCTCTCTCTCTCTCTCTCATTAGTTTTTTATTATCTCTCTTCTCTCTCTTTCTAAGTTTTTATTTTTTTTCCTCTCTCTAATTAGTTTTTTATTCTCTCTCTTATCCCCTCTCTCTAAGGTTTTATTTTTATTTTTTTTAAATTATTTTTTTTTATAAATTAATAGATAGGGTTTAAAACAACCAGATGGTTCATAACCTAATAATACTTGGCGAGATCTCTAGTTCAAAACTCATTGAAAGTAATAATGATAACGAGTCAATATTTGTTGTGAGTGTAGATTCGTAGCCCAAACCCTTCATCCCCGGTTGAGATTGTGTAGATTGAATAATTAAATTTCAGTCCATACGCATGCCCCTAATCTATTATAAAAAATATTATCAAAAATTTATTATTTGATTTATTAATATTTTATAAATTACTTTATGTAGTATTTTTTTAAAAAATCTATGTTTTAGTTTTTGATTTTTTATAAATTAATTTATATAATACATAAAATTATATTTTTAGTAGAGTTTTTTATAAAAATTTATTGTATGACATCTAATTTTTATAGACTAAACTATAAATTAACATATAACTAAAATTTCAAAAAATTGTAAAATTTTTAGTTAATTAATTATTTTTTCGATTCGCCCCCCTAACCTTTAATTTCTGGCTCCGCCACTGTATGTAAATATGTATATGTATATACATACATATATCTATATGTATGTTTATATAAATATGTATATGTATATCTATATGTATATGTATGTGTATGTGTATGCATATAAGCATAAGTACATGTATGTGTGTATATGTATATGTATGCATATGTGTATGTGTATAAGTATATGTATGTGTGTATATATGCATATGTCTGTGTATGTGTATATATATATATGCATATACATTGGTTTTGAACTCCCAGGATTTGGTTTTACGGTCAATTTGACCGTAAACCAAAATCCCTCAATGATGGGATTTCAAAAGCATATGAAAAATGAAATACCTCAAAACAAACACTTGACTTTAAAAATCCAAGGGATTTGGAGTTACATGCAACTCCAAATCCCTTCAAACAAACACCATCATAGTATCTCATGGTTTTCAAACTGAACTAGCAATGCACTGTTTTATGGAAAGCTATGCATTGTTAGATGCATATTTTGATGTATGTATATGTGTATATATATATATAAGTATAGTTGTATTTGCATACTTGTTTGTTCTATAAGTATGACCCAAAGGGGTCATACATAGTTGGGCTGGCTAAATACATATCCATCTTCTATCATGGTATCAGAGAGCTTTTTTTTTTTTCCTACCCCTCCTGCTGCCTCCGCTCCATCTTCTCCGCCAGCCCCCGCGCCCACCGCGCGTTCCCCTCCTACGCCGGATTCTTTGCCGGATTTCTGCCCAGTTTATGAGTTTCGCCGGATCTTCACCAGTTTTGTCCATTTTCCGGTGGTTTGTCCGGATTTGCTTTGTCATTTCTTCGCCGGTTTAAAAAAAAAAAAAAAAAAGGGTCGCCGCGCTCTTCTCTGTCTCCCGGTAGTCGCCACCATCTTCCAGTCTAATGTTGTTGATTTTCGTTGTTGTTGTTGTTGTTTCCTTTTCAGAGACTTTGGTAGGTTTCGCTTATAATACAAGGAAGGTAAGAGACATAGATGCAGTAGTGTATTCTTTCATTGAGAAGAACAACATCCCTCCATCTCAGTTTAGAATCTTTGCTTCCAACCATGGAGTCTTGTTAGATTACTTGTCAAACACTGGCATCTCTGTTGATTTGTTTTTGAGTCATTCCCAAGCTAAAACACTTCTGAAATCAAGATCCTCAAGCCATCTTCCTCTTGTAAAAACCACTAGCATTGTTCTAGCAAGTTTTAGCAAAACAGATCTCTTTTCACTGTTACCAACTCTGAACACAATCCAATCTACAGTAAAAAATACTCTAATGTGAAAGTCCCAAGCCAACTCAAGTCCCAAACCTTTATTGTCCTTTACAGTACCATCCTTTGGCATTATCCTTTTGATCTCATTCCTTACACTAATTAATTTGGTTTTCATTTGCTTTTCCTTAATCCCCGACTAAACCCACCCACTCATTACTTTGCTTTTCCTGGATTCCCCACTAATTCATTTGTTTTTCATTTGCTTTTTCTTGATTCCCTGACCAAGCCCACCCACTGATTCCAAATCCCAAAGCCTTGTCAGTTTATATTTGTCTTGATTCCCAGCCAGCTTGAATATTTATTCCCGTCATTGTTTTCTACAGTGTGCGTTGTCCCTCACTTGTTTCATCTCAATGTTTCTTTGCCGGTTTGTTTCTTGATTTCACCGGTTTTTACTGGATTTGTCTTCCCGGCGGTTTGTTTTTGGCTGATGTTGAAGTTGTGACGAACTTCCCTTATCGGATTATCTCTTGGCCGACATTGAAGTTGTTACGAACTTTCATTGTCAGATTGTTCTTGGTTGACGTTGAAGTCGTGACGAACTTCCCTTGTCGGATTGTCTCTTGGCCGACGTTGAAGTTGTTACAAACTTTTGTTGTCAAATTGTTTCTTGGCCGGTGTTGCAAGTTCGCACGAACTTCCATTACTGGATTGTTCACCGGATTTGTGTTTGTCCGGTTTTGTGCTCAATTTGCCACAACGTGCATCCGATCTTCTCTTCTCGTCGTTCAGTCACTCTCCCATTGCTGCTCTATCCGTTTCGTGTTATCCAAACTCAAGCCGTTCAACCCGCTTTGAGTTTGAGGGAGGGTGTTAGATGTATATTTTTATGTATGTATATCTTGTATGTATATGTGTATATATATATAAGTATAGTTGTATTTGTATACTTGTTTGTTCTATAAGTATGACCCAAAGGGGTCATACATAGTTGGGCTGGCTAAATATATATCCATCTTCTATCATGCATGAATAGTATTTAATAAAACAAGAAATAAGGGCATCTTCCTTCATGCCATCACTTGACTACAAATTAATTAATAATTAATAACAAATTTAATGCATGAATGGCCCTTTCCGTAGCCCAAGTATCATTTACATTGACATTACAGAGATGTAGTTAGGTGGCTATCAATTAAAATGAGGCACATATATAGGTCTAAACAATTGACAAATGGAGGTGCCCTAATACAAAGACACAAAATAGGGTTTCAGATATTGACTTGACTAGCCTGAATAATGGACCAAAACTAGGCCATGATCATTCCAAAGACTACCTTTATTTGAAATTTTGAATCAAGGAGTAATTCTTGGTACAGTTCCTCTACTTTTTAAAACATAGTTTTTTATCTTAATTGGATCCGAATTATTTGATTATTTTCATATTTTTTTTCACTTTATTATTATTTTTTTATATTCACCTATTAAAAAAAATTCAACTGTGAAGATTGAGTATATATATATATAGACACATACTATATTGACAAATTTATCATGGACATACACAATGCTGTTGATGTTTGGTTGGGAATAAAACGTTGTGGTCAAAAGGTTTTTTTTTTTCTCTAAATATTAGTTTAGCGGGAAATTTTCATTTGAGCTGACTAATATTTAATATAATTAATATTAAAATTTTAATATTTTAGAATAAAAAATTTTTAAATAATAAAATTTTATTGATACATTTCAATATAATAATTAATAAAATAAAAATATACAACTTTGTATTGTTTAAGAGCCATTCAGATCAAGATGACAAAATAAATAAATAAATAAATAAAATAATAAATTTATATTAAGTATTTTTAAAATATAAAGTCTAAAATGGACAATATAGCAAATTCCATGATCAAACCCAACATTTTGATATATCGATTGGGAAATGCTCGTTCTTACCCTAACGATCGTCAATGTCGTTGTCCACTAATGCTGACGTGGCACCCACTGACACTTACGTGGCCACATTTAAAATTAAATAAAAAATGAATGTCTGAAAATCAAAAGTATAGGGTTCCACATCATTTCAGATTTCGAATCCAAGTTTCAAAGATCCGAAATCTTTGTCTCCCACTTTTTCCCATTTCTTTATTACCGGACTGGCAGACCATCTTGACTTTCACCAACTTTTTTCCTCCCTTGAGCCATTGCCACCACCACCACCACCCTCTTCTCCACTAATGATCATCCCCTAAGTGAGGGGCCACCACTACGCTCTAACCACTAGTTATCGGCCTCTTTCATACTCGACAAACTTGACCTCGACCAACCTTTTTCCCCCAATGAACCACCACCACCTTCTTCTCCACTGCCGAGTACTGAGCGAGGGGTTTTTTTTTTTTTTTGGGAAATTTCTCATCAGGCTTAATGACTTTTGATTGACAACTAAGCCAAGGATCAACGAAAAAATCCATAGTATGTGAAGTATATTGTAAAACGATATAATAAAAGATGTTACCTTGCAAAGATTGTGGAATTAGGATACATGCCATCAAAGAACTAATTTTTGTTCCTCTCACAGATGATGGTGCTAGAATCTTTTCTATCGGAGATATCCTACAATAAAACAAGAAAGGAGGCGCTAGGGTTCGTTGAATCCTTTCTCTCCAATTTTTCACAAGCACACACGCATAATATCACAAACACATGATAAGCATATATAAATATGCCACATTTTGGGTAGACCCAAGCCCAATGGTCTGACTTGGGTAAGTTTGAAGAGTGTATCCAAGGGCCCACAATATAGTTAAATATAAAAGTATCAATCCCATAAATGACCCAATATGTCACATGCATACAATAGAGTGTTAATTGTCTTTTAGATTATGCTGGTCCATAAAATAATCCAACATGGTTAGCCACCACCATTACATTCTAGCCTCTAATTCTCGGCCGCTACCACACTTCTTCACCCATATAATGATCACTTCATCAGACCTTAGTCAGTGTCAAGTATCCAGGTAAGTGTTGATTTGCAGCATTAAGTATGTTTCGATTACTTAGTTTTAGAATCAATTTCATTGAAGTCATGTAAGTGGGGTTAGTTTTTTTCTTTCTTGTTCTTATTTGTTTTATTGATGACAGTCAAGGATGGGTGTTATCACATTTGTTGCCATTCAATTTTGTTTGGTAATCAGAGTTGTTCTTGCTCTGGTTTAATCAGTAATATATTGTCATTTTAGGAAAAAAATTCTTTGAGGAATAATATCATCAATTACCAATAAGAATATGGAAATTGCTTTAGTGCAGTTCCATGGTTAGTTCATGTCTACACAAAATTTCAGACTAGTAATTTTGCTTTTATGCACATATGTATCCCAATATACTTGTTATGGGATTTTTGCTTTTCTAAGCCTCACTTTGGGACTCTAGGAATTTTGTTTATACATTTTCTAAATCGATGAACATTTCTAAGATAATTTTTGCTTATCAGTTCCTTCCATAATTATAACTCCATACATCCATTAGTTGTATGAGTGATATCACTGCAATTGTAGAATTGATCACTTCTTCTAATAAAAGTTTAGTAGATTCTATCCATTTTTGTCTTAAACCTTTACAAATTTTTAAATAACTCCAAATCTATTCCTTTTTTTTTTTTGTCCTTTCTTTTTATACTAGAGTTTTTTTTTAAATCCACCGCAATATATTGTGGGTTTTTTTTTAAAACCCCGGTTCCCTTGTTTTTCTAGCTATTTAGGCCACATTGTCTCGGACTAATTCATTCACGAAACCAACATCTGTTACATTTGTATAATTTTCACCAACCAAATTTTGATGTTGTGTCTTGCTTGTGGAATTGTCTTAATTTACTCTATCTGTTGTTCTTTAGGATCCATATTCATGAACATGAAGAAATTTTATGTTGGGTAAAAACCACTCAATATTATCTGGGTTTGGGGTCCTTATGTGACAAAACCTTCTAGTTACATATGTGTAATATATTTCTCGGAAAAAAAAGGCGTGTATCATAATCACCTACATTTTATATAGAAGAGGACAAAAACATATGTATTTTAACTGGTTGCCATTAGATAGAAGAGTTGTATCATGTTGTATTATGCGGGCTTTAACAAGTGAATTCCTAGACTTTTTTTATTTTTCTACATTAACATTTTCCTTGATTGTGAGACTACCATTTTGAGGAACACGGTGCCTCTCTTCTTTAACCTTGAATTAGTGGTATTGGCATGCCCTTAATCACAAAATCCAGAAGTCCTTATACTATATAGTCACTTGACATTCACATTTGTTATTCAAATTTATTTTTGTAGACACAGTTACTGCCATTCAAATATGTATATATAGTCACAATTTTTTTGCCATTCACATTTGTTTTGATAGTAAAATTTAGATGTTTTCCCATCTAATCTAATGCCATTCATATTTTCCATTTTGCTTTATAGCCAAAATCCAATCTGCCATTCAGATTCACATATGTATATATAGTCACATTTGTTTTGATAGTCACATCCAGATTTTCCTTTCATGTTATATTGAATTCATAGCAAAAATCTTGTTATTTATGCAGCAAACCATGTCTGAATCGGATGAATACATTCTAAAATATCATCATGGAGGGGAATTTGCATGAGAAGCTAGGATTACATATGTGAATGGAGATGTGTTTGAATTTAGTGTTGATCCTAAAAGGCTTTGTTATTGGGATCTCTTAATTAGCAGATGCCAAGGACTTAGGATATGACATCAAAAATATTGTGAATTTATCTTACATGGATAATGGGGGACAATAGTAAGGGTTTGTGATGATGATGGCCTTGCAGGCTAGTTGGACAGTTGTGAAAACATAAAACTATAAGTATTTATGTGGAAACTTTAGATACTGAACATGATAAGACCATGTTTGAAGCCTTATTGGATCATCTTGCCTCATTAGATCATCCTACTGACGTAGTGGAGCTTGATATGAGCTAAGGTAGTGAATATAGTAAGGAGGATGAAGAAAATTTGCTTACTGTCCCAGTGATAAATTCCGATGTTGATGATGAAAGAGAAACAACAATGGAAAATGTGAGGAAATATGCTCAATAGAAAAAAACAATTCAATATAATAAAAGTGCAAATGATGATGAAGATGATGTGGAAACATAAGGCAACCTGCTAACACCAATTCAGATGCTAATGAAAAAGGCAAAGTAAGTGGATATGAAAGTGATTACATTGAATCTTCAAACCCTGGAAACTATGAAGACACCAGTGAAGGATCCAATGCTAATGATGCAAATAGACACAAGACCTGCAAGAAATACTATGACTTAAATGATCCCCTGCAGGATTTCATTTTGGGACTTAACTTTCAAATTTTAAATTTATTAAAAAAGGAACTTGTCAATTTTTCAACCAAGAAAGGCTTTGAATTTAGATATATTAAAAATGATGCAAGGAGAGGAGGGCTACATGTTCTTCCAAAGGTTGTGGATGGCTAATATTGTGTTCTTGGTGCAGTATGGAAAAGTTATTTGTTATCAAGCATTATGTTTCAGTGCATTCCTGCCTTCTTGGGGTTGCTAGAAATAAAAGAGTGACAACTACTGTGGTTGCCAATAGGTTTGGTGAGGTGATAAGCTCAGTACATTTCATTAGGCCTAGACACTTGAAGGCAATGATGAAAAAAGAACTGAGGGTTTTTATTACTAACAAGACCTGCAAAAATGCTAAGAGCTTGGTATTAAAAATGATTGAAAAGCAATTCAGGGATGAATTTATTGTGCTGAACAATTATGCATTGGAATTGAAAACAACAAACCCTGGCAATAGTGTTCTTGTCCTATCTAATAATAAAAAACAACTGAACTACCTGTGTTTAAGAAGATATATATATATATATATATATATATATATATATATATATATATATGTCTGACAGCAATTACGGAAGGGTTTATTAGTGGCTGCAGGAAATTAATTGGTCTTGATGGATGTTTTTTGAAAGGTCTATTGAAAGGATAAATACTTTATAGCAGTGGAAAGGGATGAAAATAATCAGATGTTTCCCATAGCTTGGGCAGTTGTGGAGAAGGAGACAACTGAAAGTTGGTCATGGTTTATTGAGCAATTAAAAGCTAATCTTCTAATTGGTGATGACCTTAATTGGTCACTGGTTAGTGGCATGCAAAAGGTGAGAAAAATATGTTCTACATATATTTCCATTAAGTACAACTGTATTATTCTAATGTGTTTGTTTTTTTTATTCCAGGGACTAATACATGCAGTGAATGACTTTTTGCCCCTAATTGAACATAGAATGTGTGCAAGACACATCTATACAAGATGGGGAAAAATTCATTATGGAAAAGAGCTTCAGATCCAATTTTGGAATGTTGCAAGGTCCGCCAGTAAACCTAAAATGCAGAAACAACTTGAAAAGATCCGCAAACTGAAGGGAGGAGTGAAGGCTATGGAAGAATTATTAGATAGATGGCCTATCTCAGGTTGGTGCCAAGCATACATCAATGATATGGTTGTGTGAAGTAATTGACAACAATATGTGCAAAACATTTAACACAGTGATTCTACAATCAAGAAGCAAGCCAATTATCACAATGCTTGAAGTCATAAAATAGTATGTAATGACCGGGATAACTGCCAATAGACAATATGCAATGAAGGGGAAAACAACTTGTGGTCCTAATATTGTTGGTAGAATTGAAAAGGAGAAGAAGAAATGTTCAATATGGCAGGTAGAATGGAATGGGGTGCTAGTCATGAGGTCGTCCGGGATGATTTGATCATGCAAGTGAGGAAGGGTTTGTAGTTATGATGGCTAACCATAGTTGTTCATGTGAAAAATGGGACAAAAGTGGACTCCCATGTGAACATACATTGGCTGTGATTTTATTTAATGGTGTAGATCTACTTGACTTTGTGGCAGATTGGTATAAAAAAGAGACTTATTACAAGGCTTACAATTCCATTGTCAATCTAGTGAAGGGCAGGGATTTTTGGCCAAGTAGTGTGGAAGGGCCATTGTCACCACCAATTGTTATGTCTGGTAGACCTACCAAGAAGAGGAAGAAAGAACCATTGGAAGGAAAAAAAAAATGGCAATAAAACAAAAATGTCTACACATGGCAGAGTGTTCAAGTGTAAGGTTTGTCATGAAGAAGGTCATAATAAGAGAAGATGCCTAAAAAGAGATGATATTGTAAGTATTTTTCAATTGTCATTTTAATAAGCAAAATGTTATATTGTACATTGTTGGATATAGTCTAATGCAAACTATCATAATTATGGAGGTCCCAAGTGCCAAGTGGTAGTCCTCAAGCTAAGGCAACTCCAACTCCCAGTGAAGCCAATATTGATTCAAGTAGGCAAGGAGGTCAAGAAAGATCAACAGTGGCTACAAAAGTATCAAGAAGGGAAAAAGGCCAGTTGCTGGCCCTTATGGTGCTATCAAAATCCTTAGAGTATGAATTAGTTCCCATAGTTACATAACAATATCTAGTCTTCTCAAATTTTGTTGTATTGTGCTTCTTACAAAATAATAAAACATACTCCTTCAACTTTTGTAGGGTACTCACACTGGTGAATTGATTGTTGGAAGAGAAGTTCCAAATGTTGCCTCATTCATCACTGCTAGAGACTTGCTTGTAGTACTGTCAAAACGGGCCGGCGGGGCGGGCCACCAAAACCCGCCAATTGGCGGGGCGGGGCGGGCCGGCCCGCCATTTGGCGGGTTGGCAAAATGCCAACTCGGCCCAACCCACCTTGGGTTGGCGGGTTGAGCGGGCTAGCCCACTAAAAATATAAAATAATTAAAAATTAAAAATTTTATTTATTTAACAAACCAAACCAAAAGAGATTATAATAAATCACATACCTAAAAAATTAACTACAACATTATCATCCATTAAAAAATTCTCACATCAACAACATTCAAAAATTCTCATACCTAAAAAATTAACTACAACATTATCATCCATTAAAAAATTCTCACATACCTAAAATAAACCAAAAGAGATTATAATTAACTACAACATTCAAAAATTCTCACATCAACAACCATATATAATAGAAATATCAATATCATGATAATACATAAATCACCTAAAAAATTTAGCATCATTATCATCCATTAAATATTTAAAAGCAACAACAATTCCATCCACATTCTAACTTAAGTCTTCATGTCTCTTACTTTCTTAAGTCTTAAGACATACAATAATAAAGTTTATTACAAATTTAAAATTCATCAACCATTAAATTAAATCATGCAAATTTTCCTCTTCTCCATCTCCTCCTTCCATTCTATCTTCATCAATAAGTTCAAGAATATTTGAACCCTCACCGGATGTAGTTGGTTTAGTGTTTGCTTCATCTTCATTATCTACATAAAAAAACCCCAAATATAAAAATTAGTAAAAAATTAAATTTAAAATAAACAAATATTTCAAGATTTCAACTAAAATAAACAATTTAAATTAATATCTTGTAAATTACCAATGTTATAACCATGCAACCAATTACGGGTGCAAATGAGAGCTTGTACTTTTTCAGGAAGTGTACAACTTCTATATTTGTTGAGCACACGAGCACCAATAGAAAAGGCCGATTCAGATGCAACAGTTGTTATTGGAATAGCTAAGACATCACCCGCCATTAATGCAAGAATTGAAAACCTATGCTTATGATTCTTCCAATACTCCAACACATCCAAATCTTCATAATACGCAAATTCAAGCTTTGGCTCCTCCAAATAAAGATCCAATTGAGATTTCCCCGCACTTGTAATTGATTGGCTCTCAAATTCTTTAATTTCCTACAATTAATGATTAGAGAAATATATAAAGAAATAGAGAAAGTGATAGAGCACTTACATCAAAAATTCTTTTGCCCTTACTTTTCATTCCTCCACCACCTTGTGTAAATGTAGGTGTAATGATAGAAGAAGATTGTGGTTGTGAAGAACATGACTTATTAGCATTAGAATAATGCTCAAAAAGTGCATATAATTTTGTTCTCACAAGTGATACCTTCTCTTGGCATTTAGTAGAATCACTTTCAACCTTTCCATAAAAATACGCCAACATTGATAATTTAATTCGTGGGTCAAGGATAGCCCCAAATGCAAGCACCATGTTATATTGTGTCCAATATTTATCAAACTTTTCTTTCATCCTTCTACACATGTCACTAATCACCATATCTTCGCTTGACAAGTTTTCTTTTAATAAAACTTCAATCTTCCAAACTTGCATAAAATACAAGTTTGATGTAGGATAAGAAGATCCCGATATCAAGTTGGTAGTGTCATAAAATGGCTCCAAGAACTCATATATTTTCTCTCCTCTCTTCCATTCTTCATTTGAAGGACAATACTTATAATTTCTATCATTCAATTGAAGAGAAGCAAATGCCCTTTTATATTTAATGACACTATCCAACATCAAATATGTCGAATTCCAACGGGTGGACACATCTAATCGCAAGCCAATACTGGTGTCGATGTTGCCAACTGTGGTCACACATTCTTCAAATTTTTTCATTCTGCTTTCTGAACCCTTCACATATTTGACAGATTCTCTGATTTTATGCAAAGCACCATGAGCTACTTTCAAGCCTTCTTGTACAATGAGATTCAAAATGTGAGCAGAACAACGAATATGAAAAAATTCGCCACCACATAACAAACTATCATGCAAAGATAGCTGTTCTTTCAAAATATCTTTCATATTGTCATTACTAGATGCATTATCCAATGTCAAAGAAAACACTTTTTTCTCAATTCCCCATTCTTTCAAAAATTCAAATAACTTTGCAGCTAATTCAACTCCTGAGTGTGGAGGAGGTAATTTAGCAAAGTTAAGAATTTTACTGTTCAATTTCCAATTTTCATCAACAAAATGGCCTGTCAAGCAAATGTAGCCCTCACTAGTACATGCAGTCCACACATCTGAAGTTAAGCAAATTCTATTCGGATTATTACCCAAAACATGCTTCAGTTTTCCTTTCTCTTTCATATATATTCTTGTAATATCAGAAACAAGAGTATTTCTAGAGATGCAAACACCATCAGGATTTACATATTTTATCCAAGCTCTAATGCCATCATATTCAACAAATGAAAATGGCAAATCATGTTTTATAACTGCTGCAGCCAATAAGTCACGTGCAATTTTTTTATCTACTTTTTTTGACCTTATCTTCCCTTCATGATCAAAAAACATTTGTCCTACATCATTGAATTTAATCATTTTGCAATTATCCTTGTGGCGCCTCAATGAAGAAGTCCCATATTTTTTACCCCCACATTTGTATTCTTTCTTGCATCCCTTGCATTCTGCTATTTGTATGCCATCTTGACCCACCCCTTTCTTTATAAAAAAATTCCAAACATCAGAAAATTCTTTTGGTTTTTTACTTGTCTCTTTACCCGATTTGGTGATTTCCAATTCTTCTTCATCTAAGTTCACACTTTGATTGAAAGAGGTGGACTCCATGATTTTAATTTATCCTAGAAATATGCATGAAGAATATAAGAAATGATAAAATAATACAATATACTAGTTAAAGAATAAACAATAAACTAATTAAAGAATAATAACAATATACTAGTTAAAGAATAATTAATTTTCATATTTAATAATAAACAATAACTATGATAAGAATAATAACAATATACTAATTAAAGAATAATTAATTATCATTTTTAACAATAATAATAACAATGATAAGAATAATAACAATATACTAGTTAAAGAATAATTAATCTTTAACAATGACAATGATAAGATGTATAATAACAATATACTAGCTTAATTATTATTTCAAAACTCATCACTTCTCTACCCAACTATTGCTATCATTATAACTCCAAGTCCAAGTTTCAAAAAAATTGCCCCATAAATATAATAGTCAAGATTTTAGCATCATGGTGAAATAATATTACAAATTCCATGCCAACTAAGCTCAATTATCTCTTGAAGACAATAAAATTCCATTCTATCACAAAACAATGATCATGATTACAAAACAATAAAAAATTTATACAAAAATCAAACAATAATAACCATGTGAAGAATTAAAACAACACTAAATTTCTACAAAAATTTAAAATTTAGAAGTAAAAATGAATCATTCTCACAAATATACACTCACATATAAATAAAAATATTAAAAAAACCATGAAAATGGATGAATATGATAAAAAAAATCAAATGAAATACCTTGAAAAAACCAAATTGAAGAAAGGAGTGGAGGCAGCCGTTGGCACTTGGTTGATATATGTGATGCTAGTGATGATGCAGGCGATGATGCAGGCGATTGGTGAGTGGTGATGATGCCCCCCTGATGATGATGCTGGTGATGATGCAGCTAAGCTGATGATGCAGGCGATGATGCTGGTGAGTGGTGATGATGCCCTGGTGATGATGTAGTTGATGATGCAGGCGATGATGCTGGTGAGTGGTGATAATGCCCCCTGGTGATGATGCAGCTGATGATGCTGGTGAGTGGTGAATCTGGTGATGATTATTAATGCCCCTGATGATGCCAGTGATGGTGATGAGGGACGGAGATCGGAGAAGTAGCTGTCGGCTGGCTGTGTTGATGGAGGTTGAAGAATATATTAGGGGTTAGGGCAAAATGAATGATGAATAGTGGGTAGAGTTGTCAAAACTCAAGGGCCAGCTAATTTTTAATTTATTTGATTAAAAAAATTAATAAATTAAAGGGTCAGGCCCGTTTTGACAGCTCTACTTGCTTGTATAATGGTTGCTTTGATTTAACCCTAATCTAGCATTCATTAAATTTATTTTAGCTTTTCTGATTTAACCATTGGTTAACATTTATTAAACTTATTCGATAATAATGTGTATGATATATGGTCTCTATGGCAGGCAATAAAGCATAGTAGGATTTCTATAGACAAGAACCAAGATGAAGGAACAAGCCAATAGATCTTTACAACAATTGATGTTGTAGACTTTCCAACCCAGGGCAGTACAACAAATGATACAACTAAAAGGCAACCTACTGACTATGAAGCAAGGAACCATGTTGTTTAGGGATGCTTTTTTATATATTTTGATGGTTTTTTTTTAACTTCACAAATGACAAGCAATGCTGGGATAAGGAAGGTTTTTTGTAAATTGATTGTCACTATTGCTCTGTTATAGCCAGGTTTACTTATGTAAGATGCTTCTCAACTTGGCTATATTATGGAATGTTTTGTATAAATTGTAATAGTATTGTTCAATTATTTGTAATGGAAGACAGATTATATCAATTACCAAAAAATCGTGTGATCAATGAAGTTTGAAATTTTTTATTCAATTTTATTGTTGTGCATGGTTCTTTTTTTAGTATCTGATTGCTTCCCCGCAAGTGTACGGGATCGCCAAGTAATACTTTGTACAAAAGCACGAGGATCGTATTCCACGAGGCTAAGGAGCTACTCTTACTCCTCCATCGCCTATTATCTAACCTAACAACACAAGCATGGATGTATGTTCTACTAAAGCAAAGAAATAAATACGATATGATTAAACAAATTTAAAAGCATACCATACAATGTTGTTGTAAGTACTACAATGAAGAGTGCAGGCCTGTGGATGTGGATCCCCTTGAGGGGTCATCATGATACATGGATGAAAGATAAAAGGTAGCTTGGTTGATTTAGTCCGAAGGATCTCAAGATTAGATCAACCCCAATTTCTCGGCGATTGAACCCTAATCCCATACGGATATCGGTTGAAATCTCTTCCTAACCAACATCCCTACGATTGCATTAAGTACAAGGAGATCCCAAAATAAGGATACACTAAACCCTAGTCTATCCTTGTAGCTCGGAGGGCTATCGACACCCAATTTCTCGGTGTGCCAATACAAGTAACCCATTTTAGTTCATTAATAACCTAATACACGCGAGTAGGTCACATCTACATGTATAATTCAAGAAAGAACTACGGATCTCTCCATGTGGTAGTTCTAGACATGAAGCACAATGAACTAAATCTTAAACCAAACCAAGCTTGCAATTAAGTAAAGATCATCCAAAATACATGATAAACCCCCCCACCCCAAGGTTCACCAACATCCGGTGGCCTTGGGGGTCTAGTGTGCCATCAAGCAAGTAACAACAAAAATACAAAGTAAATCACTTCAAAAGCTCATAAATGACACTCCCTAGATGAAATGATGAAGGAGGAGATGGAGGTCCGGCCGAATGACGCTTTCCCCCATCCAAGAGATGCCGAATGACGCTTCCCTTGGCTTGGATCCTTGCCTTCTTGATGGTGAAGCTTCTCCCCTTCAAAATGATGCTCTTGCCTCCTTCTTTGGCTCCAAATCGTCGTCTCTCCAAAAATTTCTTCGTTTCTTCCCTTTAGATCCCGGCCAAGAAGTCTCTCTTGTGTGCCCTAAAAACATCCATAAATATTCCCGCAGTATCCCGGGGTGGATAGATAGGCAAAACTTGTCTCATGTGGGGGTGCATCCCGGGGTGGATAGGGGGCCGTGAGAGCTAGTTGAAATTCACTGTCTTTTGATGCTCACGGCCCCGTATGCTGCACTATTCACTCTTATGCACTTTCATCATTTCCAGCCCAAAACTCCTCAGGTGCAACAGCAACTGCTACAATAAATACGCTACAGTGATGCGACGCCTGATTTTCATCCTTTTTCGCCCAAATTGCATTCTCGTGCTCCTCATGGCTCCCCCGTGTCCTACAACATAAATGATAGTCGATTAAGCACAAAACGGGCATCAATTCTTAACAAAATACATGCTAAGTGTACAAAATACGTATATTAAAACATATACAATTAGACACTTATCAGTATCAGAACCATTAATTAAAGCAAAATGAGTTCAATAATGTGTGAAACCAAATTAGGGCATCGTTGTTGTTGTTGTTGTTGTTGTATGAATTACAATTGTACCAACTACTGTTGTATCAATTATTATTATATTAATTATAGATTGTATCAATTTACAATTATGTGAATTGGGGCATTGCTGCAAATCAATGAAAGGTCTATAATATAAACACACTAAATAAATTAGGCATTGTTGCATACCATAATACAAAGATACAATTATGCTATAAACCCATTAGCGTTTAATCCATGTCATTGCACTTGATTAATCAAATGCTAACCAATACAAACATCGACAATATCCTAATTGTAACAAGTAAATAAAAAACAAAATAATCTCCATGTTGCTTGTTCTTAATGCTGGAAAACTTAGTAGTGTTTAAATCAAGCCATTGTTGTAGAAGGTGGTGCTGCACGTAGCGTGGTGGTGGTGGCTTGGCTGGGAGGGAGGGGCTTTGCGAGTGCGGCAAATGGAGAGGGGTGTAAAACATGATGCTAAGGTAGTGACGGAGATGGGTGGAGGTCAAGATGCTCCGGAGGTGAAGAAAGGATGGTTGAGGTTGAGATGCTTGGTGTTGAGAAGAGGATCATAGAGGCTCACCGAGAAAAAAAGTTAGCGGATGTCGGGGCGGGAGAGACAGAGATTTCGGATCTTTGGAACTTGGATCCGAAATCCGAAATCCGAAATAATGTGGAACCCTATACTTTTGATTTTCAGACATTCATTAGTTTATTTAATATTAAATGTGGCCACATCATCGTTAGTGGCTGCCATGTCAGCATTAATGGACGACGACATTGATGATCATTCCAGCAAGGACTAACATTTCCCAATCGATAAAATAGAGGGACCAAATGGGTGTATTTTATAATAGAGGGATTAAAAGAGCGACATGATCATAACAGAGGGACTATTTAGAGGATTAATCTAAATGTTTATGTCGAACTTGTCCTTTGCTCACACTATAATTAGTTAATTACTATATGCACACAAATATAATATCAAATTAAGTTATTTGACATTTAATTGCAATGAATCAATTTATAATCGAGCTTGACTCAAAATCAATTTTGAACTCGAGCTTGATCTCTTTATTAAATGATTGAGGCATGGTTGGATCATGACTCAATTGTAAGTGGGCAATAATTTTACTTGGCTTTTTTTCTTTTCTAAGTTTTACTTTTTCATCTTCCTTTTTTTTTATTACATGAACTATTTTCAATGATCATGATATATTATTTTTAATTTTAAAAAATTATAACTTGAACTTTAAGTTTAAGTTTCAACACTGATTTTATTTTATTTCATTTTAAGAAGGTAAAAAAAATTTAAAAAAATGTCTATTAAATTATGTAAAATAATATAAATATTTTTATTAGAATATTTGAAAGTGAACAATATAACCTTGGCTCTTGTAGCATGTATCAATCAAAATGGACGTTTAATGAAAAAAATTGGAAAAGTAATATTAAAAAAATAAGAAGATATTTGTTTGCCTTTCTTTAATTATTTTTAAATGATATGGATTTGTTATTTAATTCTAAATAAATGTACAAAAGGATGGTTAAATATATTTTCTCCAAAATGTGTTTATTTTTTCCCTATTTTTATGGAACTCCTTTGAAAAATGTGTGTACAATATATATATGGGACCGGTCATTTATGAATGTCTGTCTACCAACTGTTGGATTTGAATCAAAAGACTTCAGATCATCTATTCTAGTGAACAGTGATTTGTGAAAAATGCTGTCAACAATGCGAAGTGGGATGACATATGTTAGAAACATGAGCAATGTTCTCATCTCAACCGTTCCATCATGATCGCAACAGTAATATAATAAATTACACCCGTTCACCCTTATTTGCACTCCCCTCCCCTTATCTATGGACACTGTAAGAACCTCCGCAGATGATCTATTGCTATATATATATATATATATAATGAGTAGTGATTTGTGAACAATGTTGTCAACTGTGTGAAGTGGGATGAACATGGTTAGGAATAGTAAAAAGTGACATGCACAATATTCTCATCTCAACCATCCAATTATAATCGCAATAGTAATATAATAAATTACACCCGTTTACGCTTATTTGCATTTGTAAACAATAATGTCAGTAGTGCGAAATGGGATAAACGGTGTTAAGAATAATAAAACAAATGATATGCACAGTATTTTCATCTCAACAGTTTGATCATTATCACAATAGTATTATAATAAATCACATCCTTTCACTCTTATTTGCAAACCCCCTCCCCTTATCTGTGAGCGTTCGCAGCTGACAAATTCCCTGGATATATATATGTTTTAACTTTAAAAAGATAAGTTACGTTGTAAAGAAACCTATACTATTTAGATGAGCATAAATTCGAAATTCTAAGTCAAAAATTCAATGTTTAAAAATTCAAACATATATATATGATTCACATAAAATAAATTATAGATTTTTATTATTTTATTAATATTATTTTTTACTCAGAAAAAATATTTTTTAAAAATTTTAAAAATCATAACAAAATTCCTAAAAGAGAATTAAAGAGATGTGAAATAAGTTGTTTGATATTTAAAAAAAAAATTGCATGCAAATTGCAAACAATTAGATTGTAATATAATATTCAAAGGTTTTCAATGCTTATAATATTTTTAATAAAAATACATCATTACACTATCTCAAAGATAACAATCCCTCCTCAAACACAACAATAAGAATGGTTGTTGGCCACAAACTAGTTGGCCTTTAAACACATACATAAGATATAGACATTTGCAGTTTATCATCCAAAACATCAAATACAACCCATAGATTTATATATACAAATAAACATTTGAAAAAATAAATTATAAATTATAAATTATATTTTTTTATTAATTTATAAAAAAAATTAAATGCCCAAACCATTTTTCTATAAAAACATAAAATAGAAAATAAAATAAAAATATTTACCCTAACTATCATTTTTATTAATAATTAAAATTAAAAAATATATAAAATGACCAAAAATTATCTGTATCGTCTTTTTAAATTTTATAATTATTTGTATCGACAAAAAATTAATAACATTGAAGAGAAATAAAATACCAAGAGCCTATTAATTTATTGGCATCCTTCTCTATCTAAGGTTTTTGACATGACTTATGTATTTTGTCAAATTGCTTGTGTATTAATCACTAGTATATAATAATAATAATAATAATAATAATAATAATAATAATAATAATAATAATAGCATCACCCACGTATATGACTAGTGTTAGTGCAAAAACATTTTAAGTTGGCATAATTTGACACCTAGTCAAGATGACGTGGCAACCAATGTGAAGTGGCATGGATAATGACATGTAGGCATGATGACATGGCAAGGTGGCTTGGCTAGGAGAAATATATTCTTGAAGATCTTGATGAAGTTATTTTTAGCAAGTGGATCAAGCAAATTACAACTTGAAGACAAGATCTCATCAAGACCATATTTAGAAGATTTAATTGAAGACTAAATATAGATGAAGCTTAAATGAAGAAATACCTATCAATGGTAAGATTTGAAGCATATTGAAGATATGATTTGAAGAGCCTTAATAGATTTGGATGAAGACTATTAAGGGTATGTTTGAAGACATGCTTATTTTGGGCACGATTGAGCTGATTGATTGAAGATCTTTGGTAGAAGATTTAAAAACCAAACTTGGGTGAATTGAAGATCAAGTTTGGAAAGTTTCATGAAGACGCACAAAGGAGTGCGCTGCTTGCGATGGGACTGCGTGATGAGGAGCTAAGGAGGGAGGTTAGTTGCCGGTAGTCAGGATCGGGTGATCTGGCTGCATCGACTGGGACTAAGCATGACCAGGTGGTTGATGGGTCTTGAGGTCGCTTAGCAATGAAATCAGAACTCAATCAAGTTAGCAGTCAGGGCCATGTTACAACATATGTTACAACAGAAGTTGCAACAGCTAATTTCGGAAGGTTCTAGAGTTAGTAGCCGTGGAGATTCTGAAAGAGGTATGCGCTATATTTGGGACTTTGAGGCGTCTATATATACTATTTTGGTCTGAGATTGGGTGCGACTCTTGATAGAGGGAGTAGGGAGGCACTAGACAATCTAGAGAGGGTGGTGTTCTTTTTTATGAGAGTGAGTGACAAATGTTTGCATTCATGTTTTATCACCTCTTTTGGTAGATTGTTTATCTTCGGGCTTGGCCTCCCAGACGTAGACGAGTTGACGCCGAACTGGGTTACCAACTTTGTGTGTCTCTTTCTTGTTTGGTTTGTGTGTGCTTTTCTATGAGTGATTGAGTGATCGTCTAACCCACAAATCACACCGGCGAAACTAATAACTAGTCTGAAAATAAACAATGTGTTAAATCGATGTCTTATATTGACCCTTTAAACACTTCACTTAATTATTTTTTCTTTTTCTTCTGTTGATAATGCTATCTTCTTCTCATCTTCCTGGTTTTGGTGCAATCAAGGAAATAGCATAGAGCTTGCGTATGAGAAAAAGACTAAAGGCATGTTTGATTTGCGAAATAAAATTAACTCGACAATTGTGCATGTTTTAACATGAATTCTCCGCTTTATTTAATAATTATTTATTTAAAAAATTAATTTTTTAAAACTTTTTTTAATATTTTTTAGGCTTCTTTTAGTTTGTGTTTGACTCTGCATTATCTAGGGCTATATAATGAAGAAAATTATAGAAATTATAAAATTATAAAATTTAAATCCTCCCCGAATTGAGAAAGATTTAGTTTTAAATTCCTTCATCTTTAAATTAAAATAATTTTTTAAAAAATTTTAGGCTTTAAGTTTGAATCCTGTATATTTCAAATTAATATATTTTTTTAAAATTTAAATCCACTCCATAATTCCACTAACTTTAGTTTTAAATTAAATCAATATCACCAAAAATCATTAGATTTAGTAGTTCTAATCCCACTGCAATGATTTTTGATTTAGTAATACTGATCCACTACAAAGATTTTATTATGCCTATCATCACTGGAATGGATGTGTACAAACCAAGTCCAATCCCCAAATGGTAAATACGAGGCCAAAAAATTCACATGTGAGATTTTATCATCAATCAATATTAGGTGCACACACAACCTAAGTACTTTGTCACCAACAAAATAATAAAAAAATCAATAAAACTCATACATGTTCATTTTTTCCGCACGTAATTAATTAAAGAAAATAATTAAAATCACTTACCCGCAACAACTATAAAACAATTTCCCAATAACAACACATTTCCAGGAAGAGTTTCATTTGATAAAAACAAACATTTAAAACTTTAACTTGGCAGGGGCCGCGCATGCGCGTACCCCCTTCTACCACAAATTATGACGTCCACTCTACCACTTGGGTAGATGGTAAGCTAGCGCATCCTCCAAGTGCAATGAGGACCACTAACCTAGGCCACAGTCATTCTTGATCAACCGTTGACCCCGTCCAGGTAAGTATGGTTTCAATATGCCCCTGCCCTTCCTTTTATAGCCTGAAACCTTGTGAAACCTCTTCATGTAGCCGATGTGGCACTATTCTTTCTATATATACATATATATATATATATATATATATATATATATATATGTGGATGATGTCAAGCCTATGTGAGTTTTATTATTTAAATATTCACTAGAATTCATCTCAAAATTGTGATGGTTTAGTGAAGAAATAATTTAAACCTTAATGAAATATTATGATAAGAAGTTTCAGGATAAGAAAAATATATATTTTTAATGTTTCAAAATAATTGGTTATTTTGATTTAATGTTCGCTCAAATCTAGTGGTAGTTAGTTTTTAGTGATTTGTATCTTTATTCAAATAATTTAAAAATAATAGAGTTTTTGAAAGATTACTACAAATTGTTTGGATGGAAATAGAGTGAAAATTCGGTAGTTGAAGACAATGCAGAGTATAATTTAACATAATCAAATTTTATCTTTAATAATGATTTCATAATTTAAAAAAATATTATAAATATCCAAATATATTAAATGATTTCATAATTTAAAAAATATCACTAATATCAAAATATCACTATATTATGTTGTGTATTTTTTTAACATGTATGGACAAGTAGTCCCATCAAGGGACGTGCACAAATCAAAAGAGTTAATAGCTTAATTCACTTGTGAGATTCGAACCTTCTTATCAGTAAGGTTATCTCCAATCTATAACCTCAAATCCCAAATTTGGTTATACTACAATAAATTATAATCTAACCACAAACCTCAAATTTTATCCCAAGAAAAATATATTTGCAAAATATTCCTTCCACATCTTTTTTATACTATTATTACTATTTAATAAAAAAAAATACTTTATTAAGGTTATTCTCAATAAAATTTTACCAAAATATTAGTTTTAATCTAATTAGTTTTTGCATTGTATTAGCTTTTATTAAAATTATTTTCAATAAAATTTATCAAAAATTTATCAAAAATTAATTTAATTATAATTTTATTATTAATTAAGTAATTAATTACACACAAATTAATATTGTAGGTATATAATTACTACTTATAATTACATTAATGAATTATTAACTTTATAATTTTAATTACAATAATTATAAAAAATAAAAAAAATGATTAAAAAATTGATATTCATGTGGGACCCAAAATATGAAGTCATCCTATTCCAAACCCGAAATTTGGGATTTGGGTCATACATTGGAGATGGTCTAAGGCTATCTCCAACCTATAAATCCAAATTTCTACCCAAATCCCAAATTTGGTTCTAACTCTAACTACAAACCCCTAATTTTATCCCAAAAAAGCATTTTTACAAAATATTCCTTCCTCATCTTTTTTATATTATTATTACTATTTAATAAAAAAATACTTGAAATTAATTATTTTTAACAATAATTTAATTAAATATTTATTACAATTTAATATTTTACTAATAAAAATAAATTAAAAAATTTACAACTAAATTTTTTTAATTTATGATTTAATTTATTTAAAAATTGGATTATGAATTTCTTAATTATCTTGATAAATAATGAAATTATCTTTTCATATTTTAGGAAAATATTTAATACTTAAACACATGACTGATTACAATTTTAACAACATGAAAATTACTTTAATTAGATATTTTACATTAAAAATCATAGACAAACATACAACAAATACTTAATATTACAACATAATATTATAAAGGAAACTATTTCGATAATCCAAGCGGAAGTGCTATTGATTTACCAGAATATTAGTTTTAATGTAATTAATGTTTGCATTGATAATCCAGTTTCATAAATTTATCATAATTTAATTTAATTAATAATTTTATTATTAATTAAGTAATTAATTGCATACAAATTAATATTGTAGGTATATAATGACTAGTTATAATTATATTAATGAATTATTAATTTTATAATTTTAATTACAATAATTATAAAAATAAATAAAATGATTAAAAAAATTAATATTGATCATCCTATTCCAAACCCCAAATTTGGGATTTGGGTGTAGGGTTGAAACACAAACAAGATGATCTAGTGCCAATAAGCCAAGAAGTTGTTGGCATATTACATTGTATTTTGTCCAAATGTTACATACTTCAGATAATTTTTTTTGGGTTTCAAAATCTGAGTTTAAATAATTTTAAATATTATTTTTAAATTTAATTTAATTTAATTTAATTTAAAAAATTATTAATATTTTTTTAAAAAATAATTAATAAATTTATTTAAATAATTAATTAAAACACAAGGTTGTGACCGGGCTCTTACAAGGCCTGGCTCTCACAAGACCTCCAGGGCCAATAAGCCCATTTGGAAGAGCTTCTACAAACCATTGATTCATAGAAAAGGCCTTAACACAAGTAGTTATTTGAGTCTATTGATTAACCTATTTATTATTAGAAATATTTATTTGAATGGGGGTTAAGGGTGCTTGTCAAATTTAATAAGGTTTATTTTCATGATTTAATATAGACCCTTAACAAGAGTAGGTATTTCATTCCATTAATTAACTTATTTTTTGTTAGAATTATTTATTTGGATGGGGGCTAAAGGTGTTTGTCAAATTTAATAGGGGTTCTTTTCATGTTTTTATAACCATTTGGATTTATTGATTGATTTATTTAGAATTAGAGTTATTTGTTTGTATGGTGTTAAGGGTGTTTGTCAAAAGATAGTAGGGTTTTTTTTTTTTTTTTTTTTTTGTTCTTAATATAAAATTAATACACACACATGGGCCTAAAGGGGTTTGTCAAATTTAATAGGGGTTCTTTTCATGTTTTTATAACCATTTGGATTTATTGATTGATTTATTTAGAATTAGAGTTATTTGTTTGTATGGTGTTAAGGGTGTTTTAAAAATTAAAGCACAAGATATAACAAAATAAATGTAAATTCAATGTAATATCAAAATAAATGATATAAAGGTACAATTAACACTAAATAATTTTTGGCTCATTAATTTCAAATTTGCAAAACATAAATATAAAAATACCAATTTTATTTTAAAAATACATTAAAAAATTTTAAACCCAGTGATAAACACCTAAATGTATGTATTTATATAAATGTATTGTGTACTATTTATATATATTTAGATGATTTGATGTCCTTTTTATGGTTTAATTGGTTTTTTTCGTGTTACAAGTATCAAAGAAGTCTAGATGAGCTCGACAACGCAATTCATGAAGAAATCGACATCAAAAACGACGTTTTAGAGCCCCAATACTATAGCACAATTGTAGCAGCTTTGTAGCACGAAGGCATGAAGAAAATTGCTAAGTCTAGAAATTCTCACGGGCAACTTCACGACCGTGAAGGCGGCATCAACCTAGCTGATGATGCAGTTACTATAGTAGTTTATTGTAAAAATTTTACTATAGCAACTTATGGGAAAATTGGCAGAATTATTGAGGACTTCATGGCCCGTTTGCTGACCGTGAACCAGACCGCAAGCACCCCCAAGAACACTTTAAATAGGGGGTTAGGGCTTCTTTGAAGGGTCTTTGGCCACCCTTTCTCAACCACCACCACCTAGGGTTTCAACGGAGCCGGAGAAGGCAAATTAGAGGCGCAAATCGAAAGCAAAAGGAGATCACAATCAACGGAGAGCATCTAGGAGTTCATTGGCATTGATCGGCTTGATTCCCATCACCATCTTTTAGTCAACACTAAGGGGGTTTTATATGATTTTGAGATCTCTTCCTTATTCATGTTGAACTAGACTCCCAAGGTCACCAAGCATCTGGTGAACCTTGGGATGAACTTGCTTGTATTGATGTTTTGATTTACTTATAGTGCATTTGGTTTGGTTTGTGGTTTAAGCTTTGTGTTCTTTGATGTATTGTTTTGCTTGAGAACTCTACGATTCAAGTTCTAGGTTGTAGTTGGTTGTATGACCATCGCCCTTGTACTAGACTCACTTATCTTGTAAGAGATTCATGTATAAATATGCCGTGACCATCGGGTATTTCATACCCCTCCAACCATTAGGGCTGGACATAGATATTAAGTATTGGCCATAATCAGAGATTTCCCTAAACGTAATGCAATCATAGGAGGATTTGGCCGGAAGCGATTTCGACCCAATACTTATGGGATTAGGGGTACTTATCGCCGTGACCATCAGGGTAACCTACTTTAGGATATCTCTTGGCCCAAAACCACCATTACTTGTATAATTCTAGTATCATTCTAGTTTTAGTAGTCCCTAGGGGATCCTTGCATGGGCCTCACTCGTTCATTGTTAATTGCTTCTTTAATCTGTTCATGTGGTGTGCTTTAATCCAATTTGTCTATAGTTATTTCTCTTTATAATTTTCTTATTTTATTTTAAACCTACCTTTGTTAGGCTAGATAGTGCCAGTCCAATTTGTCTATAGTTATTTATCTTTGTAATTTTCTTATTTTATTTTAAACCTACCTTTGTTAGGCTAGATAGTGCCGTCTAGGGGAAGTAATAGCAGTTCTTGGGACCACAGGGAATACGACCCTCTTGTGTTTGCGCGAGGGATATTGCTTGACGACCCGTGCATTTGCGGATCTCAATCATCCAGTTTATTCTAAATGTCTAGATTGTGATAATATGCATTTTTTAATTGTTTACATGGTTTATAAAGCACTGGTTTTCCATAAAAAAAAATATCAATTTTATTTTAAAAATAAATTAAAAAAATTTAAACCCAGTTTAATCTAAATGTCTGGACTGATAATATGCATTTTTTACTTGTTTACATGGTTTTTAAAGCACTGGTTTTATCATAAAAAGGTTCGTTAAATACACACACACACACACACACACACACACACACTTTACCAACAGAGTTACTCACAGGAAAAGCTTATTTATTGAAACTAATAACATGGTAATCTGGAGACCATGATTATAAGAACGACAAGAAAATACTTTAACCATACAAATCATTAATGTGCATGTTACAAATCATACATACTTTTAATTCTATGATTTGTTCTCAAGTATGACTCAATGTTATCATTCTTCCTATTAATTCTAAATTATATATTATCCTTTTTTTGTTAGTTTAAATATTTAAATTATCTTTGTGATAATGTAAAATTAAACAATTTTAAATATTTCCATTTAAATCCTATATTAATTCTAATTGTTATTTTGAATAATAATTTATTTTAAAATTCAAAATTTTATGGAAAGGATCATATATAGACCAGCATCTTTTAAAAAAATATATATACAGACTAGCATCAAAATTTCTATTATATATTTTCTATACGATACGTTAGTTGCCTGGAACTTATAATATGACATTTTTACATACATAGGTGTCATATGTCATTATTTCTAATATTTCTCTTATTAAATGATGTGTTTTATTATAATTTCACTAAAAAAAATAAACGCATGCAAATTCTCACTAATTATTTATTATTTATTATTTTTAATGTTTAAAATAACTGATAAATAAGTGTTGAATTTAGTTATCTAAACAAAAATCTGTTCATTTTGATTTTGAACTAGACTTGAACTCACATTAATATAACACATGTCTGCAACGTCAATTGTCTCTTCATTTTAAAGCAATGCCAAAAATTGACCATTAACTAACTTTAAGAGCCACCATTTACTTTCATAGTTGTTTTCAATAAAACAAAATAGCAGGCAAGCTTTACATTCATAGTATCTCATGGCTTTCAGACTCAACTAGCAATTCCATGTTTTATGGAAAACTTATACTTGAATGGTGTTTAGTAAAACAGGAAATAAGGGTATCTTCCTTCATGTCATCACTTTACTACAAATTAATAATAAATTTAATGCATGAGTCTGCCTTTCCTTAGCCAATATTGTATCATTTACATTGACATGCAGAGATGTAGATAGGTGCCTAGCAATTAAAATGAGGCACATATATGGGTGTAAACAATTGACAAATGAAGGTCCCCTAATACAAAGTCACAAATTAGGGTTTTAGATATTGACTTGACTAGCCTGAATGATGGACCAAAACTAGATCATGAACTTTCCAAGGACCACCTTTATTTATTTGTTTTATTTTATTTTATTTTCTCAAGATAGTGTCATCTAATTAACTTCTTTACCTTCATTTAGTGTTTCATTGAATTAAGTGTATGCCCTTTTAATGAAGTCATGTGAAGTATTGTTTATTATTTATTGTCTAGAATAATGCACATGTTTGACGTATTTATTATTTAGCTCACAATTCTAATGATTTAAAGGCATTTGTTTTAGATGTATTTTGAAATTCGAATAATGTACAAATTTATAATGATATAATTATAATGGATATACATTATACCGTTGTTTGGTTGGGAGATAAAATGTGCTGTCAAAAGGGAATTTATATATATATATATATATATATATATATATATATATATATATATATATATATATATATATATATTAGTATAGAGAAAGATTTTATTGGGGCTGACCAAAATTTGATCTAATTACTACTAATAAAAACTTAGAAATATTAATGTTAATAGTTTTAAAAATAATATGTTAAATATATTTATTTAAATAATTAATTTTTTATATAACATAATTATAAAATGTTGGGTTAAGGAAAAAAATGTTTATCTTCTATTCAAAGGGCTTTTTGGTCTAGTAGTAGTGACACACTAATTGCATGGGATCGAAACAAGCTAGACGTAAGTGGGTATTAAGGGTCTCTAGTTGTGGGTATGAGCTTATAACCCAAACTTTGTACCTATAAGGTGAAAGAGTAAAAATGGGTTTATATGGTCTGTTGTTGTGTGCATGTTTTTTGAGTATTAGCTTTTGTCGCTCTTCTATATATATGTCTAGTAACAAGACCTAGGTAGGTATTGTGATTAATTGTTTATGTCAACAAGGGGAGTGTAAACACAATATAGTTACTAAATAATAGATTATAAGATAAAAACCTATAGGCTTATATATATTTAAATTCCATAATTTTTTTTAAATTAATTAATGTGCGACTATTGATTAATCTAATAAATTTACATACTAAAAATTGCAGAAGAATCTAATGGAATCATCCAATCATATATTTTGCATATAAAAGTTTTGCTACCGCAATTCAGCTCTTTATTAAAAAATTTATTTTTTTATTTTCTCCTCATAGCATTGGTTGAATACCAGAAATTGTTGATTTTTTAATTAAAAAACTATTTATTAATGTCACACAATTATCTAGTTCAATATATTAATGTTAAGAAGAAAAAAAAAATTTGCAACCCCGCATTGTTTTAGAACCATGGCGCATAGAGTAATCAAAATGGGGAAAATATTGAGGTATAAAATTATATTAAATATGTTTAAAATAAAAATACCAAAATGGACAATAGGGCACACAAATTTAATATTAAATTCAGTTATTTATAATTTAATTCCAATTAATCAATTTTTATGAGCTCGACTTAAAATAAATTTTGAACTCGAGTTTGACCTCTTTATTAAATGATTGAGGCATATGTGAATCATGACTCACTTGTATGTTTGCAATAATTTTTTTTTTTTTAGAATAATAAGCGACAAGTATGAATAGTGTTAGAGCTCGGTGTACAATGTATGAACAGTATAAAATAGTATAGATATTCCGGGTGAACAGTACTGTTAGGGAGAGGATTTGAACTCATGACCTCCTTTTTAAGGCATTGGTGTCATACCATTGGGCTATCAAATGGTTGATTGTTTGCAATAATTTTGCTTTCCATTTTATTTTCTAATTTTTACTTTTTCATCTTACCTTTTTTTTTTTCCACATGATCTATATTCAATGATCATAATATATTATTTTTAATTTTAAAAATTATATCTTGAACTTTAAGTTTATGTTTAAGTTTCACCACTGAATTTTTTTTTGAAAATTTTTTAAGAAGGTAACTAAAAATAAAAGAGGGTAATAAGTGTTTTTGTTATTTTATTTTTTGTCAATTAAATTATGTAAAAACGATATAATTTTTTTGTAATTTTAAAAAGTGAATAATATAACCTTGGCCCTTGTTGCAAAATGAATCTTTAATTCAAAAAATTATTTCAAAAATAATAAACAAAGAGGATAGAAATAATAACAAAAAAAAAAAAACATACCTTTAATTAATTTTCAAAAATTATTTTAAAATGATATTTATTTAAATAGTCATATATCTGCTTTTTGTTTTTTTCCAAATAAATGTTTAAAAGGACGGCTAAATATTCGTAAATGTTTTTTTCCCATATTTTCAATTGTTTTATTTTCCTATTTTTATCTAACTTCTTTTAAAAATGTTTAAAAATTTTAATACAAAGAAAACTTTTCTCCTTCCTAATAGATAGATGTTAGTTTATATATATATATATATATATATATATATATATATAATTCCATAAAAATAATAATATCATTATATATATATTTTTTGTAAAAATATGAACAAGCGACTAACCGATTGATAGTCTTGGAGATATGATATTTTTTTAATTTCTTGTTTTTCAATTATATGTTGTAGATTTATATTATTTAATTTTTTTTAAATTAAAAAGTTTTTTAAATTTACAAAATCTTTAAAAAAAAAGGTCTAAAATATTATGAATATTTAAAATATAAAAGCAACTTCTTTCACACCTCTTTTAATCTCAAACCATATATATATATAATTCCCATAAAAATATTAAATATTATTATTATTATTATTATTATTATTATTATCATTGATAGTCTTGCAGATATGATATTTTTTTTCTAATTTCTTGCTTTTCAATTATAAGTTGATTTATATTATTTAATTTTTTAATTAAAAGTTTTTTAAATTTCAAAATCCTCAAAAAAAAAAATCTAAAATATTATGAATTTTTAAAATATAAGAGCGACTTCTTTCACACCTCTTTATTTTTTTTTTTATTTTTTATTTTTTAATCTTAAACTAATATGAATATTTTTTTATGAGATATAAATAAGCGGTCAACACTTGCACAAAAGTGGAGTTAATCCTTCAACACACCTATGTCCTCATTTTATGTGAAGTAAGATTCCAATCTACCTCTCTAACTTTTGCAGGGGTCCGTGTGAATAGACTAAAAGGTTATTGCCTTATTGGCCCAAGCTAAATATTTTTAAAAATAAAAATTCAACAAAAGTCCAAGTTTTATTAGTCCATATGTTCACATATACTTCACTTAATCCTGGTTCATTAGCCACTTCATTTTTACCAAGTCTCATTATACAAGTCAGGTCTAAATCAAATCTTTGACTTGATCCATTCTCTTTGAATGGGTTCAAGCCTAAATCAAGATTAAATTGCTCACCCACTCAATCACATTTAATTTCAGAAAAAACAAATTAATTAATTATGCTTGAAAAATTAAATTTCTTAGATTAACTAAATCTTTTTATTAAATTCAATTTAAATTCTCAACTAATTTAGAACATTCAAATAGTTGGGATCACTTAAATTTTTACCAACTTCATTCCAAGTTTCCAACTCAATACATTTCCTTTTCTTCTTACCTATATTTTCACCCGTTCCAAACCTAATCGTGTGTCTGCATATATATATATATATATTTGTAAGGCTGAGATTTTTTTAATATAGAAATTAAGTGGACCCAAGCAAATATTTCTTAATAAAGGAAGGACAATTTTGTCATTTTAAAATGTGTATATTAATATATATATATATATATATGCTTTGCCATGCTTTGCCTTCTTCGTAGGTCTATCTATGCAAACAATTATATTATAATATAATATATAAAAGTTATGAAATATATAATTTTTAAAAAAACAAACATATTTTAAACCATAGCAAATTAACCAACAATTGTTCTTCAAAGACAACAACAGTAAGAATGGTTGTTAGCTCAAAAACAGAAACCAAGAATTCTAGTTGCCTTCAATCACTTGCATAATAAAGACATATGTAATATATTATCCAAGAAATCAAACACAACCCACTAGATTTTTATATACAAAACAGAAACCAAGAATTCTAGTTGCCTTCAATCACTTGCATAAGATAAAGACATATGTAATATATTATCCAAGGAATCAAACACAACCCATAAAATTTTATATACAACTAATTTGACTTTTTTTTTTTCCTTTCTGTTTGCATGTCTATTTTATTAACATTTAATTAAAAAAAAACTACATTGTCTGCTTCCTTTGTAAACAACCCTGTATAAATCTTTTGTAACTATCAAAATAATATTTGAAAATTAATGTATAATTTTTATTTTTATTAATTTATGAATTATAATTATTGTGAATCTTAAAAAATTTTTTAATAAAAAATTTAAAATATATAAAAAAAAATTATGCCTGAATTATCATTTTTTTTTGTTGATTTATCTACTAGAGTGAGGTACTTGAATCTCTATAAAAGGTAAACCTTTCTGAGTATGCCTATTTTTAATTACATTAACATATTACTATTTTTACTAAAAATTAAAAAAATTAAAATTTTAAAATTTTAAAATAAATAAAATGACTCAAAATATCCCTATCATCTCACCCTTGGGTAGGTTTTATAGTTATTTGTAACAAAAGTGAAGATATTACATTGAAAAAAGAATAAAAACAACAGTTACATCACACACATATATCAATAGTCTAAAAATATTCAATGTATCAAATCTCTCTCTTAATGACAACAAATAAAACCCTTTGAATGCTTCCCTAATTTAATTAATTAATTATTCTTTTTTTCCCCCTCTATAAATAAAGCCTTCTTCTTCTTCTCTTCTTCTTGGTTTTCATGCAAGCAAGGAATAGCATAGAGTTTGGATAATGAGAACAAGTAGGGAAAAGAATAGAATCTCCATTTCAATACCACCATTGCCTTGAAAAACCCTAACCCTAACTTTCTCTTCCTCTCAAGAAAGCTCCAATGATGATGGCAAGCCAATGGATAACTACACCACTCTTTCTTTTTCTTTTCCTTCTCTTTCCTACTCTTCTCTTGCTCTTGTTCACCTCCTCCGTTCACCGTCCGGTGATCTTAACCAGTTCATCCAACCATCTCGATGGGAAGTTTAGGCTAAACGGGTTGGTTCCCGTCACTGCCGGTGATGCAGAGGCCTCGCGTGCTCTTACCGTTTCTTCTCCTCCCGCTCCGTTGATCGAAGTTTGTAATTCTTTTTTTTTTCCCCTTTTTTTTTAATTTACTTTTTTTTTAGAGGGATTAAAAGAAGAGTTTCTTTTCTTTTTCTTTTTTTTTTAATTTTAATTTGTTTGATTTTCATGCAGAGGAAGACGAGGAGTTTTGTTGAGAGAGATCTTGCTAGAGCTCGTGTAGCCATACAAAGAGCCGTTTTGGTTTCCCAAAAGGGAAACGTTTCACAGATGGGAAACTCGTCGGTGCTATCTTCTCCGGCCACCGGCGATGATCATTTGCGTGTTTATCGCAATCCGGCCGCCTTTTTCCGGTGAGATCTCTCTCCCTCTCTTCCTTTTTTTTTTTTCCTTTTTTTTTGGAAAATTAATTTTTCAGTCTTTTTTTTTTCCTTTAAAAACAAAGAGATATGATTTTGTTTTAATCTTTTTGGGTATGTTTTGATTTAAAGACTTGCATGTTTATGAAAGATTCAATCACAACTTTTTATTAGTTAAAAAAAACTTTGGTTGATTTTGAAATTTTTAATAAAAATTCAATTCAAGCTTTGTTATTTTTGTTGGACAAGAAACCCCAAAGGACTAAAGAAAAAAAAAAAGATAGAACTTTTAAACATCTCTTCAAATTCCCAAGGTTTCACACGTGTGACTCTTGGGAATTAAGACAGACGTGTGAGTCTAGAAATTTTTTTTTTTTTGGAGACTAAGAAAGTTGAAGACAAGAAAGTGTTTGCCATTGCACGCGCTGGGGTCTCTTGTTTCTCACGTTTTATTGAGTGCTCACTCATGATTCACCCCCTTGAGTGTGTGTATATATATATTATATCAAGATGGTGGAAAATAATTGAGAAAAAAAAAATTATAGAGTCAAATGGTTCATAGTTTACTAATAGGTCAATAGTTGTGGTAAGGGTTTACAGCTTATTAATCCCTTTAATTATCAATAAAATAGAGCACATGGGCCGAACGATTAATTTTTATCTCATATGCATACCCTAACTGCATTTATAATATTTGTCGGTAAAAAATATAAATATTTAATTTATCTACAAATTAACACATCAAATCATATATTTTTTTTCTCCCCATTAAAAATATAGATAACTGGTGTCTGTGTATGTATATATGTATAGGAATTTTATGGATTTTTTTAAGTAGGATATAGTCATTTATTAGATGTATATGTACAAAGATTTCAAGATATATGGGAAAAAATGATTTAGATTTGATAATTTTGATCTTATTAAAGTATGAAAAAAATAGAGATTAACACATCCTCTGAAAATTAAAAGCGGTGCCACACAAAACACATCCTTTGAAAATTAAAAGGGATGTCACACAAAACAACATCCTTCGAAAATTCAAAGGGGTGTCAATATCCCTTGTGTGAGGGATGTGGACATATTTGCCACGCTTTTTAAGTTGTATGAAAAGTTTCATTTATAGGTTTTTTTAATAAATGAAAAAATGGATTAAAAAATTGAAAGTGAATAGAGAGATTCCACTTTTGTCCTTCCCTTGCAACACAATATAATAGCTCATTATTTATTTTTTTATGAAATTACATTTTGTTTTTACTATTCTTCATATTAATTTTGGTCTTTCAGCTTCATTCATATTGACTTTTGTTAATTTATTACTTTAAATTTTCTGATTAAAATAATTTCATTATTTTTCACTACTTTCCTTTGCTTTTCCTGAATACTATCACTGACATATATATAATTTTCTTTTCATTTTTTTTTTGGAGAAAATAGAAGAGTAAAATAAATAATTATTTTCCCATGTCTGCACACAATTTTTTTCATATACTTTTTTTAAATTTTCTCATTAAAATAAAAATTTCACTATTTCTCAAAATTTTCTTTTGTTTTCTAAAATGTTATGTATATTTCTTACACATCTTGAAAAAACATCCCTTTTTTTTCAATTTTTTTTATAAATATAGCAGATTAAAATAAATAAGGATATCCACTTAAATACAAACAAAAAAAAATTCTAGTCATGTTAATTAATCCCGATTATATAGATCGAAAGTTCCAAATTTATATTCACTGATATATTAATATGAAAAAGAAGAATTCATGTAACTAACTCTAAATGGTTGAGACTAATAGTTTGTTATTATTATTATTATTATATCAGGAGTTACAAGGAGATGAAGAAGAGGTTTCGTGTTTACGTATACCAAGAAGGGGATGCACCATTAGTGCATGACGGGCCATGCAAGAACATATACACAACTGAAGGCAGGTTCATTCAAGAGCTTGAAATGACCGGTATATCCAAATCCTCTTTGAGGACTAGTGATCCAAACCGTGCTCATGCCTTCTTCTTGCCCTTCAGTGTGGCCATGATGGTCAAGTATCTCTACATCCCGAATAGCCGTGACCAAAGCCCCATCCGGCGTTTCGTCTCCGATTACGTCGGTGTTGTGGGATCTGCTCATCCGTTTTGGAATCGCACTGCCGGTGCCGATCATTTTATGCTCTCTTGCCATGATTGGGTTTGTGTCTATCCTTTTCTTTTTTTCTTTGCTTCATGTTATATTACAGTGTTTCTTTTGTTTGTTTTTTTTAATATATTGTGATTTATCCATTTTATTTAATATAAAAAATGGTTTAATTTGGTTTGATATCTATGTTAGAGTATATATATTCATTCATGAATTTATAATTATTCAATGTGTTCAAACTGTCTTTGTTCATTAAAAATACATTTGAGGCATTAAAAGTGTTTTTTATAGCAGAAAAAAAAATGCAAGGTTATTAGACATAGTGATAATTAACATAAGTGGTAAATTGCAATAAACATAGTCAAAATGATTATAAATACATGTGGTTTATTTTTGTTATTATTATTATTTTTGACTATATAGTACATTACATTGTTAGGCCAAGGATGGTGATATACATATGGGTGGTACAGTGCAAGGTGTTTATATTAAATAATAATAACAAAAATGTTTAAAAAATCTTTATGAATATATAAAATATGACTTTAGTTTAAAATTTCATTATGACTTTATTTTATTAGGTTGTATCTAGTGAAAGATTAAAAGAGTGAAGCAAATTTTAGTATTTGTAATTAAGATATACACTGAAATAAAATATATGTGTATATTTGTGTCTTATGGATATATATTTCTTGGAAAAAATTCAGCATGAAAAGTCAATTAGGTAAAGTTATTGAGTATTAATGACATTAATATCTCTGCATAAAATGTTCTACCTTTTGAATGCAATTTATATGACCAAAATAAAGTTTCAAAGTTCTTTTTTTTCGTGGTATTCAACACAAATCTTTCATGGTCCTTCTCAATGTCTCTTCCTAAGAGGATGATATTAGTAAATATCACAGGGTTATATTTGCAAAAATTTAACAAGGTGTTATTGATTTCTAAACCCATTAATTTATTAGTGGTCATCCTCACATTTAATTAGTTAATTAATCTTAATCAATAGTAAGTTATAAATACCCATGCAATGTTACTCAACCATCAAATTAAGAGTCATCAATTTTCAGGCAAAATAAATAAATAAAAGTGAATATTTTATTAGTGTAAATTAAAATATGTAATGAATCAAATGGAGTTTACTTGGTTGCCAAATCTTGGAATAGGAATCACAAGAGATAAGAGCCCAAAGTTAGAATAATTAAAAGGCCAAGTCACTCGTGATTCCCTTTATATGTTGCCCATATTCCACGCTTTTATATTCTAATAAATATTTTCCTACTTATAAAATTGATGTTCTTATATTATTATTATTATTTCCTTGGCTTCATTGGTTCTCGTTTTAGCAAATATCTTAATTGCCACATAATTAGCTAAATAACTAACCACCAAAAAAAAAAAAAAAAAAAAAAAAAAAAAAAAAAATATATATATATATATATATATATATATATATATATATATATATATATATATATATATATATATATATATATATATATATGGTAATAATGATATTATATTATTATTATTATTATTATTATTATTATTATTATTATTATTATTTAATAATGTGGTTCAAGTGTCATAGTCTATGTTCAAATTGTTTCAAATTTAAATCTTTATATATAATATAATCTGTTAAGAGATATTTATCTTTTATTAGAGTTTTCAGTATATTATATTGACTGGTTTAGAGTATGTAACTCTTAGAAAACAAGTGGTTGAGAGATTTATTTTTTTTCAATGCAAATTTTTACATTATTTACCACAAAGACACATATGCAGCAAAACCCTTGAAATTTCTAATAATTATCATGCAATGCAACAGGGACCTTACGTCTCCAACGCCAACAAAGATCTCTACACCAACTCCATAAGAGCTCTCTGCAACGCCAACACTTCGGAAGGCTTCAACCCAACCAAGGATGTTAGCATCCCTGAAGTCCACCTCCTCACCGGTGACATCCCCATCCAACTCCGTTCCCCTCCTCCTCCCCACACTCCCCGTCCCTTCCTCGCCTTCTTCGCCGGTGGCCTCCACGGCCCCATCCGTCCTCCTCTCCTCCACCAATGGCAAAACCGAGACCCCTCCATCCAAGTCTATGAATACCTCCCCAAGAACTCAACCTATGACTACTTCTCCTTCATGCTCAAATCCAAGTTTTGTCTTTGTCCCAGTGGGTGGGAAGTGGCAAGCCCAAGGGTGGTGGAAGCCATCTACACTGAGTGCATTCCGGTGATCATTTCTGAAGGTTATGTGTTGCCGTTTAGTGATGTGTTGAAGTGGGAGGAGTTCTCTTTGACAGTGAGGGTGGAGGAGTTGCCGGAGTTGAAGGAGTTGCTCGGCCGGAAGACGGAGGAGGAGATGGATAGGCTGCGCCGGGGGCTTAGAGCTGTGAGGAAACACTTTGTGTTTAACCAACCGGCTAAGAGTTTTGATGTTTTTCATATGATCTTGCATTCTGTTTGGCTTAGAAGGCTTAATGTTAAGCTTGATTGATTGTTCATTCTTGCAAAGTATATATGTTTTTTGGTATTGGTAATTGTTTGTTTCAATATATCCTTGTAAAATGATGTGAATATGATTTTTATACTATTTTTTTTTTCTTTTCATTCTTCAGAGTGATGTGGTTGATTTTTTGTGATTTATGTTTCTTCACTGTCTCATGTGTTAGTTTTGAAAATGAATGTTGATGTGGCAGGTAAGAATTTACTAGTATGAGCAGATTACTGTGACCATTTACATTGAATACGAAATCAATGAAAATTATGTTTGTGCTTAATGCTCGAGCAAAAACTTGCTGACGAGGGTTTGGTTCAAAATTCACTAAAAACCAATGATATTTAAAATTAAGTCTTCCACTGTAAAAGTGGGCTTGACACCCAATTCTTTTACCGATTGGATGAGGGAGTATAGACAGGCCTGTATGGTACTTGTGCTTGTGTCACTTTTCATCAGACTAAATTTAATTTCATTATTTAAACTGTGGCAACAATTCATAGATTCAGGACCCCAGTATTGTTCTAGGCAATATAGGATTTTAATTTAAATCAATTTAATTAAATTTAAATCTAAATTAATCTAATGACAAACTTAATCTAAATAAAATTTAAATAAACAGACTTACTTATGTATTAACATTTTGAAAAATATACGAGTAATTAGTGGGTAATTAAAGTGGAAATATGAAAATTTAGAAAATGAATTAAAAATAGTTGTTTCTTTGCCGCTTATACATGAGAATGAGGTGGTAGGCGCCTTAATTTTTTTTTGGTTATAAGGTGTAAGTTTAACCCAACTGGTGTGTATCTTGGCGAGCTACAAAGAAGATGCATGGGTGTGGCATGCACGATATGGGCACCTAAATTTCCAAGCATTGAGAAGTTTGGCATGCAAGGAGATGGTGGAGGGTCAGAGCTTTAGAGGCGGTTTTAACCACCTCTATAGCTTTAGCAGTGAATTTTTCAAGCGATTTTTAGAGACGGTTATAACCACCTCAAAAAATATTTTACCTATAGAGGCGGTTATAACCACCTTCTACAATTAAAATTTTAAAACTCAAACTCATATTTTAGAGGCTAACCGTCTCTAAAATTAACAGGATTTTAACAACACTCATATTTTAGAGGCGGTTATAACCGCCTCTAAAAAATCATCTTGTTAATTTTAGAGGAGGTTAACAACACTCACATTTTAATTGAATTCCATTTTTCTAAAAAAAAAAAAAATTGCCAGGCTTCACTTGATCATTTCTAACACCTTTGGAACAACAACATCAAATAATAGACTTTTAAAGAAAAATAATTTGTTTGAAATTTGTATTTCAATCACAGCTCTTTTGTTGCCTATATAATGTAATACAAATAAAATTTTCACACGAATAGCTTACGAATAGCTTCGCCTATCTAACATAGCAAACAGTTCAAATTCCTTTGGTGGGCATCAACAGGTATCAACATTTTATTCAAACCAATTTTGGAAGAGAGAGGCTTCAGGGTATTTCAATAAACACAAGCTTTTGGTGGGAATGATTCAATCTCATCATCCAAAGTATTCATGTGTACATGCCTATATGCCAGCCTGACCTTCTTGTCCTCCCAGTACTTGTGAAGATTGAAGATCTTGTATTAGCGACTAATGCGAGATTATTACAATATACATACAGAGAGTAGCATATTAAGACACAAAATAAAGACATTTGGCACTAATGATAATATACATTTGATGTGCTGCCTCACATAACCAGTAAAAATAGAGAACAGAATAACGAATTTATCATATGATTTACTCATCTCAAGGCTTCACCGTCATCCTAATAAAACTGTATGCTGAAAATCCATGACTGTATCCTAATAATCAATGCACTGCCATGCACAAAAACTACTATAATGCTATTATGACTACTGTATTACACTAGAATTAACAAGCATCAAAGTTGACTTAATGAGAACGAGATCATGAGATCAGGAGCTTGAATCTTCAGACTAATAAATGGATAAGGGACACATAGGACTCAGAATGCTGACATGGGGAGTGCTAAACTATACAATAAAGCAAGAAAAGTTAACGCCACAGTTATAAATCCATGATGAAAACCTTTAGTACTACAGATAGACAAACAAGAAAATAGGTACTGACCCTAGTGTGTGCTTCATCCAATTCTCATCATCTCTTTTCTGAAGACAAAAAGTATGGCATCTTCTTAGCAAAGCAAAAGTCAAATTAAAAAATAAAGCAAAATACATTTGATCGTAAAGGGGGACAAACCGTGAAATCTTCACGAGCATGAGCACCATTGTTCTTGTTTTCAAATCAAATATTTCAATGTTTGCGCCGCATTTTCGACTAACCAGCATCTATAGTAGCACAACTATATACTTGCAGAAAGAATACAATTAAGCAGTGTTAATGAGAATAGTAAATTGTGGATTATAAAATAATGTCTCAGCCTAGCAATTCATTATCAGATATTCAATGTCATCCCATCAATTAGAGAAATTTTTACCCGTGTAAAATAACCTTTACAAATTGTAATTAATGCTAATAATTGCACATTGGACAATTAGAATTCAAAATTGTACCAATTTTCATAAAGTTATTAAGGCAAACTTACAATGCATATCTTCTTGACAAGATATAACGTTATGTGTGTGTCTATCTATATATAGGACTATAGATGAGGGTCTAGTTAATCAGTAGCAAATGTTGTTAATCATAAAAGCAATGGCAAAGAGTCTAGTTACACTTGTGCTAGTGTGTGTGTGCAATGATCTAGGAGTATTATGGAGAGTGTTATACTTGGTATGGTTGAAGCCTAAGATGCTGGAAATGCAGCTAATAAGGCAGGGGATCCTTGGGAACAAGTACCAGCTGTTAACAGGGGACATGAACGATGAGAAGGACGCCTTCAAGGAGGCTTGGAGCAAGCCAATGGAGCTACTCACAGAATAGCACCTCGTGTGATTCCCCACCATGACCACGTGGTAAAGAGCTATGGTAAGTTGAATAATTTGATCAGATAATTCAGAGTGTGAGTTTATTTACCTGGAAAACTTCATTATTGTGTTAGGCAAGATATGGTTCAAATGGTCTAGAACAACCCCAAGAGTGAATATATGGGATCCAAACATGTTGAGATCTAATGAAAAACCTGAAAAAAAAAAAAGACTTACAGTAAAAATCTTAGGAAAAAAATATATAAAAATGACATTAATATTATCAGTAAATGCTAGAAGCTTGTGAATCTAATGAAAAAAATGGCAGATTACAATATTAAAACTGAAAAACAAAGAGAAATTAGCATCTCAAACTCTTTGTGGACTATATATGCCGCTAGCTCTTCCTGCAAATATAGTCCACCAATTCCTTCAACATCACCATGAAATCATGTTTTGTTTTCTTCTGACTGTATTATCACATCAGAGTCTGAGCAAATATAGTCCACCTGCTAATGACTGCTTTAGACTCTCAGACAAAATATATATTGATGAATTGCTAATCAAAGTCTTCATTTCTCTATACTTATTACAAATTAGAATCAATATTTTTTAGAGTTCTAGTCATTCTTTCAAGATTTTATAGAATCATTGCTATTCTAACTTATTATTTTTTATTAACTTGTTTTTGTCTGTCTACTTTGTCAGAATGATTGTTGTACTTGTTATGTATGACTTTTCAACTTAGTAACATTTCTTTGATCTGCTAACTGTAGTATCATTGATAATCATCTATGTATTGTGAAGGTTATGCAATCACTGTCATCACTCTCTTCTTAATCTATACTCGTGAATGCAAAAGCATGTAATCAGTACGCTGTGCTTGTAAAGTTCAAGCTCATAGAAATACCTCTGGTTCAATTACTTCCTTTGTATTATCAAAAATGATAGAACGTGCCAAACAATCTATATACATATACAGCAAAATAACTTTAGATGCAGTGAACTAGTTAGTATAGGAAGCCAATCAAAACCTACCTCCCTCCTTACAGAAGAAACCCCAGGGCAGCAAACAATGAAACACCTGTAAATAAAAATTTGCACATGTATTATTTATTATGTACTCCATCTACTAAAGTGAAAGGGAAAATCAATTTTCAATGATCAAATACTGACCAGCAAAGAAAATCTTAGAAAGGACAATCACAGGTAGAACAGGCTTCCACCATAAAAGCAACCGCAAAGCCAACTGTGATAAAAATTTAAGATGCGATTCACAAAATAAAAGTTATTTCCAAAAGAAAATGTGTTACGTAAATGTCAAAGTAACTTGCCCATATTCACACATACAAAAAATATAAATAAACCAGATATACGAAATTTTAATTGTGTATTAGTCGTTAAATATACATAGCATAAATAGATTTTGCTCTTTTGAGCAATTACAATACACGGGCAAAACTGTAATTCTGAATATGACTCATAAGGAAATATGAAATGTGATAATAGGAGATAAAGTACTGAATTATATAAGATCTCAAACACATTTGGAAAGGCAAAGGCAATTTACCACAAAGATATTTTAGTTCTAAGAACAATATAAAATGGACTAATTGTTTCCCATCTTATAATACATAAACTTTCAGTTAAAGTTGCCGATATAGATTAGTTGATCAAAGACCATCAAATAAACAAAACTTATAACTTGAAGTCCAACTCACATAACTCACTAGGTCTTTGTACAATGTCTTTACATGTTACATTACTTTAATACAACACTAGTATTTTATTTAAGATTCTATTGACCAGTGATATTAGGGGCAGAGAAAGGCTTTACAAGGATGACATTGAACAAAATAAAAAACCTGCACATGTGCAACTATACTGTTTGTTCATACAGTCCTTTGGGAGTTTTGATTTATTTTTTTCCTCTGACTAAGCAAGTGAAAAACATGCATATAAATTCAAGATCTGGTAGGAGATTTTTATTAATTAAAAAACTAAGGGTTGGTAAACTAATGACTCAGGGAACTTGCTAAGTACATGAGAAAACAAGCATCCAAGCTGATATCATTTGTAAGAATGTCCTGCAGCTCCAGATCGCCGTGAACATCCAACAAAGGAGTGTTAGTGCCATCCATAAAACCCATCTAAAGATTCCACAATGTGGTTTCCTTTCCCACAAACAGAAAATAAATAATCCATTGGAGGCAAGCTAGGGCATCAAATCCATTGTGCCATGCACAAAAGGACAAACTCATAGCTACCAATATTTCATTACAACCAACTACCTTTGCTCCAGCTTCTGCAGAATTTGCAGTCACACAGCCACTTGACATTTCATAAGAATCTCAGGGAAAAGTAATCCAAGAACTGAAACATGCAAAAAGAACTTTCAGCCACATAGCAACTTGACATTTCATATTTAAACAATTCTAGATTGTCCAACTCTTTGAACTCCAATCAAAGGGGTTCTGCACTCCACTTTAAATACTATTTGCAGTATTTCAAGTTGCGGTCTCAGTAGAATAACAATTCTCCATTAAGCAAACTATGACAGTTGCTAAGAATTGGTGTAATTTCCCTCAATATTTGATATTAAAAACCAATGCATCCTAAGGTTTGACCTCATAACCTGGTGGACTAATTTAAGAGTAGGAGAGTCATGCAAATAACTATATTGACGATCATCTATTTTACATTGTATTCTTTCTATATAACTCGATAAGAAGTGTTCCGTGGCCAACAAGCCATATTGTATATCATAGGGAACACAATTAACTCAATATAATATCAACAAGTCATTGCCTTTAGGAAGGGTTTTACATTGTTGACAATAGTTAAGGATGACAGTCCTGAGGGACCAACATTCTCCTTATAGATCAAGAAAGAGCAGCACCAACTGGATTCAATGCTCAGATAACACAAAAACACACACACACACTGACATTAACCCCAAACAAGATCCAAAAACTAACTACTGGCAAGAAAACATGCAAACCAAAGTGTCAAACAAACACTCACAATAACAACAACAACAACATTAAGAGAGAGAAAAAGAGAGAGAGAGAGAGAGAGAGAGAGAGAGAGAGAGAGAGAGAGATGTACAGTAGTGGGTGTGTTAGAGTATGCAGAGAAAGTGGTGGTTCTCCTTGTTAGAGCAACTCCAAGGGGCTCTTTAAAAACTCCTGTTAGCTACTTTAGCTAGCTTTTTATAAGAAATACAGCTCCAAAGAGCTAGTTACTCCACTCGCTAAAATAACTATACCCAATTTCACTCGCCACTTCTGGCGAGCCAATTCGCCCTAGCTATTTGTGGTTGTTGCGCCCCTCCCTCTTCCCGCCGTCAACCCTTCTTTCATCGTCTTTGAGCTTTTTGAGCTCTTTTAAAGAAGACGAGGTTCTACTTTTGCAAAAGTTTGGATTTTTCTAGCGTATTCGGAATCGAAGCATTCTATATTTTCGGATTGGGATTGAGTTTGGATTTGGTTTTTTGATGGTTTTTGCGGTGATGTTTCTGGAGAAATTCCCATGTGAATGTGAAAATTTGAGTTTGGGTTTGCTTCTGTGAATCTGACAAGAAGGAATAGGCGGCTCTGTAGTGTTTTGATGGTAGCCATTTGAGTGTTTGGGAGAAGATTTTGTCAAAAAGTTGTCATCTTTGGTATCTTTCAGGGGAGCAATCTCATCAATAGGTATGCTCTTTTATCTTTGATTCTTCTACTATTCTTCAGTCCGCCAGTTTTAGTTTATTTTCTGAGATTTGATTTAATTCGGATTGTTTTGGAGCTCGCTGGGGCCATTCTTCTCTTTTTGTTCGTTCCATATGAAAAAAAACCTATATTTTTATGTCTTTTTTTCTCAATCTAGAAGATGGTTTAGAAACTATATTCTTTGATGAATTGAACTATATTTTCCTTGTGTTTTTTCTTCTTCTCAATTTGGATAGATAGATACCCTTTGGAAACCAGAGAGATATATTAATCTATGTGACATATTTCAAGTGCTAAGGATCAGTTTCACATCCAATCAGCCATGACATTCTTCTTTTTGGAAGATCAGTTCTTAGATATTCTATGTTCCAAATTCAGTCTTTTCTTTCACGGAATTCAGGATTTAGTTTGATAATAATGTAATGTGCGAGTTTTGAGATGGCCACTCAAGCTTGTTCCTGGGATAGTGAAAGTATCTTGAACAACTCATTTATAGTCGATGTATCATTACGGCAACAAATTAATCTTTGGAATACCATATAGGTGCCACTAATGAGCCTTATGTTGATTCATTAAACATTTCTTTTGTCTTGCTCATGTAATGTTTGCAGTTGGAAATTGAAGTGTCTTTTCCAATTTTAATCAGGGAGTATCATTATTTCCAGCCTGGAAAGAATTGTAAAAGCAGAAGGTGGAGGTGATCTTATTCTCATGTATAATTAGTTTTAGTCCAAGTCAGATGTGAGGCTAAGTTTTTTTTTCTTTAATTGAACTAATCTTTTGATTCTGCAAAATATGTAGAATGTGAATTGCCAATGCAGAGGAGGTGCTCTTTTTTTTTTTACTGTTAATAACTACTAAGGGCCTGTTTGGATACCACTAAATTCCATAGGAATAATGATGGTTACTATGGAATTTAACATTACGGAAGAAATTGTAGTAATGGCTGTTTGGACATTGTTTTTGCAGTGTTAAATTACTATGGAATGTCATGATTACATAGTAATTTTTTAAAGGAGTGGAACCAAATTTTTTTTTCCCTGCGTTTTTCGGGGCCGGTGTTTTTAGCTATCCTTCATCTGGCTCTCGGATCTCTCTCTCACTGAGGATCGTGAGATCCCGGTGAAGCTCCGATAACGCAAAGCCTGATCCAACCAGCGCCCAGGTTTGACCGTAGCTCGCTCAAGCATCTTCTTTTCATCTCCCTCCAGGCTTTTTCTTCCCCATCTCTTCCTCTGCTTCTCAGCTCTCTGAAGCCCTAGAGAACGAAACTATGGTGATTCTTGTGCTACATCCTCCTCCAATCATCCATGTGAGTATGAAAATATTTCTCTGGTTACTGATCATTGTTTCTTTGTTGATTTCTTCTGAAATCTTTCTTTAATGTTCTTCATCCTCTAGATATGGAGCTTGTTTGCTGACAAGGGTTTGGATGTGTGGATTGATCGTTCTTAGGTTGCTGTTTTTTTGCTTCATAGCTGATGTTCTTGTGAAATCTGATTGTTTTTTCTTCATATTTGATGTTGGATTGTTGATTCTTGGAAACATTAGTTTGACTGTCTGGTTTTTGTTGGTTATTTTGCATGGAAATCAATAAAGTAGTGATAAGATGAGGTATTTGTTCCAATTATGTTGTTGAATTTTACTGTCTGGTAGTCTTTGCTTTAGAAAAAAAATGATTGCTAATGAGATGTTTGTGAAAAGGGCTGAGAGAGATTCTCATTCTGCTCTTTGAATTCTGTGTTTTGTTTGTTCAATGAAGCTGCTTTAATAGTTTGAGATCCAATTGGGGGATTCTTTTCATGTATAAGAAAATTTGAGATGAATTTTGTTCATGAATACTGTATTGTAGAAAGGCTGCTGAATCTGTGGTCTGAGGAAATTCGGTGAATGAAATTGCATTTTATGAATTCAAGAACTAAACTGTGTGAGGGAAAAGAAAAAAAAAAAAGATAGAATTGAACAATTATTTTTGATCAATTTACATGTACGGAGTGTGAATGATGTAATGGATTGGTGAATTTATGAGTTCTGAATCAATTCTATTTGAATTTTGTTCATGATTACTGCATTTTGAAAAAGCTGCTGAATAATTGATCTAATGAAATTTGGTGAATGAAATTACTTTTTATGAATTCAAGAATTAAATCTTATATATATATATATATGAATTGAACAAATATTGTGATCAGTTTGCATACAAGGAGTGTGAGTGATGTAATGAATTAGTGCATTTATGATCTAATGAAATTGCATTTTATGAATTGAAGAACTAAATCTTCTGAATATATATATATAATATTGTGATCAATTTGCATATATGGAGTGTGAGTGATGCAATAGATTGGTGCATCCATGAGTTCAGAATCAATTCTAGTTGAATTTTGTTCAAGAAATGTTGCATTCTGAAATAGCTGCTGAATCATTGATTTGATGAAATTTGGTGAATAAAATTGCATTTTATGAATTTAAGAATCAAATCTTCTGAAAAAATATAGAATTACACAAATATTCTGATCAATTTGCATGTATACAGCTCTCTCCATTGAGACTTTTTTTCGTGAAGTCTCTTCTCCATTGTTGTCTTGCCAATGGTTAGCTCTTCTCCATGTTGTTGTGCTCTTGCATAAGAGTGTTGATACTAATTTTTCAAAAATTCCAATGGCTAATATTTTTTAAAAACTCTAATAGTTAGTTTCATTTTTAAAATTTAAAATTCCTATGGAAAATTTTTTGTGCACATCCAAACACTATTTTGTAAGAATTTTTCCTGTAGTAAATTCCATAGGAATCATTTTGAATCCTATGGAATAAAATTCCTACAGAAAAATTTATTATGCATCCAAACAGGGCCTAAATGTTTTATTTTTTTGTTGAATTTTGATTTTTGCCATTGTTATTATGTTTCTCTGCTCCGCTACAAGATGTGCCTCCTGTTTCTCTTTTTGAGCGCTTCTGTGCTTGTTTAGCTTGGAAAAGAATATAGACATTTTTGAGAAATATAGAACATGTATTGGTTATGTTTTTCATTTTAATAATTTTTGAGTATGAATTATGAATTGTGAATTGTTAATTATAGGCATTACTAATGGATCCATTTCAACATGGTACGTACTTCACCAGTCTCATCCATGATGGAACAAATTTAAATGATGAGGTTATAGGTCAATCTTCACCTATATCTCCTCAAGTAGAATCCACCACCAAAAAGAGAGGTGGCAATTTTACATTAGAAGAAGACCTTATGATAATCTCGGCGTGGCTAAATATTAGTTTGGATGCTGTACAAGGAAATGAGCAAAAATCAAAGACATATTGGCAGAGGGTTTCCCAGTTCTTCCACGAATTCAAACCTAAGACATGCCCTAGTCGTAGCCAAAATTCTTTGATGAATCGTTGGTCGGCAATTCAACTAGCCACCAACAAATTTTGTGGGTGCTTCGCACAAATAGAAAGATTGAATCAAAGTGGTTTGACAGAGAAAGACAAGGTATGAGTGAAATTTTAATAACAAAGAGAATGTATGAGTGTGAATACTTCTAATGACATGATATTGAGTTTTGTTGTAACTTTTTTCAGATTCGTGATGCCAAGAACTTGTACAAGGAACTACATAACTCTTCTTTTCAGTATGAACATTGTTGGAATGAGTTAAGATATCAACCAAAATGGATGGAAGATTCTCAAGCAAAGAAGCAAAAAACAAAATATAATGCTACTCCTGGCAGCTCCGTGCCTTCTACAGCGGATTCCATAAATTTAGGAGATGACGGTGGGTCCTATGAATCCTTAGACAGGCCACCTGGAAGGAAAGCTGAGAAAGCGCGACTACGAAAATCAAAGAGCAAAGAAGGTGGAGGTGATGCAGAAACTTCTGCACTTCTTCAACTGTTAGCAGAGATGAAGGAAGAGAAAAAGGTAGTGAATGAGAAGAAATTTGAAATGATGGAAAAATGTTATTTGCAAGAACAACAACGTCTAATGCAAGAAAAAGAGAAAATGCAAATTGAGCAACTAAAAGAGGAAGATCGAATAATGTCGATGGACTTGGGTGGCATGTCTTCGGTGCAAACTGAATATTATCGGCGCCGCCAAATGGAAATTTTGGAGAAGAAGATGTAGTTCTTTTGTTTGTCTCTAATACAATGTAGTGCCTAGTAGTTTCCATGCATATTCCACTGATGCTCGACTAGATCAGCTTGGAGTTTGGAATGACTTTCTTTGTCTCTAATACAATGTTGAGTATTGATAAATTGCAGCAGTTCTGAACTTTGATCATGTATGATTGTGGCAGTGGGATTATCATCCATTGTATCATAGGTAAAGTCCCACTCATTAGCATTCCACTCATCTTCTACAATCATGTTATGTAATATTATGCATGCCTTCATAATATCCTTAAGCACTTCAAGTGTCCAGAAACGTGCGGGTCCACGCACTATAGCAAATCGAGCTTGTAGCACTCCAAATGCACGCTCAACATCCTTTCTTGCTGACTCTTGAGATTTTGCAAAATGTATTTGCTTATTGCCTCTTGGAGATGGAATTGTTTTGACAAATGTTGCCCATTTTGGATATATACCATCAGCAAGGTAATATCCCATTGTATAATCGTTGCCGTTTACTGAGAAATTGACTGGAGGAGCCAGACCTTCTGAAAGGAGAGCAAAAACAGAAGAGCGTTCTAGTACGTTGATATCGTTATGAGATCCAGGTAACCCAAAAAAGGCATGCCAAATCCAGAGATCATATGAAGCTACCGCCTCCAAAATAATTGTTGGTTCATGGACGTGACCAGAATACATACCTTTCCATGCTGTTGGACAATTCTTCCATTTCCAATGCATACAATCAATGCTACCCAACATCCCAGGAAACCCACGGTTGACACCCATTGCTAATAATCTAGCAATGCCATCATTGTTTGGTGACCTGAGGTATTCATCAGAAAAAATTGCTACTATCGCCCTCACAAATTTTTTCAAACTTTCTATTGCAGTGCTTTCGCCAATCCTCACATAATCATCAACAGCATCTGCTGCAACTCCATATGCAAGCATCCTTATGGCAGCTGTCATCTTTTGAAGAGAAGACAAACCAGTAATTCCAGCGGCATCTTTTTTTTGAACAAAATATGGATCATAATTTTCCACCATTGATAAAATACGAAGGAAAAGTGTTCGATTCATTCGAAACCTTCTTCAAAATAAATTTGGGGGATAGATAGGTGTGTCAGCAAAATAATCACGATACAGTCTCTCGTGGCCTTGAACTCGATTGCGAAAAATAACTGAATGACCTCGGATCGAACCACGACGTACACCAACGCTTTCTTCGCTATTGCGTTTGTTCGCTTCAATAGCACAAATTGTTACCATCTCCAATTCGTCATCGGAATCAGAATCGTTAAGAATCATCTTCATTACAGGATGACGAGCCATAATATAAACACAAAGAATAGTGCAATGTTAAGAAATAGATTTTAGGTGTATGACAATGAGAGATGTAAGATCTTATTTATACATATCAAAAAATATGACCGTTGTAATATGACCGTTGAAAATGTGACCGTTGTAATATGACCGTTGTAAATATGACGGTTGTAATATGACCGTTGAAAAATTCAAATTTTAAATTTTTTAATTAAGAGTTAGTTGAAGTTAGTTAAAGTAGATAGCTAAAATAGATAGCGTTGTTGGAGTGAGTTTGAAAAAGTGGATAGCTAAAATAGATAATGGAATAAAATATAATATTTTGGCTAGCTAAACTAGCTAGCATCCTTGGAGTTGCTCTTAATGAATATCAAACTTGTCTCACTATTTCTCATAAATCAGAAACACCTATGTCAGGCTAATCTCCACCAACAAATCAAACCCCCTCGTCTTCACCTCATGCACCAAATCAAATCACGATCACCACCATTTTCCACACAAAATGAACAAAATCGAAGCAAAAACGCATCTGAGCCGGCACAAATGCATCCTCAACACCATATTCAGACTCCAAAGAACTAGATGCCTTCACAGAAACACATCTCTGGGTAACAATCTCACCACCACCAACTGATCAAACCTAAACCAAAATAAGCAAAGAGACTACTTGCAAGCATTGAATTAAATAACCAGAAAACCTACTCAGAGGGAGGGGAGATGCTGATCGGCGAAAAACCAGGGAGCGAGAACCTGCATCAAAGGATAACCCAAAAACAATCAATAGATGGCGAAATGAGCTGGCCGTCGGCTCCGACGGCGGTGTCACAGCTGACGTGCATCTTGTGGTGGTGCGTGTTGACCGTGGATACTTGGAACCGGATCCAAGATTTCAACTCAGACTCGAAACCCACTGACCCTATCGGGCTGTTAAGAACCAGCGCCAGGTGAACCTTCACCGTCAGAAGCCCCGTTGCCGGGGATCGCTCCCAGGGACCACCTCGCGGTCCATGAAGAAGATGGAGGCATCAATGTTGTCATAGAAGATGTCGATGTTGTGATTAGGGTTGCGATCGAGGACGGAGATGGGGATGGGATAATTAGGGTTTAGGGCAGGGCGGGAAAAGGAAAAGAAATGGAATCCGGGGCGGTGAGGATGGAGGGGCCAGAGGATGAAGAGGATGACGCCGGCGATGAGGACGACGGTGAGGACAATGCCGCAGACGTAGCGGGCAATGCGGCTGGTGAGAGTGTCTTGGAAGAAGCGAGCATGGATGGCGACCTGGGAACGGATGTGGTCAAGATGGAGGTGACGGTGAAGGATCGGAGAGAGAGAGAGAGAGAGAGAGAGAGAGAGAGAGAGAGAGAGAAGAAGAAAAAGAAGAAGAAGAAAGGGGGGGGGGGGTTAAATTAATTAAAAAAAATTTAATTGTAGAGGGGTTTAATTAAACCGACTCTAAAACCATGAAAAAAATATTTTATTTTACCATAGAGGTGGTTTTTTAAAACCCCTCTATTTAACTACCTCTCTAAAACCCAATAATGATGTAGTGCGACTAGCTTTGCGATGGTTGTATGGTGGCAAACAACGATGTACAATGTTCCCTCATGACTCAATTTATCGTGCTGAGAGAAGCCACTACAACTAGTTCATGGTGATTTCTGTGGGTCAATTACAACATCAACCCCTGGAGGTAACAAGTTTTTTTACTAGTAGTTGATGATTTCAGCAAATATATGTGGATAGTGATGCGCAAGACTAAAAATGAAGCCTTGAGTGCTTTTAAGAAAATCAAAGCGAGTGCTGAGATGGAGGTAGATCTCAAGATGAAGGACTTGCGGACTAATAGAGGAGGAGAATTCACGTCTAAGGAGTTCAACCTATATATATTGTGAAGGCTTGGGGATAAAACGGTTTCTCATTGCACCGTACTCTCCACAATAAAATGGCATCTTCAAGCGAAGAAACCAAACCATTATGGCAATAGCAACTAGTTTGCTCAAAAGTAAGAATGTGGCGGGAATATTCTGGGGAGAAGTGGTGGCAACAGAGGTGTACATTCTTAATAGTGCTCCAACATGGAGTGTAGTTGGGAAGACACCGTATGAAGCTTGGCATCATAGGAAACCAAAGGTGCAACATCTTCGTACCTTCAGTTGTGTCACAGATGTTAGAATAGTGAACACACGCCTTAAGAAGCTAGCAAATTAGAGCACTCCCATGGTACTTTTTGGCTACGAACCTGAATCTAAGGCCTAGCTATCAGGTTTATGATCCCAAGACAATAAAGTTACACGTCAGGTGGGATGTGATTTTCGATGAGGAGAAGCAATGGGATTGGAAGTCATGTCCTGGACAGGACACCACTTTGCCTTGACTAGGTGACACATTTACATTGATACTTAAAACTGGCCATGTTGTAGGAGAAGATGAGAACAGTGGACCGGACACTCGGGCTATGGTTAGTGGAGGTACAGGACATGAAAGATCACTGGAACCTGCTCCAGGCAGTCTAAACACACCACCACCAATAACGCATGCAACATCACCCACGTCGGCCACGATGAACTTGTCAAGTTCTTCTTCATCATTTTCTGTGGAGGGGCCACGTTGCTATCGGTTTCTTTAGTAGGTGTATGATGCCATGTCTGAGGTGAAGCCAGAATATGTTAGACAATGCTTGCTAGGCACAGAAAATCCGGTGAGCTTTGAATAAGCCGAGAAAGAGGAAAGTTAGAGGCGTGCAATGTAAGAGAAGTTGAAAGCCATCCAAGATAATGACATGTGGGAGCTATTGAACTTGTCAGTGGGCACAAACCCATTGGATTGAAATGGGTGTACAAAGTGAAGAAAGACTCACAAGGCGCAGTAGTGAAACATAAAGCTCGCTTTGTGACTAAGGGATATGTGAAAAAATAGGTAGTGGACTTTGATGAAGTCTTTGCACTAGTTGTGAGGCTCGAGACAGTGAGATTGCTCATTGCCATGGCTACTCAAGATGGTTAGGAAGTGCATCACATGGATGTTAAATCGACATTCCTCAATGAGGAGCTTGGCAAGGAGGTATATGTGTCACAACCACTTGGTTTTGTTGAAAGGAACAATGAGCATAAGGTGCTGAAATTGAGGAAGGAACTATATGAACTTCGACAGATGCCCAGGGTATGAAATTCCAAGCTTGACAAGAGTCTATTGTCACTTGGGTTTAAAAGATGTCTACTTGAGCATGCCGTGTACAAAAAAAGACTGGGAGAGTCAAGTTTGTTGGTTGGAGTGTATGTTAATGACTTGATCATTACAGGATCAAGCACTACCAACATCACCAAGTTCAACACATAGATGAAGCAATTATTCAATATGAGTGACCTTGGCTTATTGAGTTACTACTTGGCGATTGAAGTCCAGTAAATGTAACTCAAGGAATAACATTGCGTCAATCATCCCATGTAGCCAAGGTATTAGAAAAATGTGGTATGAACGTGTGTAACTCGAGACAAACTCCCATGGAACCTAGGTTGAAGCTGAGCAAATTTAGTACAAATGTCACCGTTGATGCTACTCTATACAGGAACATTGTTGGGAGTTTGAGGTACCTTGTTAATACAAGGCCGGACATAGCGTATGTGTGTGGAATTGTAAGCTGATTCATGGAAGCTCCTATCACACAACATATGGCTGCCGTGAAGCATATACTCTATTATGTGAGTAGTACTTTGATTTTTGGGTGTCATTATGCAAAGAAAAGGGATGAGAAACCGTAGCTAGTTAGGTATAATGATAGTGACTTGGCGGGTGATGTTGATGATCGCAAGAGCACTAAGGGAGTCATTACTTTCTCGGTCCAAATCTGATCACCTGGGTGTCGCAGAAGCAAAAAGTAGTGGCACTATCATCTTGCGAGGTCAAGTACATTGTTGCAACAATGGCTGTGTGTCAAGGTATATGGCTAAACCGTTTGTTAGCTAATTTGATGAAGCAAAAGTTGAGAGTGGTGGTTCTTGAGGTGGACAACAAATCTGCAATCTCCTTTTGCAAGACCTGTCCAACATGATAGGAGTAAGAACATTGACACATAGTACCATTTCATCAGGAGTGCATCGAGAGTGGAAATATAGCAGCAAAGTATGTAAATTCAGATGACTGGCTCATTGACATATTGACCAAGTCACTTGGGCGTGTGAAATTTTTGGAGATGCGCCAAAATATGCGAGATGTGAAGAAGAAACAACAAGATTAAGGGAGTGAATGATAGAATTAATCTTATTGCAATTTTCTGTTTCATTTCCACGTTAATGTTGTTTGCGTGTGTTTGCATGGCACTGTTGATGCGTCACATGTTTTTAGTGGCTAGTGGTGTGCTTTGAGGAAGCATGGCGACAAAAGCGGATCAAGCTGTTACTTTCTGTGAGAATAACTCTTTATCTATCTTTGTAATTAGTTTTTTTTTAAGTTGAGTGAAAGAAATTCCCCAGGGTGTGTGTGTTATTGCTGTGTATAATCCCCCCCCCCCCCCCCCCCCCCCCCACACGTGTGTTTGTGTTTGTACTACTCTGAACAATAGCAACCCATGCATGTAGTGTCATGCCCTAACCAAGTAGGGTACATCAACGAACAGGTTGCATATAGATGGGAAAGGGACCCCCCTTGTATGCAAGGTCTCAAAAGATCTAAGTTATTTAATTCAACTAGCCAAGTAGACAACACAATTTACTAATACATTATAGTAGTACTACAAGGGTCAGGAGAATAAATACATAATAGGTCCATGTCTAGGGTACTACAATATTCCTTATGCAAACATTAATAGTTTCAATACAACACCATAGATTAACCACAACACTACAATACTTAAAAAAACATTCGTGGACATACACAAGGACTATATCAGTAGCGTTCTTCTACTCCATGGACTATTAGCTACTTCCCGTAATTTGAAAAAATAAGACCAAAATAATTAGCTCATAGGTTCTGTAAGTACTAAGCAAAGAAAATAGATAAAATTAAATAAATAAACAAACACATATATAAATAAATATAGAGTTATTGTTGTATATGGCTTATATACAAGGTGAACGGGCAGATGCTGGAGCGGAGTGGAGCGAAGGTATTTTGGTAATTTGTACCGGGTAGGATTTTTATATATATATATATATATATATTCATGTAATATGTAACCCTAATTTAATTCTAATAAGAGGATCGATAGCCGCTCTGCTCCCGAAGATGTTAGCATACTCGGTCGAATCTCATTAAATCTTGTGTCTTTGTGTGATTGATTTCAGGTTTTCTTTTTCATCATCGTTAAAATTCCTTAACAATTGGAATCAGAGCGATTTGTTGAAGATGATGAATCTTATTTCAAAGTTTGATGTGGGAAAGCTCATTGGAACTGGGAACTTTAGCTTATGGCAATGAAGGGTCAACGATTTGTTGATACAGCAAGGGATGTTGAAAGCATGTGGGAGACGAAACCCCAAGGCATGGATGATACCGATTGGGAGGAATTGTAGGCAAGAGCGGCGGCAGTGATTCGGTTTTGTTTGACAGATAATGTGTCATATCACGTCCTGCATCTCTCATCTCCAGTGGAGGTTTGGAAGAAATTGGAAGCCCGGTATATGTCAAGATCTTTGACGAATAAATTATATATGAAGCAGAAGTTATACGGGTTGAAGATGCAAGAGGGTGGAGATTTGGTGGCACACATTAACTACTTCAATCAAATCATTAGCTATTTGCAGAGAATCAAGGTTTGGATTGAAGATGAGGATAAGGCGATGATACTATTGTGCTCTTTACCGCCTTCATACAAGCACCTGGTGACAACACTCACATGGGGAAGGATGTGATCAAGGTAGATGAGATTACTACTGCACTATTAGCCCACAACCAGTGTAAGCAAAAAATTTCTGAGGGTTATGTGATTGAAGGACTCTATGTGAAGGGGAATCAGGAACGTGAAAGAAGGCAAGGAAAGGAGAGTTTCGAAAAAAGAAATTCCAGGTCAAAATCCAGAGGCAGAAAACCTATGTAGTGTAACGATGTCAGCAGTTTGGGCATATTTGAAAGGATTGTCCAATGAAGAAAAAGCAACTTGATGAAAAGAGTGATGATTCATCAAAATCTACAAATATTGTTCAGAATAATGATTCAGATTGCAGAGATGGAGATCTTTTTTCAGTTTCATCATATCAGTCATCAGAGTCTTGGAATCTAGATATTGGTTGCTCATTTCATATGACTCCCAACAAGGACTAGTTCAGTTCATACACATTTGCCAGTTTTGGTTTTGTCTACATGGGCAACAACAAGGCCTGCGCTATTACTGGAAAGGGATAGATCAAAATCCAGATGTATGATGGTGTTGTTAGTACCTTGTATGATGTCAGGCACATTCCAGAATTGAAGAAGAATCTGATCTCACTCGGCACATTGCATGCGAATAGTTTTGGCTACAAAACCGAGGAGGATTGCATTAGGGTGAGAAATGGTGCACTGATAGTGATAAAGGGAAAGAGGTGTGCTGGGAACATCTACAAATTGATTGGGAATACAGTTGTAGGTGGAGCAGCAATTTCAGAATCATATCATGACAGTACTTTTCTTTGGCACATGAGATTAGGTCATCTCAGTGAAAGTGGGATGGTTACTCTTCATAAAAGAGGTTTGCTGAAGGGAGTTAGCTGCTGTAAGTTAGATTTATGCAAATATTGTTTACTGGGAAACCAATCAAGAGTGAAGTTCAAGGTTGGTAAACACAAAACCGAGGGCATTCTGGATTATATACATTCTGATGTATGGGGGCCGACCAAAGACCTGTCATTAGGAGGATCTTAGTATTTCATGACCTTTATTGATGACTTCTCACGGAAGGTCTGGGTATATTTTTTTTAAACAAAAATATGAAGTTTTCTCAAAGTTTAAGGCCTAAAAAGCAGAAGTTGAAAATCAGACTAGAAGAAAGGTTAAATATTTGAGATCAGATAATGGCACGGAATACACAGATTCACAGTTTCTAAATTTTGTGAGGAGCAAGCCATTCAGAGGCACTTAGTTCACAAAACACCTTAGCAGAACGGTGTTTCTGAAAGGATGAATAGGTCTATTGTTGAAAGAGCAAGATGCTTGAGATTAAATGCAGGACTTCCGAAGAGTTTCTGGTCAGAAGCAGTCAACATGGCATGTTACCTAATCCACAGATCACCGCGGGCCTCTCTGGATGGGAAGACCACAGAGGAAGTGTGGACAGGTAATGACATTAATCTTTCAGGATTGAAGATTTTTGGATGTTTGGCTTATGTGCATATTCCTGGTGATGAGAGGTTCAAGCTTGATCCGAAGTCTAAAAGATGTATCTTCTTGGGATATGTCAAAAGGGTCAAGGGTTATAAGTTCTGGGATCCAATGGCGAAGAAGATGCTCATTAGCAGAGATGTAGTGTTTGATGAGCAGTCCATGTTGCAGTAAATTGGTAAAAATCATATGCCTGTTTTTTAGGGAAATAGAGACAATACAATGGAAGTGTAGGTGGAACTTCAACAACCTAAAAAGCCTGAGAGTTCAAGTTTAAGAGAAGAAAGATCATTTTCAGATGGTGAATTGGGAAGAACCAAATGCACAATTAAGCCACCTACCAGGTATGGTTTTGAAGATTTAGTTGCTTTTGCACTTACAGTTAGTGATGCAGATCCTACTTCTTTCCAAGAAGCTATGAGTGATTAAAATAAAGATAAGAGGCTTGGTGCTATGGTTGAAGAGATAGATTCTCTCCATAAAAAAAAACCTGGGAGCTGGTTGAACTTTCTCCAGGGAAGCGGGCTATAGGGTGCAAGTGGGTCTACAAAAGAAAGCAGCCGGTATCAAAAAAAAAGGGGAAAAGTTCAAGGCTAGACTTGTGGAAAAGGGGTACTCTCAGCAAAAAGGGATAGACTATGATGAGATATTTTCTCCTTTGGTCAGACACACTTCTATCCGAGTGGTGTTGGGCTTGATAGCCAGATAGGATCTACATTCAGAGAAGATAGATGTGAAAACAACATTCCTTCATGGTGATTTGGAGGAACAAATTTACATGGAGCAACCACAATGTTTGTTCAACCGGGGCATGAGCAATTGGTTTGCAGCCTGAAAAGATCTCTCTATGATTTGAAGCAATCTGCATGGCAATGGGACAAATAGTTTGATTTGTACATGATCCAGATTGGCTACAAGTGTTGTGAGTATGATTGTTGTGTTTATGTTCGAAGCCTTGATAATGGTTATGTTATTTTTCTGCTACTATATGTGGATGATATATTAGTTACTACAAAGAATATGAATGATGTGATAGAATTGAAAGCCTTATTAGGGAAGGAGCTTGATTTGAAAGATTTGGGAGCTACAAAAAAGATTCTTGGTATGGAGATATGCAGGGATAGAAGCTCAAGGAAACTATGATTATCTCAACGGAATTTTGTTGAGAAGGTATTGGACAAATTTGGCATGAGCAGAGCTAAACCAGTTAGCACTCTGTTGGCTGCCTACTTCAGACTTTCTCAAGATCAATGCCCAAAATCAGAAAGTGAGGTTGAAGGTATGTCTTCAGTTCCTTATGCTTGTGTAGTTGGTTGTTTAATGTATGTTATGGTTTGTATAAGACCATATTTGGCGCATGTTGTTAGTCAAGTCAGCAAGTTCATATCAAAGCCTGGTAAGCAATAATGGGAAGCAGTCAAGTGGATTTTCAGGTATCTCAAAGGCACTACAGATTATGGCCTTGTGTTTGGCAGTGAAGAGGGTGATCCTTCAGTTGAGGGGTATGTGGATTCAGACTATGCAGGAGATTTAAATGACAAGAGGTCTACTACAGGATATGTTTTTACTCTTACAGAAGGGCTTGTTTGTTGGAAGTCTACTATTTAGTCTATTGTAGCATTGTCCATAATTGAGGCAAAATATATTGCAATTATTGAGGCTGCTAAAGAAGCTTTATGGCTTACAGGGCTAGATAGAGAATTGGGTATTGAGAAAAGTGGAGTTAGATTGCATTGTGACAGTCAAAATGCAATATACTTGGCAAAGAATCAAGTCTATCATGCTAGAACCAAACATATTGAGGTGAGATTTCACAAAATCAAGGAATTGATGACATCTGGTCAGATATTATTAGAGAAGATTCACACCTTAGAGAATGCAGCTGATATATTCACAAAGATGGTGACTACAGAGAAGTTCAAGCATTGCTTGGACTTGATTTATGTCTCTAAATGCTAGGGAGGCATGGCACCCAACCTATCAAGATGAAGAAGTACTCCCCGGTTTTTAATCTCCATGGGGTATATTCACCAAGGTGGAGATTGTTGTATATCGTTGATATACAAGGTGAACGGACAGATGTTAATAAGAGGATCGACAGCCGCTCCTCTCCCGAGGATGTAGGCATACTTTGTCGAACCTCGTTAAATCTTTGTGTCTTTGTGTGATTGATTTCAGCTTTTCCTTTTCATCATTGTTAATATTTCTCAACAGTTATATTCAACATAATTCGCAAAAGATGAGTCAATAAAACATGTATTAACAAGAAGCAAGTTTGTCAAAGCAAACCAAAAAAACCATAAAATCAGACCATTTCTCCAAGAAAATCCAGAACACAAAATCAATATTAAGATATCCCACTTCATAGACAGAATGATACTACATTTCCAATTATACACATTGTATTCTTCTTAGATACCAAAACATGATTATCAAGCATTGAACACATCGCCACATCGTCCATACCATCCATCATCACACTTTTTTACTGTCATATCATCACACAATACATACTCTGGGATTGCTCAAATTAGAATATCAAACTTGTGTCGACATGGCCAAATGCATCTTTCCATTTGGCTAAGCAATATAGTAGAAGCACATATGAGGTGAATACAAAACCTCTAGAAAATACATAACCACTATTCACTAACATTTCATTGACCCTTGGCACAATGGCAAACATGCCACAGGGCAAGGCTATATGCATTATATGACATGGTTCAAATATGGTGTATTCAGTTACTTGTCCGCATTATTACAAAAAAAACAAAAAGTACATGCTTCTTCGTCACATTTATCTTCAAATTTGTAGAGCTAGAGGGCTAGCTAAGCATAATTATGTTTTATTGATGGTAATCGATGTTTTGTGGCTTTTATGGAAGTCATTCTCAATCTCACCATTCAGGCTAAACTGCGTCGTGTGTTAAGGTTGAATGTTTGTCTAGTTTACTGATGTGATAAATGTTTCTTTTTCTTCAAATTGGTTAGGATTTATGTTGGTTGAATCGTTGTTTATATACATTTAGTTTGCAGTTCTAATTAGAGCTTGATTTTTCTCATTGAAGATGGTCCTTTTCATTTTTTTTTTATCTTCTGACAAGTAGAAATAATGTTTGAGTTGTGTAGCTAGGTTTGCCAGGAAACATTGAGGTTTGTTAAAATTTGATCTAATTTAATATATATTTTTTATAAATAAAAATATTAAAGAAAGAAAGACCATATATAACTATTCCACATATATATATTAGGAGCCGTGTAGCCCAATGGTAACTATCTGTGGGAGTTCTATGTGAGGATTACCTCTCTTTCTCCCCTCTAATCTTACATGGTGGGGGTTATCCCCAAGAGATCGGTCAAGCCACCATAATTGGTGCACCTCTGTACCCGCTTGTTCTTTGCTTGGTTGCTTGGTCAATTATAAAATATTTTTGTCATAAAAATTTTAATTATATAAATACTAAATTATAAAAATATAAAAATATTTTTATAAACTTACACAACATCAACATTTTTTTATTAGAAAATATGACTTTTTTTTTTGTTAATGGGTAGATGTATGTATACATTTTCTTTTAACTAGCAGAGGAGTATGGATGCCTCTTACCGGGATTATATGAAAATTTTCATAAAATTATAAAACATCAATATTTTGCATATTATTTTGTATTATATGCAAATATCCATTTTTATACAGGTATATATGCAAAATTAACAAGAACAATATATTCAACAACTTTTTTATAAATTAATTCATCCAATATTCAAGTTGCTATATAAATGGCATGTATATTTTTAAAGGTTTGTTTTGGTATGAATTACACCAAAAAAAGTTTTTAGAGCCGGTTTTCAAGCCCTATAGAGGAGATTTAAACTGCATTTAGCTATAGCGTTGGTTTTTTCACTGTCCTCTAAACCGTATTTCTTATCCATTCTCAATAGATTGCAGAGGCGGTTATAACTGCCTCTATAGCTAATAATTTCTTATATAATCTTTTATCACTTCTCAATAGTTTTGGAGATGGTTATAGCTTCCCCTAAAACTATTATTTTCCTAACATGTTTATATAACCACCTCTAAATTTGTTCATTAGTTGAATTGAATTTTAATTTATTTTTCTACTAATAATAAATAAATTTGTTTAACCTATAAATAAAAAACATGAATCTTTCAATACATTCAAAAGTATTATAAATTCAATTTCATTGACTTTCATTGACAATTAATGAGCCCAAGTGCAATGCATTTTGACTAATGATAAAATGTAAAGAGTTTTACACTATTTACCTACTTTTATTAAAAAAATATGTTTTTTGCTTAATTACACAGTAAAAATCTTCATGTATCATCTTAATCTTCAACCCTCTCGGTCTTTAACCATGAATTCTCCTACATAAGAAAACAAATTTTATCAAATAAAGAGCTATAAATTTAATTAATATCAAATAAAGAACTATTAAATGCTAAATTATAAAATCCATACCATGCATAGTTTGAAATATTATTATTACTTTTCATCACTTAACAACATAGATAGGAAATAACTTGGGACTCATTTATTATGGCTTTAAAAGAGGAAACAAAGTCCCTGTTCTTGGCAATTTAAGCATCCCCTCCAGTATCTGCAAATTTTTGGTCCAAATAGAATAAATTAATCATATGGCCTTTCCATTATACTTCCCATCATCTTAAATGTAGTTCATCCACTTTCATTTAAAAACAAAAAAAAACAAAAATCTAGATTACGGGATTGTTTTTCAACTGCAATAGATTTTCAATGGACATTAAAACAAGCTTTGCGGCAACAAAATCACAAATCATAAATCAAAGAAGCTGCTTGAGAATTTAACCAAACAAGATTGTATAAGCAATGAACTAGATCATATTATTTTCCAAATAAATGCCACACAACCTCCAAGATGCAAGGATCAGACAACATCTAATATACTAATCATCTGACAGCAAAGAACAACAATTGGCTATCAAAATACATGACTAAGACTATGAGGAAGTATAATAAGTATGAACGTTGTTGTCACATGATTTTTCTTAAGACCAGAAACTAGGACTTCTCGGTAAGAAATAAAAGAAAAATTTTCATGTCAATAAGAAGATTGCAAGGATATTTAGACAGAATGTTGTCTATGGTTGCAAAAACAAAACCCTATAATCATATCAAAGAAAAATAATCAATCAACGTATTCAACCAAGAGTGGGAATGAGGAGGAATGGAATGGAGGGAATTGGTCTAGTGGGTGTACTAAGAGGATTTTGTTTCAGTGTGAGACAAAAACCCAAAATGAAGCTGATGGGTTTTGGAAGATGGAAGGAGTAAAGTTTCCAGATTTGTATGATTGGTATTAGAATGTGGTTGGCAAGAGTTCTTTCCAGCAAGCCTGTTTGTAGAATTGTTCATGCAGGGGTTATGCATATGTTTCTGGATTAATTGCTTGATTTGGGGGATGGACTTGCTTGCGGTGTTGGAACTCAGTGAGGAGAATTCTTTGGGTTTTTTTTCATTGAGGCATTAATTCAAAAATCTTTCTTGCAAACATTGTTATGCACTTACGCTGTGTGATATGTTGAGTTTGGCAAGTTGTGATCACTAATTGTCAAGGTTTAACAATTGATGACTAGTGATTATTTTAGAATAATAAATCTAAGACCTGAAGCATGAAAGTTATTGTAAAATAAGTTCTCTAACTTATAAAATAAGTTTCTTATTCTTGTAAAATAATTTCATATCATAAGAGATGATAACGACAACAACATTACCTGAGCTTCAATAGCTTTAATCAACAAATCTTGACAGCCTGAAGCATGAAAGTTCTCCAAATTCTAGCACTAAAGCAACAACCTGATTATTACAATGTGTAACACATTCAGACAACAAAATAGAAGAGTATAGTGAGAAAGAAAACACACCAGCTTATTCATTAGGATTATACCAACAGATACCAAGAAATTGAAGGTCAGTGACATTGTCGGACCACAAATTCATTGTTGTAGATGCTTAGCACCCTCGGATGTCCTTATACTCACTGAAAAGTGAAGCTCGCAAGTCTTCTATTTCTTTACCTGATTATTTTTTGCAAAATTGTCAGAAAATGAACTATAAAGCAAGACATTGAAACAATCTATACTAGACAATGAAGATGTCCACAATAATCATACTGATGCTAATCACATTACTAAAAAAAATTCCCATTCAATTATTTTATGTGTTTCATATCTAAATAAGGATCTCAAAATACTTCAAGTAATTGTGATTGAAAATAAAAACACTTTTTTTGGTGCCAAAATCCAATTTAAGAAACTAACCAAAAAGATTCTCCAAGAATCTAATTCACAAGTAAAAGCAAATTAAATCGCTAATTTTACTCAAATTATTCAAGAATAAATCATGAAAAAAAGAAATCAAAACCATCAGCAAGCCCTAATCAAAATCTCATCTTTACACAATCAAGGCAATATCACAAAGCCATGGTTGCAGCACTAACACAAATCTAAACAATTTATAGAGATTGAAAGATAAAACATGATTCACTAAATGATGTGGGAATGATGCAAAAAAAATAATACAGGATCAATATCAAGGCTAAAAATCAATCTAGAGGTGTGATTTTTCTAAATAGAATGTAACAACATAAGGATCCATTTGTAAGCATAGTGCCTACTTACATAAGCTCAAATTTTTCAATCTTAAACCAAAACTAAACATCTTCCTCAGAATGATTATCATAAAGTTTTTTTTATTTTAGAAGAATGACGTTGATAATTCAATATAGGTTAAAAAATTAACAAAGAAAAAATAAACATGTAAAGAGAATGTCATATAGTGCAAATTTTAGGTCCAAATAGAATAAACATGATTCACTAAGCATAGGATGTTCCTAATATAAGAAATAGTCTAAATACAAGATTAATGGGTAAGAAGCCACTCCTATATATATATATATATATATATATATATATATATATATATATATATAGGGGTGTGCATCCGGTACAAAGTCGGTAATTCGGTTAGTTGAATTCGGTAAATTCGGTTATTTCACTTGTAATTCTCTAAACAGTTTTCAATTTGAAATTGGGGAATAACCGAATTCATTTTGATTTCGAATTTAATTCGGAAACGGTACCAGAATGGTAATAACTGATTTCAAAAGGGAAGAAAGAAAAAATTACCAATATGCCATTATTAGCCTACTCCTTCCATTTTTTTTTAGTCTAAATAACCTTGTAATCAGTCTAAAAAACCAAGTAATTAGCTTATATATAATAGGATAACATGCAAACCAAATGAAGTCAGCATCCAAATTCAACACACATTATAAATTTACAAATGGCATAGCAATTCATAACTCAAATGAAGTTAGGCAAGTGAGTCACAATTTAGTTTAACAACTCACAATCATAATCAGTCTGCATAATACAACTAGAAAGCTTAAATCTTGATATGAAATTACAAGTTCACAACCCCAAAAATGAATCAATCATTCAAGACTTCAAGTGCAATACATTTATGCCAATTACAAAATTTTCTTGGGAGTTGGGACTTCAAAAAACTAAGAAAGTGAAAAACTAAACAATCTTGTCCTGATGCCTTCAACAAACTCAAAATCCCAACAATTTCTTCAACTAAAGAGTTAATGAACTTTTAGCACCTCCTTTAATCAAACCTGCAACCAAAGATAAAGGTAATACACATTAGTTTTACAAGAATTTTTTTTTGCATAAGATAAGTGATATTTTACCAGATTCTAAAGCTTCGAGATCCTCCAATTCCTCTTCTATGTTTACTTTAGATTCTGACTGTCGAAGCCAATCTTGAGTGCAAATTAAAGCTTGTACTATTCTAGGAGTCAAAGAACTCCTAAATGGATCAAGTACTCTTCCACCGGTGGTAAAAGCAGCTTCAGAAGCAACTGTAGATATAAGAATAGCTAACACATCATGGGCTAATTTAGAAAGCACATGGAATCCAGGACTGTTTATCTTCCACCATGATAAAATACGAAAGTCATCTTCTTCATCTTCACAGCCCTCACTAAGATACTTATCCAATTCAGTTTTTGAATCCTTTCCACCAACTTCTATCTTTCTTTTTTTAAACTCCTCTTTGTACACATCTTGAATGCATTTTCCAGCATCCAAATTAATAGATAATGCATCCTTTTCAATTGCTCCTGATTTACTTGAAGAAGCTTGAGAATTAGCTTCCAAGGGGGAGTTGAGTTTTTTGTACTCAGAGGCATCTTTTGCAAGTGCAACCACATTTGTACCATCATACTGACCATACATTTTGAGAAACACAAACTCAACATACTCAAATTTTACGTGGATCAAAAATGGGTCAACAAAAACAAGCATGCTCATCTTTTTAATCTTTCCCCAATATTTTTCATATTTTTCTTTCATTCCAAATGCCATAGCCGCCATTTCATGATTGTCAGTTTCCATTATGTTGGTCAAGACTGCATTCATACCACTAATGTCTTGAAAAAAAACTATTGCAAGTGACATATTTAGACCCAGAAACCTTCAAAGTTAATTTGTAGAAGTTTTCCAAAAACTGATTTAGATATATAGCTTTTATCCAATCAGTTATTGTAGGTATAGAATCAATGTCTTGAATCATGTAAGGATCCTCTAGTGTGAATCTATCAAAAGCTTGCTCATATGTTTGGGCAACATCCAACATTAAGTAATTGGAATTCCACCTAGTGGGACAATCGAGACACAAGTACTTTTGTTATTCAATTTTCTCAACTACAGCACATTCTCTAAACTTCTTCAACCTAGCAGGTGACTGTCTTAGATACCTCACAGCTGCAAAATACAATCAATAGAGTTCCCAATTTTTTTCAAACCATCATTAACTACTAAATTTATTATATGAGTGACACGACCCCTTGCGTGTATCCCGCAAGTGCACAGGCATGTCGAAGTAATAAATTTTACCCTGGTGAGTGGGTAGTCGTATCCACAGGGAATATGGATTTAAGACACAAGAACTCACTATTTAGCTATGCGGTGTACGAAAAGTGAGAGTAGAATTAATGAGTGAGTGTGAAAGCAATTAAAAAGAGACAAGAAATAAAGTAGAAAGATGGAAGGTAAGAGAGTGCAAGTAGGAGTAAATAGAGAAGGACAAGCAATGAGTAAAGACGGGTACCCGGACAAGCTACCCCTAGGACTTATGCTTCTAGTGCAAGACAATGCTATTATACTTTCCTATTGATGTTAATTGATTCGAGGATATCCTTAAACACACGGTCCCAAACCTAAGGTTAACCGTGACTAACCCCAACACTATGCCCCGACATTAGGTTTTCACTACGACCCTTGACTCTCGTTGACCTGTCAACTAAGCCCTAAAGGAGTCCGTCTTCCTAAACCTCACACTACATGATATTGCTTTAAGTTCTAGGGATTCCTAGTGATAAACTCTGTTCCTATATATAGTTCTAACCTTTTGGTCGAGGTGGAAGAACCCTAGTCTCAATTAAGCCCCAGCACTAGGATTCACTTCAACCCTTCACTATGTTGCTCGAGCAACTAAGCACCAGGAGAGTTCCTCTCCTAGCACTTCACTCTATCTCAACCGCTAAGAAATCATGGAACACGGAGGTAGGGAGAATGACACTGGAAGGGAAAGGGGACGTTCCGCTACCTCACGACTCACCCTCTCAACCCTCTCCAATCTTAAGTAGTCTAACCATATAGGAGTTGTCACACCTCCAAAAGATAACCTAGATTGTTCTCAACTCTAGTGTCACGGCTAAGAAAAAACAATTACAAGAAGCAATTAAGATTAAAACTCTAATTTATTCATCAATAATGAAAAAGCATAATAACAATGTCAAAGAAACATAATAATCCTAGGGTTTACAAGTCCGAATACCCACAAGGGGTTTAGCTCCTCATGGAGACATACAAATCCATCAAAATATGAAAGTAAACACAAATTGAAAGCATCGATGAAAACCCCCTTGCGTATGATGTGACCGTGGTCTTGTGCGGCCGCCGGACGCCGATGACGATGCCGATGACACGCTCTGAACCTCCGCAAAGTCCTCTCCGAAACCCTAGACGCGCTCTCTAGAAGTTGGGGAGAAAGATTGGGAAATTTTTTTTTAAAAAGTCTCCAAAACGGTCTTTTATAAAGTTGAGTCGCGGTTTAAATTCGGTTGAATCGGGATTTCATACGGCTGTGTGGAATTTCCACATGCCCGTGTGAAGTTGCTGGAATGCTGATTTTCGGCCAATAGTGAACAGTAACTTGCTACATTATTTTTGCTACAGTACTTGTCCTTTTTCGGCAAACACGATCTAACTTTGTTCTTCTTCTTCAAATTAGCTCCACAAACCTACAATGCACAAAAGCACACAAATACACACAATTTAGTGATAAAATCTGATAAAAGATATGCTCATTGTAAGATAATAACGTTTCGCGGTAATATAACACAAGCACTTATCAATGAGCAACACATCTAACATGTAGCCACTTCCCCTCCAAAACAAATTTTCCCCTCAAATAAGAAACAACAGTGTCATTTGAGCTTGCATTGTCAACAGTAATGGTAAACACATCATCAATCCCCCACTCAAGTAGACATTTCTCAACAGCTTGCATGATATCCACACCTTTATGACTAGAAATTGGACAAAAACTTAGAACATTTTTGTTTAAATTCCAGTTATTATCAATAAAATGGGCTGTGAGACACATGTAGTTAATTTTCTAAATTGATGTCCAAGAATCTGTTGTGAGACAGATCTTACTAGTATTGTGTCTAAGCAGATTTTTCAATTTTATTCTTTCATCCAAATAAAGTTCATAACAATCCCGAGTGACCGCCCCTCTAGAAGGCATTCTAAACTTAGGACAAGCAGCATGCATGACTTCTTTAAAGCCAATGCCTTCTGTGGTGTTTCGGTCCTCTTTGCCCTTGGTTGTTGTTTCGGTTGTCTTAGATGTTGTGGTCATTTCCCCGTTGAGTTTTCTTTGAATCTTCTTGTCGAGCCTTTGGAGTTGTTTGCCTGGTGTTTGAGAGTGTTTTGGAGAAGTTTTGAGGGTGAGTGGGCTGTGCGGGCTGTGCACAAGCCGCACGGCCTCTGTGCGGGGCTGCACTGAGGCCGCACACCCCAGGCAGAAGGGTGTGCAGATGGTGTGCGGGGCCGCACACAGCCCACACACCGACCCATTTTGCTTATAAAAGTCTCGTTTTGGCTTCATTTTACCTCATTCTTTCTCCCTAAAGCCCCTCATCCCTTCCTCTACTTTTCTTCAGAGTTTAGGGCTTGTTTTGGAGGAGATTTTGGGCTGGTTTGTAGAGCTTGCGAATTAATCCCTTGTTTCTTCAAGGTAAGTCTTTCTTCATTTCTTCCTTCTCCTTTGCTTGGTTGGATGAGGCTAGGGTTTGTTGGCTGGTTTATTTTGGAGCTTGAGCCTTGTTCTCCTCCTTGTTCTTTGTAGTGAAGCTTGAGAATCCCCTTCATCCTCCCTTGTGAAGATCTCCTTGGAGTTTTGAGAAGCTTAGAGGTATAGTTCTTCCCCTTCTTCTTCTTCCCTTCTCTCTTGTGGTTCTTCTTGAGTTCTTGGTGAGAATCCTTAGTGAGTACTTGTTATTGAGTTTAGATTCTTGATTGGTTGTATTTCCCTTGGTTTGATGAAGGATTGAGAGAGATCTTTCATCTCCTAAGTTAGAGTTACTGTAGCTCCGGTGAACTTTTCTTGTGCTCTTGGTATCCTTGGTTTAGAGAGGAGTCTAAACCCTTAGAGTTGGTTTAGTACCTTGAGTTGTGAGTGGAGCAACCCTAGAGTGCATTAGGGTTGTTTGGTAGAAGAACTTAGGGTTATTGCTTGACTTTTGTCCTAACAATTTATTGGTGTTTCTTGTGTTTTCTCAAGGAGGAAAGGCTTTGGATTGAAGCAAAGAGCTTGTTGAGGACTAGCGTTCAAGGGAGCGAAGTCGTCAAAGTTGTGAGTGGGACTAATAAGCATAATCCTATCCGAAGAGTACCTATATACGTATATATATATACCTTTGTGCATTATGATACTTGATTAGGGCTCTAGATGTTTTATGCTTTGATTTAAGATTTAAACTTTATTTTGGAATGAGATATATATATATATATATATATATATATATGCATGTATATTTCTTAGTTGAAGGTATTACCATTCAAATGAATGGTTATTTGAGTTGTCATGTGATTAAGGATTTGTAAGAGAAGATTAGGTATTCGATGGGTTATAGATTGTATTATTTCACTATCCTTTGCCATAATTGGTTTAGTTTCACCTAAATGATACCTTGCATTATTAGTGGCTTTTGAAATGTGTTTTTGGGTAGTTTGGAGCCATAACTAAATTGTGACTTGGTTCATCTCTTAAGTATTATTAAAGTATTTATAAGTATTTATACGGTTCAAATTGTGTATTCTTATGAGATTTGAGATGTTTGATTTGATGACCAAAAAGGCATATTTCAATCGTAGTTAAGTTTATTTGCAAAGTTTGCCAAATGTTGTATTTAAATTTTGAAAGCTTTATTATGACATCGTGGTTTCCAAATTGAAGGTTTGAGACTTTTGTTATCATATCCAAATGGATTCATGTCACCTATTTATGTTACACATTTTGTGTTATTGCCAAGGCTATGATTGGAGCAAGTGCTCAAGGAATCTTGTTTAGTTTTAAATGTTGTGTATTTGAACAAAGGCATGTGAAAACAAGTTGATTTTCTTGGTATTAATGCAATGCACAAGGTGTATTTTTGAAAGACAGCTTTATATGATACTTTTGATGAAAATGGTGTCATTGTTATTGATATGATCAAATTGATCACTCTTGGAGTGAGAATTGCCATTGTGAACACTTACTGTCTCTTATTGAGAATTATGCTATCATGATGTACTCATTGAGCCTACAGGCTGAGTTCTTGTTTAAATTCTTGATGGTGACATGGGAGCCGAGCTCCAGTACTTACTGCAGTAAGAAGTGGATGGTTTCCACGGGCCGACCTATATAGAGGTGGCGTGGAATACTGTCAAAAACGGTTATACCATGTCAGGTGGGAGCGTAGATCCCTGACATGGGTATAGTTGGGTTGTTCGGAGTCACCACACGAACTTCCCAGCGGCCAATGCCAAGATACGCGCATCTTGGTAGCTCCAGACCTAACCAAGGCCATGGTTAGCGACGGAGAGTTTTGAGGCCATTCTGGACATTATTGTTGATTTATGATCAATGAGTTAATTATTTCTAAGCATTTTGATATTTGAAATCTATCGATGAGAATTGTGCTTATGCTAAGTCCAGGATGGCATGTGTTTTCTTGTTGATTTCTATGAAATTCTATTTGTATTTCAATGAGGAAGATGGTATTCTTATGTGATAAGTGTTATCCTTATTTTCCCAAACTTATGAGGATTTTCATCATGTTAGAATTGATAAACTTTGTATCTTATAATTGCTATACTTGTCTACAACTTGGTGTTGTATTGATTTATTTGTAACATGTTAAAGTTTGTTAAATGTTTAGTGTGTTTTATAGTTCGAACCTGTGTTTGGTATTTCAAAGTTTCATTGTTTTAAACCCTAGTTGGCTATTAAGAATTTCTTGGTATTACCTTACTTTATTCTGTTGTATTATGGTGTAGATTATTATTATGTATAAGTATGTTTTAAGCCAAGTATTTTTATTAGTAAAGTATCTTCACTGATTCATGTTTTGGTACTGTTATCTCTTGGTATATTTTTGGTGGTATTGTGCTAATCCCCTCACTGAGTAACTGTGGTTAGTCATCCCCTCTTTCTCCTTCCCAGTTTTGTTGCAGGTAGTAGGTGAGGCGGTGAGGCTGCATGCTGAGCATTTATTGCCTTTATCTCCTTGTATCACTTTTATTCGTGTATGTTATTTTTGGATCATGCATATGCTATTTGTGTCTTGGATCCACTAGTATGTCGAGAACTCTATTGCATGGTGTTGTACTTAAACCACTATTAAATTTGTGTGTATCAGCTTTTGCTATTATTGTTAGTGTCTTCTATCTTCTTTCCTTATTGTTGATGTCGTCGTTGATGTTGTTGTTGTTGTTGTTATTAGTCTTATTAGTCTTATTACTCTTGTTGGGCATGGTTGTTCTTGAAACTTGGTATTCGTGTTAATACTATTGATTCTAGGTTTGTTGTTCAGCCTTGCGCTGTCTCGAGGGCTGAGTGGCGGAGTATCCCTCCTCGAGATGGTCGCGGTGGTTGTCGCGTCTTGTGGACCTGCGAGTCGGGGCGTGACACCTTCAACATGTTTAAAGGGTAATTCGTCAACAATCACCATATAAGCAATTTTCTTTCTAATCAACTCAGCATCAAATTTCCATGATAAAAGAGCAGTCCTAATTTGTCCATTTTCATTTTCAGTTTCTCTAACACACAATGTGGCTTGATTATTGTTTTTGTTGTTTGGATTCTTAGCACATCTAGTAAAGTGATTTCTTAAACCAGTTTTGCCATTAGTCCTACCATCTGTAGCTATACGTTTCTTGCAGTATATACATTCACCATATCTAAGCTTACCCTCATATATTTCTTCGAAATGTGGCTAGACCATAGATCTTTTCTTGTATGGGCCGCGCTTCTTTGACTCTCCTCCTCCTGAATCTGCCAAACTAGGAGTTGAACCTGGAACTGGTGTAGGACTTTCGGCTAACCAATCTGGTTGGGATTGATTGAGATTGTTGGTGCTTCCAGTAGACATGCTGAAATGTATAAATAAGAATTAAATTTGTGTTTAAGATTAAGATTTAAGATGACTAGATTGCATAATCAATCCCTAAAAAGCATTGATTTTTAGCAATTCTAAAACCTTAAATTTAAACACTAATTTTATGCAATTCAGTAAGAATCAAAGAAAAAAGATATATAGAGTTTAGGGATGAATGTCACGGATGTGAACTTACCTAACCAAACCTAGAGGCCAGAGAGGATCAATAGACACTTCAAGCTTGCGAGTTGTGACTTGTGCTTTGTGAAGTTTAAGAACGAGGAGAAAGATGCTTCGAGGACGTTCAGGCTTAGCAAAGATTTTTGGTTGGAGCTAGGAAAACAAGTAGCAAAGACATCGGCGACGCATGAGGAGGAAAAGAAGAAAAAGGTTTGGGGCTTCCGGCTTCGAGCCTTTGAGTGAGAGGAAAAGATGAAGATGCAGACTTCTAGGGATTTCTAATGTTTTGATAATCTAATCTGATTTGAGAATTTATTTAAATAACTTATTTTACATTCTTTAATAGCTTAATTTGTAAATAAGGATTCTAAAATCTAAATTATTGTTACAATTGTGCATCCGATAATATTCTTCTTTAATTCAATATTCATTTAATTTACAAAATTAGAATTTGCAATGATAAATTATAAACTTATAATCACTTACAAGTAATAATTTTGATTAAAACAATCACAATTTGAATGCATATATTAAAAAAATATATAATATCCCAAATTCAAATTGTTATACAAATAAATTATATAAATTTATAAATAAATATCTTCAATTCATTTATGATAAATTAATTTCAACAAAATTTTACAATTTTATCTCCACTAATAAATCCTATCAGATTTAATTTCAATAATTTAAACAATATCCTTATCCAACAAAATTTAGAATATCTTATATCTCATTTATTCTTAATAATACTCATATTCAAAGTTTTTTGGATCTATAACTTTAGTTTTGTAAATATTTTCATAGAAACTATACTTTAATAATTATTTTTTTATAATTTTATTTTCAAAATAGCTTATACACACACACACTATACTTACACTAAGTATTTAATATCCAATTTTAAATTTCTAATAATCTAATTATGTATAAAACAATAAGTATTATAGTTATGTATTAATGTAGACTTGTAGTATTATATATTACTATCATTGTAATCATGTTATAAATATTAAGAATCTAAATTTGTAAGATAATATATTATTATATCGCTACATTGTAAATAATTATAGATTATTATTATAAGTACATGATAATAACGTTTGCTTATACTCTATATTAATATTATATACTCTATACCTATATAATATATTATTTTATAAATTAATTTGGTAATTTGAATACGGTAAATCGGCACCCTATTTCACTTCCGAATTCGAAATCGAAATCGGTTATTGCCTAATTAAAAATCTCATTACCTATTTCATACCATATTACAATTCAGTTGAATTCGGTAGCAATAGATTTTGTACTGAATACCGCATACCCGATTTCAAATTACCAAATTGAATTTGAAATTGGGTATGAATTTGGTATGGACCGAATTTGCACACCCCTATATATACATAACAATCTTCGCATTTGGTGAAAAGAGAATGCCATATATTGCCTCAGTTGAGCTCTTTCGTTTTCTAGTAAGCCCTACAAGATTTAGGGTGACCATACTTCTCCAAATAAGATCCACTGGCATCTTCATATTAATATTAATACTTTCTTGACAATCCATATTATGGACATTGATATTTTTTTTATTTTGCACCATAACTTAACCGGTTTGTCAAAAAAAATAAATTAACTCAAATCTTGGGATGCAAAATGCCAAAACTAAAACTTCAACGATCAGATATCCAAAGTATGAGGGTTTAAGATGAATTTAATCAGAGACTTTGATAAATTATGTTTCAAACGAATTTAATCATAAACTTCGATAAATTATGTTTCAAACTCTCTACTACATACTGTCACAATACTATAGAGCATAGGGGCATAATATTGGAACCAACAATATGATTAAATTGTTATGTAGTCAAGTTATTTGAGGCTAGAAATCTTTCCAATCTCATGCACAACTGAGTATTGTTGGATGAACAGTGTAAATGTGTCCTTTTTTGGCTTGCCTACCTAAACTACTTAAGATGTTCTAGATGAGAAGATGCTTGTGATGATTCAAATTTAAATTTCAATTGGTATTGAGATGCATGAAATAGAGTTTTGTCATGCGGCACAACTATGCAAATGCATGGTACATTAGATAAATCTTTATAGCATGATTTCTATAGAAAGATATCAAATGTATTGTGCAAAGAAAATTTTTAATGCATGCCATTAGTTGCATCAGCCTAGAAATAAAATTTTATCTTTTATTTCTATAGTATAACATTCTCTAAGAGAAATAAACATCTATGATTGCATAGGCGATGTTATACCAGGAAAGAAGTTAGGTCATAAGTCTAAATTATACAAATATGCATCACTACATCTTGCTATTACAATCAACATTATGAATCCAGCATATGACAAAAAAGACAGAGATTTAAGTGCTTGGTGAAAGAATAGAATAGTTAAAACCAAAGCAAAAAAACTTAAGAATTTCTCCAATGCATCGGAACAACAAAATAAAAATAAAATACATCAAAGGTCAGGCAAATGGAAAGTAACATATATCTTTCCATATACAACAATTAGCATATCTAGTGCGAAGACATTATTTATTACATACCTGCTTATACAATGAAGAACAAATATGTGAAAAAGATAAATGTACACTCATTGCAATTGCAACCACATAGAAAAGCAATGTACATTCAAAACATAACTATCTCACAGAAACACAAGAATCGCCATCACCAAAACTTAAGTCAACTTCACAAGACAATATAGAATAAAGCTATCCTTCACTAAGATAACCTAGATGACAATAAGAACACATACAAGACGTTGACATAATAAAGAGCATGCAAGAGGCTACCAGGATAAATGCAGGTGTTACATGCACATCACTACTTCATCAAACATACATTATGAACTAGAATACTATTAATTTTGGAAACACGAAGATGAGAGCAGCTTGGAAGCCCAAGTTTTTCCTAACCCTGTGAATGCAGAGAAGAATAAACATAGGAGCCAACCTGGAAGATAGCTAAAACAATCATAAGATTTTTAAGCAAAGTGAGAGAAACAATCAACCATTTCCCATAACTTATATGCTAATGTTGTTGTTCACTTACCTGAATTCAATGAGTAACAATATAGAGAAAACTAACCAAAAAAAGAAAAAAACCAGGAAATATTAGTTCTTAAGAATTGGTTCTTTGAGTAATGTCAATAGCTTCCAACTGACATGACAAAACTAAGAACAAACCATATACACAACCACCTCATTCCTACTCAATAAAAGAAAAATGAGCATCAAATGATATTTAATCTCCACAAACCTAAATTTTGATTTTACATTAGATTAGAATATATTAGCTAATTTAATCAACATTTAGACAATCAACTAGCAAAAAAAACATGATCAATAAAAAATAAGAAATTAAACAAAATCCATATTTGCATAGAAACTTAAAATTATAACAAAAGCACCCAAAATCAGTAAAAAGCAAGAGTATGCTTATAATAGGAATAATCCAAATGTCATATCTCTTAGGTTTTTCTTCAAGAAAGAAACCAGAGATCAAGGAGCTGATGAATAAATCATGCTCAGAACACAACAAAGCCATAGACCCATAATGCAAACTGTCCTTTATCTTTGCCTTTTTTTTTTCTTTTTTTCTTTTTTTGTAATCATGACCTAATCAAGTCATTAGCTCAATAACAAGATAGTCCAAAATGAATAACAACAAATGAACATGAGACCACACGGATCTCTTATCAATAATCGAACCACCAGTGACAACAAGAACACATAAATCATTCATAAAACCTAAACAAAGACTCTTGGATTAGTCATCAAACGATCAAATAACAGTCCAAGGACTCAAAGTCAAATGATCATTCCTTAACCCTAGTATAAAAATCAACTATGCATAATTCCATCAAAACAAACTCAAGAACAACCAAAATTGAAGTCAAAAGGATGAAGAACAGTCATCATAGCAGTATTCACATCCGACACAAGCCAAATGACTCTAATCGCTAAATCATAACATAGATAATTCTTATGCCAAACATAGCAATAATATGGAGAAAAACATAAGAAAAAATAGTAGCACACAAAGATTTACGGGTAGGGAGATAGAGATTTCTTATTCTTCTCTTCCGAGGTAAAAACTGGCATAGACGATACAGAAAAAACCCTATATATGTCCGAATTAAAATAAAATAAAATAATATAATATAACCCATAATGGATCAGTCTGTTGGGCAAGCCCAAGCCAAAAGCCCACCACAGATCTTCATTGAGTTTTCTAATTTAGGATTAAACTTTCTAAATTCGGGTCGAGTCATAATTTGGATAGGGTTACCATCACAATCGAATTCAAGGCATCTTAATAAATCTCCACCTTGACTTGAATTTTCCTATACATCAAGAACCAAGAACATCTCCCTGCCATCCACACCCCGAAGGGCCTCATGCTGTGCGGATATTCACCAAGTCCAAGCTATGATTGAACTTTTCTGTAGGTAAAGCCTTCGTCAACATATTTACTGGATTGTTTGTTGTGGCTATTTTCTTTATGGAGAGCCATTTGTCTTCAATAACATCTCGAATAAAGTTCAACCTGGCATCAATATGCTTTTGATTTTTCATGATAGATTGGATTCTTTGCCAAGCTTAATGAATTTTGACTATCACAATAAATAATTGGTCTCTGCACATTCAAGCCCAAACTATCAACAAGACCATGTAACCACATGCCTTCCTTCATCCCTTCTGTCACTGACATGTATTCTACTTCAGTGGTAAGCAAACCAACTGAAGACTGAAGTGTTGCTTTCCAACTAATGGCACACCCAAATAGAGTAAATATATAGCAAGTCAGAGATCTCCTCTTAGTAAGGTCTCTACCATAGTCAAAATTTGTCTAGACAACATGACCACCAGTACAACCATTAGTACCATAAACCAAGCAAATATCACTCCTACCTTTCAGATATCGCATAATCCATTTAACTACCTCCCAATGAGCCTTCCCTGGATTACTCATAAACCTACTTACCACACTAACTGCATGAGCCAAATCTGGCCTAGCACATACCATTCCATACATCAAGCTACCAACAATATTCGAATAAGGGACTCTACTCATGTAATCCCTTTCATCATTTGTATTAGGTCAGGTACTAGCATCAAATTTAAAGTGCGTTGCCAAAGGAGTACTAATCGACTTTGAGTGTTCCATCAGAAAAGACTGCAACAACTTTTCAATGTACTTTTGTTAAGAAACATATAACAGTCCTGCTTTCCTGTCTCTCCAAATCTCCATGCCCAACATCTTTTTGGATGTACCTAAATTCTTCATTTCAAACTCATTGCTCAACCATACCTTCAAATTGTCAATTTCAGCTTTATTCTTAGCTGCAATCAACATGTCATCCACATATAGCAACAGATATATAAAGGAACCATCTAGAAGCTTTCTAGAGTAAACACAATTATCATACTCATTATGTACAAAATCATGAGAAGTCATGAATGCATCAAACCTTTTATACCACTGCCTCAGTGACTGCTCCAACTCATACAGAGATTTTTTCAGCAAACATACACGGTCTTCCTTTCCAGAAAAAAGAAATCCCTCTGGTTGTGACATATAAATTTGTTCCTCAAGATTCCCATGTAAAAAAACTGTTTTGACATCAAGCTATTCTAACTCCACATCAAAAGCACTAATAATGGCTAGAAGAACCTAAATTGTTTTGTGCTTCACAACTGGTGAGAATACTTCATGATAATCAATTCCTCCTTCTGTGAGAAACCCATTTCCACAAGCCTTGCTTTGAACCTTGCTGGCTCAACTCCAGGAATCCCTTTTTTCTTCTTGAACACCCATTTGCATTCCACTGGTTTTACACCATTTAGTAATGGAACTAGTTCCCAGGTTCCATTCTTTACTAGAGATTGTATCTCCTCATTCATGGTAATCAACCATTCTGATACTTCTATACTCTCACTGCCTCTTTATATGACCTTGGTTCATCAGAATCAATATGTTCTCCTACTGCCAATGCATAACGAAAAGAGTTAGTATTAACAATATTGACGCAATCTGCATACCTTAGAGGCTTTCTAATTTCCCTTCTTGGTCTCCTTGTTGCTATACTCTATGATTCAACAGTTTCGTCTATTCCTTTTTTAGCTTCAATCTCAAACTCCACCTTCTGGTTAGCACCCTGATCTTTATTACTTGCAACATTATCAAGCTCCTCTCTCTGGCCAAACATAGCAGATTCATCAGAAGTAACATCTCTGCTAATAATAAATTTTGGAGTTCTATCTTTTTCAGTACACCACAATCTATATCCCTTAACTCCAACAGCATACCCTAGAAATATGCATTTCATTGCCCTTGGCTCAAGTTTACCATCATTCACATAAGCATAAGCAGGATAACCAAATATACGCATACCAGAATAATTAGAGGGTTTACCAAACCATATCTCTATAGGAGTCTTCAAATCAATTGCAGTTGATGGAGATCTATTCACCAGATAACAAGCAGTGTTAACTACTTCAACCCAAAAATGTTTAGAGAGACCATCACTTAATCGCATACATTGACCACGCTATAAGAGTGTTTGGTTCAGGCATTCTGCAACTCCATTCTGCTGTGGTATATGTCGTACAGTGTGGTGTTTCACTATATCTTCTTTCATGCAGAACTCATCAAATAGTTTATTACAAAATTCCAAACCATTATCTGTTCTGAGTGTCTTGACTTGTTTTCCTATCCGTTTTTCAACCATAGTCTTTTACTCCTTAAACCGCCCAAACACCTCATCCTTTGATCACAGAAAATATACCTATACTTTTCTAGAATAATCATCAATGAAAGTAACAAAGTACCTGCATCTGCCATGAGACTTAACTGGAGAGGTACCCCACAAATCAGAATGAATATAATCAAGAATACCAGTTGAAATGTGCTTTCAAGAACTAAATTTCATCTTGCACTGCTTTCCCACATCACAAGTCTCACAAAATTTCAGTTTCCCAGTTTCTGCACCACCCAACAATTCTTGTTTGCTCAGCACTGCAAGCCCCTTCTCACTCATGTAACCCAGTCTGTAATGCCATAATTCCGTTCTATCATCATGCCGCTTCGAGGAATGAGATATAACCACTGTTCCCATCATTGAACTGCCCATCAATAAGTAAATACCATGCTGCAATCTACCCTTCATGACTACCAGAGCACCCTTAGAAACTGTCAACCGCTCACCATCACCCAAGAAACTGTACCCCTGTTTTGCTAGGATACCAATAGCAATCAAGTTCTTGCGTAGACCAGGAACATACCATGTATCAAATGTTCTGACTATTTCATCATACATCTTAATCTGCACAAAACCACTGCCTTCAACACTAAGCTCCTCATCATCACCCAAATGCACACTGCCCTTCCAATCCTTGAAAGAAGTGAACAACTCCTTTGAGAATATCATATGATAAGATGCTTCAGTGTCCAAGACCTAAGTATTTGCAGAACCTGAAATACTGACAGTCAAAACATCACCTCCCACACCTTCATCAGAACTATCCAGTGCTACATCATCAATATTTTGCATTTTTGTAACTCCTTTTTGCACTACAGATGCACTGACATTACTACTTGATTCTTTATTCTCACTTCCCTTCTTCGTCTGAGGGCAATCCTTCCTGAAGTGACCTTTTTCTTTACAGAAAAATAACATAATCCTCCATGTCTCGATTTGGAACATGATTTTCCCCTACTCGTACCATCTCATTGATAAGTGCTCGTGTTATAGTAATACGAAGTATTATTATCTTACATTGAGCATTACTTTTCTTAGATATTATCATTAATTTGTGGGCATTTGTTTGCTCTTGTGCATTGTAGGGTTGTGGAGCCAATTTAGAGAAAAAGAGCAAAGTTAGGTCATGTTTGCCGTTGTTGGGGAGTTCTCAGACCAAGCAAGGAACAAGGCACGAGTCTAGATTTGTGGGTGTGTGCCAACTTCCTTTGGAGGGGCACAAAGGCAGTCACATTCATAATAAGTCTAACTCGTGTAGCATTAGAGAACTTCGCCAATGAAGAAAAAGAAGTAATCGACATGATCTACTGTTGATTATGTGCTCAATTCAACGGCCTCGATGAAGAACGATGGAATCGGGAGTATTTGATGCGCGATTACTGTAGCAGTATTGTAGGTGATCACCAAGCTAAAAGCCCACCACAAATCTTCATTGAATTTTCTAATTTAGGATTAAACTCTCTAAATTCGGGTCGAGTCATAATTCGGATAGGGTTACCATCACAATCGAATTCAAGGCATCTCGACAATAATAATACAAAGGATCAAAATGCCAACAAAATCGAGAATACCAAATAAGGGATAGTCCGGAGGTCAATGGTGCTAACCCATGGATCTCTCAGCCAAAATCTAAGGTAGGAGCAAGAGATCAGTTGTCGAAAAGCGCGAGATTGAGGATCATAAGCTGGGATGACAAGTAATAGAAGAGAAGCCTTAATCAGGTGATGAGGGAGCCTGGTTTGTCATGCTCGGGGGAACAGTGGGTGGGGATGGCCGCGAGGCATTGGAGTTCACCGGAAATGTTTGTGTTAAAGCTGGAAAAGTCAGAAATCCTGGAAAAGCCTAAGAGATCGGTAGTGGTGTATGTGTGAGTGAGTGTGTGCTGGAGAGAGAGAGAGAGAGAGAGAGAGAGAGAGAGAGAGAGAGAGAGAGCCCAAGTTTTGTGATAAATGTTATCAAGTCCCGGAAAAGTGGAGTTCATGGTGTGCTGTAGACCCAACACTGAACCCAAGTTTTATAATAAATGTTATCAAGCTTGAGTGATTTTTTTTTTTAATTTTAAAATAGTGGGGTTTTGTTAAACCAGCTCAATAGGTTGGTATAAAAAAACATTTACATGAATTTTGAGACGGGTTTTCCCTCTAAAGATGAGCTTCTAAAACTAAAAAATAGTGTATTTAAATACTATATACATAAACATAAAACATAGAAAATTGGTGCTATGGAACTTAATCAAAATTTTAAAACCTAAAACTTGCAGTGATATGTAATTCAAAGATTCTACAACTATAGTTTTGGCCAAATTGAGAATGTAAAATATAGTTGATCTAATTTTCCATGGACTATTCATTGAGAAAATTAGATACAGTTATATTTGGACTATATATATAATTCATTTAAAAAAAATCTTTTTGTACCAATTTGGTAATTAAGAAAAAACCATAGAAATACGTACAAATGATTTTTTTTTTTTTTTATTTAAATGCCACGTCTGTGCAGAAACCGAAACATTGTTAAGTAGAATTTAATTTTTTTAAATCAAAATTAGAGTCAAGGTAGAAGATTAAAACATTCTTCAAAAAATATTAAAAGTTTGGCTTAAAATTTTTCAACAAATTATAATTTTGCATTTAATAAAGTCAATTCCCTTGTGATCTTTCGCCCACTGCATTTATATTGACAAATTATGAACTTATATATTAACTTTAATAAAACCATTCACATCCATCAATAGGCCAACACAACAATTCAATTGAGTGGCCAACAAATCTCAATATATTTTAAGTCCAAGGGCGTGTTATTGAAGACATTGGTTTTAGTGAGAGTGAATTTGAGTTAATAAGCTTGCTAGTGACGTGTTACACCCATAAGCACGGCATAAGAAAAAGCAATGTAGAGTTTGTCAAGCACGGCATAAAAAAACATTAATTTATAGCTTGTCAAACACGGCATGAACTATCAAAAGGTTCATTTAAAAAAAGTATATATATATTAACTCTTGACTTATACTTGGTACTCATAGTAGACTTGACTCTAAAACATTGACAAGTAGTCAATAGACCCAATAGATTTTGTTAAGGGCTAATTGGCTCACACATTGTTAATTAATCAAGATGAAGTACTTGTTATCTCTCTCTAGTTAAAAAAGTGATGCTCACAGCTTAATCAACTAAAAAAAGATAAAACTTGCCACGAAGTTTTTATCCTTTGTTTTCCTTCCCAAACATTAAAATATATGTGCCTCATTCTAATTATCATTGAAAATTAAATTTAATCCCTCAATTCCTTTTAGTTGAAGAACCTTCAATGTTGTTGCAAAAATTACATAATTTTTTTTTTACAATTATATATATAAATATATGAATTTTTCATACCTATTTGGGAATCAAGCAATAGCCAATCTCATTGTGTCAATACAAATATTTTTTTTAATTATATCAGAACTCATCCTGTGTTCCAAATTTGGAGCTAGGCCTCACCATGTATTGACCTAAATGTTGTTGAGTAGTATTTGATTTTTTTTTTTTTTTTTTTATAATTGGGTTTTGCGTCAGGAAAGAAAATTAAAGCATGTAAAACTTACATGAACCAGGACCAAAAATTATTTTTAAAGAAAAACAAATACAAAATATTCGAAGCTTAAAATGTAAAGTTCTAAGAAATAAAAAAAAATATCAATTTAGTCATTTTCTTTCCTTCGAAATTTGAGATGGGCTTGATTTTAGAACACATTTATTAGTAATTACATATGTAATATAGCATCATACTGATTATTTGTTTTTGGTTTATTTTTAAAATTAGTTGTTCACACCATTGAATCACTATATATATATATATATATATATATATATATATATATATATATATATATATATATATATATATATATATATATATATATATATATATAAAGTTAGCCAACCAGTGCTCAAATTAAAAAAAAAAAAAAAAAAAAACCAATCTAGACCATATAAAGTCTTCTTATTATTATTTTTAAATATTTATAGTGTCAGTTATCAATGAATAGTTTGTCAAGCACGGCATGAGTTATCAAAGGGTCCATTAGATATAAATAGCCAAGCTTGCCTCTTGACTTCCACAAGCAATCAATGCTACTTGTATTATTGCATATGCTTAGGTGTTAGTCATGGCATATCATTATAAATTAAGGGATTAGCTAAGTGGCTCACACACAGCAAATTAACTAATTAAGATGAAACACTTGCAATTGTCTCTCTTGTGTTCATCATGGTTCAGTACTCTTATGTACTTGTTCTGGATGTTGTTGCTGGTTCATCATGTGTTACAACAATCAAATGGTTGTTTTGGTTGTGTAGAGCAAGAGAGGTCTGCTCTTCTTGATATCAAATCAGCATTTACTGGTCATGAAAGCAATGTTGATCCATACTCTATCTTTGAGTCATGGAATAAGAGTATGGAATGTTGTAGTTGGGATGGAGTGCATTGCTCACCCACCACAAAGCATGTCAGGAGGCTAGACCTTTATTACTCTTATAGCTACACTCTAAACACCTCCTTGTTTCTTTCTTTTCGAGAACTGCGAAGCCTCACTCTATCAAACAACTATTTCAACAGTTGCATTCCTAGTGATTGTTTTGGAAGGATGGCAAAATTAGATAGTCTCGAGTACTTAGATCTCTCATGGAATAATTTTGATTCTAAAGCTCTCTCTTCTTTAGCTGCATTAAGCTCTCTCAAGACTCTCTATCTACGTCACTTTTGGATGGAAAGTGAATTTTTTACCAATGGTATGTGTATTTATTATTGTAGTTTATTACATCTCTCTAAGTAAATTATATTGATGTCAAAGCTCTAATGATTTCTTTGGCTACAATATTAGGTTCTCTCAACGTTCACCAATTGAGTCAGATGACAAGTGAACTTTTTATTAATGGTGCATATCTAATTAATATATTGTTTCTTACTTTGCTTGCTTAATTTGCTAATCTTATTGTTCTTCATGATTTTCTAGTGCTAGGGGCTTTGTCCAATTTGAGCAAGCTCAATTATTTGGATTTGTCTTGGAACTATTTGAATGGAAGTATTATTCCATATTTGGGTGGAATATCATCTCTCGAGACTTTGTATCTTGTCAATAACAACATGAATGAAGGTCATGATCATTTGAGTGGTATGTATGCTATCTTTATATCTATTCCCAAAGATATAGTTTAGATTTTTATTTTTGGATAATTCTTTTCATATAAAACCATCTTTAAAAAAGGTTTTTTTTTTATTTTTTATTTTTATTTTCCACCTATCTAGATTTGACAAAATTTTCTACCATCACTTCATTTTTTCAAAAATGCCTATTTATTAGCTTGTCTTTTTAACAATATTTTGTTGAAAAATATTGGAATATCTATAACCATAACCATCAAGTTAAAGATTAGAATACCTAATGGCATGGCTGGTATTTAGGCATGGCTAATAAGTAATATAAATTTTTTTAAAATAATTATGAGTAAACAATGTTTTTATTAAGTGTATTACAAATTAATTTTATATTAAAAGTTGTGATAACCATATTTTTAAATGTAATTGCATCCCATTCCAATTGTAATAATTGAAAATTTGATTATTAAATTTAATTTTGCTTAGATAATCTAATGAGTCTTTTAACAATGTTTTTAATTGATCAAGTTATTCATGAGTCGGTTAAATTTTGAAAATTTAAAGTTTAAATTTTCAAATTTTCTAGTTGACAGTGAACTTGGTCTTCAAGCTCAAAATTAATTTCAACCAAGCTTACATCCATAAATCAAAATCTATAAACATAGTATAATGTTTTATATAATTATAATGTATGTAATATTGTATATTGTATATTATTTTGAAAATATTATATAAGTTGTATCGTTTATTTTTAATAACAAACATCAAGTAATAAATGATGTTTTAGTTTCAAAATAAACCAACTTAAATTTAAATTTCCAAAAACAAATATGACTGGTTTGAATTTTCAACTAAATCTAGTCTGATTCAAGCTTTTGGAATTAAAATAAAAAATAATATGGTTGTGAATTTTTTTTATTTTCGGAATACCCCTTGATATTTTTCAAATTTACTTAAACACCCACATTTCTTATAAAAACATGTCTTGCATCTCACGGTTATGCTTTTTTTCATATAGGCCTTTGAATTTAAATGTCCTCAAATTACATACATTTTTATTTTTATTTCTAGTTTCTTGAAATACCCTTTAAATGTTTTGAAATATTAACTCAATTGGCAATATTAGTTGGACTTTTTATATATTCATGATAATTCAGTTTTCTTTTGAAAACCCCTATATTTTTAAAAATAGTTAAAAGAATTTGAGGTTGAGGTTTTCACATGCATTTCCCTATAAACCCCAAAAAAATTTAATATATTCCTTAAATTTATTGTGTAATGTTATAATGCTTAGTTTCATCTCGAAAATTTTAAATTCTACACAATTATTTTAGTCTTATACTAATATTTTGATAATTTTCTTTTATTTTTTTTTTACGCTTTTACCACTTATAAAATAATATTATGTTTTTATTTTCAATGATAAAAGAAAGTAATTAACTGTCTCATAATAGTCAATAGTTGGTTGTGGCACATTCACAGTACTGGCTTGTATATAGCTAGAGCCAAGGGTCAACAACACTAGTGCAACACCGCATAAATAATGTAGTTAACACTAAAGCACAATTGTTTTATTCATTATTGATTGGGTCTTATGTGGGAGGCGGATGTGGTTTTCTTTATCTACATGATTGCATGATAGAGGAGATTTATTAACTCAGTTTAATTATTAAAAATTTTTTAGACGTGCACGTAATAAGACGCTAATAGCCACATGTGATAAATCTCTAGGGGGTTGCACCAAGTTAATAAATTTTTTTTTAAGTTAATCAGTTAAACCACTATAATTGATGTACCACTATACATGTATGTTCCTTAACAATTCCTTTATAAGGTGATGTTTGTCACCTTTCCAAAACATATTTACTAATTATACCCTTCCACCATAAGCATTTATTTAAATCTATTATTTTAATTATAATTTAGTTTCTTTTTAATTTAAAAGGTTTGATTTCCATCTATTTAAAATTATTAATTTATTTTTATTATTAATGATTTTTTAATTTACTAATTAAAAAAAATTATATAATTGTAGTATGTCAAGCTTGGTCCAACATGAGCAAACTTCAGAACTTGTACTTGTCCGGCAATTCATTAAATGAAAGTATCATTCCATGCTTAGCAAGAGCATCATCACTCAAAATTCTTGATCTGTCGGAAAACAAAATAGGGGAAAAGTTTTCTTCGGAAGGTGAGTTGTTTTATTTTTAAATGATATTTTGTTGTGATATATAGTTTAATTTGAAGAAAAAAATCCATTATTATTGGGATCTTTTATAGTTGATAAGTTCACAAAAATGACTTTATTGTTGGTCTTGGTTGCCAGAGATGCATGGCTACAAAAAAAAAATTCAGCACTAATTTTAATATATATATATATTTGCTCATTCTAAAAAAAACTATTATCTCATTAAATAAGATATGAGCAAGGTGTTGAGAATATATTTAACTTCCTTTATATATATATATATTAGCTCACTCTAAAAAAAACTAGTATCTCATTAAATAAGATATGAGCAAGGTGTTGAGAATATATTTAACTTCCTTTATTGTAAATTTTTTTCTTTCAGAGTTGAGCAAATTAAACAATTTCATGGAGTTGGATTTATCTTTGAATAAACTTACTAGAATGACGGAATTAGACCATTAATGTTGGAGTGGACCTCTAAAGTATAACTCTCACTTTTCTCTTAAGTTGACTTCTCAAATATTATGATTTGTTATGGCTGTAATTATTCAAATTAATTGTTTCAACATGGATCTAGCCCAGTCAATTAATATATACACCCAACACTTATTCCATTGCAAGTTTATTCTAAAACATGGAAGCTCACAAGTTAAATTTGAATTAAAACATATTTATTCATTGTAGCCCTTCGGCCATAAGTACTTATTTAAATCTATTATTTTAACTTCTTCTTTTTTGTTGTAGCATGTCAGGCTTGGTCGAATATGAGTAGACTTGAGAACTTGCTCTTGTACGGAAACTTATTAAGTGAAAGAATCATTCCATGCTTAGCAAGAGCATCATCACTCAAAACTCTTGACCTTTCAGAAAACATGAACAACACTTTTTCTTGGAATGGTGAGATATATATATATATATATATATATATATATATATATATATATATATATATATATATATATATTGTGATGATAAATAGTTTAATTTAAAAAAAGAAAAATCATTGTTATTGGGTTTATATAGATGATATGTTCATAAGAATGAAATTATTGTTTGTTTAGGATGCATTTAGTTTAATACATATGTATAAAAAAAATATAAAAAAATAAATAAACAATATCTCATTAATTAAGATATGAGCAAGATGATGACTATTAAATTTATTCATTGTGAATCTTTTTCAGAGTTGAGCAAATTAAAAAACCTAGTGGAGCTGCATTTATCTCAGAGTAAATTTATTGGAGTTAGCCCATCAATATTGGAGTGGACCTCTCTTAAAAGATTGTACATATATGATAGTGAATTTAATCGCACAGCTTTGGAAGGTAACAATTGCTTCATATTCCAAAATTATTAATTATCCATTTATTCATTGATTCTAATAGCAATGGGTGTTTTTCAAATAAGAATCCTAAAGTCAATGATAAACTCCTTTGAATGCATGTGATAAAATAAACAACTTCAGTGTAAAGCTCACCAAATGTTAGTAATTACAATAAATCATTTTGCCTCACCAAATCATTTATAGTTAAATTGTGAGTTAGATATATATTATTTATATATTTATTTTATTTTTTAGGACTGTGCAAGATAAAGAATCTTGAAGAGTTATTTATTGGTGAAAGCAATTTGATGGGGAACATTCCACTGTGTCTTGGGCATCTATCATCTCTCAAACATATTGATATCTCCAACAATCAACTTGGAACAATATTTCCTTCGGCTGTCATAAAAAACCTCACTATGCTCAAGTATGCATATTTTTCGGACAATAACTTTAAAGGCATCCTCTCAATAGACATATTTTCTAATAACACTGACCTCAAAGAGTTAGACCTTTCAAACAATTATCAGTTAGAAGTCCAAACTGAACATCTAGGGATGGTGCCATCATTTCAACTAAATCAAATTTTCTTATCTAATTCCATTCTAAATAAGCCATCTAGTTTAATCCCTACATTTTTGTCCAATCAATACATGATAGAATACATTGATCTTTCAAATGCTAATCTCCAAGGTGACATTCCACTGTGGTTGTTCAAGAATAAGACCAAATTGAAAGGTCTAAATTTGAGGAATAACTTGTTAAATGGATCACTTATTTTTCCATCCCACAAAACAAATTTATTATTCTTTGGTGTCTCTAATAATAAACTCTCTGGAGAAATACCTAACAACATAGGTTATGTTATTCCTAATTTAACATTTTTGGATATGGCACATAATTTTTTACAAGGTGCTATCCCTTCCTCATTTAGAAATTTGAGCCACCTAACATTTTTAGACTTCTCAAATAACAATTTATCTGGTCAAATATCAAATCACATTGGATATCTCAATAATATGCAAACATTAGATTTATTTGGAAATAATTTTCAAGGAAATTTGTTTCCGAATAATTCAACCTTACCTAAATTATGGGTTTATTTTGCTGATCGTAATCAATTCACTGGGGAAGTTTCAAATAATCTTTGTATGAGCACTTATCTTTCTGTCTTAAGTATTGGTGAGAACCAATTGTCTGGTGTGTTCCCCAGTTGCATGAGAGATCTTACATCCCTTGAAGCCTTTAATGCTAGAGAAAATAAATTTGAAGGAAGTCTACCATGTGAATTTTTTAATTTATCTCCTCTTGGATTCTTGGATCTCTCTAAAAATAATTTCTCTGGTTTAGTTCCTTCTTGTGTCAACATGTCTAGCTTGGCATACTTGAATTTAAATGGAAATGACCTAAAAGGAGCCTTCCCAAATGCATTACTGAGAAGCAGTCCAGTTGCATTAGACATTGGAAATAACCATTTTAGTGGTAATATTTCAATTAGGAAATGGACAGACCTTAAATATCTAAAAATAATTTCTTTGAAAGGGAACCATTTTGAGGGAGCACTACCAAGAGAAATATGCAACTTACAATATCTTCGCATACTTGACCTTTCTCAAAACAAGTTATGTGGAAAGATACCTTCATGCCTTCGTTATATGGGGCATAATGGGAGTTTGCCACTTCAAGTTGAATTAAACCTTGGTTATTCGTTTGAACAAAGCGAAGCATCCTTTCATGGGCTACAAGGTTATGTGACAATTGAACTTGAATATATTGAATTTTCAACAAAAAGCAGATCAGATAGTTACAAAGGGAACATCCTAAACTACTTATCTGGACTAGATTTATCTGGAAACCAATTTGATGGCAAGATCCCAGAGGAGATTGGCGAAATGACCTGGCTCCGAGCTTTGAATTTGTCCAATAATCGATTGACTGGTCCAATACCTGCTACATTATCAAGGTTGGGAGATATTGAAAGCTTAGACCTTTCCCACAACATGTTAGTTGGACGCATACCTCCACAACTTGTACAACTTGATTCTTTAGAAGTCTTCTCTGTGGCATATAACAACCTTTCTGGTCCGACAATTGGATTGGTTGCTCAGTTCAGCACATTTGATAAGAATAGCTATGAAGGGAACCCTTATCTTTGTGGTCCTCCATTGGAGAACACTTGCACCTTACTGGTACCAGCTCCAAAAAGTCAAGTTACAAAAAATATTCATGAGGATAAAGAAGCAGCAAAAGATCATCTCATATTATATGCAACAATTGCACTTGGTTTCATCACAGGTTTCTGGGGATGGATGGCTCTACTATACTTCAACAGAAGCTGGCAATATTCATTCTTTCTAGCTATTGATAAATGCATGAAGGAAGCCCTTGACATGGCAAGTAGTCTCCTAATGAAAATGAAGTCACTTTGGTAGCTGTTCGTTCGTTCTTCTCATGTTTCAAATCCTCTTAAATCATGTAGGTATGGTGTTTGTAATATTCAAAGTTTGAATTAAAGATCTTATCATTTCTAATTATCTTCTACTTCTAATTTTGATCCTTCCACTCAACTCATATTCCAATGTATGATTGTGCTCACACTCATTTCTTATGAATCACATTAATTCTTATGAAGAAGCATTCTTGTTGTTCTTACGTCAGCCTATTTGGCTGGTAAGTCATTGCACATGTTCAATTAGAATAGAGTATAAGTTATCAAAGTTCGAAAACTAAAAATTAGAAAGCTCTAGTATTCTTAATCCTTCTTTGAATTATGAAAATGAAGAACAATAACACTCTTCATAATCTTACGGCCCAAATAACACATTGAATGTACCGATGGAAATATGTTACTATTCCATTTGTGAGAAGGAAATTCAACACAGGATGCTATTTTCCAGTGTTGAGAATGAAATCAAAATTTGTATAGTTTAGGTTTAGATTAAACTAGCATTTTAAATCAATATAAATCATGTAAAATTATGTATTTTATTCAATATAGCCATGGAACTTTGTAAAATTTTTGAACAACTTATTTGGTGATGATCATCTGCTGTGTTTGAAATTGTATATCAATGTTAATGTAATGGTTAAGTAATAATAATATCATAATAAAAATGTACTGAAATAGACAAAGCTATGAAGTGGATAGTTTGGTGAGATTTCGCAGGTTAAAAACATATTACTTTTAAATGTAATTAATCAATCACCACACACAATTATGAGAATAAAACAATATTGGCTAATCAAAAGGTGGCAAAGCAATTCTTCAATTATGAAGCACAGCACATGGCCTAGGGAAGTACAACCAAAGAATTTTGTTTTAATGATTTTATAAACTAAATGAATTTATGTAAATGTAATACAACAATTTCTGTTTTGCATCATATATTTTGGTAGGACTATCATGTAATTAAATGAAATCATTGTTACCGAAAAAGGCGTATAACTATCCCTGATTGATTAAAATTATTAAGTTAACTTTATAGTTTCACTATTGCAGGTGAACAAGTACAAAGAACTTACTGAAATAATTAAAGACATATTAAAGAAGCTTACTTTGGCTTTAGATATGATAGTGGAAGCTCCCAACATAAAGCTCATCAAGAAGTTGTTGATCAGGATTATCTGCATCCAAAACACTATTCAAAAATAAATCATGTGCTACTTGATAACCATGGCTTTGAAGGACATATAAATAATTATATATATCACAAGGGTAAGTATGCAATTATGACGGTTTGGTGTTTAAAGTTAAACATGAAGGAAAAGAGATACATAACAACAGGTATATAATGATTTCACTTGAATTGGAAAATGGTGCACTTATAAGAATCAATTCAATGGAAATAACTATCTCCGTAATAGATGAGTGATAATGTCATTGTCCATATTGTAAAAAAAAAAAACATTAAAGGAGAGAAAATCCAATGAAAACAAGAATATAATGAAAAGAGTGAGAAAAATACACCGGAAACTATCAAAAAGTCAAAGCTATGAGGTAGCTAAAACCTCGTCAAAAGATATCTAACATTGGCAACATACAACAGTACTTTAATGGTTAAATAAGTTAACGTTAAGGGGGAGGCTTTTTATGATTGTCATTTACACTTGATTCTCACTACTAAACATTACACCAACATATGGCTAAATTATTCATAGGTTGTTCTTTCACATTTTATCCCAGTATATGTTGGTTGTTAATGCACCTTCTTGTAGTATCTACAGAAATTCTGCAGTCTAAAAGCTCTATTTTGTGTCATAATCAAATATGTTTGTTAATTAAACTATCCTCTATTATGTGTGTGAGTCACATGCTGGGTGTCAGGTTGGTCAAAAGGAAAAGGAATGACTTTTCCATGCAGTGAGAATGTGATGTATTTTCTCTATTTTTCACACAGAGAGAGAGAGTATGTTTTGAAAAATTTTAGCTTGATCTCTGAAATCTCAAGCTCTAAATTTCTGGAAGCTGAAATTTTCTTTTTTATTTCTTCATTGTGTGATTCTTCAGTATAGACTACAAATAAATCATGCAATATTTGTGCGCATGCTCCAACTGCAAGAAACATCATTATTTGCCAAGTCATTTGATTAAACAGAGAGATCCAGCACAGCCAACTGTCTCAATGGATTCAAACATATCTATGAAAATAATGATTTATTATTTTATTGTTATTTTCCAATAAGATGGGAACTTGAAGCAAAGGTATGCATATACAGACTGTGCTGGAGATATTCAAGCTATGTACCACCCGGAAGAGTAGGCTAACTACAGAATTAAATAGGTATCGATAGCATTCAGAGATTGGTATTTAAAACTGGCATTCTTATTGTTAAAATGAAACCTATGGAAAACATACTGGTTGATCAATTGGCATATCATGGTAGTCAGCAGACGATCCCCGACGTTATCTCTGTTTCACGAAAGCTAAGATTAAATCTTCTTAAGAAGTTGATGAGGATTTGCACCCAGTCTTCCTTTTTTTTTTTTGGACAGACATTGGATCATATGGGATTTTTCTTTTTCTTTTTCAGATCAAGATATTTTACACTTTGCCCTCTAGGAATAACATGTTGATCTTCTGTAAGAGTTCATAACACTTTGCCCTCTAGGAATAACATGTTGATCTTCTGTAAGAGTTCATATTGACCGAACTGTAGTACCCTCATTAAGAGTTCTAATAAAAAGGATAAAATGGGAATAATTAGAGATTGTTGTTGTAATCAAAGAAGTAGGTATCTACAGACCTTAAATTTTCAACATGTACCTCCATGAAAATTGAAAATTTGTCCGAAAGTAGCCCCGCCAAGAGGAACACTTTGTTAATTTCATTATAGTTACCATATGAGTTCTTTCCTTTTGTCTTGTTCTAGGGAGTGCTACACACTAACAAAACAACCACATAAAATAGAACTTGCTTGAATTGAGAATTATGAGAATATAAATTCTAATTCATTTTGATGAAGCTTTCTTCCTATTAATTTGGAAAGTGAAGCCCAGTGCAGTGTCTGATTTACATACTAAAAAAAAATCTCAATCAAATTCTAAGCATTCAACTCGGTTTACAGTAATTTACTCATAATCATCGAAGAAAAACAAAAAAAATCAAGAAAAATTCCAATTTCCTCTCAAATCCAAGCCCATCTCAAAAATCAAAATCAACAATGGCAAAAACATAGAAAAGAAAAAAAGGAAACCTTGAGAAAAGGGGGTTTTAGGGCAGCGATAAGGGTGGAAGCTGGCACCTTCATTGCCATCTCCGGCGTTGGACGAGTGAGACGGGGTTCTCGAGCTCTTGCAGGCGGCTTCACCTCCATCGCTTTGAGCCGTCGGAGCTTCACCAATGATCAAGGGATTAGATCACTGAAGAAAAAAAAAAGATGAAAAAAAAAATCCACGAACGTAGAGAAGAAGGGGTTTTAGGGCGGCGATAAGGGTGGAAGCGGGGACCTTCATCGCCATCTCCGGCGTTGGACGAATGAGACAGGGTTCTCGAGCTCTTGCCGGCGGCTTCACCTCCATTGCTTTGAGCCATCGGAGCTTCACCGACGATCAGTCCCGATCACTTCGACGGGGTGAGCTTCTTGTTATTGTTTTTCAGTGGAGCGAAGGGGGAATTGAAGTAAATCATTTGAAATATTTATTTAATATTTTAATAATTATAACTTATATTAATTTTATTTAATATTGAAAAAAAAATTAAATAGCATATCTAATTTATTTAAAATTACTATTACTGTTTAGAAAAGATTAGTTTTCTTAAAATAAAGAAAAAAAACAACAATCAACTCTCCTGTTCTAGACTCTAGTATAGTTTTACATGTAAAATTGTTTATTATAAAAAAATTATGTCATTTCAAAATAATAATAAACCTAAATCAAACTGATATTTGATTCGTTAAATTTGTTTTTTTTTATAAATAAACCACAAACATTAAAAATTAATCCGGAAAAGATATAACATGATGAAAAAATGCAAAACAAAAACACATCAGTCCATTAGATGTGGAAACTGATTACAACGAGGAAAAACACAAAGCATAAAAGACTGACAACATAAAAACGAAACAAACGGAGTGTCACTGCGCGACCTTAGTTAGTTGTGTGGCAATTGTCGCAACAACTAGGGGAGGGTTATTTTTCACACCACACTTAAGTTGCAGCAAGGCTCAATAATCCAGATTCACAATTTCACTAAGATAATCATAAACTCAACAATAAAGATAGATCAAGGTTCCACCCAATGAGGATATTAAATAATAAATATAAAGAACTTTATTAAAATACGAAGTTATGGTTACTGAACACTAAAAATACTGGGAGTACAAATACAATAGCAAACATAAAAGATAAGGTCTAGTGGATTAGTATCACTACATGCCAAAATATAAACCGACTTAGACACAAGAGAGGAAAACAAATTACTCGATGAACTCCGGCGTCGGAACCCGAGAAAGTGGTGAGCAACAGGTGTTACCTAGTAAGTGATGACAACATAGACTTAACAAGAGTATTAAAGTATTCCATAATAATAAATTCATCAACTGTAGTTAACAACATAAAAGAATAATCCCAGTGATTTATAAATAGTATTGCTATCGAAAATAGTCCTTTTAAGAATAGTAATAATAACCAAAAGCTCAACAAATCGACAATTTAAACATTAATTATCATTGAAACATATAAATAAACTTTTCGACACACTAATTAAAATCAATCAAATCATATGTTGGCCTTAAATCATTTCTGGCCTAATTGTGGTCGCAACTAGATATATGGGACCTCCAAGGTGTTTTAAATTTTCAAAATTCAAAATGATATCTCCCTTGGCGTTGGGCATTGAGATCCCCATGTGGTGACCTTGGGGCCACTCAAATGAATGAAGGCATCACCCTTCCTGAACCCTGTCAATAGCTCTACACACCTCTTGATTAGGGGTAAACATAGGGCTAGCCACGCAACCTCCTATCAGATCAAATAGTGGGGACCCCCACTGGAGTGTCAAACAAAAGTTCGGGTTCAGGCTGTGGCCCACAGTCACCATTAAAGCCAAACTCATGCATAAATATCTCATTTTTCAATTTACATCTCAAGAAACCGTCATTCAACATTTTCGACCCAAAGAACATACTCTCAGGAGCATTAGTATAAATCACCATATAATGGTTAAACAAGGAAACATTAAACCATATTCACTTTTGAGTACAAACATGTATGCAAACGAACATATCTCTTTCAATATAAACAAAAAAAAAATATATATATATTCAAGTTTTTAATAAGATGCATCCATAGTTTTTAAGTGCACAAAATATGTTCAAACCATAAATCCACCTTCAGTAAAAATATGATTTGCTACGAAAAATGAAGCATAAAACATGTAAAGATATACTATACTATTCTTATTAGGGCTATTTAAACGCAAATCAACTACTCACATAACAGGTCTCCTCATCTTGAGGCGTGCTCACACTTTGGCGATTTCTTCCCCTTCGAAGATGCTTCACCACCTACCCACATGCATAGAATTCATGAAATGATGAATATGAGAATGAAAAGCTAAAATGCATATATGCATGGGGTTTATGTGCTCTACATACAAACACTAGGGCTATAGGGCAAAATTACTCAATTTTGGACCTGAAAGACCTTATACACAAGTAAAATTAATACTCATAAAGTTCAAGCATGGCCAACGACCACATGGTATATTGGTACACGGGTCCCCGATAGAACTCTTCACCAAGTGGTGAGAGTTCGATTCTCGGGTGAAGGCACATTTCTGGGAGATGTGAGCGGTGGTTGTGCGCGGGTGGTCCCAGCGCCCACGTGTGTGCGGGCCCCACCCCCACTTGTTTTGCCGAAGCTTGTGCACGCCCCTGGTAGTCTAGTAGGGCATACAGGCTATCTGTTCCTCAAAAACAAAAAAAAAAAGTTCAAGCATGAAGAGCTTAATTCTGGACCCAAGTGGTAAAAGAAACGAGTAAAATTTGGGTGCTACAATAACCTCAAAATTGCTACAGTGCCATCGAAAATTGCTACTGTTAGTGCGGCCAAAACAATGAATTTTTACTATAATTTACAACACCATTTTCAAAGGATTTCAAGGCAAAACATTAACAAGAACAAGGACTCCATTTTGAGCCTAAATTACCCACAATTTTAATGAGATTCATGAAATTCTATCCCTAAGGTTTCAAATGAGAAAAACAACAAATTTAAATGAGTATACAAAAGAAAAAGTAGAGTAAGATCTTCTTCCATACTCGAGAGCAAGTGAGAGGGGATTTATGGCCATTGATTCGAAGAGATTGATCATAAAAAAAATTAAAGAAGAAGAAGGAGACGTATGGCTAAGGAAGAGAAGAATGAAAGAAATGAAGGGAAGGAAGAAGAGTGCAGGTGAGATGTTTTTTTTTTAAGAAAATGACAAAATTATCATTTTGCCCCTCCACTAAAAAAGGAGTAAAGAAGGGTCCAAATGACTGAATTACCCCCAACTTTGGCTGAATTTTACACGAAAACCACTGTACAAAAATGCTAGTAAACCTAAATAACTATTTTATCCCTAATACACACATAAATGTCTAACGAGACCCGAAGTTCAAATTATGATCGGGTACAACATAGAGATAAGAATGACGAAGAAAAACAAAACTCTGGGGATAAATCCAGCTTGATGGGCTAGCTCCTATTACACTGTCTTCACATCATGATCGGCTAAACAAATATAGTGTTCTAGGAACTTCAAGCTACGATTCGCAATCATAGATGAGTCTTCTAGTTTGACCTTCTTTGTATCTAGAGCTTTCACAGATTAGGTACCTAAACCATTTCCTTTCTTCTTTGCTGATCAGGGGAGGAGGAACCACGTAACCTACTTCCTCGATCCATCTAGAAGAAGCCCATTTTTGTCTTTCACTCCTTCTGGTTGCTTGGTTAGCAACTAGGAGCACCTTTGTTAACCAAACTAGCTTTGTTGTATCATCAAAATTTGAGAACAATAGCCTAATTCTATCCTCAATAACTGACTTGTAGCCCTCTGACTCTTTGTCCTCAGATACGAAGTTAAATGGGTCAGCTTCCGTCTACACCACTTTGGGTTTGAACCCACTTGTTGAAATTAATTTAATAAAGTAAGGATCAAGCCTACTAGTTGGGTCTGGGTTCTAATCAAGTTTGTGGAGTTTAGAATTTGTGTTATGGTTTTAGTTAACAACAAAGGGTATGCTATGCTAGCTTTTTTTTACCCAATTTGATTACATAAATTGTGGAGCCACCAAGGTCTGTTGGAACATCGGAGTACAAACCATAAATTATCTCAAATGATTTGATGAGACCCAATTCAAGAGCTACTTTACTTAATGATTTGGTCTGACCTGTAACATACTTGTCTTAAACACGTGGCAAATTTGAAGACGTCTGCATGGGCTCACTTCCAACCAATGGCCATGCAACAACATTGTACCTTTTCCTTGAATTTTAATGTTTACCTCCCAATGATCCTTCCCCCTTTCAGACCAATGACCCATCTAACAAGGATGCTCAAAAAATTGGAGGACTTCCTGGTCACGAGCACCAAGTTGAGTTCATCTATGGAAGTTAATATTCTCAACCATATGATGATAGTCTGCCAATTTTGTCACCGAGGATCGAGCCATGCTGGCATCTAAAGGATGAGACACCTTCGTTGGTTTAGGCTGTTTCTCAATGTGTGGCTTGTATAAAGCACAGATAACTGATTCTTTAACTTTTGCACACATGGAATCAGTGTGGCAAACGATCTCCAGTGTTTGTCGCCGGCCTTTCCCTTCTCCTTACCCCTAATGGGAACATCAAAGCTCATATGGGAGTTAGTAGCCTCAATCGCACCTCTTCTTTGAGGTATATTGTTCCATTACAAACCTTTCTTGGGGATCTGGTGAACTTGCACCAGAGAAGACATTATCATCGGGTTTCCCTTCAATGTCCGAGGGATTTCATGGGTGAAGCATTGACAGATGAGACAAGCACGGTAGTTATTTACTTCTACCATGTATGAAGGTTGAATCTCCAGTGGGTAACCACCGGACCAAGAAGAGCTAACAATAATTGATGCATATTCTGGTTGATTGTCATCTATGAAAACTAGTCGCATCCTGAGCAAGGATAGGGGCGACGACCTATCCAACTTATTCTCATCCCAAACTTCATCATCCTCCTCATTGTCTCCTTTATTCGCCCAGCCAAACAACCTCAATATTTATGAATTTGGTTTTTCTAACAAGACTGGTATAATTCCTATTAAAAAAGTTTTATTGGATTAATTTGGTTTTGGAAAAAAATTTCAATCTATGAAGCCATTCAACGAGACTTGCCTGTTGTAATGATTAATGGAGTGCAACTGTGGGAAGATGGCCCCAAATCATTAATAGTTGGAGGATAGAATAAAGAGTTTCCTGAATTACTTTCCTAAATGACATGGCATCCATTTCATCAACTTCTCTCTTAACTAGTATTTAAAAAAAAAAAAATCCATGTTGCCCAACCACTATCTCCCTTCTAACATGGCCTTGTTTTACCGGTCTCTTTTAACTACTATAGTGCTTGTAGTAAGTTGACCTCTTACTACTCGCCTTCTTTTCCTCCCCCTTGCTTGCTATTGTGGCCAATGGAGTTAGTAAGGGGGCAAGAAATTCCCAATCCCTATGGGGACCCTCTGGAAATAATGTGATTATCATGCAACTAGATGAGAAATCAAAATAAAAATTGAGAGCTTGAGATTAAATTCTATCGAATAGACTACTTTTTAAACATGCTCAAATATAAGCAACTATAAACCACACCATAATACTTATAAAATTCACTAGGTCTTACAGTAACCAAGTTTAAGATTGGAAGAGATCCCCAATAAAATTAAAAGGAAAAAATAAATCAAAACCAATAGAATATAACAAAGACAAAAATACCAAATTGGGGATCCATTGTTCTAGATGTTAGGTTCTCTATAGAAAGAGAGTGGTAAAGAGAAAGACATGCCAAGTTGGAGAAGGGTTAGGCAAAGGCTATAGATGAGTTGGATACATCGTGCTTTGTAAGCCTCGAGCACGACAATTAGGGTCAGCAAAAAAGCTTTGCTAGAGTCGGGCATAGAGGATACTGACTATTGCTTAGGATTGGGAATTTCAAAGGATTAGGGAAATTCACGGAATTTGGGATGGATTTAGATCTATTGTTTTGGATCTAAATTAAATTATATTTTATTCTCACTTATTCCTTTTTTTTATCTTTTTTTAAATTAATATTAAAGAACGTTAGTAAATTCCAACAACGAAAACGCACCCATTAGTGAGTGGACTATGATTTCCCAAATTAGAAAAATACGGAACTGAAAAGACAACAATTATAATAAAAGGACTAAAGGGGTTGTTTTAAATAATAGAAGGACTATTTCAATGATTATAACATTTTTATATAGTAACGATTCATATCTAGAAGTGTTTACCTTTTTTTTTCTTCACTAGGGTGCGTTTGGTTCGTGGAATGGGAATTAGGGTAATGTGATTGGAAATAAGGTAATAGGAATGGCAATAAAAACTATATTTGATTAAAAATATAAGTTATTGGGAATAGAAAAAGTGAGGAAGATGATATGGTGAAATGACTTTTATACCCTTTGGAGTAAAAAATGATATTTACATATGCAGTACTAAGCTATGTGTAATAACTTCATAACTACTATATCTATATATGCAATACTAAGCTATTGGGAATATTTAGTGAGAGTAGAAGATGAGGACTAATGAGTCCGCAAGCGCAAGGGTCGTCAAGTAATAAACCTTTTGCGCAAGCACGAGAGGGTCGTATTCCCTGGGGTCTCAAGAGCTGCTATTACTTCCCCTAGACGACACTATCTAGTCTACCAAAGATAAGTTTAAAATAAAATAATAAAACTAACAAAAGAGCTAACTATAAATAAATGGACTAAGGCACACCACATAAGCACATTAAAGAAGCGATTAACTATGAAAGAGCGAGGCCCTCGGGCGAGTATCCCCTTGGGACTACTAAAGTTAGAAGGATGTTAGAATTAGAAAGGCAATGGTGGTTTTGAGCCAATAAAAATCCTAAAGTAGGTTAACCCTAATGGTCACGGTGATTAACCCCTTATCCCATACAAGTATTGGCTAGAAATCTCTTTCGGCCAAATCCTCCTATAATTACATTATACCTAGAAAATCTCTAATTAGGGTCAAACACAATATCTAGGTTCATCCCTAATGGTTGGAGAGTTGCAAAATACCCGATGGTCACGGTGTATTCATACATGAATCCCTTCTAAGCTAAGTGAGTCTAGCAAGGACGTTGGTCACACAGCCAATTACAACCTAGAAGTTAAACCATAGAGTTCTCATGCAATTCAACACATCAAAAAATATAAAGCTTGAACCACAAACCAAACCAAATGCAATAATAGTAAATCACAACATCTATACAAGCAAGTTCATCCCAAGGTTCATCAGATGGCCAGTGACCTTGGGAGTCTAGTTCAACATGAATAAGAGAGAGATCTCAAAATACATAACAAGTATGATCAAAATTATAGACAAACTCCCTTAGATGTGTTGACTAGAAGGTGGTAATGGGAATCTAGAGGATCGGCACTATCCAACTCTTAGATGATCTCCTCGATAGCAATCTTCTTCTCTCCTTTGATCTTGCACATCAGATCTGCCTTTATCCAGCCCCTTGAAGCCCTAGGAGATGATGGCAGAAAAAGAGTGGCCAAAGACCCCTTCAATGATGCCTTTTAAAAACTTTCTCGGGTTTTCTTCACGGCCTGGCTTGCGGGCGCAAGGATGCCCGCAAGCCCTTCGGGATTTCTGCTGAAATTTTAGTAAAATGCTACATTATTTGCTACAGTAATAGATACACAATTTCTCTAGCTAGCTTACATGCATTGTCACACCCGTAAACAAAATCCGAGGCTTTGCCGTTTCTTCAGCCCTCTATGTTACAGTGATTGCTATAATACCCTGAGCTCTAAAACGTTGTTTTCGTTGCTAATTTCTTCCTAATTTGCGTTGTCGAGCTCACTTAGACTTCTTTTAGACCTATAACATGGATAGAACCAATTAAACCACAAAAGGGCATCGATTCATCAAAATATACATGAATAGTACAAAATATATACGTGTAAAATACATACATTTAGGCGTTTATTAAGGACAATAGAGCAGGAGGTTCAATAGTGTGAGCCTAGGGATCCAAATATTAATACCAAGGGAGCTGAATATATTTCTAAGAAGAAGAAAGAGGGGAACAATAATACTAGCTAACATGTGGTTGTGCAAGCTTGTATTCATATATTTGTAGGACCAAAAATCACTCAGGCTAATAAATTGACTATTATTGTATTTATGTTTTTTAATTAACAAAGAAATATGTTGATGCTATATATAACAAGATGGATGTTATTCATTTATTTTAAAAAAATTATATTGAACGGTTGAATAATTATAATAGGAAACCACAACATGAATCAATGAGAGCTTTGCTTAATAAATTGATAATCACTAAGGCTATTATTGATGGTTTTAAACTCTACCTTTATAAGCACTTTACCCTTTTGCAGCCACAACGAGAGCTTTGCTTCAGCTAATAAAAAAAAAAAGCTAAGACAATTCGTTGATGGAGTTCCACCACTAGAGTTCAACAACCGAAGTTTGACCACAACGAAAGCAAGACAGAGTGAAAACTGTTGTATGGAGTTTAACACCGACGCCAGTGTCGGTGCCGCCACTTGGAGAAAGGATTTAACCGTCATAGTTATGGAGAAGAATTATTGCTTCACGGGTTGGTTTTGATGAAGAGATGGTAAAGTGTTTTTTTTTAATAAAACAAGGGGCTAAAGAGACATTTTACATGGGGTAATGGGCATTGCCCCCAATATCCATTACCCCATGTAAAATGTCTCTTCTATCCCTTGTTTCATTAGAAAAAAATTACCTTACCTAAGAGAAAATGAATACCCTTAGAAAGGTATTCATTACTGTTTGGGTATCCATCATTGCAAGTAATGGTTCCCCTAAAAAGGGAACCATTATTGCAATCCAAACATTCCCCATAAGTTTTGTGAGTAAAATTTAGACCATATTGTTCTCATAAATATTTAATTTATTGAATTCCGGTTAGCCTTTGCATTCTTTGTTATTAATTTTCTTCATTTAATTATTTAAAATTAAAAAAAGGAAAAAATGTTGATTATATGCAGCATTTGGGATTCAAAATGTTATGTAGTTTTCTCAAGCTCCATATATTAGTTGGTATTTCGCACTATTTCTATAAATTCAAAATTCTATATCAAAATTTATCTTGATAAAATCCGCTGGAATACCAGCCAACTCAACTAAGGGGTTTTTTTTTTTTTTGTGGATTTGAGAGTCATTATAGTTGGAATTACATGATTCATCCAAGTCAGTTGTTTGGTTTGGGGGATTTAAAAAAAGTATTAGATTTGGAAGTGCTTTATCAATTAGTTTTGGGTGAATTTGGAACTACACCCAAATTGGGCGTAGTTCCAAATCCATGATTTGGAACTCCAACAAGTTCATCACGTGAGGTCATGGGCAATAGGTGATTGGACCTTTATCACATCCTTTTTCCATTTTCCCAACTTCAGCTTTATCATACCCCTTTCTCATCACACACCTTTCCCATTTTCCCATTTTCCCCAACTTCAACGTGAGGCTATAGATCCATTCCTGTGCTTCAACGAGCTCTGACCTCCAAGCACCGAGCTCCGACTTCCAACAATCCTTACGGCAAAGATCTGGATCTCCGTTGCTATTAAAGGTTAGGCTTATAAAAAACTGAAATCATTATTAATTTGAAAGAATATTATGTGGAAACCTAACTACTGCAATCAAAGCATCATTATTTCAAAAATTGATCATCATCTTCTTTGTTCTTGTTCTTCTTGTTGTTGTTTTGTGATATATATTTGGAGGAAATTTCTCAAACATGCATGTACAAATCTGTACTTTTTGCTCGTCGAAGTTATGACACCTAGACTACCATTTAACATAACAAACCATAGGTCAAGGTGCAACATCTGGAATCCTATATGAAGGAAGAACTGAAATTTCCTTCACTTCTGATTTGCATTCTCTTTTGAACTAGTTAAACCAATCAAAGAAGTTAAAATAATGGTTTCTTTGCCTCACCCATGCATATGTGGTTAACTGCTCCAAAGAGCTGGTTACTATATATATTCACACGCGCGCGCACACACACACAAACTAACTAACAAATGATATAAATGATTCAATAAACACATTCACTCCTTAGCATCGAGAAATAAACTAGGCCTGGACTCATGGAAGTCTGCATTTTCATTCAAAACATATATGTATTTCCATTATGTATTTCCAATATATGTATTTTCATTCAAAACATATGGGCTCTCTCTCTCTTTCTCTCTCTCTCTCAACAGATGTATTTCCATTGTGACAAATAGTATGTTGAAAATTTTTAATCTATATACATGGGCATGAAGAATGAGTGACATTGATTAGAGTCAAGTCCAAGAATAAGAATTGATTATGAGTTTTGTTTTTCCTCTCCTTGTAATATCTATATCAATATATATATACTTGGACCATGATTGATTTGTTGGTCAACAAATGTTGTCAGCTATAGTGCATTTGTGAAAAGACACATTTTATCTTTCATGAAAGTTCTCTAAATCTTTAATCTCAAAATAAAAAATAATAGTTCTCTAACCCTAAAGATCTTTTCAATGACTATTCCAATGATCTTTTCATCCATCCTGATTAATCTTTCAGTTAGGGATGCCTGTTTATTGTTAACTAAGATGTCAGGACATGAACTACAATGACCTCTGAATCTCTTAATGGCCATGTATCCTCAATGTCACTCATTCTTCATGGCCATGTATCCTTAACTAACAAATTCTTCATGGAAGTTGTTGTTGTTATTGATGATATTGTTTGATTTATTATTTTGGTTGATTCTTTTCATGTTCTAAATTTATTTTTGTTTATTAGATGGACCATTTTGAAGATGATGACGAACTATACCTATTGCAAGTGACAATTTTAGCTGTGGCCTATGCCATGCTACTATGGTTGCGAAGGAAAAGATGTAAAATTTGTAGAGAACCATCATCTGAAAAGCTAGGAAATAAGGGAAAATTATTTAGCTAGGTTGATAGGTGGGAATGGCTCTACTAGCATCGATATGGTTGTATGAACAAATCCACTTTTTTTTTTTTTTTTTAACTTATGTTGCATATTACATCGAAAAGGCTTTTGCTTGATACATTGCACATGAGCGTGGAGGAGCAATTGTTGATGTTTTTACACACCATAGGCCATAACCAATGCAATCATATTATTGCACACAAATTCTTAAGGTCTTGGGAGACTGTTAGTAGGTACTTCAATCATGTATTGTGGGCAATTGGTGAATTGTGTCATGAATACGTGTGGCCACCGAGTACACAAACCCAACTATATATACCGGCAAGGAGTAAGCTATACCCTTACTTCAAGGTAGTGTTATATATATATATATATATATATACATATATTTCATTAGGATTAATTCCAACATATAGTATCTACTATTAGGATTGCATCGAGGCCTTGGACGGGACACATATTCATTCTTCTGTCCCATTATTTGATGTAACTACTTTTTGGGGGTAGAAAACCCTCGATTGAATTAATAGATTATTTGTCTATAGCATTGCAGCTCCTAGATTTGACTTGTGACGTGGCTAGCACTAGAAGTGAAGATGAAAAAGAAACATGACATCAAAAATCTCTTGTTGTTGTTAAGTTGAATGCAACTACTATGAGTTTGTGAGATATTATTATGTTATTGAAGAACTTTGATAAATGTTAGCAACTTGGAATGTTTGTATATCCTTTTCATTATTGCTACAATGTCAAAACATTGTTATGTTTTAGTTTTTTGAATGTACAATGTTGTTATGTTTGCCTCTTTGAATGGTCAATGTTGTTATGTTTAGCTCTTTTTGTATCATATTCTCTTTAAATTGATCGAAACTATTATTATTAATCAATTATGAGTTTTATTTGACTAAGATTTATTTTAATTTGCTTTTATAATAGATTATTTGTCTATAGCATTGCAGCTCCTAGATTTGACTTGTGACGTGGCTAGCACTAGAAGTGAAGATGAAAAAGAAACATGACATCAAAAATCTCTTGTTGTTGTTAAGTTGAATGCAACTACTATGAGTTTGTGAGATATTATTATGTTATTGAAGAACTTTGATAAATGTTAGCAACTTGGAATGTTTGTATATCCTTTTCATTATTGCTACAATGTCAAAACATTGTTATGTTTTAGTTTTTTGAATGTACAATGTTGTTATGTTTGCCTCTTTGAATGGTCAATATTGTTATGTTTAGCTCTTTTTGTATCATAATCTCTTTAAATTGATCAAAATTATTATTATTAATCAATTATGAGTTTTATTTGACTAAGATTTATTTTAATTTGCTTTTATTTATAAAACTAGTTGTTAAACACATGAATCTTCATAAAACTAGTTTTCATATATAAATATTAAACATAAAACAAATTTTACTAAAAAAAATTATCATATATTAAATTAATCATATGTAAATTAAATAAATATATACGTAATTATTTATTTTATAATTAACAAAATTTAATGGGGTATTTTATACTTCACAAAACCTATGGTCACACAAGGCGGGGATAAACCTTACCATGGGTATCCATAACCTCTAAATATATCGAACTAAACATGAACTTTTTAAATCTGGATTTTCAAATCTCTCAAACCAAACACAAAATTTTATATTCCACTGCTCCAAAACATCTAACAAAACATTGGATTTGATTATCCTGTATTTTCAAATACAAAGATTTTCAACTATACTGTAATTGAAATCCATTGCATTTTTAACTACATCTAACTAAACGATAAATGATAATTTTAAAAAATTAATAGAATAAATTATATTTTTTTCCCTGAACAATTAATTTTTTATTCTTAAATATTTTTTAGTAGGCTTATCTTACATTTCTGGCATAGAATTTTTTATTTTTATCTTTTTTGCTATGCCCATACTACATTTATTTTTTTCTAAAGATTTTAAATTGAAAACCTCTAAAAGTTACATTTTAAAATACATATTTTTCTAAAATTAAAAACCTCAATGCTTATTTGCATCTGCTAAATAAAACATAAAATAAGAACTTTTTATGTACTCAAACGCAAATAGCAAAACCCTTCTTTTGTACTAACCTCCAAAGAAAACCCTTTTCCAAGCTTCGCGATCAACTCCCACAGCGAAGGCTCCAAATCTCCTCTGCGATTCGGAAACCCTCTAATGGCGGACGAAAGAGACGATGCTGCAGATACCAGAGATCCTCTGCCTCTATCCATACCCTCTGGTGATCAGACTGTGTGGGCCGATGCCTCTCCTCTGATCGCCGCTGCGTGCAACGGTGAGTCTTCTTTTGTGTTCTTGATCTTCACTGATCCTGCTGTTCTTTTTTACTTTTTTATTTTTTCTTCTGTTGATTTCTTTGTTTCGTTGTCTAGAGCAAGATTGGGTCTTTTTTTTGTGCTTGTTTGATTGATGTCTATGGGGAAGGTGGTACGGGCATGGAAAGTAGAAGAATCGGCTGGATTTATAGTTTAATTTGGTAATATGAAAGATAATTAGGAGAAAATCTGAGTACGATGTGGTTGGAATTTCTTTGTGAGAAGTTTCAGGAAGAAAATGAAAGTCTTATTATTGGATGGATGTGGCATGTTATTATTCAAGTTGGGTTTGGTGGGAATGAGTTCAGGTAGATTCAGAATCACTTAAAAAATGGAACTTTTGTAAGATTGATTCATGTGTGACCTTTTGTGCAATTATCATTGCATTCCTATGATGGGAAAATTAGAAAATCATTTCCTCTGTTTGAATGGTTATAGCTCAAGTGGCTAATGTATTCTGTTCGTAAACTTTCATTTGGGCAACCTTGGATTGGATTAACTCAAATTCTTTTGCTGTTTATCTGCAGTTGTGAATATGTTGATTGATTCAATGGTTAGGTTAGCCGTTAGTGGTATTGGCTTGTTGTTTATAAGGGGAGGGATTTTGTTGATTTTGTCGAGATTAAGGTGTGTTTGGTTTGGAAGTGGTCCACTGGAAGTGCCACTTTGGTGGAAGTGAAAACTTCAATTAGGAATCCCTAGTTCAGTGTGTGCAAGGGGGAAGTGTTACATCAGTAACCACTTCCTGCCTTTGGATGGTGGAGATCAAAAACAAGAAAATGTGACTCCAACAGTTTGCGGTGTTTGGTAACATGGAAGTAGGATTCCAGTCACCACTTCGGTAGGGATAAAGCTACCCTCTTGCATTTGTTGGGAGGGTTTAATAATGTTTTAACATGTTATTTTGTGTAATTAACATATTAATTAACACATGTTATGTGAAATATTTTCCCGATCATTTTTTTTATGAGTTTTGTTTTTGTGAATGTTAAAAATTATATTTATAAAGTTAAAATATGGCATTATCTTCTAAGACGTTATCATTTGATGTTCTAAAGAGATAAAATTATTCATCAAACATAGCATGAAAAACATAATTAAGATCCCAACAATACTATTTCATAAAGATGCGGACCTTAATCTTATAATAGTTTGCCATGAAATCCTTCTTTGATATATTATATTTTCGACATAACAAAGACTATCTTCCTTTCTTTGTTTTTAATTTTTAATTTGCAAGATGCGCAAAATAAAAAAATGGAAGGGTTTGATCATGAGAGTAAACTAAAAAAAAAAGACATGAAAAAACAACATAAATCAAGCTAAAAGTAAAGAACAAGGCTCAGATCTGTCATCAAAACATCAGATGCAAGGAACCCTGATCATACCTAACTTCATCAAGCTCCGCTTTCTGCACATTCACCCCCAAACAAACAATCCATGGCTGCAGCGGTTACCCAATAGACCCATATGTTTGTGAATTTGCTTGTGTACTCGAATGATGAAGATCATCATCACTTGCTTGCCTCTATGGATGGAATCAAGAAAGGAGGCGGCAAGGAGAACCCTAGATCGGGGCGAAGGCAGATGGGAAGTGTGGTGGGATCGTGGAACGGTGGAAGTGGGGTAATTGTAAGCCTTTCACGTGATGCACGTGCTGGAAGTGGAAGTAAAACGCTGAAGTGTGACTTTGGAAATTTTTTCCCCGAAGTCAAAAGGGTGAAGTAAGAAGCATCCGGAAGTGTCAAATCATCACTTCAGGAATAAATTCTGTGAACCAAATATGTTGGAAGTGGTGCGGAACTCTTCACTTCAGTCATTTCGGGCCCTAGTTCGGCCAACCAAGCACACCCTAAATATGGTTTATTTTGGTAGTCTGAGAACACACAATGTGCTAATACGGAATGGTGAATATTCCAGCTTTCACATCATGGAAGATAATTGAACGCAAGATATTGAGATCTCTACTGCTGTTATGTCTCAATATCCTCCCCTTCATAACCATTTATGCCAGTCCTTTTTATCAATGTTATGGTGATTATGTGTTCTTTTTTTTTTTTTTTTTCTTGAATTTTCTGCACTTTACCAACAACTTTTCTTTTTTTGTACCCTTTTACCTTTTGGATCTAGCTTATGGTGAATATGACATATAAGGATATCATGGTCTAAAGTTTATGTTTTCTAAGGCCATTTGGTATTGTTTGACTAGGAATTTGATCAAGCTAATTTATCCTTCAAACCTATTTGTGCTTCTAGTGGTAGCCTTTTTGTGGTGAATACTCTTTATGCTTCTCCCTTTTTATTCCTTTCTTAGGAAGGTTTTTGCTAGTTCCCCAACTTATTTGAGCTTGATTGAAATGCCCTTGATCCTTGGTTCACAAGTTAGACTCTTTTTTTTTAATCATCTGTATATTTGATGCCTTATATAGTATGTGATATCTTAATTGCTACTCACATATTTGTTTACTGACTTAGTTTTTAGTGCTTTTCATATAGTAAGTTTTTTTTAATTCTTTACCTAAAACTGTATCTCAGATTATATCTTCTCTAATATCAATACGAATTTTGCTGATAAGATATAGATTGAATATATATGTTCTTTAGAATTTTTTGCTTTTTTTTTTGGTTCATTCAGTAGACATTTGATCAGAGTTTGGGTTTTCGGTATAAGTCCATGTGTTCAAGATGCTGGCTATGCTTCGTTCAAATAACACATTTTTAGAGATTACTCCTTAGTTGAGAACGGTGAAAGATTAGGATGATGGTAATGACGAAGGTTTAACTTTATAAGTTGTACATCATATATTAGCTGTTTTTTAGCTTGATAAGATAAATGGAAGTGGCAATTGGTGCATAAGTAGAATGGGCCTTATTGGCTTATGCTAATTGCATGAAATCTATTTGGTGATGCAAGTTTTCCATGTGTGCTGCATAAGCCTCCTCATTGATGAATTGGCCGAGAAATGTAGTCTGATCAACGAAATGATTCAGATGATCTTTGGAATATCATGCCTTGTGAGTAACCTGGTCTTGATGGTTACGATCCTGTCTTTGTTTATTTTTATGTACACTAAAATTGGAATCGATCTCATCATGATAACTAGAGATATTGTTAATTGTCCGCGGCCTCGGTATTAGTGGTATTAGTAAAATGTTTGACTGCATGTGAGGACAGAGTATAATATAGCAGCACATCTTCATTGTGGACACGATAATCCAAGTCTTTATGCACCATCATACATTGAATTTAAGTACAAATAATATTTTGTTTTAGTGTATAGTAATTTTATGTGCCATTTGTTTTTCTGTTAATTATATTTTGTTTTACATTCAAATGCAATCATAGAAGTTCTTTTAATATATATATATATATATTGTGCTAGTAAAAATGTGAGCAAATGCAGGTTTATGATAGCTTCTAGGATATATATTTTTTTAATTTTTACAAAATGATCTGGATCAACTCTAGGTATCAGTTTGTTTTGAATTTAAATCTTTGATTGGTTTGATCCAGAATGAACTATGAAGCCTATTTATTAATTTGGTGGGAGAGTGTTAGGTTGAGGTCCACCGACAAGTTATTGATTTTTCTGTCCCAGTCCAACTAGTAAATGTTCTGGAGATCACATTTGTGTTATGTATGACAGCACTTGTATAGACTGGCTGGGCAATCTTTGTTTGATGCAACCCTTTTTATTATTTATTTATTCATTTTTGTAGAGTGTATTTTGAGGACATTTCTGCTTCATATGTTGAATTGACGAAAAGCTAAAATGTGGCCCTAATGTTATCTGACCACACATTGATCATGATGGTGCTAATAGCATAACCTTAATAACCTCGGTAATGATGTGATAAGCCAACTATGATCCATTTTGCTTGGTTGTGTACTTTTAATGAGATTTGTCTCTTTATCCCTTGTGACAGAATAGAACTGAGGAATTATTGGAAGATAATGCCTAGCGAGAAGAGCTAAACATTTCTTCTGGTCTCCTATGTTGACACTGAGGGTGACTAAAAAGTGTGCTGTTATTGAGGTTATAAATGTAGGCATCACAGAAAGGATAACTTTATGGCTTGTAGGGACTTAAGGGTTATTTTGAGATATTGCATCCAAGTTTCCTGAGTCCACCTTCCATATTGTGGTGATAGACAATATACTTGTTTGACGTTTAGTGCATATCATGGGAATTATGGCTGCTGATTTCTTGATTTTCCTAGAAGCATCATCACTTAGGTCATTTATCTTGATTCGTTCTCCTTAATCTCTCATGTTTATAGATCTTCAGGATGGAGAACTTGTTCATGGGGAAAACTTCAGTCTCTTTGCTGCTATGTCTGCTTTGGAGGTACTTAGTACTTATTTCTTTTTTCCACTGCAATTGTTATTGGAACTTCATATAATTCACTTTTGTATGATTGCAAGATTGCAGATAAAACTTACTCATAATATTTTAATTTTTTGGCAAATTATTTTATCATCATGAACGTTAGTCTTGTACTTGCTATTTATATGTCTTGGAAATTAATTGGCTTTTGGTTTTGTTTGGATTTGTTATTTGGACATTCATTTTTTGATGTAAGTGAAATATATTGTAAGTAGCCTCTTGTGTAAGTAAATTTTCTTCTTCCTTGTAAGCTGACCTTGTTTGATTTTATTTAGTAAAAATACCATATATGTTTATTTCCATTCAATTCTGTGTAATTGTCTTGATGTAACTAGGTTTGGCCCCAAGCCCAAGTCTAGGTTGAAAAGTGTGGATAACATTGCCAAGCTAGGATCACTCTTGTACATAATCATTAAGTTACACAGCTACCTTTAAACCTAAGCTATGCCCAAAAGTTGAGCTGTAATGGCCCTAATGATCATATCCATGTTAAGCCTGGATTCAGCTTTTATAGAATGATCATGTGTGTGTACGCGTGCGCTCTCTCTTCTAGATATGGCTTAAATAAAGTGACCATGTGTGTGTCTGTTGGCCAAGGTGAGGCTGTGGTTGCATTAAAAAAGTTTTAGGCATTCAGACCAAAACAGGTATCATCACCATGCTGTTCAATTAACTCTTAAATTCGTTATTTGTATATTGACCTGTGTATGGGATTCACCATAAACAAATTCATGTTCCTTTGAAATGTTTTTCTGATAATTCAAGATTTTATGAATAGAATAAATGTTGCATTTGACAATGTATATGTTAACTAATCGTCCTAGAAATACTTTATACTTCACCCATTAAATAAGTTACAAAATAGGAAATTGTCATTGTAAAACTACGTCTTTCAAGCCAAATAAATTGCTGGGTTCCCGTTATGAGCCTTCCCTATTCAAGACAGTTCCAAGACTTGAGATGAATTAAAATTACAAAATGAACAAAAATGTAGATAATCAGAATTTGATTTCTTGGGTTTCCGTGCTTATTGATTATTTATTTTATTTATTTTGCCTTTGTGAGGTTTGAAACTTTGAATTCATAATTGTTGTTTTACCACTAATATTTTTCAATTATTTCTGGAATTCCATTGTTGTGTTTCTTTTCTTTTTAGATGGGTAGTCAATGATTAAATCTAACTGGTGTAGATCATGGATCCAAAGATGGATGCTGGAATTGAGAGTAATGGATATAGGTCTGTGGATGAGGCAATAGAGAATGGTACTGCTCCTCTACCTCTAAGTTCTGATAGCACTGTTGATGTGCAATGCGTTATTGATATCATGGACCATCTTTTGGCATGTGAGGTACCTTCTGTGGTGTTATACCCATCTGTTTGCTGATTTAACAAGGGTTTCTACATTGAATGATATTTATGTTGGCAGGCAACATGGCACAAGGGTCATTCTCTGGCACAGACTGTCTTTTCCTGCATTTATCTTCTGAAGATTGAAAGGACATCTGCACATGTATTGTTACATTCCTATTGCAGGATCATCCGTGCTACCTGCAATGCTGTCATTTCCACAGTCTCTGATGCGCGAACGCATGAGGTACTTCTTTGCAGATACAGTCTTCATGTTACACTTAGTTTGTCACTGCTCAACACTATACTGTGTAAACACCAGAAGTTGATTCTTTCATCTTTTTACTGGTAGTGCAAAGTTACTAGGAGGAATTTTTTGTTTAAAATTGTTTGTTACTTCACTAGTTTTAGATTCTTGGCTTCTTTCTTTCTCCTCACATGATCGATAAATGTGTTTGTATCTGTATTCTTTCTTGACAGGAAGAGGATTTATTCACAATGGCTTATGGTTTACCTCTTAAAGGGGAGGGTGATGATAAATGCCTATCCATTCTAAATTCAGTTGAAGAAACCATTTCTCGTCAATTGCGGGCTTGTAAAGCACTTAATTATAAGAAGAAAGTCTTAGAAGGTAGTTGTATATCTTCACAAACTTTTTTCTTTTTGGATTATTTTTCTTTATCTTTTCTTGTTTGAGAAAAAAATCTCAAACCTCAATTTTTTTGAAATTTAGAATCTTATTGCTTTTGTTAGTTATGCTTTTAAATCAAAATACACCAATGACGTATCCCAAAAGATCAAATTATCTTTTGATTGGTCACCCTTTCTATTTCCTTCCTAATGAGTAATGACTTTGTTCCTGATGTAGAATTTTTTAGTAAAATTTTTGTAACTTTCTGGATATCTACCTAGTTCCATACATATCACTTTTTTTTTTTTGGATGAATGCCATATTGTTTAAATTTGCCTTTGTTCTACAAAAATGCCTTTATTCTTGTCATGATGTATAATATTCTTATTTAATTCATGATATTCAACCTCTGGTATTAAATAAGATTGAGGCTGCTTTGTCCAGATGAACTATTATATTTCATGAGTTAGGGCTGTTTTATGGTCATCCACTTGGTAACTGTGCTGTTGTGTTACTATTGATGCTAACAGTGCAAGACTGGTTGATTATGTTGCTCTCATCTAGCCCTAAGGTCCAGCTCTTTCCATGGATGCTCTTTAATGTTTGGCTGTTCGTGGAACTGATCTGGTTATGGTGCAATACAATATGTATTGCTTAAAATTAATGACTTTATTGGCATCTGTTGTGTGATCATATTCAAATCTAATCCTCAAATGCAGAATACCTTAACACATTACTGTTTTAACACTATAAAACTCTAGTGTCTCCGTTGACCGTGTTCTTTTATTGTTGTCATCATTACTCTTAGTTTTTCAGTGGTAGTTGGATCATAGTATTTGCACACCATTATCCATTTGAAGTTAAATTACATGCATTGGATTTCCTTTCTCCTTGCAGATATAGCTAGTGATTTGCTCTTTGGTTATTGATTATTAACAAGAATATACAGGCTGAAGTCTGTTTGCAATTGATTTTAATGTGAAATCTGTAGAACATCAATTACTATGGAAAATTTATTAACTACCGCTTGATTGTATACAGCTCAAAAACATTCAGGAAATCTTGTCATTATGGTGTTTCATCATTGCAGATATTGATCCCCTTCAAGCAAATCCTGATTTGGAAGATGGGTACTGCAGAGCTTTATTATGCCGCATACGCTTTCGTAAGGTCTTACCCCATATTTCCTATTTGCTTCATCTACATCTCTATTTTACCTCAAGTTGCTTGTTTATTGTGATGTGTCTTTGATTGACTAATGTAAGTTGTGAATAGTGTCTTGAATTTTATGTATAAAAACTCTGTATTGTGCAATAACTACTTCTCTTACCTCTTCTCAAATACCCCCTTTTGAATGAATTCCTTTTTTCTTGATATCAATTCCTGACAGATGTTTCTGCTGAGTTCTGTTTAGGCATTTTGCATGCAATAACAATGCAACATTCATAAGATACCGATGTCCCATGATGGGGAATTGAATTGTCATGAAAATACAATTAAAAACATTACAAATGAGAACCTGATAAGAAAACTCAATCTTATTAAGAAAATGAATTATTAGATTATGAAAATCAAGGAAAGAATGATGGATGTTATTAAATCCTAATAATTTAAACATTCATCATATGAATATATAAACAGGTATGATCTTTTCTTGGGAGGTAGATTCAGGCATGGATTAATTTCTATGGGCAATTGAAAATCTTACCTGTGCCTGCTAAAATGACTAGCATGGGTGGGCCTATGGGTGCAGGTCTACCAGTAGCTATCAAAATTATAGTTTTATTGCTGGCTTTTATTTTCTTTTATCCATCTTATGTTGCACTGCAAATCATTTCTTTTACCACAATTGTTATGCCAATAGAACATACTTATTGTTTCATGTATTTTTTTCCTTTTGAGCTTATATTCCATCCATTGGTCAAAGTTAGATCTTGCTGACTATCATTGCCATTTTTGTTCAGCACTTCTATCATGTTCTCATGTGCATGAGGAAATCTCAAGGAAGGGGCCTTGAGTTGGCTAGGAAACATATTGCCTTATGCCTTTCCGAGCTATCTTCCATTGCGAAGTCCCAGGAATTCCTCAGGTCCAATGCGTGTGTGTCTCATCAGGATGATGTTGAAGAAAGTACTACTGCTTCAGGTTGCCAACCTGTTGGATTTGATGCTAGCTTAAATAGCAGATATTCAGCTCCAACTCCACCACGTGCAATTCAAATTCTTAGTTGGAAGAGGGCAAGCACCTAAAATTCTATTTAACGATCTGCCATTTGAACTTTGCATTATCATTTAGTTTTCTATTGTTTTACGGAGGCCTTTTTAATTTGATCCTCCAGGCAATTGAGTATTTTGAGAAGCTTCTACATGATTTAGATATCATATGTTCCTTTTCTTTGGAACCGATGCTAGAAGATGTGCTGCACTTTGTGGTACAATTTCAAGAGTCTCAACCAGATCTAGTTGCAAGAGCTCATTTGCAGGTCTGCTTAATTTATTTCATTATGTTTTCTCTTCTCTGTTTAGAGTTCAGAACATGTAGTTCTGTAGCCATTCCAGAGAATTGTTCGCGGCTTTTTATTTTTTATATTTATTATTATTCTTTGTAGATATTCGGCTTATTGCAGTGTGGTAACTACTTTCCCTCTGAGTTTTTCTGTCATCAACTTTTACAAATCATTTTGATTTCTAGTGTCAATAAGAATATGCCATCATGCTCTTTAAGACTATTATTCACTTTTTCCTCTTTTTGTCATATTGTTTTTCTTTTTATTTTTGCTGACATATCTGGCTAATAAAGTTATATGATGGTAATATTATGTCTGTTTCATCTTGACTAACTCTACTTTGTGCATATTAACTAATTCTTTCAGTTTATTATCTAGTGTTTTATGATATATTAACTGGGATCATAATGACAGCTTTTATTGGTTCAAGATGGGAAACTTTATGGGCGGGACTTTTTTTATGATGTGATTTCAAAGGCTATTGCTTTACCATCATTCGCGAGAGACCCAGAATTTCAGAAAAATGAATTTGTGGTTCAGCTAATTCAGGTGAGGAATTTTTGGTTGTAGTCTTTGTGCAAAGGGAAAATTACTGTTTCCATTAAATGGATTAGACTTTATATCTTATGTTCTTTGGCAATTTGCTACTTTGCTTGTAGTTGGTGGTCAACTTGCTTAAAATTCTTTGTACAAATGCTGCATGGCAGCGGCGGAAGCTTGGGAAAATTTTGCAAGATTGGAGTCTTTTCTCTATACAGGTTGGTACAATTATCTTAAGTATTATACTTGTGCCAAATCAATATCAGTTGTTGAGTTTTGAACACTTAATTTATATTTTACAGATCAAAACGTAAAGTATTTTTCCTATTGACCATTGTGATGAATTTCTTGTGCCATTTCTATGGCTGTAAATGGCTGTAAACATTTGATTATACTGCATCTCTCTTTAATAACATGCATCATTGCTTTTCTACTGAATATGCCGTAGAAAGAACATCTCTTTGCAGTGGTACTTACTGCTTCAGGTTTAGTGCTACTTGTTTACTTTTTTGTGGTTTCAATTCTGTTATGTGTGATTTGTACCACAAAAGATTTGATCTTTCATAGAAAAATATGATCTGTTTGATTGTTTTGTATTAAATCTGCAAAGTGGGAAGCTGGTCGTGTTAACTAATTATGGATTTGGGCAACATTTACATATGGCTTATTGCACGTAAATTGACATTATTTTGGAGATTGGATTTAATAAACATGCTGTGTGTTTGTGCATGATTTTTTTTTTTTTTTTTTGGAAACAACCCCCTAGCTAATTTTATGAATTAATATAGTCATGAGACTCATGACAAACCGATACTTATTTTCTTTTATAAGTGAACAATTTTTTTAAAATTTTAAATGGAACTGCTAAATATAGCAAGCATGCCAAAACAAGAGAGCTTGATGTATGATATTTTTGCTACATTTAGTATCTGATCATTGATGAGTTCATGCAATCATTCCTTTGGAGTTTAGGCAACTGCCAATTACCAACGACCAAGTGGTTTATTGGTAGCCGGGTCCCCAATAGAACCATTCACAAGTGGTGAGAGTTCGAATCTTGGGTGAAGGCACATTTCTGGGAGTGTGAGTAGTGGTCGTGTGCGGGTGGTCCCTGCGCTCATGTGTGCGCGGGCCCCGCTCCCACTTGCTCTGCCGAGGCGTGTGCACGCCCCTGTCTTAGCGGCTAGGCCGCTCATCTTGGCAAAAAAAAAAAAAAAAATACTGTTAAGAGAACAACAGGGATGATTCCTTCATTAGTTTTAACAGCCATACTGTGTATCTTACAATTCTTATTGTTCTCATGAAAAATGCTGAACTGGCAAAATTTTGTCAAAACATATGTTCATGTCATGCTCTAAACTTCTAAGATTTAGTGAAAATTTGAAACATACCCACCTTTTTATGTCCGTAGAGATGGAATGTGATTGGTTCATCACCAAGACTTAAGTTTTAGTATGCGCCTATAATTGATTGAAGCTACTTATAGATTGAGCATTTCTATTGACAAATGGAGACCATTTCTTGTTCAATTTATTGGGTTTAACAAGCTGAGGGTGACATACCCAAGGGTTATGCTCAAGCCCAAGCTTGATTCCTTTCCTTATCTTTAGGTCCAAGCTGCTGCCATCATTCCTGTACATTTTTGGTCCATGACCCAAGCCTCAGCTAATATGATCATTTTATAAACCAAATTATTCAAGTACCAGGACCAAAAGCTTTTTGAAATTTATGATGATTATGCCAGTATGCTTTGTATAGCATGAAAACCTATAAGATAATTCAGAATAATGAAATTTTCATTGTTTACTTAAATTTAAGCTTTTTGAAATCTGCTTGTCTTTACATATACAGTCTTGTCAGGCTCTTGCTATTATTGTCTACTGTAAACTTCAACAATTTTCAATATTCCATTTAAATAAGGGTATGCTGCCTTGAGAACTAGTTGCAGCAGCAGGCCATTTAATTAATTTCATTTGCCCTCGGAAACATATGTGATATATATGAGGGCAACTTCTTTTTATAGTAACTGTATGTATCTGATTTCAGTTTCCTTTATTCAGAATAAAATCACATTTCTTTGCTTGTCCATAACTATATCATTCCTGAGACCTCAACAATAATACTCTTCTATCTTCGTTAAAGTCAACTGCTTATCCAATTGGCAAAAAGTGTTACATAAATTGAATATTCACTGCTATTTAATTTTGACCAATACTATTTTGCAGTTGGAACTGGCTCTGAAAAGAGAGTTTGGGGATATGTTAAAAGCATTGGTTGATGAGGTACCTTCTTTACATTTTCAAGCATTACCATTGTTTCGAAGTTAATTCCATATTTCAACAACAGTTGTTTGGTTTCACAGAATGTATGCCTGAAAGTATCCAAGCATCTCTTAACCTGGGCAGAGGAGCAAACATATTGGATTGCTGCTCGGTTTCTTATGTTGGGATTCAAGTTGGAACTTTATTCACCTAACGAGTACTGTATGGTTTATTGGTATCTGTATATAATTCTGATGAGGCTTTTGGATAAGATGCAAGTGAGGCTATCCAACAGAGGAGATCGTAAGGATTTGAACTTTATACTTGTTTTACTTGGTTAGCTTTTGTAGTGGACATGCATATATCTTTTTGAAAGTCCTGTTTTGAAACACTTCTCTGAACTTCATACCTTAACAAATTATGACAAATGCAAGATGTTTTGAGACATGGCATCTAGTATATTATTTCCATAGTGTTTTTTTTCCCTGACATATTTATGCTGTGTCATGTGTGTGTGTGTGTTTCGGATTGAGATTTTGTTGCTGTCCGTTTTTTTTTTTTTTTCTATCTTGGTGAATTTCATTTTTATTCTTTATGTACAAGTCACTTTCTTAGATATGATTTATGCAAAGAACTTGATTTATGTAAAGAAATTCTCTAGTCTTGGGCAAAAATTTCTTTGGACATAATATTCAGATGATGAATTTCTAATTATCACATTATCTTATGTCATAGGCTAGCTGAAGTTTATGTGTTGGCTTTGAGAAGTGTTAAAAGGCAAAGGCAAGGTGTTCTGTTGGCTACATATCTACTAAGTCTTATATTTGATGTTTTGGTCCAGATTTGTTAACTATGGCACATAGGTTGAAGAGTGTTAAAATTGTAGGAGAGAAATGGGTTGGATATGCTCAATGTTCAATATGGTTGTGGTTGGAATAAGTTTAGTATGAGGTTTTGAGGTTTGTATTTGTTTTGGAAGGAAACCTTTAAAGCAAGTAGACCTAAGTTAAAGTTATTTAATACTAATTAAAATAAATAGTTTTAGTTAAATTTATATAATTTTAATTAAGGATTGATATTTATTAATATTGTAATAAAATTTTGAACAGTTTTAAACAATTGTATATATTTGTTTACTTGAATCTTGTAGGACAACTGTTCCTACTCTAAGTTACTTCTTGGAGTGGGGTTGGAAATTGGAGGAATAAGTTGGATTAGGTGTTCTGAAGTTTGAATTTGTTTTGGAAGGGAACTTTAAACTAGGTTAACCCAAGTTTGACTTGGCCAATACTAATTGAAATGAATATTTTTAGTGCAATTTATATTATTCCAATTAATGATTGATATTTATTAATAATGTAATAATTTTTAAAATTTTACTAATAATTATATTTATTCACTTAATTGAATGATTTGGAAAAACTGATATTCCACGTTATTCTTTGGAGGTTGGTTGGGGGGATTGTAACAGGCTGAGATAAACTATGTTATCGTAGGTTATTCACAATTGAAAACACTTTCTGTTGATGATACTGATATTTCAAGAAGTATTTAAGAATCAAAATCAAGCTTTAGAGAGCACATTGTCTCATTATATGCAGTTCAAGATTTACTTGTTGAAATATGCTATCCATTACTCATATGGCGGAAGAAGGTTTTCAGATTATATTGCTAAGTTAATGGGCTGCAAATTTGATTCCTTACTTGTATAAGACTCCCCCCAGTGATGGTGTGCCTTTACCAGAGTGCTTGATAGATCCTATTTAGAAGATCTGTAATCTTGTAGCAACTTGGAACATAACTTTTTTCAGCCTTAGGTAGATTGGTGACAGTGAATCCACTGTTTAAAATGCCATTGTTGACTACCTGAGGAAATAGATAGGTTATTGAGTAATATTAGTGTATTGGCCTGTTAAATTTAATGGCATGGGTGTGTTGAATTTAGAAATGTTTAACCAAGCATGCGAAGAAAAGGATTGTGGAAGTCACTGCAGATGACATACTCACAATTGATGACTGACCACACTTTGATACTTCTCGTGAAGAGTCTGCATTTGGGGAGACCTTGGATCAATCTGAATGATTCAAGTTGCAATTCAATCCTAGTAGCATTGGAGTTTATTTACTGGAATTATTTTCCATTGGAAATCTTTCTAAGGTTGCTATAGACTTTTCTTTCACTTTTATGTTTTTAGGGTTTTGTTTTTAATCATTTATTATACTAGCATTCAATCAATGCAAAAGAAGAATGTTTGGTTCAGAAGTGACTTCTATCTCTCTGGCCAACTCCATTGAAATCCTTGGGCTATGTTTGGTGGAAAATATATTTTAAAAAAAAAAATCTGAAAGAACTGGTTAACTGAATCCGATGAGACCCGTTAACTGCTCTTATCAAATTGGTTCCTGTTGAGTTTTTCTTTTCATAAATTGAAAGATCAGTGTCATTTGAAAAATAGGTCTTAACAAAGTGGTTCTTGTTGAGTTTTTCTTTTCATAAATTGAAAGATCAGTGTCATTTGAAAAATAGGAGCATGGTTTGGTCAACCATGCCTGCCCCTGTCGGGTGGTGTTTGATGAAATGGCCGAACTATCTGAGTTTTTGAAAAATTTGTGAGAGTATTATCTTCTAAATAGCAGATGTTGATGGTATGAGAGTATGGAGATGTCATGGGAATCGGGTGCTCTCTTCTAGGAGTTTTCACATCTTTTTGTCTGAAGTTGGATTGCATTTGCCTGTTATTTCACAAATGTGGGCGTGGTGGTTGAAGTGCTTTGGATTGTTGATGTTACATAATGTGTTGTTAACTAAGGAGGATCTCATCTGAACGATCTGGAATGCTTGAGCTTCTGACTGTGTATGCATTTCAGCTCTAGAACCTGCTTATCTCTCTTCTATGGTTGCTGTAATCAATCAGCATGAGTTGTTGGGAGTAGTCTGGGAGAGGAACATGCAGATCTTCAGATCAGCAATCTGGGGTTCTGGGTTTCTATGTTTTCTTCCGGTGGTGTTGCAAATTTGAGGTGCTGATTGAGAGTAAGGTTTGTGGGGGGTGGTGGTGTTGTGAACTTGAGTTACTAACCAGGGGTAAGGTCTGCAGATCTTCATACATTATCTTAGTACTAGTGTTTTGTGCAGGATACTGAACATGTTGCCCTAAACTGTGAAATCAAAAGTCGCATAAGGAATGACTTATTTCTGCAAAATTTTTAACCCTCTTTTGTGTTATTGCCTTTTGTTTTCATTTATTGCCGCCTTTTTGTAATGAAACCTTTTCTAATTACATCAATCTTGAAGTGGGAGTGTATCTTTTCACAAAGCTTAAGGACAGTTTGCATGTTTAAGGACTTACCTCAGTTTTTCCTGCTGATTGATAGGGAAGATAATTTGACATAACAGCCATAATTTCACCCACTTACACAAGGGTCCAAACAATGATGAAAATATGAAATGCTTGCCAAAAGATTTAACGAGAAATATCTTATCTTGGCTGTTCTGTATTGAGTGCATCATTTGATAGAAAGGAATTGTTTCCATTCGGCTTTTTAATGAAATTTTCTGAAGATTGTTACTATTAATCTTCAAATGGCATTCACCTGTTTAGATTTTTTTTTTCTTCTGACATTTGTGTTACTTTGTATTTGTCAGCTAGAAAAAAAGGTAAAAAGAAACGAGATGTTTCCAAGGATTTGACAAGAGACATGATAGTTTCTTCACCTTTGTGTTTGTTACTTAAGTGCTATATAAGTCTTTCGGAAGGACTGGCTATGGTAAAATTCTTTTAGCTTATTGAAGTTAATTGACTGATCTTCTGGATAACATTACACTGATGACGTGCGCGTTTTTTACTTCTTAGATGTTGGCTGCCCTGCATAATGAAAGCAAGGTCTTTGAGATGCCTAATGTTTTCAACAATGAACAAGAGGTGCCCAGTTAATATTTATTTTTATGAGAGAAATTGAATTTGGGTCTTCCCAAATCCTGTGTCTATTCTTACACCGTGTTATCTTGTCTCCAGAGATTTATTCAGCACTTTGAGCTCTTACAGAAAGCTCATGTTCCGGATCAAATATCTTACTTCCTCTTCAAGGAATCGACAAAGCATGCACTTATACCTGTAAGTTTTGTACAGATGTTTTACGAAATTATTTTTAAAACATTGGTTAACCAAACTTTGAAGCCACATCTGTTGTATTTCAGATCATCATTAAGCATAATTACTTTAGAGAAGCTCAGAGAGTTTCCACTTCTCTCAAGGGTAGTTTCTCAGGTGATCCACAGAGAATGCAAGAGCTGCGGCAAATAGAACAGGTCGCCGAGCACAACAAGATAGCCTTAAATGTCATTAACAAAGTCGGCACTCAGGATCCATCCCTCATTGTTTCATTTGAGTTCACCCATCACCCTGTCTTTGCGGTTGCCGTGGTCAAACGATCATAGTCATAACCTCATCAGGAAACCAATTTTTTCCCGTACTCGAGGAAAATTAGCAATGCTGCTTTATTTTGCATCAGTTGTAACATTACCAGTCTCTCAAGATTTTATATGATTGCAATTTTGTAGGGTCTTAGTTTAGCTCATACTCAACCATTCATTACAACAGATACATATTCGACCTTTTACCGGAGTCATTTGTCTTCCGACTTGTATTATTATTATCATTAATTGTTGTCGAGAGTTTATGAGGGTGATGCGTGATTTGTGTTGCATCTTTGTTTGTCCTGAAATCAAAGTCTGAACTAGTGCCAGCGAAAAATTCCGGCATTTTGTTGCAGACAGAAAGCAAACCAGAATGATCTGAATGCATCCAGGAATATGTCAACATGTTTTGGTAGAGGTTTGGTGAGTGCTAGATTTTGAAATGTCTCTGCTTTGTTAGCAAAAAAATTTGTTATAATTCAGATTCATACAACTGCCACTGATTGTGATGCATCTTCAACAAATCAAAGACAGCTTCAATGTTTTTTATTTTTTATATTTAATATTTTTTATTGAAGTATGGCAACATATCCTTTTCCTCTTGATGCTACTTTGATAAGCATTTTTGCTGTTAGATTCTCATTTGTTGTATTAAAAATGTGTTGAGGCTAGACAGCTACTACTTGGTTGTTTCTGAAGAGAATGGATATTCTTATATTTATTTATTTTTTTTTTACTTTCAGTTGTTATGTAGACCAAAATAAACATTAATAATAATAATAATAATAATAATAAGGGGAAATTATATATTAATCTTTGTAATTTTTCAAATATTTTTTTGCAGTCTTTCTAATATTTTAATTTCTCAAACAGTTTTTTTTTTAGTTTATTTATTTTTTAGTCCCTATAACTCATGTTGTCAGATTAATTTATTTAAAAATCTAATTTTGTCTTACTTACAAAATGTACTTATTAAGTATATTTTTTATTTAATATTGTGTGTTTATACGTAATTACATCAGTTTTCATTTAATATGTAACATTTTTGTTTAATATTTATTTTTAATGTTTAATATCTTAGTTTTTTATCTATTATTTTGTGTTTCGGTTTAAAAACGCTAAGGGGCATTCCAGTTAAAAGTATTGAAAAGTAAGCTGTTAGAGGATGTCAGAAAAAAGAAGGATTTTTTTAGGATATCAAATAGTTCAAGGATTTTTTTATCAAGTGAGAAAGTTGGAGGGAAGATAGGAATAATTTCTCTAAGATTAATAAAAAGAAGAAGAAAATATTATCTTTTTTAAAAAAAATGTTTTATTCTTTCTGTTCAGCCCCGTTGACTTTTCAATATTCCATATAGTCTCTCCTTTATATAGCCCATTTCCTTTCAATCCCTAGCGTCAAGACCATCAGTTAAGTTCGTGTGAATTTCCAAGAATGCCCTTGTGTGAAAAGCAAAAAGTTGGAGCTATTTTTCCCTCCATATTACATCTTCTTTTGATTCTTCATTGTTAGGAGTTAAACTGGTAGAAGTCAATTTGTTTATTTTGTTTCTCTTCACTTCTTGTTCTCATTCTTCATCTTCTACAGGCCGTGGAAATAGCTTTCTTAGGTTCTACATTGTCTCATTCTTTATAGTACGACTGTACTAACATCCGATAACCTTTGGAGCTTTCGCAAATTCCATACAGGTGTTCATAATTAATGGAAACTTTTTGTGCCGTAGCGTGATAAAAAGAGAAGGATGTCTGCTTCAATTCACCGTATTGAGCTCATAGCAAACAGTCATGGGTGACATATGTGAGCGGTGGCACTGGATGTTTCTCAGGGTGAAGTTCGTGACACCTGACTCGTACAAAACACTTTGCCCAATTGAGTTGGATGCGGACTTTCAACGCATGTGTCATATACAACATACTTTCAACAAGACTATTGTGGACATCACCATCGAGGCCGTGAGTGGCTCAACAGATGGCAACTCAAGCTCATTGATTCCATCGTAATACACAAATAAGAGCTAGTGCCTGTTATTTTTAATTTGTGTGTTACTGTAAATTTAAACACTTTCATGTGTATTAAATTAGTTTCCTATGTAGTACCAGTACTTACTGTGTATTATCAGTACTTCCTATGTAATACTATATGTTTTTGTGTAGTTTTTTATGTTTTGTGTGCAATACACATTGTTAGTGATATTGTCTGTGGTATGCATTATCACGCAAGGACTCCTCAGAAAGCATGAACGCCGATATCGAGACTTTTCTCAGAAAGTATTGCTCGGTCTTCACAAACATTTAATGACTTGAATTTAAAAGTAGGCCAACACTTTGACAATGCAGACCAGTTCAAAGATTGCCTATACAGCAATTCCATAAGACAAAATTTGACTTTACCTTTATAAAAAAGGATAAATTTTGGGTGATCGTCAAGTGCGCTGCTCCGAATTGCCAATGGCGCATTCATGCATCCAAAGAGAGAAACGTAGACATCTTCCGAGTGAAGACAATGCAAGCAACCCACATTTGTGGTGGAGGCATAGGTACAACAGGGCACCCTAAAGTATGTAAAAAATAGGTCTCTCACCGCTTAATGCAGAAACTCAAGGAGTACTCATTGTATAGAACTGCCGACATACAGAAAGACATATTACCGGACCATGGTGTTCACCTACCATATAAGAGTGCTTGGATGGGGAAGGAGATTGTCAAGGTTGTCATTCATATTAACCAGGTTAGTAGCTATGATTTGCTTTTTTGGTATGCGAACAAAGAGGCCAAGATGAATCCCGGTAGTGTTGTCATCATTGAGAATAACGGTGAGCGATTTAAACGCGCTTTCTTCTCTTTACGGGCTTGTTTGTTGGGGTTCAAACAGGGTACAGGCTATTACTTTTGTTGATAGAACTCGTTTTCTTGGCAAGTACGGCAGAATTCTGTTATGTACAACCAACAAAGATGGTAATGAGGGTCTCTTTCATGTAGAATTCACTGTCGTTGACAACGAAACATATTAGAATTTGACTTGGTTTCTTGCTACTCTCGAAGAGGCATTGTACAGATAAGACAACTACGAGGAAGTTATTACATTCATCTTGGATCAATCTCAATCGTTTGTAAATCCAACCGTCCAACCATGGCCGATTCCGAGATGTTGGAGGGTATTCTCGTCATTTCGTGCGATTGGAAAAGTTTCTCCACTCAAGGGTAATCTCGTAATTTCCAGCGCCAACAAACTCCACCTTTAACACCGTTTGAGGAATTTGGACTTGGAAAAAAAAAGCCCAATAAAGGAGGGACCTTGAAGAAAATAGGAAACTTGCAAGGATTTAAAGTGAACGTGCAAACTTAAGAGGGACTATTCAATACTTTCCACTAATAATAATAATAATAATAATAATAATAATAATAATAATAATAATAGTTTATTAAAAAAAAAATAAGATTGATATGGTGAAATTCAGATTTATCTAATTAATTTGAAAACAGTTAGAATATGGTCATAGAAACAATGATATTATAATTGAGGTTTTAAATTTAGATATACCAAAGAATCACACTCAATTGAAGTTAAAAAATTAAATGGACGGAATTAAAAAAAAAAAAAAAGCACTATGCATGTATTCAAATCCAAATTCATTTGATTACTGATGAGACTTGTAATCCTCATCTTTCATACCTTAGTTTCAAGTGCTTATCCATCAATGGAGCACAAATATTATAATGTTTCCATCCCTATTAATGGTCAATAGATTTTCATCATATTTATATGTATAAACACACAACTTTGGAGTTTAAAAAAAAAAAATGGATGTTAGAACAAAGTAAATAACTTGCCATCATCTTCATTGTATTCTATTAAACAGCAACTCTTATGCATAAATAACAAGAACCCTAAGCAAGCAAGAAAGATTATGAACAACTATTTCATATAGTGAAACCTTCCAAGGCTTCCTTGTTTTATACACCAGACACTTAGCTCATGATAAAACAATAAGTAAATGAATAAATAAATAAATAAATAACCTCTTGGTGTTGTCTAATTGATAAGTCATATTCACATCCACCAATTGAGAAAGGTTTCTACTTTGAAGAGCTTTTTGAATTAATATAATAGTAGTCCACATCAGTGAAGAGCCTCCACTTCATCTCACAAAGTGAAAATGACTCCCCACCCAACATGAGGTGCATGTCAATTTAAGCATGTCACCTTTTCCTTGGCTATTGAATAAATTATCAAGCAATTACCTTTTTATAATTCCTAGTTTCCTTGTGAATTTAAAACTCCCATTTATCTGCTTTGCTCAAAGAATAAAAATTAAAAAGAAAAAAGCTTTAACCATTGGGATGATTAAGTAGCCCGGTAACAAGCCAGCAATGACATAGCCAACGATCAAAGGCTTGAGAATGTTGTGTATGAGAGGTGACATGTTCAAATTCCGCCTCACACATAAATAGATGTTTATCCACTAAGTCAACGAGCTCATAACTTAATGACACGATACCACTTGCTTAAGATAATAATAGTGGATTTGCATTTTCCCGAATTCAAATCCTCTAGTTTGTAATGTGATAGTAATAAGTCACCGATGTAGTCTCGGGCTATAAATCCGAAAGCCCATGCCCTATGCACACCCTGACTTAACTAGGTTTGTAAAAAAAAAAATAATAATAATAAGGTAATAAAAATAAAATAATTATCAACAAAGATCATGTATGTGGCTAAAACAGACAAAATAAATGTCAAACTTCTTCTATCAAGCCTATAGCGATGTTTATGGTGGACGCTAATTTATCAAATTTTTTATTTTTTTCCTACTGACTCAATTTTTGGCTCTTATATTATTCATGATCTTTTTTTAACCCATTATATTAACTGTGTTTTTTTAAGTGCATTATTAACTCTCCTATTGTACATAAAATAAAATTGCTCGTTTTGAATAATTTTATTACACCGAATGGATTAAAAATGAGGCTCTCATATTAGATTGGATAGTGTGTGTGTGTATATATATATATATATATATGAGGATAAATCATCTGTGGACGTCCATAGATAAAAAATCTATGGATATCCATTATCAACCGTTGTATCTCGATCCAACGGCTAATAATGATGAACTACTATGGATCATGATCAACAGTTCATCAATGTCAGCCGTTTGATCGTGATCCAACAACTAATAATTGGACATCCATAAATTTTTTATCTATGGATGTACACAGATGATGTTTTGCCTATATATATATATATATATATATATATATATATATATATATATATATATATACACGTATGAGTTGTGATTAAAACTTATCTTCTCGGCAGAACATAGACATCCATAGAGGATCCAGTGCATGCTAACTATATACTGTTTTATATTTGTTCTTGTTAAATATATAAAATAATAAGGTATTATTTTATATATTTGTGTCAAACTCCTCAAACTTGTTAACGGATCACATTTTACAATTTCAAGCATTCTTGCGCATTAAATGCATATTTATCTACTTTGGCCCACCTTTTAAATATGATGTGATATTTGTCCCAGCGCTCATTGTGTTTGACTGATATTTTCTCTGGTATTTGATCATTGGTTTCAAGTGGTGTAGATTTTTCATTTCATATATTTTTCTACGTGCATAAAAAATTCAAAATCAAATTATTTGTTTAAAGACTCCTGTCACTATTATTTTAGACCAAACTTTTTTTTTTTAAACAAATACAAAGGATTTACACACTAATCAGAAATTGGTATATGAAAATATCCGTGTAAATTTCTTACACTCTCATTTAGCAATGTAGAGCTTGGATTACAAGCCTGAACTTACATCACTGGATAAATTTCTTACATTCTCATTTAGTAATGTGGAGTTTGGATTACAAGTCTGAACTTACATCGCAGATCTGTTATCATTATTATATCTAGCAAAACTTACACTGGGAACACTCGGCTTTTTATAATAAAACCAATGCAGTTGGGTTATGAACCCTTTATCAATCCCTTAGTATGTAATATAGGTATTGAATTGAGTTTAGTTTTATTTGTTAAAATATGTTTTGAAAATTAACCGATTTTTTATAATTAAATTTACTAAAATATATATTTTTAATATTTTAATTATTTTTAATTAATTAAAATTTATTATTCTTTGGCGCCGTTTGGATAAGTTTATATATATATATATATATATATATCGCTAAGTTTATAGAAACACTTGTTCTTTTTATGTTTGTGTAACAATACTCAAAACAGAGGATAAATTATAATAATTTCTAACATAAAAAAATAGCTTTATCAAATTATTTTATATTTAAAATAATATCTAAGATAAATAAACTATTACATTTATCTCAAATATAAAGATAATATTTTAAATATATAATATTGACAAAAAAATCTACACAAATAAAAAAATAATTTATTTGAAACTAAAAATAATAAAAATCATGATTTATTTGAATTATAAACAGAATAATACAGATCCTATTTATGAAAATATTTATTTAAGATCAGAATCACCAAAAATTTAATATATAATATCTATAAATTAACTAATACAAGAGAAATGAGATAAATGCTTATAATTAACTCAAAAGATCAAAGATAAAATTGGAAATAAATAACAAGATGAGTGCTTTTACAAGAGTTTGACTTACTTCGAATAACATTTGCCACAAACACCAACATTAATTGATAAAAAATAGGGAAAATTACTTAAAAGTCCCTGAAAAGTTTCAAACTTCCACTGCAGTCCCTCTGACATTTTGATTTCTCTTTAGATCCCTCCTTTTTAAAAGCAAATTCAATTTCGTCCCCGGTGTTACTTCCATCATTTAATACGGGTGGAAATTACATAAATGCCCATGTACCAAAAAGTAAAAAGTAACTTTATGTCAAATCTCATTTAATGTAAGTACGTCCATGAAATATATTATTACTTTATGTGAATAATTTGGTGTGTTATATTATTACTTTTCTGTGTATAATATTCGTGTTTCCTGTGTATAATATTGGCTTTCCTGTGTATAATATTGGCTTTTCTGTGTATAATATTGGTTTCTGTGTATAATATTTTAGGGTTGCGCCCGTTCGCTCGTAGGGTTTCGTGCGCGCATCCCAAGGCCTCGTTGGCCCTCGCGAGTTCCCAAGGAAAAAGCTGGGCAAATTTGTCATTTCACACACGTAATGATGGCTGGATTTCACAAGGGCATTATGGTCATTTCCAATCGAACTTAACCCTAAACTTCACACCGTCAATGTGGTTTGGACTCAAAAAAAAATATTTCAAAAAGGAGGGACCCTGCAGGAAAATGCAAACTTACAGGGATTTTTCTGGAATAACGAATCTTCATGGGGACTTTTGGGTACTTCCCCGTAAAAAATATTTATTAATTAATCAAAATTTTATTATATATACATATATGCCGATTAAAATTATCTCCATATTTTTTACAAAGACGATAAATGTCACTTTAATAGAAATTATAAAAAAAATAATAATAATAAGACAAATGACTTCAAAAAATTTACCATGTAGAACGAGTTAACATGCGAGCCAATGAAACTCTGTTACTTACACATATATTAGGGATGGTAAATAATACAATCTTGGAATGATAATAAATATAATTCCTCATACAAGAAATCTAGCAAATATTGAGTGAATAATACTTAGCAATATTTTTTTTTATAATATTAAACAATATTCTGCTCAATACCAGTGGCAAGAAATCGAAATGCTCCACTCACTCACCATCCAAATGTGATGCCTTTGGATTACCCAAGTGTAATACCATCCAACTGAAATTATCTTAAAAAGAGTACATACACATAAAAGGGTACATCAACACAATTATATATTTAGTATCTAGAGCTAACACCAAAATTAAATGAATGATCCAGATTGATTCATTTATTTTTGTAGCATGTGAAAGCTGGCAAATGCTAGAATGGAGAGAAGCATGGCAGCTCATTTTCTATTTAACAATCCAAGCCACATTAACTTTGTGATTTTCTTTAGTGCTGTGCTCCAAAACCACACACGTTTTCCATAACGCCCTTTAGCGACAATCAAACATTATAGTAAATAATAATTTTTATTATATAATAATATTAGAGAAAGAGAAAAGACAACGTATGTTGTGTGGCAACCACAACTTTGATAAATAAATAAATAAATAAATGATGGTACTGGTTTTCCGTAGCACTTGTCTGTGTTTTGTTGAAATGTATGTATGACACCAAAAGGATTCCTTGGATTCATGTTTCATTTATTATTATCTTTCCCAGTGCATTTCCTCACCTGCAGGTTGCTCACTCATACCGTACTCATACCAACTGATTTCTTTTCACATTATGTATACTATCAATATATATTTATTTTCTGAGAAAAGTAGCAGTAAATTTCTCGTCTTTCTCTGTCTTGTAAATTTTCATATAAATTTTAAATAATTTCAAAATATTTCAGACAAACTCTCTCACATTTAAATTTTTTAGACAATTTTTTTTTGTACACTTTATTTTCTGTCACGGTAGCTTACTTAGTCAATTTATTTAATCTTACAACATATATTACATGCTTAATATTTATAGTTTTCATTTAACATTACTTGTTTACGTGTAACTACATAAATTTTCACTTAATATGATATTTCTTTATATTTAATATTATGAGTTTCCGCTTAAAATCTGATATTTTTTTATTTAAAATTATATATTTCAATTTAAAAAATTAAAAGTCAATCTTATCAACATCAGCTACTTTTATATCAGCATCAACTATCTTTTTGTCAAAGGTTTGAAAAATAACCTGTCAGAAAAAATAAGGATCCTCTGAGAATATTCAAAATCATGAGTTTTTTTGTTAATACTTTAACTTCAGAGGGACTATTTGTTCATTGCCAATCAATTAAATTGAAATTATTAAATTATCCTTATTCTAGCTCACATGCATCAACATAAATGTTGATTGAGAAGTTGTTGACACACCCAAAGCCAGGAATAAGGGGATGAGCTCATTTCCTCTATACATTTGTGGGAGTGAGCTTGGCCTTTGCTTACCCTGATTGTGCCCGAGTGTTGGGAGAGTGTCCTTTGTTGAAGATTTGCCTTGGATTTTTTGAAAAGCCTCCTATTTATATTTTTTCAGAGACAGTTACATATAAAACCCTAATTTTTATTATTTATTTTTATAAGGGTGTTGAATATATATATATATATATATATATATATATATATATATATATATATATATATATATATATATGAAGGAGACTAGTGCAATTAAAAATACAAGTAGGTATAGAAATACATTAGTAACAGTGACTTAACAACTTTCTAAGCATTTATTATGAGGTAAAAAAGGTACGCCATATATGTTTTTAAAATGATATATCAGATATTATAAGCTCATGATGTTAAATTTTCTTGCTATGCAACTTAAAATGGAAATATAACTTCTTTTATAAAAGCCCCATACTAAGATTCAATACAAATGACTTTACACTGAGGATTCAATACAATGCATTTTAGAATTTGTTCATACATGATACCTTTTCATAAATAGGTGATTATCTTTGTTTCTTTATATTAGTTTCTATTTACTTTTTGTGTGAATTAGTTGGTCATATTTTGCCAATGATTTGTGTTCTTAGAATTCTTTGTGGTTTGATGCTTGATAATTGTATCATTTTTTTCTAGAGTTATTTTATTTATGTTTTCATATGACTTAAAAATCACTGATATTTATGGCAAGAATTATTTCTCTTTCTCTTTATTTCAATTTTTTATTTAATATTGGTATTAAAAAGTAAAAGTGAAAGTCAAAATAATAAAATTGCTTACATATCCCTGGGAGGAAATTAATTGCAAATTTACTCTCGTAAAAATCATTTATAATTTTTTTTTATTTCGTGTATATTGAAAATTTAGAGATAAATTTTTGTACTCTTGCCTTTTAATTTAAGAAGGGAATGAATTGCTAACTGTTTTGTTAAAGGGATATTTTTAAACAAACATTTTCTTTTATTCACATGTTTTGTAAAACATATTTTTATGATTTATGAAAAAATATTAAATTGAGTCACAATCACTCCTATTAACGAACAAAACAAAAACAAAAATTATTATATAAATAATAATCCTATTAAATATTTCTGAAATTAAAAATATAAATAAATAAATAAATAAATAAATAAATAAAATAAATGTGTGTGTATATATATAAATTACTAGGAAAGATTTATTTTTTATTTTTTGGTAATAGACGACAAGTGCCCCACTTAAGAGTTTATTAAAACACGAGCGTGTATAAAAATGTATGAATTATGGTAAATTATCAATTTTTAGGATTTATTAACTCAATAAAATACCATAGAGGACGATGAAAGCCCTCCACATACACATCCGAAAAATTTACAAAAATCAAACCAAGCTAATAAGTCTCTCGTACTATGCAACTGTAGATGAGGGTTATAGAATTCCTCCTGCAAATTATTAATCATAGATAGTATCATAAATAATATTTATTTAAAAAATAATAAATAAATAATATTATTATAATATTAAATGTGGAGAATTTTATCCATGTGACTCCTACCTCTAGGTAGAGTTTGAAAATCAATTGAAAAAAACACTGGACGGTAAAAAAAAAAAATTAAATTTATAAGAAGGTTGACTTTCTTACAACAAATTTGGAAGGACGAGGGCATTTTGGGGAAATTGAATACTTTAGTAGGTCGGTGGGCCAGCTGGCACCAGCCTTGCGCCTACCCGTTTGAAAACGGCGGCCTAACTTTCATAGTAGGTCTCATTTTATTATTAAATAAATCACTTTAATATATATATATATATATATATAATTTTTAATTAATAAAGAGTAAGCAATTATTACTACATGCAATCACTCCAAAGAACCTCATCCCCTGCTTGCCACTTTCTAATTTATTTATATTTTTAATTAATTAATTTAATTACTTAAAATTAAATGTTTGATTTTCATAAATGAAGGGAAGGGGAAACGCGTTCTCCTCTTTGTCCTTGGGAAACTAGTGGGGGCCTCTTACATCATAAGCAAATTAAGAGGTACTTTAATGCTTGGTAGGCCAACAAAGGATTATTCTTTTTGAGATTAAAGTGAAGGGCTTGTCTTAAAGTCATGCCAAATCTGTTTGAGAAGTTTGGTAAATTTTTAGGCATATAATTTTCTGAATTATTTAATTTTTATGAAATTATATAAGATTTTATTGAATATAATGGCTTGAATTTTTTTTTCATTGAAAATAATGAGTCCTACATGGTATACCTTCATAAAAACTTTATATGTATAAAGTATTTATTAGAAAAATATCAATATAAATTGAATATAATTAAATATTATTATACAAACTAAAAAATACTAGATTTATTAATAAATAAATATAAATTACAACAATTAAACGAGCACAACCTTACCATTATTTGTACTGTAGCCATCAACTCTAGTTAATCGATTTGTAACATTGAAACTTGATAAGGCATTTAATCACTAATTCACTATAATACTTTTCAAAAGAGATGATCCATTCCCAAGCAATTGTCTTTAGAAAACACAAATACCTCAGTATTCTTAGTACTATAGCCATCAACTCTAATCAATTGATCTGTAATATTGAAACTTGATAGGGCGTTTAATCACTAACTCATTATAGTATTTTTCAAGAGAGATAATCTGTTAATTTCTGACAATTGTTTTTACAAAACACAAATATCTCTCATGTAGTTGTTGTCATTTTGTGCTCACGCTTATTTCATTTCAAGTGAATTAAATATATACTTTCGTATTATTAGTTTGAGTTAAATTTTTAATAGTTACTTTATATAACTATTTTATTTATTAACAAAGTAAGAGTTTATCCATTTTTGTAAAAAAAAAATCCTATTAATATTAATTCCAACATTTCTTCCCATCATAAAAAAAAAATCATGAGAAATCTACAAACACAACAAGCCTATTTTCCCTTTTTTTTTCATTTTTTAAGACAATCCAATTCATATTAATTCAATAATTTTATTTTAATTTTAAAAAATCATATGAAAACCCTACCGACAACAGTGTTTTTTTTAAAGTTTTTCCACAAAAAAGAATAAATGCGTTTCCCAAAAAAAGTCGTTTCCCAACGTGAAAAACGATTCCCATCTCACACAAGATCAAAGTTAAAAGGCGGGAAGGGAAAAAAAGAATGGAGTGTAAATAAAGAGTTTTTTAATTTATTTCTATTCATTTTATTATTAAAAAAAAGTAAATAAAAAAATAAAAAAGTAAATATACCTTCACCCCACTTATTCATTATCCTGTTCCCTCACTCAAGACAAATGGCTTTTAACCTGCCGTTCGGTCCACGGCAACTCATTTAACCCATTCCAAACCAACATTAAATCCTCCGCGGGTACATCGTACCACGACTCTCTTTGTATATTGCGAGCTATAGCGCTCGATCCCTCCCTCTCTCCACCCATTCTTTGATCTTCGGTGAGCTCCTGTTCTTGAGATTTCTCGTGGATCTGGTGTTGTTTTCGTTGCGTATTCGATGATTTGTGTCTTTGTTTGCTTTGGATCGATGTGATTTGGTGGTTTTTGATGGTTTTTTGGCAGAGATCTGGAGGTGTTTGTCGGCGATGATGGCCGGAGGGGGAACGCAGCAGAGCTTGAGAAAGTATCTCGGAGCCATCAAGGATTCCACCACCGTTGGGTTGGCCAAAGTGAATAGTGACTACAAGGTTGGATCTTTTTGCTCTTTTTTGCTGGTTTTTTTTCCCCTCTGTTTGGATCTTTCTTTTTTTTGGTTTTTGTGATGGAGTTGATGATGAGGTGTTTTCGATTGTTTAGGAGCTGGATATTTCGATTGTTCGGGCTACGAATCATGTTGAACGACCAGCGAAGGAGAAGCACATAAGATGTGAGTATGATTCCTTTTTGGATTCTTTTCTTTGGTTTATGTTGTTTTGTTTGGGGTTGAAGAAAGTTGAATCTATAAATTCAATGTGATGGTTTTCCTGATCTGTTACTTTGTTTGTAGATATTGGTTTTGTGATGTTTTGATCCTTCTTTCCAGCGGAAATCCTAGTGATTTGTGCCAAAAAACCTCAATTTTGAAGTTTTGAATACTCGGTCTACTTGCTTCAAGTTCTTATTGATGTTTTTGTGTTATTTCATTATGTCATCAGGGTGTGTTTTTTACCCTGTCCTCTGTTTCTGATTTCTTATTTATTTTTATTTTTCTTTATTTTTTTATTGAACAATTTCCTTTCTTTGTAGTGGTTTGTATCTTTGAATTTTGGAATTACCTTTTTGTTTTTATCAATGAATACTTTTTCAGAGGAAGAATAATATAAAAAAAAACAAAAGGCTTAAAATAGAAACAAAACCCAGGGCAAGGGAAAAAGTTTATTGTTTGTTCTTGTAAATGTACAAGATTCTGTCAAATCTACTAATTTGTTGGCATTCTGCTACGGTCATGGGTCATCTACTAGAAGAATTATTGAAAATAGTGATTTCTCAATTATTTTGTTATATGGTATGTCATTGCCAAGGATTATCGGGACTATTTTCTTTCAAAGGTTATGTGAAGGATGCTAGGAGTACATGCGATCATGAAGCATGTCCTCTTCAATTTTTCAATTGCAATTCGGTGGTTCAATGCAAAAACTCTGAAACTGGCCGGCTCTCTTCATCAAAGTTAACGTTCTGATGATATTATCATTTTGTGATGATTTAAATCATTACTGCAATAAAAAAATCAGTATTTTTAAGAGTCAACGATGGATGAATTTCTTTTAAAACTTGGATGGTAAAATTATCTGCTTAGGTAATTTTTATTGCCATGCACAGACTGCACACTTTGTTTTTTGGAGCTCACAACTATCATGAGATACAGCCACATGTTTGTTATATGCTATACTTTTTCTATGTGTTTATCTTGACATATCAGCTGCACAAGGTATACCTGTTTCAATGTTATCTTAAATGTGAGTCTTTTTGGGCAGCTATCTTTTACGCTATTTCAGCCACAAGACCTCGTGCTGATGTGGCCTACTGCATTCATGCTCTTTCCAGGCGTCTTGCAAAGACACACAATTGGGCGGTATACAACCACCACCATATCCTTGACTCATTTATCTGAGCTTTATGAAAGACTTTGAGTGAAACTTGCTTTCAGTTCAATTTCTAGCTTTTGGATGGAAAGTTGTTTCTATGTAAACATTTAGTTATGAGATTCTGATCAACACAGTCTGCTATTTCGGTCCCTAGTGTATAGTTACTGTAAATACTGACACTAATTTGTACAAAACAAACAGTAACGGAGTCTCATTTGTAACATATATGGAGTTGGCGGCTAAGATTTAGATATATTAGCATACTATCTCAGTAAGTAATAATGTTTGGGACTACATACATTTGTAGAAAGTTGCTCACATACTATCCAGTCTTTGATAGCCAAAAAAATAAATTCTTGCAGTAACAAGATAGTTGTTTCCATCTGATTGCGGTTCACAGCATTGGCCTAGGCTGCTGGTTCAATATGAAAGCTGTTGTCTGTTGATAACTAGAGCCAAGTTGAATTTTCTCATTGATAATTTGTAAACAGATGTATATAACCTTGGGAAGGGTTGTAGCGTTCAGGATTTTAAATTGATCAAGTTATGCAATAACAATAGATGGTAGAATATAGTTTGTTCTTCTATTTTATACCTAATGGAGTAGTGTAATTCAGGCCCCTATTCTAAAGGATGGGTCATAGTTTTCTGGCAAATATTTAATTTAGCCTATACCAAGTGGAGTAGAAAACATTATTTCATTTTAAATTTGTTGGTTGTCCTGAGATGCATTTTTGCTAATAGATTTCTTATGATCAACTGTAACACCCATAAACAATTTGAAATATATATTATTTCTATTTTTTTATTTAAGTATATATTGCAGTGTTTTCTATTTGAGGTTACCTGATTTAATGTTATTTCTTCAGGTTGCATTGAAGACGCTAACAGTTATTCATCGTGCTTTAAGAGAGGTTGATCCCACTTTCCGTGAAGAACTGATTAACTATGGAAGAAATAGAGGTCATATACTAAATATGGCCCACTTCAAGGATGACTCCAGTGCAAATGGTATTGCTTGCCTTGAACTTTGCTGAGCTATAACCTGGAAGATGAAAACTAATGGCTTTTGATATTTTTCTCTCTTTAGCATGGGACTATTCTTCTTGGGTCCGTACATATGCATTATTTTTAGAGGAGCGGCTTGAATGTTATCGTGTGCTTAAGTATGATGTAGAGACAGATCCTCCAGTAAGTATCTTATTCTAGGCATTCATGTTCTCTCTGCTTTTTAAGTATCTCCTCTGCTTATGCACATTCCATTTCAAGTTACACTTATTTAATATTACCTAGTGCTTTCATAAAAAGTGAGTAATAACATGGAATAAATTACTGAAATCTGTGTTTCATTGTGTTTCATTACCTTTCATTTAGATCATGTAAAGCATGCATGGGGCCTTGATATGGTCAGCACATCATGGAAGTCATTTAGAACCTCAAACACACACACAGACACACACACACACACACACACACACACACACACACACACAAACAAACTTGTTGAATGATGCTTTTTTTTTTATCTGACAACTCATTGCATAATCAGGGACATTTACTTTTTGAGTTCACCAATCAACCGAGATATGCATGCCAAAAGGGAAAAAGCTTGTTTAACAATGCATTCTTCATCTGAATTCTCATTGTATGGTTAGAGATGTTTGTTATTTTAAGTTCAATCAATGAAGATCACTCCTCTATGTGGTTTAAGGTAAAGACCCAGATCTCTAGTAAAACTGATTAGTACTGGACAATATTAGCTTCTCCTATAATACCATTGTGTAAACAATGAATATGCGGCCATTGAAGTATTTACAAAATATTAGGGACATCCACCACAAAACAGCGCAAATCAAATTTTCTCTCTTGATATATAGTTGATACATAGAAATATCTTTATTGGTCTCAGTTTCTTGGGAATATTTTTCAACAGAATGTTCTTTTGGGGCATTTTCACTCAGTGGTCATGAACTAACAACACTTGCTGCCATTGTCTTATCCCGGGTTATTTTGTGAAGCAATTATGTAGTGAGAGAAACAATCACTGTATTATAATTAGGTCTGATTAATTTTAATTTTAGCCACAGCTTGGATTTGAAACTAATGTTAACTACTATGTTGATTGTGGATAGTGTCTAAATTGATTTATTGTCTAGCATGATCACTGTGTTTGGTAGAGGGACATTTTTACTAATCAAATGAACTTGTGTCCACAGAGAACCCGAGATCTCAGTACTTCTGAGTTGCTTGAGCAATTGCCAGCTTTACAACAACTTCTTTATCGTTTACTTGGTTGCCAAGTAAGTCTCCTTCGTAATATTAGTTTAATACAAGCATCACTTAGTACCCAATGTTTTCCTTTCCTTTGTATTCTGATCCACTTTGTGATCTGTTTTATGGTTAATTTTTGAACTTGTATCCAGCCACAAGGGGCCGCTGCTTATAATATTGTCATTCAATTGGCACTTTCTATGGTAAGGATATTTTTCTACAAGTTTCCTTAATATTTGCTTCAGTTGTGTAGGCCTTAATATTGTATTGATCTTCAATGTTGGTGCTAGGTTGCTGTGGAGAGTGTTAAGATCTATAATGCCATTAGTGATGGCACGGTTAACTTGGTTGACAAGGTATGCCTATTTGTGGGGTTTTCAGTTATATTTCCATTAGATTCATCCATCATTATTTGATGTCCTTTTGTTCTGTTGCAGTTCTTTGAAATGCAGCGCCATGATGCTGTTAAAGCACTTGATATATATAGAAGAGCTGGCCACCAGGTATAATCAACTAATAGGAATGCTTTTATGATTATGTAATCAAACCATGATGAAATGGAAGTTGTCCCGTCCCGTAAGTATAAAGCTTCATAGAATCTAAATAAGTGAAGATAGGTTTGTGACACAAGATGATTCATAATCACGTAATTGCGATGTTTAAACAATCATGTTTCCTCTTCTCATCCCAATATATCCAGCACCTTTAAAATGACTATATTTGCCTTCAATTTGTTATCTTGTCAAGATCAAGTTGTACAGGAAGCAACTCGGTTGACAATGTTAAGATTCATGAACAAACTAGTGAAATGGTTTTCATTTTTCTGTCATGCAATGATCTCACAATCTTGCATCAAGGACTTATGTAATCCTCATCTGGCTACTAGAAAATAAAAATTGGGTAGGAACAAATTACCAGAGTTGAAATATGGACTTATTGGATTTTATTATATTGAAATAATAAACATAGATCAGAATTTCTATAGTTTATCTGGGACAAGAACAAAAATGATATTATGCATTCCATTTAATTTCTTCTTGATGGCATTTTTTGATCCTTCTTCCTTGAGAAAGAAAAAGGATGGTGAGCTGATCTAGTATGAATTTATTTAAAAGCTGGTTTGTGAGGGGATAAAGGAAGGAATGAAGAGGAAAAATTTTCGTGGAGAGAAGTAGCTTTATGATAATTAGATTGGATTGGTCACTATGTTAATGATCCACAACCCAACTATGGTAGGACCTCATCTCGAATTTTCGGCCCTGCTGGATGTATCTTTCGATCAGACTGGGTTGTGGTTTACCGGTTGGATATGGATGCAATAGAAGCTAATATAATCCACACTTCAAACACCTCATCTTGCTTGTGCAACTGAACTAATATACTATGTTTTACGGTTTCCAAATTGATGTAATGCTTTGTATTTATCTGTTGAAGTTTTCCATTGTTATGTAGGCAGGGAGGTTATCAGAATTTTATGAAGTATGTAAAACCATTGATATTGGGCGAGGAGAAAAGTTTATAAAGATTGAACAGGTTTTAACTTTTCTAAAAATTGTTCCCCTACTACCTTTTGTTTACTTTGATTAGCTTTTCTATTGCCGGATGATTCCTTGAATCTTCTTAGCATTTAAAATGTTTAATTAATGATTATGCAGCCCCCTGCATCATTTCTGACAGCAATGGAGGATTATGTGAAAGATGCTCCAAGAGCTTCAGTTCGCAAAGATAAGGTCCGTTCAGTTATTTGATCCTTATAAGGCAAGGACAGGATGGAAACACTTAATTGAAAACTTGATACTTGATACCATGCTATGAAGTTTTAGTTTATATTACACATTGGTCATTCCTCATTAAAACACAAACAAATTTCTCTTTTGAGGTCTATAGGCTTTTATTACTTACAATAACACCTTAAGGCAATTTTGTCGTGGATCCTTGTATGACATTGGCCTTGTGCTTGATGCAGTCATGTCATGTGGTGACAATTTTACACTTCTTTCTTGATTAAAAAAAAAAAAAATCAGAACTGTTTTACCTCAATGTTAAATTAATTAGTGTAGAATGATGGATTCTGTATAGTGTTTACTGGTAAGAGAAATTGTTTAGTTTTGTATTACTAATGCACTAGTACAGTTATGGGATTTGAGCTGTCATGCAACAATTGCAGAGAACACAACTTAAAAGCGAGTTTAAGAAATTATATGATTGCAAATAAAAGTAGATGGTATTGGATATCGGATATTGATGAATGAAAAAGAATAATTGTGATGGGTCCGAAATAGTTATCCCAAAGGATTTGGATCGTCAACCCATTATTTGTCATGCCTATTGTTGTTTTATAACTAGGAAGAAAAGGTAAGATCAAAGGGTTTCCAAGCTTTAGAAGGTTAATGATATCTGAGAATTATCTGCATGGGACTACTAATTTGCTGGTCAAAATTCCTATCCAAGCGAGCAGGCACATTCTCACAATAGGCTACAGAGTTTTGGTCGTATGCATTTAATTCATGTGTTCCTGTGGCAAATTAGCCTTTTATTCTTGCTGCGTGCATTGGATGCCTTTCTATACCTGTGATGTAATGCATTGCAAGAATTTATGAATTTCTTGTGTTGTTTGGCCTGAGCTTGCTAATAAATAAATGTGAATCCCATGAGCAGGTTTCTGATGAGAAAAATGATGCTCCAAAAGTAGTGTTAGCCATAGAATATAAGCCAACTCCTGAAGTAGAGGAGGCTGCTCCTCCGTCACCTCCACCTCCACCTCCACCGCCTGAACCAATCAAAGAGGAAGCCCCAGTGGCCGAGCAAACAGATTTGCTTGTATTGTTCCTAACCTGGTCTATGTCATTAATATTTTGTTAGCTGTCATATCTTCTTAATGATGGTTGCATCGACGCTTCTCAGGGGTTGAGTGATAATGCAAACCCAGATGCAACTGAACTAGATAACAAAAATGCACTGGCACTCGCCATTGTTCCCGTTGGTAAGTCACTCCTTTTGTACATTATGGACTGAAATTTTGAACTGGTTGCTGAACTTTTGTGCTGATTTTTCCAGATAACCCATCAACTGCTACTCCGTCTAGCGGTTTTAGTGTAGAGAATGGAACCACTGGGTGGGAACTGGCACTGGTTACAGCTCCAACCTCCAATGAAACTGCTGTAGCTTCAAGCAAACTGGTATAATTTTTTAGTTTTTTTCGTTTCAAATGATAAAAGAAACATTTAAATACAGATCCTCATCATCAACTAGCATTCATAATTCATAGTTTCCTTACCAATCAACTTGCTGGCAGGCTGGCGGGCTGGATAAACTCACACTAGACAGCTTATATGAAGATGCAGACCGATGGGCAAACCAGACAGTGAGCTACAATCCTTGGGAGCCAGCACCAATGACTACTCCTGTGATGCAACAACCAATGGCTCACGACCCATTCTACGCCTCGAATTCAGTTGCTGCGCCGCATTCTGTGCAGATGGCTGCAATGGCACAACAACAGCAAGCTTTTGTGTTGCAGCAGCAAATGATGATGATGGGTCAACAATCATATCAAGCTTCTTTGAATCCATTTGGTAGTCCATATGCAGGTGCTAGTGCTCATCCATATGCTCCAGGGATACCTCTTCAGGCATCCAATGGATACACAGGTCTTCTTTAGATGATCAGTAGGAGTTTTTTTCTGTTGAAGATGTTAGTAGAGGCCAAAAGAAGGATATATATATTCATTTGCTGAGGATACAGGGGTGCATTGATTCATGGTGGTGATGTATTTGTTGGATATATGTACACTATGCAATGTATGCTTTATGTGCAGTGAGAAATATTGAGTTGGTAGTTTGGGAGAGACTTTGTAATTGATTATTTGTGAAGATGTCTAATAATGTGCTTAGATTTTTGTTTTGTTTGAATGTGTGTGCACTTCCATTTGCGTAGATAGATGGTTAATAATAAGCTTAGATTCCTATAAATTTGGGTGTCCTTATATTTGTGGAGATAAATGTTTTGAGGGATAAGCATGGTGCAAATAAAAATTATTGATAGAAATTTATTATTATTATTATTATTATTTTGGGTAAATAAGCTACAGGGTAGCTATTTATTAGAACCAAAGAACATTCTTACAACTAGGGAAAGAAACAGAACATGAAAAACAGAACCAAACTAAGCATAAGAGAGATGGAAGAAACAAAAAATAAATCAAAACAATCAATTATGGAAACTAGCTTTATCAATCATCTTCATGAGCCAATTTGGTTTCTCCATGCCTTGATGGTAGAGTGACAGACGAATTGCTTTAATCCCCTGGCCGGAGAGAGCAGTAGCGTTTTGTAGCAGTTAGAGCTTTGGCCTCTAATTCAATCCTTGCTTCCATATTATTAGGACAATAACTTGCACAGAATACTTTAGCATTAGAGTCAATAATGATAAAACCAATGCCACCCTTGTTGCAGTATTCCAAGCAGCAACCAAAAAAAAATCCTAGATGACCTGGGTTGGGCCTGTTTCGCATAAAGTAATTGATCAGCTTATGAATGTCTCTATTCAGCTTGAAATCCTGAACATGGTCAACTGCTTTCTTAGCTATCTGACAGAAATCAGGTGCAACCTTCTTGAATATAACATCACCCCGAGCCTTCCAAATATACCACAAAATGGCAGCAATCAAAGAGGCAATTAAATGAGAGTTGCCAGCCTGAGTGAAATCCAACCAATCCCCTGTAGGAATGTGCTCATTTAAGTTAACCTTTAGATCAGTCAAGTTCTCCACCAACCTCCAAACCATTTGGCTTTTCATAGAAGATCTTAGGAGATGGTCAGTCGTTTCTAAGACTATATCACAAAGCTCACAATGGTTAGGAGGACCCAAGTTCATGTGGTATAAATAGTAGTATGTTTTGATCTTGCCTTGAAACAAAAGCCAAAGAAAAGTTGACTCTGGGAGCCACTTTCAGTCTCCAAATTATCTGCCAACCATCCCACTGCTGATTTTCCGAGTGTCTCCCGTTTAAAAAATTGTAAACATAAGTTGTAATCTTATTGATGTTAGTCTTGGGAAACCACACTCAGTGGCTGTCATCCTCTGGGGTGATTTTCCCTTGATTAAACACTGGAGATTCCCAACCTGTGACAAATAACATATCAAGAGAATGTCTGTTCCATAAAGAATTAGTCATAAAATCAGAGATTTGGTAATGTTCAATGTCCAAATTCATGTTAAGATGCACAGGTTTGAAGGCAATAGGCACATCGAACATCCAGGGATGATATAGAACATAGGTGGTGGAGGGATTAACACAATTAATCCACAAATTTGGTTTTATGAGAGTAGCAATTAGACTCAAACCTTTTACAAAAGCAGAGCAATCTGAGCAACATTGGTGAGTCCAAAAACTGCAATTCTCATATTCATATAAAGAATTTCCACCCAGATGGAGTTTTGCTTGTTGAGATAATTAAACAAATTCTTAGCCATTAAGGAGTGTTTAACAGCAAACATATTCCCGATGCCCATAACCCTCTTAGTTTTACTAGCAGCAACGGTTAACCAATTCGCCAAAGGGATACCTCTTGCATTGTCACTGTTGACCCACAAGAATCCTAGCATTTTTTTTTTTTGAAAAATGGAGGCAGAAGGCTGAATTTAATGAAATAAAGAAAATACAACAACTTAACAGGAGAATAATCTAAGAACAAAACTATAGGAAAAACAAAGAACCAAATTAAACCACAAAACCAAAGTCAGAGAAGGATTTCATGAGCTATTGAGGGAGATCACACCCAGAATGAAACAGGTTCAACTCATGAAGATTTCGCCCGAAAATGGAAAGCTTGACTGCAACTTTCAACAAATCTCTTGGAATGACATGAATGTGGAGATTAGAGGCACTTGACAGCAAGAGATTAATTCAATTGATCCACGAAAGCAGGTTCCAAGAGCAAGTAGAATTAGTCGAACGAAGAAGAGCTAGATTGTTAGAATTATCCACGAAAATGTTTTGAATGCACAAGGAAAGATTAGAAGAAGCTTGCAGTGCAGCAACAAGGATATGGAAATCTGCCACAATCTGAGCTTTAGCCAAGTCTGTCTTGCAACTTGCAATGGAAATTTTATAATCAGAAGAAGACACAAAGAATCCTCCACTACTTACCTGATTAATGCCAATCTAAGAAGAGGCAGTGAAGAGAAAATGACCATCAGTGTTGGAGAAATTATTGAGGAGCATCTTCCTAAAAGAGATATGATTGTAAGCACAATTAAAATCTTTAACTTGAATGAAAGTTCTTTGAGCAATGTTGGAGAAATTCAGGTTAATGTTACGAAAGAGTAAGTTACATCGGGCTTTCCACAAAAACCAGGCCACCAAAGCAATAAGAGCTTTAATTCTCATAGGATACAACTAATGAGAATGCCAAACCCCCATTACAAATCCCTCTGAGAACTGAATCCTTTTGCCAGTTAAAGCTGAGAGAGAGAGAGAGTTTCAAACAACCTGAGCTTTACAACAATCATGGACTAGATGTTCAGGAGATTAAGGATGAAGGTTACAAAAACCACATAATCTACTTCAACCCAAATTAATAGAGTGAAGATAATAAGTGGTGGCTAATCTCCCATTAAAAGTTAACCAAAGAAAGTGCTTGACACGGGGAATGATCCTAAGGGACCAAAGTTTTCTCCAACCAATCCAAGTATCATGAGTTAGATTCCTACAATTTAAAAATTGATAAACAGATGGAGTAATTTTCTGATTGAAGGACTTAGGGGCCTAGACCCACTCATTGGAAATATTAAAATCAACTTGACCCGGTCTAGGAAGAATGACACCAATAGAAGAACCAAACAAATCAGCTAAACATGCAGATCCCACCTGTTATCCACAACAAAATCTTAACAGTTAATAGAGACCAAGTCAACATTCATATTCAGGAAAGTTGGATTAAAAGCAAAAGGAACCTCGCAACACCAAGGGCCATAAAGCAAAGAGGTGCAAGAAGGATTGCCAATTTTAATCCAACAATGAGGTTTCAGAATGGTAGCAGTCTTGCACAAGCCACGAAAGAACCAGCAACAATTTCAAGGGACATGATCCCTCCAAATATTAATCTTTCCATATTTATTCTACAAAATATCCACCCATATAGCATCAACAGAATTTAAATACTTGAAAACATGCTTTGCCTCAAGAGAATGATTAGCAATTGAGAGATTTCTTAGAGTAAGGCCCCCTCAGTCTTAGGTTCAGTAATTCGACTCCAAGAAACTGCATGGATCCCCTTTCCATTGCCACCTTCGTGCCAAAAGAAATTCCTATCAATCTTGGAAATTTCCTTAAGGATTGAATCTAGAATGGGATAGATTGAAAGGTAGTAAGTAGGGATAGCCAAAAGAGAAGAATTAATTAGGATTGACTTAGTAGTTGAAGACAATTTAGAATGTTTCCAGCGGGAACAGGTATGAGAGATCCTGCCAACCATAGGTCTGAAAACAGAAACACCTAACCTCTTGCTGGAAACCAACACCCCAAGGTAGGTGAGGGGAAATGAGGCAAATTTGAAGTTAAGGATAGAGTAAATACTTTTGGAGACTCTAGAATTGAACCAGAAGGAAAAGTACTTCAGACACATCTTCATCATATTACTCCGAGTCATTTGCATCTTGGCCATTGCCTTCCTCCGAGAGATCTCTTTCTAGAGCAGTAGAAACCCTATCCATCGCCATAGCATGGGAGGAATCAGGGGGTGAGGAGCTTGACCAGTCAAATTAAAAATGGAAGAATGGAGTAAGTGCGGTGGGGAACCATAGCGTGCATGAACATGCGCTTTGCCTTTATTGGGAATATGTACAAGCTTGGAATTTCCACCATCTTTAATGATGATCCACCTCTGTCAGAAGATAAAGCAGGGTTATTTTTCTAAGAAATCTCCAATGGCTAGATGGGGGGGAGTATTGGAATTAACCAACAAGATTGAACTAGAGTTGATGGATTAGACACGAACCAAGTGCCTTGGGGATGGGGCATCTCGAGAATCGGAGGAAACCACATTCTTAGTGGCTGCCACATCAATAGTCACGTGACCAACAAGGAGATCGGATCCTCGACCACGAGCATGGCCGCGCCGATGAGACGAAAGCATTCATGACTCGAAATCAGAATCAACAGTAGAGTCTAAGGTACTGCCGAAGCTGACTTGAGGTTGAGGGTTAGTAGAAATGGATTCCATCTATGTATCTTAAGCAACGACTACCTTGGTCTAGCGAGAGCTGATCGCCATTCCCCGTGGAACACGGAGGGGCGAAGAAGCTTCGCCACCCCCTATCATCGTTACATGAGTACAAGAATTGGATCCATGACCAACAACACTATAAGTATAACAAAAAGTAGGGAGCCTTTCATACAGAACAACAACAAAAACTCTATGGGAATCATCACCAACCCAAAATCCTCAGTTAAGAGGTTTGGAGAGGTCAATTTCTATGCAGACCTTTGCGAATTTTGATCTTGTGAGAGATATTAAGTAAGGTTATCAACCTTCAACAGACTTCCAAGGCCAGCAGTTATAGTCTCCAAAGAATCACCATCCCAAAGCTCAACATGAAGGTTATGTAACTGAATCCAGATAGTAGTAGTAGAAAGTTTAGCAAAAGCAGGCTCAAAGAACGGCTGCCAAAGAGATAGTTGAAAAGTTATACCAGTGATGGACCAAGGACCCATCAATGAGAAGATGCTACATGAGAGAGGTTGAACCACAGCAGATCAAGAGAAATCCATTAGGAAGGTCGGAAATTTGCACCTTACTTAGCTAAGCCCACTTGGTCATCAGAAAAGTCTTCACTTAATCAAAGGACAACGGCTTACCAAAAAAATTTCCAAACAAGGCATTTTGGAACTTTAGATGAGCTCAGGAGAGCACATCCTTATCCAACCTAATGAATTATGAGCTAGAGTTTTTCAACTTAGCTAAGAACTGTGGGTTATGAAAAGGAGATGAGTTGGAGAAATGAAGAGTAGACGAAGCAACCTGGGCACAGGACTGGGTTGGGGGATTTGCCCCCCATGGATGAGAAGCGGAAGGGAAGCTCAGTTCAGGGAGAAAGAGGGGCTCAGAGAGGCTGGTGTTTGTTTGCTAGCTTGCCCGTCACCTTTCTTGCCAACAACAAAACACTATTGTTGTTTTCGATTTGGCCTTGTCCCAACTTGTAACAGTAGCATTTAGATTGTCAATCATGAAATTGAAATGGGAAATAGGAAGCTGCTTATGAGAAATCCTAACTCCCAGATACTTGAAAGGAGTTTTACCAAGACTGAAATTAAGAATAGAACAAATATTGGAAGAAACCCTCTTGTTGAACCAACTAGGGAAATAAATCTCAGACTTATGCAAATTGGGTTTTTGACCAGAAAACTGATGATAATGATCTAAGCAAAGCTTAACATTTCTAGTCGACTTCCTAAAAGCAATGGAAATGAGAATGAGATCATCATCATACATAAGGTGGTTGAAATTCTAACTCAAATTGCTAGAGAAACTCGGAATGAGGCCAAGATGCTTAGCAAAGTTGAGCACAAGAGTTAAATTTTGAACCACCAAAATAAACAGATAGGGAGAGAGGGGATCACCCTGTCTAACCCCTCTCGAAAGATAAAAATTTATTTGATTTTAACGGGCAAAGAATATTTCTTTGCACTCATTTTGTTATAAAAAACTTGCACTTTTTATATTTTATAAAATATTCAATCACCCTTGTAATAGGATGGTTGGTATTTTATTTTGCTCCAACTCTGTATGTGGTATGTTCATATTTTTTATTATTAAAACCTTATATAAAAAATGCATAATTGTGTGTGTGTGTATATATAAATTATGTTTAAATATGTACATCTCACAAAATGTTAAGGGCACATTTGATTTATAGAAAGTGGGGATTTAGATGTATGAGAATTTAAGCCCTTGTTTGGTTCAAAGGGGGAGGGGGGAAGGAGGGGAAGTGAGGGGGGGAGGAGTATGGAGGGTTTGAGAAAATATTGTGTTTGGTTCATGAAGGAGTGTGGAGGAATAAATTTTTTTTTTTTTTTTTTTTGGTTGAAAAGAGGAGTGGGGAGGAAAGAGAAAGAGTGTAATGTGTATTTGACTATTTTACCCTTTACAATATATGAGTAATATTATATATATATATATATATATATATATATATATATAATCAATTATAGAATAATAATAATAATAATAATATCACAATATATAATATATGATAAACATTATAAAACATATTTATACATAATACAATAATTAGGAAAAAAAATATTTATTGACATTTTTGTATTATGCAAATATAAAATGTCAATAATAAGGAGGGGCATTATTGACATAGGCTAAAAGATGGGAATCATTCTAATGGTTATGTTATATTGATAGCCCTATTGTATTGATTTGTTTGGTTGGTTTTAAGGACTAGATATATGATATAGTTAAATTATAAATTATCTAAATAGCTTTACCCATGTTTATTTTTATTGTTATAATAATTAAACTAGGTAAAATTTATGAGATAATCCCTCTATTATAATCACTCTGCCATTTTGGTTTTTCTATTATAAAAGTTTCTAATTTGATTCCTCTATTATTTGGATTCGGCAAATGAAGTTTAATAGAAAACAACTGTCAACTTTTCTACCTAATATTGCTGGCTTAGCTTAAAATCATAATGAAAATTTATTAAAATATTATTAAATTTTTAAAAAATAAAATATTAAAATATCATTAAAATTTCTAAAAAATAAAAAATATTAAAATATGATTAAAAATGCCCAAAAAGTCAGAAAATTATTAAAATTATAAATTACAAGAAGTCAAAAATAGGAGTTATCTGGAATCGAGGGACTGCGTGGAGGCAGTTATCGTGATGTCAACTGATGTTTAGAATATTATTAAAAATTCTTAAAAAAATAAAAATAAAATTAAAATATTTTAAAAATCTAAAAAAATAAAAATTATTAAAATTTTATTAAAATTTCAAAACATTTAACATAAAATAATGATTTAATAAATCACAATGTAAAAGGAGTAATTTTTTATATTTGTATTCATTTACTTTATTAAATAATTTATATAATTATACAACAATGGTTATATGCCGAAACAAAATTATTACTGTAGATATAAATCTATATATGCGCGGCCCTTATATACCACAAAACAATTTATATTTTAATTTATATAATATTTCATTTATCTTATTAATTTTATAGCTATCCATGGTAATAAACCTGACCAAGTGGACATGGTAACTTTTTTTTTGAATTTTAAATAATGTTTTCATAATTTTTTATTTTTTGGAAATTTAATAATATTTTAATAAAGTTTTGAGTTTTTTTTTTGGAATTTCTAATAACATTTTAATATATTTTTTATTTTTTAGAATTTTTGATATTATTTTAATATTATTTATTTTTATAGAATTTTTAATTTTATTGTAATAATTTCTTGTTATGATATTGGACTTGATTTGCCTAATCAAAATAATAGAAGAAGCATATTAAGAATTTTTATGATAGAGGAACTAAAAGCAAAGAGGTTATAATAAAGGGAAATTTTCATGATTTTACCATCAAACTACTTGTTTTTATTTTTATTGATTACTAAAATGATCATTACTTAATATATTTTCCTAATTTTTTTTTTTAAAAAGTTCATTTTGGTCAGTTGAAGACCAGTATATATATATATATTAGTCTAAGTGCTAAATAAATAGTCCGCTTGAGCATATATTAACTTTTTTTTTTAATTTTCAAAATAATAAATCAGATTCCATATAATTATTGTATAAGTTGTAATTATTTAATTATATAATTCTATCGCAACCAATTATTTCACATTTATTAATTACAATCACTCATTTGATAGAATTTTTTGAATTTAAATTTTTTAAATATTATAAAGTTTCAATTTGAATTTATTTATTTTTAAACATGCATGCAATAATTTTTTTTAAGTTTTTATTTGTAAAAATCTATATAAAGATTAATTTTAAGTTTAAGAAAATAGCACACTTTAATTTCTAAGTACAATATTTACGTAATTATGTCAGTTTGTGTCTTTTATGTATTTGTCCCAAAAAGTAAAATTCTTGAATATCAATCCTTGAGTTTTAAAAATTAATATTATTTTCAATATTGAGCGCTAAATAGATAGTCCGCTTGAGCATATATTGACTTTTTTTTAAAACTTTCAAAATATTAAATGATTGTCCATATTATTATTAAATAAGTTGTAATTATTTAATTATATAATTCTATTGAAACCAATTATTTCACAATTATTAATTGCAATCACTCATTTGATTGATTCAATCAATAGGGCATTACATTCCTTCTCGCATCCCATGGCAAACGTGTATAATTACTATTATACCCTGGCATGAAAGCCAATAATTATTAATTTTTATATAACATTTTGACTAGGAGACAATTTTTTAAAGGAAAAGAGAAAGATAAAGCAGCTGGAAAAAAAAATTTTGAGATTGGGATTTAGAGAAAAAGCGATTGAGAAATACAGGGGTTGTTAGATGGTGATCCAACAGGCTCCGGGGTGTGGAAGTCCCCACCATATGTTTTTTTTTAAATAATTTCAAAAACTAGATGATCTTACTTTTTTTGTCCTCATTCATTTTGGACAGATGTCAGAAAATATAAAAGATAAACTTTATTTTAAAAAATTAAAAATTTTAATAATAAAAATGTATAAACAAATATAGAAGAAATTTTCTTATAATTTACATAAATCACTTAATCAAAATATAATTAGATTGTTAAAATCTTTAAATAAAATTGAAGGAAATTTTATATATCCTTATGACCAAGAGACAACTTTTGTTTAAAATACTAAACATCATTCACAGAATGCAGATGATGAAAAGTAGGAGACAGAGAGGTTGAAAGGGACAGGTGAAGTTGGGATCTAAAATAATTCCAAAACTAAATAGTTGGGGTGAAAAAGGACCGTTGGATAGTGATCTAAAAGGTCATAGACATCCCATATAAGGCATCATGTTTTAAATAATTCTAAAATCTAAATGATCTCACTTTTTCACCCTCATCCAAATTTGACAGAGTTTACAAAAATATAAAAGATAAACTTTCTTTTAAAAAAAATTTAAATTAAAAATTTAAATTTTTTAACCATCAAAATGTATATTAAAAATGATTTTATATGACCATTTTTTTTTTTGGAAAAATATATGAACATATTTGCCTATTCAAGAAAGTTTTCTTATAATTTACATAGATCATTTAATAAAAATATAATTATATTGTTAAAATATTTAAATAAAATTGAAGGAAATTTTATATATCCTTTTGACTAAGAGACAACTTTATAAAAATGTTAAACATCATCTACGGATTGCAGATGATGAAAATCAGATATAGAGGGGGGTTGAAAGGGACAAGTGAAGTTTTGATTTAGAGAAAGAGCGGCTGGGGGACATGGGGCTGCAAAAGTCTCTAATAAGGTATCGTTTTAAAATAATTCCAAAAACTAAATGATTTCGCTCTTTTGTCCTTATCTATGTTGTACAGATTTAAAAAAATATATAAAAAGATAAACTTGTTTTTTTAATTTTAAATTCAAATTTTTAATTGTTTAATAATCAAAGTGTATAAAAAAATTATTTTTATATGAACTTATTTTGTTTTGGAAAAATATATGAATATATTTACATATACAAGAAATTTTCTTATAAATTACATATATCATTTAATCAAAATATAATTAGATCGTTAAAGTATTTAAATAAAATTGCAGTATATTTTATACATCCTTCTGACTATGAGACAACGTTTAAAATGTTAAATATCATTGAGTTATTGAAAAGGATGAGTGAAATTGGGATTTAGAGAAATAGTCAAGGATGGGGAGTGATGGATGGTGATAATTGACCTTGTGGGGGGAGGGGGGGAGTCTCCCTTCGTCCTCCTTTTAAAATAATTCCAAAAAGCAGATAATCGCACACTTTTACCCCATGTTAAAAAAATATAAAAGATAAACTTTATTTTAATTTTTTTAATTTTTTTAATAATAAAAATGTTATATATATATCAACATATTAACACATACAAGAAATTTTTTTATAATTTACATATATCATTTAATCAAAATATAATTAGATTGTTGAAATATTAAAATAAAATTAAAAAAATTTATATATCCTTCTGGACAACTTTTTTAAAATGCTAGACATCATTTCAGATGACAAAAAGTAAAAATATATGAAGTTATAATTTAGAGAAAGAGTATTCTTGTTTTAAAATAATTTTAAAAATTAAATAATTTCACTCTTTTGCCCCTATCTATCTTGTACACATGTCAGAAAATATAAATGATAAACTTCTTTTTTTTGAAAATTTTAAATTAAAATTTTTAATTTTTAATAATCAAAACATATAAAAAATGATTTTTATATAAACTGAAAAGTATATATAAATTATTTTTTATAATTTACATATATCATTTAATCAAAATATAATTAAATTGTTAAAATCTTTAAAATATGAATCTAGATGACTAGTCTTTTTATAACATTAAAAATAAATTTATCATGTTTTTTCTAACTTCAAATCTTCTCCCTCCGTATCGATACCCAATAGCGTATTAAATAAAATATTAACAGAATAAATAGTTACAAAAAAAGGGTAATTTAGTCGATAATCAATTTTTTTTCAAATTTATAAATTTTATAATTTTTTAAAAAATAACACTAATTTGAAAGCGTATAAATAAAATACTGGGATTAGGATTGACAAAGGAGCAGTTTGATGTTGATCCAATGACTACGTGAACTTCTGCACTTTGAGCTCCGCTAAAATTACTACTCCAATTTTTAAGAATTTTTAAAAATAAATTTTTTTTGAAATGACTAAAATACCCTTTCTATATTTATCCGAATAAAAGTGGATGCGGTGGGATAGCGGGATAGGGCCCAGCAAAAAGAGCTTAAAAGCAAAGAGTCTTCTCCACAGCAAAAGCCATTGCCAAAGCTTGGAAACCCTATCAATATCATCTCAATCCAGCCATGGCGAAGGGCTTCCGCGGCGTCAAGGAGGACCTTTCCGAGCTTGGACGTCACCTTCTCGACATCGCCTGCTTCCTTGGCCCGCTCGCCGCCGTATCTTACCACAAGAACTCTCCGCCGCCCTCTCGCGTCGCCGTTTTCGATGATCTCTCTGAGGTGGATGAGCGATTCGATTCCAGCACTGGGAGGGACGCCGCCGGTGTTGTTTTGGTCTCGGAGGATGTGCGGAACTTCGTTGAGGATCTTGTTAAGCTGCCGGAGTCTTGGTTGGAGTTCCCTGTTCCGCTTGATGATTGTGAGTTGCTTTTGATCTCTCTGATCTGATTGCCTTTTGTTTCTCGTTGAATTTTTTTTTTTTTAGTTTAACAATTTATTTTATTGATTTCTATGATCACTGTTGCATTAATTGAAATTGAATTGGCTTCTCTGGAGGAGTGTCACGTGGTTCTTGATTGCCTTGCCTTTGCCTTGGTGAAGCTCTAGGGTTTCTTTGCAGATTTATGTGTTTTGATGGTGTTTGAAGGTTCATGTGTGATGAACATAATGAATTTGGGGGTTTTTTTTAGCATATGTTCTCAATTGTATGTAGAGTAGTATTGATGTGATTGATGCTGGAACTGCTACATTATTGTACGGTGTGTTATTTAATTTGGATGACTAAAAATTAGGGCTTTATTGTACATGAGCTATCTAAGTACTATCCCTCAATCTGCATTTGGTTTTGACCAGAGACTGTTATGCTTTTGTACAGTGTATATATATAGTAGGTTATGTTGCCAAAAGTGTGAATGAGTTATGTTTCATTGAGAACTAATACGATAAAGCTTTTCTTAATTCTTATATTCAAGCTAATCTCAGTTAATGCAGAAGGATTCATGAAAGATGTTTGTTAAGAAACATTACCATGCTTGGAGTCCTAGATTCAGCTTTATAATTAATATGGTTTGGTAGCTTCTTCAAACCCAATTCCTTCGGAACCTGTTGTTTAGAAACTTCTTCCGTTTGTGGTTGAACCACCTTGGCTGCCATGGTGGGTGCTTTGTAGACCAATAGAAGCATGTGCAAAGTTGGGAATGAGATTTGTGAATTGAATGCGACATTGCTTGGACAGTTTCGATTTGTTTCCTATTGTCGGAAGAATGTTCGATTGTCGACAATATCTATCGCTAGTTTCGTGATCTCTATTAGTTGTTTGGTAAGATTACGTAGTCTGTACGTTTTTTTGGCCGTGCCTTGTAAAAATTAATAAGATTTAACGTTTGCGGTTCTGTCGCTTTAAACAAAATTGATGCAAGATTCTACTGTATCACCAGTCTTTTGTCATAGAGCTTAATGATCTGATGAAATTATATAGATCCTTAGGGTTACTCAATATGGTCTTGATGGAGACTGTAATATCTAGCTGAACTTTTGGAGGCTGCCAATTGCTGGTCTCTTGAAGTTTTTGTTGCTCTTTCTGTAACCTTCTTTTTGAGGATGGCCTTTCTAATGGTCAGTGTGGATGCCAATTTTGGTTTGGCTGCTGCGCCACTAACATGTTGAGTTTAAGGTACCGATGTTAGATCAATATATTTTACCAGTTCTCAATCACCATTTTAAATATTTGAGGGGATGTTCTTGGTTTTGGGAACAATGAGCAACCATGTGTCATTTTTGAATCAGTGATAACTGAAATACCTAAAATGGAATGAGGGAAACTAGTGCACTGCATGCTATCTCTTTCTCTTAGCTATTGGAATTTGAAGTCTTTGAGAAAGCCAATAGTTTGTAATATAAAAGCTGATTATCAAGTCATTCAGAGGGTAAAAGTAAGTCTATTCATAAATGTTAGCAATCTCTGGTACTTCTGTTATACCTAGAAGTTCTTCATGCATGAGTAAATTTATGCACCTGTTCATCTTACTTTTATTTGTGTGCATTCCTCAGAAAATAACTATTTTTCAAAGTTCACTTTTGTTTTTCTTCAGGCTTTGCAGATTTTGATATGTCCGGCCCACAAAGAGAACATATAATCGTTGTTGAACAGTTGATTCCAAGTTTGGCTGATCTAAAGGTTACTCTTTGTCCAAGCCACATGTCTGTGGAGCACTTCTGGAAAGTGTACTTTGCATTATTGCATCCAAGGCTGAATAAGTATGAGGCAGAGGTTTTGTCAACCCAGAAGGTAAGGATTTTAATGTCTAATTGAGCATGATTTTGTGTATCATGCGTGTAGATTTTTGCTTTAAAAAGGCTTACCCTTCATCATATTTTAATTTATTTCTCTTGTTTCATCTATCTTTATCATATCCTTCTGCATACCATCAACGATATTTTTTAGTTTAGCTATCCATCTGATTATTTTGTGGAGAAATTTAGTGAGAACACTGAGAAGTATTTTCAGAAATTTAATACACATTATTGCATCCAAGGCTGAGTAAGCGTGAGGCATAGGTTTCAGCAACACAACAGCTATGATGAGGGTTGCAAGCATGATAGGTGGGCTGTTTGTTTAAATGCCCTTCATGTGTGCCTCCTTGTACTGCAACCCTAAAATCGAGGCCCTGTCCTTGTTTTCTTCAGGCTTGACCTGTCCAATTTTTTTACACAACATATGCAAATGTTGCCACAAAATGGTTATTGTTCAACATACTTTCTGTTAGTTGTCTCCCACCCTTATCCATCCTTTAAATACCTTTAAATTTCAGTATGCTTATAAATGTACAATAAATATCATTGCCATACTTATGTTTTCATTTATGTTATGTTGGTTTCTTTGCTTCACCTGGGCAGCTCACAACAGGTTTACTCTGCCATGCTAAGCACATGATTTTTGCTAATTTTTTTTCATCATGTTTGAGACTCTTCATTGTGTTGCCATAAGAGATCAAATGACTGCCATAGTTGTGCTTAGGTCACTGAATCATCACCAAGCTACAAATTCAGCCACCAAGTCTAGGTGTTCAATCAGTTCGTACTTGGAAAGCATACCGTACAAAACTGTTTTGCTCTTGATTTATCTTCAGTAATTTTTATTGAGGCCGAAGGAATTGATATCTAGAGTACCTTTGCTGTCATTTGCTATTGTTTGTTAAATTACACAATCTGGACCCAAATAAAGTTTAAAAAAAAAAATTGCATGTGAAGAAGGACAATTTAGAATTGTTAGCTACTTCATATCAGCTAGAGCTCCTTACTGGAATGAAAATTTAGATTCCATCAGTAAGTTACTTGATATGGTGCGTTTTATATCCTTAGGAAAGGATGCATTCATGGAATTAATGGTTGGGAAGAAACACCATGGAGATATGAAGTAGCTTCTTACAATTTTTTTTTTGTGTGTGTGTGAATAATGGTATTAATATTAATTAAGTCAGAGCTTGCTCAATTCCAGTAACATTTTTCCTTAGAAAACAAATTTATTTCCATGCTATTTGAATTTATTTGATAAGAATGGGCTCTAGTGATCTCATTAAATCATAAACCATTTCCACCTCCTGTATTGGATTATTTTTATAATGATACATTGTAATAAACTTTGTAGATTGTGGAAGCAGCAAAGGCTACCCTGAAGAAGATGGAAGAAAGAGTGGATCATCCATTGAAACATCCTGGGACAGTTGGCAGTGATGAGATAAGCATCGTTGAAGATGATGCTCAAGAGAAGCATTCTCGGACAACCAGTGAAATGTCAACTCAGCAGTACATCGAACGGCAGTGGGAAAACCGTAGTGAATCAGATGCTGCATCATGTGACACCAGAAAACAGTTTCAGAGTGAAGATGATGTTTCATTCAGTGGCACAGAAGAGGAAGATCATGTGATTGTGTCGAAACATTTGTCTTCATTAATGGCAGGGCAAGCTTCTAGCTCCTCGGCAAATTGGGTGCAGTTGAGGAAAAGATCCTATGCTTCGAGAGACCGTCCGATGACCGCCCATCCCACATCCGAAGAGAGGAAGAAGGTGAACGTCGAGTCAAGCGAATGGCAAAGCGCAGAAGAGTCTGACTTCGAAATGATAGAAAGGTCAACTTAGGGTTCTCATTTGAAGATATTGTTCATCCTTGTGTTATTATCTTATTATATTTTTCTATGTTCAAAACTGTAAATGAAGTATCCAGGACATGTTCAGTGAATTAGAAGCTAATATAATCAACTGCATAATGTATCATGAGTTCTGTGATCTCTGTCATAAATATATAGATAAATGCAAGCCTTTGTTTTTCAGATTGGAAACATGGGATGGTAATCCTGACTGTTTTATGGTATGCAAGTCTGTTTTGTACTGATGAGTTGTTTCTTTTGTTGTCATTTATTTATTTATTTTATGTCACACGTGGAGATTTTTTTATTTGAAATATTTTATTATTCATTTATTAGCAAATATTACCTAAAAAAATCCATCAGTCAACATTTGACATTATTTAAAATAAGTAGGATTTATACCAAATTATTTGTATAGAAAAATATTGTTATACAAAGTAGCATAATTTCAATGTGTGCAATAGTATAAACTAGTTAATTTTAAAGCATAATTTTTTGACAACATTTTTTGTATTTTTTTAGATGGAATCTCTAAATCTTATGTATTTCTAATATATTATTAACTTAAAATTATAATGTTCTCTAAAATCTTGATTAATAAAAAATTAACTTAAAATTAAGTTAAATTGATAAAAAAAGTTGTCACTCCAACATAATTTACAAAAAAAAAAATCTTTTAATTATAAATTTTTATCGATCACGAGGTTCACAATATATTTTAAAGAGAAATTTAAATTAAGATAAAAATATTCAATATTTGTTAATGTTAACACCCATCTCATTGTACAAGAACCATTAGTATTTTAAATTTGTTTAAAATTTGTCATTTCCATATTTAACTTTTTTTATAATAAAATTTTTATTTAATAAGTTCTCTTCAATTCTCCATCTTCAAATAATCCCTTTTAATCAAATCAATTCTCATAGAGATTTTAATTTAATCTCACATCAAGTACTATACTAACGGAAAACATTATTAAAAACATTCGGTAAAATGTATTTAACAGAATAAATTAATAAAAATAAAATTTTTTAATTATTGGGATTTATTGGTTGATATTATTCCTTTACTACAAGATAAATAAGCATTGAGTTATTTACATTTGGTCCCATATATGATCTATGAAAAAACATGGCAACCGCCTACAATAGCAGTCATAGGCAACCTATTTTTTTTTTTTTTTAACTTTTTCCATTATGCTTTTAAATTTTATTTTATAATTTTATTTAAAAATAAAAAATAAAACCCAAACTGCCGATTTGGTGGATGACTTGGGCCTGGTTTGAGTCACTCTAAAGTGACCCGCTAGATCTTTCAGGCCAACCCGATCAAGCGGATTACCATTGTAGACTGGGCAGGTTATGTGTTTGCTTTTGGCCGACTTAGACCCGATAGGTAAGGCCCGACAGACCCGATTACCCATCGTGTGCCTACCACTATTGCTGGCTATATGTATTGTAAAATAAATAAAATTTGATTAACATTATTATTTTGTAAAAATTAAAAAAAATAAAAAAGCAACACTGTTGGTGTTACTTTCATCATTGTTGCTAGGGTTATCCTATTCCTTAGCTTCCCATTGATCTTCTTGAGTCTTGAACCTAAACATGCTCTCATATGCATAAAAACCTTGGAAATTAAGCAACAATGAGTGATAGTATACACATGAAGATTGCTTGAGTTATTAGGAACCATACTATCCTCCACAACATAGATAGAAAGAAATAAATTAGTTCTCTTATCATGCTATCCTCTATCATCAAAATCTCTCTATAAAGAATAAAACAACGGGTAAATTTTTTACTAGGTCACTAAACTTTGACTCATTTTTATTTTGATCACTAAACTTCAATTTGCATCAATTTGATCACTCAATTTTAATTAAATCTCATCTGGTAATAAATCAAAGATTTTAAACCTCAATTAATTACATGACTATCTAAAAATCTAAGTCAGTTCTCCTCATTGCACATTATTAAGTCTATTGGAGGTGTTCATGTCATCGAAAATAAGCTTCATCATTCATTTGGAGGACCAAATCCTTTGGTTTACTACTTAATGAAATCAAATTAAAGTTGAATAGCCAAATTGATGCAAATTGAAGTTTGGTGATTAAAGTGAAAATGAACCAAAGTTTAGTAACCTACTAAAAAATTTACCCATAAAACAACAACACTCTACCCGCGCATTAGTTCATTGCCTACCCTTTCACTTAGATAGCATGAACTACTCTCCACATTCATTAAATTACTCTCATTACTCAAGAAATGTACTTTACATCGCGGTAACTTATGGCTCACTTAATAGCAAGACGCTTTTTGTAGACCACTCTACATGTTCTGATACGTTAACATATTTCTTTTTCTATAATTCAATAATTAAAAACTTCATTTTTTTATAAGATTCCTAACTTTCATTTCAATTATCTCCTTTTCTTACAATTAATAAATGCGAGATAGAAATAAACTAGAACCAGTACTAAAGCATTAATGTAAAATATGACTATCAATAAATAAATGCAATTTTAGCATGACATGCTCCTATATCAATAATATTAAATTACAACAAAAAAAACATGCTACCTTTTGCTTTTTTTTTTTGTACTTTCTTATTACGATACAATATTGACATTCAATTTCCACAACTTTTGCTTTTGATAGACAATCCCATTTCAAATGAGATTACATCCAAAGTATAGGATAATTAGCAAAAATGGGTTGTCATATTTCTATTGGTTGTAAAAAAGAATATGGTAGAGATAAGACCACTAACCACGTATATGCTTGCTAGATATATCCATTTGCACCTACAAGTATTAAAAATACTAGACTACTATCTTTCTTTCTAACTAAAATAAAAGATACATTGTCAAATATCCATAATCATGCTAAGATGTAAACAATTAAATTTTTTTATTGTATAAAATTATCGTTGTCTATAAAATAGAGCTTTAGTTTAAGTTAAACTCTATTTTCTAAAGAGTAAAATAAGAAATATATATTCACAAATATTGTTAATATTAGCAACTACATAAACATTTTACAAGAATAAAATACAATATAAAGTTAATAAATATAACTTGCACAATTAAGATTCTCCACAGCATAATTAAGAAATGACTTGACATGCTATGCAACTTAATCACTGTATAAAGAAAGGGTTTTCTTGCCCTACGAGCATAACCATAAGCTCAAAACAAACGGCACAATAATAATGAATTTTAGAAATAAACTAAATATATTGTGTGGGCTAGGTTCAACCCAAAATCTTAAACTAATCGAATGAAAAACACAAGCTTATATTCAAATCTATATTTTGTAAATTAACCAATGTAGGACTGTTAGGGTATTAGTTATTTTGATGTGCCACCTTAATACTTACTAGTATATTTTAACTATGTTACAAACAAGTGAAACATACTAAACTCCGATACTATGTTAGAAATAAACCAAATATATTATGTGGATCCGGTTCAACCTAAAAGCTTAGGTTGATAGGATGGGAAACCCAAGCTCATATATTCAAATCCATATTTTCTGAAATAAAAGATGTGGGACTATTGGTTACTCCAATACACCCTTTGATATGAGTTAGTATATTTTAACTAATTATGTTGCAAACAAACCGGCTCTGATACTATGTTAGAAATAAACTAAACATATTATGTGGGCCCGAATCAACCCATAAAAATTTAGCTAATAAGATGAAAAATCCAAGATTATATTCTCAAATCCATATCCTCCAAATAAACCAATGTAGAGTTATTAGTTACTCTAATAATAAATATCCATTATTTTACTAGAGCATAGAGCAACACATTTTAGTCAAATTGAAATTTTGAAAAATAAAATAGAAAAATAGTCATTTCCCTTAGCATATAGTGTTGTTTTTATTTTTATTTTTTTTAAACCTTAGCGTATACTAATATGATATATATAATCATTACAAAAATTACTTCTCGTAAAAAAGCTCTCAAAGTGGCAAAATAGCACATAATTTAAAAAATCAAATAAGACAACCTAGATACACATTAAAATATTAAGGTGTCTTATTGCTAAACTTCATTCATCACATGGTAACTCACATGGTAGACACACATTAAAATATATTATAAAAAATTAATTAGGATAAAAATATTCATTATGTGATAAAGTTAACACCCATCTCATTGTAAAAGAACCATTAGTATTTAAATTTTTTTTAAAATATATCATTTCTATATTTAACTTTTTTTAAAATAAATTTTTTATTAAATTCTCTTCTATTTCCCATCGTTGAATAATCGCTTTTAATCAAATCAATTCTCATAGAGATTTTAATTTAATCTCACATCAAGTACTATATGGATGGAAAACATTATTAAAAACATTCAATAATATGTATTTCACAAAATAAATAATAAATATAAAAGTTTTTAATTATTGGGATTTATTGGTTGATATTATTCCTTTACTACAAGATAAATAAGTCTTAAGTTATTTACATTTGGTCCCACATCTGATCTATGAAAAAACATGGCAACCGCCTATAATGGCAGTCATAGCCAAAGCCATTTTTTTTTTGTACATTTTCCATTATGTTTTTAAATTATATTTTATAATTTTATTTAAAAATAAAAAATAAAACCCAAACTACCGATTTGGTGGGTGGATTGGGCCTGATTCGAGTCACTCTAAATTGACCCGCTAGGTCTATCAGGCCAACCGATCAGGCGGATTGCCATTGTAGACTGGGTAGGTTATGTGTTTGCTTTTGGCCGACTTAGACCCGATAGGTAAGGCCCGACAGACCCGATTACCCATCGTGTGCCTACCATTATTGCTGGCTATATGTATTGTCAAATAAATAAAATTTGATTAACATTATTATATTTTGTAAAAATTAAAAAAAATAAAAAAGCAACACTGTTGGTGTTACTTTCATCATTGTTGCTAGGGCTATCCTATTCCTTAGCTTCCCATTGATCTTCTTGAGTCTTGAACCTAAACATGCTCTTACAAACTTTGGAAATTAAGCAACAATGAGTGATAGTATACAAATGAAGATTGCTTGAGTTATTAGGAACCATACTATCCTCCACAACATAGATAGAAAGAAATAAATTAGTTCTCTTATCATGCTATCCTCTATCATCAAAATCTCTCCATAAAGAATAAAACAACAACACTCTACCCCCGCATTAGCTCATTGCCTACCCTTTCCCTTAGCGTGAACTACTCTCCACATTCATTGAATTACTCTCATTACTCAAAAAATGCACTTTACACCCCGGTGATTTTATGGCTCACTTAATAACAAGATGCTTTTTTGTAGACCATTCTACATGTTCTGATACATTAACATATTTCTCTTTCTATAATTCAATAATTAAAAACTTCATTTTATTTTAAGATTCCTAACTTACATTTCATTTGTCTACTTTTCTTACAATTAATTAATGCGATGTAGAAATAAACTAGAACCAATAATAAAGCATTAATATAAAATATGACTATCAACAAATAAATGCAATTTTAGCATAACATGCTCCTATATCAATAATATTAAATTACAACAAAAAGAAAATGCTACCTTTTACCTTTTTTTTTGTACTTTCTTATTATGATGCAATATTGACATTCAATTTCCGCAACTTTTGCTTTTGATAGACACTCCCATTTTAAATGAGATTACATCCAAAGTATCAGATAATTAGCAAAAATGGGTTGTCATATTTCTATTAGTTGTAAAAAAGAATATGGTAGAGATAAGATCACTAGCCATAGATATGCTTGTTAGATACATCCATTTGCACCTACAAGTATTAAAAATACTAGACTACTATCTTTCTTTCTAACTAAAATAAAAGATACATTGTCAAATATCCATAATCATGCTAAGATGTAAACAATTAAATTTTCTTATTGTATAAAATTATCGCTGTCTATAAAATAGAGCTTTAGTTTAAGTTAAACTCTATTTTCTAAAGAGTAAAATAAGAAATATATATTCACAAATATTGTTAATAATAGCAACTACATAAACATTTTACAAGAATAAAATAAAATATAAAGTTAATAAATATAACTTGCACAATTAAGATTCTCTACAGCTTAATTAAGAAACGACTTGACATGCTATACATCTTCATCACTATATAAATAAAGGGTTTTCTTGCCCTACGAGCATAACCACAAGCTCAAAACAAGCCGGCACAGTAATAATGAATTTTAGAAATAAACTAAATATATTATGTGGGCTAGGTTCAACCCAAAAACTTAAACTAATAGAATGAAAAAACACAAGCTTATATATTTAAATCTATATATTGTAAATTAACCAATGTGGGACTGTTAGACTATTAGTTATTTTGATGTGCCACCTTAATACTTACTAGTATATTTTAACTATGTTACAAACAAGTGAAACATACTAAACTCCGATATGTTAGAAATAAACCAAATATATTATGTGGACCCGGTTCAACCTAAAAGCTTAGGTTGATAGGATGGGAAACCCAAGCTCATATATTCAAATCTATATTTTCCGAAATACAAGATATGGGACTATTAGTTACTCCAATACGCCTTTTGATATGAGCTATTACATTTTAACTAATTATGTTGCAAATAAACAGGCTCTGATACTATGTTAGAAATAAACTAAACATATTATGTGAGCCTGATTCAACCAAAAAAATAATAATAAGCTGATAAGATGAAAAATCCAAGCTTATATTCTCAAATCCATATCCTCCAAATAAACCAACGTAGAGTTATTGGTTACTCTAATAAAAATATCCATTATTTTACACAAGTATAGAGCAACTTATTTTAGTCAAACTGAAATTTTGAAGAATAAAATAGAAAATTAGTCATTTCCCTTAGCATCTAGTGTTGTTTTTATTATTTATTTTTTAAAACCTTAGCGTATGCTAATATGATATCTATAATCATTACAAAAATTACTTCTTGTAAAAAAGTTCTCAAAGCGGCAAAATAGCACATAATTTAGAAAATCAAATAAGATAACCTAGATGCACATTAAAATATTAAGGTGTTTTTTTTTTTTTGCTAAACTTTATTCATCACATGGTGGCTCACATGTCTACAAATAATATATTCACAATAACCATCCTGAATTTAGAAAGTAATTCTCCAATAAGAAATAAATAGCACATATATAGCTAAAATATCTATGCAACACAATCAATTTACTGAAAAAAAAAAGCAAATTTAAATTAAAGTATTTAAAAAATAAAGAAGAAAAAATTAAGCTCTCTTTGACAAATTAAGAGAATAATATCTAGATATAATAATGGAAACAATTATTGCATACTTTTTTTGTCTAGGGATGTAAAGGAGCTAAGTGGGCTTGGCTCAAGCTCTACTAGACCCAATTTATGGAGCTTGGGCTCAAACGTATTAAAAAAAAAGCTCCAATAAGTGGGGGGAAAACAGAGAAATTGGCCCTTAGATAAAAAATGTGGAGGAACTATGTAAATTTACAGACCAGTGAGATAGTATTAGGGCAATGGTTGAAGTATCATTTTCTATCATTTCGATTGATAAAGAGGATTCTTCAAGGTTTATAGGCTAATTTAAGTTAAGTCCTTCATATAAAGTAGAATTAGAATCTAGTTCTTTTTAAATATAAAAAAATATATCGTAGTAATCCTTATTCAAAATAAATTTATAGTATAATCTTTTTTTTTTTAAACAAACTACACAATTTAATAAACATTGTTAAAATCAAACTTACAAACCCCTTTAACATATTATTAATAAAAATAAAATATTAAAATTATACAACTACAACTAACCTATCTTTATATGTCACATACATACTACATACATACATACATACATCAAGCTAGTATTCTTTATGTTTGACAGTGAATGATAATTAGAGAATTATGACTTGATGCTTGTGATTTCAATCCTGTCCAGTTTAATTTCTTGGATTAAATTTCACTTTTCATTCTTCAATAGTGTTGAAATGAGCCGGAGAGTGATTCTGGTATTCTTATTGCTGAGAATGAATTTTTGGACTTAAATCAAGCTAGTATTCTTTAATTAAGCTGATTTCATCACCTACTTCTAGTCTTCTAACATAATGGTGATGGACTTTCACCAATTGTAGAACAATAAAAATGGATAAATAGGTTATATAATGACCGAACACAAGGGCTAATAATGCTTGTTTGCATGACAAAATTAAGTTTGGATTGCTCTGATCCTTTTCATGGTTGAAATCTTGCTAATGAGTGACATATAATATTTCAAATAATTTTCACCATCTGAAATAGAAGAACATATTTACTTGCAAAAATATGAGGGACACTTAACTTTCTTCAATAGAAGTTGGGCAAGAATAACATATCACCATTAGTAACCAGAACAATTAATGCCCACCATTGATCTTCTTTTTCTTCTTCTTCTTAGTAGATCAAATGTAGAAATACATCCATGGTAAGATCATTGGAGGTATAAAACTTGGGGCGTGGGGCCCAAACCACGTGCTGACGTGGCACACATTGGCCGAGTTCATGGGCTTGCATGGATTGAACCAGGACGTGATAATCAATTATATGGAGATGAACTCATCTTCCCAAGTTCTGGAACCAGGGAATACTTGGTTCCAGCCTATTAAAACTTGACATGTGTCCCTAATCATAATAGAAAAAAATATAATAACATCACATGGGACACGTGTCAAAATATGATAAGCTGGAACCAAAATATTTCCTAGTTTCAGAGAGATGAACTCTATTGAGACCCAATTTCCATTTAGTCTGGGTAACACAAGTCTTATTCTCTCCTTTGACATTTAGACATTTAAATCGTTTATATATATATATATATATTGGCTATTAAGTTTTAGTATGTAAGATTGTCTTATTTTAAATATGTTGGTTTTGGGCTAAAAATGCGAAAACAATGTGAATAATAAGTACAAAAAATTATTAAAAAAATACACATAATTTAGAGATTAAAAATTAATTATTGCATGAATTTAAACCTAAACATAGAAAAATTGAACCCAAAATGTTTGACAAAGCATTGTTAATTAGGCCTGCTCCAGACAATAATGTTGGGTAGTTCACAGAAAGTAATAACACAATCATTGTAACCATAATTGCATATTAATTATAAACTTTACGTGCAAGATTTCTACAAAATATAAGTTTCAACTTCAAATGTAACCTCAGCAATATATATTTGTATCGGTCAATCAAACAAACTCATAAAACAGTTGAATACATGACTAAGACATTTGCAATAGCTATTTTAGACTTAAAAGTCTTAAACAAGAATCATTGCATTGGATACAACTGAAAATAACTACAGTGACTTGCACATATTTATTCACATATATCTTAATAAACAGCTGGTCATGGTAACAATAATGCTAATAAAGTATAAGATTAATTAAAAGATGAGAAACTATCTCATAAGGGTAACCAATGACTTTTCTTTAAAAGAGCAATAAATAATCCACTATGATCCCAAAAAAAAAAAAAAAAAAAAAGTAAAGACATCTATCTATATCATAGAGTACTCCATGCTCTTGCATTCAAAACTTATACTAGACATTGCACTACATCACTATAAATCCTAAGCATGGCAGACTGTAAATGGAAATCAAATTCCATTTTACCTAAAAAAGAAAACAGCAATAGATAGGTAAGGTTTCACCCATCTGAAAATTGCAAAAAAAGCAGGCAAAAGGCGATATTATAACGATTCAATCACATTTGGTGTTCCATACATTTCCTTTCCAAGAACAAAGAGCATTGACAACAAAAGGGGTTGGGGAACCAGCTTTCCTCGCCAGCAAACATTGTTTCAAAAGCTTCTATTTTGCAACTGCTAGCTTCATCGGATCTAACCTCAATTCCGCATACAATTATTACAAAATCATCCTCTCTGTTTGTTTGTTTTCTTTTTTCTTTTTCTCCTTTCTTCTTTTAATCTCCATCTTATTTATATGACAACACTTCTCCTCAGGTAACAAGCCAATAGTTCTACCAGTTCAAATAAAAAAAGGTGAACCAGGGAAGAAAAGCGATCATATGAAATACTTGGCAGCTGATAAAAAAGAGAAAGGCCCGGGAAATATTAAAAATGTCAATTGCATAGAATTGATTTACTTTCTATCTAGGTGGGGCTGAACCATGTGCCCAGATATGCCCATTTCCATGGGCTCCCATGCCGGTAGGGATCATCGAAGGTGGTGGTAATCCAACAGCTACTTGCGGAGCAGAAGAATATAAACCAGAGGAATGCGGGAGAGGGTGTCCGCTCACCAGGGGATTGTTGTTACCTTTCCTTTGTTGAGTTATCAAATGGATTTGTCTCAGACCATCCTCATGAATGCGCGAGAGTGTGTCAAGCTCACTCATTGACAGGGATTCCAAGCCTACACCATAGAGCGGGGCATGACGGGACATTTCTTCTCCTAATGAAGCCTCGAGTGTTTGGATGTACTCCTGCAATGGAAACAGATAAGAAAAGTTTTTCATGTAAACCATAATACAACTGAATACAACAGAAACTCATTTGACTTGGGTTAAACTAAGGTGTTAACAGAAATTCTGCCGCCTTAATAAAGACAGGAGACTCCTTGGTATTATCAATAGGATCTATTTTAGTATGGTTTGAACAGAGACATCCAAGCTGATTTTCACATGATTAAAAATGCAATGTTGTACCCCTACGAAGTATAACTAGACTAAAGCAATGGACGAAAAGATATTGCATTAAGTTCCCACTTCCGTGCAAAAGAAAGTAATGGCATATCAGTCAAATGGCAATGTAAGATGCATTGTCCAGAAATATAAAATCATAAAACTTGAATTATAGTTGAATTTTTGACAATAGTTGGTGAATTAAATCTCAGTAACAGTAACAAATGGGATTAAAGATTTCCAAAGATAAGACATAAGAAAGATAACCACGTCAAATGATATTAGTACAGCACACAAATAGGAACAATAAGGATCCTTTGAATAGCAGCCGAAAATAAGGCTTTCATGCTCCTCGGCACATGGGTTTTCTAAAACCTACAGCAAATTTTCTTGATCTCCCATCTAACATTATATTCATTTCACACTATAAAATTGATATTTCAAAGATTTCCAAGATGCCAAAATCAAATATTTAGATATTAGCATAATTAAAGTAATAGCCCCATATCGGTTAAAAAATATACATATTAATGTTCGAGTCTCTCATCTTACAAGCTTAAGCTTCTGGTTTTCAATTGGGGCTAGGCAATGTGTTTGGTTCACAGTTAACAAGCATAAGGAATTAAATCCGAATGCAATTGGGTGGATGCAAATTGTTTGTTTGATGGCTCCAAGATGATAAAAAATAAGCAATCTCATCAAATTTCTAAGAGAACGTTAAATTAACGGCTCTAAGGCCACATAAAAATCAAGGAACAAACCCAAATCAAATGCAAACAAATCAACCCAGAACAAAAACAATAAGCCACGTGGAACAATATAAAAAGACATACTCCACTAGAACATACAACTGATAAAATATCTAGGCAAATTTCCAATTCATAAATTGAGAAATTTTGAATTCCCTAAATTAAGAATACTCTGCCAAATACAATGTTTAATAGCAAAAAGGAGGACATCAGAAATAACAGTCATTGATTTACTATGACATCAACATTGAAGTAGATCCCAGCATGGGCAAGAATTCATCTTTGAAGAATATGTTGGTCAACCATGACTTAAAAAAAAATGTGAAATAGGTTTTTTTTTTTAATTAGAAAAAAATATCACATACGTATAAGCTCTAACTCTGAAGGTGGCAATGCAATCATTTTATTTCATTTTGCACTAACACAATTGCAAGTTTAATCGGTGTCAAATAAAATGCTACTGTCAATAACTAGACTCCAAGCAGTGAGGGCTGACAAAATGAGAGATCATTAGATATCCCAATGCTCCACTAGTATGAAGATATCATATCCAGCAAATATGATACCACATGAGACATGATATGCATGATCAGCTATGATCATTTAACGTAAACATTAATAATGAATCATACACATAAGAATTCAAACCAAAAACATCAGATGGAAGAGTTCAAAGTTGTATTAGAACACTAATAATTTTTAAAGCATTAATAAACCAACCACATTAAATAGATATAGCAAATTTCCATGTCATAATATACAACAGAATGTAGCATCCTTCTTCTTCCTTCTTTTATAAACTAGTAAAAATCTTGCACCTTACCTTTCATTCTAAAAGGAGATACTGGTGTGTGTATGTGTGTGAGTGCATGTGTGTTTCTTGGGTGGGAGGTGCGAAGTAAAGTAAATTGGATCATGCAGATATGATAGGAACTCAATATTCTTAGATTAAATAATTCTAAGGTTAGTATATACCATGAAAGCTCAGTAAGCCATTGGTAAATATAAACAGATAAAAAAAATGCTCAGAAGTAGAAGTTTAAATAATCTCAGGAGGCAAATTGATGAGGATGATGAGGTTGCGCACAATTTTACTTGCAATGCTTTTTGTTTCCTTTCTGATTCAAAAAACGGATATAAAAAAGAAAAAGTATATCCTAAAATGACAATATTGTAAATGGGAGTGCTTACAAAATATAAATGCTGGTAACAAAGTAAGAAGCAAATCATGCATGAAGGCAACCATGTTAAATCAGAAGTAACTTCAATGGATGATAAGAAGGAAGAGAGAGTTAATATAATATGGATATGCATATCATAAATATACAAATTCATTAAGATGAAGGTGGAAGAATTAAAGCTGTTGTGGCCAAAATGACTAAAGAAAGACTTGCAAAGATATGTATGAAAGAAATGTGAGACAAAAATGTGCACAATAGGTGATCATGTTGGTTAAGGGATAAAATAAGATAGAGGACTTTGTGATTAATCATGAATTGATTATATATCCATATGCAAAACATGAAGATGTGTATGATGACATTAAAGAACAATAAATTCAATTCACTACATTTGTAAATGATAATTTTAGCACTACTTGGCTATGCTAATTGTTCATATAGTATTATTTTCAGTAAAAATCTTGTTAAGAATGCAAATTGCTTACCCAACGTAACGAAGATCAAAACCAAACAGTAACAGTAACGCAATGCATAAAAGACTAAATTTGAAAGGTTCATTTCTTTGATATAAGGGAAGAGACAGATGCAAAACCTGGCATGTCTGCAATTTTGATTCCAATCCATCAATATACGCTTCACATCTAGCAACTTGCTCCTCTTTTTCCCGTTTTTCCCCCTCAGTTTGTCCAACTGTTTGTGTCAGTCTACGAATTTCATCCTCCAGTGATTGTCTAACCTCCTCTCGGGTCACCGTCTCTGTTGCATAGCGTTTTAGTTCTTCATCAAATCTTTTTCTAGCGACTTCTGCATTCTTTAGTCGTTCAGCTAAGGCATTCCTTTCTTTCAATACCCTCTGCAACAATAAAAAAAAAAATTATTAGTTTTTGATCAATGTAATAGGCAAGCAGAGTTCTTCATTTTTCTGCTCACAAAAATATCTCACAAAATAAACCGTAATATTCAACATACTTTTGCTTTTTGCTGGATACACTGCATAACTACTGACTGAAAATAGTTCAAAAATGAATAAACATTGATTTTCTATGATTAACAAACTTCCAAATCATCAAGAAAACCTAACTGAAGGCGGAGAATTTAATTTCAATCATATCTAAGTGTGAGTGTGCTCTTTAGTCTCAAAAAAATGTCTCAATTAATCCAACCTAATCAGTAAAAGACAAAAGTTGAAAATTGTTCTAAATGGAGAGATGTAAATTGTCGTTTATGCATTAATTATAGTGACCATGCAAATTTACAGTATCCACACAGAGATACTTATTAGATACGCTATGAAATATTAGAAACATGTATGGATTATATGCTATCCACATGATAAGTTTACAAGGATTTCGGTTGAACAAATCTCCATTGTATTTCACATACCACTTTAAATTTTTTTTCTTTTAATTTTCAATTTGAATCTTATAATTTTTCAATAACCATATCATTTTCTTTTATCTTTTTAAACTCCTCCATATTTTTTTAATCTTTTTCTTATCTTTTCAATCTCAATATTTTCTTATCTTTATCTTTCTAAACATTTTCTAGTGATTTTCATGATATTTAAGATTTTAACAATTAACTCAAAGTTTTAAACTTTGAATAAGATTTAAATTTCTAGTTTGAAGCTATATTTCTCTAATACAACTCGCTATAATGTGATTCACGGCATCCCATCAACACCACTAAGAATAGATTTAAATCAAAGAGTTTTCAATTTTACAAATAACTAGGTTAGAGATTTGGATCAGAAATTTTCAATATCAAAAGTTTAATATTATGCAGGTCCATCATGCATAAATTGATAATTAGCAACGAAATTTACAAGAACATAGTACCCCAAGAAAAATGATAAGCTAATTTGCCAAAAAAACTTGTTTTGCTGCCACGTTATCCTACCTTCTAAGTAAAATGGGATTTTCGTGTGTACATATATACACACATGATATTTTACGACGCAATTCTTTTGTCTATATATATAAACATAAAGATAAATATATGTTTGCACATATATACACTATTTATGGCCATGTGCATGTATCCAGTTTTCATTAAATTAACAGATATTCCCTGTGTACTTATCCTAATAACACTGCCTAAAATTAAATTTGAAATAAAAAATTTTCAAATTTTAAAATTAATTAGGTTAGACATTTGGATTAGAAATTAAGTACAAAAACATCAATATTTCATGCAGATACATCATCTCTAAATTGAGGATTAGCCACCAGCTTTGCCAAAACAGCCATGCCCATGTATTCAGTTTTCCTTAAATTCACATTTGGGATTCTCTCAAATACTTGCATACTTTAGCCATATCCTAATATCACTGCTCAAAATTATATTTAAAACAAAAAATTTTAATTTTAAAAATAATCCGGTTAGAGATTTGAATTAGAGATTTTCAGCATCAAAAGGTCAGTATTTTATACAAAAACATCATGCACAAATCAACTATTAGCCACCCTATTGTCAATAAAGAATATTCCAAAAAAAAAGGATGGAATGAGAATAAAACATGTAAGCACAACAACGGAAGAAACATCCATACTCATCTTATTCATTTCATACAAGATATGCATTTCATCAGGTATACTTACAAAACGCACTGAACTGCAATCCTCCTTCGCATTCATTCAAGTTATTTAAATTAGTAATTGTAATGCTCATAATTCCATTTCTTTCAGAAGAATAAACAAAATTAGGAGACATGGCATAACAAGATATTTATACGATACATAAACATTTTTATCAAGATTGCAGTAGTAGATAGGAAAAATGGAATTTACTTTGGCATAACAAGCAGCACATTTTGATACATTCAATCAATTTATATTATGTCTCCTCCGATCTGATCACATAATCACACACACATAAATGAGACATAAAACATAAGCATTTCACATGAGGAATGTAGGTGCAGCAATCACCAATAGAGAAAATTAAATAGATGTTTCTTCACAGTTCAAAAACCAAATGTTAATAAATAGTTTTAACATTTCCTCTAATTTAAGAAAATACCTTTAACTCATCACGCTTTCGAGATTTTAATTGTAAAAGTTGTGCATCTGCTTCATGAAGGCGGTCTTGAAGAACTTTCTTGTCAGCAGAAAGCTTCATAATTTCCTCATCTTTTTCTGAACGAACCCACTCAAGTTGACTCTCAATCTCCAGAATTTGCTCAGAGAGTTCCTTCTTTTCCCGAGAAAATCGATCTATTTCAGCTTTTAACTCAGACTGCAAGAAAAGGTTAGTATCATAGTGAATCTGAATTACATATTCATATCAACAGATTACTAATGCTCCGCAGCATAGAATAAAAGTACCTTAATACGACTAACAGTTGCCTCTGATTCAGTTAGCCTTTGCATTAAGAGGCCTTTCTCTTGAGTAAAATTCGCAAGCTCTGCTTGTCTTTCCTCTTGAATACGAATATTTTCATCTTCAATGGCACAAATCTGGTGCCAAAGAGCTGCACGTTGACCTTGAGAAACTTCAGCAACCTCCCTCATCATATTTAGAACCGGCCTTGCAACTTCATCTTCTTCGCGAACAAGAAATACCAGGACATCCATATCTATATCAACTAGCCTACAATTATCTGAAGTATTCATTGCACGGTCAACCAGCCCCTTGAGCATCCGTACCCGATAGTGATCCTCAGAGTATATTTTGAACATGATTGCATATAACATTCTCACAAAGTCCTGTACACGAGCATCCCTAGACAGAGAAAATACTTCACCTAGAGCAAGAATCGATGTAAAATCATCTTCTTGAACAGGAAGCGGGTCAGTTTTTCCATCTATCAAGATTTGTTTGTTTGGTGAATCATCTATAGACCTACATTTAAGACCTAACCTATGACGTCTTTCCAATACCATAGCTACTGATTGCAGTTCAATATTTCCTCTTAGCACAGCTTTCTCTAAAACCTTTGAAACTTCAACAAATATACCAGGTATAGATAACATCTCTATCAAGATGTAAACATCAGGCATATGAAGGCATGCTTGCGGAATCTGTTGCCCCTCCCCCATATTAATCACTTCACCAGAAAGCCCATCAAGGTCACAATCAGAGTCAATATCTCGTAAAATGGCCTCTGCTACATCTGGCCATGTATGCACTGTTTTTGTGAGAACTTCCAACACACAGTGTGGGACTTCTGCACCCAAACTTTTCAACCTCGAACGAACAGCTCTGACCTGTTTGGGAGCAAGTAATTTGCAAAGAATGGATAAAATAGCTAAAATTAGGGTTCTTGAAAAGCCAAAAGATGAACACTAAAATAAAATTAAGAAATGCATGGAAGCATACGGCTTGAGGAAGATGTTGGCACTGTGATGCAGCTTTGAAAACAAAACTCATAGCTGCTACCATGGGTTCATCATTAGAATCGGTCAAAATTTCAAAAGCTTGAAATAGAACACGTTCCCAAACCTCACTGCCAAATTCCAATTGACTTAGAGCACTGAGAACCTGAGAAGAACAATTTTTACCGAGCATCAAAGCAACATACATGTGCATGAGTCATGACAGACAGATTAAGCAATTTAAAAATAATTTTCTCGCTGAATCCACGCAAATGTTATGTTTATCATACTGGTAATCGCAATGAGGGTTCAGCATCTGGCTTTTGAAGGCGATCTAGAAGAGCGCAAGCTGCCAGTGAATGTTCGGACTGGTCAATCAGCTTTGGCACCAGAGCAACTAAATCTGGCTGAAGATGTTTTGGTGCTTTATCTAGCACTAGCGCAATCTTTTGGACAGACTCAGGCCTTCTCTTTGGTTCAGGGCATCCTTGCGGCACAGCACTGTCAAGGGCTCTCAGCGAATTCACAATCAATCCCAGTAGCTCCTCTGACTGTTCCGGCCATTTTGTCTTCAGACATTATTGATTTATAAATTAGGAGAACCACAAAAACAAATAAAGGAGTTAAAATCAGAAGGTCAAAAAGAATCAATTACCTTGGATGTTCGAACAAAACTATCATCCGCAGAAAGATCCCCGGCAGATGTCTCTGGAGGAAAAATAGGCTGTACAGGGTTAGTCTTACCAGGTATTTCATTTGCATTCAGGTCAGAACTCTGTACAGCATAAGCCTGGGAAATTTCACTAATTCCAGCTTCCAATCTCTGGTACACCTGATATTGTGCAAACTCTGTTGCTTCAGGGTCCCCACTGGGCTCAGTAGGAGTGCTAGCTTCAATAGAATCAGGAGAAGGTTTTGAGCTTGTATCAGAAGAATCATAGCTCGTTCTGCCATCTGAAGATTGACAGCACTCAACCATTATATCGAGGAGCAAATCAATGATAGCTTGCTGCAATACTTTAACACCCATCAACAAATTCATTAGGCTTGGGGAATTTGTATCAACCCTTGTGGCATCTTTCTTACCCCCATTACTCCCTGAAAGTTTAGTTGGAAGAAGCAATCGCTTCACCTTAGCAGGATCATCAAGATATACACGTAAACCTGTCAGAAATCCAGCAATTGCGCCCGCATCCATAAGGAGCTTTTCCCTTAAAGTAACCTGGGGCTGTGATGGGTTATCTCCATATGTAAGATGAAAACCTGCCCGAGACAGAAGGTTTCGGAACATATCCTCTTCATCCCCACTAATCCCTTCACTGTCTTCAGAATCAACAAGTTCATCTGGATCTGTTGATAATGCGTCTTGATCATCCTCTGAAGCCAAAACCTACAAAAGAGAAAAGATAAATAAATAAATAAATATGGACATTATTTTCCTATGCAACTGGCTTATAAACAAGTTCCATTCGAACAATAAAAAAATGTGAAGGTGGGACAAGATTCCATCCCAAGACAAATGAGGATTCAAAGATTCATTTGAGTGTAATCAGGCAAGCAATTAATCACCAGATACCTCATTCAGAAATTCATATACATGTATAGTTTTAAGGATACATGGAGAATGCAAATAGCTGCTCTAAACTTTCTGTATTATTCAAGTTTACAAATTCTACTTTTAAGGACCGTAAAAATGATAGAAGCGGAGAAAAAGAAAAAAAGGATGGATGGAGATGGTTGGAAATTAGTCAGAACATTTGCAGGTACTAGGGCCGTGTTAGACATCGTGGAGACATAGTCCTAGAGCCCAAAGTCACTTAGTCAATTCATATGTTCATGAAGGACTTATTCAGACTTAGTGGCATTAGCTACATCAGGGACAATGGAATTTGCTACATACGTGAAACTGGCATAAGGCACACAAAGCAAACACAGAGAGAATTCCAATATACAATGGGAACAAATACACCAGCAAACAAGCCCAATGAGGCCAGAAATTACAAATGGCATTAAGGGGTCTTGAGCGAAGGAAACTCACAAGAAATCACTAACACCATAGCAATGAGAAAGCATACCCATGCTTGATCCAACCATTACACCTGATCAGACAAACCATACTGTCTGTTCATGCTTTCCACAAGATGAGGTGGATGTAAGAGGCAACTTTTTTCACCTTTTTTATTTTTTATTTTTTATTTTTTGAGCAGACCATCTAACATCAAAAACTTGAATGTATATTTATCAGAAAAGAAACAAGATTCATGAAGAAATTAACAGAGAAGGGAAGAAGCTAACCACTCCCAAAAATAAAAGTTCAACAAAAATAAAATTCCAAATCCTCACTCCACACCTAAAACCCTAGTTAAGGATTTAACATAAATTCACAATCTTCTAGGTCAAAAGATATATCATTATCCAGGCAGGTTGTAGTAAATGAAGGTAACAAGATCAATTGCAACAGATTCCATCAAATAGTTAGTCCAATTCCATCTGTGAGGATGACAAATCTCAAATGACCAATACATATAACACCAAAGGATGATGAGTCTTTGATCTCTTGCAGGAGGATATTAGCTTTTCATAAATTTAGAAAACTTTGTATACCACTCCTTTTCTACTTTCATTAATCATAATATTCTAGACATAGCATAGCAGTGCAGATGAAAAGTAACTAAATAGAAGCTTGAAAACATATTAAAGATCCACAAAAAATCTTCACAAACCCAAGATAATTGGGCATATCTTGGAAAAAAGTGCTTTTGAGCTTCAACACTGAGGAAGAGGAACATTAGGTTTCAACCCAAAAGATTCTTGGCGAAATAATTCAAGAACAACCAGGGGATATTAGGAGGGTAAAAGGCATCTTGCAGTCATTTATGAAGGATTATAGAAACCAAGTTCTGAAAAAAAAAAGAAGCTTTCAAGAAGAAATAAAGCAATGAACCAAACAAGCAGCAACTTCATCCTAGGATAAGTTGCCTCTTATAACCGGAGTTCTAAAAGGCACCTATGGTATCAACAATATAACATGCCTCAAGTTGCATATATGTATCAAAAGCCAATTTGTTATGGCAAAAGTGAGATCAACAGACATCACTCAAATACAACGTACAAGGGATGCTACCTTTGAAGGAGAACAAGAATGAACAAAAGGCAAGAAATACATCAAAAAAGAAATACTCGCAAAGAATAAAAAACACAAAAGCAACGGATGGTGTGAGTTTTATTAACTTCTCCATATGTCAAAGCACAAATAAAGTTAATTGGATCAGATGCATGGGATGAGTCATGAGTGAGTTATGGAATCAACGAAGGAGGTGACTGAAGCAGCCAAAGGAATAGGACTCTCGGGCATGCACCGGAGAAAGAGTAGCAAACCAAGCAGCCTGGTTAGTTAAAAGGGAAGTAGCAATAGACATGCACACAGAAAGATACTGTTTGCCAGATATACAAATATTGAAATAATACCAGTGCATTAAAACTCACCTCCAGATCAGAAAATTCAAACCAAGGACAACAATCTATGATCTCACAGATGAAAACTACAGTGTCACGAATAAGAAATCCTGCATCAGCCTCTAGCATATCTGAGACTTTCATAAACTGAAGGACTGAATTGTTCCATGTCTTAGTACAGATGGAAGACTCCTTCCAGACAGTCTTGGCAGGATTCTTCTGATTAACCACAGCCATCCTGTAACGGACCCAAAAGTTCTTTTCTGGATCACTCCCTGCAGACTGATCACTCTCCAAATATATGCATATTGTGTCAAATGACTCATAAACACCTGCATTTGGGCACACATATAATTAATCTTATCATGTGAGGCAAACTTAAAAATATTAGAAACAACCATTTACAAGAGTTAGGTTAGATGAGGACATTCCAAAATTTTTTAATACCTATCCGCAGCTCACAACCACCAGCTTGAAAGAACTTGCTGAAGATTTTTCGAGTTTCCATAATCTCCTTAAAGGATAAGAAATTTTCCACCTTCCAGGTGAATGAACCTCTCTTACAAATGGCATCAATCGAAGAAATTGAACCTGCATTGCTATATTCAGTTTCTTGGTCAGTTAATTCTTGCATTATCGAAGTCTCCTTCAGTATAAGAACCTCGGCAGAGAAGATAACAGTGTCCTGCACTAGAAACCCAGAATCCTGATCAAAGAGACTGGTCAGGGTTACAAACTCACGCCAGCCCCAGTCCTTTGCAGCTTTGGAGTAGCGATTCTGTGATTCCTTTGTCACAGATTTATCCTCCAACTTCTGATTCACTACTGAGAGACGATGGCTCACAAAGCAACTCCAATCAGAAGTTGTGCTGCGTGAGTCAGTGACCTCAAGAAACAAGGAGAGGTGGCATGGTGGCTGTGACTGCCCTGGTTTTCATCAACAATGGAACAAATTGTATCAATTAAATCAGCATTACTGCCTAAACAAACCAAATTCGAAAAGCATATATACTATCTACACATTCAAAGAGAAAAAGCAAAAGAAATGCAATCACCTCTGGGGTAAACAATCAGACGGCAATCACGATTGCCAATTTGGAACCTACGGCTTTTGACACAGAGACCAGTGATCTTCCTCTTCTTGAGGAGGTCCTTGAGCTTTGTGAAATTCTCAATCCTCCAAGTGAACTTGCCAAAGTGCCCATCAGACTTCCTCTGCCCTCCAAGTCCCCTTCCACCCAACTGTGCCTTTGAGAAGCTATTAGACTCTTTGATCACATGAAACGATGTGCTGAAAACAGCAGTATCATCAACAAGAAACCCCGCTTCTGACCCAATGAAATCCGTCATCCTCATATAGTCATTCCAACCCAGACTGGTATTATCTCCACCCTTGTTATCAGCCGCAAAACGACCATAAGAATCACGATGAACATGATTAAGCCCTGGGCGCTGGTTGAGCACAGACATCCTGAACAAGCACCAGCAGCTGCGCTCTGGGGCAACAGCCTTCTCCGTGTCCTTGCTCTCAAGACACATAGATAAATGCTCGACCCCAGCAACAGAGCTCTGATAAACGCTGATCCGAAGGTTGCACTCACCAGCAGGAAACACAGGGCTCATGATCTTCTGAGTCTTGATCATCTCGCGGAAAAGGCTGAAATTATGGACCTTCCAGGTAAACTTGCCACTCAGAACATCAGGAAGAGGTTGCAGGGCCTCAGCGCCATCGCGGGTGAAGGACACCGACTCATGGAGCACGAGGATGTCAGCAGTGATTAGGATTGAATCAGAAGGGCTGATCAAAAACCCAGACCGAGGGTCGAGAACAGCAGCGGAGGGCGTGAAATCACACCACCCATGAGACTTCTTCTTGGACGAAAACCGGTGCCAGGAATCACGGGTGATGGACTTGGAATCATCGGAGAGGTTGACAACGGAGAGGCGATAACTAGCGAAGCAGTCCCATTTGGACGACGACGGCGAGCTCCGAGGATCAACGATCTGGAGATAGATAGAGAGATAACCAGGAAGAGCCTGCGAATCACCTTTGGGGTAAACAAGAAGGCGGCAGTCGAAGCCACCAACGTCGAAGTACCGGCTCCAAAGCGCGCGAGCCTTGACGCGAGGGAAGCCGGAGACGGTCCACCGGCAAACAGCAGAGTAGTCGCTGCGGCGTTCGACGGAGACAGACTCCTGGCCGCCGCCCTCGCGGAGAAGGGTGGGTTCCTCGGGGGCGGCGCCAGATGGGGTAGCCGATGAGGGAGGCAAGGTCTGGCGTTGGTCCGGCGAGGCCGCCGGAGATGAGGACGATGACGATGAGGGCGCCGCCGATGAGTCGGTGTGATGAGGTTTCATTGGTTAACGGGAAGCTGGAAATTTGCTTTTGGGTCCTTGATTTGTTGGATATTTATATATATAGAAAGATTGGAGAAGAAGAGGACGAGGAGGAGGAGATGGGGATTTTGGGAAGGAGGAAGGGGGAAGAAGGGGAGGGGGCGTAGGATAGAGGGAGGGGCGCACGAGAGGGAGGAGTGAATGGGTTTGGGTTGTAGGGTTTTTTTTTTTTTTTTTTTTAATAAATTTGATGGTGATTTAGAAATGTAGTTTTGAAAGAATGAGATTTGTATGTATTTACTGCCATTTGTGAGGGGGTTTTATTTTTAATTAATGGGATTGAAATAGGTCTTGATATGCATATTAAAAAAAATTTATGACCATAATAAGGGTTTTTGTCTTTATTTTGTTTTTTTTATTTACACCCATATATATATATATATATATATATATATATATATATATATTAAAAAAAATTATGACCATAATTAGGGTTTTTGTCTTAATTTTGGTTTTTTTTATTTACACCTATATATATAGGTTGTAGCATTGAAGGGTTTTTTTTTCTTAATTTTTGGGATTTTTTTTTATTTTTGTCTTTGATTTTATAAAGTTTGTTGGGGATTTGGGAGAGTGTTTTAGGGGTATTTATAAATGTACCATTGAAAGATTGAAATTATGTATTTATATATATAATGGGATTTAGGTAGTCCTTGATATGCACATATATGCATTTTTTAAAAAAATTATGACCATAATAAGGGTTTTTTTTTTTTGTCTTAATTCTTAGTTTTTTTTTTAAATTTGTTTTTTTTATTTACCCCATAATATATATATATATATTATGACCATAATAAGGGTTGTGGGGCTTTTTTTTGCCTTCATTCTTGGGATTTTTTTAATTTTTGTCCTTGATTTTATAAATTTGGTTCGAATTTCGGGAAGTGTTGTAGGGCATTTACAAATGTACCCTTGAAAGATTGAAATTACATATTTACCCCACAGGTGTATGCTTTTTTATTTTGAATTAATGGGCTTTTTTATTTTGAATTAATGGACTTGAGATGGTTTTTGTTCTTAAAAAAATTATGACCAAGGGTTTTTGTCGTAATTCTTGGTTTTTTTATTTTTTTATTTTCGCAGTTGACTTGAGTATTTTCTTCAAGAAATATTTATAATTATATTTTAATAAAATTTAAAATTACATTCATACTCTGGTAAATATACTTTTGATGTGTTTATATGTATACCTCATAAATCTCACATTTTACCATCCGTATAACAAAAGAGATGATATTTTATTTTTATCCTTACTCAAATTTTGTAAGTGCAACCTAATTTAATAAAGGCTATAACTAAAATAAAAGATATCTGAACAGATTTTTCTGGATTTACACATAAAAAATTTTATGGTTATATCTATATCATTATTTATATATACACAATATATACGTACATTCAAAATATCTTTAGTCCGTTTTATTCTCATTTAATTTGTTTGTGAAAAAATATCATTTTTTATGTGAAAACCCTAATAGGTACTCTCCGCCAATCTATAAATAGATATGAAATAAAAATTTGAAGATTATATACACCCAAATATTACCTATTGTGGGGTCATATATGACATTTTCTTTTTCTTTTTTGTAAAATGAGAATGGGAGAAGTGGAAGGTTCTAGTCTTGCATATATGACATAATGTCTTGCACATTTCTGGGTTGTTTTTGAATTTTATTTTTTTTCTTTTGCTTTCAATTTGATGGATTTATTGACAATGTGATTGGACAGGGTTAGGGATTTGAACCATTTGATTTTGTTTGCCAAATAATTTTTTTTATAAATATATTGTAAAAAAAAAATTGTTATGTCATCATAAGTGTATAAAGAAAATATTTCACTTGTGGCCTCTAAAAAATAGAGAATTTACTTGTCATCCACAGAGAACTTTTGATGTTTTTTAATTGGATTAAAATAACATTTTTCACCCCTTTATATATATATATATATATAATCTCTTTTATAATCTACATTATTTAGATGTTATAAAATGTAATAATACTTTATTGTTTTAACACATGATTTCTTTATTAAACCAAATTATATATCTCTGTATTTTTAGGAAAAAAAAACGCATTATCTATTCATTAATCAATATATATAAATGATATTTAATGATAACCATTTATGGTAACTATGTAATTAGCAGGTACCAATTCTTAATAACTATGCAATTACTATGTTAAACAAAAACACTCAAAGCTAGTAATTACCACCATTTATGAGTTCCAGAACAAGTTGTGTGGTGTGTTATAAAAAAATTTTGGTATTCATTCAATGGATATATCATATATACATGACTTTTATGTTCTACCTAATTAAGAAATTTTCTTCTCATTGTAAAATAGTTTCTTTCCTTACTTTTTTGAGTGTTTATCATGTTAAGCATGGATATGTGATTGAGAACGGCCAGAGATTTGATTTGATTGCGAGAATAATCTCTTTCAAAATATTTATCTAGCTGGTTTATTTATATGATATGTGTTATGAAGGGATTTGTGGAATTCATTCATTTGATATATACAAATATATTTATGTTCCAGATAATTGAAGAGTTCTTAACTTGTTTTTATTTGGTACGTTTTACTTATATCTTATAAATTGATTATTTTCTTAGATAGTATTATTTGGTAACTTGCAATTTCTCATCCTTTTAACGAAGACACAAAGGGAAGAAAATGTACAAATACATAAGGGATGAGGATATAGAAGATTACACAGAGATGACAACCTAATCTGACCATATGGGGACCCAAACCTTATATGAAAAAAGGAATTATCATTTTTTATTATTTATGCATAAGGAGAATATGATCTGTAATCTAGTTTGAATTGGGGATGGGGCAAAGTTAAAAAAAAAGGACTATCTTCCCTAATCCCCATCTTTTGCTATCTCATCCCACCGTGAATGTGAATATTATAAATGTATATAATAAAATAATTATTCTATTATAAATAAATTATATATTTATAAATTATATGATTAAAAATTAATTTTTAAAATTATATTTTTATTGAAATTTAGTCAAACATTAAAATGTTTGATAATCCTAAAAAGACCATGTGCTTGATGTTTTACCGTGGTAATATTGTAATAAAATTTAATTGATGAAAAAATATTTTTTCTATTTGAGATACATTAGAAAATCTAATTAAATTGAAGAGAATGTGATATTTTCTTACATTATTTTCTTTATCACAAACTTGCCAAACATTTTTAATGTTATAATAATAGTCAATTGACCTTTAACAAATAGCAAAAGTACACACAACATAATATTCAACATCAAAAGATGCAATAATTTCATCTTAAAAAGTAAACAGATTAAAATTTGCATTATAGCATGATATTTATTTCAAAAACTGCATAAACAACCTATTCAGTATAATACACATTAACAACCCTTAACATAATAAGCATTAACCTGTAATAATCCAAAATGTGCTGAATACACAACTGTAATATTTAGACACTATCTGCTCATTAAGAATTCATCCAAAATAACTTGTAATAATCTGAAGTATGTAGCATCCAAAATAAAGCCAATGGTCTAAAATGTGCTGACCACTCACAAAAAAATAAAATAAAATAAAATAAAATTCACACTCATTTATACCAATTCAACTCCAAAACAAGTTTAAACTGTTCTTGTAAAAGGACAACGCCCATAAATAGTTTTCAACTCATCTAGTATGCTAAAAAAATAATCAATTTTTCCACTATTTGAGATAATATTATGATGATATATTTAAATATAGATAGCAAACAAAAAAAGAAGGAAAATAAAATATTTAAGGCAAGAGATTAAAATAAAATTTTAATTAAGAAATTACATTATCCTAGCAAGACAAACTCTCAATTTATATGGCAAACCATTTCCTTGTTCACTTTTTAGGTCCAAAATAAAATGCAATTCCATCAAATATGATGAGGAAATGATTAGGAAAGCTCATATTTAAGTTCCAATTGTTCCGATCACTAGGTTGCGAAGTAAGCAATTCAATGAGGTTTAAATGGTCTGATTAAAGAAGTTTAGGTCTAATCTAATCTATGGAGGCCTATTGAAGGTGATGAAGGTGTGTCACATGGCCGAAAATCTATCATTCAAATTTGACTTTGTGAGAAAATCTTTAAGGATGCAACATAAAAGACACAAATCAAAATTAAAGATTACTTACCATTTTAACTTCACCAGAAAATCAACTTTAGCAAAATAATTGTTATTTTATTCTTTATTTAGTTTGGCATAATTTGAAGATTATAAGGCTTGCATGCCAAGAAATTAGTATTTTTCCTACATAGTTTGAATAATTTAAAGATTTTGACATTAATTTAGAGATTTTGTTAGTTAACAAAATTCATTGACTCTATTTAGGAAGCCTTTTCAGCCGAAATAATGATATCACCTATTACCATAAATATGTGAGAGGATTTTAAAAATGAAGAAGGTTATATGAAAAGATAGAAGATGTTATAATCACTATTTGAAAAGTTATATATATCTCTTTACTGAAAATGTATTTCTCTTTGATAAACACCACCTCTTATCTATAAATAGATGACCCTTACCAATATTCAAGCAATCAAAAAAATAAAACAAACACTTCACAAATTCACTTGCTTAATTTATATTTTTTTGTGTACAAAAAATAGAAACAAACTATTATTTTACAAATTAAAACCATTGCTATCTTCGCTTTAGTTTTGGGATGCAAACCATGCTTAAGGATTTACATTATATCCTAAAAGAGATTTGTCATTTAATCCAATTTATATCCAAGATTTGAAAATAAGTGGAGGCAAATTAAGTCTGAAAGAAAATGTTGTCCACACCTTGAAGACTTATGTACAATTTTTTTTAATTATTTTTTCTTCAAAACACTTCAAAGAACCATTCCCTCTAACAAAAATATTAACTTATCAACAACCCATCAACTTATCAATGATCTTGATTTAAAAAGTTATATACAAAAGCTCTTTAGTGAGCAAACTGCCATGATGGACCAACAAAAAAAAACATGAGATAAAGAAGATCCCAAACCTGATAACCCTCATTTCAAGCATCAAAATAGAAAATCTCCAATAAAAATAAAATGAAACAAAGTCTCAATAATCAAATTAGAAGAAATGTCATATAAAGATGAAATACAATAAATGGGAACAAGAACATGTATTAGGCATATGATAGGAGAGAGTGAACAAGAATAATGATCTCTTTCAATAGAAAGAAGGAGATGTCAAGGGCTATGATGAATGCTAGATAGGAAGCGGCATAAAAAATAACAATAGATGAGGAAAACCCCTAGGTCGGGGTTATTTGGATCAAAATACTATAACTTCAAAGTCCATTCCCACGGTAATGTCACTTTCCTTATATATGATGGAATCACATCTCCTCAATTTGAGAGAATGAATCTCCCATGGCAATATAAGATTCCAGGGAATATGATTAAGTTCTTCTCTTATTAAAAATTTTAGGGAAAGTTAACACATTAAAAATTTCAAGGAAATTTGACACTTTCCCATATTGGGATCATATCACTCTAACAAGGGAATTATCTCGTGAAAGTACATGCTGATACGCAGTGGATAACAAAATTTTAATGGCAAGCAAACATGATAAAACCCTAATGCATGCCAGAACTATGATTAAATTCTAAATAAATAGATAATTAAATGTTATACTTTTCTTTTGATGACGATTTTTAACGTACCTTTGTTTCCCCGAAATCGAAAAGGGACTGCGAATCGCGACTCCCCTCTACAATCACGTACACACGAACGGCTCTGAGAATCAAGCAGGTATGCTAGTACCCCAAGAAACAAGTTTCTTGGTTCGAATAGCAAGCACCCGAGATTCAAGAGAAAAAGGGGCTGTAGGCGCGGCGGCGGCGGGTTCCGACGGTGGCAGCCAAGGGAGAAGAGTGGATGGTGGCTAGGGTTTCTTGAGAGACAATCTCTCAATTACTCTATTTCTCTCTCTCTCTCTCTCTCATATTAGGGTTAAACCATCTATTTATATTGGAAACACAAAACCCTAATTTATGAAAAAACCCTTCACACCTAGTCAAATTAGAAATCTCTTCTTACTTGATTAATTAAACTATTTTAATTAACCAAATCAATTAGATTTGATCAACACTTAATAAGACCCAACCCGAATAAGCTATTCGTTCCACCTAATTACATATCACTTAGGTGCATGACAAGGTGTTGCTACAAGGCATGCACGCAAGATGTTCGATGAAATACCTATGAGGACTTAGCTTGTCATTTGATTGTTTCCGCTATCTCATTACACTCACACTTACACTTGTGTTGCATGTTTATTTCTTTGATTTGATGCTTTTCTTATTTTACCTTGTCTTCTTTTAGATTCAAACTTGTTTTCATTCTTTTTTCTTGATTTCATATCATTACTTCATTGTTGCAAATAAATTCATTCAAGTACATGCGTGTCTCCATGATCTTTATACTTTCTTCTTGGTTTGCTTGTCCTTTTATGTGCTCAATCGTTAATAGCATTTTTTTTTTTTTTTTGGTTTTAAACCTTCTTTTCTTATTATGGATAAATTTTTTCTTTGGTTTATTTTCTTTTGTAAATGGTAGAGAACTCTACTACTTTCTTATTAATTACATCATTTTGTCTAATTATTCTCTAGGTCTAATTTGTCTTCTAGAAGCTTCAAAGTTAATAGCACGTGCTTTAATTTCTATTCTATACCATGCCATTTTTTTGGGTTGTTTTTAATACATGCACTACTAGTATTGTATGTTAATTACTTAAAGTATATGCATGCTTCTCTAATGTTATGCACTGTTTTTAACATAATGCTAGAATCCTTATCCATTCTTCCTTGATTTGAAGCTTGCTTTTCTTTGCCTTGTCTTTTTTTGGGTAAAGTTGATAGCATTTTATGGCATGTTCTCTTTTGCTTCTATATATATCCTATTTTTGTTTGGATATATTCTTAATTTTGGTTTTATGACAATGACATTATTCTAGTGTTGCATGTTAATTAAATAGACTTCATGCATAATTCTATGGTTTTTAAGTATCTTCTTTAATCACCTACCTTATCTTCTATTGTGTTCATATGCTAATTAACTTTTTTCTTCTATATAATATATATGTTTGCGTTGTGAATTTTTATTCTTTATTCTTTTTTTCTTTTGTTCAAGAGATAACCATACTCAACTATTATTAATAAATAAGGGTTGTGTGTTCTTTGACATGATGTTTTTCCTTTGTTTAATTTTTTAAATGTTGCAACTCTACTCAATTCTTAGTAATTAATTAAAGGTGAGGATGTTCTTCTCCTCGTATAATCTTTTTTCTTGATTTGTCATGTCCTTTTGTGTTTTGAAACTTAATTGCATGAGTGGTGTTTTCTATTTAAGTTTCATATGACATTGTAAGCTATATGTTTTCTTATTTTATATTGGTGAATGATTTATGCTTGCTCTAATTGTCTTCTTCTATATAGAATATGTTTGAAATGGTGATATATTATTGCTCTTGGGTTTTTTGGTGCAAAATTCAAAAGGTCTTATGTTGAAGTTTCCTTCAAAATACACACTCAATTTCTTAAGAAATAAAATGTATATTGTAGTCCATTTATTTTGATGACTTAAATTATTAAAAATTGCTCTAGTAAGCTGAATATAGGATGAATTTGATAGGCTTAAATTGATTCATTCATTGTGTAAACACATAATTGGTAATGAATGAGAAAATGAGGCCTTTTGTTATGGCACTCGTTACAATAATCATCACTGTCACTCTTCTCCATGAAGAAATGTATGCTTCTAAGATAATAAGGTATGTGGCGCCTTCAAGATAATTCCAGACCTAATCAGCAATAAATATGTCACGCCCCAACTCACAGTCAGGCATGAGACAACCACCGAGTTAATCCAAGTGGGGTGAACAACACCTTTCTTGAATTAGCGCAAGACTAACAGAGAACTTGAACAAACCTATATCAGATTATAGCTAAGGAATTCAAGAAACAAAAAATTGGAAAGAACAAAATAGATAGACATACATATATATAAATGCGAGTACACGATGTGATATATAGCTCAAATATACAACCCAACAGATCTAGTCTATACAAGGATGTTTAATACACAACATGCAGCGAAAGATGTGTATAAACCCAACTTAAAACAACACACAAACAACTGCCTAGCATAGGGAAAAGCTACACACACTACTAAACCTGAGAAGGGGAAAAAATGAGTAATGAGTAATGTTATTACTAAGTGAGTAAATAAGCCACATACTTCGAATAGAATCAAAATGAAACCAATGAGTATGATTAACGTCATAGCAATATTAATCCACATACTTTTAGCTTGAACTCAGGTATAATCACCATCGAAGTAAAAAACAAATTAAGAAAAGATAAGCATTTTTAGACTACAAAAGTCATCAACAAATCATTCTTTTGAAAACTTATCGGCTAGCCTCAAAGAATGTTCACCCTAATTGTGGCCGCAATTAGTGTTTGAACCAGCCAAAAGCCTTTGAGATCCTCGTGTGGTGACTCCGAGTGTCTCAATCAACATTTGTCCCATTTAGGCTCTGTACACACCTCTTGATATGGGTAATATAATGATCAACCACACCGCCTCTACAAGCCAGCCATGAGAACCTCCACTGCAGTGAATCGCACAAGCATGTCTCCATCAAATTACACGAAAGCATTTACACAACATTTGCATAATAGAGCACAAGAATTACCCTTCATAAGAAGTACCACATTTTCAATAATACAATCTTTTCTTTCACAAAGAAGAATAATGATCAAAATATCTCAACCAAACAGGAGTTGTATAACCTCAACATTAAAATCATGCACAAGTGTAAATACTCATATTTGTTATCATTCAAATCCTACTCGATTATGTGTTTCAATAACACAAATTCACTCGCAAATGAAGCCCAAAATGTGGTCAAGCTCCCTCCAAGGCCTTGCCTTTTTTCGGAGGCTCTCTCCCTACAATTATGAAAGCATTCCAAATACAAAAACATAAAAACAAAATACAGAAATGGAAATCAATCGCAGCAAATGAAATGAATCAAATTTGATGCCAAAAACTAAGAATTTCGGCCTGCACTTAAGATGGTGGAATGACAACTCGATATGGATTAAACCGTAACTTCAAATATTGCAAAACGACATGCTCCTACACGAGATTGCTACAGTGCTTGAAAAACAATCTCTTGGATCTATAGTAATTACAATATGAACTTTAGTAATAGAGAGTTAAAACTCTATAAGTCTTCTTAGACCATCTCCAACCCACAACCCCAAAATTTTACCCCAAATCCCAAATTTGATTCTGCTATAGTAAATTATACTCAAACCACAAATCCCAAAATTTACCCTAAAAGTTACATTCTCATAATATTCCTTACACATCACATTTTTTTTTATTATTACTATTCAATCACAAAATACTTAAATAACCCCAAATTTGGGATTCAGGGTCATGGTTGGAGATGGTTTTAGAATGCATCCCTCATCCGCATTCAAAGCTCATGGTTTCAATCTAAAATTCCATCTAAAAGAAGACATTCAAAACTCTCCATATAGAATCAAGAACAAGATAAAGAAAACATGGAATTCAACACTTCACTACTCAAACACAAGGATCCCATATCCTATGTACAAAAGTTAAAACTTAGAAAGCTTAAAATCACTACAAAGTGCCAAAGAGCATAAACAAGACAATAAAAACACCAACTTACAAAAATACTCACTCTAATCAACTTCAATGAAGGAAGATTGCCTCTTTAATTCCAAAGAAGCTAGAAAAATTTCTCTTAATTAGCCCATTGGAGAAGATAAAGTGATAAAGGATAAGGTTTGAGGCAACTTTTACCCTAACTAGTTTAAATAAATCACTACAAAGCATTATACTAACAAAAGGTCAAGAATGCCCTGACAAATAGAGAAATGGCACATTCACCCTAACAATGTATGCTAGAAGAGAAAGAACATAGAGGCAAGGTATCACAAAATACATATGTTGCATTCTAAGGAGTCAAAGAGACAATTATGTAAGCTACCTTAGGATGAATGATAAGTGCTTGAGAGTACATATTTTACATATTATTTATACTGTATTTAGCATAAGATTTTACATGTTTAGCACCAAAGTAGTACATAATTTCATTTTTTTTGTTCATCATGGGATTTTATTTTGTTTTAGGGACAAAGAAGCAAATACGGAGGTGTTTCAAAGTGAAACACGTCAACTTGCTGAACCAGAGCAACATCACGCCTCACAACGCCCCGTGGCAACATTTACCACAGCTGTTGTCACTCTTATCACGCCCATAATCAAGCCGTGCCAGTGTGGAATCACAGAGAATAGCACAGAATTCATAACGGGCTCCACAACGGGCGTTATGAATCATAACGGCCGTGACCAATCCACACAATGCCAAGACAGACCATGCCAAGACATGACTTGTGGCCCAAGCAATAGAACTTACTCACCACGACCTTCACAACGGACGCGATGAGGTTGTGGCAGGCTCGGGTTATAAATACCCTTAGGTTTTACTAGCAAAGAGAGAATTCTTTTGCCAAACTTGGGAGAGGCAACCGTATTTTTGGAGACCTGTGAGGCTAGAAACGATTTTAATCACTATTTCAGTGGATTCCTATGATTTTCTCAAAAAAGATTTAACGTGCATCAATAGTGGAGAACACACACAGAGATTCAAAGTTTTTTTTATAATCTTGATAACTTTCAACCTCAACCATCGGTGACCATATTGGAGGGAGTTAGACTAGGAATTCTTTTGCTATATTTCTTATGGATTATTGTTATTCATTGATCACCACTTTTATATCCATTAGAGGACCCAAAATCAAGGGAAATTTCATGTAAATTCACCTTGATTGTTACTTGTGATTCTTTATTGGCAATTCAATATTCTTTTTAGTCTTTTGTGATTCATTACATGTTTACTTAATAATATTCTGCTAATATGGAGTGTAAGATATGCCCACACATTAGAAGACCCATGCTTTATTAGATCTATGTATGCGCTAAGAGATTAGATATTGCTAGATTTCTGGATTAGGGTTTGATTAGATTTCTAAATAAGGATTTGATTAGCCCTTCTAGTGGAGTTCTTAAACTTAAGACAAACATAGGATGCTGGGGTGGAAAAGATTATATTTTAAGTTCCTAGTTTTTAGACCTGGTTGCCAAGCGATTGGGATTAATAGGCTCTTGAATTCCTCCAATCAAATACTAGATTGAATTATAACCCCTTAACACTATTTCACAAGTGATCATTAAGGGAATCTTCAAGTGATTTCCCAAACTCCTTCCAACCGCACCTAACGATCGTCAATTCTATTATATTAATTAATTTGTAAAAGTAAAATTAAGATACGCCATAAACATTTAGGCTATTGATTAAGTGAAAAAAATAATAGGAGCCTCTCATTGTTCCCTAAGTAATGCGATCCTTGTGCTCACCTACAAGATATTACTTAATGACTTATGCACTTGCGGTATATACAGATTTAACTCTTAACCCAATACGCCTATCAAGTTTTTGGCACCGTTGCTGGGGACGCCTAGTCGAGAGATTCTACGAAAAACTCATAGTTTAGTGTTTTAGCCAATTATTCTTTTGCTGCATTATTTTATTTTATTCTTTTATTACTTTGCTATTCTTATTCCTTCTCAATATCCTCTTTTGTAGGTCACTGTTCATGACCAGATCTAACTCTACTGGCCTAATAGAAAGAGATAGTGAGATTGAGAGGACATTGTGGAAAAAGGTCCGAGAGAAGTCGGTTGTGAAAGCAAAAAGTGATAATAAAGATAGAGAGTCTGTTGTAATGGTTGAACCAAGAAGAACACTTTTTGAGTATGAGAGGCCATAGTTTACAGGAGAGGAGTTCAGTGTCCAAGCCCCAGCAGTAGTGGTAAACAACTTCGAAATCAAAGCTAGTACTATTAGTGTGATTCAAAACTCTTGTCAGTTTGATGACATAGCAGATGAAGACCCAAATGCCCATCTCTCAAAGTTCCTACAGATTTGTTCAACATTCAAGGTGAACACAGTTACTAATAACGCGATCAGATTGTGACCTTTCTCGTTCAGTTTGAGAGGTTCAGCATATCCGTGGCTCACTTCTTTAGCACCAGGGTTGATCAAGACATGGAATGACTTGGTGGAAAATTTTCTTGGGGGATATATTTTCCACCAAGTAAAGCATCAAAGATCAGGCAGGAGATCACAACATTCAAGAAGGGAGACTCCGAAACATTGTTCAAGGCACATGAAAGGTTCAAGGGTCTTCTTAGGCGGTGCCCACATCATAGGTTCAGTTCATGGATGAGATTGCAGATTATGTACAAAGGACTGAACTACCAAACAAGGCAGATCATCGATGCCACAATTGGTGGGTCGTTGAGCAACAATTACCCTGATGAGGCAGAACAGTTGTTTGAGCAACAAGTACCCTCATCATATATGTGACTTTATATTATTTATTTGATATTTGATTAGGATTTATAACTAATTCATTTTTGCTTAAGCCTTGATCTAGTGTATTTTAATCTACTCTTCTTTGAAAGAATAATGTTTTAATTTGAAATTAATAAAAAAACAATAATAGTGTTTAGATCAGCCTAATACCATATATAGAATAGATTTGTTTGCAAATGTATTAATTTGTCACATGAGTCAGAGTAGATGCAAAACCACACCATAGAGATAGGCTCATTTTGAGACATGCATGGTTCAAGGAATGAATCCGTGTCAATCTTAATATATGACACTATATAGCATCAAAGTAGCAAATGGAACTATAAAGTTAGAACACTAGTTATAAATAACCAAATGAGCTAAAAATTAAACCAAAGTTAGAGATTTTTGTTTATATAATCAACATCTAACATATGATTATATCCATTTTAAAAGTATATCTAAACAAGATAAGTTAGGATGAAAACATTTAATAGTCATCATTCATTATTGTGATGAACAATCCAACAACGTTGATATTTTAGTTTTGAGTCAGATTTATAAGCATAAGAATAAGTCTAACCCAAAATAGATAAAAAGAACGAAGAAGTAATTTCAAGCATAACTAGTTATTTCTGGATAAAATTCGGCTTCTTGGTTTAGGGTTTAGGGTTTAGGTGGAGCCATGCCTACGATAAGAATTTATCGTTGCTTTTTTTTTTTTAGGGTGATGATGTTCTTCCCCACACAAGGTAAATTGTCTCTTAGTTCTTTCCAATCCATCAAGCAAAGTTCAATAATGATACGAACCCCGCCAACGATTGTGACGAAACCCGAAACAAATTTGGTATGAAGAAGAAAAGCCAAGGATTCAAGAAGAACTGATGGAAAACCTCGTCCCAATGCTTAGCGAAGCATGAACCTCGGTAAGGGGATGACGCCACAAAAGGAGATGAAAATCCAATTGATAAGTCAGTTTGAACGCCACAAGGAAAACCCTTGATAAGTTCTTAAAAAGTTTCTTCAAGAAAACAAGAAGAAAACCCCACAAATACTCATAGATCAAAGTTGTGTTTTTTGGCTGCTACAAGGGACTATATATATAGCCCAAAACCCTAGAGAACTTATAAGAAGTAAAAGTTCAAAACTACCCTTAAAGATAAAAAAAAAGTAAACAACCAACTAAATAGCAACTTTAGCCCAAAGGCCCACAAAGCCCAACAATATTAAGCAATTACAAAAGACTCTTAGTTCACATATTAAACTCAAAAACAAATGACAACCAAATCTTCATCAAGCGTCTAAGTGGAATCGGCTTGGATGAGTAGGACCAGCTTTTGTTCACCATCAGTAGTGATCACACTCTCTTCCTGTTGTAGAATTCTCCATGCCAAGTTGCTAAGCTTTTCTTTAAATCTTCTAGCTCGAGCCCTCGTCACTGGTCCTGTTGGGACTTGAATTGAATCCTTAGCCTTGATGTCCACATCATTCCCCCCCTCTTGAGAAGGATTTGTCCTCAAATCGTCACCTACATCAAAAGGACTTAAGTCAGTCACATTGAAAGTAGCACTAACATTGTACTCACCCGGTAAAGCAAGGCGGTAGGCATTGTCGTTGATCCGCTCGAGCACTTGAAAAGGACCATCTCCCCAGGATAGTAACTTGGAACGTCGATTGGCGGGGAATCGTTCCTTTCTCATGTGTAACCACACCCAATCATCGATCTCAAAAACTTACTTGTGACGTCCCTTATTGGCTTACTTGATATATTGCTCAGTCCTCCTTTCTATGTTGAGCCGGACCTTCTCATGGAGTTGCTTCACAAATTCGGCCTTCTTGTGCCCATCGAAGTTCACATACTCAAAAAAAGGTAATGGTGATAAATCCAAAGGATTTAAAGGATTAAAACCATAAACAATTTCAAATGGTGAAAACTGAGTAGCAGAATGCCTAGAACGATTATAAGCAAACTCAACATGTGGTAAATAGTCCTCCCAAGTCTTGATGTTCTTACTAATGACGGCCAGCAACAAAGTGGATAAAGTTCGGTTAACTACTTCAATTTGACCATCGATTTGAGGGTGACAAGTAGTGGAAAACAAAAGTTTAGTCCCTAGTTTACCCCACAATGTCTTCCAAAAATAACTCAAGAACTTAGCATCCCGATCTGACACGATTGTCCTTGGCATGCCATGTAGACGTATAATCTCCCTAAAGAACAAATCGGTGATATCGGAAGAATCATCAGTTTTATGACATGGTATAAAATGGGTCATTTTAGAAAACCGATCCACAACTACAAAGATTGAATCCCTTCCACGCTTACTCCTAGGTAATCCTAACACAAAATCCATCAAAATATCAATCCAAGGGGAACTAGGAATAGGTAGTGGTGTGTAAAGGCCATTTGGTTGAACCCGAGACTTAGCTTGTCTACAAGTGATACACTGACCACAAATTCACTCAATATCTCGTTTCATACATGGGCAATAGAAGTGCTCTTGTAACATGGCTAAAGTCTTAGCTACCCCAAAATGCCCCATTAATCCTCCCCCATGGGACTCTCGAACTAACAAATCTCTCATGGAGCAATTAGGCACACACAACCTATGTTCCCTAAACAGAAAACCCTCATTCCTATAAAACTTCCCTTCAGCGGATTTTTCACAAGCCCCATAAACCTCCCCAAAGTCATGGTCCACATGATAAAGATCTTTAATGTGCTCAAAACCAAGGAATTTAACATCAAGAGTGGAGATTAAGGCATACCTGCATGACAGCGCATCAGCAATCACATTCTCCTTACCTTGTTTATATCGAATGACATACGGAAAGGTCTCAATGAACTCAACCCATCGAGCATGTCGCTTGTTCAGCTTATGTTGCCCTTTCAAATGCTTCAAGGATTCATGACCCGTTCGAATCACAAACTCCTTCGGCCACTGCCAAGTCTCCAATGCTGGAACCAAAACGTACAACTCCTTATCATAAGTGGGGTAGTTGAGTGCAGCCCCGCCTAGCTTCTCGCTGAAGTATGCAAGTGGTCTTCCATCTTGCATGAGTACAGCACCAATACATACACCAGAGGCATCACATTCTATTTCAAAAGTATTAGCAAAGTTAGGTAAAGCAAGTAAGGGAGCATGAGTTAGTTTGTGTGTTCATAAGCTGAAATGCTTCCTCTTGTGCTGCCCCCCATTTGAATGCAACATTCTTCTTGATAACTTTAGTAAGGGGTGCCGCAATGGTACTAAAATCTTTCACGAATCTCGTATAGAAGCTAGCAAGTCCATGAAAGCTGCGAACGTGACTCACACTTGATGGGGTCGGCCATTCTTGGATGGCTTTGATCTTTTCTCCATCAACCTCAATACCTGTAGCACTCACAACAAATCCTAGGAAAACAAGTTTATTGGTGCAAAAGGTGCATTTTTTGAGGTTAGCATACAATTTCTCTTTCCTAAGGACACCCAAAACCAATTGCAAATGCGAAGCATGATCATGCAAATTCTTACTATAAATCAGAATATCATCAAAATAAACAACAACGAATTTTCCAATGAAAGTTCGTAAAACATGATTCATTAAACGCATGAAAGTACTAGGTGCATTAGTTAAGCCAAAAGGCATGACTAACCATTCATACAAACCATGTTTAGTTTTAAATGCCGTTTTCCATTCATCGCCTTCTTTCATTCGGATTTGATGATACCCACTCTTAAGATCAATTTTTGAGAAGACACAAGATCCATGCAACTCATCTAACATATCATCTAAACGAGGGATGGGGTGTCGATACTTTACCGTTATGTTGTTGATGGCTCGGCAATCAATACACATCCTCCATGTTCCATCCTTCTTAGGAACTAGAATCACCAGAACTGCGCAAGGACTCATGCTTTCTCTCACGTACCCTTTCTCCATCAACTCTTCAACTTGCCTTTGGAGTTCCTTTGTTTCCTCCGGATTGCTCCTATAAGCTGGTCGGTTTGGAATTGAAGCACCAGGAACATAGTCAATTTGGTGTTCTATTCCACGGATAGGGGGTAAGCCATGTGGTACCTCCTCATGAAACACATCCTCGAACTCCTGCAAAATAGAAACAACAACACTAGGCAATGAAGAGTCAGGTTAATTAGTGTTTAAAAGGGCCTCCTTGTACATAAGTACAATCATCGGCCGTTTTGCAAGAAAAGCTCACTTAGCCTCACTTATTTTTGTATAGAAATTTTTTTTCCCTCTAATTTTCACTCTTTGGCTGAATTTATCTCTCTCTTTTCTCTCTCACTAGATTCAGCCTTGCTCTCTTGTTTCTCACCACTACTCATCTCTTCACTCACTCTCTTGTGATCACTCAAATTCTTTTGATCTCTTATTTTCTTTTGATCACTTAGTTTTTGCATCATCACTTGATCATCATAAACCTGTTTCAGTGTCATCGGAGCTAGAGTGATGGTTCGTTGTTGGAAAGTGAAGGAGTATTTGTTGGTGAAGCCATCATGTTGCACACGTCTATCAAATTGCCAAGGCCGTCCTAAAAAGAGATGTCCCGCTTGCATGGGTACCACATCACACAACACTTCATCCTCATATTTCCCAATCCGAAATGGCACCACAACTTGCTTAGTAACTCGCACTTCACCACTATCATTCAACCATTGCAACTTATATGGACGGGGGTGCTTGAGTGTTGGGAGTCCTAGCTTCTCAGCCATGGAAGAACTAGAAACGTTAGTGCAACTACCACCATCAATAATAACACTACATACCTTGTCCTTCACATGACAACGAGTGTAAAAGATGTTCTCCCGTTGCACTTCTTCTTCCTCCACCTTAGCGTGCAAGTTCAAGGCTCTCCAAGCAACTAATCCAAGCATCTCACCATGCTCCGCCCCAAACTCCTCTTCTCCCAAAAGATCATCCTCTAATGGTGGAATATCATCTAGCTCACCCTCATTGCCATATGCACCAAGTCTTCTAACTCCACATAGTGATGTAGCTCAACCGTGTTGGCAATCTCCTTATTCAACCCATTCAAAAACCTTGCCATTGTTGCCTCCTGATCCTCCTCCACATTGGCCCGAATCATAGCCATCTCCATCTCTTTATAATATTCATCAACACTTTTGTAACCTTGTCGAAGACCTTGAAGCTTAAGGTATAGATCTCGGTAGTAATGAGATGGCACAAAACGACGTCTCATTACCCTCTTCATGTCATCCCAAGTCTCGATAGGCAAATCTCCACTTCGCCTCCTATTGACGCACAACTGATCCTACCACACAATAGCATAATCAGTAAACTCAATAGCGGCAAGTTTTACCTTCTTCATTTCGGAGAAGTTGTGAAAATCAAAAACCAACTCCATCTTCTTCTCCCATTCAAGGTATGCTTCGGGATCACTATTTCCTTGAAATGCTGGAATCCTCATCTTGATACTACCCAAGTTGTTATCTAACCGATTCCGAGGGTCTCTATCTCGACCATATCTCCTAGGGCTGCCCGTTGACATCCTATCAAAGTCTTCATCAAAATTTTCCACTTCAAACGCCCCCACACCTTCAACTCCCCGTTGGGGTACCCTATTCCTCCTTGGGAGATTTGGAACAACCGGTGGCTGTCCCCGTTGTGCTCCCTCTTCAACCCTATCCATCCTCTCATGTATTTGCTCAAGTTCCGCCCTCATCATCCTCCTCATTTCCCCAATTATAGCTTGCACTTGCAAATTCGGAATAGTTGGAGAGGTACTCTCCTCGCTTGTGTTTCTCTCCGGAATTTGAGACATGATGGAAAACCTGCAAAGCAATGTTAGATAAAAAAATTACCCTCACCACAAAACTCACGTAGTTCACTCGAAGAAATAGTTCACTCAATTCCACTCGTGTATCACTCAATTCAATTTGGCTTTTACCCTCAATTGATCTCACCTAGCTTCCTTTTTCCACTCGTTTTCTTCTTTGAGTTCTTTCAAAACTATTTAAAAACCATTATCAAAGGGTTCGAGCCGAAACAAACCAAATGGATCGAAGATTTGTTTTCTTGGAAATGGGCTGAAATTTTGGCAATTCAAGAAATGGGCTGGATTTTTTTGGAAATTCAAGAAAGTTTGGCAATTCAAGATTGGCAATTCAAACCGAAATAAATCAAGAAATTTTGGCAATTCAAATCTAACCAAATCAAGAAATTTTGGTAATTCAAGAATGGTAACTCAAATCTAACCAAATCAAGAATTTTTTTTTTTTTTATTCTTCTTTCCTTTTTCTACTCTTTTTTTTTCTCTTCTTTTTTTTCGTTTTTTTTCAGAAACTCAGTTCTTCAATTTCCACAAACTCAGATCTTCACAAATTATTTTGTAATTTCGGGATCAACAAAAAGGAAACTCATAAAAGATAAAAATCCCTCTCTCAAAACAAGAACAAAATATGGGCGTCTTCAATCAATGAAACCCTAGATCTAGATGCAATTTTTTTTTTTGTAAGGGAAATGAACAGAAATCAATAGAAGATAAGTAGAAAGGATGAACTTATCTCTGGTACCAACTGATACGAACCCCGCCAACGATTGTGACGAAACCCGAAACAAATTTAGTATGAAGAAGAAAAGCCAAGGATTCAAGAAGAACGGATGGAAAACCTCGACCCAATGCTTAGCGAAGCATGAACCTCGGTAAGAGGATGATGCCACAAAAGGAGATGAAAATCCAATTGATAAGTCAGTTTGAACGCCACAAGGAAAACCCTTGATAAGTTCTTAAAAAGTTTCTTCAAGAAAACAAGAAGAAAACCCCACAAATACTCATAGATCAAAGTTGTGTTTTTTGGCTGCTACAAGGGACTATATATATAGCCCAAAACCCTAGAGAACTTCTAAGAAATAAAAGTTCAAAACTACCCTTAAAGATAAAAAAAAAAGTAAACAACCAACTAAATAGCAACTTTAGCCCAAAGGCCCACAAAGCCCAACAATATTAAGCAATTACAAAAGACTCTTAGTTCACATATTAAACTCAAAAACAAATGACAACCAAATCTTCATCAAGCGTCTAAGTGGAATCGGCTTGGATGAGTAGGACCAGCTTTTGTTCACCATCAGTAGTGATCACACTCTCTTCCTGTTGTAGAATTCTCCATGCCAAGTTGCTAAGCTTTTCTTTAAATCTTCTAGCTCGAGCCCTCGTCACTGGTCCTGTTGGGACTTGAATTGAATCCTTAGCCTTGATGTCCACATCAAATAACATATGGGATTTCCTAGAATGAAGTTATATTAGAATTAAAACCCACAATTAGAAAACTCATCAAGTACAAGTATCTTACTTGAGTATTTCTCTCGAATAACCTCCAAAGATATATACCTTTCTACTTTTCATTATTTCTTGGTTCATTATAGTAGGATCTTCATATATATATATATATATGTCTATGTTTTGAGATAACATAATAAATACAATGACAAGAAAAACTATGGGAACTAGATTACTATATGAACTTCTAAGGTGCCAAGAAAATAATTTTTGGTTTAAGTTCATTCAATCAACTATGATGAAGTAATCCAAATATGCTATAATAAAATCTATATAGGAATAAACAACATTCCATATTTCACTCTAAATAATGTCATGCATTAGATCTTCTTCTAAATAATATCACTTTTTTTTTTAATTGTGCAAGCATGCATTGATTTAGTTGTTTTAGGTACTAAATAATATATTGTTGTTTGTGACACATGGTACAATTGCTTTGTATTATGCCTTAATATAACATGTTCAAAAGTCTTTTCTCTCACTCAAAAATAAGTCTAGAATAGCTAATAGTTGCTTAGATGATCTTATCTGTGTCAACACTAATGTTAGCTACTATAGCAGTTATTTTACTCATGGTGTTTAGTTGACAATGACAATATGAACTACATTAAGAACCTTTTATAGTTAGAACTCTATATAAGATTGTGCACATTATTCAAATATAAGATGCAAGAGTTGAAATTTTATTGAAAAGATACAAATGGCTAAAAATGCATTCTTCAGGCTCTACACTATATTAAGAGAACTTGGTCATATAAGGGATACCACTCATATGCCAGTAGAGGAACTAGTGGCTTTATACTTACATATAGTTAGGCACCATGCAAAAAAACTGACCAATGAAAATGATTTTTTGTTAGGTCAAGTGTAATGGTGAGCTAGTATTTTAATGTTATGGTTTAAGCTATTAGTAGCATTAGAGATTTACTTGTTTAACATCCAGGCTCACCATTCCATCCTGAATAGAATTCAACGCAAAACAATCCTTTATATAAGGCTTTTTTTTTTTAATTCCATTATCTTCCTGGCATTGTTATATATGATAAAATACATCTAATCAATTTCTAATATATAGTATTGTGTATAGCTCATATACATAAGCAAACTAGCAGATGTGGGAACGAAGTGAAGTGGAGCGACAACATCTGTCCTATTGGGGGAGAATCAGTTTACTAGTTGGTGCTGGTTTGTGGTGCGGGGGCAATGCCCCCACAGTACGATACAAGGGTAATTAGTATCTGGTTAGAATTATGATTTAGTAATTTTGTAAATTGTATCTGAATAGGATTTGTAATGGATAGGTTTAGGATTTGCATAAATTTAGGATACATATAGGGTTAGAATTCAAATAGGGTTTGTATCTAGATAAGCTTAGATTTTTTTTAATTATAAATTCATGTAACACTGGTCTTTTGTCTAATGAGACAAGTGAATAAGAGGAATACAACTGCTCCACTCTCAAGAACATAAGTACATTACCGAACCTCGTAAATCTTGTGTTTGCATTGTATTCTTGCTCTCTTGATTTCCCCTGCGGATTTTCTATTTTTCTAACAAGTAGTATCTGAGTGAGGTTTCGCTATCAAGATGAACTCTGTTACAAAATTTGATATGGAGAGGTTCAATAGAATTGAGAATTTTGGATTATGGTAGTAGAGAGTAAAGGATTTGCTAGTAGTTAGTGTAGCAAGGGATGTTGAGAGCATTAGAAAAGATAAAGCCTCAGGGTTTGGAAGACCATGTTTGGGTGGATTTGCAAACATGAGCGACGATATTTATTTAGTTGTGTTTGGCATATTGGCATTATGTATCACATCATGGATCTCTCATCTCCGCTGGAGGTCTCGAGGAAATTGGAGAGTAGATATATGTTAAAGTCTCTTGCAAATAAGTTGTATCTAAAGCGGAAGCTATATGGCCTGAAGATGTCGGAGGGTGTAGATCTGGTACAACATATCAATTTCTTTAATCATACAGTTAGTGATTTGCAGAGAATTGAGGTTAGGATTGAAGATGAAGACAATGTTATGATTTTTCCGTATTCTTTACCACCTTCGTATGAGCATCTAGTGACTATACTCACATGGGGGGAAGATACAATCAAAGTAGATGAGATCACTATAGCGTTGTTGCCCCGCAATCAACAGAAGCGAAATAATGCTGGAGATTCTTAGACTGAAGAGCTGTATGTGGAAGGGAACCAGAAAACTGGGAGGAGGCAAGGAAAAGATGGTTTTAGCAAAAGGAATTCCAGAGTTAGAAAATCTGTGCACTGTTATAAGTATCATCATATAGGGCATATTAGAAAGGACTGGTCAAACATGAAGCTATATATTGATGAAAGGAACAATGATTCATCAAAAATTGCTAATATGGTCCAAAACGGTAATTCAAAGTATAGAGATGGGGATCATCTTTCAATTTCATCATGTCAAATCTCATATTCATTGATTTTAGATATGGGATGTTTGTTTCACATGACATCGAACAAGGATTGGTTTGATTCATTCAAATCAAGGGATTTTGGTTTTGTCTACCTAGGCAATGATAAAGTGTGTGCTATTGCTGGAAAGGGGAAGATCAAGATTCATATGTATAATGGTGTTTTTTGGACTTTTCTGTGATGTTAGACATGGTCTAGAATTAAAGAAGAATTTGGTTTCTTTGGGTACTTTATATGCAAAAGATTTTGGCTATAAAACCGAAAAGGATTGCATTATGGTGAGTAAAGATGGTTTGATAGTGATGAAAGGGGAAAAGAATGCAAGAAATATTTACAAGCTAATGGGATATACAGTTGTAGGTGGAGTTGCAATTGTAAAATCACATCAAGGCTATCACTACAGAGAAGTACAAGCATTGCTTAGATTTGATCAATGTCTCCAATGTTAAAGAGATATGACAATCAACCTATTTGGATGATAAGAAGCTCCCGATTTATATCTTTATGGGGTATATTCACTAAGGTGGAGATTGTTATGTATGACTCATATATAGAAGTAAACGAGTAAATGCGGGAACGAAGTAGAGTGAAGCGACAACATTTGTCTTAGTTGAGGAGCATTGGTTTAATAGGTTGGGTGCGGAGGTAATGCCCTCGCCGTACGTTACAAGGGTAATTTGTATCTAGTTAGGATTATGATTTGGTAATCTTATAAATTGTATAGGATCTAGATAGGATTAGGATCTAGATAATGTTTGTATCCGAATAAGCTTAGGTTTTTTACCTATAAATTCATGTAACCTGGTATTTTGTTTGATGTGACGAGTGAATAAGAAGAATACAGCCGCTCCACTCCCAAGGACATAAGCACATCGATGAACCTTGTAAATTTTGTATGTTTGAGTTGTCTTCTTGCTCTCTTGATTTTCCCCATGGATTCTCTATTTTTCTAACATATAGTATTGTTTGGATTATTTGATTGGACCAATATAATTACAAGAGTTAGTACAAACATAATTAGTAAATTTTGAGGCTACAAGGGTGTCACACAAAATATATTTATTACATGTGAAAGTACACATGTCAAGGAATGCCCTAAAATTCAAAAATATTTTAAACTACAAGCATTTGTAAAGTAAACAAACATTATTGTTGCTTATGCATTAAGGGCCTGTTTGGATAGCCCAGAATTATGGCATAATCTGTACATTATGCCATAATTTAACATTTTCTGAGAATTATGCCATATTGGCCGTTTGGGTACTTATTTTAGAGTATAAAATTATGGCATAATATAGGTATTATGGCATAGTGGAATATTTTTTTCATTGTAAAAAATCTCTCTTTCTTTCTTGATCCAGCCACTAGTCATTGGTCCACCGGTGGTCCAGCCGGCATCCAATGACCTGCCACCGGTCTAGCCGGTGGTTCGGCCGGTCTCTTGCGACAGGCCACTAGTCCGGTCAGCGGTCCGGCCGACCTCCGGCGACCGACCATCGGCCGGCCAGCCTCCGGTGACATACCGGTGATTCAGTGGTGGTCCAAGCGGCCTCCGGTGATCGACCACCAGTCCATCGGCAGTCCAGCCGACTACCGAATGACTTCCGGCGACCGGCCATCGGTGGTATGGCCATCGGCCAGCAGTCCACCACTGGTCCGGTTGGCCTCCGGCTACCGGCCACCAGTTCACCAGTCCACCGGCGGTCCGATGGTCAACCGACAGATTTCTGTAATTTTTTTATTTTGTTAACCAAACACTCATTCTGTAAGAATAAAATATGTCAGAATTTCTGTAATAATCACTTGCACTTCCTGCATAATAAAATTATGCCATATTTTTTTATTTTACAGCCAAACAGGCCCTAAACAACAATTTCAGAGTATTTTGGGACCCATATAGACTTTTAATTCGAGTTAAAAGCTTTTTTTTTTTTAAATTTATTTTCCCTCTAAACAACAAGTAATTTTTTTTATCAATAATTATAGTTTATTTTTACTCACAAAATACTCTAAATTTTCTCCTCTAAAAAAAATCGTTGTTTTAAACGGAAGCATTTATTTATTTATAATTATCATATCTAGAATAACAAAGTTACTTTTCTTCACAATTTTTTTTAAAAAATTGTTAATATATCTATATAAGAAATTTATTAAACTAAAATTATTTCTTAAAATGTATTTCATTCGTTATAATATACATCAAAATATGTATGGAAAAAATAAAATATTTATATTTATATTTCTTTTTAAAAGTATTATATACATTTGAGAATAAAAAAACATCATTTAGAAAGGACGTTCGCAAATAATAAAAAATAAGAAAGAGGGAAGATAACAATGACGGGTGGGGCTAGGATCTAGAGAGAGAACATAAAATGCATCAAGGGGAAATGAGGAAGAGAAGGAGACGACACAGGGTCATTGAATAGTAATCTAACCATCTTTGGGGGAAGTCCATAGATTGGAAATCTATGGAATGCCATCAATGACATGTCCCTATTGTGTGTGTGTGTGTGTGTATATATATATGAATATTTCTGTGAATAAACGTTAACCCCTCAAATGTTATTTTAAAAAATTATTTTAAGGAATTTTTTTAAAAAAAAATAAAAGTAAACAAAAACAATTTTAAAAAAAATAAAATTAAGAAAAAAAATATTTAAAAAAAAACACTCACAATAATATTGTTATTTTTTAGGTCGCAGTTCGACGAGACCTTCACAAAGATCATACCAAGCGAAGAGTTCGTCTCAATAGTGCAGCGTTCCTCAGTGTCCAACTTGGGTATAGCTCCCAATTCCCTCGTTTCTTCGCAAAATTTCTTCTTGTTTTCTTCATCCTGTTTCGATTTTTGATGCATCTTCTCGTTTTTCTTTAACCTGTTGTTGTTTCAAGTAATGCTTTTTTTTTTTTGTAATTGATCCTTGGTTTCATCTTGTTCTTCTCTTTCTTGATCCAATTCTGTGGGTTTTGTAAGAATTAAAAGGGGAAATGTGGTTTTTTTAATAGTTTTTCTTGGGGGTTTTTGGATTCTTGGGTTTAAGAAGATATGATGGGTTTTAGTTGGAGTATGCCATGGATTGTTTTTCTCATTAATGCTTGTTTTGAATTGATTTTTGGGTTCATCATGTTCTTCTCGCCTTTGATCCAATCTTGTGTGTTTCGTAGAATCATGAAAGAAAATGTGTTTTTTTAATTGTTTCTCTTGGTGTTTTTGGATTGTTAGGTTCAGGAATGGGTTTTAGTTGGAGCATGCCATGGATTATTTTTCCAATTAATGCTTGTTTGGAATTGATTGTTGGTTTCGTCTTGTTCTTCTCGCCTTTGATAGAATCCTGCACGTTTTGTTGAATTATGAGAGAAAATGTGGGTTTTTAATTGTTTCTCTTGAGGTTTTTAGATTGTTGGGTTTATGAAGATATGACTGGTTTTGGTTGGGGTGTGTTCTGGATTTTTTTTCAAATTGGTTCTCATTTTAAATCATTCCTTGGTTTCATCTTTTTCTTCTGTTTTTTGATCCTGTGAATTTTCTAGGAGTATGAGAAAAAATGTCATTGTTTTTAGTGTTTCTCTTGGGGTTTTATATTTTTGGGTTTATGAAGGTATGATGGGGTTCTAGTTTGAGTGTGTCATAGGTTGTTTCTGGAATTAATGCCCATATTAAACCAATTCTTGGTTTCACTCACCCCTTGTTCTTCTCATCTTTGACCCAAAAGGATCCTGTGACTTTTGTGGAATCATGGGAGAAAATGTGGTTCTTTTAAGTGTTTCTCAAGTATCTTTAGGTTGTTCAGTTTATGGAAATGCTATCGGTTCCAGTTTTGGAATGCCATCGACTATTTATTGAACTAACACTTGTATTAAACCTAATTTTGGTTCTGTCTTGTTCTTCCAATGTGTTTTTTTTTTATTTAAATAAAAAAGGGTCCTGTGGATGGCTAAGAATTTTGAAAGAAATGTGCTTCTTAAAGGGTTTGTAGGTTAGATTCTTAGTTTATGGAGATGTGTTTTGGTTGGAGCGTGCCGTGGTAGGGTTTATTCTCCTGCTTGCTGAACATGGGCTTGTTCTTGATAGCTTTACTTATGCTTTGTTGTCTTATTCGGGCCATGGTGCCCTATTAGTAAGATGAAGTGAATCACTTTGGGGGGTACAACAAACTAAATGTCTTTCTTTTACTTGTGATTCTGTTTATCTGAGATGGACACGTGGAATAGAACTTAAAACATTCCTTATTTGTGGTTTTCAGAATCAAAGCAGGGCCTGTTGCAGGGAGACAGCTTCTTTTCTGACCTTAGTTATCCTTGCAACTGCTTGGTCATTATTATTGTTGATGGCCCCTAGAGTACAATCTAAAAAGGTACCTCTCAAGGCTGCAGTTGCTTCTATTGCTCCATTGTTTTCAATGAATTTGCATCCAGGTGAGATCAAAGAAGATGGGCGCAGCCTTGAAGGTCTTGACCCAATATGGCTTCGAAAAGGATCACATTGTCAGCACCATCAAGGGGCTTATTGAGGTTTTGCTCTCAATTCCCATAATTACGTTTTTATCTGTGCTGTGGGCATTCATTTCTTTCTTAATTGAGAAGTATTTTTTTTCCTCTTTTTCTTATTCTTCTTCTGCAGGAATACGGTGGAGAGGATGGATGGGTTTTTATTGAGGATAACGGTTACCAGGTTGTGGTCGACTCAATCTTGGACAAACAGAGTAGTGAGCAACAGAAGGTAATGTAATTTGTTGTTTTTTCCAGTTGGTCAATCTCTCTGTCATTGTCGCTTGGACATTAGAAATTTATTGCAGTCATTGCTCTTCTCAATATTGTGCTTCTTTGTGGACTATTGTCAACTTCTGACTTCCTACATTTGCACTGTGCATTGTAATTCAGTTCCTTGAACATGCGTCTTCTATGGTGAAATTTATCTCTCTGATTTCCTTAGTCTCTGTATTTATCTAACTTGACATTAACATAGCTACAAGTGTTTGTTGCTCTGTTTCTACAGCATTGTTTTCGGCCAGCTCATTCTTTTAACATATTAGTTAACAACTTTAGCCAAGATAATCAGGCAAAGTAATTTACCATGTTTTAGAAGCATCTTATGCTTAGCTGAATAAAAAAAGTTTAGCTTTCTAGGTCTTTATTTTAAAAAGGCCTATATTGAATCTACACTGAATAATCCTGTTCTTAAACAATAATCTCTGTTCCATATACCCATTTTAAACAGCACGTTTCTTTGTGTTGGAAAATCCTTACCTAGACCCGTACATTGCACCACAACCATTGCATTTGCGCCATGTGTTTGTGAATATCAACTTATCAAGATGAATGGTTCACATGTATCTTTATTGTGATGTGTGCTGTGTACCCCAAGGTTATAGCAGAAGAAGAGCATCATGGATTTGTAAAAATCCTATTTCTGATATCATTCTGCATCAAATGTAGTAACCATACGGAACTAGTTTGGCAAGTGAGAATTTTAGAGATGTGGAACTCACCATAGTATGCATCTTTTCTGTTCACATTTGAGTAAAAAGTTTCATCACACGTTGCATCTTTAACTCCACATTGTTGTCTGAAACAAATTGAAGTTAATCTTCTCACTTTTCATGGTTCTACATTTAAACTTGCAACCAAATAAAGCCATCAACTAATAGCTTGTATTTTTTCTTAATTTTTTTAATGCAATTGATGCTAAAATTAATCATAAACAGGGTGAAAAAGTAGGCGAGTCAAGCTCGAATCCTCATGTAGAACAGCTTGCACATAGCTCTGGTAATGACTCGTTCTAAACGCTCCCTCAATACTTTATATATAATCTTTGACCATCAGGATTTGTCCAGAAAGGGAACATGGCCATGCTCAGGATCCTTTGCGTGTAGTGGAGATGCAAAATTCGAAGAAAAGAAGGGAGCCATGCTATGGTTGGATCAGTGAGGAAGAAGAAGATTAAGACTGCTTGAAAATTCTCATCCCAATTCGGAGATGAGACATGGGGCCTTCTGGCTTTTGAATATTAAATTATGATACAATTTCATAACATTAATCTCAGTTTCTTTACAAAACCATTTTGATCATTCCGCGAGCAGATACTAACTGCTAAGTAGAGAATTTGTAGACCTACCAAGAAGCTGAAGGAACAAGTATTCTGAGAAGCAAGATCGGCTACATTTTGTACTTTGGTGGTTTGCAGATCATCAGAGTCTATCTTTTTCATCTTTAGTAAATTTTGGGTGGAGTTTATGTTGTCATATATATGTATATAATTCACCGTCTTTTCCTTTCTTTTTTCTAGTCAAATGACCGAAGACAATGGCAAGCTTTTGTATAGAAATTCAGGCAGTGGAATGTACTAAATGAAGTAATCTTTTATAGAGGTTGAAAATCTGAGAGATGCATGGTTTGTTTCATCGATATTTTAATGGCGACAATCTACAGTAATTTACTGGCGAAATTATTTTACTGTTACATTTTGTGCCAGGTGAAACTTTTTAATTTTATCAGTACACTTTGATGCAAGCCAAATTATGGGTGTTGGGCCGGATGTGAGACGGTCTGAACACAGGAACTAACTGGTTTCTTTAGTAGGCTGGTGTCTCTATATCAGACCGGTCAGTTGATCCTCTCACACAAAAAACATATATATTTTTTTAATAATATATGAACATTTAACAAACATTTGCAACTCTTTTGAGTTTTCTTTCTGATTTTTTATAATTTATGGATGTTCCAAAAATGTTTGCAATTCATTTGTGTTCTCTTTTATTTTTTATAATCTATGGATGTTTTATTGATATTCGTAGATGATTTAAACTCTCTCTATATATATATAATAATAACTGAATAGTATCTCTTAAACATTAATTATATAGATCATGAAAATGTAGAGGATGTTTAATTGAAGTTTTTTTTTTTTTTGACACATTAGGGACAAATTCGAGATCTTTCAAACACAAGTAAGATAGAAAACCACTAGGCTATGCCTTGGTTCTTTAATTGAATTTCTCACAATGTGTTATTCTAAGATTTTTTTTTTGGATAAATTTAATTAAACCAATAAATAAAATTATTATTTTTTATAAAAAATAATTAAAATATAATTTAACTGTGAAATATATATTTTAATTAATATCAACTAAATCCAGATTTTATTATTAACTTCCCAAACAAATTCTAGCACACTCCAAGAACTCATTCAACTGCTAAAATATTTGTCCACTCATCATAATCAAATAAATGATTAAAATTACTATCACTAAATATATTATCAACTTCCGCCAATAAGCTTTATTAGAATTGACAGAGTGACTTATTTTTACATGTGAAATTTTTTGAATATTTAATATTTTATTATTATAAAAAAATATTAAAATTATTTATTTAAATTATTTACAGTGTTATAATTAGTAAAAGTAGAAGTAACATAGTAGAAGTGAGAAAAATAAAATTATAAAAAAAATTAATAAAAATTATAAGGGTTTGAATGCAAAATTTTTTAAATTTAAAAAGCTACTTGGACCATAATTTTTTAAAAAATAAAAACTTAATATTAAAAAAACAATATGCCCTCTTATTTTTAAAAAAATAAAATTTAAATATTAAAAAAATAGCTAATTTAAAAAAAAAATAAAAAAAATGCGCATTTTGGAAAATGATAAAGGAAATGCGTATTTCAGGAATTAATAAAAAAAAAGTAATATTTTAATCTTTTAGCCTGTTCAATCCATACCTTGCTTGAAGAGAAGGTAAGGTAAAGTAAGGGTTTTCACCATTTTGTGTTTTATTTAGAAGTAAAGGAAAATAAAGTTATGTACTGTTATTACCAAAATACCCTTATATTCATTTTAATTCAAACACAAAAAACATAAGCATTTAGATTATTTTTATTTTTGCACAACTAATCTAAATTCAAGGTTTGGGCCTTGTCATTACATCATAAAAGTTCATCAAAATAAATAAAAAATCCACAAATGTATAAAAAAAAATTTATTGTAGCACGAGCCATTATAAAACATAATCATAAAATAAAACATAAAATAAGTAAAACAATTTCCATAATACCACCAAAATACATAATGTTTCATCAAAATAAAACATAATGCACATAGTTTCTTCAAATTAAGCAACATACACATTGCTCTAACATTGTAACATGAAAGAGAACTAGATATTGTTTGAAGTTAAAAAGAACTACATATTGTTTCATCAAGTTAAAAGAAGATAACATTGTTTCTTTGCATGAAATCAAAACACATTGTTTATCAAAATAAAGTAAATTCAATGTTGATTTCGCAAGATAGATCAAAATACAAAATATTCTTTAAAATCATTCAATGCTGAACCACCATTTGTGACATGCATCCATCAATCCCTACAAAAATAGCAAGAATGACATTATTATTTTAGTAACCATGTCTTACATTAATACACCAAAAATTATTTCTTGTTGGTAAGAAATATAATGCTAACCTTCCATTTTAATTTTGCGGTTCATGATCATGCCCCACAGACCTCCACAATAAACCCTTTCGATCGGGACTCGGGAATTTAATCAAAGCTCTCAACAACTTCAGATATTTTGCAAGTAATAGACAAGCATCGGTTAGAATTGGTTGTGAGACTCCTAAATTAGAAAGCATATGCCATACATCACAATTTTTGTATGGATTTGGGTTTAATAAGCATTCCCTTATAATATCCGTGGTTGAATGAGATGCTTCAATCATTGCGGTGGTTAATTGAACAATAGAAGTAGTGACCGATTCAATGACCACCCCCAATTTGCTAAGATTCTTATTAATATTGGGGGCATTGATTTTCTTGGACTTGGAAGAACTTTGACCTTCAAAGCGCCATTGTTGATTTGTAGGCATTGATGAAGTTTTATCTTCAATCTCATTGGGTTGTCATATTTTGACAATGAATTGCATCATCATATTGAAATACCAAATTCTTGAATTATTTGCTAAAAAAGGTATCAGAAATGATCCCAAATTTTGGTAATTTTTTGGTCCCACTGGTTTTGTTAATATTCTTCTTGTTCATGTTGTTGTTTTGGCATGTGACAGCAATGAGAATACAGCCTAGTTTGATTTTCTCCAGCTACACTGAAGTTTGGTTTTTAGTGGCTGAGAAATGAGTAGCAAGCTTGGTTTTTGGTGACTGTGAGATATAGGAAGCAGAGAGAAATCTCTAATGGCTCAAAACTAATTAAAAAGGCATGACTTGTAATTATGGAAATATTATAAGGGCAAAAACATTGAGAAATTTATTTAACTCTCCCTAACCCACTATTTTGGGGGGCTGATGAATGAAGGGAATGGGGGGTTTTCAATCCCTCCATTTATCTTTCTAAACCCTTGTCTACCCTTCCCTTTTTTCTCCCCAAGCATGGTTCAAAGAATCCTTAGCTTATGAATCCTTCAAAACACCTCCAAAACCTTCTTATGGAGTGTTTGATTATTAAAGGGCTTATTGGCTTGGATGGAGGTATAAGAAGGTTTTGTAAAATAAGGTAAATGATAGTAATGGGAGGTAAAGAAAGTTTTAAACCATTCCATGCTTGAGGTAAGGTAAGGTAAATGGAGGTTTTGAAACCTTGCTCTGTCTGGTTTTGAAGGTGATTGGAGGTAAGATTATATAGTAATATTACTAAATTACCTTTAAAATAAATAACAAAGTTACATGAAACTTACATAATTCTCTCCATTGTTTACGTAAATCTCTCTTGATTATTATAAGATTTCATTTTATAGAATGAAATTAATTAATTAATTAATATTAGTACTAGATTAATTAATATTACTATATAGTTTGACAATATTAACTACCAATTAATACATGCTTGATAGTTTTTAAAACAAATAAAATAAAATAACTTATGATAAAGTAAACATTATTGTTGAGGGGTATTTTGGTCTATAAAAAATATAAGGGGTTTATATTTTGATTTCTATAAAACCCTGGATTTTTTTTAAGTATAAGGGGTATTTTGGTCTACAAAAAATATAAATTCCCCCCAAACCCGCAACCCATTACTTTGGAGGGTTGATAAATGAAGGTTAAATGGAGGTTTTAAAACCTCCATCTAACCCCATAAACCCTTAGGTGCTATTTGTTTGCAAGGAATGAAGTTGAGCAGAAATGTGATAGAAATGAGAATAAGGGGGAATGTATTAGATATAAAAGGAAAACTGTGTTTGGTTGGGAGGTATGAAAGAGTAATTCATTAGGAATGAGAAAAATAAATTGAAGAAATATATGAGAAATGTCTTTTATGCCCTTATAGAGGAAATATTAAATAAATAAATATATTAGCCAATATTATTATTTTATTTGTAATATGTTGTCATTATTGTTATAATTATTTTTTATAATTAATTTTACAATTAATCTTCATTATTAATATTGTTGTTTTGTTACAATGTTATCATTTTATTTTTATTATTTTAGAATTAATTTATTATTATTATTTATTATTTTTTATAGTATTATTTTATTTGTAATATGTTATCATTATTATTTTTTACAATGTTCTTAACATTTTTTCTATATATATATATATATATATATATAGTTTTTTCCAATCCATTTTGTTTTTTTGACAAAATGCCAAAAAGTTACAACAAAAAAAGTTCCAATCCATTGTGACGGCGATTGTTTCTCTCACAGACCAAAGGAAAAGGAATGGAGAAGGACAAAACCTGGATGGGAAAACTTTTAAAGTGAAGGGTAAAATGGACATTTTATGATCTGGATTGGCCATTCCTCAAGAAATTTGGCTAAATGGTAATCAAGATTCTCCCCTTATCTCATTCATCAAAAAAACCTCCCGCATTCCTATGCCTACCAACTAAACACTGCATTGGACACATTCCCAATCCATTCCCAGTCCAAATCTTGCAAACAAACAACATCTTACTTCCCTAAAAAATTCTCCTCCCAAGCATGAGTTTTTAAAAACCCTTACTTTATTTTACTTCCATTTACCTCGAACCAAGCAGTTACTCATCCCACTATTAACGATGTTCTTACCATACTTAGAAATTAGGTATTACTTTATTTTTCCCAACTCATTTGGCAAATTAGTCTAAAAAGTCAAGGCTATGTTCTCTAGTCATGAAAAGAGTTCTCCAACTTATTTTTGGAAAATTTTCTATCTCCAAATAACTCATTCAAACACTTGTTTTTCTCTTCTGAACATTTTCAGTACAATTTAAAAAAAAAATGATCCATAGAAGAACGGCAAGCCCAAAAAAAATAAAATAAAAAATAATATATATATATATATATATATATATATATATATATATAGATTATTTAGAAATTAAAGAAAGAAAGAAAAAACTAAAAGGACTACAGCCAATGTAAAAAGCAATTCAGGGACTTGTACATAATTTTCCCATAACAAGCCAAAAAAAACTCCAGCTTTGTTTATAACCAGCAATGCGGAGAAGCTCATCTCATTTGAATCCACAAATTCCTCTACATCTCCCTCTCTCTCCTTCACTCAGAGCACCTCTACTCCATCCTCATGGCCACGGGCGTGCTCTTCTCCTCCTCCTCCTTCCCTTCCACTCTCCCTTGCAAGCCCTATCATTCTATCTCCTTGAAGAAGAGACCAAAAAGGGCATCTTTTGTTGGTAGCAGCAGCAGCAGCAGTGAGGGCTCTGGTGAGAGCAAGAATCAGAGCGGAGAAGCTGATGACAAGCCTTCTTTCAATCCCTTTGGTTTTGTCACTGATAACCCTTCTAGCCGCAGCGCCATTCAACTACCCGAGTCCCCTGCCGAGGCTGGGAATGTTGGCCAGATGCTTTATGTATGTTATTTCTCAAACTCTTCATCATGGTTTTTTTTTTATTCTGTTCATTGCTTAGAATTTCTAGGTCTGGTGATCTGGTTGCATGGTGCACCTTTGGATTTTCTAGGGTTTTGTTTGTCTTGGTAATCTGTTGCTTGTAGGATGTACGTATGCTATAGTCACCAAATTACAGGTAGGAAATCTCCTGGGATCTTGGTAATGTCTCAAGCGAATAATTCAAACTTTCCAAACTAGGTTTGCTTATCAGGCATGGTTTGTGTAGTAGAAATTAATTTCATGATATCAAGTTATTTCCTTTCCACGTTATAAGATGCACATTACCTGTTTATAAGAAACACTAAGAATTTTTCCAATGAAGGAATTCAGTAGTGTTATCTTCAATTTTAGAGTGGAGAGTATGTAGATTTTAACCCTACCTATGACTTTTATTTTCCTATATTAACAATCAAGCGTCAACCTCCCTAAGGTTTAACAGCTTCAAATTCAAGGATGTGGTGGAAACATAAGGAAGCTAATCTTTCATTTGTATACACTTAAGAGGATACTGACATCTCTAATTTCTTGAAAGCACATTTAATTTTTGCCTTTGATTTTTGAATTTGGGTTTATAACCTCGATTAATAGTTTTTGCATTTGTTCCTCTGGCAGTAATATTTTGCCTTTCTATTGTCAAGTTTGGAAGTTGTTTTTCATGCTCATGTACTTGTTTATGTATTTTTATGTGTCTATATTAGTGAGGCAATTTGTGAACAACTTCTATATAGTGCAGAGGATAGAAGACAAGGGTAAAGATTATGGCACTTATGTTAAAGCTGGTAAATTTCGGTGGTTTGTGAGAGAAACAGGTAGGATTTATTTTTCTTTGACTGTTTTGATTGTTGGATTATAATTATAAAGTTTGTTCCAAACTTTGACTGAAATTTCGTCTCATTAGCACTGAAGGCCCTTATAATTGGATTAAATTTTTGTTTTTGTTGATAGGGTGTAATAAGGTTGATTCGAGTTGAATTCTATTCAACCATAAGCTTTCACCTCTTTTTTGGCATTATTGTTATAGCTTTGAACTGTCTCTCCTTGCAAAATCATTTTCACCTTGGAAAATTGAGGAACCCTTGCATTTTATAGTGAATAACTTTCTCACTAGATTTGGACGGTTAGAAATTTCTTGTGACAAGAAAATTAGACATGGTAGTAGAATGCACCTTTAATTTGTTTAGGAAACTAACATTTGGTCAGCTGATTTTTGTACTCATTCAGAGCCAAAATTATTTGGTTGTTTGAAATAAATTGATTGCCAAACCTCTTTTGATCAATTTCTGCAATTACTCTTTTGTCTTGTCTACGAATTTATTTTTGCTTCGTTGTTTATGCTATCATATAGCTAAGTTGCATGTTACCTTAGCTTATTTGCTGTTGAATGATTTCCGCTATATTTTCATTTATAAGTTTTTCCCAATTTTCAGATTATAGTGCTTTAAATTAGTGCAAAGATGACAAAAGAAAAAAATTTTTCCTGTTTCGAAAGTTATTATTATAAATTTTTCTTTTTTCTTTTTTATATTTTTGCACTTGGTTTTCCAATTTTTAGTTATTGTTTTCTTCTCAAAGGCTTTGTAGGAATGAGGTGTGATTATTTGATGAATTTGCATTTATTTGTCACTAGCTTATTGATAGATATTTTGTATCGGATTAATGCTGTCTGGCAATCAAGTGCATTTGTAGCTAGCATTTTTCTTTATGCTTATTCCACTTGTCTAATTTCTTCCTCATTTTTTTTTTCAGAAAGTTGATTTTGCTTATACTTCATTATATAGAGTGAATAATTTTTTATGTCAAATTCTATCAAACTAACTCATACGTTTAGATATTCTGTTAAGCAGATGCCTCTGACGCAACAATTATAATCATTATGCTAAGTTCACCAATCATATTAGGATGATCACATGCTTCATCACATGAATTAGTGTTGGAGTTCTGCTCATTCTTTTCTCATCATAACAGTCCATATGTTGGCTAGATTCTTTGGAGGTAGCTTGTATCATTCCCACATAAACACAAAATGTCATTTCCAGAAAATTGATGTTCTGTACAGTTATTCTAGTACCTTAGTTGAGCCTTTTGTCTTCACATGTGTCATCAAGAATTATTTGCGGCTTGAAATGTATCCTGAGCAACAAAAGAATACAAGCAAACCTTTTCACCTCCCTGTGTGGTTCTGGAATTATTAACACAGATGAGTCCACATATTGTTACCAATTTTCTACATTATAAACTTCCCGATGCAAATATTTTGAAATATCTATGAAAAAGTTAAGCTATAATGTTGTCTACCTTTTTTGCTAAGGAAGATCATCATCATCACCATGTTATTTTATTTTATTTTAATGATGAAAGATCTTTGATTGAATTGTGTGCTTTAGCACCATGGTCCTCGTCTTTATGGAGACTTTTTGTCCTGCAAATAATTCTATTAATTTTGGTATGTTTACTTTGTTAAGGAACATCGAATAGCCGCAATGGGACTATTGTATTCGTCCATGGTGCTCCAACTCAATCATATAGTTATCGAGTAGTTATGTCTCAGGTTTGCATTTGGCCGCCATCTTTTTCTTTGCACTTTGCTAATTAATTTCCACTTTATTGGTAAACAATGTTAAATGTTGTCTACAACACCAAATTTTATGAGATATATATGGATCACTTGCTTTACTGCTTCTTTAAAACATCATTGTAGATCTACAGTGTCAGAGATGGCATCATAATGTTTTGAATTATACTTGAATTTCACATTCACCATTCATCAAAATTTGGGGTTACTTGAAATTGAAACTTCTATTATGAAGATTTAGCCACATTTTATTTCTTCCTTTCTTCCTTACATCCTTTTTAGTTCCATTTTCTCTATGAATTTAAGCACCATCATATATTTTCATTACTTGGAGGTTTGATTATACTGTATTATCTTAGGAAATTGAGAATCTATGAAGCTGACTTTCATGTCTTGTAATAAACCACCCTAGATTTGTTTTAACTAATAAAATACCTTTGCAGGGGTATAGCAATACAGCAACCAGAGTCTGTTGTTACTTTTTTTTTTTTTTTTCCAAAATATTGTGTATCATAAGTTGTTGGCAATGGGTGATTTATTGAAATAAGAGAAGAAAGATAATCTTCTAAGCTGCTTTATTCATTCTTCTAATAGGCTGTTTATAGAACTCAAGAAATCATATCCAAATTCATATGATCTGGTATAATCCCATAATTCATATGTTTATAGGTCATTCAGGATGCTCTCATCTATTACTAGAAATGTTAGATCCCTGTTGATCAATCATTATCTTCATGTGTATTTTACTATGTCCGGCAAATATTATCCATGATCTCATGAACCTTGGTTTGGCATGTACCAAAACAAAGTTTTACACAGATGATATAACTATAATGATCTCTGAGCTAGGTATTGTTTGTGTTCCTCCATTTAAGAATAAACTACTGATAAACATGTAAGGTTTCGTTGGAAATTTTAAATGTGGATCAGTTCTGTGAACTTATCTTTCTTGATGAGCACCACACTCTTATATTAGTATCGCCACACAGATAATTGTGAGATCAATCATCCCTTTTGTATAGATATGTATAGAATGTGCCAGTTTAATTGATATCATAAACCTCTTTAAATGATATGTTAATTGGGGATAGTCTTGAATTTGAATTACAACATATTGAGATCTAATTGGCATGTTCTCATCATGGCAATCAACCACTGCCCAAAATTCATGAAGGTCCTTTTGTACTCAAGATTGCTTTTCAAGCATGTGAAATAATGAGCGCAATAATTGATAAGAAATGACAATCTAATAAAAATCCATAGAGCTATGCATGTGATTGGTAAAATCCATAGTGCTATGCATGTGATTGGTTTCTAGGGTACTGAAAAACAAACACCATGTTCAGTGAAAGAATATATTTTTTTGAAATTGCTTAATTCTTTCTGCCTGTCTGAAGCTAGAACCAATCCATTTGGCATTCCAATTGCTTCATACACCCCTGTGAGAAACCATAACCAGGACTCAATGTTTCCTGACTCTGTAATCCTATAGGCTATTGGAAACAACTTGTTATCATCATTAATTATATTTGCAGCTAATAGGACTCCTTTGAACTTCCCTTTTAGATGACATCCATCTAGGCCTAAGAACGGCTTACACCTTGTCAAGAAGCCTATATTGCAAGGACTAATGCTAATAAATATCTTTATGAAATGCCATCCATGACTTTGTTGGACGGTTGGACCTTATCAAGTTTCACTGCAGCGCCATGGTTCTTTCTGATCTACTCCGTTGAAGTCCATGATCTTTCAATAGGACTTATCCAACAACCATAAATGGTATACATCACACTCACCAAGTGAGGCACACTTAGAGGCTCTTTATAAGATTCTAAGATACCTCAAAGGATCCCCAGGACAAGGGTTATTCTTCAAGAAAAAAAGAAGATAGAAAGGTGCAAATATTTACTGATGCCGACTGCTCTAGATCAATTGAAGATAGGAGGTCTACTACTGGGTATTGTACTTATGTATGGGAAAACTTTGTAACTTGGAAAAACAAGAAACAAAATCTTGTGGCAAGTAGAAGCGCAAAGCCAGATTTAAGTGCTATTGCACAAGGAATGTGTGAAGGACTATGGTCAAAAAAGCTTTTGGGAGAAACTAAGAATTACATGAGAGCTCACTGTTAAACTCTATTACAATAAAAAAGTGACCATTAGTATATCCCTTAATCCAGTTCAACATGACCGAACCAAAAATGTGGAGGTAGGCACTTTATTAAAGAGAAAGTTGAGAATGGGATTATATGTTTGGCATACATTCTTACAAAGAAACAAACAGCTGACACCTTCACTAAAGGTTTATCCCATCAGAATTTCAATGATCTTATTGGCAAGTTGGACATGATTAATATCTAGGATCCAACTTGAGGGGGAGTATCAAAATCATTGAGGACATTAGAGGAAGATTATAGAGCTGGAATGAGCTGGAATTATCATATTACTAGGCTGGAATCTCACATATAGTTGGGATCTTTTGTACCATAATTAACATTGATTACTGGATAGTTAATTAGGCTAATTGGTAGAGCAGATTCTTAGGCATACTCATATTTTTACCAATGAAATACAGAATTTCAGTTCACTTCTGTTTTTCAAAAGTAAAAACAATGTTTCAAAATTTTTGCAAAATGGTTTGAAAATCAGCATTTTCTGATCTGACAATATAAAAGAGATTTTGCTGAATTTCTGGGGAATTTTTGGAGGGATATAGGTATTTTACTTTTGTCGATATATCGTGACACTCCTTAACAAGAGCAATATTGCTGAAATAAAAAAAAAGCATTTAATGGAAATAGCCCAAGCCATAATGTTCTCTATGCAATTTCCAAAATATCTTTGAGAGGATGCCATTTTGATAGCATCTTATGTAATTAGCAGAATGCCTACTTTGGTTTTGCAATATGTCACACCCCTAGAGTATGCTAGAAAATGCTTTCCTGATTGCCACCTTAATTCAGATTTGCGTCTAAAATTTTTTTGGCGATTTCCACTTTAATTCAGATTTGTGTCTAAAATTTTTTTGGCTGCACTATTTTTGTTCACATATCCAGCCTCGGTCCAAACTTGATCCTAGAGCTGAAAAGTGTGATTTTATGGGATATGCTCCAAATAAAAGGGTACAGATGCCATACTTTTCAAGCTAAAAAATTTCTGGTGAGTATGGGTGTTTCCTTTCTTGAAGATCAATCCTATTTTGCCAAAAAATGTCTTTACGGGAGAAAGAAAGAAAAGAAGAAAATTTCTAGAAGACTACTTTGGATCCCTTACTAAATTCTCTTTTCTCATCTTACCCCTGTCCATTGTTTTTGAACGACAAGTTGAGAAATAGGGTGTTCAAGATATGGAGAACAAAGCAAACTCTTGCTGAATTGCTCCAAGCATAGATGGCTCGCAAGCTAGGGAGAGATACTAACTTGAGCAACTTGTTCCCAAACCTAAGATATTGGTTTATATTTGGAGAAAGACTCAGCAAAATGGTAAAGACCTGCCAACCATTTTGCTACAAAGCCAGTCAAAATCTTTGGAAGAAGGTCTCCCACATAATTTAGGTAATCCTTGTTAGAACAATAGTATATGTTTAGACGGATAAGAATGTCTGCTGGGTTAAGTTTAAAAAATTTAATCTCACTCTTTTTAAAAAAAAACTATAGAAAGAGAAGGAGGTAACGTGAGAACTAAACGAATAATCTTTTTGACTCTATAATTGAGGCACAACTCTCTTTGAGTAAGACCAAGATTAGGGTTTTCTAAACTTAAACCAAACAACAAGATTACCCCTCGAAACATATATTATTACTCTAAGAATCCTAACTTTGGTTGTCAAATGTTATACCCATGGATTGCAATCTTCCCACAGCCATTAGAAAAGGAATCCGAGAGTGGGCACAACTTTCCATTGAAAAGTATTTGTCATTTGATAGACTTTCAGATGGTAATAGAGCATTTATTTCAAAACTATCTAATATTGTTGTTCCTAGAACTATTAAGAAGCTCTGGATGATTTAAGTTGGAAATTTGCAGTTATCAAAGAGATGAATGCTTTAGAATAAAGTGGTACTTGGAAGAAAACAGGCTTGTCTAAGGAGAATAAGACCACAGGGTTGCAAGTGGGTATTTACAATGAAATGCAAAGTTGATGCCTTGATGGTAGTGTGGAGAGGTATAGCACAAGACTAGTGGCAAAAGGTTTACACAACCATTCAGGGTTGAGTACCAAAAAACATTTGATCCAGTTGCCAAGATGAACTTAATTCGGGTTTTTACTGTCCCTGGCTGTGAATTATAACTGGCTTTTACACCAATTAGCTGTGAAAAAATGCTTTCTTTAATGGAGATCTTGTGGAAGAAGTCTATATGAGAGCCTACCTCCAGGTTTGAGTAGAAGTTTGGTGTGGATAAAATTTGCAATTTTAAAAAAGAAAATCCCTATATGGCCTGAATTAAGAGAATGGTTTAAATGCTTTGGGAAAGTTGTGAAAAAATGAATACTGTCAAAGCCAAGTAGAGCATATTACAAAAGAATGTAAAGTAGCTATCTTAATTGTCTATGCAGATGACATAATCCTAACAGGAGATGACAGTGCAGAATTGGAAACGTAGAAGAAGGGACTTGCAAGAGCTTTGTGATAACAAACATGGGAACATTGAAATATTTTCTTGGAATGGAGTTTGCAAAATCTGAGGAGGGTATTTTTGTCACTCAATGCAATTACACACATGACTTGCTTGATGAAATGGGCTTAGATGCAAAGTTGCTGAAACACCTGTTGTGCCTAATTTGAAGCTACAACATTCTATAATTGAAGATTTTGTGAATGTAGACCGGTTTCAAAGATTTGTTAGAAGTGATCTACTATTCACATACACATTCAGACATAGGATTTGCAGCAAGCAAAGTAAGCCAATTCATGCATTCACCAGGACAGGAACACTTTGAAGCAACATATAGGATCTTAAAATGTCTGAAAGGAACTTGTGGTAAAGGTCTGTTATTTAAAAGACATGGACAGGTTCATGCGGAAGTATTTGCAGATGTAGATTGGGCTGGGAGCATTATTGGCTGGAAATCTACCTCAGGCTATTGTGCATGTATCGGAGGAATTTTGGTTATTTGGAGGAGCAAAAAATATAATGTAGTGGCTAGGAGTGATGTAGAAGCTGAGCTTAGATCAGTGGCTCATGAAATTTGTGAAGTTTGTAGATCAAGAGGTTATTGTAAGATATAAAGATTCGAAGTACCTCATGAATGAAAGTAACAAGGCAGCAATTGCAACTGCTCATAATCCTGTTTCTTGATGATAGGACTAAGCATCCAGAAGTATTCAAACTAGCTTAAGGGTGTGTGTGTCGAAAACAAGAAAAATTTCCAGCATGTGGCTAAAACCTTTGTGACATCAAAACTGTAAATTTTTAGTCAATTATTGGTGAAATCCTGTGGCATATGACAGCTGTAGATATTTAGGCTTATCCAATGCTACAAAATAGGAGAGTTTAAATTTAGAAATCAGAATTAGTGGTCTGCTAGTTACTTTTTATGCCTTGTATCTTCTATAAATTGTGTCCCTGTATTTATAAAAATTGAGTTGAAGCACATACATTCCTGTTTATACTAGATCACTCATTAATTTGTGTCTATGAAAATTGTGTGAGAGTGATGGTGATGCTTTGGTAGGTTATATTTTTATGCTTAGCCCACATCTTTGTCTAAAATTTTTATTGAAATTATTTGGAAGGGATCATAAGGTTTAGCTAGGTGTCAAAATGCCAAAAGTATATACCTGCAAGTGTGGGTAATATTTTTATGTTAAGCACACATATTGCTTTAGGTTAGAGGGGAAACTTAAAAAAATTGTTTTCTAATGGAATTGCTTTGTGCTATACAACTCCTTTCCCTTTACAGCTTTCAATTTATGATTTGTATACTTGGTGGGTGAGAGTTACTGTTCAAATACAAGTTATAATTATTTCCGTTGCATGCATGAAAATGCTTATTTTCTAATGTGCGCCACTATGGACAGCTATCAGTGTGCATAGCATGTCTGTTATTAAAGATGGCACAATTTGTAGACCTATTTATTGTACCTTCTTCATATTGAGGTTTGCATATCTCAATCCTAAGTAGTGATCTATTGGTCAGATGGCAGATGCTGGCTACCACTGTTTTGCACCTGACTGGATAGGATTTGGATTTAGTGATAAACCCCAACCAGGATATGGATTTTCTTACACTGGTATATAGAGTTTGATTATCATTTTCACAGCAATTATAAACTAAACTTCTGTGATTTGATTTTCTTATATTATGGCATTCAGAAGAGGAGTTCCATGTAGAATTTGACAGGCTTCTTTCTGTGCTTGGTGTCAACTCACCTTTCTTCTTAGTAACCCAGGTAATGGAAACTTATCTTCATGAACACTATCTTGTTTGAAATATCATACAACAAGATAATAATCTGTCTTTTTAGCTTAAACCATTCATGGACTTAGTTACTTGAGATTGTATTGAGTATTTGGAGCAATTCATGTGGTTTATAAATTCTAATTTCTCCTATCAATCTCTAGGGTTTTCTTGTGGGTTCATATGGATTAACCTGGGCTGTGAAAAACTCAGATAAAGTTTTGAAAGTTGTCATTCTGAATACACCATTATCTGTTTCGTCTCAGCTACCTGGGCTTTTTCAGAAGTTGAGGTTAGATCCTACCATCTCATTTGCTGCATCAGAATCTAGTTTAGAATCTAATTATGTATTTTTTTATTGATAACTTGATGTGATTAACCATGTTCTGTTTTTATTGATATCTATGTATAAACATGCATTTGTATATATGAGGAGAGATATGTATATATCTGTACATACGTATGCACCCGCACATCCTTCATTACATTTGCCATGTATAATTATATAGGATCCTGCCTTTATGTATCTGATTCAATTATAGTTTTTCTTTTCCCTATACAAGTTTTGTGGCAATTAGGTTTACTGTAAATGGTATATTACAATGCAGTACTTACCTGTCAGGGAAGTCTCAACCTTTCTGGCAATAATTAAATAACAAAAGTAAAAGATAAATAAGAAAAATAGTAAATATGCCTCATGAACGTAGAAATAGCCTTGATGATCAAAATTTTTTCTTTGCTTAAGGTAGTTTTCTTTTACTGTCTTTTTCTAATTTGAAATCATAACTATATTTTTTTAGCTTAACCTTTCAAAACGAAGTTGCTATCGACTTGTCTAATTATGTGTTATACATCTTCTTTCCTTTCAGAATTCCTCTTTATGGTGAATTTACTTGCCAAAATGCAGTTATGGCTGAGCGTTTTATTGAAGCAGGTAGCCCGTATGTATCTACTGCTCAATTTGTGAATTTTCTTTTGTTTCTTGATTTATATTTGAACAGGGAGCCAAATTAATCTGCGTTGCTGTCATTATATGAAGGCACAATAGGGGCATTCCAATTGCCTGAAGTCTAATAAAAACTGAATTTCTTATGTTTAAACATCATAATTATACAGAATTTTAAGAAATATACCCTCCTAAACATCTTTTTTATTCGAAAATGTCTATTATAAAGGCAGTTTCAAGATAGGATTTCCAAGTCATATATTGATAAAATTATTGCATTCCAGTGATATCTAAAAGCCCTCTTAAATGCGTTAGACAGTAAGAATGTTTAGATTTAGAAGATTTGTTTGATTCCATAGCATAATATAGCCAATGAAACTAAAGTGTTATTCATAACATGAATCCATTTGTGAATTAAAAGTGTTTGACATCGCACGCACATCTTGAACATGCAATAAATTCTGATAATCTTATTAAGCCCATTGTCACTCCATATTCTCAAGGCATAAAGATGCAAGCTCATGAATCTTCAAAGTTAAATGAATTTTCTAGCTTTGGAAGAAGGATCAAAATTTACAAAAAATGCTCGTAAAACATTAACAATCAGTAAAAAAGTTCCAGAGATAAGTAAAACAGTAAGTATTGTTTTGATAGATAAACTATCACTTGTTACAGAGATTATTCCCTTCAACATTTATTGCATAAAAGCATTAAGGGTCAAGATTGTGTAAGCAGCAAGGGGAGTCCTTTTGCTAATGTATTAACTCTTTGATGAGATTCTAAAAAGCTGAGTGTCTTATGGTCCATCATTTCAAACAAAGGAATATATGATTAACAATATATTATGACAAATTTGACCCCCTTAATCTGTAAGAACCAATGTTGAACACAATAGTTTAACTAGACAACCAACTTTAATTAGACTACACATTTTATTGAATCAATCTATAGTTTGTAATAATCAGTGTTTTATAATGTGATAGTGCATGTATGTATGGACTATGCTGACACATACATGTTCTAAAAACAAGGTATTTCAATCTAATTATAAATTATGAAAATATATAAATATCAGATAGTATATTAGAAGCTAGTGCATTGATTACCACAGATAGGAATGATTAAGTTTAGTGGGATAATTAATTTGGCCAACAAATTGCAGAAATAGATCAATATTGGCAATGTATTGGCCATAGTTAATGTTTGTCTAAAAAAATTTAGATTTATAGCTAATTTGATATATTGTTTAAAGTTTAAACATGCTTGGATTGAAGTTTATGTTTTTATATATAGTTAATTGTTTGTTAAAAAAGATAGTATTAATGTGCAATATTTTATTGTTAAAAAATGTGAATTTTTGGTAAATTAGTTTTATGTCTCTTGGTAATAATACACATTTTTATTGAGTTTAAAAATTTTAAATTATCATATTATTTAAATATTTTTCTATGTTTTTAACATTTTGTATGTTTGAACTATCTAGAAATCGAAAAGTCAACTGTAACACTTTGAACTATCTTTAATGAGAAACTCTGCCGACTGTCGAAAGCTAATATGAAGTTGCTTGAGGCAGATGTGTGGTGTAGTAGGCATAGTTAATGGATGCACCTTATATTGCAAGTGTAGGATCCTATAACTTCCCTCGACGAAATGGGGTAAAGGTGAAGACCTTTTTGTGTACATTTCCCATCCCATAGAATGTGTCTCTTTTTCTTAATTTGATTGTTCCTTGGTAGAATTTATTCTTATGGATGCTTCTTTACAACTTGATTGTTACATGTAAGGATAGCCTATCCTTTCTTTGAGAATGACCATTACCCTAAAGAAAGTCTAGTCATAGAAGGACTAAACAGTTGCGACTGGAAAGTGAGAATGAAAATAATCGAAACAGGTTGGTTGTGGTAAAATTGAAGCATTGGGCTAACAAATAAAGGTTGTCCATTGCCATGTCATGATTTTTCTTTATTCGAGCTCAGTTTTATTTACTTGGTTAAGTTAGTATATCATCTTGCACATAAGGTAATTTAATTTTGGATAATGTATTGGTGTTAATAATTAGCACCATTGATTATTTAAGTTTTCCGTGATGGATTTGGTATTAGAATTTCCAAAAGTTGTTAAGTTGCTAAATATATATTTTTAATCAATTTCTATTTGTAAGATTTAGTTGTATATTAGCTTAGTATTGAGTTTACATATGAGAACATTACAAGTTGCACCATTCAACAGATATGTACTGAAGTTGGATAAAGCAGATGTATACAGACTACCATACTTGGCAAGTAGCGGCCCTGGATTTGGTTCGTGTTCTGACTTTATCATCTGAATTAAATGTATGTTGAGAACTTGATCTTTTGTAGTTTCTACATGCATGTAATCATTGTACTAGCATCATGCCTTTATTATATTTTGGTTCTCCCTCCTTGAATAAGTTTTGTGTTATGTCATGTCTTTATTCTGGGAATGTTCCTTTTATAAGAACATCATGATTTGGTTTCTATGAATATGATAGTATTATATAAATTGCAAGCATTTGTTTCTGCCTTAATTCCATAACATGAATCTTAAAATTAAAAGACTTAGAAATTGTTCAAAAGAAAGGAACTAGCAAGGAATGACAGTTGATGAGGAGAGGTTGGTTTGCTTCAAGAGAAGTGAGGGTCTTTAATGTTCTTTAAACATTGAACTTGGATTTTACTTTACCCTTTCAAATCTAAGTTTGGACCCAAATAGAGCTGCTGAACATGTGGCTTGGTCTAAGGATGTCGTGACTTAGCTGACTTGGCCAACTATGCTTTGCAGAGAGTTTATTTGATGGTTACGTTAGATGTTGTCTTCAAATGACTATAATTAATGGGCAGATTGGATTTGGAAATGCTGTTGCCGAAGTTAAATCTGGTAGCTTATGAAAGACTGAGCTTCATGTTTTACTTAAATTTCATTTTAATTAGGCTTCTGCTAAATTTCAGAGTTTGAGGGGGAAAATAACACAAAACTTGAGCTAAATATACATTTTAAGTTGCATTGTATGTGTAACCTATTGATAATAATTAAGAGGTTAATTAGATGACTTCACACCGTGGACAAAATAGGTTCACAATTAGGAATAGGGCATCAATTGATACAATGAACACATATGATAAAGACCACAAATTTATGTGGTTTATTTAAATCTAGGCATATATTCATGGGAGAATAATGCAATTGTTGCTCCACTACTACTTGGAAAGGTGGCAAATGCCATAGGAAAGATGCCACCTCAAACATAAATGCACACTTCGTCTTTTTCTTCTTCTTTCTTTCTTTCTTTGGTTCACAACTCTCTCTCAACCATTAGATCTAACTCTATCCAATGGTGAGGTGAGGATTAAATATGAGTTGCTTGTAGTAACTCCATGAGTAATAGTCCTCAAGTAGGTTATTTCACTTCAACCAAAACTTGACTTGACCAAATGGGCTTGTGGATCCATTATCAATAATCTTCTATTTGAAGGCAAATCACCAACTTTCAAATAGCTACAATGCTTTATTAAGCATTGCTTTCTGATCTCCAAGCTTACATATCAATGAATGCACAAAGCTTCTCCTACACATTATCACTTCTTCCTAGTTTTGTTTCAGGTTTATTTTTTTAAAACTTTTCTCAAAATTTTTTTTGTTATTCCTTTTTGATTTTTCTCTAAGTTTAATGAATACCTATTACAAACAATGATACATATGATAGTACTAGGCTTAATTCATTCTTTGTTTCTTTAATCATTAGATTACATCTATAATCTCAACCTCTTATGTGAATGAACTATTCTAGCGACTGTGTTTTTTTGTCAAAAGGATTAACTACTGATAGCTATCATGTAATTTTTATCGTGGATTGTCACTTGTTAATATTTTAAATTGGGTGTGTCTTTTTGTTTTTTTACTACAATGAATTTTGTTGATGCTCCTTTTCTGAAATAAATGTATTGAAAGATCCATGCTTTTGTAGCAATTCTTGAAGCTGCAAGAAAAGCAAATTTCAAAGATATCTTGACCCGGATAGAGACTGGATTTTCATCTGTGAGGTAACATTTACTTCAATTTAGTCTATTTACTATAGTTTAAAATTTGATTCAGTAAATGAGAGCCAAAACACTATTTGATATTCATAGTGAAAACTTTACTGCTTCTTTAACCAGCGAAATGACTGTCCCAATAATTTGTCATTGAGCCCACTTCATTGACTCCAATTAATTAAGCCCACTAACCACTAACCACTAACCAGTGAACTTATTTGAAAAACATGATAAAGATACCATCATTAACCAATGAATCCATCTAAATTGAACCTGCATTTCTTGATCTCTCCATGTAGATCAACAATGTGAACCCATTTTGAATTTACACTTCAAACATTATGCAACAAGTAAGACACACTTAAATTGAATTCGAATCAATTAGGACACTGATTAGCCACTATACACAGTCCAAGCATTCTAAGTTGCCACTTGGCCCACTTCTAACACTCAGCAATCCACTTGGTCCAATTCTAGTAAGAGTAATACTTAAAATCTCCATCCACTTGACCATGTGCAACTATGCAGGTAGGAATTGGCACGGGGCGGGGATTCTTTTCCCACCCACTTCCCACTTGAGGGCGGGGATTCCTGGTCCTTTCCCCCATTTGGGCGACCAGGGGAAGGAAGGACCCTATTCCCCGTGTTGCGGGGATTTTCGCTCTTTAAGAAAAAAGAATCAATAAACTAAAATCATGGATTCATGATATTGTTAAAAAAAATTAATTAAATGAAATCAAAGACAAAATGGTAATATTATTCAAAAGAAATCATACTCATCATACACTCCATAAGAAATAAGTTTTACATGCAAATAACATGATGAAGCTCAAAATATAGTTAAAAAATACCACATGCTTGATCAATGAAATCACATCGTTGTAAGTATAATATAAGAAAAATCAAAACCATTTATCAAGCTTCCGCATTTGCTACTGCTGTTGTCTCTACAACAATAATTTTCTCATGTCACCCTCAAGTTGGCTATAATTCCCTTTCGCCATCAAAGTCACCATTATCAGTTATCATAGAACCGGAGAATTGCAAATTTTCAAAATAGAGAACTTTTATAAATATGAGAAAAAGAATTACCTAAATAATTTATGTGTAATTTGTCCCTAACTTCTATGGTCAATGTTTGCATAGAAGAAAGTTGAACGCAATGATATATTATAAGTGCCTCTGTATGAGGCTCTTTCTAGAAAAAAGGCTTTGTCATAAACAAATTAGATTTCTTACATTTTCATATTTGATACTGTCCACAAAAAAAGGAATTAAGAAAATCAAATTACTTGACCGGAGTTTGACAAAACCATGCTGCAAATGCTGGTTACCGGAAGAGGTGGGGCAATGGCGAGAGAGAAATTGAGAAGGAAAATGTGGTGGCAACAGTGAGAGAGGATGCTGGGCGAGTCAAGAGATGATAGAATAAGGGAAAAAGCCAAGGATAGGTTAAGTTGTTAAAGACCAAACAAATTTAGGGATTTTATATTTGGATTTTTTCTTTTAACCACTTATAAAATTTATATTTGTAAATATGTTAAATTTCAATTTGGGCAGACGGTGCTTCCTCAAGTTAGTGAGTGCTTGCCCATCTCTGCCATGCTGGTGGATCCGAAGATTGTTTCCCCTCTCTGTCCCCTAGGAAGGGGAAAGGGGCGAGAAGCTTGTAATCTCCACCCATGCTTATCTCTATGTGCAAGTCTAACCATCCACTCAAATCTCTCTCCTTTTTTTTATCATTAGATTCTGTACCCTTTACTTTATCACTCTTTCTCTTTGAATATATGATCATCCCCACCCTTAATTCCATTCCTAATGTCGTTTCTCTTTGAATATATGATCATCCCCACCCTTAATTCCATTCCTCCATTTAAATCTCAATCTTGTGTAACCTTCTCACTGGCCAAATATCTTTTTCCTTTTGAGGAAATGGAGCTAGAGAGGAGAGGTTGAGTCCCTAATCATTCTTTTTTCTCTCCAAAACGCCTACTATTATTCTTTCTCCCTATATGACTATCTTGTGGTTGTGTCCTGTTCCTTTCTTCTTTTAGTCGTTTGTCTACCATTATGTTTACAAGTTGTTAACCCTCATCATATGAAAAGGAAATACCTGAAATCAAGTAAGTTTTTTATTTTATTTAAACGTTTTTAGATTAAAATTTTCAATTAAATGATTAATAGAATAAATTGGAATAAAAAATTACCGCATTCATTCTTTGTGATAAAAATAATTTTTTTAATAAATTTGAAAAAACAGGTTAATCAAAGTGAATGGAGCAGTTTACAATAAATGAAGAACTGTTTAACCATTTCTTACCAATCCACATCTACCCTTGATCTGAGGAAGGAATCCAATCTTTTGTCTAATCAACTCAATCAATTCTTATTATCTACCAATCCACATAAAATAGCAAGTCCTTAAAGTAATGTTCCTACTAGTTGGCTAATAGATTATGGTGTTAATAATCATATGACTCTTCTAGATCTTCCTTGGTCTTAATAATCCTAAACCAGTTTCTACCAAAAACAAATAGGTAATCTCAACTTACCCCATCTCACCATTAACTTGTGTAAGTACAAAAAAAATGATCCTAAATTGTGGATATGATCCTTACAAATTGATAAAAATGTTTAGTTGTTAGCTGTGAGAAAAGGATACTTTCAATCTTATCTCTCAGAAGAAAAATACACTTTTCTTATAGGCACATTGCATCCCATAAGAGACAGATTTACAACTGTACATCAATATAAAAGAATCATATCCCTATAATAATATTTGTGCTTGAAAAACAGGCAAAATTTATGGTTGTCTTATCTTTGAAAAGCAGCTAGCAAATTCCTGAAAATCAGGGATTCTTCTACACTCTCCCTTAAGCTGGTGAATGGATGTCCTCTATTCCAAGCTTGCTAACAATCTCTTGAAACACAGTGATTGGCAGCACCTTTGTGAGTATATCTGCTAACTGGTCCTTTGTTGAAACAAATTGAGTGCAGATTAGGCCACTGTCAAGTTTCTCTTTGATGAATGTCGATCAACTTCAACATGTTTTGTTTGATCAGGTTGCATGGGGTTATGAGCGATACTTATTGCTGATTTGTTGTCGCAGTACAATCTCATTGGACTTTCCCATTTTATTTTCAAATCACCTAGAACTATTTTTAACCATAGAAGCTCGCATATTCCCAATGCCATTGATCTGAATTCAGATTCTGCACTTGATCTTGCTACTACATTTTGCTTTTTACTCCTCCATGTCATAAGATTACCACCAAAGAATGTACAATAACCTGAAGTTGATCTCCTGTCAACTAACGAACCTGCATAATCCGTGTCAGTGTAGGCTTCTAGAGTTAAGCTATGCCCTTTCTTGAACAAGATCCCTCTCCCAGGATTTCCCTTCAAATATTGTAAAATTTTGTGCACTGCCTTAAGATGCATTTCTTTTGGATTGTGCATAAATTGGCTGGCAACATTCACCGCAAATGCAATATCTGGTCTTGTATGTGCTAAATAAATCAGCTTCCCAACAAGTCTTTGATAAGAACCTTTATCCACCATAGAATCATCTGGAGCATCACATAATCCATGGTTGAACTCAATGGGTGTGTTAGTTGGCTTACAACCTAGCTTCCCTGCTTCTTTTAATATGTCTAACACAATTTTGATGCGAAAAAAAAAAATCCTTCCTTTGAATACGCCACTTCAATACCTAGAAAGTATTTTAACCTACCAAGCTCTTTGATGTCAAATTCCTTTAGCAAGCACTTTCTTAAATTATTCATCTCTTCTGTGTCATTGCCTGTAACTATAATATCATCGACATATACCAATAATGCTGTCACTGTCTTCGACTTTGAGTGTCTCACAAACAAAGTATGGTCTCCTTGACTTTGCTTATATCCTAAGGTAATCATTACCTTAGTAAACCTTCCAAACCAGGCCCTTGGTGACTGTTTAAGTCCATATAGAGCTTTCTTCAATTTACATACCATTCCTTCTTTTGATTCAAAACCAGGAGGGATCTCCATATAAATTTCCTTTTCTAAGTCACCATGAAGAAAAGCTCACCATGAAGAAAAGCATTTTTTACATCAAATTGTTGTAGAATCCACCCAAAATTGGCTGCCAATGATAATAGGACTCGCACTGTACTCATCTTCGCAACTGGAGCAAAAGTTTCAAGGTAATCAATGCCGTAGGTTTGAGTATACCCTTTTGCAACCAACCTTGCCTTGTATCTTTCTATAGAATCATCACACCTGTACTTCACTTTGAAAACCAATCTACATCCAGCTAACTTCTTTCCTCTTGGTAATATAACCAACTCCCATGTTTTGTTTTTTTCTAGAGCCTCCATCTCCACTTTCATGGCATCTTTCCATTTCCTGTCTCCTATTGCCTCAAATAGATTTCTCGGAATGGGAATTGCATGAAGATTGCTAAGGAAAGCCCTATGACTTTGGGATAGGTTTTGATAAGTCATGAACAAGCATAATGAATGTTTTGTGCATGTCCTAGTTCCTTTTCGAAGTGCAATGGGCAGATCAAAGTTACTTGGTTGGGTAGGTTCATCAACAGGTTGAGAGGTGTTAGTTGAAGGTATGATGATTTCAGGCCTGGAACTTATTTCAGGTGGTTGAACAGCAGCTTGAACAGGAAATTGCACTTGCACAGATTGAGAGAGAGGTATTTTCTTCCTAGAATATACCTGCAATGGTTTAGTATTGTCTTGTTTTCCCGTATCCTTCATCATTCTACTAGATCTAGGAAACTCATTGAGAGGTGTAGACTCAATATGAACAGGCTTAGGTTCAATAGCAATAGAAGTAGACTCAATAGAAATAGGAATTTGACAATCTCCGGCTGAAATATGTTGACAAGGAAAATCAAGTAAGCTATGCTGGCCAGGAAAGTCAAGGGAGAATAAGTCCATTGTTCTATTTTTACTGAAGGTCTCCCCTTGAAGATAGGATTGCTGGAAAAAAGTCTCTGTTTCGACAAAAGTAACATCAGCTGAAACAAAAAACTTTTTTGTAGGTGGATGAAAGCATTTGTATCCTTTTTGTGTGGAAGAATACCCAACAAAAACACATGGAAGAGCCCTTGGATCAAGTTTTCCCCTGTTTTGTGAGTGAACATGAACAAAAGCAACACTTCCAAAGATTCTAGAATACAAGATTTTTTGAGGCACTAAAGTTTGGAAAAAATTTTATGAGAACATATGTTGGAGTTTTGAAATCAAGAACCCTTGTGGGAAGCCTATTAATTAGACGGGTAGCGGTTAAGTCGGCTTCTCCCCAATACTGTTTAGGAACATTTTTTTGAGACAACAATGCTCTTGTAGTTTCGAGAAGGTGACCATTTTTCCGTTCCGCCACACTATTTTGTTGAGGTGTGCTAACACAAGAGGATTCATGGATGATCCCTTCTTAAGCAAAGAACGGAGAAAGTATTTGATTAAAATATTCTTTGGCATTGTCAGAATGAAATCTCTTAATTTTCACATCAAATTGAGTTTTAATCATGTTATAGAATTTGGGAAAAACAGTGCTGACTTCTGATTTATTTTTCAAAAGATAAATCCACATTACTCTAGTACAATCGTCAATAAATGATACAAACCACCTAGCGCCAGAAATATTTGAAGTTGTAGAGGGTCCCCAAATATCACTATGAATGAGATGAAAAGGAATATTAGTTCTGGTATTGCTTAATGGAAAGGAAACACGTTTGTGTTTTGCAAGTTCACAAACATTGCAATGAAAAGACTCAATTACCAACCCTTTAAACATGGAAGGAAACATTGACTTAAGGACCTTAAAAGACGGGTGACCTGAACGACGATGATAAAGCCAAACTTTATCTTTGTTAGACATGACAGACTCAGAAAGGAATGATGCAGGCCGGGAATTCTTAACTCTAACTTTTTCACTTTGATTTTCCAGGTAATAAAGACCTTTCTCACTAGCAAGTCCAATCATCCTCTTCGTGCCCTGTTCCCGAAACACACAATGTGAAGGGGAAAACATAACTTGACAATTAGAATCTTTAGTAAGCTTTTGAACAGAAATAAGGTTTGCAAATAGTTTTGGAACATGAAGGACATTTTTAAGAGTAATGGAATTGCTTTACTGAATGTCTCCTTGGCCTACTACAGTGGTAATAGACCCATCAGCTGTAGTTATCTTCCTATGGCTAGAAAAAAGAGTATAAGAAGTGAAATCTTTGGAAGAACATGTCTTGTGATTTGTGGCACTAGAATCAATTATCCACATTGTTGGAGAAATTCTTTTTGAGACAATAGCAAAACAAGAAGAGGAAAACATACCTGAAAAGGCTAGCGAGCATGTTCTTGCTGAAGGTGGCTCCTCAAGAGACCCCAATAAGGCCTTCAGCTTCTCAATCTCTTCCTTGTTGAACTCAGATACTGAGATTTGTGGACTGTCTTCAATGCTTGATTGAATGCTTGCCATATGTGCTTGTCTTCTATAAAAAAAATTCCGATTATTCATTGAGAGCCTGCCATTGAGTTCCAACAATCTTCTCTCGTGTGGCGATGCTTCTTGTAGTAAGTACAAAAAAGAGATTCCTTGTTAAAGAGCTTGGGTGGTTATGAGTTTTTAACACATCTAGTAGGCTGTGGTAGATTTGACTCTTTAGGTCCTGCAATTTTAGTCATGAGTGCAGAGCCTTCTCCCATTTGAGTTTCAAGCATAACACTTCTTCGGCCCTCTTCAGCCCGAATGATAGATATAGTCTCATTCAATGAGGGTAAGTCTTCTTTCCCCAAAATCTGCACTCTCACAACGTCAAAGTCTACATTGAGGCTGGCTAAAAAATCATAGATACGCTCCTTTTCTATGAATTGTTTAAGAATTGCAGCATGCTGACTACAACTTATTTGAATGCATTGATAATGATCCATCTCCTGCCATAAACCTTGCAAGTAGTTAGAGTATTCTGTCACAGATTGATTCCCTTGCTTGGTTGCTGAAATTTTTGTTTTAATTTGGTAAATTTGAGCAGCGTCATGTACTTTAGAATATGTCTATTTAATGGCATCCCAAATCTCCTTAGCACTACCAAGAAACGTACAAGTATCACGTATCTCTGGAAGCATTGAACTCCACAACCATGACATCACCATCGAATCTTGCTCATCCCATGCTTCAAATCTAGGATCTTCTTTCGAAGGGTCTTTTCCCAACAGATGACCCAACTTTCCTCTACCTTTCAAGAATGTGCGGACTAGTTGTGACCACTGCAAATAATTCCTTCCATTCAACTGATATGCCGCTTGGATGTTCTTCAAATCTCCTGTTGAAGCAACAACTGGACTCTATATCGCAGGAGCATCCGAACCAGAACTGGTTTCAACATCTTTTGACATAATTGCTTGATAGGATTCAGGGGAAAAAAAGGAAAAAATATAGATGGAACAAGCAAAAAAGGAATTCAACCAAGAAAGATGAATGCAGAATGAAAAGTATCTTTCAGTAAAGATCTAACAGGGCTTTGATACTATGTTGAATTAGCTGTGAGAAAAGGATACTTTCAATCTTATTTCTAAGAAGAAAAATACACTTCTCTTATAGGCACATTGCACCCTATAAAAGACATATTTACAACTGCACATCAATATAAAAGAATCATATCCCTATAATAATATTTGTGCCTGAAAAACAGGCAAAATTTATGGCTGTCTTATCTCTGAAAAGCAGCCAACAAATTCATGAAAATCAAGGATTCTTCTACAAAAAAACATCACAAAGTAGTTAGTGGATATGATCCTTACTAAGATGATAATAAAAGCAAACTATTGGCTGCATAACTTAGCAAATGAAATTATAAAATCTGAACCTTTTTCAACAATAATGTCTTGGATGCCCCTGAATTCACCATTTTGGTTGGGTCTTCCCTTATCCTATGGTATCTTTCTCAAAATTATTGGAACCGGGCCAGATCTAGCTTTTTATAAAACCAAACCGAATCCTTTTTTCCTTATACTTGGAAAGTTTTGACCCACATCGGATGTAGAGACTTATGTTCTTGTACATAATGCTTTTGCCTTTATGCCTTTGGATTTCCTTTTAGGCTTTTGTTGGGCCATAACATTGTCTACCACACAAGCACGTGCACTCTGCTTGCCTGACTAGTCAGCTGGCTGACAGGTGGTGGTGTGTGTGGCGGTGGTTTCCACTTCGCTGAGCTTAGCTTTTTTTCATAATTTTTTCTTGTTTTGTTTTTTTGCTTATCTTCCAATAGCTTCTTTTATAGCTATTGGGTGCCTTAACCTGTATTGTGGACCATTGGATGATAATCCACTTTATATATATATAGTTTACATCGTAGAATGTCCGCAAATGACAAAAAGTGAGAGAGAGGAGTGGTGAAAGTGATGGGTAGGGTTAGGATGCAGAAAGAGAGGGCCGTGGAAAGAAGGGGAGGGTCCCAGGGTGGGGTGGGGCCTCGGCGCCGTTGGATGTTGATCCAGTGGACATCCAATGGTGTTCGCGGACGTCTATAGATTTCAAATCAAAGAACGTCCACATATGACGCGGACTCATATATATATATATATATACATCCTTGGCTATCTCTGGTTGCTAGTTATCCTATTTTTTCAAAAAAAAAAAAAAAAAAAAAAAGTACTTCCTACCTAATCATTGTTCATCATGCTTATCTTGGGTGGTACTTGGCTCATTCTTGCAAGGATCATGCGGGTGCAAGGAGCATCCACTAGGTTAGTTGTACCTTAACGACTGGAGAGATGCTAGAATACCCTACGATGAAGGGCTAAAATCCGTCTTAGTGTAGTGTTATACAATTCACTACATGCCCCTAATCCTAGCTTGGATTTTCTATTTCTCTTCTAATTACATTTGATTAAAGTGTTAATTGCATGCTATAATCACAATTTGCTAACATAGACCCTAAGCCAAATGTAGACAAAAGCTTTATACTCCAAATTAGAATTTCTCTCATTTCCCATATAACACCAATTGAAATTGTCTTTGATCATAGGCATCCATCCAACATTGTGATATTTCTGCCATTATCTGGAAGCTTATGATTGCCCTTTCAGAAAACTCTTTCTTCTACCCATGTTGATTTCTTGCCTTATGAAAGAATTAGATTATCAACTCGTGGGCTTTCCATTTTGTTTGATACTTGATGCTTGTATTTTCTTTCTATGAAAGTTAATTGTAGAGTTAACCATGGAGCTATTCTCTTTATCCACGAGCTCTAACGTGAGCATTTAGATTGTACATCTGTTCAATTATCTTAATTAAAATCTCATATTTTTAGAAATCAGTTAGATATGTTTATCCCATTAATTTGGATATTTGGTTTCCCATCTTAATTATCCCAATACCTAATATTAAGAACAACATACAAGTACAATCCAAATCACACACACAGAGAAAAAAAAGAAAAAGAAAAAGAAAAATCGCATCTTTTACCCATTCCAGATTCTTTTGTCTCTTACGGTATCATCCAAATATTATTGGCATATAATTTTCATAATAGATATTTACTATAACTTTAATATCAAGTTATTTTGTGATTAAGCATATATAAATTTAATTTGGCACAATCCTTTTGTAGCATTTTATAATTTCTTAAAATTTGTTGGAGTCCCCAAAATAGCATCGTTGTATAATGCACAAGGCTGTAATGTAATTTAGTATACTTAAGAAAATCTGCATAAGAATGGTTGATGTTTTTGTCTGCTTATATTGTGAAGTTGAAGCTATTACTTGCAAGATAAATGCTTCTCTGCTTGTTGGGATTACAGTTGGGAAAAACCTTTACTTGTTGCATGGGGCATATCTGACAAATACCTACCCAAAGCTGAAGCAGAGGAATTTCAGAAGAGAAATCCTGGTGTTGTCAAACTTAATATCATAGAAGGTGCAGGTCATATGCCACAAGAAGACTGGTAAAGATAACTTATCATGATTTTGTTAACAAATAACAGTATCTTATAGCTCTAAAATTTTTATTACTTGCACTTCTTCCTACGAACATGCTTTAACTTATGAATAGGCCTGAGAAAGTTGTCGAAGCTCTGAGAGTGTTTCTGTAAATTCAATCATGAAGAGTAGAGACAGCATATTAGCTCTGTGTGCATCTGAGGATGTGGAAAGGTTTTGTTCTACCATCTCATATTTCAATAACCTTTAATAAGCATTGTTACTCATTATTACTTTTGTTTTCCTATTACAAACTGTGAAGTATAATCTCTGTTACTTTGCAGGATATTTGTGCTGGGATATATATGGTGTTCTAACTGCTAGTTTGCATATAGCATGGTGGGTCCGTGATTCTTATGGAAACAACGGTCAGACTATCTTTTCTCATTTCCTTTTCTTTGTAGATGAAATACAGTCCTGTCTTGTACTGAATGGCAGTTTCATGAAGCATATTATAAATGGGCTTTTCCTGAAAATGTGCAATTGGATGGACATGTGGCCTTGTGAGTATGTGTGCATGTCTGAAACTCTTCAACTTCTGCCATCAGTATCAAAGACTACTGTACTGAAAAATGGAATCTCAAAATTTTAGTAGTTAACTCAATCCAATTGGTATGCCATCAGTTTATTCTTCCAAGTCACTGTGATATTGCCATAAATTCTATTGAAGCTGTTCTTAACTATTTCCCCTCGAAGCTCTTTGCCCTCCTTCAATTCATGCATTCAACCTAAGTAGCGCTATTCATGGTGTATAGTACCAGATAGCTTTTCCAAATTGACTTTCCAAGTCGGTGAGTTTTTTCTTGAGATTTACAGCACACCTCAATCTGATTTTGATTGCTATTATTGCTTTGTGAAATCGAGGTGGTAAACTCATTTTGTTGAAATAACATTATGCAGTCAATCTCCTTAATCTTTCAGTTCAATAGGAAGAATGATGTGTTTCGCAAGTGCATGAATTATTCAAGTAGTAAATAAAATATCGTTCTCATGAGGATTTTGTTGTTAATTACCAATTTCTTACAATTAGGGTTATTTAGGCTATTCGATATGTATGCAAATTGTGGAAATAATAAATAATAAAAACTAAAACTAACAAAACTAAGGCTACTAATGGCTTAAGTAATTAATTCAGACGCAAAGGCTTCTAGGCTCAAGGTTTACCACATTGATAAATAAAAGGCTTCGTATTGACTCTTTCTAGGTTAAGTTTAATTAAGTGGAATATCCTTGGATACTTACTATTTTCTTTCAGAATATAGCGATGTATTTAATTTAGAAAAAATCATAATTTTGTGATATTTGAATCTAATTAGATCCTTCAAGTTCTATGATATCCAGTCTTCTACAAAAATTCATAATCTAGGATTTCAAGTTCAATTCTAGGGTTTCCAAAATTTTAGTTTACTTTTTGGTCCTTTCTTTGGTGTTTAAAATCATGCAAATATGAGGTGCCGAACTCATTCACAAGCATTAAGTATTATAAAATTGAATCAAAGCAAATAAACATTAATACGAAAATAGAAAAAAAAATACATCATCAATTATCTAAACATTGGGCTAATCCTGACCTTAGAACAGAAACCTTCTTGCTCATGTTCGATATATAAGCCAAAAGGTTCAGATCAATCATAAATCAAAACATGAAATTTATCAAAGCAAAACAAAAAAAATAAACTCTTGATCCTTCACGTGTGATGTTCTTGTATATTGTTAAATCTTAAATCTCCTCCTTGATCTTTGTCCTCTTTCACCTTTTTGATAGCTTTAGATGATTTGAAGTCTTTAGAGAAATTGTATCCTTGTTATCGTCCAAAAAAGATCCTCTAAAATTCCCTTTTTCTTGGCCTTATATAAAGGAGGGTTGAATTAGTGTTGAGATGATGGCAAAGATCCATGACCATGTTAGTTGACACAGATGGGTTGTGTTTCTTCTAAGGTTTTATTCTTTGAATTTCTGCACCATGATTCATGGGTATGGTAGCTACCACAGGTTACCCGCATTTCAAATAAAGATTGAACTATATTTATTTGCATGTAAATTGATGAAGAGCTGTAACTTGAACTAAAAGAGTAAAATTTAATTAAGAACATGGTGAAAGATACATAATCAACTAAAAAATAAAACTGAAATCTATTTAAAATATACTATAATTTAGCACTTATCAAAGAATTAAAATTTTACTTCGGATACCTAAAATTGTCCTTACCTTAATAGTTAGACCTCAATTTAAAATACCAATATTATATCATGTGTCATTTGTTGGAGCTCTTTCTTTTTGGAGGTTTAGAGATGAAGAGACGAAGAGAAATAAGTGCTTTTAGAGATGGAAGTGTTTGCTCTTCATATTACTTCTCACACAAAAAAAATCTCCTAACATACAGTGTAATATATAACACACAAAACAAGACTCAATCACTGAATCCTGGGAATCTTAACCTCGTACACACACACATGTATGCTTATACTAACTACAATCAACCACCCACTTTATTTGATTACTCACATATACACCCATACTGATTTGACTAGTCAACTATGTATTTTTCCAATGGATTAATTTCTTGAATGATCACTTAACTTTAGTTTATTTTCAAAATGATCATTGAAGTTTAATTTGAATCAAATCAGTCATTGAGTTTCAATTTATTTTCATCGGTGGGTCATCTGGCTGTCTCCCGCCCCCCTTTTCTGATGTGGCAGCCGGAGAAGCTCAGTCAGCATTCCAGTCACACAGTAAGAGTCATTTAAAATCGTCCACATCAATTGTAACCTTCCATGTCACTGGGAGAATTCCAGGTCAGCCAGTGTTCGTCTTCTTCCAAGTGAGTGGCAGCAATGGCATAGGAGGTGAATGGATGCCATGGAGAAGATCTCTGTGCTTCCATTTGTTCAACAGGCCAAATTGCACATGGAGGAAGGCGCTCGCGTGTCTCACCGTTGGTTAGTGCGGGAATGAAGCGTGGGCAAGCATTGTTGGAAGCCCTAATTCCTTCCTGTGCTTCGTAGAACGGTTGGAGGAGTATGTATGAAAGGCCGCAAGAGATAGAGAAATAGGGAAACTGTAGTTTGAGTGGGAAGGTGGGAGAGGGGTTGTAATATGGAGGTAATATGGTCAAGTGTCTGATTTCAGGCTTCATCTTTGTTTTTTTTTTTTTAATTTTTCCAAATGATATCGAATGTGTTGATTGTAATGTAAGTTATTAGGCTTGAATTGAATGTACATTGTGCAGACTCTAAACTAGGATCGATAGATATTTTGATTACTATGAAACAGAACTAAATTGATTGATTTGGGAGAAATTTTCTTGAATGTCATTTTTAATCTGCACATAATCTGCAGCTATAATATGAGCATAACCCGGAGAATAAAAGCATAATCTTAATGTGGAGAACAAAAATTCTGCACATAACCTGGAGAAGAAAAGTTCTGCCCATGTTGTGGATATTTTAATGAGCAAGTTATGCACATAACCTGGAGAATTAATGTGCAGGTATAATCTGCACATAACCTGGACTGGAGAATTAATGTGCAAGTATAATCTGCACATAACCTGGAGAACAAAAGTTATGCACAACTTGGAGAGCAAAAGCTCTGCACATAACCTGGAGATTTTAATGTGCAAGTTCTGCACATAACCTGGAGAATTAATATGCAAATACAATATGCACATAACTTGGAGAATAAAAGTTCTGCACATAACCTGGAGACATGATATGCAGATAACATGGCTGCACATTCATGTGCTAGTATAATCTGCACATAATAAGGCATAGAACTTTTGATGCACACATAGTGAAGAATTACCAGGTTTTCATTAAAATAGAGTATAAAAGATGCACATTCATTTGTTTCCATACAAAAGAGTGGCAATTCCTATTGCCAACATACAAAATAAGTTAGGATTGTATAAAATTAATTCTCCACACACAGGGAAGAATTACAAGTTTGCTGCTAAGGAAAAACAACAAGTACACAGAATTAATTCATTTATGGGACCCAAACTTTCCTTTTCTTTGCAGCATCAGCTGTATCCATGGTCTGTGTCATTTGTGAAGTACTGGCTTTGCCTCCTCTAGTATGCATTTTTTGTCTTTGTAGCGTACTCCCTGCAGGAAATCCCCTGGTGGATTGTCCCTGGTTAGCTGCATTTATCACCTGCAGTGTAACATAAAAAAATAAGACTTATTGAAATTGCATTGCATTGAAATTGTAGAGATTAAAATTAATATTTCCTCACCTGTGAGATAGGTTCTTGAGAGAATTGGGGTTGGTTTGTAGTTGAGTGATTTTGATCACCTCTAATCAAACTGGCAACCAGTAAATCATAAGTGACCCCCATTAAACATTTTTTTATTATAAATAGCATCTACAAGAATAGAATAGAAAATTAAATAAAATAAGAAAAGTAACATACCATGTTGAAATGCTCATCCAGGACTTGCGAATCAATATTGTCTATTGGATCAGTGTGCTCTTCTTCAGTTTGTCCTGTATTTTGGGACACACCAGCTTCACTTCTTCCCTAGAATGTACAAAGTGCCAATTCTGAAATAAGACTACACAACAAATGCATGGAAATAAAATGCAGCATACCTGACAGTAATATTTACCTGTGCCTTGCCATGAAATCTTTTATTATGCCCTTGAGCTCCACAGATGCTGCATTTGATTCTGCCTCCTTCCTTGCTAACTCTCCCATTTGTGTAACCTCTTCTTTCTTCACCTAATTCTCTTCTCCTCAGTATAGTCTTCCTGCCTTTTTTCCTATTAATTGGTTGTGGAGGAATCATAGGTCCTTGATTAGATTTGGGCCAAGAATCCATGTCATGGGTTGGGTTCAAAGTGTGTTTGTAGGTGTCCATGTAGGTGCTGACCTTGTAACAACTATCTATATAAGTTTTAGGTCTTTCACTGTTATAATATAACTGAAATTCCATGGCTACAAGGGATGCCAGACAGTTGCCATCTTCTACACGAGCATGTGCCAACACCTTTATCAACAACATATTGCCCATCAGGTCCTCTAACCTGATACTGGGCACCCCTTGACCATGTTGTTGTGTAAAGGAAACGTTTTTCCTTTAATTGTTCCAATTTCTTAATTATCCTAGGGCAGTGTGTGGATGTGATTTTTTTCATTGCATCTCTTCTTTTCTGTATCCTTATCATGAGTTGGGTTCTTATCATTTCATTCATCGTCACAATTCCCTTAATCCTAGCCTCCAAAATATGGCCATTGAAGCATTCACACATATTATTTAGCAGTATATCACACTTGAATCTTGTTTGAAAATGAGACCTGCTCCAGTGTTTGGGGGGGATGTTTTTCATGTATTCAAAGGCACATTCAGACAATGCTTTCATGTTTTCCATAGCTCTCTCAAATGAAGGAAGATTTGTTGCTGTGGCACATCTCCAAAGTAGGTCTTTCAGGTTTTTACCTCTATAAGTTTTCCTAAAATTACTATGGATGTGTCTAACACAGAACCTGTGTTCACTATGAGGGAAAAGTTCTTCTATCTCAGGAATTAGTCCCTAATTTTGGCCAACACCCACAGACACAACAGGAATCCTAGCAAAGTGAAAACAATTAGAGTGTCAGACATAGTAATAAATAGGCAGTACTAATCATAATACAATGATAACAACAGTACTTTCTTTCAAATTGATCATCCATGTTCAATTTAATGCATATTATGTATGAACTGAGATCAAAATGATCAAAATGAAAACAATTAAAGTGTATACAGGGAACAGTAATAAATAGGCAGTACTGTTATTGAACCATAAATGTTTAGAACTTACTATAAATAATAATCACTAGAGTTTACTTTCTTTCAAATTGATCATCCAAGTTCAATTTAATGCATATTATGTATGAACTGAGATCAAAATGATCAAAATGAAAACAATTAGAGTGCATACAGGGCACAGTAATTAATAGACAGTTATAATTTAATCTACTCTAATATAATCTAATATAATATAATACAACAGATTAATCCCTACTTGTTTACACAGAAATGAAAATCAATAAAATAGAACTAACCTTCTGCCTATCACTCATGAAGGCCCAGTGATAGCTGTTTCTCATTTGCAGGTCCTCTGCCAGTAATTCCAAGAACCATTTCCAGGTTTCCTTGGTTTCTCTATTCACAGTGGCCCATGCAATTGGGTACATGGAGTCATTTGCATCCACTCCTACTGCTGTCAATAGCTGCCCTCCATAAAGTCCCTTTAAAAAGCATCCATCCACAATGATGACATTCCTACATCCAGCCAGAAAACCTTCTCTGAGTGGGGCCAAGCAAACATACATTGCTTGGAATACCCTTGCCTCACACTTGAGTTTTATTGTAGAACCTGGGTGGGTCCTCAACAGCTCCAACCTATAGTTAAATAACCCAGTCATCTGACTCTCATCATCACCATCTACAAGCCTAGTACATATCACAAGACAGAAGAAGAAATGGTTTAGTTAATAAAAAAATATAATGCGAATGATCAGAATAATAGTTACAAACTTTACCTAAAAGTATAAATCGTACCTTAGGCCAATGCATTTCGCCCTATATGCTGTTAACCTACTGATTTCAACTTCCTGATTTGTTTTCACTGCTTGGATGATACCTGCTATCTTCCAAGATGGGTCTGCCCTGAATTGTTCCAAGTATTCCTTTGCAATCCAGTCTACACTGACATGTCTGTTGTTGTGTTCCCTTGTGCATTCATGGTTTAAGTAACCTGACTTTATTTGCACTGTTGCCTTGTCTTTGACCATTGGTGATGCCCATATATAGAAAGGGTAACCTTTCTTGCAGAATGCCCTACACCTGGCCTTATCATTTGACTTGAAATTCATTACAAACCTGTGCTTAATCCCATAATTCTTTACTGCTTCCTTGAACTGCTTGAAGCTCCTGAACTTCATCCCAATTTTGAAGTGGGGATCCTTCATGTCACATTACTCATTGAACTCAGAATAGCTTGGTTTTTTGGGTTCTAATTCATCTTCATCAATAGATGAGCATGAATGTAATTCCTCAGATCCTGTATAGTCAAACTCCATTTCGTCATCATTACTCCCCAACTTTGTTGGTCTTCCACTCACAGAAACAATTTTTATTTGTGTTCCTCCTATGTCTCTACCTTGGCCATCTGATTCATCACTAAAACTCCAATTAGAGTCATGTATTTCACTGTCCTCTTCATCAAGTTTCTGATTATTGTCTTCTTCCATGTTAAGCAACTTAGCCTCTAAGTCACTATCTCTATCTCCATCTCCATGCTCATCAAAATCCCCAGCATTGCCACCTCCAGTAATTGTAACACACACAAACACCTCCCTAGTTGAGTTCACATTCTGTGCCATCATAAGTGTATCCATGTCATTTTTTATTTCCCTCATACCTTTGAACTCAGAATAAGCATCTAGTCACCATATGGTATAGGTATCAACATTTAAATTGAATTCCCTAGCCATACTAAGCAACTCAATCCTGGACATCTGATCAGCACTACAAAAATCCACATAACCTGCCAGTCAATGGAATAATGCATTCTGATACTGAACAATTCAGCATTTGGCACTGGAATGGAAGTAATTATCATGTTATGCACCTTATATGGATTAGAAATTGAGAGATTAATGGCAACACAAGCTAACTAGAGTACAAGAATTGCTAAAAAAAAATAATTATGCTGTGCAGAAATTGGGAAGGTTATTAAAAAAAAATTGCAGACATAACATGAATTTATTTTACTACTGGCACAATAGCACAAAATAACAGAACAAGTGCATCCAGGACTAGACTAATCTAAAATAAATCAATATCATTTTACTGGATTGCAACCAGATACCTAATTGCAACCAAATACCCAACATGACTTAAAAAAAATGCATGACATTCATACAGCTGATCATTCAAGAAATTAATCAAAACAGCGTTCCTTCATTCCTAATATCATTGCATGACTTTAGAAGAGTAACTAACCAGTCACAAGAGAAAATATTCTGCAACCAAACATTAATAAAAGGAAAAAACAAAAGCATGATTGATTGCTATGAGGACATATTGTAACTTAAGCCAAAGTTGTTTCAAAAAAATCAAAGAACAAAAAAGATAAACAAAGCATAAGAATTCAAACAGATTGTTATAAGCAAAACTTTGAATACAAAATTAGTCATGTAAACCATTGAATGCCTAAAAGCCACATGAGTAGTACCAGTAAAAGGTTATTAACATGAAGTCCCTGCCAACCAAGTATCTGGTCCAAAAGTGGACTCATTGCAGTAAAAGCTTCAACATGACATGAATTGCAGACATAACATGAATTTATTGTACTACTGGCACATTAGTACAAGATAACTAAACAAGTGCATCCATGGCTAGACTAATCTAAAGTAAATCAATATCATTTTACTGGATTGCAACCAGATACCTAATTGCAACCAAATACCCAACATGAATTAAAAAAATGCATGATTTCAGATGCTTTAACTTGCTTTATTACTTTATGTACACCTTCAGTCAGCAAAGTTTAACTTATCAAAGAAATTCATCACATTTTGCATTTTTTTTAAGTTAGGGACCACATAGAGAGGACAACTCCTCAGTATGCACATGCTTTAGAAGACATGCATCACAAAATTATCACCAAGCAATATAACACACTAAACAAGACCAACACTCCTTAGATATAAAACAAAACAAATGTCTTACAAAGCCCTGAATCCGTCGTCTCCTGATGTAAACTACAACAATGTAAACTATAACAAAATCCACAACCCTAATGTTAGGGTTTACAAAAAACAAAAAATCCTTACAGTACTCTGGCGCTTGTTCTCCTAGTGCGCGCTTCTCCCAATTCACTGCCATCACGACTTCAATAAACTTGTCAGCTTGCTTGCGTCGTAGGTTCCAAAACTCTGTCGTCTCCTTCGTCGTCTGCGTGTCACTGGGACAAATCCAGGCAACCTTGACACTAGTGGGCGGAGAAAGCGATGATCAACACCTTCTAGGGCTGTGTCTGTGCTCCTCGAAGATGGTGAACTTCGGTGCTGAGGTGGACTCCTAGTTGCGCGAATAGAAGGTCACGACCAGCGTGGAGCGTTCCAACAACGTGGATTGCTAACTGAGCTTCTCCGTCTGCCACGTCAGAAAAGGGGGGCGGGAGACAGCCAGATGACCCACCGGTGAAAATAAACTGAAACTCAATGACTGATTTGATTCAAATTAAACTGCAGTGACCATTTTGAAAATAAATTAAAGTTAAGTGATCATTCAAGAAATTAATCCTTTTTCCAATAGAGATAGCACGTTACTTCTCCTGATTACCTTCACCAACTTAGTGAGAGCCATGCCTTGTACGTAGTTTAGTGCGGACTCTAATCAATTCCAACACTCTCTTGATTTAAGGCTTCACACGCCCAGAGATGTCCTCAAGTGTATGAACTTTTAAACTGATAAAGCCTTTGTGAATATGGCTGCTACCTGCTCATCTGTGCTACAGTATTGTATACTGATTAAACCATCAGTAATAAAACTCCAAATAAAGCGATACCTTATGTCAATGTGTTAGGTGCGCCCGTGTATTGTAGGGTTTTTAGGAATTGAGATGGTGTATTTATTGTCACACAGAACCGGTGTTGCTTCCTTTTGTTCTTGTCCCATGTCACACAATAAGCTCCTTATCCAAACAGCTTGACATGTTGCTGAAGTTGCAGCCATGTATTCGGCCTTCATTGTTGATAATGTGGTCACATTTTTTTAGAGCTCTATGCTACAACCCTTGATCCCTTGATCCCAACATGAGCATGCTGCCTGAGGCACTCCTACGGTCATCAATAGACCCACCCCAATCGCTATTAGTATAACCAGATAACTTGAACTCTTGAATGTGCTGGTGTAGGATCCCAAAGTCCATTGTGCTAGCTTTATAATGCATGATAAGCTTGATTGCTCCCAGGTGTTGATAAGATGATTTATTCATAAATCTGGATGCAACTCCAATTGTGAAGGCTATGTCGAGGCATGTGTGTGATATGTATAATAGTCCTCCGACTATACCTCTATATCTCCATGCATCTGCACTTAGTTTTCTGTCATCTTCTTGTACTTTCTCATCAGTATTCATAGGTGCTGAGACCTTCTTACACCCCTGCATATTAAACCTCCTGATAAGATTCTCAACGAATTTACACTTAGATTCAAAGATACAACCTTTGCTTTGTCTAATTTCAAGTCCTAGGAAGTAGCGCAGGGACCCTAAATTAGACATTTCAAAGGTATGCGGCATTCCAGCTTTAAACTCCTCTAGTGCCGACTGACAATCCCATGTAGATTATGTAGTCCCGTATAAGTAGACCAACAGTTGACCTGTGTTCTCATGCATCCTCTGACAGAGAGTAGGCTCATTCTCACTCTTATAAAATCCATTCTGCAGAAAGTATCTGTCTATCCTATGTCTGGTTTTTTTTTTAATTAAGCCTATTTCCTTTTCTATTGCACACAACAACTCCACCTTCTTTGTTGCCTGTTTGAAGGTTACAGGATTAGCAGCGTAAAACTACATGTTTCATAAATCTCTTTCAAACTTTTGGTCTTCACTGGTGATGCACCGTTCAATGATAAATCTGCTAAAACTAGACTGCTGCACAATCCAGGTGTACCTTGATCATTGTTGTTTGACTGAGTTGGTGTAGTGGATGAACCACCAATTGCCGGCGAGCTGGTCATTGTTGCACTCTCATCCTTTGAGAGTGGTATCTCTAGCCGAGCACTTGCATCATCCTTCCAACCCCATTAGGTTTCTTCATCAAACATGACATTCCTGCTAACTATGGCCTTACTAGCAGTAGGGTTATATAGTTTATATCCCTTTGTTTCATGACAATAGCGAATGAATATACATTTTTCTGATTTTGCATCAATTTTTTTAATTTGTTGAGAGTTAGAAACGCATAGGCTACACAACCAAAGACACGTAGATGTTTAATAGAGGGCTTCATATCTTTCCATATTTGCACGAGGTTCGATTCAAAATGGCCTTTGTTGGAGAGATGTTGAGAAGATACATAGCCGGCGCCACAGCTTCACCTCAGAATTCATTGGGAGGTGTCTTCACCTTTAGTAAGGTCTTTGCCATCTCAACAACGGTTTTGTATTTCCTCTCGGCTACTTCATCTTGCTCTGGAGTGTATGGTGTTGTTAGTTTCCGGCGAACTCCATGCTTTTCACAGTAAATTTGGAACTCAGTTGAGAGAAACTCCCTTTCTATGCTAGTGTGCAGGGTTTTGATGAAGTAGCCGCTTTGTTTCTTCACTAGGGATTTGAACTTTTAAAAATTCTTAGACACCTGAGACCTGTTTTGGAGAAAATATATCCAGCTCACTTAGTGTAGTCATTGGTGAATATAAGAAAGTATGTGTTGCCTCCAAGTGAGACTGTTTGCATTGGTCCACAAACGCCTGCATGGATGAGGCTTTGCAGAAGGGAATGGTAGTTGTGACTGTCTGCCAAACATGCACCCTTCATATATTCCCACTTGATCAACATGTGGCAGGTCAATCACCTTGTTCTTTTGATTCAATACTCTCAGGCCTTTCCAGTTTCAATGGCTGTATTTAAGATGCCATAGAATAGAATTGCTATGTGTATCTGTAGTCATATTGGCCAACCCTACATTCCTAACTTCATTCTAAAGGGAACATGCGATTTCTCGTCATCTGTATTCTGGTCATCAATTGCCCTGACTCCCTATCCTTAATAAGACATGCATCATTCTCGAACATGACAATGTAGCCACTAGACAGTAGTTGTCCTACACTCAATAAATTGTGAGCTAATTGAGGGACAAACTGCACATCTTTGAAAATTCTAAACTAGTTGTTTGTTGTTATAATGGCCACAGTGCCTCGTCCTTCAACATGCATTTTTTTGCCATCACTCAGCATGATTGTTGACTTTTTTTTGTCTCAACCAATTCTTTAAACAACTCTCTGGACCTGGTCATGTGATTAGAGCAACCGCTGTCCACCAACCAAATATCTTTAGGTGCTCCATTGCATGATCGTCCATGCATGTTTGGATGTCAATGCTGTTGTGATGCTCAAGAAAATACTCTCATGGACTGCTTGTTGGATAAAAAAAATAGGGTTTTAAAATCCTTCTTTTGATTTTCCTTCAACCGAGATTCCTTATCTGGATCAGCAAAAATGTTTTCAACTAGGTCTTTGAGGTCTTGAGACTTGAATAAAGCCTTTATTTTGATGTTCCAATGTTCATAGTTTTCTCCCTTGAATATGGGTAGATAAGGTTGAGAAACACACATTGTGTTTCCACTGGATGCCATGAGATTGATCAAGGTTTCAAAGGTCTTGAGATAGGGTATTTTGAGGCTTTGATGCTATTGTTTTTTTTTTTTTGATAAAAGGAGCCGAAGCTATTTTATTAGAAAAAGATAAAAAAAAAACAAAGCGTTCAACAAACAGACAACAGAAAAAGGAGAGAAAACAAAAACAGTCAAGAGCAACTAAAGCAACTAGCACTAACTACAACAGAAACCATTAGCAACAAATACCTTCATCAACCATCTGGGAAGATCCCTTCCTTGAAAAAACAGGGAAAGAGAGTGTGTGGAGATGCAATGACAAGCAAGTCTAGCAGCACATTGGTTCCAAGCTTTGGGAATAATGTGAACAGAAGGATCATCACAACACCTGAATTGTTGAATGAGGCAAGGGAAGACAGCTGCAACACTCCAATCAACAACTCCACGCATGGCCTGTAGAGCAGAATGCAACTCCTCGCAGCAAATGAAAACATGTTTGAGGGAGAGACCATTAAGCAGGGCAACCTGAATAGCCAAAGACAACGCTTTACACTCTGCATCAAAAACCGAATTGATCTGAAGCGGACAGCAACCTGACAACAAGACACCAAAATTAGCATTCACAATCACAAAGCTAGCACCACCAATCTCAAGATCCCCGGAATAAAAAGAGGCTACAAATAAGAAAGGTCCGTCAGTACTAGAAAAATTATGGAGTAAAAGAGCCTTCCCTTTACTAAGTCTGGAAGAATTAGAGTACTCTTGGGCCAGTGCAAAAGCTCTTCTAGCAATGCGACTCAGATCAGGAGCCTCATTCCTAAAAATAGCATTGCACCTAGCTTTCCAAGTTAACCATGCAGTAGCCACCACAACAGCTTTCACAAAGTTAGGATACACACAGTGCTCAGCCTCCAACCAAGCCCCCGATGAGAAGCCATCAGGAAACACTACATCTTTCCCTACCAAGTTGCTAACATCATTCCAAACTGCTTGGGTTCTAGGACAAAGATTCAGAAGATGCTCAGTTGTCTCAAAGGATAGCCCACAGAAAGAACACAGCTCCTGAGGGCCAATGTTTAAGGCATGTAAAAAATCCGACGTTTTGAGCTTGCCTTTAAACACTAACCAAATGAAATGTTTAGCACGGGGGGCCACCTTAAGGGACCATAAGAGTTTCCATCCCTTCCAATGGTCACCAGCATCAGCCCGACTCAAGAGATGACAGTATACTTTACTGGAGAGATTGCATTTATAAGATTTGGGAGTCCAAACCCATTGCATAGAGGCAGATGGGTTGATGGTCCCAAATCTAAAAACCAAAGTATTAACCTGATCACCGAACACCCGACCAAACTCAGACATGTTCCAGTGGATATCCACAACAAAATCAGCAACCGAGAAAGCATCCAAGTTAAGATCCATATTCACAAATGTTGGTTTAAAAGCAATAGGAACATCAAACAACCAGGGATCATAAAGAAAAGAAACAACATTCGGGTTAACATCTTTGATCCAAATAAAAGGTTTAAGGTGAGACATGGTGCGACAAAGACCACGAAAAAACCAAGAGCAGTTAGCAGGAATAGGATCCATCAAAGCATTAAAATTTCCATACTTGTGCACAATAAGATCAACCCAGATGGTTTCTTTATTGTTTAAGTAACTGAACACATGTTTAGCCATCAAAGCCACTTTAGCGAGTTTCAAATTCCTAATAGAGAGGCCCCCCTCAAATCGACCAAGCATAGTATCCAATCTACTAACCAGGTGCATGCCACTACGATTGCCACTAGACCAAAGGAAATTCCTAGCATAGGAAGAGATCCTATCAAGGATGCCATCAGGAATTGGGTAAACTGAGAGATGATACAGAGGAATAGAAAGAAGGGAAGAATTGATGAGAGTAATCTTGCCAGCCATACTTATATTCGACTTGTTCCAGGTAGCAATGATTCTCTCCACTCTATCCACCATCCCATTAAAGCAACTAGCTGCAAGTTTTTTGGGAGAAATCAGAACTCCCAAGTAGGTGAATGGGAATGCGCCAATTTTGAAGGATAAGATTGAACAAATGCTTTTAATAATTCTGTCATTAGCCCAAGAAGGGAAGAAAAGTTCTGATTTAGAGGCATTAGCAAATTGACCAGTAAGTTGCCCATAAATGCTAAGCCCAAGCTTGATAAAATGAGCAGCACTCCTAGTGGCAAGAGTAATAAGGATTAAGTCATCGGCAAACATGAGATGATTAAAATCTTGTCTAAGGTTACAGCTAAAACCTGGGATCATCTTATTCTTGAGAGCAAAATTCAACAGGGATGTGAGATTTTGCGATACCAAAATAAAGAGGTAGGGGGAAATAGGATCTCCTTGACGGATTCCCCGCGAAGGATAAAACCAGGGAGATGGGTGGCTTTGATGCTATTGTTGGAGCTCTTTCTTTTTGGAGCTTCAGAGATGAAGAGATCAAGAGCCACAAGTGTTTTTAGAGATGGAAGTGTCTGCTCTTCATATTACTTCTCAAAAAAAAAAAAAAAAAAGAAAATCCTCCAAACATACACCATAATATATAACACACAAAACAAGACTCAACCACTTAAGCGTGGGAGTCTTAACCTCGCGCACAGACATTATACTGACTACAACCAACCACCCACTTTATTTGACTACACACACATACACCCTTGCTGATTTGACTAGTGAACTATACGTATTCTTCACGTAGAGATAACATGTTATTGCTTCTGATTATCTTCACCAACTTAGCATGAGCCATGCCTTATACGCAGCTTGGTGCAGACTCTAATTAATTCCAACACCATCTTTTTTTGGATTATTATTTACTCTTCTCATTTAATAAACTTAATCGGCTTAGAGAATTAAGACAGGAATTCAGTATTACTACAATATGACTCAATACTAATATGGTGCATCAATCTCTTGGTTGGCAAATCATTTGGCATGTCTTAGTTCTTGAATTTTATCTATACATATTATTGCTCTAAAAATACTTTCTATTAATTTCTGTTTTGCTCTTCAAAAGCCAACCATATCACCTTGTTCGGCATTGCATCGTATGTTTTTTGAAAACAATAAAGTCTCTTAGGTAGCTTATCTTTTCTCACTAATCCTCAAATGAGAAAAATATATAGAAACTGGCATTATTATCCAAATCTTTCTCAGTCGTAAAATTTTTTAAAATGAAAAGGCAAACAAAGTAATACTGAATATTTTACTGCCTAGATATTAATGTGACGTTATGCAAATGAATGAGTTGGATGTGCATTTCAAGTATTGGCTTAACACTTTACTTTTATTTAGTATTGTTCTCTTAATTCAATTAAATGGTAGTATTCTTTTGAATTGGTTTAACATCAACATCTTCTATGAGCGTCTCTCCCTCCTGTATCTCTCCATTATTCTAGTGCCTCTCCTTCCCCCCTTGCTATGGCAAGTGGGGGAAAAAGCCCTCTCTCCAGCCCCACTCCTCTGGCATCCAAAACCTGGGTGCAAATAGCCTCCTCCGCTGCTCGTGCTAACGAGAACTCACCCCTCCACAATGCTCAACTTCTCTCTAAACTCAAGACCTCCACTTCTCAGTTCGTCCGTCTTGATGAGGAATCCCTGTCTCGTGCTGTTCGGAGATTTCAGTACTCGTTGTATGGAAAATTCTTTGGAAAACCTCCATCGTTCAATCAGGTCAAAGTGAATCTCACGGCCAAGTGGTCGGATATAGGGGAGGTCAGTATCTCTGATCTTCCCAATGGATTCTTGTTGATTCGCTGCCAGTCTCATGAGGTTATGCAGAACATTCTGGTGGGTGGACCCTGGTCCATCAACGGTATTATCCTCCAACTTTCTCCATGGCAACCCTTTTTCGAACCGGCCTTTGCAAAGCTCAACTCTGCGGCCATCTGGGTGCAGCTTCACAACCTGCCGGTTGACTTCTGGGACGTTGAAACCCTTGAATCCATCACCTCTCATATTGGCAACCTTCTGAAGGTGGATGACCTTACATCTTCGCTCTCTCGGTCTAGATTTGCACGTGTGTGTCTGGAGCTTGACCTCTCCAAGCCCTTGTCCCGGGGGTTCTGGATCTGTGACGACCGACACCGGGTGTTTGTAGTGGTTCTCTACGAGAAACTCCCGACCTTCTGGTACACTTGCGGGCTGGTAGGTCATGGTACAAACTCTTGCCCTACAACGCTGAACACAGGAAAGGAGAAACCTCCTCCACCCCCTGGCGATAAGCAAGGGCCGGCGGTCGAGATGTCTCCTTCTCCATGCCAGACTGATACGCTTCCAGATTCTATGGCCATCAACCCGGGCCTGATGAGCGTGGCCTCTGACTGTTCTGAGCCTTCGCCGTCGGACGACTATGGCTTGTGGATGCTGGTTCCTCGCCGGCGTGGCCGTGCTCGCACACCTGGTGGTAGCACACGTGTTGCTCACGTGCATCGAGCAACGGCAGCTGAGTCGGGAGATACATCCCATGAGGCCCATGACGTCGCTACAGCGGCTCGAGGAACACGTGGCGGTCACAGAGGGGGTGGTAGGGGCGGTCTTGCCTCTTCCCATCCTCGCGCCGAATACCATAATGTTGATTTGACCCCTCTTTCCCATACGCCCATTCTCCCGAAGACGGCTGTTGTGACATCAGTGCCCTCTGAGACTCCTCGGGAAGATGCCCGCCCCTGCGTCGCTCTCCCCAATACGAATTTGAACCCTGTGAGTAACGTCCTTCAAAACACGCCAACCCCCACTCTTTTCAGTGACAAGACGCTATCGACACGCCGCACTGATTCTCCTCCGCCCATACTTCGCCAAACCATTGAGCCTTTGCCTTCTCCCTCGTATTCCCTACCTCCTTCACACCAGATGGCAGTTGATGCAGTCTCTGTGGCCCTTCATCTGTCTCGTGTATCTGATGACGACCCTGGCTCTTCTGGTGGTGAGGAGGATGAGATGTCGGAGGAAGCAGATGACGACATGTTGGAGTAAGCTGATGAAGTCGACGATCAAATGACTCTTGTCCAATATCAGATTAAGCAAAGGAAGGATGCTCTTGTTTGCAAGGGACCCCAAATTTCTCATGATCTTCCCAAGAAGGGCCACCTGGAAGCTGGGTCCTCCAGCCTTTGTTAAGCTCGTTGCTGTCCTTGCTCTCCCTTTTCCCTGTTGTGCATGGAAGTTTCTCCTCTTTTCTTGCTTATGTCCTTATTTATTATTATCATTATGATTGCGCTTAAAATCTTATGTTGGAATTGCAGGGGGATCCTAGGTCGGGATACCTCTAATTGTATCCTGAAGTTTATTCGGGATGACAAGCCCTCCATCTTGTGTCTTGTTGAAACCCGCGCTGATTCTAGCAGGATTGATAGGTTCTCCAAAGGGCTCCCCCGGAGCTGGAAGTGGGCTGTTATCCTTGCTAATGGGTTTTCCGGTGGCATCCTTGTGACTTGGAACAGTAACATTGGCTTTGTTACCCCTCTTGCGGTTTCCCGTCGCGCTCTGCATCTTATTTTCTCTCCTAACAATAATTATAATTGCCTTATCTCCATTATTTACAATAGCTCCCGTCTTTTCTCTCAAATTTCCCTTTGGTCTGAACTTTCTCGTCTGTCCACCGTTCATTATCCTTGGCACATTATGGGGGATTTTAATACTATTATCTCCACTAATGAACATAAGGGCGGTTTGTACAGACATTACTCTCGCAAGGCTAGATTTTTCCTAAATTTTATTGATGATAATGATCTTCTTGATCTCCATTTTACAGGCCCTCCTTTCACTTGGTGTAATAACCAGACTGGGGCTGCCAGACGTTGGGCCTGGCTCGATCGCTGCCTAGTCAATCTCCATTGGCTCTCCATGTTTTCTTACTACACCCTTAAGCATCTCCCCAGAGTCTCTTCTGATCATGCTCCTCTCTTACTTTACCTTCGTAACAATTTGCATGCTCGTAATAGTCATTTCCGCTTTGAAAATTACTGGTTGGATTACATTGGTTGCCATGAAACTGTTAGAAATGCCCTTCATTTCACCCCTTATGGTAACGCTCTTCATGCTTTTTCTCATCTCCTCTCCAGAGCTCGTGTCAATATTATTTCCTGGAAAGCTTCTGGCCTTACTCCTATTGACGCTGCTATCTTAGAGGCTGAACGTGTAATTAATGTTGCTGAGAATGCTGACAGTTTCCTTCTGGATGGTCATTCTCTACTTGTCGATCTCTATACCAAGTGTGCTGACCTTTTTAGACAGAATTCCTCAAAATGGGCCCAGCACTCCGCCTCAATTGGATTGGTAATGGCGATCGCAACACCAGTTTTTTTCATAATGCCACCAGAATCCGTAAGCATCGCTCGCACATCTCTCAAATTTTTGATTCAAATGGCACCATTTGTACTGATCCTGATAGCATTCAATCTGCTTTCTTAAATTATTACTCTGATTTATGGACTGAATCTGGCTCTGACACCTTCTCTAATGTCTTTTCTGCATTACCGGACGATCTCCCCACCATTTCGCATTCGGATGGCGATCTCTTGACCAAGGATGTGACAATGGAAGAGGTGTATCGTACTGTTATGGATCTCCCTACTGGTAAGAGTCTTGGTCCCGACGGTTTTAACTTAGAGTTTTTTCAATTTTTTTGGGAAGATATTCGTGATCACTTGTTTTCGGCCATTCAAACTTTCTTTAATAACCCCTCCCTCCCTTCCTCTTGGGGTCGTACTTTCATTGTTCTCATCCCCAAAAAGGATAACCCTACCTCAATCTCTGATTTTCGTCCCATATCCCTTTGCAATGTGTGTTTTAAAATTATTTCAAAGATACTGGCTAACCGACTCAAGCTTGTTCTACCAAAGCTTATTGGTAGAGAGCAGGCTGGGTTTATGGATGGCCGGTGTTCCTTTGATAATATTATTACCCTTCAAGAAGTTGTTCATTCGTTGGAGAAAGATGTCAATCACCCCCCTAGGATGATAGTTAAATTGGATATTGAGAAAGCTTATGATTCTTTAAGCTGGACTGCAATTCTTGGCACTCTTACCAAGATGGGTTTTCCTAGCATCTGGATTTCTTGGATTCGTGTTTGTCTCTCTTCTTGTCAATTTTCCTTACTTGTGAATAGTAGCCCTACTCCTTGGATTAATTCCTCTAGAGGGGTCCGTCAGGGTGATCCCATCTCCTCGTACCTTTTTATTCTAGTTTCTCAGAATCTCACGTCCATGCTTAACTTCTTCCTTCACAGAAACCTCATCCCTGGCTTTGACTTCAGACTTAGTACAAACTTCAACCACCTTATGTATGCGGACGATTTAATCCTTATTACCCAGGCGTCCCGGCGCATCGCTAGAAACATCAAGCTTTGTCTAGCGATTTATGATCGTCTCACTGGTCAGCATCCTAACCTGAGCAAATCTGTTGTCTACTTTCCCACGTGGTTTAACAAACGTGTAGTTAATAGTATATGCTCCATTCTTAATTTTAGACAAGCTTTCTTCCCCATCTCTTACCTTGGGATTCTGGTTTCTCCTAGAAGACTTGCTAAGATTACTTTTAACTCCATGCTTGATAAGATCCGGCGCACTTGCGCTCAATGGAAACATTCCAAACTCTCCCAAGCTGCTAAAACAACTCTCATCAATTCTTCTATTCTTTCTATTCCGATTTATTACTCTTCTGTTTATCTCCTCCCTGATTCCGTTCTTTCCGAGATTAATAAGATTGTTAGGGATTTCTTCTGGTTTAAGAGTGGCAATGGAAAGGGCATCCGTGCTGTTGCTTGGAATACCTTGGTTGAACCTAAAACTGAGGGGGGGATTGGCATTAAGAATCTTTCTCTTGCTAAAGCCTCCCTAAAAGCCAAAAATGTTTTCAAATTCCTGAATGAGGATGACTAGCTTTGGGTCTATATTCTTTTACAAAAATATGGTAAGCTTAATTTTTGGAAAGACCCTATCCCTCCCCCACTGTTCCTGGTTTTTCAGGGGGCTTTGCCACACTGCTGTTAAGCTGAAACCTTTCTGTGGCATGTCTTCTATTAACCCCAATGAAACCTCTTTTCTCTTTGATCCGTGGTGTCTGGGTACCCCTCTGGCTTATAATCCCATATGTTGTAATTCCAATTTAAACCTCGAGCTTCTTTAAATTTCTGATTTTATTCATGATCACAACTGGGATTGTCTCAAATTACGTGATCTCTTTGGGGATAACTTGGAGGACATTTTTAGCAGACTTGGGAATATTTGCTCCAATGCCTCTTCTCTTTGGGTTTGGTCCCCTAAGTCGCATAAATCCAATCTCCGTTCCAAAGTCTATCATTTCCTCAATCATAACCATTATGATAACGATCCTTGTATTGGTTAGAAGTATATCTGGAATTTAAAAGTGGCACCTTGTGTGCAGCATTTTATTTGGATTGCTTTGAAGGGCAGAATTGCTACATATGAGTTCTTGCACAGTATTAATTTAGGCCCTCGAAATCTTTGTATTCTCTATGGTTTGTCGAATGAAACTTCGGACCATCTGTTTATTCATTGCCCCAAAGCCATGAGTGTCTGGCAGATGATCGGTTCTAAGATTAATTACAATTTTTTGTTTACTACGGGGTTCTCTGCTGGTGATTGGCTTACTGATCCGAACTCTAGCATGTATATTAAATCTATCTTTGCTGCTACTGTTTGGTTCATTTGGAAGAGCAGGTGTGATGTTATTTTCAAGCTTTGTGATTTTAATCCGTCTGTGATTGCTTGTAAAGCTTTAGTCCATGTTAATGACTTCTCGAGGGCGAATGCTGATCAATTTGGAAGAAAGCTTCTTCTCAACAACTTTTCCAATCCTAGTGGGCCTTTCCTCTTCTCTTTAGCATTGTGGAATCCTAATTCTGAGGTAGGTGGCTTCGGTTACTACTTATCCGATTCTCACTTTCAGGTGGCTTTTGCAGGTTGTGGTAACGTCGCCACCTTTTCTGCTGCATTGGTTGAGTTACAAGCCCTATCCGTTGCTCTTCATGTCTCTGCCGACAATCATCTATCTCCTCAACACATTTTCATTACCAATCCTGATGTTTTTCATCTCCTCCATGATGTCATTTCGGTCCTTGATTTGCAATTGTCTCTTTGGAGGCAGTTCATTTTGGACATGTTACATTTGGCTGGCAATCCCCGCGTTCATCACATCCCTCGGAGTTGGATTCGTCCTGTATCCTCGCTCGCCATCCTTGGCCAGAATCACCATGTCATATCTACATTTCTTCATGGCCGCGACCTTCCCCGTTGGATCATGAGAAACTTTGAATCTTCTGGTTTTATCTTCCTGTAATCTTTTGTTTTAGTTCTAGCTTGTTTGTATTTAGTTTGGTTATCTGTCTGCTTGTTTCCTTTTTTTTCTTGCTGTCTTCTTTTTAATAAAATAGCCTTGGGCTCCTCATTTAAAAAAAAACACTTTACTTTTATTTGAACTTTTTTTTTTTTAGAGGTTACTTGAGTGTGTGTGTGTGGGAGGGAGATTCTCAAGTATAAATTACCTAATTAAGACATGATTTCGTTAAGCTAAAAGAAATTTGGTAATAAATTTAATGCATAATAATGTGTAAAATATATCAAAATGATGATCTGTCTTATCTCACATATGATATATTACTTTTTGGTCTCTATATTTATGACATATGACTTGTTTTTTTATTTATACAATCTCCTCTTTCCCTGGCTCATGGAAGTCATGTTGAGACAAGGCTACTTGGATTGTATCTTATTTTAGCCTTTCTAAGTGATGCAGGAAGCATGACGTAGAAACTTAAAATATTTTTTGGGGGTTTTTTTTTTACTCTGAATGTTTTGGGTTTTTTTTTTTCCAGTATGGATGTCCTAGGTGTTAGTTGTAGAAGTTTTTTGTTGAATGTGGTCCTAGTTTTTTTTTTTTGTTAACATGAATGTCCTGTGGTTTTTTAATCTAGATGTCCTGGGGTTTTTCACTCTGGATGTCCTTTTTTTTTTTTTTTTACTTTGGATGTCATGTTTTTCAATCTCATGAATGTCTTGGGTTTTTTTACTCTGGATGTCAACAAAATACTCATATGCACAGTACAACCCTCACAACATAGAAATAGAAATATAGAACAAATCAAATGCAACATCTTAAATAAATTCACATTCATTTATAATTCTATACCTAATATAGATTTCTTCATATTTTTCCCAAAGCTGGCATAGGAAAACTAATATGGCAAAGAAAAGTAGCTCAAATCTTAAGTAACAATGAATTAAAATAACAATCAATTAAAATAAGGCAAGAAAACTAGCTCCTTCCTCTAAAATCCTAAATTCCAATGGCATGGAGTCATTAAAACCCAACAATAAATAATTCTTCCATAAGTATGAATTTGCTTCCATTAAGTGCTTGTGTACTTGTTAGAAAACTAAGGTTTACACTAGCCATTGTTTTATATTTCTTCTCCTATGTCATGGAAAATTTACATTGTCATAAAGAGCACCTAAAACAAACAATTAACTGTCTATATTTCCTTTTTATTTCAGTACCCACAGCTGACTTGTATAGTATAAGGATGTTCTAGGTGTTAGTTGTAGAATTTTTCCGCTGAATGTGGTTCCTAGCTTGATCTCATGATTGTCCTATTATTTTATTTTATTTTTTGTTGACTGTGATGTCATTCGATCTCAAGTAGTTGTCGAAGTTAAATGTATTAGAACATGTGTGGTGTGGTGTTGAAATGTGATGTTATTTGATCTCAACTAGTTCTCGAAAGTTGAATGTATTAGACCATGTCTGATGTAGTGTTGAAATGTGATGATATTTGATCTGAACTATTTTATTTTATTTTATTTTATTTTTGTTGAATGTGATGTTATTTGATCTCAACTGATTCTAGAAGTTGAATGTATTAGACCATGTCTGATGTAGTGTTGAAGTGTGATGATATTTGATCTGAACTATTTTATTTTGTTTTATTTTATTTTTGTTGAATGTGATGTTATTTGATCTCAACTAGTTCTAGAAGTTGAATGTGTTAGACCATGTCTGATGTAGTAATGAAATGTGATGATATTTGATCTGAACTATTATATTTTATTTTATTTTTGTTGAATGTGATGTTATTTGATTTCTTCACACTTTTTTTTTTCCAAAAGTAGCATAGGAAAACTAATATGGCAGGAAAACTAGCATATTAAAATAACAATCATATGGCTGGATATGTAGCTCATATGGTAGGATAAGTAACAATCAATTAAAATAACAATCTTCCATTAACTATGAATTTTCTTTCATAAAGTGCTAGTGGACTTGTTAGAAAAACCATGGTTTACACTAGCTATTGCTTTATAATTCTTGTCCTATGTGATGGATAATTTACATTGTCATAAAGAGCACCTAAAACAAACAATTAATTGCATATATTTCCTTTTTATTTCAGTATCCACAGCTGATTTGTTTAGGATAAGGATGCACTACATGGTTGGGGGTATAGAGAGCTTGGCTGGTTTTGTAGACTACTGTTGTTCAGATCAGATATCTAGGCTTGAGTTGCTAGCTATGGCCAGGGAGTTCCAATTATATGTTGAAGGGTGCATTGTATGGTGGCTAGATGTATCTAGTAAAAACAAGGGTTTAAGGGAGATATGCACTTATATGGATGCACTATCCATGGCTATGGCAGTAGGCATTAGTAGTGAGGTTCTAGTTTGTGTGAAGCTTGCAAGAAGTGGACAATCAATGGATGATAACATAGGAGAAATTTTAGAAGAAGGGACTTGGAGGAGGAATTAATAAAAGGGGTGTTTATATTAAAAAAAAATTATAAATGAATAAATAAAATATGATACATGTCCTAATTTAAATCAAAAATCAAAATTATAAAATATGTTTATTTTAATTATATACAACCAAACTGAAAGGAATTAGGATAAATCTCAAGATCAGCTGAAAGCACAGATCTCGAGGCTATATAAATATTCAAATCTCATGATCAGTCGAGAGCACAGATCTCAAGGTGATCTAAATATTCAAATCTCAAGATCAGCCAAGAGCATAGATCTCGAGGTGATCTAAATATTCAAATATCAAGATTAGCTAAGAGCACAGATCTTGAGGTGATCTAAAATACAAAAATCTCATGATCAGCCGAGAGCACAGATCTCGAGATGATGTAAATATTCAAATCTCAAGATCAGCCAAGAGCACAGATCTCGAGATGATCTAAAATACACAAATCTCATGATCAGCCGAGAGTGCAGATCTCAAGGTGATCTAAATATTCAAATCTTAAGATCAGCCAAGAGCACAGATCTCGTGGCGATCTAAAACATACAAATCCCAAGATCAGTTGAGAGCACATATCTCAAGGCAATCTAAACTGTTCAAATCCCAAGATATAAAATAAAAAAAAATTCAAAATCAAAATCAAATAGGATAAAGATAAAATAATATATATAATAAATAATAATAATAATACAAATAATAATAAAATATGTATAAAAAAAATTCCAAGTCAAGATAAAGATAAAAAAAAAGAAATAAGATAAAGATAATATAAAAAAATCAAATAACAAAATATCAAATAAAGAGAAAATAAATAAATAAATAAATAAATGCAATAAATTAAAATAATAAATTATGCTAAATTAATTTTAAAAAAAAACGTGGGGACGTGGGGGTTGATTGCCCCACGACAATAATAATAATAAATAAATAAATAAATATAATATAATATAATAATAATTATTATAGTAATGAATAAAAAAAATTATTATATATATATATATATATATATATATATATATAATAATAGAAAAATAATCAAATAAAATAACAATAATAAACTAAAATAATTAAACTAAGAAAAATAATAATAACAAATAAAAATAATAATAAAGAAATGGAATATAAAATATAAATATAAATATAAATGCGTATAAAAAATGATAAAATTAAAAAAATTATAATAAATATATAAAAGAATATAAACTTAAAAAAAAAATGGCGTGTGCGTCGTGGTTCTCCACGAGCAACACAACCGCCATCACGTTGTCGTGGTTCCCCCTGAGCAACGCACTACTGTCACGTGGGATATTGGTTACATGTTATAAATAGCCATTGTCTACGAGAAGAGGGAGGATTGACGAAGAGCGGAAAAAAAGAAAGAGCGAAAGAGAGTAGAAGACAGACAAAAAAAAAAAAAAACAGAAGGTTTGAAGAAGAAGAAGGTGCTTCTCCTTTCCTGTACCTACATATATATATCCATATAAAAGAAAAAAAAAAAAAAAAGAAGTCACTGCCGTTGCCTGTCGCCGTTGCTACCGTCACTTATAACCGTTGTCGTCATCGTCACTCGAATTGCCATGGCCAACCCGAGCGAGGGTGGAATACCCCTCGCTCGCCTCCCAGTTCTAGTCGCTGCCTCGAATTGTCGTGGCCAACGAGAGCGAGAGTGGAATACCCCTCGCTCGCCTCCTAACTCGGGCCATTCACTCAAAGTTCTCACGGGTCTTTCTCTCTCGCCGGACATGGAATGCTGGCCGTTTACTTTGATGAGAACGCACCCATCTTCCGAGCCCATGCTCTTTTAGGCAATGAATGGATGACGATCACGCTGCTACTCTCTAGCCGAACCAACGATGGCGCCAACGAGATGCTGATATGCCTGACACTGCAGCCGCTAGAGAAACGTCACCAGAAAGTGTGAAGGATGCCGCTGCGATCCATCCGTCTCTCGGAATCCTCTTCGATCCCAGGATTAACTGGTGAGAGGATTCAAGATGTATACTGCAAGGAGAAAATTCCAAAAGGACAAGGATCTGGAGCCAATTGAGTTTGAGGACTCTATTGCTCAGGCTTTTTTTTTACTTGGAAAATAGTAACCAGGAGCTGAAGAGTGATTTGAAGGATCTTTTCATAAATTCTGCACTGTAATATGATGTAGCTGGGAACCGAAAAGCTGTTGTTATTCGTGTCCCTTTGTTGTGAGTTGCAGCTTGGAAAAGCCTCTGGAGATGTTGTCCAGTCAACTGAGTTGAAATGGGATAAAGAAAAGGGCTTGAAGTGGCCGACTTGTCAACCAGCCAATGGCGAAGGAGTTCCTCCACTCACCATGTGAAAAAGGAGTAGTTAATGCTCAGCCAACTTTCCAGCCAATAAAAAAATAGAATGTGAATTTCCTAGTACTGACAATGAAGGAAGTGGATTGCTCTTTTCAGTACTAGGTTGCATTAGTGTTGTCTTATCTTAATTAATGTTATGCTTTTGTTATGCCTTTTGTATTGGGACTCAAAACAAAGTCATGATGAGAAACTTTTGTAATGCCTTTTATGTTTTTACTTTTAAGGAACTCCGACCAATGAAAAAATAGAAGAAAAATTATCAAAAAATCAGAGTTGAACCTTTCTTCTCTTCATCTCTTCATCCTGTATCCTTTTGGTCACCGAACTTTTACAGATTGATCCTGAACAGTGGTATCAGAGCTGGTTATTATCAGTAAACAATGGCATCCAGCAGCAATCCACCAGCAGGAGTTTCGGGACCAGCTGTGCCCATCTTCGATGGAGAAGATTATGATCTTTGGTATCTCATGATGAAGACATTGTTTAGATCGCAAGAGCTATGGAAGCTCGTTGAAAAGGGTTATTGGAGAAAGAAGATGAAGCTAAAGTTAGAGATAACAAGAAGAAGGATGCCAAAGCGCTGTTCTTTATACAGCAAGCCTTTTCACGGCCTCTTCTTGCTCGCATAGCTTCGGCCAACACTGCAAATGAGGCATGGACTATATTGAAAACGGTGGTTCAAGGAAACCCCAAGGTGATGGCGGTCAAGCTCCAAACCTTGAGGCAAGACTTTGAGAACCTCAGGATAAAAAGTTCAGAAGGTGTCCAGAGCTACATTACAAGGGTTTTAGAAGTGTCAAACCAAATAAAGAGTCTTGGGGACACAATCTCTGAAGCCATGGTGGTAGGGAAGCTACTAAGGAGCTTAGGACCCAAATTTAATCATGTGGTGACTACTATTGAAGAGTCCAAGGATTTGACGAAGCTCACAATGGATGATGTGAGTGGGTCTTTGCTAGCTCACGAAGCCAGGCTGTTGAGACAAGCGGGTGATCAACCAGAGAAAGAAGAGAAGGCTTTCAATGTCAGGGGTGATGTATTGGGTGTCAAAGACAAAGAGAAAGTGCCATCTAGAGGCTATGGAAGAGGCTTCACTCGCGAGAGGTTCAGAGGAAGAGGAAGAGGTCGATCAAGTGAGAATCGGCAACATCAACAACCTGGAACATAGAGAGGGTACAAAGGCAGTGTGCAGTGTCATTTGTGCAAGAAATTTGGGTATATGAAAATAGATTGTTGGTATAGAGACAGGAATACTGAAAAGGAGACGACTTTGGTGGCTGAAGAGAAAGATGTGAGCAACCTCTTTATGGCTTAGTGTGAGGAGGAAGAGAAGACATCATCTGTATGGTTGGTGGACAGCGGGTGCTCCAATCATATGACCGGCTCCAGAGAGATGTTCAGCAATCTAGATGAAAGCCACAAGGTCACTGTGAGGCTTGGAAACAACAAAGAGATGTTAGTTCATGGAAAGGGGACCGTGTCACTTGCAGGAGCTAGAGGAAAGACCAAGTTGTTGCATAATGTGCAGTTTGTACCGGGATTGGCACATAATTTATTGAGTGTAGGTCAATTATTGGCAACTGGCTACTCAGTTGTATTCGTAGAAGATCAGTGCATAATTCGCAATGTGAAGACTGGAGAAAGGGTGATCAGCATTGCCAAGACAAGGAACAATATGTTCCCATTCAGTGTGAGTGATGTCGGACAGGTCAATGCTGTGTTCAATGTGAAAGAGAGCACAAGGCTGTGGCACTTGAGGCTAGGACATCTAAATTTCGAGTCACTAAAGAGAATGAAGAGCCAAGACATGGTGTTGGGTCTTCCAAGCATCAACAAGGTACATCAGTGTGAGACTTGTGTGATGGAGAAGCAAACTAGAAGACCGTTCCAATCCAAGAAATCTGGAAATGCCCGTGCTCCACTACAATTGATCCACGCAGACATATGTGGACCTAAGCAAACCAACTCCCTTGGTGGCAATAGATACTACCTGCTGTTTGTAGATGATCACACCCGGATGTGCTGGTTGTATTGCTTGAAACAAAAGTGTGAAGCCTTTGAAACTTTCTTGACATTCAAACAGATGGTAGAGACTTAGTCTGGCCAGAGGATCAAAGTGTTGGGGATTGATCGTGGTGGCGAATTCACGAGCAATGAGTTCAATCATTTCTGTAAAAAGAACGGAATCATCAAGCAGCTCACAACCCCGTATTCACCTCAATAGAACGGAATCTCAGAGAGGAAGAATCGGACAGTGATGAACATGGCTAGGGCCTTAATGAAGGAGAGAGGGGTGCCAAACTACTTCTGGGGTGAAGCTGTAACTACTGCAGCGCAATTGATCAATCTCTCACCCACCAGTGCGCTGGAGAACCTGACACCCTATGAAGCTTGGCACGGTCGCAAGCCAAATGTGAGTAACCTCAAGGTATTTGGCTGCATTGCCTACCTTTTAATTCTCTCAAATAAATTACAAAAGCTTGATACTAAATCCGAAAGATGTGTATTTGTCGGGTATAGCTTAGATTCAAAGGCATACCGTCTCTACAATCCCATAACTACTAAAGTAGTTATAAGTAGGGACGTAACCTTCAATGAAGCTGCAGGTTGGAATTGGAATGAAGCTTCAAAGCCAGTGTCCTCACCGATGGTAATGTATGACAACTTAGATGAAGAAGCACACTGTCCAACAAGCGAAGATAATCAAAATTCTGGAGAGGAGTCAACAGAACAACATTGTGAAGAGGATGTTACTCAAATTCAAGATTGCAATGAGGAAGTTACTGGTCTCGGGGTTGATTCAGACGGGGAATCACCTGCAAAGAAGACTAAACTATTGAAAGATATCTATAAGAGTTGTACATTTGCTCTAAATGTGTGTGACCCATCAACACATGAGGAAGCTGTGAAGGCCAAGGTCTGGAGAGAGGCAATGGAAGAAGAACTAAATTCAATTGAGAGGAATGATACTTGGGAGTTGATGGAGCTGCCACCCGACAAGAGAATTGTGCAACTGAAATGGGTATACAAGACCAAATACCACTCAGATGGGAGAATCCAAAGACATAAGGCACGACTGGTTGCAAAGGGTTATACACAACAAGCTGGGATAGATTTTCATGAAATCTATGCTCCAGTAGCCAGAATGGAGATGGTACGATTGCTTCTAGTGATTGCTGCACAACAAGGTTGGCCAGTTTATCAGTTCGACATCAAGTCTGCATTTCTGAACGGTGAGATACAAGAGGAGGTGTACGTTGAACAACCAATTGGTTATGAGAAGGAAGGAGAAGAAAGCAAAGTTCTCAAGTTAAAGAAGGCGCTGCATGGTCTGAGACAAGCTCCCAGAGCTTGGTACTAAAAAATTGATGGGTATATGCGAAGCAAGGGATTTATTAGAAGTGCCAATGAACATACATTGTATAGGAGGATAGATGGAGAAGGAAATCTGCTGTTAGTGAGCATTTACATGGATGATATCATCTATCTTAGCTCATCACAAGTAATGGTGGAGGTTTTCAAGCAAGAAATGAAGAATTGTTTTGAAATGACCGACTTGGGAATGTTGAGTTACTTCTTGGGATTGGAAGTAAAGCAAGTGCATGGAGAGATTTTTATCACTCAGAGGAGGTATGCTGAAGAGACACTAAGGTTGTTCATGATGGATCAATGCAAACTTGCATGTACTCCCATGAACAGCAGTGAAAAATTTCAAGGTAAGGGTGAATCTGGCTATGCAGACTCAAGGACATACATAAGCTTGGTTGGTAGGCTTCTATATCTGACTCATACTCGTCCGGACATTGCCTATACTGTGAACTTACTGTCCAGGTATGTTAGCAATCCAACTAAAATACATCTTGGAGCTGCAAAACATTTACTGAGATACATATCGGGTACAAGAGGTTTTGGCATCATGTACACCAAGGTTGATGAATTGAAGCTAAGGGGCTTCAGTAACAGTGATTGGGGAGGATGCATAGACGACAGACGAAGCACTTCTGGTATCTTGTTTGATCTTGGATCAGGAGCAATTACATGGAGCTCCAAGAAGTAAGACGTGACAACGTTATCTACAACCGAAGCCGAATACATCGCCGCGACTGCAACAACCTGTCAAGCTATTTGGTTGAGAAAAATGCTGGAAGATTGTGGCATGAAATGTGATGGAGCTATTGAGATATGGTGTGATAATCAATCCGCCATTGAAATTGCAAAGAACCAGACGCATCATGGAAGAACGAAGCACATAGACATTCGCTTCCACTTTATTCGCGGTTTGGTTGCCGAAGGATCCATTGTTTTAAAGTATTGCAAGACCGAAGATCAAAAGGCTGATATATTGACAAAGTCATTACCGGTGAAGAAGCATGTTTACTTGAGAAATTTGATAGGAGTAGGAGAATTTCCAAGCAAGGAAGGGTGTTGTGAGTTGCTGCTTGGAAAAGCCTTTGGAGATGTTGTCCAGTCAACTGAGTTGAAATGGGATAAAGAAAAGGGCTTGAAGTGGCTGACTTGTCAACCAGCCAATGGCGAAGGAGTTCCTCCACTCACCATGTGAAAAAGGAGTAGTTAATGCTCAGCGAACTTTCCAGCCAATAGAAAAAAAGAATGTGGATTTCCTAGTACTGACAATAAAGGAAGTGGATTGCTTTTTTCAGTACTAGGTTGCATTACCGTTAAGATCCATGGGAGATTTGTGAGGAAGCTTGAGAAAAAGTTCAGTGGAAAGGATGTCATCTTGATTGCTTCCAGAAGGATACTTAAGCCACCAAAGAAAGGTTTAACTGTAGTGCGCCCATGCAACCACACCCTCATTGCTGTTTACGAGGCTATTTTGGAGGATGTTGTCTATCTTGTAGAGGTTGTTGAGAAGTGCATTAGATACCGATTGGATGGCTCGAAGATCATGAAGGTCTTTCTGGACCCGAAGGAAAGCTCAAAACCTTTGTTGGAATCTACTGCAAGTTCTCTGGGAAGGATGTGGTGTTCAAGTATCCAATGACCGAGAACGCATGAATACTACTTCAAAGTTTATTTGTCGTATAATGTTTAAATGGAAGGCAGTGTTTTAATTTATTTTCGAATGGAGTTGCAGTTATTTTGAATGTGGACCATCCTAATCAGTTTTATAATATCAAATGTTTGTTGTCATCGTCTTTTCTTGCTTATGGGTGCTCAAGTGACCTGAATTTAAGACTCTCTTTGCTTGCCACTGTCGTTTACTTAACACCAGTTACAAACTTACATGTTTCCAATACTTTAATTTATTTTGTTGAAAAAAAAATTGAAAGAATGAGAACATGCAATGGCATGCATGGATAATCACGTACCTAAGAGGCTAATCTCATCAATTTGCTACAACATTTGCCAAGCTATTGAAAGGAACAAAGACATTAAAACTATGAAATAAGGCAGCATTGATTGTATCCATCACATCTTGTCCTTAACTATATCATTACACATACATAAATAAATAAATTAAGGAAGAGAAGTGGAATCCTAGTTCATGAAGGACATACAGAGAGGCATTGTTTTAATGGAAATAAATAGAGGGTGTAAGTGAAGACCAGGTGGTGGTGTTGGTCCTAGAATTGTAAAAGATGATCATTATATATACATATGATGGACGGTTCAAAAATCCTCATTTATGCATGCATGATCACTTGTCAAGCAAAGTGCATGCTTTGAAAAGAAATGCAAAGAAATGCTTCAAAAACCGTGCATGCATATCGAATCAAGTAGTGTGAATAGTATATGGTTTTGTAATATATATATATATATATATATATGAACCCACCACTGTTTAAAAAATATATATATATATCTCTTGTAGGATAAAAAGTAATAGTGGTAGTTGAATATCATGTGAACTTTGAAATAATTGAATGTGGGCCTCCATTCTATATGAGAGTGTTACCAAGTTCGTGGTGATTAGACAAATAAATAAATAAATAAATAAATAATAAAAAAAATGCAAGCATGTATGTACCCAACCAAACGCTTGAAAAGTCTATTAAAGAATATAAAAAAGGAGATGGATTTATTCATTAAGTGGTGCTCTGTGATTATTAAAAGCTCCATGTTCTTCTAGAAGTTATGTGAAGCTTCTTAAGAAATTCTTAACCGTCTTGGTAAGTCCAAAAGCATGGAAGACTGTAAGAAGATGATCAGATTAACGGAGATGGCGTTATAAGCTTTGAAGAGTTTAGGATCATGAAGTCTTGTGTGATGTCAAAATACCCATCCCGAAACAACTATAAAAAATTTGCTCATTCCAAAGCCACAACAAGAATGTTCATTTCGAGGCAGTTATCAGATTGGTATAAAAAAATCAAGACAAAACAAACAAGGCAGCGACGAGATATATATCTCAAACGGCAGGGAGGCATACAACATTATGACAAGGCATAGGCAATGATATATGAGAGATATAATTATATGTCTAAATATATAAAAGTTATATGTTCACATGTAATATATAATAATAATAATAATAATAATAATAATAATAATAATAATAATAATTTATAATTTTCTTGTCTTTACTTGTACTCGAGCCCTTAATCGGAGGTTCCCAAGATTTTAATCTGGGGTAATTAATAATAGAGCCTCGCCTCTATTAGGAATGGAAGAGTCCACAAAAAACAAAATAAAGTAACATAAATTACATTTGTGATTTGATATATCACATGGTGTCTCTTCATCGACATGACGCCAGGGCGCGTATTTTCGATCCCATAAGGGGATTGTAAGAATAAGGATGCTGAGGAAGAGGAAGATACTTTGCATGATTTTGATTACAGTTTTAGTGATGTTTCTGGGCAAGAAGTAGGGGATAGTAGCCAAAAAAATAGAGCCATGGTGATTATGCATGGAGAACCTCCAAACCTGACAGGTGAAGATGATGTTGAGTCAAACTATGCAGGCAGTGAAGAGTTTAATTCATGCTCATCAACAGATGAAGAGGAGATTGTTAGTAAGAAGCCCAAATATTCAGAATTTAATGAAGAGGTTGACATGAGCAATCCTCAATTCAGAATTGGAATGAAATTTAGGAGTTTTAAACAATTTAAAGATGCAGTCAAGGCTTATGGGATTAAGAACAGATACGTAATGAACTTTAGGCCTAATTCCCAAAAGAGATGCAAAGCCTTTTGCAAGAAAGGATGCCCTTATTATTTGTGGGCATCACCTATGGTCAAGATGGGACCACAGTGCAAATTAAGAGAGGGAAATTAGAGCATCAATGTGCACGGGATCACAACAATAGGCATGTAAATGCAGAGTTGATTGCTAAAACCTATTTGGAGCAATTTAGAGTAGATCCTTCATGGAAACTAGCTGGGATTGTCTAGGCTATGAAAATAAACCAAGAAGTGGATATTAGTTGGCTGAAAGCATACAGGGCTAAGTATCTTGCACTCAGGTATCTTTTTATGCTTAGGTCTTATTTAATTTAGAGCCATGCTATCTCATCTTTGTAATTTAATTTATCTGTTTCAATTTGTTTTTCCTCCATTCAAACTAGGTTCATAGATGGTGATGAAAAAAACTCAAATGGCAAGACTTTATGACTATAGATTGGAGCTCATTATGACTCACCCGGGCTCAAGCATTAAATTTAGATGTAGGCAAGGTGTTTTTGAATGCATGTATGTTTGTTTAGCACCTTTGAGAAAAGGTTTCTTAGCAGGATATAGGCAGATTCTATCACTGGATGGATGTTTTTTGAAGGGCCTGTATGGGGGACAGCTGTTAGCAGCAGTTGGGATAGATGCAAATGACTGCATCTATTCTGTAGCATTGGCCACTGTAAGCAAAGAGAACAAGGAGAATTGGAAGTGGTTCTTGGAGCTATTGGTAGGAGACTTGAATATCTCAAATAGCTATCACTAGGCATTTATGAGTGATAGGTAGAAAGTAATTTTCTTCCCATCTTCATTTGAATTTGTAGACTCTTTAATTCTTTTTTGTTGGCCTAAACTAGAATTACAGTAGATTAAGTTTCATGTGTACTGCTTAGTAAGTATAATAGACTGGAATGAGTGCATGTATGTATAATAAATATGACTTGCTTGATAACTTTCTGTCCTAGTTGATTACATTTGTCCTGCTTGATACATGTATAAGACTAGAATGAGTGCATGTATCTTTGTCCTTCTTGATAACTAAGTTGTCCTGCTAGTTTTCACTTGTCTATATATATATGGTGTTTTCTTTTGCTCTGTGTTGACATTTGGTTTCTTTGGTTTCCTTTCTTTATTTTGGTCGTGGTGGTTGTGTGTCTACTAAATTTCCAACTTAGGGTTTAATGCCTGCAATAGAGGAGTTATTTCCTCACAGTGAGCATAGGTACTATGTTAGGCATATCCACACTAATTTTAAACAAACTTTTAGAGGGAAAGCACTAAAAGATCAAATGTGGAACTGCGCCAAATCTACATACCTACCTGCCTATGAAAGAGCAATAAACATGTTGAATGTGATGTCCCCAATTGCCCATGAATACATGAAGAAAATAGATCCACATCACTGGAGTAGGCCTTATTTCCAAACACAATTTAAGTGTGACATATTTATTACTTAATAACCTTTGTGAGTGGTTTAATAGCCACATCCTTGAAGCAAGAATAAAAGGCATTGTAACAATGAATGAGATGATCAGGACAAAGTTGATGGTTAGGATTCAGAAGAGAAGGGATGCAATGAAAAAATGCACCACATCTCATTGCCCTAGGATTCTTAAAAAGTTGGAAAAAAAAACAGGCAACTTAGCTGGTTGTACAATTCAATTTAGTTTGGTGGTGATCAGTATCAGGTGCTTGAGCTTGGCCAATTTGTGGTTAATAAACATAAGGGTACTTGCACCTGTAGAAAATGACAACTGATAGGAATTCCCTGCAGTCATGCCATTTCAGTGATTTACCACAACAATGACAACAATGACAAGCCAGAAAATATTTTGGATGACTGCTACAAAGTTAGTACCTTCTTGGAGATATATAGACACACATTAAACCCCACACAAGACAAGGACTCCTGGCCTAAGAGTGAACAAGGCCCATGATTCCACCTGAGCCAATGACCAGGAGAAGAGGTAGGAAGACACTGCTTAGGAGAAAGGAAATTGGTGAGGAAGATAAAGGCTTCAGAAATGGCAGAGTCAAGAAGACAGGGGTTACCATGAAATGTAGTATATGTGGTACTCCAGGCCACAATAAAAGGCACCACCAAGGCCAACAAGTAGTTCTTTTGTACTATGTGTTATTTTCTAAGTTTGTTGACTGTGTCCTTATTGACTACCTGTTTATAATAGGGTGAGGAAAGAAATACCAGTCAACAGCAACAAGAACCTTCAAGTGAAGTAGGGCAACATAGCCCAATGGATGACATTGATCCACATATCCTCGAGGAGCATTTTGTACTGGTAGGGACAAATTATTCTGGATTTTTCCTATTGCACTTGTTTCATGTTAGAAATTAATTATTACTTATTCTTGAAATTAGGTTGATGCCCTATCTGGACCCAGCCAGCCACAACACACTCAAAACCAAGTGTACACACTCTTTCACAGGTAAATTGAATTATGGTATTTTCAGTCAAGCCATTTTGCTCTATATATTGCTAAATCATTACCTGGACATGGTTTAATTGTTCAATCAATAACAGATGATCAATGCACCTCATCAGGCTATTCCTACAACACAAACTGCAACTCAGTTTGGGAAGAGGACACAGAAATTACCTACATGGGAAGGCAAAGGTTTTGCTGCTGCCACAGCTCAACATGGCATGGAGGCAAGGTCTGGTTCAAATATTGCCAAGGCTCAAGGGAAAGATAAAGGCTCTAGAAGGAAAAAGGCATAGGTACCTGCAGGAACATCTGCTGGACATTAAAACTAGTGTTTTGCGATTGCTGTTTTTTGCTTTGTTAGTGCATAAACTGTATCCTTGAATCTTGTGATAGGAATTAATCTAGTGGACATTAAAATTATTCTTTTGCAATTTCTTTTTGCTTTGTAAAGTTTTTTACTTATGTTAAATGTTTACAATCACTGATAATGTGATTTACAGCTTCAGTTAATCTATACATTTTTGTTTGAATGCTTAATTTTTTTGGTTTTAGTACCTTTCATTTGTGAACTAAATGTCTGCAGATCTGAATTTTTCTGTAGATCTAAATTTGTGATCTAATCTTGTGACCATTTTGATTGTTTGTATAATCATTATGATCTTGTTTGGAGCTTGTTTTTTTTCATAAAATTTAATATTAGAAATGTTAATTCATGGAAGAGGAATAATAGACAATGATCTGTCATGAAATTTTATTTTGTGGGTATAAGAATGACAACCAAAAACAACAAATTTTGTATTTGACAAAAATAAGAACTCAAGTTGTACGTAATTCATTTTTGATGCTCTTATTAATCTTCAAGTAGGACCAAAAGCTGGCATTTAGTGTATGAAAAGCTTCCATGAAGAAAGAAAAGGATCACTCATTTAGAGGAAAAAAAACATTACCAAAATATAGGACATCCAAAGTAAAAAAATCAAGGACAATGTCATGTGTTTTTTTACTTAAGATAAGTGTTTACAATCACTGATAATGTGATTTCGAGCTTCATTTAATCTATACATTTTGTTTGAAGGCTCAATTAATTTTTTGGTTTTAGTAACTAAATGTTTATAGATCTGAATTTGTGATCTAATCTTGTGACCATTTTGATTATTTGTATAATCATTAAGATCTTGTTTGAAACTTGTTCTTTTAATAGAATTTAATATTACAAATGTTAATTCATGGAAGAGGAATAATAGACTATGATCTATCATGAAATTTTTTTTGTGGGTACAATAATGACAATCAAAAACAATAAATTTGGTATTACATAAAAATAAGAACTCAAATTGTATGTAATTCATTTTTTATGCTCTTATTAATCTTCAAGGAGGACCAAAAGTTGGCATTTAGTGTATGAAAAGCTTCCATAAAGAAGGAAAATGATCACTCATTTAGAGGGGAAAAAAACAATAAAAAAACTTCAATCTGAAAATAAACCCTGACTAAAGCTTTCTCCTCAAGCTCGTTCCTTTCCTCCATACAACGCAGTTATCTCCTTTCCTTACGCGCATGATGAAGCTGCCATCTCCTTCCCTTTCTTTCTCTCCCAAACATTAGGTTCATTTCCCCTGGGGATCTGCGACGAAGGATGAAAAGATGAAGACGAAGATGGCGTGAATGCAGCTAACATGGCTGGCTTCTGCTTACATGGACTGCAAAAGAGACGTGGACATGCCACATCAGGTTTCCGAGTCAGCACATGCTTGCTGACTGGGATGTTCCGGTGAAAAAATTAGCAGGGTGACTACCCGGTGAAAAAAAATATATCTGGGTGACCGTTTTTATGCGTTTTGTAGTTCTGTGACCGAAATGAAAACTAAGTAAAGTTTGGTGACCTCTTGAAAATTTTACCCACTCAATAACGAAAACAAAAACCTTTTTTCCTTGAGCTTTTAATCAGCCAAAGATTGTAGGGAGAAATATTCTCTTTTCTCATATTGCATTCACTTTTACCATTGTTTGATTATGATTTATGATTATGGAGTGTTAACTTTGAACTAGTTAGTATGAGACGAAGATAGGTATATGAAAAAGCACCCCAACTCTTAGACAATTGATTAAATCAAGATTGTAAAGGCTTTCAATTACCAAGAGATAAAAGTTGAGGCTTGTAGCACTAATTTGATATGGGATCCATGATCTCTATGAGCGCGAGGTTCACAACATGTTGGATTTTCTTCTAGCATTCCAATTTTGACTTATTCTTACTCTTATCACAGCATGTTATACTTTCTCCTCTTGTTGTATAATCACATGGCGCGAGTAGAAAAGTTGAAAGAGGAGGAGAAAAGGCGAGGAAAGAATAAGAGAAGGATTGTGACCTTTGATTGTAATTAAGGTTTAGGGTAGAGTTTATCTTGACGTCATTGCTTTTATGCATTCGTCAATCTCTTCTTTTTGTGGAATTCCTCAGCTGTCAAGGGAAATAGGCCAAAGAGCCAAACCTGTATTTTCATCTATATACTGTGGTTAATGCAAATAAATAGTTTCTTGCTTAACAAAAGTTTTTTTATTGCTTTACCTGTACATAGACAAGGTTTATTGTGGCATTCACATAAAGATGCATCTTATCTACTATTCATGATTTCATGGCAATGTGGATCTGATCAAAGCTTTTGGATTGGAAAATTGTGTACAAGTTCACAGCAGGTAGAACCAACTTTAAGTTAATTCTATAAGAGGCAAAACCAATTTACCTTTTCAAGCTTATGACTGTTAATATTATATGTTAAACACATTTAATTGCAATGCGGCTGGTTTTATCATAAGCAAAACAGTGTCATAACTACAAAGAACTTACACCAGGCAAGTTGTCTATGGGACCTTGCCAACAATTATAATATTCTAAAATCAACCACATCATCTAAATTGTCCTAGATGTTATAACAAACCTGTCTTTATCTCCAACATAATGCAAGTGTGACCCATAGCAACAGTAACGTATATGATAATTAACATTGCCTGCAAGATAAGTGTCATTCCAATTAAATGGCAGTTCCTTTGGTATTATTATTGATAAAATTCTTTGCTAAGATACAAAGACATTGACTTTTCGACATGTAAAATCTTAAGGATATGCTAATTGTTAAGATAAATCAAGTAGCTTCCTTATTTATTAAATTGTATTTTTGTTGAAAATTACAAATTTTGGTCGGTCAAAGCCTTTCTGAAAAACATGCTATTGCATTATTGGAAGACCTTCTCCATGCTAACTGTGTTTATTTCTTTAAATAGTATGAACTCAACTCTCTCCACAATCTATACCCCTAAATAACCTTTTGTTATCTGTTAAGGGTTATAACCATAGTATATATATATATATATATATATATATATATATCTTTCCTTGCTTCTATTTTAGCTTAGCTTGACATTTAGTAGAAGGTTCTTTTTATTGTACTAATCTAATTTTGTTTGTCACTTCGGCCTGGTTTATTGAGTTTGGGTTATCCTAATCATATAAATATCTATATTAATGAGGATTTATGGAATTACTGACCAAGTTTCTATTGTTAAAATGTATTTATCCATGAATGCATCAAGTTTCATATTCATATTTATGGTAATATCAGTGATCAAAAGCCATCTTACCATTATGAAGAAAAAAGAAAATCCATTGTCGATTGTAGATACAGTCATTCTTTGCTCATGTGAGAAATGCAAATTTAAATTCAATATGCTCAACCACAGAGCTTGATTTTGGTACATCCCCATGGAAGCTCCACATGCAAGTTCATTTTCTGGTTTCACTTTTGAGCACCTTACAATAGTCGAAAGGGTTGATCCCTGAATGAAACAATTTATAAAGCAAGTTCATGACTTTTAGAGAATGAATAAAATCAACTAGGTGTACAGCTTGTGGTGTAATTAGCAATGTTTTTTTTTTTTTGTAAATTTATCTTGCCATAAGTTCAGAAGCTTGCTAGTCATTGGACTAGTTCTTTACCCAAAAATTTTTCACAAAAGCATCAATAAGATGACTATATTCTTAGTAGCAAACTTCATAGTTGTTAGCCGTAAGCATGCTCATAAACTAGGCCAAATATTATGAAATTTTAGTGCTCCTTCATTGTATAGTAATTAATGGACTTTTGGACTGGTGAAGTGTATGTGAAAAAATTGGTAGCTCAATGTTTAGTGTTAAGCACATTTGTTTTGTTTGAGAATATAGCTAGATATGATTGACATTTGATCTAATATGTGTATCTCCTGATGAAGAGTTCCTTATAAACATTTCTTTTCCTTTACTACATTATGAAGAAAAACCACAATCCTTAAGTATTAGCTTCCATTAAAACCAATAGACAACAGGAACTGAAGGAGGCATTTGTATTTTGGCAAATGGTTACTCTTTGCGCAGCATGAGCGAGCTATCTTGTAGAATTCTGCTCCATGGTGTAAAAATGGGTGATCTTAACTTCAAAAATCATTGTTCACAATGATTATAAAACATACAATTGAAATGCACAGAACTTAAATTCTGCCTTTCTGTCAGAAGCATTTAAAGGCCAAGAGAAATGTGAATGTTTTCAAGTCATATAGAGAAGATATAGTTGCAGCAAGGCAGGCGATCCTCACATATCCATACTTGTGCTATGCTGAGATGTTTCATTTTTAATGACTATGAGGTCCTTCAATTAATCAAGGAACTTAACTAGCTATTGGATTAACTGTTGGATTTATTAGATCTAAGTTATGCAAAATGACCAAGATACAGAAGCATAGCGCAAAAACCATTACACAACTTCTGTTGCTTACATCCTCAGTGGTGCGCCATATTTCTAATCCTTGACTCTTAATGTGCATTTGAATTTCTTAGTAACATCGTCGCCTTTCTTAATCAAGTAAACTAGTTCTTTTTTATCCCTTTTCACTAACCTTCTTATTCAAGGAAAACATGTTACTCATGTTACTATTTAGGTCTTCCTGCACCAAGATAGGACGGATTTCCTAGATGCTCAAGTTATATCAAGTTGAATGTCTCTTCATCTTTCTCTCTTTCAACCATCATTTCACTTTTAAATAAATTTTTATCTCATGTATGTATGTAGTTCTTTTATCTATGAATGCACAACTTCTTAAGATGTGTCCAAAAAGATTATAAATACATGGTTTTGTTTAAATATTGTTTGATCATATATCGCCTTACACCTATATCAAACTCAATGGAGATGTGGAAAAATTAAGTGGTTGTCATGAGTATACTCTTCTCCAAGTGTGTTCTACATACCTTGGCAAACTTGGTTCCGTAGAATTTGTCATTGTGAATCTAGAAGAACCATGAATTTCAAGCTAGTAAGGAAGTGGTGGGGGGATTTGAGTGTTGATCTCATTTTTCACTTTTATTTTGGGGAATCAACACCCATAGTCAATTATAAGGAATGCCACTTGCCCCCACTTGAGGCTTTGGACTGAAATTAGACTAATATAAAAATAGGCATATAGAGAAGTGGATGAAGTTAAGCCTTCATCTGGCATTCCCCGTTCACTTCCTTGAAGTGCACACACCCAAAGAGAAGGATGCAAGTCATTGCGCCTTGTTCCATGTTATTTTAAGTTGGTTTTACTGATTCGGTTATTTAACCACATGAACAAATAATGAATTCTCATGTATGTCTGGTAGGATACTAGAAGAAACTTGTAAGTTAGGTTTGTTAAGTATTTCTAGAAGTTAAGGCAGTGAATCTGATATATGTAGACGTTTACTGAGAACAGATAGTGATATGTACATCGGATAGAATTTGAATGTTACTGGGCAAGTATTAAACTCATATTCTTGATTGTTTAACTATTTGCTTAGGCTACAAACACTACAAGAAAATTACTGTTTGGAAACAGAATTTTCGTTTCTATTCCTTTGCTAATTTGGTTTAGTAACGAATTAGAAACAAAATTTATCTGTTTCGAAACCCCTTATTTCTAATTTAAATAAGAATTCTAACTTTAGAAACAGATTAGAAATAGAAAACAATATGTTTCTAACTTTTGAAAAATTAAATAGCTCATGTATAAAGGAAATGTCAGATAAATAGCAAAAATGTAGAACGTCACACACCATCCTCCACATTCCCACCTAATTGAAACCTTTAGGCAACACATGTAAGTAATGTACAATTTTATTTTCTATAAGTAGTTCCATGTATATTTTTTACCCTATATATAAGGATGGGAATTTGAATATGTCCTGCGTGTACTAGCATGACCTCAACATAAAGAAAATAAAATTTTGAGATTAACAGGAGATAGTTTGATTATGGGGATTCCCAGTTAGCTTTTAATTGGAAATGAGACATACATCCTGATCATTAATCATTATTCCCAACCCTGCTTAGTTTTTAATGTTTGATATATATCATACTATAAATATAGCCATTTAAAATTTTATAAGATAGAATTGTTTATTTATATTATACTATCAATAATCAATAATTAATCAATAATAGATAAATAACAATTTAGGCTTCAATTACTAATAAGGGGGGTGTCGAGGCTATGGAGAATCAGGACGAGGATCCCTCCTCATCAAGTTTGATGTGGGTTTTAGAATGCAATCTCCATATAGGTATTGGGTTAGGTTTGAGGACATGGTTGAGGATTGAAGGACTAGACTACTGCAGACATTATCTATTTATTTTGTCAAGATGGGCGGCAAGACCACTAAGAAAGGCAGGGATGTGCACAAGTCTTAGTGGAGCAAATGAGGGCGGGGCCCGTGCATACATGGGCGTTGGGACCACCCGCACACAATTTCTACTTACACTTCCAGAAATATTCGAACTCTCACCATTTGTGAAGGGTTCTAATGGGGACCTGACTACTAATAGACCACTTGGTCGTTGGTTAGGCATTCTCTATCTATTAGCCACCTTGTTACTACCGCTACCTATAAGTATAAACAACACTAGTGTTGGAACATGAGCCAGGAAAACCCGGCCCATGCCTTTGCAACCAAATGAACCCACCTGAGTTGTTAAGTCCCACCACATCACCCAGATGAGAAACTCTCCACTTGGACATATGCTACATATATCCAGCTCAATCTAAGTACTTAATACTAGTAGTATTGGTGCTCTGACCACCATGAATGCTCAAGTTGTAGTATCAGAAGGTTGGGATAGCTAGCGAGATAGTGGTGCTCACCGTGGTTCTCTAATCATCTTTCTTTCTTTCTTTCATATTATTATTTTCGTCACCTCTCATTTCTTTTGCTTGTTGCCCACTGGACATATGCCTAGACATTGGATGGATCCATATCTAATGGTCAGATTGACTTATCCTATATGTATACATGCTCTGTTAAGAATTCATTCACATAAAAAATTGGAAAACCCAAATATTTCCAACAACAACCGCATGAGTTAAAGCAAGAAAACTCATTTCTTGTGTGGGTGTCAGTAACTATTTTCAATTTGATATTATAACTCCTTAGAACCTTTCCACATATAAGACATCTAAGTGAGATATAAAGGGTAAGAGATCAAATTTAAAAGATTTTTACTGTTCCCTCCTTATACTACAGTATTTCTTTTTCCCTTATTTTTTTATTTGAATACTGAATATGGAATTGTGATCAGAACTATCAGTCATATAGTATTTAGATAAGTTTTCAAGGGGTGTATGTTTCATTTCATAGCTAGTCTTTCATTCTTTTTGTTGATACTTTATTTTTACAGCATTTTACCTCCAAGTTTTTCTTTCACTAGAGCTATTGCTATACATTCTTATAGAAAAATTTATTAGGATTCAAGTCAATATAGCTAAAATCTATGAAATAAGATAGTCTAGTGTAAACAAATCTCTTACGCGAGCTTAATGGCCTGCCACCACAGATTGTTGCTGTCCTTGTATCGGTGAGAATTTTTCTGTGAGAAAGTAGCATTTCCTTGAATATTAGTAGCTTGATTAACCAGCATTTCCATTCGCTCCCCTCTTTCTAGGACTCTCTCTATGTTCTCCATCATGACATTTCGCACCTATATAGAAGACATGGAACTTTGTGAACATCATAAATTCTAAAAAGCATAAGTGGTACAGGACACCCACTATATGTATTCTGATGAATCAGTGATGGAAGTTGGCTATCAATTAAGTTGAATAATTAACTGATTATAGAAATTCTTGTCTTTCACAACTGTCATCAGTTTAATGAGTAGTAGCTGGGCATGTCAAGTGACATAGATCACAGATAATTGCAGCCTTGCTTTTCATGTTGAGACAATTAGAAATTCTTTTTTCTGAATAAAAGAGTGTCAAATTCTTGTTATATTCTGATACTACAATACAAAATGTAAATTTTCTTTAAAAGAGATGCATAAGCCATAGTTGAAATTTTCATTAGTATAAATTTTCCAATTGCAGATCAGATATGATCTATTAGAAGACTAGTAAGGGTGTGTATGTTGTTTCTTTCAATGACCAAATTTTCATGGGAACATTGTTTAGCAAATGCAATTAACCTTGTCATTCTTTACTGTTTCACTGCAAAGTTAGAATCTTCTGTTTAGTTAGAAGCTTGGAATTTGAAGCAGAATATAGAATACTGTAGTCATGGGAACATTGTTTAGCAAATGTTATTAACCTTGTCATATGATCCATATCATTTTCACCATGTTCTCAAAATTGAGAGTTCATGTGGTTGTATACTAGAAGCATATGCATACATATTTAATGAATTTTTCAGTGAGTTATCTGAATGATAAAGAAGCATTTTAGACATACCTGACTTATTTCCTCTTTGATGCGGTTAATCTTATCCGCAAGAGGGTCATGTGAATAATGTTCCATCTGCTGCCTCAGGATTCTTGAGAATTCATCATTCATTGCACTAGCACAAGCTGAATCGCAAACACCACCGTATGCCTTCATGAATCTTGCATGAATATCCTCGAGAAATGCAAATGGAATTCTTCCTAGAGAGACCAGCAAATTCACGGAAAATTCACAAGTAAAAAACTTTCAATTAGTAAATTGTAACTTGTGAAGAATGTGATATCACAATAGTTATTGCATAATATTAAAAAATGCAGAGCTGTTAATGTTCAATATTGGCCGAAGCAAAACATTTTGATCATGTGTTGAAGATATTTGTTCTTGTCACACTTAATTCCTAACTCATCAAATTGTTTGCAGGACATTATGTTAAAAGCATTGCTGGTATATTCCAACTACTCTTAAATAGATTTTAAAATTATAAACACTGAGAGAAGCAGATATTGTAACAGGTTCTTTTATATGAACAAGGATACTATAGTTGTTACTTCTGAGGCAACAACTTGTAGACTAAAGGTGCACATACATTAGCAGGAATTCACATTTTTGTGTGCCTAGAAATAAGATTAAGAACATACTCTTTAGGAAACAATGGATTCATTCCTTTGTTTATATAGATAAAATGTAATTTTTTTTAATTTATTTTTTGGTCAATAAAATGACTAGAGTTCAGTTTGATTAACCCAGAATTATACATTTTCTGATACTGCCATCCATTCTTTTAAAACAAATGGCCATCCTAGTATGAGTCTTCATGACATGAATGGATGTGGCAGTTTTCATTGTTGAATGTATGCACACAATAATAGTTGTTTGTGGTCAATTTGATGTCTTTCATTTTTAACTCATGATCTTCGCTTTGAAGAGTGTTTCCGAGTAATTTTTTCAGGCTACAGTTATCTTTCCCATGATCATTCAAAGCTGTAAAATTGCAAGGCTTTCAGTCATTGTGAGCATCAGCACAACAAAAGTAATGTCAAGGTAAAAACTCAGTAATCAATCTGTTTTCTATTATTCCATTCATATCTTTTCCCTCTGCATTTTCATCAGAGTTCTCTACTTACCTTACAATCCCTCCTTTTATTCCTTACTTTCCAATGTAAAAAAGTGTAAACTATGATCAGTAGAAATGTTCATCATGTGTGTGCTATGCAGTTTTCACTTTCTATAATACTTTGTTTATTTCAAACTCAATTTTTGGTTTCATCAGAAATGTCTACAACGTCAAAAAAATCAACTGAAAAAAGAAACAAACTCACTGTTGGTAGCATTGTCAGCGACACAAAGGACAGTGATACGATTAGCTCGCTTGATATGGAATATACATTGCTCATGGGAATAAGAAGCACTAGTGTCATTGTCTCCGGAGATCTTTTCAAGTATTCGGTAAGCAATCAAACTACAATTGTTTCGTTGTTTCAATGCCGAGAATTCAGCTAAGATAACCGATCCCCGAGTCACCGACGAATAAAGAATGGCCATATAACACACTCTCTTCCTCTCTCTCTCTCTCTCTCTCTCTCTCTCTCTCTCTCTCTCTCTCAAAAGGAGAAGAGAAGAGGAGGAAGAACAGGGAGAGATGAAAATAAGGGAAGTGGTCAATGGCAAGGTAGCGGGAAAGTGGGAGGTTATATGTTGGTGAGACCAATATGGTGTTCTGGAGGGTTGTTTTAGTTAACCTGTCACAGTGAATAAGGACAAATGTTGATGAGATTCTGGTTGTAAATTTGGTAATTTTGAGAGGTTGTTTGGTTAACATTGCTGATGAATGTGTTTGACACAGATTTGAGGCAATTGTGCAATGCGCTGTTATTGTTGTTGTTGACATGTTGTTGTTGTTACTATTCTTGGTAGTGAGGTTGTGAAGAAGGGTTGTCAAAGAGAAATTTTCCTTATAAATTAATTTATATATATATAATAATAATAATAATAATAATAATAATAATAATAATAATAAATTTTGAAATATAAAGAAGTTGTATAATTGAGTTGTTAAGCCAGAATTTTGATATAGTGTTCAAATTAAAATATAAATAAAGTTCAGTATTCATTCAAAAGATTTATCCAGTATTGTAAATATTGGTTTTATTAAAATAATAATAAATAAATAGTTTTTTTGCTTAATAAAAAATAAAATAAAAATTTATATTATGAGTATATCTTTAATAAAACCAAATGTTATGTATATTTATTTAAAATTCTAGTTGTTTGCATAAATATAATCATCACACTACTAAAATATATTATAATTTATATAAATATTGATTTTTTTATAATAATATAGTCTTGTCTTCGAGCTGTAGACGCCAAAAGAGACAAAATATAATTTTATTTAAATTTTTAAAATTTTCAGGCAATGCTATTTTTTATTTAAATATAACGAATAAAACAAGCTTATATTTTTAAGGGTGTTTATGTAAAAATATTGATTTAATTATGGTTAGAATTTTTTGAATTTAAATGTACAATAAAATGAATAAATTTTATTTAGAAAATATATGTAAAAAAGTATTAATTTTATGGCTATTAGTAATCTTTAAAGGTATAAACGCACTAGTTTTTGTGTCATTTAATATGTAATTATATATTTGAATGGCACTCGTGAAGTCGGTGGATATGTATATGCGAAAATGAATCAAAATCTTAAGGGGTATACATGTCATTTGGTTTTATTGAAAGTGTACACATATAATTAAGCGAATTTTCAAGGATACATAAAAGACCTATAAATAACTTTGATTAATTTATATAGTCACATTTTAAAATTATAAGAAAAATGAATTACTCATGTGGTTTCATCTAAGAAATATTAATAAAATCTCAAATGCTTTGGAAAACGATAGTAGTCATTATAATTGCAATAATAATTAATCACTATCCAAAACAATTTCACAAAAATATTTTATATTGCAATGAATGGCTTATGTAGTGATGGGTGTACGATATTCATATATTTTATATTATTTTGTACATTCATTTGGCATGAATTAGAGTTATATTGTGTAATTCGATATTAAATATAATATGTTTTGCATTAAAAGACTTAGGGCAATACTTCAAGACGAAAGAGAGTCAAAAGAAGCATTTCAGACCTCAAACGATGAAGTTGGAGCTCTTTGGCATCATTTGAATAAGGACAAGATAAAATTAGGTAGCTTACGTCAGCTTACGTCAGCTTACGACCAACCTTATGGTCGTAAGTCAATTTTAGAGGATCTTACGGCCATTATTATGCCTATAAGGTAGATTCAGAGCCAAGTTAGAGGACCTTACGGACAAGGTTTACGCCCATCTAGAGGAGCTTACGACCGCAACATACGCCGTAAAGGTAGTCGCAAGAAGCAGAACAGTGAAGCTTACGGTCCAGCGCTTACGCCTGTAAGTTGGAGGGCAACACAGACAGAAGACCTTACGAATATGATTTATGGCCGTAAGTGTTCCAGTAAGGTTCGCGACTATCTTTTCCATGGCCACATCCTTACGCCCGTAAGCAGTCAGGTATATATAAATAGATATGATCATAAATTTTAGGGTATCCAATTCTTTTGTTTTAGGCGATTCTTGGAGGCGAATTTAGGGAAGATAAGAGACGATTCTCCATCACCTAAGAAGCGATTTCAAAAGGGATTTGGCTCAACATTCAAAGGGATTGAAGATCGTAGCTGTCAAGTTCATCTTGGCGGCATGTGTGGAATCTTACCTAGTGTTTTTCCGGTGATTCTTCATCAACACGATTGAGAAGGGGTTTTCATGCATTTCATGTTTCCTCCTATTATTTGTATCTTGGATACTTACCCTCTATTAATGGAGGGCTAATTTGTAGATGTTTGGGCATAGTTGAACTCTAGAGTTTATATTTTTGACATTGGTTGTTGGATCTTTGATGCTTTAATTATTTTTCTAATTGCAATCATATCTATTTGAGTCTAATTGTGTGATTGAATGTTTGATTACTAACTAGGCGAAAGCCCTAGTTATCATGTTTGGTATTGCTACGTGACGAGAAGAAATTCCCACCTAGCATAGACTTGTTACATAGTGAGTACACATCTGGTTATGCTACTTTGGAGACTTTGTCTCATACAATCCTTCCAAGTGGATTAGTGATAATCTCCGTACCATTTACAATTATATGGAGTGGATTTTAGGAGAAATCGCATTTCTGCTCTGTATTCGGATTAGGGGAAATCTCTTTCTTTGGAGGAGATTATTTATTTAAGAGATTGCCATTAGCCCACAATAAGGTTTTATAGATTGTTAATGCGATTGTGAGGATGCTTGTATCAGCTCTTCACCTATTTAGTTACTCTTCGCTTGAGAAATCAGGGTTTAATATAATTCTAGAAACCTTTAAGTTCAAATAAGATTTGATGTTTAGACAACCTTTGTTCTGTACTTCATAACCCTAGAGTGATGCTATACCCAGACATCGCTTTCTTCCTTGAGAAGTTCAAAATCACAATGAAAAAGGTCAATGCATAAAAGCCATGTAGGAAGAGCTAAATTCTATGATAAAGAATAATACTTATGAACTTGTTGAACTTCCTAAAGGTAGAAAAGCCTTGAAGAACATGTGGGCGTTCAAGGTGAAGATGGATGGGCAGAAGATAGTAAAGTGTAAAACTCGCTAGGTGGTCAAAGGATTTAATTAGAAGAAAAGAATTGGCTTTGATGGGTTTTCTCTATTGTGTTAAGAATGAGCTCGATCTATTCAAGTTATTCTTGGGTTGACTACTAGTTTGGATCTTGAACTTGTATGCGAAGATTGTGTTCTTTTATAGTGATGTGGATGAAAAAAATTGCATGGATCAACCAGAGGGATTTAAAGTAAAAGGGAAATAACACATGGTTTGCAGGTTAAAGAAGAGTTTATATGGGTTGAAGCAGAAACTAAAGCTGTAGTACAAGAAATTTGACTCTTAATTTTATGGTGAGTCATAGCTACACTGGAATAGATGCGAATCATTGTGTGTATTTTAGAGTGTTTCTAGATGATATATTTATCTTTTTTTTTTTTTTGTTATGTGGATGATATGTTGATAGTCCAACAAGATACTGCTTTGATTAATGGTATGAAAAAGAAGTTGTTTGGCTCCTTTGACATGAAAGATTCAGGGTAAGCATAACAGATTCTAGTCATATAGATTTTTTGTGACAAGAAAGCTAAAAAGTGATGGTTGTTACAAGAGAAGTATGTTGCGTGGGTTCTAAGTAGATTAAATATAAAGAGTGGTAAGCCTTTTTAACACATCTCTTGCTAATCACTTTACACTTGGTAAGAAATTTTGTCCATCAAGACAAGAAGAAAAGGAAGATATGAAAACAATTCTTTACTTCCTTGCAGTTAAGAGTCTAATGTATGCTATGTTTTATCCTTGACTAGACATTACTTATCTAGTTGGTTTAGTAAACAAATTTTTTTATAATCTATGTAAAGATCATTGGGAAGCTATGATGTGGATCTTTAGATATTTAAAAGGTACTTCCAAGATGTGCTTAGGCTTCAGAGATCTGATTGTAGAGGGATACACAAATACAGATATGGTAGGTGGCCTTGATAGTAGAAAGTCAACTTCAAGGTTTGTATCAGGGTAATCTAAATATTCGAAAGTGTATAGCTTTATGTAATATTGAAACAAAATATATGTTTTTTTACTGAAGCAAGTAAAAAAAATTCTCTGGATAAAAAGATTTCTTCGAGAATTTGGTTTGAAACAAGTTGATTTGTGGTGAATTGTAATAGCTAAAGTGCTTTGGAGTTGAGGAAGAATGCTACATATCACTATCGTGCTAAGCTATTAGGTTGACTAAGTTGATGACTCTTGATAAGCAGAAATTTTGTGTCAAGTTGACAAGATTGAGTTGCAAATAAGCAGTTGATGTGTAGACATCTTCCCATAGCATGGAGGGGAGATTGTAAGGCTAGTTGGCTAAACTTTGATCAATCCCATGTTTGTTATAATAATAATAGTAATAAAAATTTAAAAAAAAAAAAAAAAAAGGCGGGCATTGAGAAGGCTTTTGTTGTAGTCAACTTTTTACAATATGTTTTTATGTATTAGATCTTATTTTTGTCATCTCATCATGCATTCTTTTTAACTGTTGTGTTTAATTATTTTCTTTAGCTCAAATCTTTTTTTTTTTTTGCATTCATTTCATCTAGGGAGATGGTGCTGGAGTAAAAGAGGGCCAAGAGAAAAGGATCAAAATCAGTTGGCAGTTGAGGAAATAGAAAAAGGCCAAGTCCAGTAAGAAATATGACCCACCTATGTAGCAAGACTGATTGTAGAAAATGAAGACAATGGGATCCAGACTAGACATTGAAAAGAAAGCTGAAAACTAGTTTCTCAGGGAAAGGCAGACAGAGGGGGAAGGAAAAAGAAGAATGAGAAGGGGGACCTGAAAAAGGAAGCTTTAGTAGAAAAGAATAGGGAGTTTTTCTATCATTTTTTATCTTTGTATTTTGACCTGAAAATGCTTGGATTAAGTCTTTTAGCTTGTAATCTTGTTATGGAAGGGTATATCTCTTAGGCCAGGATTGGGTTTAACCTAAGGTTGTGGAGAAATGGTTTTGTTTTGAAATACTCTTTTCTTTCAATGATATCATGCTTTGATTTGGTTCTAAACTCTTGTAACTTGTCGATGTGAAGGCATTTACTTGTACGATTTTAGAGATACAGGTTTACTGAAAGGTGAACCTTGAATCTTGGGCTCTTTTAGAACTAAACTTGAGATTTTAGGTTGGATTTCTTAAGGCTTTGATATATTGTCTTGTGATTAAAGGCTTGATTTAGGCTAACCACCATGAAAATAAGGGTTAGTTTAGATTAGCCACCTTGTTGTACCTTGAAAGAGGACAACAAATATTTCTTTTGACAATTGCCTTCAAAGTAAATCTTTTGATATAAGAGATTCCAAACACACACTCCATTACACCTTGTGGTGAAACCCATCCTAGGGATTGATTTATCTAAGATTGTTCTCCTAGTTAAGCCTCTTCTACTTTTAATTTTTGCAGATTTCTTTTACTTCAATTCCTTGTTTTAATCCTAAATAATCTCTACCTGCAATTAATTGGTAATCATCAACATTGTTTCTGTGTGATCGATATGTTAAATACTACTTGGTAAAATCGTACACTTGTAGTTACCCAACAAATTCTCTCCACATAACAACAAAGAAGAAAAGAAAAGATTGGGTGGATTAAGGTAATTAAGGTTCACTCTAGTTATGCTATTGTTTCTTCTTAAGTTAAATCCAAATTAAGCTAGCAAGTTTTGGGAGTAAATTTGGAGGGTGACTCTACTTTTTCATGGTGTGATCATTAAGTGATTTTTTTTTTAGTGAGATATTGTTTGTATCTCTCTATTATGATGATCTCAAGTATGAATTTGCTTGAGAATTTTTTGTACTTGTTAATTTGAAAGCGGATTCAATTTGGAGTTTGGCATATGATTTTTCTTTTACACTAGAGGGGTTTTCCAATAAATCTAGTGTCTCAATGTTAGTTGATTTTCTTTCAGTTTTGTTCTTGATTGTGCATTGGGTTGGCTTGAAATTATTTAATTTAGTACATGTGAAAAGTTTAATTTGCACATTTGAGATTACTTATTTGTGAAGACCCACTGAGGGAAAGTTTCAACTCTTTGCCCGGGACAACGCCCTTGCCTTGTCCCCAAAATCATATAGTTTAATTATTTAAATTATATATATTATAAATATTATATTATATTATAAATATCTTCATAAAAAGTTAAAAGAAACCATATATTTATTTGATTATTAAATTATTAATGATCAAATAAACATCACCAACGAAAAAGTAAATAGATAAAACCTTAGACTAGTATTAATTGCTATCTATATTTTATTTTTCTGAATTTTTTAAATGATTTATTTTGCACTATTAGCGTAGCCATTTATTAAAATTTTTATGGAATTTTTTAGTTTATCATATACTTTTTTCGAATTGATTAATTTTAAAATAAAAATGTTTATTTTAAAAATAGGGGATTAGAGAATCCCAAACCTAGGTAATTAATTCCACTGGTACGGAATGGAGAAAATTTTATCCCCTGCAAGGGGTAGGGGACAAGGTTAGGGATACATATGTGAAGTGACTAGGATTGGAGTAGGGGATGCATCTTCAGCATCATACCTTCCAGGTTGGCAATGCTATTAAAATGTCAACTTTAAAATATTTCAACTAATTAAAATTCCATTTAAACAGTATAGTAAAAAACATTTGAACCTACCAACCTCATAAATGTTATGTATGTGTGTTGTAACCAATATACTTGGTGGTTACATACTTTCACCAAAATGGCCAAACAATTTTGTATAGGGGCAGAACACTATTTCTAGGGGACTATTACTCTATTATCTCTCTTGTAAACAATGCCAAGCTGATGTTGGAAAGCAAAGCCTAATCATTCAACTCAACAAAAGAAAACAAAGCATTCTAGTCCTTGACATAAACCATTCAATATACTCGACTTCAAAACACATATATCTTCAAATTAATACAGATAATAACAAAGAAGACAACAACAACTCTAAATCACTTGTCAAAAGAACAAAGAAAAGATTAAACAACAGCAACAAAAATAACAAGCACTCTAATCATGATCAAATCTAATAAAGTTATTAATTAACTAAACACATTTGAACCCATCAGGGATCTCCTTCTTGCAAGAACTAACAAGCAAACTAAGAGTGACAGTCCACTTTGTAGTGATCCCTAACACACTCTCTTTGATCACAGTGCAAAAACAAGCAGCTACTTCAGCGTCAGTTAAATCTTCAAGCAATGGACAGCATTTGTTCCCCAAGGACTCTCCTGAAACAAGGTGTCCCAAATCTCCAAGGACATTGATGCAGGCCCCTAGCTTAACAGTGTCCCAAGGGCAGAAAGGGTTCACCGGCGGCCCCTTTGGTGGGAACTTTATCGGAGCTGGTGGTGTCTTGCATGGGATAGTAGCAGAGGAGACAGTGGAGAAGATGAGCAAAGTGAAGTAGAGAACGGCTAAGAACTTGCTTGCCATTGTTGTCTTTCTCAAAACTCTACTTTCCTTCCACTTATTGAGTTGTTGCATATTAGCTGGCCTCAATTTATGTTTGGTAGAGTTTTTTTTTTTTTTTTCTTAAAAAGAAAATAGGATGGGGAATGGGCTCTTGATGGAATCTCTGGGTCGATAATACTGTGCATACACTGTAGTACATTATATAAATACTATAATAATACTATTTGTTCATTGTTCGTGATGCTCTGTGGAAGGATGTTGTTTCTCTTCTTCCACTGTTGTATGGTAGGAGGATTTATTAATTCGATTTGATCCTAAAATATTTTTAGGGTGTGCACATGGTAAGACTTTTTAATCAACTCATGTGATGTCTAGCCGAGTTAATAAATTCCAAAAAGATTATTAAACCACTGTAATTGGTGCATCACTGTACCTGTCTATCCTATGACATCTCCTTGTGGGCTCCACCTGTAGCCTTCGCAAAAAAATTATTAATTATTTTTTTAACTTTTGACTGTGATTTGGTTGATTCAGTTTTCAGTTTTACATAACTAAACCGATCAAACATCGTTTATATGCTTTCAAACTTACATGGGATAGGGGGATGAATTCATTTCTTGATTACTACAAACATTGGTGAAAATAATGGAAGTCTTAATTTGAATGGAAATGAAGGAAAAGATGCCACGCATGAAAGATGATAAAAATAATAAGGGGGACCAAGTGCTTGTGTTATTCCAGCTATCTCTCTTTTGTATCATCTGTTGCATTATGTCCTTTGCCATGTTCCTCTCCACATGCATGCTAATGGAAGTGCTGTATATCATAGCCTTTGTGATAGGGTTGTGTTTGTTTTTCTTGGGCATGGCCACACATTCAGTCCAGGGTATCACATGCTTTGTTTCCTTCAATTCAATATGTATGGATCATCTGATTCTGTTTCTTTATTATTAAATATTGGTTTTTACTCAGGTTGATTAACAAACATGTAGTAAATTTCACGTGATCAAAGTGTTATGCAAGTGGATACTAAGTTGTGGTTAGGAAAAATTCTCCCTAGAAAAATTTTGAAATAATGACTAATTTCATGCAAGTTTGAGTTGTGTTTTTGGACCATCCGCCAATAGCAGGATTGTATTGAGTTTATCTCTCATGTGTGAGATTTAGGATTAAGGTTAATTTATCTAGAAGAATAATAATAATAATGAGGTACTCCATCATTTTCTAAGCATTAATTATTTTTGTTTCATGAAACATGCAAATGTAACCTCTCGTATAAGAAAATATGTGAAATTATACCTTTTTCCCTTAAATTAAGAAAGAATCATTGCATATGATTATGATGACTAGTTTTAATCTCTACTCAAATTTTTTTTTTTTCAAAAAACCAGTGTGAATATTTTCTGTTTTTAGAGACCAAATGAATGTATGAATTTAGGCAAGAAGCACACCAATACAAAATAGAGAAAAAATATAAATATTTTGTCAATTGTTGATATATATAAAGAGGACCGGTAATCTAGAGACGTCCAAAGTAGCCATCGGATGGTAATCCTATAGCTATGATCATCATAAACAGTACCAATTAAAAAAAAAAACGTTCTACAATATCGTATATATAGTAATCATAAACAGTAGAATGTGTACAGTACTTATATAACAAACAGTCGTTGGATAATGATTCAACGGCTGTAATTAAATGTCCCTAAAAAACAGTAATCTAGGGACATAACTAGATTACCATTTCTCATATATATATATATATATATATATATATATATATATATATATATATATATATATATATATATATATAATAATAAAAGAGTTAATGTTTCAATTCTGTCCGCTTTAGAAATTAAGAGTTCATTAATAAGGAAGAACCTCTTTTACAAATAAATCGTAAAATAAATGCAAAAGTTAATAGATGATCTTGATAATCTATTATATATAGTGTTATTAGTGTAATATTTTTCTCGTTATGTATAAAACTTGATTAGGTATAGCATAAAATCTACACCAGTAAACATAAAATAATGAATAATATGAGGGTTAATTGTTCCCAATGTTACTGCTTGAAAAGTTAATATATGTTTTAGTATAAGCAAAATAAATAAGTACGAGAAAGGGGTCATAACTCATAAGAGATATGAATGTGATGAATTTGATATAATATTGAAAGTAAGTAAATAATGGATTAGTAATATGATGCAAAAAAAAAAATAATATCCTGGGGTGTTTTATACTATTCAAAATTAAAACAATGTGAAACCATAAGCAATGCACATTAAACTTTCTTTGCAAGGAATAAATACTTAGTATTTGTAATTTTACAAATTTTTTAAAATTATAAAATCATATTGTTAACTTTTACTGGTACAAGAGTCAATAATTAACTATCTCTTAATTTAGAATAAATAAACAACTAAATTTATTGTGTCCATGGTTAGACTAGATGATGTTGACTTATGCCAGAGAAATGGAGGATTAATTATTTATATTTATGGGTTTAGCTTCCGTGAGTATAAAATTTATAAAAGATATCACAAATAGGATTAAAATAGATTGAGTAAAATGAAGAAATACTTTTTGAGTTTAATATGATTGTAGAATACTCTTAGATTGTTAGGTAAGTTCTATAAAATGGTTGTTTGGCCATCTATACAAGTCCAAATGTTGGGTAATTATAAGAACCAGCACAGCATACTTAAAGGATCGATATGGCTGAAAATGAGAAAGTTGAGATAGATATCATACGTTACTATGATGGGCAAGCTCAAGAATATTAAATTTATTTGACATAGATTGGGGGAGATATCTATGACTAGTGCAACTTAAACAATAATTGATTAAGATGGTATATGCATGTCCTTATATGACACGTAAATGATCCATAAAAAAAGTGAATATTCTCAAAGTAGGAGGCTATAAAAAAAAAAGAAACGTAGATCCATAAAGTGCTAGTAGAAGCTTTACTTAATAATATAACAGAGCTTGATTTATCTAGCTTTTCTGCTTTTAGTAAAGCAACATGGAGAAAAGTTTTCACGTAGTAAATCCCAAATAGTTGGGATTAACAACTTCTTGTTGCTATTGTTGGTTTAGCTTCATACACATTAAAAGTATTAGATGGGATGGTTTTTTGAAGTGTAGAAAAAAAAATATTATAAAGAAATTTGTGCATAAATCTTCAAGGAGTGAGCAACACTTTCTTTTAGGCTCAATTCACCTCCACCTATTTTGAAACCTTGAATGCACATTGGATTGAATAACGAATCTCCTTTAAAATATAATAAAAATATAATAGTTTGCACTCCCAAAAACTCAAATAAAGATAACAAAATATAATAGTTTGCACTCCCAAAACTTAAATAAAGATAACAATGACTTTTACAAAAAGTGAAAATTTGCGTCTATATATCTTGTACACTCACAAAATAAACAAGTACGAATTTGTGAAATATTTGTTTTATTTCTTAGTTTATTGAATGTTGATAGGAGCTGTCTATTTATAAATATGAGGTGATGTTTAACAAATAAACATACCTGGCCTCTTTTAGATATATCCTTTTACATATCCTTTTTATTTTTAAAATTAGAAATAGACAACTATTTAAAAAATGTGCGGCGAGCTGATTATGATTTCATTTCTTAAAAATGTTTTTGGACTTCATTATACATTCAGAGGGGAAAACAATTCATTTAATTTACATTGAAGCATATATGATTAACAAGAAGTTATAAAATTTTCATATTTAAATCATAAAAGTCTTTAAAGTCTCAAGAAGTGCCTGCATTTTTGCATCTAATTTTAATTATTATCATTTTCACTTTGCTTTATAAGTTGTTTGTGAACTTTGACTAATAAAGTTTTAGTCTACACAAAATTAATTTTTATATCAATAGAAATATTAGTATCAGTGCATCTTATATATAATTAGATGAGACATATTCTAATTCACTTTAATTTTTTATAATTGTGGAACCTAATTTATAGTTAATAATGTAAGATGTCACCGATATTATTATAAAACGAGATTTAAAATTTGTATGAAATTTACGAATTCAATATTATTGTATATTTTATACAACGGGTTAATGAGAGATTATATTTAATATAAACTTCCATGAGATCGGTAAGTGTCATTTTCTCTCTTATTATATATCTTTTATGATTTCTTTGTAAGCAAAACACTCAAATATTATACCAAATGGTGGGTAAAATTTCTTAACCTCATCAGCATGTGCATATTTATTATTATTATTTTTCTTTATTTTTTTAATTAGTTCTTGAGTCTCATGATTACATCCCATAAACTTAATTAAACAGAAAAAATCAAAGAAACCATTGATTTATTCCATGGGCGACAACAATACACAAATGAGAAATTAGAAATCAAGGTGATGAATAAATTCCACGGAACAACAAAACGAGACATTGAAGTACATGCAATCATCACACAAAGACATGAGAAATGTACATACAAATAGCAAAGAAAGAAATTGTTCCTGATTTGCAACAACCCCTTTCATCCCTCATCAAACATCCATGCTTTGCATGCAAACCTTTTGAATGATCAACACACCTGCATCCACAAGAACAAAAAGTTACACTATCAAACATATTTTTTTTGAGAAAGGCGACAAGCGCCGGAACCTCAGGGACGGACACGTGAGGGAGCAACGCTCACCAGCCGAACCGTGCCTTCACCTTGCTCGTGATAGGTTTCGAAACGGGGAGCAACGCTCGACCATTGAGACGAAGACCCTACGCAAGGGACTCGGTGCCAATAGACCAAATGGTCGTTGGCCTATCAAACATATTACATAAATGAAAAAATAAAAAAAATAAAATCTCAAGAGTTGATATTAAAAATTTTATTATTATTCATTTTAATTTTTGAAATATAAAACAACTCATTTTATCATGCAAGTATTTTTTTTTTTCGGTCATTTTGTCTTAAATATCTTAGGCAGCAAAACCACTAGTATAAAAGAGTCAAAACCACTAGTATAAAAGAGTCAGTATTTCATTTTCTTCCTAACTCAAATACCGAGGGTTGGTATAGTAGGTCCAAAAAGAACAAAAAGAAAATACTAAATATGTTTAATTCAATTTTCACCTATTAATAAGAAGAAAAATACAAGAAATAAAGAGATATCAAAATAATTGAAAGATGAATAAACCTCTTAATTAGGGGCAGTCATAGCCAGGAGGAGGAGTCTTGCCACAAGTGATAAGGAGTTTGAGAGCAATGGGAAAGACATATTTAACATTGAGAAGATTAATCTTGATAGTGGTGCACAAGCACACAGCAGCCTCAAAGTCAGTAAGGCCTTGAACCAAAGGGCAACACTCTGAGGACACTGGGTCACCAATGACAATGTTTCCTAAACCACCAAGAAGATTAACACACCCTCCAAACTTCAGTGTGTTTATAGGGCATTTAGGAACTGCTGGAGAAGGGCATGGTTTGGTAGTTGGTGGTTTTCCGGGGACCGGAGGGGTGACTGGACTGATCACTGGTGGTGTGGGAAGCACCGGGGGGATGTTGATCGGTGGAACGGAGATAGGTGGCAAAGGGAGCTTTGGAGGCAAAGGGAGCTTCGGAGGGACTGTGATGGGTGGCAAAGGGAGCTTTGGAGGCAAAGGGAGCTTTGGAGGGACTGTGATGGGTGGCGTAGGGAGGACCGGAGGGACGGTGATCGGTGGCGTAGGGAGGACCGGAGGGACGGTGATCGGTGGTGTAGGGACGGTGATGGGAGGGACGGTGATCGGTGGCGTAGGGACGGTGATGGGTGGTGTAGGGTGCACCGGAGGGACCGTGATGGGTGGCGTAGGGTGCACCGGAGAGACGGGAGGTTTAGGGTTCTTTGGATGTCTAGGGGTCTTTGGACGTTTAGGACATGACCCACATGCAAGGAGTGGAGTTAAAGAGAAGATGGTGAGGAAGAGAATGAGAAGGGTTGAGAGGTTCAAAGAGAACTTCATGGTTATGGGTAGGTACCCTTAAGCTAAAGCACCATAGTAGTAGTGGTGGTGGAAAGGTATGAAGAGGTTTTATAGAGAAGGATGGAAGGGGTTGCCCTAACCCTAAGAACACATCACATGCACATGCAGCTCTCGCCAGACTTGCTCTTATTGGATTTATTTTGGGGTTCACTATCAAACTCTTCATTGCTTTTGTTTGTGTTATGGAGTGGTAAACTTATTGGAAAGATATAATTTTTTTTTTTTTTTTTTTTTTTACAGGGTATATATTTCCAAGAAAAGAAATTAACTTTTAGGGATAAGATATATGTTTGAAATTTTCCTATTGCAAATGTGTACTTGTAAATTTTACATGAATTTATTTGAAACTAAGATATTATTCTCTTTGGTAGGATACAAGAAGGTGATGCTTGTGTGTCTCTATCTTGTTTTAGGCCCCATTTTTTTTTTTTTTTTTTTACATCGGATTACTATTTTATATTGTTGTCTAATAACACCTATGGATGTTTCATAACACAAGTCAACATCCTCCCATGTAATCTCCATTTGATAGTGGTTTGTCTATTTTTAATATATTACTAATAATATTCTTTTAAATATTCTTAATAGGTTTTATTAGCAATGCAAGAAAAAATTTATTAAAATATTTTTTTATTTGTTTGATTATGAATTAATGTAATGAATTCAAGCCCTTTCATCGATATTGGTCTCTTTACCTATTGATATCGGGTTCTTAATTTGATATTGGATCTTTTGAATAAGGTGTTCATTTCAGAAGGACCCAAGATCAAACTCTAAAATTCACACAAAATTAATAAGTATTGTTTTTAAGGGATTTTTGCAGGTGTACTCCTGAATAATTTTGAAATTATGTATTTGCCCCTAAATAAAAGATAATTGCATACATACCCTTGAATAATACATATAATTGCATATATACCCCTGTGATTCAAATTATTTGAAAAATCATCCATTAACAAATAACAGATATATAAAATAACCATTTTACCCTTTGCATATATACCCTTGAAAAGTTTTTTTTTAAAGTTGTACAAGGGTTATTTTGGACCTTTTATATATTTTAATCCAAGTTATAGCCATAATTAATAAAGTTTGATTAACTTTTATTAACGAAATCTAACAGTAGGGGCATATCCGTAATTACCTATATTTGTCAGAGGTATACATACAATTATGTTTTTTAGGGTAAATATGCCATTATAGAGTTTTTGAGGGGTTTATAACCAATTTTCCCTTTTTTTAATTACTTTTGACAATTTTGTAAATTTAGATTCTAAAATTAAAATGAATAAGTGATGTATTGGAAGATCATAAAAAATTTTCTACTATTAAAAAAAAAATTAAATCCATGTAAAATTATAGTGAAGTATTATAAAATCTTTAAAAAAAATAGTTTTTTTTACACTAGGGAAAAACACCCTCATTTAAGATTTAAGTCAGAGATGAGAACAAATGTAAAGTACACTCGCAAGCTTAACAACATCTTGTCTTTACCTTGTATAGGTTTCGATCTCGGGATTAAAATAGTTTGTCCTCCATATCGGGATTAAAACAGTTTGTCCTCCATAAAAAAAAATTTGTCCTTTTGAGTAAGAATTTGTAAGATAAAAGGTTTTTTTTTTTAAATTTGCATACCCTTGCATAAATATAAATTTACTTATAAACTCATGTAATACAAATCACTTTATTTGTTCATATACCCTTTGACCAAAATTCAACAACCGTTTTTCTCTTTGTACATCTTACGAAACAGAATATATATATATATATATATATATATATATATATATATATATATATATATATATATATATATATATATATACTCATAAAATTTATAAATTAATTTACAATTAAAAATATATAAGCAGATAATATATTTTTTTGGGTATATAAACAAATAATTTTAATCAGAGAATATCAGTAATTACTTTATGCAAGCAATTTTTTAAGAATTTTTTTAATTTTATTATGTAAAATAATAAATATATGACTGGCATATGTGTCAAGCCAGGGCCATGCATGCATTGGCTAGCACAAAAAAAATGATTATAAAATAAAATACATTAAATAAACTCATAACCCAATTTCCATAAATAAATAAACCAAATACATGCTTTAAAACTTACAATGAGTAGGGGGATTTTTTTTTTTTTTTATAAAAGCGATAAGTACCATTAAAGAGGTAGATATATACAATGTACATTAGTTACGGTGACTTAATGATTTCATAAAAATTTACCATATGGGACGAAATAATAAATCAGTCAATGCATGACGACCACTATATGCTCTTAAAACGAAATGTCATAAATCATAATCTCTTGATAGTGTAAACCCCTTCTATCATATAACTCTAAAAGAGTTGAGAATATGACACATGCTATAGAGGACCCGGTGAATAAATATTATAATACAATATTTTTATAGTATTATATGATGTGTTTATTAATTAGAATCAATCTTGATGAAAATAATAAAAAGTCTTTGAGTGTCAAAAATTAAGAATGTGATGAGACGCTTGAGTGATGTATAAAAAAGCGGTCCAGGTACTTGGGTTATTCCAGCTCTCTCTCTTTTGTACCATCTATATGTCCCTTGTCATTTTTTTTTCTCCACATGCATGCTAATATATGTGGGTATGTATGATATATCTTTTGAGATGCTTGTTTTTGTTATTGATCATAGCCACACAATGAGTCCTAGGGTTCACATGTTTTGTTTGTTTCACTGTGCATTTATGTGAGTGTTGTTTCTTGAATTTCATGCGAGCAAAGTTGTGGACAAGGGACTACTTAAGTTGTGGTCAAGAAAAATTCACCTTAGAGAATATTTAAGTAAAGACAAAGAGGTCCTGAGTCACGAATTTATTTCGAGGATCAAACAATAGATTTTTATAAATATTTTTTTTAAAATATTTGTAAAAATATAATTTTATAAAAAAAAAGTAGGGCTAAACTATAGAATTTTATAAATATTGTCTTAAAAATATAATTTTTTTTATACTATATATATTAATTTGCGAAAAAACCAAGATCACCACGTGCTTTTGCTGTCTAGCTTCGTAGATGAAGACAATTTATGCAATTTAAATAGTGTCTTGCAATTTCAAAATCTTTTAAAAAAAAATTCACATCTTCCACTAATGTCTAAGGGCGATTAGATCAACATTCACCCCGACGCTGCAGTACTTTTTTTCTAAAACTTAATCTCGCTCACCTCTCTCAAGCTCTCTCTCTTATTCTTTTATCATTTATAGGCATCCATAAATGATGTTTAAGATTTAAAAAATATTAATAAAAAGATGGTTGGTATTGTGTTAATCTAAAAGCTGTGCTTACGGATTTTCTTTTTTATATAAATCCTTATTGTTTTAATATCAACATTCATTTCTTTTGTTTTTTTCTCTAATATGATTGGGAGCATTTTTATTCTACACACTTATTCAATTTTTGGACCACTGTAAATTTTTGGAGCATGATTTTTTCCCTTTTTATACACACAATATCAAAATGTTATAAGTCAAAAAGACAGTATGTAATAAGTGTTTTTTTTTTCTTTTTTTAAGAAAGAAAACAACTCTGACTCATGGATGAATTTGTGTAGCTTATCCCTTAAACGAGGGCACTTGTCTCCTGTTTATCAAAAGAAAAATAAAAATTGAGTAGCTTAGTGTACTTGGCATTAAGTTGACCAATTAGAAGGATGCCCTAACCATTAGGGCATATGACCTGTGCATGTAGCACTTGCCAGACTTGCGCTTATTGGAGCTATCTTGTGCTTGACTGTCAACTCTTTTCTGGCTTTTGTTTGCAAATGAGGTTTTTTTTTTATAAAATTTGCAAATGAGTTGTAAATTAATATCTGTGCGTTGTGATATGTAATGTACTAATGTCATGAAAAACTTGTTATCTCTAGGGATGTCCACAGTAATCATTAAAATTGTATTTTACAGATATGATTAATTTATGCACGGTGTTAAATAATGTACAAAAGTGTAAACAATGTCAATCATATACAGTAACTCTATACAATATCTGCACAGTGTTAAATAATGTACAAAAGTGTAAACAATGTCAATCATATACAGTAACTTTATACAATATCTGCACAAATAATAGCCGTTAGTTGATAATCCAACCGTTATTAACAAGCATCCCTACTAAGCAGTGCATTTGCAACGTCCACAAATGACTTATCTTTTATATATATATATATATATATATATATATAAACATGTTTGCCAGAATATTTACCAAAATATAAAAAGATTGCAATGTAAAGAAAATTAAAAAAAAAAAACTATGATATTAATAAAATTAATAATCTCCTGTTAATAGTAGATTAAATGCGTACTAGCTACTTCCACGTGGACTCATTTTTATTGAAGTATTTACTTGAACAATAATGTCAAACAAGCAATCCTTTAATTTGGAAATAAATATCTAAGATATCTCATATCATTGATTATATTGTCTTCCAAATATGGAGATGATACTTCATCCATCCATGTGACATTTTGTGCTCAAATTCTTCTTTCTTTGATTTCATATGTAACTAGTCTAGATTTATCTAGCACATCCATGTCAAATGTAACATCACATTTCAATTTATGTTAAATGGTGTCATCATAAAGATATAAAACCAACAAATCTTATAACAGGTAAAAACATTAAAAAAAATAATAATAATACACATATATATAATAAGAGTTGAATTCAACCCTGAATTCTAATCATGCAATAGCAAGTTAGCAGAAAACAAATGGCTCAACATAATGAACCCCATTATGAGAGAAAAAAAAAAAAACAGTATTTTAATTTGATTGCAACAACTATGAACTGATAAAATCATAAAATGATGCACAATGTTATATGTCAAAATCTTGCAATTTGAGAATTCTAATCCCTTGGCAAATTACAAAGAATAATGATACAGTAATACTAAGGAAATAACAATATTTCAACAAGTTCAGAACAACACATGGATGAGACAAATAAGATTCAGGAGAGCTTTTGCTTATGTGTAAACCTTATGAGACGAGTTGTCATACCTTTCTGAAAACTATACAAGAAAATTGATGATTTATATTTCTGAAGATCTGACTCGAGGCATGGATCATAAAACGGAAAAGTCTTCAAATGCTGGAAAAGTCTTCATTCTGTGTAGTTTTGAACCATTCGGAATCTCTTCCTTCTCAAACCTATAAGGTGAAAATAACATCATGTCAACCATCGTTCTCAGATTGCATGGCATCATTCAAAATTCTCTTGGGTTTAACGAGAGCTGTAAATCTCTTTGATTAAGTGAGTTTATTACCAGGCCTTTCCTTCGGCAAAGTGATTCTTCCTTCCATTGATAATTTGTGCAAGACTGGAACTAAGCACTGGGGATAATGCAAATTTGTTTGCATACCATATGTAGCTTCCCAGAATAAAATTGTGGCTTCTGAGATGGGCAAATGTGGGTGATCAAAAGCAGCTTCAAGGAGAGATGCATGGACCCTAAGAAGACGAGAATCAAAGATGATATGTGGCCGGCTGTTCTGGAGAGTATCTAGTATCTGCACCCAGAGGCATTGAAGTGAAGGGATGAAATTTCCTTTGAGCATATGATCATGTGTTGAAGCACATAAAGACAACCACTGAAGCAATGGATCAGAAATTATCTGCAAAAATAACACATGATGGATTAGAACATATTTCATGAATTTAAGGGTAGCAGATTTTCTTGCAGCATCATTTGATGATAGTCCTTATGCACATAAATGAATTACTAGCATCAGGAAGACTTTTCTTTAAACGTCATAAACAGATAGGGCCAATTACCCCCAAAAGTAGAATGATATCTTGCTTCAAGAAAACTCGGTTTACTAGAGTAGCCATAGCAGAAAAGATCCTGCAGCTTATAAGAAAGTAAGTTATCATTGTTAGAAACTCAATCCCTTATAATGGCTTGCTAACTGTGAACTGGTGTAAATGAAGAAGATTTTATATGGAAATTACCTGCTGAAAATCTTATGATCACTCCCTGCATTCATTTCAACAATTGTAAGGGCCAAGCCAAGGATTCTGCATGTTAGTTCCAGCACAAACATTAATAAGTTGTTTGTGCAAGAGAAACTTCGAGTAAATTTTAGAAAGCTAAAATTAAAATTTAAAAGACAGCCTTCTGAATAAATCAAGGCACTCAACATTCTGGCTTTAAACTATCCTCACAAATACCTGGCCACAAACCCAAGAGTGTTCGCTATTGGACTACAACAGCCATCCTCTTTGCTGTCAGCTGTTGATTTAGGAAAAACACAGTCCAAAAGCTGAACATGTTCCATTAGACAGATTGCAACTTCACCAAACAATTTGAAGATACAAATGCTCTCAGGTTTCTCCTTTAACAAATCAATGTTCTGCAAAATGCTGCTGTTCTCATCAAGCAGACCATTTAATAGGGTAGAAAGGCCTTCCACAAAATTATTCCCATAAGAATACCCACAATTTGAATAGCAATTCAAAGAATTAAAAAGAGATTTCCATGCTTCAATCACAAATTCCAATTCTAGATTTCCATGTGCTGAAGCCTCATCCAACAATGAAAAATTGGTACCACCCAAAGGGATTGAACCCTCCTTTGCAGAAAAGCCCATGAAAAATGGATAGCACAGTAACCAATATACAATTCTGTGTCCTTTGTTATCACACTCGGTTTTTAAATTTAAATTAGCAACGATATCAATATTCTCCTCCAGGCCATTTGAGATGACTCTCCATACTGTCAGCCAGCGTAATTGACATTGTTCAAGTGTTCCTATGTGCATATATAGAAAACAGATGACAGCATGCAAATTTATAGAAGGTTCGTGTGAGAATATTAAATGGAGAGATCTCTGCATTGCAATTGAAATATCATCTGTTCTGGGCAGATTAAGGGCAGAATGAGTGGCCAAAGAGAGATGCAATAATGTGGTGTAAACCATTGGTGAAACCATATCCATGTAAGCAAAAAATCCAGATCCTAAACATTTTAAATATTTGATTTCATCAAAAGACTGCAGGTCTTTGATATAATTAAGATCTAAAGCAATCTGATATAGTGTTGAAGACAGTAACGAAGGATCTAACACATCTCTGATAGTTTCAACAAACTGTAGAGCGAAACTTAAAGTGTCATTGTAGCAACTGGTAATTTGCTTAGAAATCATATCTTCACAGACTTCCTTTGTGAACTTGAGTATAGTCTCAATGCAGAATTTTGTTCTATCATTATGAGTGAATGCTGCACTAAATTCAACTTGAATACCCTGCAAAAGTGACCTGAATGTCCTCAACGCGCTATTAAGAACTAAGACTCTATTTTCAGAAGACACACTCGCCATCAGACCTTGAATTACTACAGTGCCAACCTTCTTCAGGTAGAATTCCAAGTTATTAATTTCCCAAGGCAACCAGCTGACAGAATGAACCTTTGTTGATTCCTTACAATCAAAAGAGGATCCTGCAGAGATCATTTTATTTTCTGTAGCATGTGAGGGCCTATATGTGTCCAATTCCTTTTGCTGGTCCTTAGTTTTTATCAAAATGAACTCATCAAGGAGATCAATACATGTGGTCCACAGGAAGATATTCTCAGGACCCCTAGACAATATCAATTCCAGAATAACCCAAAATGCAGTGGTGGCAATGGCAGGATGATTAACTGACCAACCAAGTTTGTGAAGAAGATAGTGCCATGTCTTCAAGCAGGATAAGTGGACAGAAGTGTCACATTTCTTTGATACAATTCTTTTTAGGGGCATCATTATAACCTTTATATGTTTTAAGAGAACAGCAATTTGATGCTCACCAACCCTTTTGTCATATAAAGATGGTGCAGATTTAATCTGTTGAGCCACATCCCCTCTAGCGATTTCTGTCTTGACATCAAGAGGTGGAGAAGAGAAGAATAAATCAACCAAACTTTCCCAGGCCACCTACACACTATAAGCCATAGTCACCGTTTAATGCAACAGTAATTGATACGTTTTAATGTGGAATATAATTTATATTTGTCCAATTGAAGAAAAGGTAACTTCATTACCAGTGACGCAATCTGAATTTGGGGATCTTGACAAGAAAATGTCATTTCAGGAACTTTCAGCAAGCTATTTATCAACTTTCTTTTATTCATCGCATCATAACCAAGTAAACTGACGTACCAACCCCATGCTCGAATGGTGAGGATCTTCTGGGCAGGAACATGCACCATTTCAATCATTTTCTGAAGTAAATTTTGGTCAAGATCCCTGACAATTGCCTGTTAAAAATAACGCAATGATGTTTAGTTCATCCATAGCCTGAAAATTTATGTAGAAAGGAACAAAAATTAATGCAGTGAAAAATGCAAAATAAGACAAACGAGTAAAATATTATAGAGATTCTTTGTAATGCCAAACTACTGAACCATGAATGCAGGTCACCCCTTTAAGCAAATCACTAAAACCCAATTAAATGACTACATCCTTATTAGGGGCCTACCATCTTGTTTAGTGCTAAGAAGACTAGCCTTCCAGCCCTCCGGCGTTTCATCCTTCCAACCTTCCACCACTTCCATCTCTTAGCCTAACTTCTTCACCACTTACCATGGCAAGTGAGGGCAGAGCCCCTTCCCATATTCCAGAAAAATACCATAGATATATTAAAACCTTCTGTCCATGAAATTGTTTGTGCTGACTGGGATTTCGCTTTAGAGCTCATGAAAGAATGCAAACCTCCTTATTTGGTAAGCTTTTTGGCAAAGCCTTGCTGTTGGACCAAGTGAAACTCGCCCTCACTGATCTTTGGAAGAACTATGGAACATTCTCAGTTGCAGACATGCTAAATGGGTTTTACTTTATACGGTGCCAATCCTCCAAAATGCTATGCAAACTTCTTTGGGAGCGGCCCTAGACTATAAGAGGAATGGTCCTCCAACTTGCACAAATTTCCAACCAGCTTTTGAAAATCTAGATATGGTTGCTGCTTGGATCCAACATAATTACCTTCTGATCAAGTTTTGGAATGAGGTGGTGCTTGAAGCTATTGGTGTGCACTTGGATGATTATTGAAAATTGATGAACACACTCCTAATCTCACAAAGGCCAAATTTGCTAGAATTTGTGTAGAAATTGATTTGTCAAAGTTCCTAAATTGGGAATTATGGATTGGCAAGAAAAAAGAGACAGTTATGGTGGTTGTTCTTTACAAAAGAATTACCGGTATTTGGTTTCAATAGGCCCATTTGGCACGAGACAACAAGCTATGCTCATGAGACCAACAGTCAATTCGATGGAAACACAAGCTGTGGTGGTTAGATGCTCTATGGTCAGGCCTGGCAGTGCACGCCATGCAAATGGATGAGGCAAGCCAAGGAATCACCAGTTCGTCCCTTACCGTCAATGTTTTGCCCCACCACCTAAGCCAGCGAAGAAGCAAGTACCAACTAAAGACTTCAATCCTTGATTCACCATCGTTGAGGTTGAGGATGACATTAATGTCCGAGCACCATCTTTCAACACAGTGATGATGCAGCAGATGGTGACACATGGCCTCTCCCATCACCAGTGTCTCAACATGAAGCACCCACTGGCATAGAACTTCTAACACATTGAGTGGGAGGATTGCAGTGAGGAAGAAAGGATGGTTTCTTTAGTGATCAAATCAGGCTCCATCCCAATGGTCACAATCCTGGCAACATGTCACAATGTCAGAAAATGGTTGACAGGATGAGTATTACCCCTCAACATGAATTGGTTGTTCCCATAATCTAAAAAATTCACTTACCTTTTTCTCCAAGGAAACAGATCCGAGCATTTTGTATGACAGTGATCCTACTACACGCCAAGAGAAGGTGTCACTTGTGATGACAAAGCTATACAAGCTTTTTGAGCATTATTCTAAGGCAAATAAGGCAAGTCCTTCACAACTACAATTTTCTTCTTCTATCATTGCACCTACATCTACACAAAGTAGTGGAGGAAATAAAAATTCATTTTGGAGAGCGGTGTTATGAAGGGGCACGCCTTTAAGCCTAGCGCTGGGCCTAGGCATCCTTCCATAGCATCTGCCAATTTTGTTATGCTTTCTTATTTACTTTGACTTTTAATCTTGACCACACATCTTGGTGACTGAAAATAAGAAGAGCCTATATAAAAATAAAACATGCAATTAAAATCCACTTAAAATTAAGGGAACCGGAGGCCAAATAGAACACAAAACTCACCACTTCCTCTAGTTCATGTCCTTCACTATGATCTACTCCTTTCCTTTGCATCTGATCAGTTCCTCTACTTCTGGCAACTTTCTCTCTTCTCTCTCTTCCTATCTTTCTCTATCAGGTTCTCGGCTATCCATGTTGCTTTATGCCATTGCTTACTACCTTGCTGACTTTTTTTTAAATTTAATTTTTATTACAATCTATGTATTAAAGATTAAAGAATAATAGGTAAGTTGGTTGTTGTTGATTGCTTAAACCAATGTTGTGATCTAAGGTACATTATTAGCATATTCTGTTTATGCATGCGTTATATTTGATCCTAGAGCTACACACTCTTCTATCTCTTCTGTATTTGTTTGAAAGCATGCTTTGCCAACTCTTGTCATGGATCATGACTTGTGTGTTGTTACGCCTGTTAGAGGTGTTGTAGTAGTTGATAGAATCTGTGAGTTGCCAACTAATCTCCATGTCGTAAGCATGAGAGACTTTAGAAAGGGGAATTGATTTTAGAATCCCTGGAGAGGCAAAATTTTCATTCCTTGGGAGTGATATTGTATCACCACTTAGGGTGATTTCCGCCATGCAAGCTAGGAAATTACTCTTGAGTGGGTGTTCGGGATTATTTACAACTTTGGTTGAAGCCAAATCAAAAGGTCAGGCAATTGTCCACGTTTTTCACTAATTAGATGTGAGTTTAGAGGACTAAACTCTTTTCAAAGAGGGAGAGCTTATGGGCCCCACCTCTCTCTCGCTGTGAGTGCATGTTTACCATGAGAGCATTGAATGCTTGATTTATCTTCATGCTTTTTTTTCATTTATCCATGCAAACCCATGACCCGGTTATTCCGGAGATGATTACCATCTTTCCATCTAAGCCTGCCTTCAAAAGAAGCTTTGCCTTTCTCCTTCACGGCTACAGTTTTGAAGATGTGATGCTCCCCAACTCTGGAGGTCTTCAAGGCTTTGGTTTCCCGGAGTCATTAGTTCTAGAATTCTTCTATCACCTCCTCCTTATCACTCCAAGTGAGTTCTTCATGCCTATATAGCTACCTTGATTGTTTTTTAGCATTGATTAATGTCCATGTATCTCTAGACCATGTATTTCTTCTCATCTAGCTCTTGTTCTATTAGTGTTGTTGGGATGTTGTAAAAGTTGATGCCCTAGTGGTAGTTTTCGTTGAAGCTTGTTTAAAATTGCCTTACCTTGTGATGTTGTTTGGTGCATACTCTCACATGATAAGCCTGGTTTATGCATACCTTAAGTCCTTAGGCTAGCAAGCTAGTGTTTCCACGCTTACATCATCACTGAAACATAACTTCACTTCCATACTAGATCTCTTCCTCCTTGTTTCTTGTGCAAACTAAAGGAAACTATATATAGCTTAGTCTAAGTTTAGCATTAAACCTCCAGCTTATCCTCAAGGCTTGCTTGTTTTTCACTTTACATAAATTGTTAGTTCCACTTGTGTCTTCCACTTATTTTATTCTCAAACATTTCCGGTGTAAGTACCAAAAACTCTTTAAATCTTCATGTTTAGCTCCTTGTCCTGCTTGTATGTTGGAGAATTAATTCATGTTTTGTTGCCAACTTGTATTCTTGGGTTGCATGTGTTGCATGTTGAATGTTGTAACTCCAACATACTTTTATTCTCTAGCTAGTACCATGTCCTTTGGAGTATACTAGTACATCATGATTTGGTTTATCCATGTTTGTCGTTTCACCCTTATACCTTGAAAGTGGAGTTACTTAGTGTTTGAACCTAGGATGTAGTTTTGAAGCTAGTTACATACCTTTCATTTCATCTTGTTTTCTTTGCTAGCACGTAGAGGCTTGAATTGACACTAAATGTGTCCTTTTAATCTCTGCAGGTACTTGTTGATTTTCATTTGTTTCCCTTCTTCAGTTTAATGGTCTCATAGGTTACTTTATCTCTTGATTTATGCTTAGTTCTCTATCTTGATTAGATGCATGTTTTGTTAAGCTAATATCTTGTTCACATTGAGATAACTCACTTTCTAGCCTTAAGCCTTGCGTGGTTACCTAGGTCAACGTGGTGTGGCACTCACTTGTTCTCAGCCTTATCTTTGACTTGTGACATGCTTCAAGTATGGCATTCTTGTTTGATTTTCTAATCATTAAGTAGTTAGTGATACTTTTTGTATAATTGAGCCTATGTGATTGCTAAGCCATTTCATCCTCATGTTCACATTTATGATAGTGACATGTTGTCTCATGCCCCAAGGAACTTTTTTTTAGCTAGTTTATTGTTAATCCTTATGGGTTTCTTTTCTTATGCACTTTCTGGTTTAGAGATTTTGCATGAGGATTTGTGTCTTTGCATGTGTGTAAGATTATAAGGGTGTGCTTTATTTACCCTACACTGTGCTAAACCTGCTTGTAGACCCTTTTTTAAATTGTTGTCTGCTTTAGAAACTTACAGTTGTAATGTGTAAGTGTAATTAGCTTGGCTTTAGGGTGGAGTTTTAGTTAAAACTCCAAGTTTACTTACTTACTTATTCTTTTATTCTTTTATTTTTTATTCTTTTATTCTTTTATTTATTCTTTTATTTTGTATACTTTTCTGGATATTGAAAATTAAATATTAATTCATTTACTCTTACCTTTTGGTCATATATATTCTAATAGTTATTATTTACTTTATTATTATTTGAATTATTTTTGTTAAATATTTATTTATCTATCCATTTATTATTACTGTTAATTGTTTTAATTATATTTTTATTGGTGTATTTATCCAACTTGAACTTATGGTTTGAATTCTCAGTGGAATCATGCAAATATCTGGCTTTCTGTTTGAAGGAAATATTTTAACTTATAGATCCTATAAATTGGAGAGGTTCGATTTATTGTTGTTGCTTTAAATTTTAACAAAGTTTTGAATATATGTATATTTTCTGAATTTTTCCTGCAAAATTACTGATTATGATTTTTGTTAGTCTCCAAATGAGCTATGCTCAATCCTGTCAATAACGGTCAAGCACTGACCTTATTAACACGAATTTTTGGAAAATGAGACTGTAGTTCGCATCAGGCTGTTGATGAAATAATAACAGTTTCTGTTATCCAATCTCAAGTCACCGAGGATAAATAAATAACTTTTGTTAGTAATTTTCTTCAATTGATTATTTACTAGGCTAGTTAGCTCATAAAGTTGTTTTAAACAGTGTTATTAAAAGCGAGAAAGGCGCTCGCCTAGGCGCTCAAGCGAGGCGAGACGAGACTCTAGCGCCTCAACACCCTTTAGGCGAGGCGCCTTCAATGAGGCGAGCGCTTTTTGCCGGGCGACAGGCATAAAAAAAGCATGCCTGTCTTTTTTTTAATTTATTTAATGCTATCAGCCATATATTTAATGTTTTCAATTATTGTTAATTGGGATTTTAAAAGGCACACTTACTAATAAGGAAGAAAATTAATTTAGGAGAGAAAAACTAGGAGATTTTAGATAGCACACTTACTAATAAGGAAATAAATAAATTTAGAGGAGAAAAACTAGGCGATTTTAGAAAAACACGCCTACTGATAAGGAGAGAAATAAATTTTGGGGAGAAAAACTAGGTGATTTTAAAAATGAGCACTTACTAAGAAGGAATGAAATAAATTTAGAGTAAAACTAGGTGATTAAAGTGTACAATTGCTATTTTTTAAAAAATAATGAGTAAATTAAGGGGTTAACTAATTAACAAGAGAAAATTGAAGAAGCAACAAAAGTTACACTCTAAATCTAGTGATAGGATTGAAGCTAGTTTAGATGATGAAAATGATAATATTGTAGAAATAGATGACTTATGAAGATAGAATTTGTACTCTAAAAACTTGAGTGGTTCTAGACTTCTAGGAGTGTTTTGTTTGACTTTATGTTTGGCTTTGCTTGACTTTAATTATTCCAAAAATTATATATATATATATATATACAAGCTATTGATTAACTACTGCTTTACTTCGCTCGGGCATACGCCTTTCGTGGCGCCTCTCACCTCTGACGATAAGAAGTCTTAGCGCCTTAAAGGCGCCTAGCGCTTTTAATTACACTGGTTTTAAATCTCTTCAAACCAAAAGTAGTAGACCGGTGTGGGCTTAAAAAGGCTGTTAGTAGATGATGTCTTTCTCTGTTGCAGTATTTGTGTTGTATTTGTCTATTCTGGATCCTATATTTTGTATTTTGGATTTTGGATTTTCTATATCCCTAGACTATGTTGTACTCTTCATGGCTTGTAATTCTGTAACTCTGTTGGTTTGTTATATTTTTCTATTCTAAGAAAGGTTCTTAAACTTTGTAGATCTACAGGGTTCACACCCGTGAGTCTATAGCCATTTATCAGCGCATCGGGTTCAACATGGCCAGGTTTAGGGCGTGACACTTAAATATTCTATTGCTTTACTTTTAATATTTGTAGATTAAATTTTAATAATAAAAATATATAATGTTGTCTTTCTTTTTCGAGTTCATAGATAAAAAAAGAAAGACTTAATCAACAAAAGCTAAATGATCGTCTTTCTGAAATATAACCGAGCACGAAAGCGTCAATATGATGACCATGATCACATTAACCCCATTTCTTTACAAGATATTGATGAGGCAAATGAGTGGTTAATGGGTAAATCAGAAGAACAAAGAGACGAAGAACTAATATTTAATAATGATGGTCTTACTTAAGGTGCAGTTGAAAGAGCTGCTGGGATGGATGACAACATATATAATACTCAAGGAGGAAAATGAATAAATGTTATTGCTTCGAGTTCTAGGCCATCAAAAGGGAAAGATCAGGCATCATCTTCTAGTTGAAGAACCTCCTTAATCCTTAGGGTTGGTGATGATGAGGAAGATAATTTTGGAGATGATTATTTAGATAAAGAGAATGATAAATTTGAAATGGAAATTGATGATGTCGGTGGTGATGATAATCATGATGAACTTGATGATTTTGATGATAGTCACTAGATTTTATTATACAAGTTAGGACTTAGGACTCATGCATGCATTATATCATGTTATTGCATTTTGTATTGAACATGTAAAAATTATTTTGTATGTTATTATGGATGTTTTTTTATGTCTTCTATGATATTAATCTTTAGGGCATTCAAAAAGTTTAAAACATATAACATTAAAACTATTTTTCAATTTTCTCTATTAGTGCACCTAGCGTCAATCTAGCCCATGCCTACGCTTTGCGCCTAGATGCGCCTAACACCTTTGACAGCTATGGTCAGTGCAATGGTTGTGTTGAGGAAAGTCTCAAGGTTACATTTAATAGGATGAATAGCAAAGAAAGAGATGACCATATGATAAGTGTAGAAATTACATGAAATTCTAATATGAATTGGTCTTATTTGTTGTTCAATCACGCGATTCTACATGATTTCTGTACGGATTTCTTTCTCCTTGTACGAAGTACTACTTTCTGTTATTTATAATACTGATAACTGGAATTCAACCACAAATCTACATGCCCAATGCATTTTAAAAGGTAAAACAAGGAGTAAGTTATGGAGGACCATGGAGTAAAAAGGGGATGTAAAGCAAAGATCCAGAAAGAAACACAACTGCCATGTGTCAATTAGCATGGGTGTGTTCGATATTAATCTAGAAATTCAAAAATCAAATTCAAAAAGAAACATAGGCAACCAATGTTACCCAAAACCACCAATGTTACATGGTATAAAAAGAAACCCTAGCGCATCCCTTTTGAAGGAAAGGTGACAAGGACGACTTCGGGGATAGGGCTAAAAAGAAGACATCTCCAAAAAACAAGAGAGAAAATCAAAAGAGCAACCAAGAGCGGAGAAAAGAGAACATCAAGCTTGGATCTATAATTGAAATTAGCCCAAGGAATGTAAAAGATGTTATGTTCTAAATTTCTCTTCTTTGTTAATAGTTAATTGATTTTGATTTGGTTTTAAAGCACTTAATGCTTGTGATTTTGGATTGTTTCAATTGCATGAACTTAGGTGTCAAAGGAGAGACTGAGAGATGAACTACGATACTAGAATCTAAAACCAAACCTGGAAAAAAGAAAGAAAAAAGAAAGACGGGTTTTACAGAACTTCATAGCCTATTTTGCAAGTCTGAACACCAAGGGAAATCCAATGTTGCAACTCCATTGGGTAAGTACATGATAGAAAATTTATATTAATACTTCGATTTCATAGTCTTTAGTATTGAATACTGCCTGTGCTACCTATATTTGCAATTCATTGCACAGACTACAAGTAACAAAAGGATTATGGAAAGAGTTTAAGATGCATGGTTGGGGTAAGTGGAGAAATTATCTCTACTAAAGCGTTAGCATTTCCAACTTGCAAGGCCATTTTGTTGAAAGATTGTCATTGTGTTCCAAATATCATTAGGAACATTATCTCCGACTATGTTGCTTAAATTAATTATGAACTGAATGTAAAGGGTAAGTTTCTTATTTTCTTTTCAGTAAACTAATTGCACTTATAATATTCACAATAGTCTTACATTTCTAACAATAAATAATAGCATCTTCCATGTACAATAGAAGAAGAAAAGACCAAAGATAATTTAATTTGACTCATCTTTGGCTTAGTCAACTTGGTCACGTAAATGAATTTAGTATAAGCGTGTTGTACAAAGAAAGATAACTAAAGTACATTCCACAGGACTTGAAGAAAGAAGTATGGAATTCTTGGGCTTAATACATACTATATGTGTGGCCCGATGACCATAGTAGTCAGAGGAGCATACTCATATTTATAACATTTACTGATAATATATCAAGATTGGATGTAACTATCTTATAAAAACAAATCTAAAGACTTTGCTAAATTCAAGGAATATCAATTCTTGGTTGAAAGACAAATGAACAAAAACATCAACTCAAAAGGTTTTAAATTCCTCATGTATCTTCTTGACTGAAGCTAGATCCAATTATCCTCAACCAAGTTGTTATGGATGATATATTTCCTTCAACTTGGTTGTAAATATAGTTATTCTTGTACTCGATTGCAAGTATTATGCATCTTTTAAAACTTCTTGTATTTGTGCAGTCTAAGGTTGGACATCATCTTGAGATCTTAAACTTGAATGCTTGTTTTGATAGAGATTGCTTGCCCTTATGTCCTATAGTTTTCCCTAGATTAGTAGGATTTTCACATCGATTGTTGGTGTTTTATTAGTTGGTTTGGTTTTAGTTCATACTTGCTTAAGTTGCTAGTTATCTCTTCTTATCCAAGAAGTGTTAGAACCCTAACAACAACAACCAATGGAGCTCCCTCACCTACCATGTCTAGGCGAAGAGATAATGTTGCTCAAGAACCACACAAGAAGAAGAAAGAGACAAGGAGCAAAAATATGAAGTGGTTTTCAGTTTGCAGGTTTGAGATGAGTAATGGCTGCCAGGTTTTGCAAAACAAAGTGATGAAGATGATAAAGAATGAACAGAAGGCTGATATAGATAAATTCTCATCCATGGCTAGATTTCTATCCGTAGGATACATGATCCAACAGCTAGAATATGATTGTTGGGATGCAAAAGGAGAGTAGACAGAAGAAAATCAAGATTGTCGAGTCAAGCCCGACCCATACACATGATGCCTGGCCAGCCATGCTGCGCACATGATTATTGGCAATAAGTATTAACTATAGCACGCATCAACATTAATGAAGGCAATTAAAAGCAGTGTTGTTAAGGCGGGTGCCTAGGCGGCCTAGGCCCCAAGACGCAGCGCTAAACCTCCTTAGCGCCTCCAAGGGTCTAAGGCAAGGCGCTTTTAATCAGGCGAGGGCTTTTTGGGCTTTTTTGCGCCTTTTTTTGAAGCCCAAGGCGCAAAAAAGGCACGCCTTATTGAAAAAACTGTTGGTCTTCTATTGTTTAAAAGAGCCACATTTCTAGGCATTGGTATTTGAAAAGTCTCTAAGTCTATTAAAAAAATAGAATATAATAACTAAGCAATAGATATATTAAAATTAGAAGTCTAGTACTCTTCTTGGTTTGAAGAGGGAGAGCAACTAAGCAACAGCCACTACACTTCAAATTAGAAGATGAAAACATGAACTTAGAGTTTGACATTGATGATGATTATTAGTTGCTTATGTCTTATGATTTTAGGAATAGAATTTTGACTTTAAGATAAGACAAGTTTGTTAATATTAGAGTTTAAGCCTTTAAGCTTTCTATTTGTCTATCATATTGCATATATATATATTCTTTATGTGTGTGCGCCTTACTTCAATCAGGCGCGCGCTTTTCTTGCGCCTTGCGCCTCGGGCGATATAAGGGTCCTAGCGCCTCGGGCGCGCCTTGCGCTCTTAACAACATTGATTAAAGAGAGTTAGAAGGTCCCAGCTCAGGGTTAGGCTTGTTAAGCATTGCCCTAAGAACAATTCTGCCCTTTTGTGCAAGGCTTCCCAGAGTCACTCTGGTCATTAGGGTACACTAACCCAAGGTTGGTGAAGGATCCTTGTGAAGCACATCTTGGCAAGGATTGGCTTAAATTTCACAAATTTAGAATGAAAACACTAGTGACAAGCAATGAAAGAGATGAGGAGAGCAATGAAAATGTGTTAAGAGTTTTTCCATATTAAACAAAAACGGCTAATGATAAGCCCTGAATATTTATAGGTGAGCAGCTCATCCAATAGTCACTAATATAGACACAAGGTGAGTATCCAGCAGTTACAAAACATGCAAGAGTGACTTAAGTTTGAGTGTACATGGGTCCCAGCTCCAATAATGGTGAACATGGCCCTATCCAGTAATCTAAATTAATTGATGAAAATAGGATCGATATTGAGAAGTTAATCACACCTTAGGAACATGTTAAGAGTGAAAAGAGGCTTGAAGAAGCTTATAGAAGCTACAGCTTGTAGAAATCACAACCGGCATAACCACCACCACAAGCATTCAAATCAGCCTACAAAAAGCCATTATGAATCAAAATGTATGTATATAAGAGGAAAATATCAATAAGAATTAATTCCTCTTCCCTTTCACTGTGAGTCTTTCCACTTCTTCCTACAAATAATATCAAAGCTAGTGGTCTGGGACTGTGGTGCAGGGAGATTTTGCAAATACATAGTTGGGAATTGTGGTAATCATTGATTTTGGGCCAAGCTAAACTAGTAAGTGCTAGGCACTAACTAATCACCGTGGTGGATCTCACATCCTCGACTAACTCAGTTGAGAAGCTCAACACAACATTGATGACACAAGGAGTA